>CAWUFW010001614.1:0-1353828 GCA_963921515.1 Calotriton arnoldi | reverse complement strand
CTTGAGGGGGATTTAGTGCTACTCCCATAAACAGACCACCCCACTTTGTGGACCGATAAATCCGCTCATTTACCTAAAACCTCATTGGTCCAATCGGGAGAAAGAAACTTGCAATATCTTAATGGGGTCACTGCATTTACTTTAGGGATTCCATATTTCCAAAATAATTTATCCTTGAAATGGCCCAGGAGGTTTGAAAACTTATATCTAACTTTTTTGGGTGATAAGGAGATTAGGGCAGTCCAAACTATATCTGCAACTCCAAGTCTCTTCAACATCACTTGTTAAATTGAATTATCAAACCCGAAAGCCTGGTTGAAAATCGTTGGAGATGAAGAATAAAAGAAGCCATATAATATTTTTGAAAATCTGGAAGACCAAAGCCACCCTCGGACATAGGCAATTGCAAAACCCTGCCTTTCACTCCAGGGCATTTCTGGTTGCCTATAAAAAATGGGCCTACTTGCTCTAATCTTATAAAAAAATAAACTTCCAATTTACAGGGGATTGATAAAAATAAAAACATAAATAAGGTTAAAATTGACATTTTAATGAATGCAATACAACCCATGATCAACACTTCCAATGTCTTCATAGTTTTAATCATCACAGGCTTGAAACTATTCATAAAACATTTCCATCAGTTCCACTGAATAGTAGACCCCCAGATACCCTTTTGGGCCTGGTCTATTATTTTACCTCAAGAAAGGAGGAAGAATCTTTACTGAGGTATTAAAAAGGAGACACTCTGTTTTCTCCTCATTGATTTTATAGCACCCCCCCCCCCCACATTCATAAAAGCTTTTATCGCATGCAGAGCGTTCTTAATATTACCTAAAGTTGGGGCTAAAAAAGAGCCAAATCATCTACATATAACTTAATTTTCAATACGGAAGGCAGAGCAGGGGCTATATCGAAGTTAAGATGAATATATTGTGCCAATTGTTTAATAAAAAGGACAAACAGCAAGAGGGAGAGGAGACACCCTTACCGAGTGCCACATCTTAAAGTAATCTGTGCCAAGGCTTCTTGATACAATAATTAAATAGATCTCGTAAGCTGAATAGGAAAACGAAATTCATCTAAAATCTTAAATAAACATCTCCCATCAATAATGTCGAAAGCCTTTTCAACAAGATCATGGCAGGAATAGCATTCGTCATTGTCATTTCAATAAATTAATTCTTATTGTTGGCATAAAGACTTTGCCCGCTGATAAACCATTCTGATTGCTGGATATGAGAAAGAGAATGACCTTATCTATCCTATTATCTAGGCTTTTGGTATACATTATTTTGTCAGAGTTTAATAAGATTATCAGTCTATAAGATCTGTTGGTGATTTGCCTGGTTTGAAAAATATTCACCAAGACCCCTCCCTCCAACAAATGGTTAAAAAGGATAACTAAGGGGAACTAAGAGTTGAAGCGAAAATCTTGGAAAATTCAGGGCTAAACCCATCTTCCCCTGAAACTCTTCCATTAGGGAGACACTTTATGGTGCCTTCCACCTCCGCCTTTGTTATTGATCTCAATAAAATAGAGGATGCTTCCTCCGTCAAAGCAGGCACTCTACCTCCCACTGTTCCAGTGAATAGCTCCCTGCTTGTTCATCCTTATACAATTTTGAGTAATAGTCAAGGAAGACATGTGATTTCTACCGGCTCTTAAGTATTTTTTGATTAGTATTCTCTTTTGTCCGCCAGTCTAAAAAGTGATCTATACATGTTCCTCCTCATGCACCTGTTGTTTGAAGGACCTGTTATTTACTATTTCCCTTTAGAGATAGTAATCCCTAATGTTCTCCTTGGCAATGCTCCACCTTTCATATATGACTTCCAAGCTGTCTGATCCTAATGCTTGACAAGCCCTATCTACTTCCTCCAGTAGGACATCCACCTCTTCCCTCCATTGCTTCCTTTTATATGCTCGTAAGGAAATAAATACCCCCTATGGTGTATTTAAATGCCTTCCACACTATCAAAATGTCAGCAGAAAGCACATTGAAAGTAAAAAAGTAAATTATTTCCAAAATGAGTTAAACCCGAATCCTGACATTTTGGACAAATGCTTCTGGAGTAGTTTGCAGGCAAGCAAGGCAGGCAGGACTACAAAAGTACGGTAGCTTATGGTAGGACGTCTACTGAGATTGGCCAGGAAATGTCCATTCACCAGGTAGCACACTTGATAAAATTGGCACCTCACTACTAGATCATCTTAACACTATTAAATTTTGGGGAAACCAATTTAGTTCCAATAAAAATTAGCCTGCGGCCTGCTTGCCATCTGCCTGTTAAGAGGACTGGGATGTATCCTTCTCTCCACATACACTCAGGCACTGCAAGTGCTCTTCTAATGTCACTTAGCTGGCAACTACTACCTCAGAAACATGCACAGCCGAATAAGGGTCCATCACTTATAGGAGAACTAGCTGCCCAGCTGGAAGTGAACAGCACATGACCCTCCGAGTGGTATGGCTGGAGAGAGATCTGAACACTAGGTGCTTTCTTTGGAAGTCTATGAGATGTTGGCGGGATCAGGGGTGACTTTCACAGCATCTTCAAGCCATTGTGATTTTGGGTTGTTGCAGGAACAGACAGGACAGTCTGGATTGTCTCTCCCATGGGTCTTTAACTAGAATTCCCTCAAACAGCACAAGGATGACTGAAATTATTTGCACATACCAGCCTAAAAGTTAACTGCCTTTGCCCCTACTTGTCTCTCAGAAAAAGAGTTTCCTGTTAACTTTTGTTATTTGTTTCAATTCTTATTGCAGCTCCTTCCAAAGTAAACCCCTGATTGCTCTAGCTCACTTCTATGTGAGTTAAGTGCTAACAGGGTACATTTGATGCTCAGAGTGGGTGCAAATCTAAGGTGGGTCCAGAACACCAGTTATAAAAGACTCAAATTGTCATAATTGGAACCATGTCACTGTGATTGCCTTGAGAAACCCTGAATCAATTCTTGCATGCATTTAGTAGCAGAAGGTGTCTTAAGGCAATCTACATCACTTCTCCCATTACAATTAGAATGTCAGAGTGACTCCCAAAGGGAAAAAGGGGGAGGGATGTGAGAAACATGCATAGCGTCTTTACAAATGTACAAGGTTGCTGAATACTAGATTTGCCTAGAGAAATTAGAGATGCAGAGAAGACAACAATACCACGGAACTCCACCTTCAGGAACAATACAGACGGAATTAATAGACAAGCATACCGTATAAAACAGGATAATAACATAGCAATAGTGAGTTTACTGGCACTGATGAAACTGAATATTGTTATTGGCCCCAGGGCATACCATGATTTTTGACCCCGAACAGAAGAAGTGACTTAAAGATTCATAGATTAAGCCTGGAGGTATGTAACTGGATGCAGAGAGCCCACCCTGTAGGAGAGGGACATAAATGGAACTTGCACAGGGGACAACCAAAGAGTGCCCACACAAATGTGTGGGACCCTAATGACGAGTGCAAACTAGGGCGAGACAGGAAATCCTTAACAACTGCTGTTATCAGATATCGCCCGAGAAGTAAATTGGCATTTTACACTGACTATACTTTCCCTGCCACTGAAGCGCGTTCAGTGCTGAGACTGCTTGGCAGAACCTAAGGTAGCTGATGCACCAGAAAAAATTCTGGTGAGGTCCAGATGTTTTTCAGAGTGCATTATCATCTTGTTTACTAACTGTGCTGGATGCCAGAGGTCAGATACCTCCACAATATCTGCATTTCCTAAATACTGATGAGGATAATTAAGATATAACAAGGGTTTTTATTTATCAAACTGCTCCAGTTCCCTATGATCTGGGTGCTTTGGATTGTACCCACACACAATCAGCACAACCGGCAGCAACTTTTCACATCTATAGCAATAAGAAGCATACTTATTTCATCAATGTCCAAGCATTTGTTTATTCAAACTACTGTTTCACCAGCAAAATTGCTAAATATCAGAGAGGTGCCCATGACTCTCATATCTTTCAGAACTCTACAAAAGATCATTGGTTTGAGTGTGGCCTCTATGGAAATTCACTTTTACCTTACAAATATGTTTTCATTTTCTAATACTTATGTATATCCTTTTTATTATCTCAACTTTTCTCCATTATAATGTTGTGTACTCCAAAAATAGTGTTGCCTTTCTACATTTTTTACTACATTGTTAAAGTAAATATTTGGAAAGCCAGACTAGTTCTTTAAATTGACATGTTTTGAAACCAAAGTTTAAAAAAATATATTTTTTGAATAAAAGGTGTTAACATTATATATTGCATATTTTCTATTAAATAAAATACATTTTATAAATGTATTTTTAGATGACCAAGGTTATGCTTTCCAGATAAGGCTGATGACACCAATTTCCAACCGAAACAGTACAACAGAAAATAAATGTAATTCTGCACTTTAGAAAGACAAAGCATTATTTAAAGAACTTTTGGAATATTAAGATCCATGTTTTGTTCTTGAAACCAATCTACAGAATGATGGCTATGCACACCACAGATAATGTGGAAAAATAGTAATAGTTTATATGGCTCCTTATTACATAGCTGTACGTGGTGCCATAACATCTGATGAAGAAACATTCAAAATGAGGACATTTCTAATCAAATTTCTTCACAAATATAGTGAGATATACATGAGGTACAAATAAGATAAAAATGAGATTTTTAATATTTGTTTGGGATAATAAAATAAGCAACTTGTGCTTCAAAACGATTTTTTTTTAGCTATTGTTAGATAATAATAGTAGGAATGGTTGTAATCTACACACTTTAACAAATATTATAAATATAAGTACCAAGAAGTATATTATTTTTGATATTCTATTTTTTATTAATAGCATGAATAATATTTTATAAAATATTTTCATAGAAATTAATTTGATTTTTTTGGGTAAATTTGCAAAACTTTATTTACAAGAATATCAGTTTATATAATTGGTAATGGACAATAATTTAGTGACAAGTTTTAATTTTGTAAATTATCATTAACTTATTAACATAACAAAAAATTATCATCAATATAAATAAGAAATCCAATTTAAAGAAAAACATTTTATTAATAAATTTAACAACAAACGCACTCCAATAAATATATTTCCACAAAATTGAAAACTAATAATAATCTACAACCTTATCTTCTCTGAAAATTCGAAACTATAACTATTCTAGTATCTACATAAAAAGTATACTATCTACATAACCCCTCCTACCTCCTTAGACATCAAACCTATAACTAAAACTACAGTCACATACAAATACTAATCTAAATATCCATAACTACACTACACATAATAGAATAACTAGAGGAAATAACACACGGTATTACATTAACCCCTCTCCCTCATTAACATACATCATAAAATATTTGTAAGCTATGTAAGGAAACCACTATGCTACTTTAATCCAAACTAAACCTATTCTAATAAAAGTATGCATCCACCCTTATGCCAAATAAAAGCCCTGGAAATACAAAAATATAATAATAGTCTTTTTAATTTTCTTGGGCTATTGTGTATAATACTTCTTAACATCCTCAAAGTACGATGGTCAGTTGCCTTAAGTGTCTGTTTATGATTCTTGTGTAGCTCTCCAGACTTCTTATAAGCCTTGAATATCTTAATTCCAGTCTGTATTGGCGCGGTCTGTTACGTCTCCTTTAAGTTCATTGAACTTGTTTTACTGCTGCAGCTCCTATTGCTGGGGGTGGTGGTCTAGTGCTGCGCTGCTAGATGATATTCCAACCCTTTGTTTCTCCCTGGCTCCTTCATGAATGCTTTTCATTCCTCTGAAGTCATACTCTATTTTCTGTTTGCAACTGTACCTCACAAGGGGCCCGATTCACAGAACTAACTTAAGACAAAACCCTAAACTTACTACCATTTTGGTATTCACAGAAGGCACTTACTCATTTTGGTATTCACAGAAGGCAACTACTTACTCATTTTGAGTAACTTACTCATTTTGAGTAACTTACTCATTTTGGTATTCACAGCAGGCACTTACTCATTGATGAGTAAGCGCCTTCTGTGAATACCACAATGAGTAAGTTACTCAAAATGAGTAAGTTACTCAAAATGAGTAAGTTACTAATTTTGGTATTCACAGAAGGCACTTACTCATCAATGAGTAAGTGCCTTCTGTGAATACCAAAATTAGTAAGTTACTCAAAATGAGTAAGTTACTCAAAATGAGTAAGTAAGTGCCTTCTGTGAATACCAAAATGAGTAAGTGCCTTCTGTGAATACCAAAATGAGTAAGTGCCTTCTGTGAATACCAAAATGGTAGTAAGTTTAGGATTTTGTCTTAAGTTAGTTCTGTGAATCGGGCCCAAGGTTCATTCGTTGCTGACTTCTTTGATTATCTTTAAATTGGTAATAGCAATATTATTGAAAAACATGAAGCCTGTATCTATTTATTTAAAATATTTTTTGTATTCAATAAAGTATTTAATATTTGGAGCAGTCATGTTTTACCACATTTAAAAAAGATGTACTTACTAAAAAAATATTTTGAAATAAAAGCAAATATATTATTTTTAAAATAATTACAATTAATACTATGGGGCGATTCTGATGCGGGTTGGAAAAGCTTCCCGACCGAATTGGTTGGGAAATGGTGTCCGACCCACTCGGATCGGGAAAGTCCGACCGGCGGAGTAGGATGCATCCGGATGCTTCCAGATACGATTTGGTTGAACTCCCGTTGACTTCAATGGGAACATTTGTTCCTAACCGCATCAGAATTGGGCCCTCGGTCGGGAAGCTTTTCCAACCCGCATCAGAATCGGACCCTATGTGGTGAGGTAGTACACTGCGTAAGGTGAAACTATGTTTCTAACATTGCATGATAGAAAAGCATCATCAGGGCACTTACAAGAGTTATTTAAGTGTATTAAGTTTTGATGGTTGACAATCTTACTGGAAGAGTACCCTTACAAGTCAAAATCATACTTTTATACGTTTGCTGTACAGTGAAGCACACATGCAAAGTTGTAACATTTTTAACAAAATAAAAATGTTATGCCTCTTTGAGGCAGGCCTAAATATGAGAAAAATCCTGTCTATAACTTTAAGTAGATAGGACTTTGCGTCAAAATCCATGAATGATTGCATGTGAATGCCCATGTGCGATCCATGGAACACACCACTGACCGAAAGTAGCGCAAACCAATACTTTTCTTTACTATAGGTCTACTTTCCAATAGAAATCAGGTTTTGCACTGGAAAGTTAAATCCCAAAACATCACTTTGCGTCAGACTAGTGTTATAAAAGTGACATAAACCTGTACAATGTGTTAGTAAATCTGCCCCCAGTTTAGCACGAGTTTGGAACAAAATGGTAATCATATTGAGTCCATTCAGGGTAGTAAATAGGACTGTAGACATTGCTACGTAAACTAATTTAAATTATTATTTTTATTTAAAGATTACATTATAACCAGGAGTAAATAAGATTCAGAATTTGATATTTGACATATCTTACACTGAGGTGTGGTTGTATCCTGAAGGTCAACACTGTCAGTCCCCTCAATTCAACCAACCACCTCAAGTCTTAAAAATGCTGCCACCTACTCCTTCATGGGCATCAATTCCTCATGGATTTATAGATCTCCACCAATTTCCACCGCAGCCCCCAGAGTCTTTACCAACTTTTCCTTTTTCATGCGCTTGCAATCATGCCCCTTTTTCTTTTGTACCTCAACAATTGTGCGTGTTGGTGCTGCTGCTTTGACCAAAGAAATCAAACCTTTATTCTCCTCTTGGGTAAAGTGAAGCTTTCTTTTTCTGGTATTCTTCTGGGACCTTCCCACCCACTTTATTGGTGCGTGACATCCTGGTAAAACCTTGCTTGCTTGTCCTCTTAGTGATAAAAAGTTTCTGTCATATTTGTGTCACGTTTTAATGTGACGCTTGATGCAAGGTCGGCTTGCATCACACAGTTACAACTTGTGCCACCAAGTACACTTGACATCATGAACAATGAGTTGGGGTATGCCTCTTGTGCAACCCACACGGTGCTGGCTTTCTTGAAAAAAGTTGTGCAATGCAGCTCACATTTTTTTCAGGCAATGCAAAACTGAGTGAATTTTAGTCAAACGGGCCTATGTGTATTCGAAAGGTGATCGGAGTGGCTTTGGGGATTGGTGCACTGGGCCCAGCGCCAAACAGCGGCAGCAGTTGCTGGAAATTGATCCATACCTGTTTCTGTGAGAAGAGAGGCAATGTTATGTTGCAGACGGTGAATGTCTGTGAGCAGTAAGGAGTGTATGTTCAACAGTGCTTAGCTTGTGCTAGAGGGTGCAGATGGTGGGTACCAGCACTCATTTTTGGGGACCTACACATATTTTCAATCATCAGACTTTGAATCTAGAATCAGAGTCTAGAAGTAAAATACGACCAGAACTCATAACTGTTCGCAGATCCCTCACAGGGTACCAGCCACATATCAGTGGAAGCATTCTTAGACTCCTCATATGCTAGAGTCTTGCACTACAGCTAGCACTTCTACATCATCAAAGTAGAAGTCACACACTACAAGATGTTTTCCACACCACACACAAAGTAGCAGTGTCACACTACCCACAGCATTCTGACTGCATCACTGACAGCACACACAAACCCTCACAGACTACTAGTCATACACTAATCGATACTTCCTCACACCCCTCACAAACTAGTAGCAAAGCCATTAGGTCTGGCTAGTAAAGGAAAGTGGGTCTTCACTATTTATTTTATTTTTTAGTTTGTCTGTGTATCCAAGAATGAGTCAGTGGATCGAAGAATAGATGCAGAAGTGCAATAATTAGTGACTGAGGGCAGTAATGATGGGTGACTGAGTACATGGGTGAATGGATGAGGTAATGAATTGATAGAAGCATCCAGGCACCTCCTGTTACTAGCCAGAAATATTGGCGTTGCCAATGCTTATTGGTGAAGACATGTTATATATGAATTATGGGATGTGTGGAGAAGGCATTGCAGTTATCGATGAATGCTCCTAAATGTAAAGCTTTGCAAGCCTTCATCACATAGAATAGCTAACCTCCTTGGGGAAATTCATTCACTGAGTGGCAGCAGTGGCAGCAGAACCATTGCTGTGGCACCGGTTCACTGTTCAGAGATGATAACTGCATTACCTAAACTTCATAAATGTGTCCCATTGCAGCATGACTCACTCACAAATGATCCTGAATATCCCTGCTTTATAATAATTACAAAGATTAGCAAATTGTGAAAGGCAGGAATCTGGAAATAAAGTCCAAAATCCAAAGTTATAAAAAGATGTTTTGAAATCCTTTCTATATTTGCCCCCTTTCCAGTATTGACCAGAACAACTTGAGTGCGTGTTAATTCATCTGAGGGATAGGGAAGAAAAGACCCAGAAAACGTTATCATATATTGGCTATGGAATATGTCAATATTTCTATCATATACACAATTTTCCATGTTGCATAGTTCGTCCTGTCTGGGTCTTGGTAGTCTGTCATTTAGTATCTTCTTGGTTTTTGTTTGAAGAACTAACATACAATCTCTTACTACGCGCATTGCTTATTCGCAAATGCATACAACATTTTCTGGATTTCTTTCACATGTTAAGATTTAGGTTGCTACTGGGAGAGCATATGGGTTGATTTCGGAGTTTATTTTACAGTAGCAGGAAAGTCAGTATGGTTAGGTTGTGCTCTTCCCCTTTTTACTGTGAAATGGTAGGCCAAACTCCACTTGTAGTCAATTCTATGTGGAAACCACCTAATGAATTACAAAACATGCCCTTCTCCAGACCGAGGGTTTAGCAGACACTGGAGGGTCTACATTTACTAAGATTTTTTCCCCAGAGCTAGTGTGCTGTACAGAGGTGCAGCAGTCCATGCTATTTATTAATCAGCCAAAAGGTGTTTTCCTCTCGAAAGGTACACTACTTTTTTCTGTGCATAATTCGCTTTGTACCACTTTGGCCGATCCACCCCGGCAAAGCACACTTGTTGCAAACGCCCATTCGTTTTGAATCAAATCCTAATCTAGTAAGATAGCCAGAATGGGCTTTGGAGCAAACACTATTGCCTGATTGAAGCAGGCGCAAACAAGGGGAAATATTTCTCAAAAAGAGTACACACTGCATTCAACGCATGGGACCCTCTGAGCTTGTCTACACCTAGGAACTTGTACCTGAAGCTTATGCCTCCAATTCAAATTCTATGCTAGATGTAAAAAATTAAGTTATTAGTTCTGTAGGATGTGAAGCCTGCAAAAGTCAAAGGTCCATAATTTCTCCTTGCAGGGAACCAACCACCCCATTGTAGCACTTGACTCTCAGGGTAGTGACGCCAAGCAGTCCAAGGCCTACTCAGGGGAGGTGGCGTCGGCTTATAATCACCATTCACTGGCATGCAATATGAATAATTCATAAATGATCATTCATTCAGTACTTTTTCTTTGAAAAAGGAAAAGTACATTTATTATACACACACTACTAAATACTATGTAGTAAGTTACAAATGTATACATCAGGGAGATAAAATTGCCTTTGGTGACATTCTGAAATCACATTTGACCACTAATGGTTCATGATCTCCAAAACGACAGCCCCCCCATACCAGATAGAACATCACAATACAGGGCATATTACTTTAAAAAAGGCAGGCCTATTGGCTTGGTCAAGGGGTCATCACAACAATAATATAAGGCAAGCTCATTGGCATTGTCAAAGATCACCACATCAATATATAAGGCAAACCTGATTGGCTTTGTCAAGGGGTCATCACATTAAAAAAACACAATAACCAAATTTTAAAAATCACTATTATATAATTAAAATCAGTAACCATGTTCAAATGCAATGGTTATTGTCAATAATGCATTGCAATGTTTACCAAAAACCACTGTCAGCAATAGCAGTCAATCAAACATTTGAAATTAACATTACATGCTTTGGAGTATTTCTTGTACAGCTTTAGGCCACATGTATTGCCCTGCACTCCCAGCCTTTATAAATAAAAGTTCCAACCTTAAGAAATGCTTAACATTAAGGGTACACAGCCTGGGATTATGCATTCCCTAAACCCTGAAATGTAGGCTCAGATTTTAAATTCCTTCTGCGGGGCTGCTACAACCCCTGCAGCCCCGACAGCTCTCTGTTAATTCATTTGTGGTGGCCCGGGAATCCTGGGGCACCACACACACAATTCCATTGTCAAGATAAGCCCCACAGGACATTATGGGGCACTTCCTCACCAGAGCTGTGAATATTTTATTAGATGTTCTCTTGCTGTTTTTGGAAGGGCCACAATCATTCTTTTGTTTCTTTCTCTTTTTTCTTTCACGGGGTTGCCCGATCCCACCCGGAACACACCCAAGGCAGATTTCTTGGTGGAGGTTGTGAGGGGGAGGTAAGGCCACTGTGACCCCAGCCAGCTCTTCTTCTCTCCCCCACACGTGTTCTGCGCTGATGGAATGCAGGCTGTGGTGCGCCCTCCGACCCCCCCAGACATGTGCACGGGAGCAGAGGAGGTGTTCAATGTCACTCCAGGAGCTCTAGCCCTTCTAGGAGAAGTAGATAGTGGGCAGCATGGCACTCACAGCCCTCTAGGGGCCTCTCTCCATGACGTTAGGTCAGGGGGGAAAGGTTCCCCGGGCCAAGAATAAATCTGTGGTGGAGCTCCAAACACCCCTCCTCCCTGGGCAAAAATATTAAATTAAACTAGTGTGGAACCTCTGTCACTGGCTCAATCCTGGGGTCAAATTCAGGAAAGTGGTAGAGACCCATGTGCTCCATTGCTTAGAGGGTCAAAGGTCAAATCATTCAAGGTTGCATAACTCCCACCCCAATGGGCCAATTTCAACAATCTTTGGCTCGTTTTACTCCTGGTGACGAGCCCCCAGGAGAATTTTCAGCAGGCCTTCTCACCTCCAAGGGGGTGCATTCTGCAAGGAGCTGGATTCACTGGCTCGATGAACCAACCTTCTCCTTTGCCTGGCTCCCTATTTCCCCCTCCTCCCGCTGGTGTATAGAAATCCAGGTCTCCCCTCAACAGATCCTCTTTGAGTGTGCAGGGGCCAGCCTCACTGGACCCCAAGAGACCCACTAGTCCTGAGGTCAGCTGCAGACAGAGTCCTCAGTCCATCAGGGCATCAAGGGGCTTGTCCTTCCAGTTGGTTATGGTGTTGCCACTTTTGCAGTCCAGGCCCAAAGTTTTTCTCTCCTTATTGTTCTGGGGGTGCCAATTGTATGCCTAGTCCAGACTGTGGTGGGCTACACTCCTTAATCTCATCCTAAAACTGGTTCTGGTCAGTTCTCCCTTCTTACCTGGGTTTGGGTCCAGCCTGACTAGTAGTGACACAAAAGATTGGCGTCAGATCTCTTTGTGTGTGCTGGGGAAAGTCCCTATGAAATGTGATCAGGGCAGGGCTAAACTGCTCCCCAGGCATCCTGACAGGAAGTCCCACTCCCCTCTACATGAAAGCCATTTTGTGCACTGTCTGGCTCCAATATGCATTTCCCAGTGGGAGAGCCATCTCCAGTCCAGGCAGATGGAAACTCTCAGAAACTTTAGGCAGGAAAATTGCAACTTCCTAATAGTGGCATCTCTAAAATAATAAGCTAGAATCTGACCTTACCATTAAGAGGACTTTAAATTACAATACAAAAGATGTAAGAAGTCTTTTTCTAGCTGTCACCAATCTAAATTTAGCATTCAATAAATGTAACAATGTAGACCAATGTGTCCCTATAGCAGCAGCCCTCCTTGCTAATCATTGTTTGGGGATATTTCACTGTAAGCACATGTTCAACATTTCTAAATGCCATACTTTTAAATATCTGCACCCTGCCTTTAAGGCCAATAAGGATTATTTGGGGTGATTTATTATATAAAAGGAAGGTTTAGGCCTGTCAAATGGGATATTTTGAGAAGCCAAAATAGCAGTTTAAAAATTCCACTGACAGGTTACCTGTGTGCAGCTACCAGGCTCTGCACAACTGTAAACTCTCACGCTCAGCCAATACCTGTGTGCAGACATGCAAGTGCACATGTTCATGTGTGATCAGCCCATTACCCAGCTGGATTGCCGCAGCCTTTTCTTAAAGGTGGACACTGGCGGTAAACATGTGCTCATAAAATTGTCCAACCCATTTGGCTGAGCTGCATTCATGTTTAAATTTACAAAAAAGAATAGAAATAAATCAAGATTTTTTCATCAAGATTCCGTGACTCCGGTGTGTTACTAATGTACACTCCCGTAATTACAGGTTGGACAATTTATATATTTGGTCTATATTAATTATGATGTCTGGCCATCATTAATGATGGAAATGTGAGGTTTCTAAAAAAGACTAATGATATTATCATTGATAACACATGTGTAGATAATAGACACTCATGTCCAGTATGTGCTAAGTAGTTTTGTGTAGTGATTCGTTGGCGGTAGAATCACAAACAGTTGAGTGTCTTGGTCTAACTAATGAACTAATACGGATAAAATCTAGTGCGACTGTCCTATAGCCCTACTGCCTTTCTTTGTCTTATAAAATCGGTAAACATGTGCTCTCCGATTTGCAACGAAATTTCTTGGAGTGAGACTGAGGTACGGAGACTCACCCACAATAAAGGTTCAAAACCGGGTGATCAAAAAGCAAAACATCTGGATATTCTAAATAGGTGGAACCCATTTGCAACACTGAACAACATACAATTAGCCCTGCCCCATGGTGCGAAGCTGTGTGTTACTCAAGGCAATCTTGTTTGAACACCAGTGCAGCAGATGACACCAGCAGCTGAACAATCTTGGTAGACGTGGCTCTGCATTGTGTTTTCCTGTTGTGAAACACAGCACAACAAATATGGATGCTGCACTGTGTTCCATGAAACTTCTTTAAATCTGGACCTTGATCTCTTGGATTTTTGTTCCAGTCACTTGTGTGTCAGGCACCTCTCGCGCAGACCATTAATTCCTCTCAGGTGCTGTTAGACCTGAATTTTTCAGCGGGTATATCCCTAGTCTTTTTGCTTTTTGGCCTCCTGTTCCTGACCTGTTTTTGTTGGTTTTGTGACTCTGGGCACTTTACCACAGCTGTTCACTGCTAAGTGCTTATGCTCTCCATGGAAATTGTGTTTTTGGATTGGTGTTTCCATGATTGGCTTATTTGATTTACTACTAAGTCCCTAGTACAGTGCACTGTGTGTGCCCAGGGCCTGTTAATCAAATGCTGCTAGTGGGTCTGCAGCACTGATTGTGCCACCCATACAAGCAGCCTTTTAAAAGGGTCTCAGACCTGCCACTGCAGTGGTGCGTGCAGGTTCTACTGCCATGTCAACATGGCAAGTGCACCCACTTGCCAGAGCCTAAACATCTCTTTTCTTACATGTTAGTCACCCCTAAGGTAGGCCCAAGGTACCCATGTGGGCAGGGTGCAGTGTATGTGAAAGGTAGGACATGTACTGGTGTGTATGACATGTCCTGATAGTGAAATACAGTGTATTTCGTTTTTCACTATAGAAAGGTTATCTGTCCCATAGGATAGGACAGGAGTTTATTTATAACATCTTATAAGTATAAATTCCCATTGGGACCCTGTAGGCAGATGGAGTTTATTAAAGAAGATTTTTATATTGTGTGTTTGTAAATACCACTTTTAGAAAGTGGGTATTTTTTTGCTTAGCCATCCTGGATGCCTCTGCAGGTATGTGGATTGACTGTCTGGCTTTAGAGTGACAGGGGTTGGGGATGTGCATTCTCTCAGACATTTAAATATCAAAAGGAGAGAGAGGATTAGAGAACTAGTCCTTATCCCCAAAGTTTAATGTATATCATCAAATAGGACTAGGCTAAGGTTGTATACAAATGCAACATTGTATGGTTTTTGTAAAAAGAAAAGCTTTTTTCTTTTTTGAAAGCCCTCACCCACCAACCTAGTTGGTGGCATGCTTCATCATCGGGCCCACCTGGTGACACCGATTGTGTCCCTGGTGTGCTTCAACGCCTGGTTTACAGCGGAGCAGGTATCTTGACTGAGTGTGCAGTGCTGTGATGTGAAGGTGAATTTAAAAACTGTACAGTGGTCCCATTACCCACAGGGTTTATTTTTAATGATTGGGCCTCTGGCAGTTATAAAAACAAGGCAATGGATGCGCGTAGAGTAATAATGGCTCTTACATCCAAAAACGGTCTACATGTTTCAGCCAGGCCTCAGATGTGTACTGGCTTTCCTCAGGACCATACAATTATGTGCGTGGTGAGATCTAAAACTTAGTTTGTGTTCAGACCAAATGTGTTGCACGCTCTAAGGTGCACTATGTATGAGAGGGGGGGGTTACCCTCTTAAGGCATTCCTATATGACAAATACATAAAACGGAACATACAAACAAACATACAATAATACTGCGAAATTAGGCAGAGTTGCTTTTAGTCACGTGCATAATTATACTGGTGACCATCAAATGGCGCGGTAAAACAGGCGGCGGTGAAATGCCGATCTGGCGGCAATGTGTGTCAAATACCGATATATGCGCTAAAGTGAAGATGTATACATGTGAAATGAAATAAAATAAACTTGCTATAAAGAGGCCTTTCTTACACTTGCAATTAGCGGAAGTGCCCCATGAGAGTCCGGCAGGGGTTCTAGCTGAACCTAGGAGAAAAAACGGAGGACGGCGAAATCGCCGTGGTAAAGCACAAGAGAATTGCTTACCGTGAGAAGAAGTGAACGAGCCGCTTCCCTTGACCCCACTTACTGCATTACAGCTCTGGACCCGTGTAAAGACCTACTTGGCTGTCTCGGATCTCCGAAGATATGAGGCCCGGATCTGGCCGGCGCTTAAATATCACCCGTAATTAGCGGATGAAGCAGGTGTGTTCCCGATTTGCCTGTGAAGGAGAAGAGGGAGGGAAACAACAGAGAGAACAGACTCGGGGAAGTCCTCTATTCTAACTACGGCCCTTGCTGATGACGCAGAGCGTATGCGCCCGGTAGGCAAGGTTACTGACAACGCGTCTGGGGGATGGGCGTGGCCGCAGATTGAGTGACGCTTGGCGTCTTACATGTAATCATTAAATGGTGAGAGCGGGGGGGTGAATTGGGATCATGACAGAGTCCCCTAATAAATTGGGACAACAAGGCTGACAGAGAACGCAGACCAGAACTAGTAGAGCACCACGCGTGTGGGTCACTCTATGCCTAGTATTATGTCTGAATGAAGTATTCGTGATGGACTAGTAAGTCATAATACATAACAAATAACTGGGCAAGTAGAGTAAGAAGTGACTCATGAGTTAGTTAATAAGTAAGGCTATGCCAGGGGATAGAATCGTTTAACCCCTGGAGCTGGATGGATAAACGATAAATCCACCGTTGTTCCTTGGAAAGTAGAAATTTATCATTGTCAGTTTTATTGTGATCAAAGTGTTCGATCACTGTCCAGGACATATCATTCGTGGTATGTCCTAGTTGTAAATAATGATCTGTCAGGCGACTAATGTTTTTTCTACACCGTATAGTGCTCCGGTGTTCAACTATCCTTGTCCTGATTTTACGTGTCGTCATCCCTACGTAGCGTAGACCACAGGGACACTCAATTAAGTATATCAAATTTGATGAGTTACAATTGGTGTGGTGTAGTTGTTTCCAGGTGGTACCTGGTTCCAAATCAAGTGTTTTGGATGGGCGTGTGAGATGACATACGCTACAATTGTTGCATGGGTTGTGTCCCGTGATCTTGGGGAGACCCCATGTATTAAGTATGGTATTTACGGTTGTTCTATGGGGCAATCTGGGCCGTGTAGATACTAAACGGTCCTTAAGGTTGCTAGATCGTTTGTAGGCAAAAAGTGGTAATTCCCAGTTTCTATTGCCTGAGTTTAGAATGCGCCAGTTCTTTTGAATGATGCTGGACACTTTATTGGAGGCATCATTGTAAGTGGTGACACAGGTCATGGGTTGATCAGGCACTTCTCGTGTCGTAGTATCCAGCAAGGCTTCACGATTCTGGTTACGAGCTCGTTTTCTTGTCTTCTGCACGATTTTGCGTGGATATCCTCGGTCATGTAGTTTAGATACTAGTGCTGCTGATTGTATGTGGTAATCAGATATTTGGCTACAGTTCCTGCATATTCTAAGGAACTGGCCGAAGGGAAGATTTTCCCTAAGGGGTCGAGGGTGAAAGCTATCGAACCGAAGGAGGGAATTCCTAGCTGTCGGTTTGTAATGGGTGTTGGTTTTTAAGATACCACCCTCCGCTGTTATTTTAAGATCAAGAAAAGCCAGAGTGGTGGGGCTGGATGTGCATGTGAATTTTAGGTAAGGGTCCCTTTCATTTAGCCAAGAGAGGAAGGATGTCAGGGATTCTTGAGTACCTGTCCAGATCAAGAAAATGTCGTCAATATAGCGACGCCATACTTTGATTTTGGCAGTGTATGGGTTGTTGGTGGGGGATATATGTCTCCGTTCAAAATGGTGGACATAGAGACCTGCCACACTTGGGGCAAAGACACTCCCCATAGAGGTGCCATTGGTCTGGAGGTAGAATTGCCCTTCATATTCAAAGTAATTTTCCTTTAAAGCCAGAGTGGCACAATTGAGGATAAATTCTCTGGGAGTATGGTATTCCCACGGTGTGTCCATGAGTATATCATGGAGGACTTGTAAAGTGGCGTCCTGTGGGAGGCTCGTATAAAGGCTTTCAATATCCAAACCTACTAGAAGTTGTGTGGAAGGATCAAACATCAAATCCTTGATGATGTTCAGGAGATGCTTAGTGTCTTTAATGTAGGGCGTTGTCTTTTGTACTAGCGGGTTCAGGAAAAAATCACAGTACCTGGATAGGGGTTCCAAAAGGGAGCCAATTCCCGAGACGATCGGGCGTCCCGGGGGAGGTCTTGCTTCTTTATGAATCTTTGGTACTGTGTAGAAATATGGTACTCTCACATTCCTAGTGCACAAATAATCCGCTTCCTGTTTGGAAATGTGTTGGGCTTCTTCTGCTTGTTCCACTAAAGTTTTGATGGTAGCTTGCAGGGTCTTTGTTGGATCCGTCTTCAGGAGTTTGTAATTTCGTGAGTCATTCAATAGCCTTCGGCATTCATTGTCATAATCCACTTTGTCTTGTAGGACAATGCCTCCGCCCTTATCCGCGGGTTTAATGATGAGTGTGGGATTGTCCTGAATTTTCCGGATGGTATCTCTGTCTTCTTTCGAGAAGTTATTGAAAGTTTTTGTCGCATCCATTCTTTCTATGTCGTGATAGACAGCCTGTTCAAATGTAGCAACTTCTACAGGGATGCTTGTTGGTGGAGGCATAAAGGTAGATTTAACTCTTAGG
Organism: Calotriton arnoldi; assembly: GCA_963921515.1. NCBI lineage: Eukaryota > Metazoa > Chordata > Amphibia > Caudata > Salamandridae > Calotriton > Calotriton arnoldi. Next base: position 1,335,513 of record CAWUFW010001614.1, on the reverse strand, counting down.
CCCGTTTCATTGGTTTTAACCGTTGTTAATTCATTGTTGTTTTGTTTCTCAAAAAAAGCCTTCAGCTTGAGTTTTCTAAAGAACTCGGCTAATTCCACATGGAGTTTAAATTTGTCCAGTTTGGTGGTGGGGACAAAGGAAAGTCCTTTGTTAAGTACTTTATTTTCTTTGGGGGATAATGAAGTGCTGGACAAGTTGAATACCAATGTGGATGGTTCTGCATCCTCGTTTCTCATTGGAGTCCACTCGGTCCTGGTTGTTGCTCCCTTGTCTTGTTCCGTGTGTTGGCACTCACTGGCTCCTCTTGTTCTGCCCAATGAACCTGTTGGTTGTTCCTTCTCCAGCCGCGAGATCTGCGGCCTTGTCCTAAAAAAGGTGGTCTCTGACTATTATGGAAATGGGCAGGTGAACCGAATTGATACATCGGCGGCCAGCCGAAGTATGGGTTGTGTGGTGGATGGATAAAGGGTGGGGGTCCGAACTGGTTGCCTTGTGGATGTCCATTCCATGGTTGCTGCCAACGTGGTTGGCGCCCTCTATTTCGTGATTTGGATGAGCCTGTACTAGAGTCACTTGAGACTGAACTATTGTCCCCAGACGTCTCACTGGATCTGTCTTGTTTGTTAGGGATTACATAGTTATCATCTGTGTAGGGATATGATTTGACATAAGAAAATTTCTTGAGATCCTTTTGAAATTTGGTTATTTTGGCCTGGGTTAGGTATTCTTTATATTCAGCCATTTCTTTGTTTTGTTCATCCAGTTTTTCTTAAACGATGTAATGGTTGTTTTGAAGTGAGTTTCTGTAGCTTGGATCTCAATAATCATTGCCTCTGACAAGCGTTTGGCGGTCTTAATGATCAACACCAGCCAGTCCCTGGTGCAATGCCAGGCTATTTGTGCCCAGTCCTTCCTAAAGGTGGCATCTTCTAGGAAGATCCTGGGAGCGTTGGTTACAAGGAGTCCGCGTGGCGCGGTGTTAGTACGTAAGTACTCCGTTAGGATGAGTCCATGAAGGATTGTTCTAATACGGTTACGTTTCTTCTCTGTCAACGTGTCCCAATCAGTAGTTTGGGCTATTGTGTTTGAAATATTAAAATCTGCCAGGAAAGAAGGGTCTGCAAGTATTTCACTGATGTCATTTTCATTAAAGGTTAAGCCTGGGTTTTCTGCCATGGCTAAATGAAAGCGTTTGCTCTCACAGCTCTGCGCTGCCAATAAGTATTTAAATATCAAAAGGAGAGAGAGGATTAGAGAACTAGTCCTTATCCCCAAAGTTTAATGTATATCATCAAATAGGACTAGGCTAAGGTTGTATACAAATGCAACATTGTATGGTTTTTGTAAAAAGAAAAGCTTTTTTCTTTTTTTGAAAGCCCTCACCCACCAACCTAGTTGGTGGCATGCTTCATCATCTGGCCCACCTGGTGACACCGATTGTGTCCCTGGTGTGCTTCAACGCCTGGTTTACAGTGGAGCAGGTATCTTGACTGAGTGTGCAGTGCTGTGACGTGAAGGTGAATTTAAAAACTGTACAGTGGTCCCATTACCCACAGGGTTTATTTTTAATGATTGGGCCTCTGGCAGTTATAAAAACAAGGCAATGGATGCGCGTAGAGTAATAATGGCTCTTACATCCAAAAACGGTCTACATGTTTCAGCCAGGCCTCAGATGTGTACTGGCTTTCCTCAGGACCATAAAATTATGTGCGTGGTGAGATCTAAAACTTAGTTTGTGTTCAGACCAAATGTGTTGCACGCTCTAAGGTGCACTATGTATGAGGGGGGTTACCCTCTTAAGGCATTCCTATATGACAAATACATAAAACGGAACATACAAACAAACATACAATAATACTGCGAAATTAGGCAGAGTTGCTTTTAGTCACGTGCATAATTATACTGGTGACCATCAAATGGCGCGGTAAAACAGGCGGCGGTGAAATGCCGATCTGGCGGCAATGTGTGTCAAATACCGATATATGCGCTAAAGTGAAGATGTATACATGTGAAATGAAATAAAATAAACTTGCTATAAAAAGGAGGCCTTTCTTACACTTGCAATTAGCGGAAGTGCCCCATGAGAGTCCGGCAGGGGTTCTAGCTGAACCTAGGAGAAAAATCGAAGGACGGCGAAATCGCCGTGGTAAAGCACAAGAGAATTGCTTACCGTGAGAAGAAGTGAACGAGCCGCTTCCCTTGACCCCACTTACTGCATTACAGCTCTGGACCCGTGTAAAGACATACTTGGCTGTCTCGGATCTCCGAAGATATGAGGCCCGGATCTGGCCGGCGCTTAAATATCACCCGTAATTAGCGGATGAAGCAGGTGTGTTCCCGTTTAGCCTGTGAAGGAGAAGAGGGAGGGAAACAACATGGAGAACAGACTCGGGGAGGTCCTCTATTCTAACTACAGCCCTTGCTGAAGACGCGGAGCGTATGCGCCCGGTAGGCAAGGTTACTGACAACGCGTCTGGGGGATGGGCGTGGCCGCAGATTGAGTGACGCTTGGCGTCTTACGTGTAATCACTAGATGGTGAGAGCGGGGGGTGAATTGGGATCATGACAGAGTCCCCTAATAAATTGGGACAACAAGGCTGACAGAGAACGCAGACCAGAACTAGTAGAGCACCACGCGTGTGGGTCACTCTATGCCTAGTATTATGTCTGAATGAAGTATTCGTGATGGACTAGTAAGTCATAATACATAACAAATAACTGGGCAAGTAGAGTAAGAAGTGACTCATGAGTTAGTTAATAAGTAAGGCTATGCCAGGGGATAGAATCGTTTAACCCCTGGAGCTGGGTGGATAAACGATAAATCCACCGTTGTTCCTTGGAAAGTAGAAATTTATCATTGTCAGTTTTATTGTGATCAAAGTGTTCGATCACTGTCCAGGACATATCATTCGTGGTATGTCCTAGTTGTAAATAATGATCTGTCAGGAGACTAATGTTTTTTCTACACCGTATAGTGCTCCGGTGTTCAACTATCCTTGTCCTGATTTTACGTGTCGTCATCCCTACGTAGCGTAGACCACAATCAAACATCAAACTCAGGCAATAGAAACTGGGAATTACCACTTTTTGCCTACAAACGATCTAGCAACCTTAAGGACCGTTTAGTATCTACACAGCCCAGATTGCCCCATAGAACAACCGTAAATACCATACTTAATACATGGGGTCTCCCCAAGATCACGGGACACTACCCATGCAACAATTGTAGCGTATGTCATCTCACACGCCCATCCAAAACACTTGATTTGGAACCAGGTACCACCTGGAAACAACTACACCACACCAATTGTAACTCATCAAATTTGATATACTTAATTGAGTGTCCCTGTGGTCTACGCTACGTAGGGATGACGACACGTAAAATCAGGACAAGGATAGTTGAACACCGGAGCACTATACGGTGTAGAAAAACATTAGTCACCTGACAGATCATTATTTACAACTAGGACATACCACGAATGATATGTCCTGGACAGTGATCGAACACTTTGATCACAATAAAACTGACAATGATAAATTTCTACTTTCCAAGGAACAACGGTGGATTTATCGTTTATCCACCCAGCTCCAGGGGTTAAACGATTCTATCCCCTGGCATAGCCTTACTTATTAACTTACTCATGAGTCACTTCTTACTCTACTTGCCCAGTTATTTGTTATGTATTATGACTTACTAGTCCATCACGAATACTTCATTCAGACATAATACTAGGCATAGAGTGACCCACACGCGTGGTGCTCTACTAGTTCTGGTCTGCGTTCTCTGTCAGCCTTGTTGTCCCAATTTATTAGGGGACTCTGTCATGATCCCAATTCACCCCCCGCTCTCACCATCTAGTGATTACACGTAAGACGCCAAGCGTCACTCAATCTGCGGCCACGCCCATCCCCCAGACGCGTTGTCAGTAACCTTGCCTACCGGGCGCATACGCTCCGCGTCATCAGCAAGGGCCGTAGTTAGAATAGAGGACCTCCCCGAGTCTGTTCTCCATGTTGTTTCCCTCCCTCTTCTCCTTTACAGGCTAAACGGGAACACACCTGCTTCATCCGCTAATTACGGGTGATATTTAAGCGCCGGCCAGATCCGGGCCTCATATCTTCGGAGATCCGAGACAGCCAAGTAGGTCTTTACACGGGTCCAGAGCTGTAATGCAGTAAGTGGGGTCAAGGGAAGCGGCTCGTTCACTTCTTCTCACGGTAAGCAATTCTCTTGTGCTTTACCACGGCGATTTCGCCGTCCTTCGTTTTTTCTCCTAGGTTCAGCTAGAACCCCTGCCGGACTCTCATGGGGCACTTCCGCTAATTGCAAGTGTAAGATAGGCCTCCTATTTATAGCAAGTTTATTTTATTTCATTTCACATGTATACATATTCACTTTAGCGCATATATCGGTATTTGACACACATTGCCGCCAGATCGGCATTTCACCGCCGCCTGTTTTACCGCGCCATTTGATGGTCACCAGTATAATTATGCACGTGACCAAAAGCAACTCTGCCTAATTTCGCAGTATTATTGTATGTTTGTTTGTATGTTCCGTTTTATGTATTTGTCATATAGGAATGCCTTAAGAGGGTAACCCCCCCCCCTCTCATACATAGTGCACCTTAGAGCGTGCAGCACATTTGGTCTGAACACAAACTAAGTTTTAGATCTCACCACGCACATAATTTTATGGTCCTGAGGAAAGCCAGTACACATCTGAGGCCTGGCTGAAACATGTAGACTGTTTTTGGATGTAAGAGCCATTATTACTCTACACGCATCCATTGCCTTGTTTTTATAACTGCCAGAGGCCCAATCATTAAAAATAAACCCTGTGGGTAATGGGACCACTGTACAGTTTTTAAATTCACCTTCACGTCACAGCACTGCACACTCAGTCAAGATACCTGCTCCGCTGTAAACCAGGCATTGAAGCACACCAGGGACACAATCGGTGTCACCAGGTGGGCCCGATGATGAAGCATGCCACCAACTAGGTTGGTGGGTGAGGGCTTTCAAAAAAAGAAAAAAGCTTTTCTTTTTACAAAAACCATACAATGTTGCATTTGTATACAACCTTAGCCTAGTCCTATTTGATGATATACATTCTCTCAGACAACCACTGGGGGGTTGGGGTGTGTCCTGCCTTTCCTGAATGAGTCAGGGCTGGGCTGAATAGACCTCGGCTGTATTTAGAGTAGTGGGAGGAGATTTCCCTGCACCTGAATAGGCCTGGTCTGCCTTACACAATGTCGTCTCCACCTCCTGCCAGAGAGGACAGAACTGGTTTGGACTAAGCACAGAGCTTGTCTGCCACAAGAGAACAGAGAGAAACCGTGTATAAATATTGAGGCCCAGACCCCAGGACTCTAGATCACTTCTGGACTCAAGAGGAACCTCTGCCAAGGAGAAGAGCATGGAAAGCTGAAGGAGAAGTACTGCCCCTTTGCTGTGTGGGGTTGGCCTGCATTGGCTGTTTCTGTCAAGGATAGGACCAAGACTTTGCTGTGTGCTGTGTATCCTGCTTGAAGAAGATCTCCAAGGGCTTGGTGTAGAGCTTGCCTCCTGTTCTGAAGTCTCAGGGACACAAAGATTTCACTACCTCTGTTCTCCTGCATCTGAAACTGCATTTTCAGCTGCCACAGAGGGAAATAGCAACACCAACATGGCGAGTGACGCCGTGACCGGCAACGAAGCGGTGGGCACCCTCATGAAGTGCACAACGCACCACCCGACTTACCACGCAGCACCAACGCTTACCCATGCTGCACCCTACCAACTCTGACACTGTCACTGAGGCCGCTGCATGCACTGGAGCCGAGGGCACCGCTTGTGCCGCTCATGACGCACCGCCCTGAGTCACTCCGCAGCCCCGATCTCACCGACACCGGTGCTTCATCATTGCCGAGCAGATGCCTGACGTGGGTGACCTCCCAAATCCATCGACCCCCACATCATCGTATGGAACCAACGCCTCGATGCCACAGCGACATCACCTCCCCGGCAACAGTAAGGAACCAATGCCTCACCTCCCCTGCACCGCAGGAAGGAACCGACGCCTCAACTCCCCTGTGGTCGTAAGGAGCCGACGTCGCCCGGCGATATGAAGCATCACCTCCCCGATGCCATGTACCGTCTTTGTTTTCATCATTTACCAAGGTATTGTTCTTTGGGGTCTGTGCGACTCCGGGACCGACGCCACACACCTCGAGTGAGCGCCGTACTTTGGGATTTTTAGGGGCCACAACGTCATAGTAGCCCCAGGTGGTGTTATTTGTTGCTACAAGCTTTATTTTTGTGAATAACCTATTTTTGGTGCTATCTTGATATATGTATGATGGATTCCTGTTTTATTGGTCTTGTCTTGTTTAGACAAAGATATCCTATTTTTCTAAACTGGTGTGGTGTCCATTTGTAGTGTTTTCACTTGTGACTGTATGCATGTACAAATGCTTTACACACTGCCTCTGAGATAAGCCTATCTGCTCGTGGCAAGCTACCAAGGGGGTGAACAGGGGTTGTCTAATGGCGTAACTCCTTTACTCTGACTAGATGCAAAGGTCCCTACTTGGACAAAGGTGCAAACTATTGCCAACTAGAGACCCCCATTTCTAACAGGTGCTGAATGTATTTGTTGTTATTTGTTAGGCAGCCCTGGTGTTGATTGTTATACAATCCTAGGCTGTATGCTTTTTCCAGACGGCAACCTTCACTGCTTGTTTTCATGCCATTCCTGAACTTGCCACACTTTAAAACTGGCTTGCATGCTGACAAACTTCATTCCATAAATTTGAAAAAAATATGTTTTTGAGAAAATGTTGGACATTGTAGGATCCTCCTGGTTCTTGCACATTTGTTGAAGGAGTGAGACAGTTACAGCGCTTAATATGACTGGTGGTTGCAGTTGTGACCCACATGCACTTTTATTTGTGGACCAGCCCTCATTTTTCCTTATCAGACTTTCACCGACAGCAATAGAGAGAAAAACACACAAGTGGGAAAGAAGGAGGAAGAGAAAGACGGGAAAAACATTGATAAGAGGTGAAAGCATGGATGAAAAGAAACCTGAGAGAGTGGGATAAAGTGTAAAGGGGAGGATTAAGCCTATGCAGCCTGGGTATTACGTATCCTGAGCTTCGACAGCACCGGCTACGGGTTTCTAAATAAACCTTCGGGCACCAGCACTTACTAAATTACAAATTAAGCACTGGGCGCCGTTCCCTTTACCATAGTTAGTCCTCAAAACGTATAAAGCGTCTCAGCAGTGGGAGAGTAGCAGTAAATTCCCACTTTAGGGACACCTCTTCTAATTCACTAAAACAGTAACCTAGTCTGGAATTCAAAGGCAATAACGTGTATGTATCCTTCTTTCACTCTTGTATATTTGCAAATAACACATTCACATAAATGTAAGCGTGCATGCATTATCCCACAACTGTTTTAGAAAGTCGCCTTTGAACTTGTATGTGTGAGTATATGAGCCCAAAATATGCTAAATGCACATGTAAGTTAGACGATGAACTCATGTCAATGTAAAATCTTCAAATTTGGGAACCATGCATGATTTGAATTGTGATGTGTATTTTGTCTATTTATTCTGCAGCACTTGACACATTTACCTCGTACTGTAGTTTCTCTTGAGTCTGATTGCAAATGGCTGGAGTGGATGCGCTGTATCCCCCCATTCTCTGAAGCGCTGCCACTGATGAATGGGTTGTTTTGTTCTGAGGCCTCTCTGCCTAATGACTGATCACTAATGACCATCATCAATTGAAGGAGGGTCCTATCGATTTGTCATGAGTGTTTGAGACGATAGGATATTTTATAGGAAAGTGATTAAGCCCCAAAGAGTTAAATTGCAAAGCGTGATTAAGCTCGTGCTCGCCATCCAAGACCAGCGGTAAGCATGTTGCCATTAGTTAGCCTAACGTGCAGTGTCTCGTGGTTCATTACAAGGAGACCTGTGGGGCTCTGGTCATTCATTTTAATAACCAGCTCCATGCTCGAGATTTATGGAAATGGCCACAACGTTTTGTTGCGCACAGTGAATGAAAGTCTCTTGTGGTGTTACTATGAGCAGTCGCGGCACGTGCTGCTATTATTAGGAAAGTAGGGCCACTCTTTGGGGCTTTTTTAATCTCTGGTTTGAACAGATCGTGGGTTGTGGAAGGAGGGGCTTTGCTCTTTTCATTCAGAGTCTATTTGGAAGCCAAGCCTGGCCACAAATGCCAAGAAATCTACTCACTGGAGCCCACTCGCATAGACACACATTGAATAACAGTATTGATCAAATGATAAACGTTTGTATTCCGAATGTCAAGAGTGGTGCATGAGACATTACTCACAGGAGTGCTGTTTAAAGAAGATGTAGAGATCATGGGAGCCTGTACTATCAGCAGTGATGTTCAGCGTGTACTTGCATCCACGATCACAGCTCATTGAGCTGAACCTTCTGCAACTCTAAATGTATACACAAAATAGTCAGATCTACCTCAGGCTGTGTGTTGGCTTTTGGAACCAGAGTAAAATCACAAAATGTCTGTACCAGATCTGGAACCTCAACAGTCTGTGACTAAAAGCCTCAAGAGCGCTGAAGTTCTGATGATGAGCAAGGCAAACATCATCCTTGCTTTCTTCTGTCCATAAATCCTTGGTTATCTTCACATTCAAGTGGAAAGGAACAGCAATCCGGGCATCATTTCAACACTGATCAATCCTTAACCCCAAAGGTGAATCATTGGCTGACTTACCATGGGAAGTAAAGCTCTCTCTTTGGTCATATTGAGCTTTCAAGATAAATAATTGTTTGGATGGTTGATAACTGCAAAATTATAAGTGCAGACCACCCTACGCTAAGGATCCAACAGTTGCAGAGGTGGCAGTACAAGACGGAGAGAATGTGTCCAAACATAAACAAGCAGAAGCAGATCACCGCCTTCAAGGTGGTTCTCTACAATCTCCTCGTAGAGCAAGTGCCATCATTCAGGTTACCTTCCATCCATCACAAAATGTTTTGGAGAAATGCCCCTGAGTATCTACTGTATCTCCTGCAACTACCACACATCTAAATTCCTATTAGAAACTTTTGCTACTAAGAAGCACAACTGATCAGCCAGACTAAATTCAAAAGAAAGAATAACAACAGCAAACCGTCAAAACCTGAAATAACGGACTGGCACAAGGTCTCAACAGAGCCGGGAATCTTTGGTGATGGGCCTGAAAACCTCTCTTTTCAGAAAAAAAAACATTTCGACCACTAGTAAAAAACTACATCACTCTCCTAACATTCTCTCAAACGGAGCAAGCCTATTTGCAGCATCAACTTTCATGGCCACTGTCTATATCCTGAGCTCATTTACCAACCCTAGCTATCCGGACACATTTCTCCAGCCCTGTAGAAACAGAATCTTGTGCCATCCCTAAATAAGTAAACCTTCAGAGGCATATTTATGTACAGGTTGCTGCATGGATTGCATTGCTTTTGCACCATGCAATGTGGTGCATGCGCAACCCTAAAATATGATTTATCAAGCCACACAAGGCCACTTTGCATGGCCCTGAGTGGCTTGATAAATCTGGAGAAATGCATTGCAGTGCAAACTGCTGCCTTGCGTTACTCTGCCCAAGGGAGGTGTCCATGGGCATTGTATGGGTGTTCCCATGCAACACCCATGGATTTTGATGCATTCCCAGACTTACCATTACTGCTAGACCTGGGAATGCACTTAAATGTTACACCTTTCCCAGGTGAGACGTAACGAGAAGAAGTATCTTTATTTCTCTTTGTTACTCCCCCTTTCTATGTGTACTGCATTCTGAAGCACACATAGAAAGTGGAAAATGCCACAGGGGATTGCTTTTGAGCAGGAAGGTGCCCCTTCCTGCACAAAAACAATCCTGCCTACAACGCAGGCACCCTTGCACTATGGTGTCTAGGGGCACACACTTCTACATCATCTATCATGACTGGCCTTCATGACAAATGCACATAAGCATATGCAAGGTTTTATGCTGTGCTTTCAAAGACTCATATAGTAAACACAGTAATTAAATAAAAACAAACACAAATAAAGGTATACATTGTTATTCAAAGAACATAGTCAGAAAATAGGAGTCAAAGATTTTGAAAGAAGCTTGTATTGCAATCCAAAGAAAAGCCAACAAGTGTTTCGTCACACAAGTGACATCTTCACGGTTAAATGAATTGATTTTGTTGTCACGATCCCGTGGATCAACAAGCGTAAGTCAAGAAGATATTCTTAAAATGCAGAGCCTAGAATGGAAATGTCATTCATAGGTCCTCAAAGGTATCGCCTTGTTCCACACCATAAATTGTTTTTGAACAGGTCAGTTTTCAAAGAATGTTGTCAGTGAGAAAAATATATATACAGTATCCCAATGTAGTCAAAGTTGATTGGCTATATGAGCTTCCTCAAAGGTGTCCACTGTTATCCAAGTGTAGAAGACCCAGTCTTAACCAGTCTTACAAAACAGCCAGTGCGGTCCTGAGACAAATGAATGTATATCTTGTTGATATGTATATTGGATAGTACTGCCAAGGAGCGCCTTCATAAGACCCTCTGTTCAGCGTATTGCGTCCGAATGCTGCTCTCCTCGTACCCAAAAGGTTTCTACTTTTTTTGGGTACTAGGAGAGTGGCGTTCGGATGCGATACGCGGAACAGAGGGGGCTTATCAAGGTGCTCCTCTGTAGTACTATCCAAAATACCTATCAACATGATATACATTCATTTGTCTCAGGACCGCACTGGCTGGTTTGTAAGACTGATTAAGACTGGGTCTTCTACACTTGGATAACGGTGCACACCTTTGAGGAAGCTCATATAGCCGATCGACTTTGACTACATTGGGATTACTGTATATATATTTTTCTCACTGACAACATTCTTTGAAAACTGACCTGTTGAAAAACAATTTACGGTCTGGAACAGGGCGATACCTTTGAGGACCTATGGGGGACATTTCCATTCTAGGCTATGACTTTTAAGACTATATTCTTGACTCACGCTTGTTGATCCATGGGATTTTGACAACAACATCAATTCATTTAGCCTTGAAGAAGTCACTTGTGTGACAAAACAAGGGTCGGCTGTTCTTTGGATTGCAATACAAGCTTCTTTCAAAATCTTTGACTCCTGATTTCTGACTATGTTCTTTGGATAACAATGTATATGGTGACAACACCATTTTTTACTATATGTTAAGTGCTTTGGTACATCAGTTTCCCATATTTAACGGAGGTGTTTCACCAATGTATATGATGCATGTTGGGTAGCATGATGCATCTGTACCAAATAGCACCATAATAAGGCTATTCTTTGTATAAACTCTGTGACAAACATACTGGCGCATACCAATATTGTTGCGATCAAAAAAACATCACTACCCATCTCAGTTTTGTGAAATATAAATAAAGCTTGACTGCCACCAGTGACCATTCAAAATAATAACTATGCTGTATTGTATCACGGTTCCTCCAACAGATTAGGAATATTTGAAAAAAAAACAGTTGCCCAAACCTAAATTGTGTGGGAGCCATAATTTTCCTTTAGAGTCCATCTCGCTGTGGAAAGCAATGCATTCCCCCTTGGAGTTCTACCCCGGCTCCTATCAGGTGCATGGCATCAGATTACTTTTTCATGAAAACCTGTACGCCCACACTTGACCACAAATATTGCTTGAAAATGCAAAACATATGAAACCGGTTTCCATGACTGGGCATTGTTTCCATCATGACAGCCAGGAGAACTCTATATGCCAGTTTTGTCAACCTATTGTGCTAAAAACAAAATCTTGCTGGTGAAGCAGTAGTTAGTAAAGTTGGATGCTCAATGGTTCATGTAGCCGAGGGGATTCTACGTGTAATCTTTATGACATACTCTAATGTGTCATGCCGGAGGAAATGCCATGTGTTGTGTCACTACAGCAGTGGCATAGGCAGTGCCAATATATTCTCCCCGTTTTGTACTTTTTATGAGTTGCTCACTCTAACAGAGTGCTTCCAGCCATGCTCAGACACTGCCCCTGGACCAAGGAGCAAAGGCAGGATCTGGATCATCTTATTGAAATAGAAATGAGCAACATCCACATGGAACTTGTGGAGTGCAATATTGGACCTTAGAGAGTCTAACAAACCAAGGGTCATATTTAAGTCCTGCTTGTGCTGCCGTAGCGTCACTTTTTGTGATGCTCCGGAGGGGCACATTTTGAAATAATATCTATAAGGCCACGCAAAACCACTTTGCGTGGCTTTGAATGGCCTCATAGATATGGAGTAAGGCAAGACAATGCAGCTCAAATTGCTGCATTGCCTTACTCTCCATTAGGGAGGCGTTCCATTGGCGGTGCTGTGGGAGTTCTCACACAACACCCATGGATTTCAGCGCTTCCCCGGATTTATAAAATCAAGTAAACCAGGGAATGTGCCAAAACCTTACGCCTTCCCAGGGGAGGCACAACAAAGGGAAATAACTTTTTTTCACCTCTTTTTCCTCTTTCCACATGTGCTGCATTCTGTAGCACTCATAGAAAGAGGAAAAGCCTCCAGGATTGTTTTTGTGCAGGTAGGTGTCCCTTCCTACCTGCACAAAAACAATTCTTTCAACAACACAGGCACCCTTGCACCATTGGGCAAAGGTGCCTGCATTTGTGCTAGGCTGCTGAAATGGCACAAGACCAGGGGGAAAGGACAGGAATGCACCGTATTGGATAAATACCATGCATTTCTGCCCTTTCACTTTGACATAGGGCAGCGCAGAAAGGTAACTTGCTGCGCTTCCCACACCAAATCCCCATAAATGAGTGCTCAAATGTATAGTATTTCTATACCGACAAACTCTGGTTAAAATCCCACCTGATATCTAGATGATGTTCTTCAGAGATTATCTAATGCTTATTTGTGTAGTTGTCCAAGGTGGCAAAGGGACCCGCTCAACATAATAATTTCTACTCTACACACTAGTGATTCTCAGTTTTGTACAGTCCCATTCCTTCACCTCACTTGAAAGTGATTTACTGTCACTGGCCCTGGGCGACGTGAGTAAAAAGTGACACAAACAGCAATGGAAGAATAAAGGGTGAAAATAAATTATAATAAACATAACCTGTTGACGATTATAAAACAAAAAAACTGTTAGGCTGCCATAATTTCACATTGTCTAAGAGTGCCCATCTGTGATAAACTGTATTGAAAAATTAGAAACTCCCTGTTCCCATTTTTGGGATCGGAGATGCCCTTACAACAAATATACTTGTAAAGTGCACAGTCACCCCTTTGAGCATCTTGCCACTGAAAAGCATATATTTATTGTTACCCAGCTCAACAGTAAGATTTTATTGATCTCAGAAGGATGAAAGGTTGACTGGACCCACCAGCATTTAAACCTGTGACTCTGAGATCGACCACAAATCTATGAAGTGGATGTATTAGTCCACTGAGCCTCCAGGGTCTGCATTACCGACAGCGCCCCAGGGGCCCAACGGGTAGTTGCACCCACTTTCTGTGCCCCGTGGCACTGTTGTATTACCAAAGGTCCAGGAGATGCTTGTGTATCTTTATTACTGATAGCGCTGGTGCACATTTAGCACTGGCACTGTCTTCGAAGGATGTTTCCTCACTTGGACGAGGACGTAGCCTCATGCAAATGAGAGAAACTCTTTGCCTTGGCTCTTGTGTTGTATTCTGAGCTGGGGCGCAGAGGCAAGAAAGTCAGCAGGAACAGCACTATTGGCGCATGACAAAAAGGTAGCGCACAGCCAGTTCTCCTCCTGAGGGTAGCCCTCTGGAGGGGGTAAAGAAGGCCCCCTGAACTCCTCCATACATCCCCTTGCAGGTGGGTGCAGTTCCTCTGTGCCCCCTTGGAAGTGCAGAAGGGTTCCATCTGAACACTGAAAGATGGAGCAGCTGCTTCAAGCAGTCAGTTCATCTTTCACTAATGTCCTGCCCCCAGTTTGTGGCTGCCCTGAGGGAAGCACATCGTTGGTAATAGGTCACACTGTCAGGTGCTCCTTGTTAAAGCTGCACCGTGGCACAGACCTGGGCAATGCGCCCATACCATAATATGGCCCCGGATTTCTCAATGAGTGCATGATGTGGAAACATTTAGGACATGATGTAGAGGTGTCTGCTTTCAATAGTGACTTTTATCAGGGACTGCAGTGAAAAATAACCAAGCCTAAATGTAAAAGAAAGCTTACTCAGAAAACTGCAGCACTGACACAAAACGCCCTAACTGCTAGTAGGATGGAGCCCGCAAAGTACACAAGTCTGTGTATGCATAAGCTAATGTTTTCATCACACGCTTTTTAAATAAAAGCGAACATACCTGACAAAAGCTAGGATTAAAACGTAGTTAAATTTAAATTGTAATTGTAAATTGTAAATCTATTTAAATAGCTCTTACATCCCCTGATGAGCGATAGCACTCTACTCCGCAACCCAAGTTTAGTAGTTAATAGGTTAGTATAATTGGGGTTTTTGGGAGCATTAGTGTAATGCTCTTTATTTCTTGTGTGTTTAGTAGAGTTTGTACTAGGGATAGAATGACAGGAGTGGATTTGAAAGGGAGAAGTAGTGAGTTGTTTTGTAAGTAATGGTTGTGTTTGTGTCAGTTGGGTACCATGGCTAAAATGGAAGAGTGGAAGCTTGAGAAGGATGTTTGGGAGTTCAAAGTGGTCAGAAAGTATGAGATGAGTCAGATGAATTTTTATGGTTTTAAATACCTATAATGAACCAATATATACACAAATATACCCATGGCACTTATTGTAGTTATTAGTAGCATGTGTGAGGCTCTATATGGGCGATTATGTGTCCACTGAAGCAGCACTTTTAACATGGTCTGATATACACATGCATCCTGTGGTGTAATATATCATTTTCCCTTATATAAATGTACCAGCTTATAACAGGAGGCATAGTTCAAAGTACAATGATGTGTACTTGCATAATGACAGCCCTTTTACATACTGTGAGAAGTATAGATTGTCATTTCTGAGTATACTGTTGTGGTACATTCTTAAAGTTGTGAGTATTGTCATCATGTGGGGGGGAGCCAGCTTTGGACTACTCTTCTGATGTTTGCAGGCAGAAATTCCATAGCTTGGCTAAAAAGAAAACGGAACACTGCCAGTAAAAATAAACCATACTTGAAGAATCAAAGGCACAAGTGCAACTCTGATCACCAGAGCTGGCAAAACACGTAATTTAATATCATGAAAACGAGTCAAAATTAATTGCTGAACTGCCACTGAGAAGGAATAGTTAAACAATGTATTTAATTATTTATTATAAATAACTATATGCAAGATTCATGCAGAAAGACCATTTCAGAATGCAGTACGGATGGGGGGGGGTGGAGGGCCTGGTTGGACAAAAAAAGCAGTCTTGTCAGAGGATTGATGGGTATTAAGAGTATAGTGACGAGGGAGTTGAGAGTAAAGGAGCATCAAAGAGACAGCTGAATTACAATATATTTATCTGTCATCTGTCTACAGTAGGCTGGATTAAACAGATATTGGCAGATTGTGTACTGGGTTTGTGATGGAATTCGACTAAGCCAGGTTGTTTTTGAAGTTAGAAAAACAATATATTGAAAAGGATAAACAGAGAGATCATGAGGGATCCACAGTTTATCAGCCACCCATTTAAAGCATAAAGGGGCATAATTACTAACACTTTGTGCCGGGTTTGCATCACAAAAGTGAGGCAAACCAGCACTAAATGTAGAATTGAGATTTACTTTCCAGCATCCTTTTTAGGTCTCGCGTGGCGTTGCAGGGCAGAGCCCTGCTTTGCCCCCGTGAGGGGTTTTGTAAGAGAGGACTTTCATTCCCATTGGCTGGCGTCACCGTTTATGCTAAACGGTGGCCTGCCATTGGAAATGAGGTGTTTTGGTTGCCTCCCTTTGGCTTACATTTGGACTCGGTGGCCTGCTTCACGGCTGTCGTGAAGTACTTTCTTATCTTTATGGGGCCATGTGTTTAAACACATGGCCCCATAAAGACAAGAGATCGCACGCGGTAAGGATTCGCAAAAGGAGACATGGCGCCGTGTGTTTATTTTTGCATCGCGCTTTCACTTTAAAGTGAAAGCGCGATGGAAAAATAAACAGCGGCTGCCTGGCGAGCGCTTGTTCTTCAATGTCACAGTTTCTAAACTCTACCAGCTTTATCAGCTTGCTGCTTTTCTTAGATTCTGCAGCTGATTCGGATTACTGCGTCATGTAATTGGGGCCAGCCCCTCCCGCTTTCCTTGGATGTTGCTTTGTTAATGTTTTGAGGTTAGTCCCCAATCCATCCATCACAAACTGCACGTGCAATTACGATCACGGCGAAAAAAAATGCCGCATGCACCGGTCTTTTGTGATGAACTAAAAATAGTAATGTGTTCTTAACCTTTCCGAAAACGCATACAATGTTTTATCTCAACTTTTTCTTGGAGAAAAAATTAGCTGATATTATTGTGTTGCATGTAAGCTGCACTTGAATGGCAAACTTCACGTATCTTTACGTGTTGTCAAGAACTGAATAATACCCTTGAAGGTGGCATGAAGCATATTGCCCCAGTGCCACATAACACAACATGTGCATTTGTAAAGCGCACGGTCACCTGTGGGCGCATCTTGGGATGAAAGACTAAGTGGGCCCGCCGGGATTTGAACTAACGCAAAAACAACAGTTGATGGATAGAATGCAGAACAATGTCATACATTCACCCCAGTACAGAGATCTGGGCCTAAATCCATCGTTTTTTTGCTCACCATGCCATTCCAGTTTGAACCCAGCCATATGCAAATCAGTCTTGACCCTGTGCCTCATGGGAACAGTCCAGCCCGAACTGCCAAGCCAGGTCCTCCCTGGACTGGAAACAAGCATCCTAGGACCGGGTTCGGGGTTTCACCCCTCTTCAGCCAGGATAGCTTGATTCCAGTGGCATGGAGAGCACGGGACCCACGTCTGGGCATACCCGTCCCACTCGGGGTGACAAATGCAAAAACAACAGTTGATGGATAGAATGCAGAACAATGTCATACATTCACCCCAGTACAGAGATCTGGGCCTAAATCCATCGTTTTTGCTCACCATGCCATTCCAGTTTGAACCCAGCCATATGCAAATCAGTCTTGACCCTGTGCCTCATGGGAACAGTCCAGCCCGAACTGCCAAGCCAGGTCCTCCCTGGACTGGAAACAAGCATCCTAGGACCGGTTTCGGGGTTTCACCCCTCTTCAGCCAGGATAGCTTGATTCCAGTGGCATGGAGAGCACGGGACCCACGTCTGGGCATACCCGTCCCACTCGGGGTGACAAATGCAAAAACAACAGTTGATGGATAGAATGCAGAACAATGTCATACATTCACCCCAGTAAAGAGATCTGGGCCTAAATCCATCGTTTTTTGCTCACCATGCCATTCCAGTTTGAACCCAGCCATATGCAAATCAGTCATGACCCTGTGCCTCATGGGAACAGTCCAGCCCGAACTGCCAAGCCAGGTCCTCCCTGGACTGGAAACAAGCATCCTAGGACCGGTTTCGGGGTTTCACCCTCTTCAGCCAGGATAGCTTGATTCCAGTGGCATGGAGAGCACGGGACCCACGTCTGGGCATACCCGTCCCACTCGGGGTGACAAATGCAAAAACAACAGTTGATGGATAGAATGCAGAACAATGTCATACATTCACCCCAGTACAGAGATCTGGGCCTAAATCCATTGTTTTTTTGCTCACCATGCCATTCCAGTTTGAACCCAGCCATATGCAAATCAGTCTTGACCCTGTGCCTCATGGGAACAGTCCAGCCCGAACTGCCAAGCCAGGTCCTCCCTGGACTGGAAACAAGCATCCTAGGACCGGTTTCGGGGTTTCACCCCTCTTCAGCCAGGATAGCTTGATTCCAGTGGCATGGAGAGCACGGGACCCACGTCTGGGCATACCCGTCCCACTCGGGGTGACAAATGCAAAAACAACAGTTGATGGATAGAATGCAGAACAATGTCATACATTCACCCCAGTACAGAGATCTGGGCCTAAATCCATTGTTTTTTTGCTCACCATGCCATTCCAGTTTGAACCCAGCCATATGCAAATCAGTCTTGACCCTGTGCCTCATGGGAACAGTCCAGCCCGAACTGCCAAGCCAGGTCCTCCCTGGACTGGAAACAAGCATCCTAGGACCGGTTTCGGGGTTTCACCCCTCTTCAGCCAGGATAGCTTGATTCCAGTGGCATGGAGAGCACGTGACCCACGTCTGGGCATACCAGTCCCACTCAGGGTGACAAATGCAAAAACAACAGTTGATGGATAGAATGCAGAACAATGTCATACATTCACCCCAGTACAGAGATCTGGGCCTAAATCCATCGTTTTTTTGCTCACCATGCCATTCCAGTTTGAACCCAGCCATATGCAAATCAGTCTTGACCCTGTGCCTCATGGGAACAGTCCAGCCCGAACTGCCAAGCCAGGTCCTCCCTGGACTGGAAACAAGCATCCTAGGACCGGTTTCGGGGTTTCACCCCTCTTCAGCCAGGATAGCTTGATTCCAGTGGCATGGAGAGCACGGGACCCACGTCTGGGCATACCCGTCCCACTCGGGGTGACAAATGCAAAAACAACAGTTGATGGATAGAATGCAGAACAATGTCATACATTCACCCCAGTACAGAGATCTGGGCCTAAATCCATCGTTTTTGCTCACCATGCCATTCCAGTTTGAACCCAGCCATATGCAAATCAGTCTTGACCCTGTGCCTCATGGGAACAGTCCAGCCCGAACTGCCAAGCCAGGTCCTCCCTGGACTGGAAACAAGCATCCTAGGACCGGTTTCGGGGTTTCACCCCTCTTCAGCCAGGATAGCTTGATTCCAGTGGCATGGAGAGCACGGGACCCACGTCTGGGCATACCCGTCCCACTCGGGGTGACAAATGCAAAAACAACAGTTGATGGATAGAATGCAGAACAATGTCATACATTCACCCCATTACAGAGATCTGGGCCTAAATCCATCGTTTTTTTGCTCACCATGCCATTCCAGTTTGAACCCAGCCATATGCAAATCAGTCTTGACCCTGTGCCTCATGGGAACAGTCCAGCCCGAACTGCCAAGCCAGGTCCTCCCTGGACTGGAAACAAGCATCCTAGGACCGGTTTCGGGGTTTCACCCCTCTTCAGCCAGGATAGCTTGATTCCAGTGGCATGGAGAGCACGGGACCCACGTCTGGGCATACCCGTCCCACTCGGGGTGACAAATGCAAAAACAACAGTTGATGGATAGAATGCAGAACAATGTCATACATTCACCCCAGTACAGAGATCTGGGCCTAAATCCATCGTTTTTTGCTCACCATGCCATTCCAGTTTGAACCCAGCCATATGCAAATCAGTCTTGACCCTGTGCCTCATGGGAACAGTCCAGCCCGAACTGCCAAGCCAGGTCCTCCCTGGACTGGAAACAAGCATCCTAGGACCGGTTTCGGGGTTTCACCCTCTTCAGCCAGGATAGCTTGATTCCAGTGGCATGGAGAGCACGGGACCCACGTCTGGGCATACCCGTCCCACTTGGGGTGACAAATGCAAAAACAACAGTTGATGGATAGAATGCAGAACAATGTCATACATTCACCCCAGTACAGAGATCTGGGCCTAAATCCATCGTTTTTTTGCTCACCATGCCATTCCAGTTTGAACCCAGCCATATGCAAATCAGTCTTGACCCTGTGCCTCATGGGAACAGTCCAGCCCGAACTGCCAAGCCAGGTCCTCCCTGGACTGGAAACAAGCATCCTAGGACCGGTTTCGGGGTTTCACCCTCTTCAGCCAGGATAGCTTGATTCCAGTGGCATGGAGAGCACGGGACCCACGTCTGGGCATACCCGTCCCACTCGGGGTGACAAATGCAAAAACAACAGTTGATGGATAGAATGCAGAACAATGTCATACATTCACCCCAGTACAGAGATCTGGGCCTAAATCGCAGGGTCAAGACTGATTTGCATATGGCTGGGTCCAAACTGGAATGGCATGGTGAGCAAAAAAACGATGGATTTAGGCCCAGATCTCTGTACTGGGGTGAATGTAAGACATTGTTCTGCATTCTGTCCATCAATTGTTGTTTTTGGGATTTGAACTAACTACATGACCACAGCACATCAAAGGACATGCAGAATCTAATGAAGCGCCTAGAAGCAATTCCAATGCGACATATGTGCTTCGTTAGATGGCGGAAATAAATAAATAAGTCACTCTGTAACATGCTAACTCTCATGAGTTTAGGTCACGACGTGAATTTAACGAGCCTTAGAATTTATTGTGTGGTCTTCAGATGCATTGTATGTGTACACTGAAATGTGTTCTATGTACATTTTGCAACTCTCCACACTCAGTGCTACACACTGAGATACTACAAGGTCATTGGTAGCAGTGGCACAAGGCAAATTGTAGATTGTCAGTTGAACTGCCATATTGCACACTTTGTATATGTTGATGCCTTATGTGTTTTCTTTTACTTTAGGTGAATTAAGTATTTTTAATGGTACATGAAAAAGAGTAATCCCTTTCCTTGCAGTGACTTGGACAAGAAATAAGGGCAGTTGCCTAGAATAATTCATGCATTGCCTCCTCCTCCTCCTCTTACTAAAGGCAGTGCTTATTTTTAGCCGGTGGTTGCGGGGACAACCGGCACTCATTTTGAGGGAGCAGTACTTATTTTCCCCCAGCAACCAGTGCGTAATTTGAGCTGGTGGTTGCCAGTGGGGCCCCGTGGAGCTTATTTTTTGGGACCGGCACTTACTTTTCCTCCAGATATTTCCAGAGAGCAAGAGAGAGAAACCACATAAAGCATAAAGCAAACGACAGCAAGAGAAAGACGGAAACCCCACCACAAAGGGAGAAAGCAGACACACACAGATGAAGGGACAGCAGTGCCTGTCTGTATATTATAGACGCCTGGGGTAGATTCAAGGCTTCCCAGCCTCGGTATTCGGGGTGCCGACATTTAATTGTACCGGACTGCTTTGGGCACCGACCCTAACTCTTTTAGAAATAAAGCACTGTCATCGACCATTTACCGAAAGCAAAGGGGGGGGGAGTGAGGAGAGAAAGACGGAAAACAGTCACAGAGGGAGAAAGCAGGACCCTGCAAGAGTGAGATAAAGGGGAGGGAATGTCTGGTAGTGGATTAAAGGGGTATGAGGTGGACTCCAGAATCTGCAGCCTGTGACATGAAAGTGCCAGCTTCTGAGAAAAGCTTAGGGCCCGAGCACTCATTCGTTTACAAATTAAGCACTGACTAAATGCATTTCTGTAAGGTTAACTCTACCTACTGCACCCTTTCCCAAGCAACAACAACTTCTATTCTTATGGAATAAGCCCACCCCTCACTATGTAAAGGAAACCGTTCCACATGATATCCTATTTTTTATTTGTGCTTGTCTCGGCATCATCTTCTTTTGTTCACGTGCTGGGTCACAAAATGATATAAGATTATTGTCATTTATGATTTCCAGTTGCTCTAGCAGCGCGCTGGTCCACCTTTTTATCTGTCGACGGTGCTTGGGCACTTATGACTGTTTCGGAAAAAAAACGGTGCGCTGACTGCTTTTAATTTTATGCCTGATGCTGAGTCCGTTGTTGATCTGTTTAAAATTATTTAAAATTATGCCTTGACCTATTTATACTGCAGTCCGTGTGGCTTGTTTTTTTTATTGAGTGGCACTGCCTGGGCCTGCTTTGGTTAGAGCATGGATTACACGGGCAGGCCTGCCATGTTTACACAGGGGGTCTCCAACCCCTACTGTAATAAAAGCTACTTATGTTCAATAAAAGTCGGCCTGAACTACTAACAAATAGTATCGTTGTTGACTCCATCAGACAAGAAAACATTAGTGGACACCTTTTGCAAGATTATAGGGTGATCAGACGTCCCGGATTTGCCCGGACAGTCCCAGGTTTTCCTTGACTGTCCCAGCGCCCGACACTTTTTACAACAAGCATTTGCAATGCAATAGGTCTCGCAGTTACGCAAGTTTAAGCTATTGGCATTGTAAATCACAATGCTTAAGTTTTTAAAAATAAAACAAAAATAAAAGGCATTGTTATTTGCAATGTCAATAGCTTAAACTCGCATAACTGCGAGACCTATTGCATTGCAAATGCTTGTTTTTTGTGCTGGGAAGTATCCCTAATGTGATGCAAAGCAGTGTTACATGCTACTGTGTGTCAAGGAGGAAGTTCCATGCTTGGTACTTGGGCATTCCCATGCAAACATCCATGGGTTTTGACCAAATCCCCATGTACTAAACAAGCATTTGCAATGCAATAGGTCTCGCATTTGCGAGAGTTAGAGCTATTGGCATTCTAAATAACAATGTCATTTTTCTATGTGTTTTTGTTTGGAGTGGAGTGGACTAAGTGAGGAGGAAATACAGAGGGAAAGGTTGCGAGTGCATCGTGAGATGCAGTGGCAGAGGGCAGGGTTGGAGGTAAAAGGAGGGATATGGGAACAGCAAGGAAATAAATGTGAGGGAGGGGGAGAGTGGTTGATGCAGATGTGGATTGATGAGGTAGACTTTGAGGAAGGAGAGACAGAGATGTAAGACTAGGATTGTGTCTGGTTGTGCGACAGATAGACCAAAGAGAGAGGGGGCCTGGAGAGTATCCTATTAGCTCCTGCTATTTCAATAAACTTGAAGTTACAATGTAACCTCACCTGCCTGTTGGAGATTATTATCATCTTCACAGTAACCCTGCATCAGTCGAGTCATTCCACTCCTGTCACTTCATCTCTCACCATCCCAGGCAGTTACACTTCACTTGATCTACACACATCCTGGAGTGAGAAGGATTTCAGTCTTTAAAAATAAAACTAGGTTGTTGCAGCAAAGACCACATACAGGGCAAAGAGAGGAGTTTAGCTTTAGAAAGTGGTTTCTTCTGTAGTGCTAATGGTCAGTGAGTCACTGTGATTCCAACACAAAAATACTCAATATGGAGTTAGCAATGAAAAACAAGAAAATTATGGAAAACACTTGGGCCCAAATTTTCAAAAGTGTCACTCAACTCAGTTAAAGAGAGAGCAGGAAAGTGCCATATCTATAGGGATATGGCACCATCCTTCTCTATCCCTAGCACAGGCGTGCAATCAGGCAACCGTGCACCACGCACACACCTTTGCACCACAGTGCAAGAGTGTTCATGTGAGTTTTGCATAGGTTTTGGACTGGATGGGTATCCTTCCAGTATAGAATGCAATGCTTAGACTAACTTTTAACTTTTCTCACTTTGCATGTGTGCTGTACAGTGCAGCACATAAGCGAAGTGGGAACAGTTAGGAGAAATAAAAGCATTTCTCCTTTTTATAGCCTCCTTCAAAGTGGGGTTATTTTTTGGCACACAACCCTGTCTACTACAGATATGGTTTTGTGTTAAAAACCATGGGTTGTTGCATGGCAACATCCATTGAATACCCCCTTGACAGAGTAATGCAAAGCTGCTCCATTCTGCTGCTTTGTGCTACTTTGAGGGAACATTCCAGTGCAAAACATTTTTGCACAGGAAAGAAAAAAAAAACATGTTGCAAAGGTTCAGACATTTTGTGATGAAAACTCAGCGCAAAATGTTTGTTAATCTGGGTCATACTATCCAATTTTCTCCCAAAAGTGTTATAAATCAAGTTTTGGTGCTGCCTAAGAGACTTGGGGGCATGTATACAAAAGAAGTGACAGAGTGCAGCGTTAGCCTTGTTGGCTTAACGCCGCACTCCGCCACTTCTGAAACACAGGGCTGCACCATATTTACAAGAATATGGTGCAGCCCTGCGTTTCTCCCTGCGCTGGCCCTAAATTTAGCAGCGTAGCACCAATGCAGGCACACTTGCACCATAGTGCAAGGGTGCCTGCGTTGAGGGGAAGGATTTTTTATGTGCAGGAAGGTGTCCCTGTGATGGCTCCATCAACTGCACATAAACAATCTGAAATGGCGTTTTGTAACTTCTATGTATGCTGCTTTCTGAAGCACACATAAAAGTTGCAACTCATCATTTATTTTTTATGTTTGTTTATGTGCAAGAAGGGACACTTTCCTGCAGATAAACAACCAATGGCGTTTTGCTGTTTTTATGTGTGCTGTACAATGCAGCACACATAGAAACAGCAAAAACGAGGAGAAATAAAGCATTTCTCCTCATTTCGTCAGGGTAAGACCAGGTTTCCCTTGTCATAATTTTGCCGCTGCCCCATATTTATGCCACCCTTGTAAATATGGGGCAGCGTCAAAATCAATGGGTGTTCTGGTGGAAAGCCCACCACAACAGCCATTGCCCGCCCCTTTCACGCTAAGTATAGTGTAAAAGGGTGCCTTCTTTACAAGGCAGCGTTATGCCACGTTAAGTGGCTTAAAGTTGCCTTGTAAATAAGGCGAAGCCCATATTGCGCAGGAATGTCACTTAAAGTCAAGATCCTGTGGCAATAGTGGCTTGTAAATATGCCCCTTCATTTCCTCTGATGTTTCCAAGAGAACAAATAAAGGTGAGCCAATGCTCGTTACATGAGTGCATTAATTAACTGCATCTTTCCTATACAGTATCTTTACGTTTCCATTGTTATTCAGGTAACAGTGCTCATACAACCGGGAGAAACTGACTTCATTTTATGCCTCAGTGGTTATTCTAAATAGTGTTTTCTTTGAACTCTGCAGAGGTTTGCAGTTTATTTGTGATGAAAATATGCTCATTTATTTATGCACTGCCTGACCATGAAAGCTCAAGTTAAGTGTTAAGTAGTGCTGCAATTAGGCAAGCACAACCTTTTTCAGGAGTCCATTAGTCATGCTCTGTGTCTAGTGTACAGTAACAATAATTGTTCATGGACACCCCAGGAATACTACACTTTGCACTTAGTATTACAAGCATAGAATTTTGTAAGTAAACATTCCATTCTGTTCCGTTCTGTGGCTCTTATCATTAGGAAGTAATAGACAAGGAGTATGATTCAAAAGAAAAAAAACAGACTGTTTATATTTCATACTCTGAGATAAAAAAAACTAGCATTAGAGAAAAGTTTCTATAAGTATTTTATGCGAAGAGTTTTATTTTATTCCTTATCCTTTCTCTTGTCTAACAGCCATAGTGCCAAATCCCATGAACCTCGGGAAAGCAAAAGTAATGCACTGATATACCGTCTGAATCAAATAAAATCAGTCCACAGAATCTTCCGACCGCTTCACAACAGAAAGAGCTCTTTTCTCAGCTGCTGCACACGAGGCACGTCACTTTCTTGTTTCCTTGGTTACATTTACCACCAGTTGTTTGTTCAGTTTAATATTTACAACTATTGCGCCTAGTATGAGCTTCACATGGGTTTTCACTCATAATTTCAGGGTCTCCGATGGAGCTTTGCTGTTCTCCTTCCGGTTGTTTAGTTGTGGTGCTTTGGTGCCCTACTCTTTGGATATGGAGTTCTCAGCTCTTTCTCAGGCAAAGTCTTTAAAAAGCTACATGCAGGAATGTTATGGGCTTAAAGGGGTTGGTATCTCGGTGACATAGTTTCTTCCCTTGGCGATGGAGCAGTTGTTATTGGTCCAGATTGTGTCGACCAGAGTAGCACGTCAAGCTTTGCGAGAAGGACTGTGGATCCAATGGGAATCCTGCTCCTCCCGCTCCCTTTCTGTGGATTAGTCTGGGGATTCAGTGAACAAGCAGTGATCCAGAGGGGGAAGGGAGGGAGGAGCAAGAGAGAATCTGACACAGGTGGTACTGATCTACTGCAGCAGGTACAACCAGGGTGGCGAGGCTTGGAAATGAACACACAAACAAATGCATGAGTAACAAGGAAGTAGGACACAAATGATACGGGCATTAGAGGGGAATGTAGATTACCAAAATCCATGGTGGATGTCAACCTCATGCAGGATGCAGGTGCCGGACCTCTGGATGACAGAAAATGTTGAATACTAAAGAGGTAGGAAATAAGAAAACAAGGTAGCAATCCTGCCTAGTCCCATCACAAATAGTATCAATAAGGCAATGTACTATTGAAGCGACAAGCCAAGCAACTGCATGAAAATTTGCCAGGAAGCTTCTGTAAGCAAACTTCCGACTTAAGGCATACAGCGTTTTCCTGACATCCTGACTTTTCCCCCTGCCCTGGCACCCGTTAGGCAACCTAGCACCCTAGCACCAATGCTGGAACCTGTGCACCATGGTGCAAGGTTGCCTACATTGCCTACATTGCATGCCGGATTGTTTTTGTGCAAGAAGGGACCCCTTCCTGCTCAAAAACAATCCTTAGAGGCATTTTCCTCTTTCTATGTCTGCTGCACAATGTAGTACACATAAAAAGAGGAAGTAACGAGGAGAAACAAAGATATTTCTCCTCGCTACATCTCACCTGGGGAGGTGTATCTTTATGGCACATTCCCAGGTTTACAAGGTCTGGTAAATCTGGGAATGTGTCAAAAACTGTGGGAGTTGCATGGGAACACCCACGCAATGTCCATGGAAAGCTTATCCAGGGCAGAGTAACACAATTCAGCGATTTGTGCTGTGTTGCGTTACGCCAAATTTTTAGAGCCACTCAAAGCCAAGCAAAGTGGCCTTGTCGGGCTTCAAAAATCTGACTTAAGGTCAGCGTCGGTTTTGCACCTTGTTGCGTGGTGCAGGAGCAACGCAAACCGGGTCATAAATATGGCCCTTAGTTTCTTCAAGCTGGTTCTCCACCACTTCCAAGCAATCTTAGGCCCTATCCTGTTTCCACATGCTGGTGAGCTTCGGATTTGTATTCTTAACTTCTTTCTTGACTCCTGATTCCCCAATTGTATTTCAGGTTCTCTTTGTGGAATTTGTGGTCCATCTCTTTTCCTAATCCAGACATAGAGGTGCAACAGTATATATTGCTGTTCTGCAGTAACTATGATATTGCTGTGTTTGTATGGGTGCCACACTACTTTACAGGATTTCATGTATTAACTTTTTCTATACAAATTTCTTTTGTGTAGGTAATGCTCAGATTAATGTTTTTAGGATGCCTTTTTGAGTTGCACCGGTTTTAGGCTTGCATACCTGAGGGCTAGATCAGCATTTTGCTTTTTTGAAGTTCAGTATAGCTAGTGTCTTTCATTGTGAAAGTGTAATACCTGTTCGATTCAGTGCTTAGGCAATAGCTGTAGTATACCACAGTATACAAAAGCCAATGCAGGAAAAATGAGAAGATAATGACTTCCTACTGGGTATGCACAAAAACGAAGTCTTTGATAATGGTGCTAATTTCTCTGGACTGCACAGAACATACAGCAGCTGAGCGACAGCAGTGGTCGAAGTGGTGGGGATCTGAGGGGTACAACCTGCCCATACTTTTTACATTTTAGAAGAACAGTTACCCTACTTTTTGTGAAAAGGCTACCATCCCGGGACGGTTATTTCCGAGATTTGAAATGCTTCAGCTGAACTGGAAGGCAGGGAGCCTCATGTGCTGTGAAACCAAGGGAGGGGAAGACAGCTAAGCAAGCCTTCTTGCCAGGTTGCCTGTTTACTTGAAAGAAATGTAAATGTGTGCATCTGCAAATGTAAAGAGTGCTTGGCAGCCGGCATTGGCTTTAATTGATGGAATCACTTGAAACTTCCTGAAGACACACATTCATTCTTTTTGAGAGGTATTATAAGCGAGCTACCAGCTGAGCTGTGAAGTGTGTGCTTATAAAAGACAGTTATAAAAAAGTTGCATTACATGCAGTGTTGGGTATTACTAAAATCTATGTTTTGGAAGCATTTTTTCATCTTAAACCTTTTTGTGCATTTTGTAGCAGCCTTTTTTCTACCTGTGTAATGCAAGTTTAAAATAATGACTTACATGTTCACAGTGCTTTCTTTCAGAAACTGGGACCTTGTAGCCCTAAACATACACAAGTCACTATTCTCCACTGCACCAACCAGGATTCAGTTCTGTGGTTCTCTAGTGCAGTCCATTCACTAACAGAGGTTTCATAATGTACGATAGTACATTGCCATTAGCTTAACATCAATTGCATTTAATTTTCATTTACGCTGTGTGTTGTTTTTTGTGTAGTTACCTGAAAGTAAAAGACCGAAAAAGTTACAGAATATTTTGGTTTTTAGCCATGCCTTTGACCACGCCCCCACGCTTATTCACCCCGCCCCCATAGCGCACAGCTTGAGAGCTCCCATACAGTTCGGCCACTGAGCACCAGTTATCATTGTTTAAATTTCTCTCGAATGACGGAAGAAAAAACCTTGTGGTCCTAACTTGAAGTGATAGGAACAAGTAACACAATTGATTGTATCATGTCATAATCTCCCGCATTAGATTGCTAATGGCCTTGAAAGAAAGACTGTTATCAAGATGTACTCCTGACCAGTGACTCTGAGAAAATGAGGACCCATAATTAGTGTACAATCAGGAGAATTTGTTTTTTCATAGGCATTCAATATTTTATTTTATATATAGTACTTGAATAGAGAATTTTTTTAATCCAGTTGTGACATTTTTAGTGACTCATGGAATAAGTGGACAGGGCGATTTTGCCACATATTTTAGAAATGGCTTGGCCATTTCGAGAACAATATAGTCTTATTTCCTTACCTATATATTTTGCTCTTATAATGCCATAGAAGCTTTGTTACTAAATGTAAAAAATATAAATAGTAAATCAATCACTCCATTCGTATTTTTTTTAATTAATTCATTTTTGCAGACATATATAGTGATAACGCTGATCCTTATCTTATCTTTTCTAAGGATCTCCAGGTCACCAGGAACTTTTTACCTGCTGAATAGTGTAAAGGGAAGAAAATCCTTTCAGTTATGCAATCATCTTAGAATCCAGTTTACCTTAAAAGACCACTGACTCCGAATTCAATTTTGTGGGTTTATTACCGCCAGGAATAACTGCACATGCAAGCACCTCAACACGAGGTTAAAGAAATAGATGGGCACTAATACAAATAACATCCTACGCAGGAGTCTCATCCGACTCAGGATGAGAAGAATCGTTAGCTCCAGAAGTATTAGACAAGCATTAACAGCTCCAATCTCTATGTTATTCCTCATTTATCTAAATAAGCATAAACCATTTGCTGTCCCTACTCTATCACTTAGATGACATACCTACTTAACGAATTTCCCAGGCAAGAGTAAAAGAAAAGGTGTCAGCTGTGAAGTCTTCCTAAGAAGTACCCTCACATAGCATGTCGAGCTCGCTCTGAGATGCTCCTTCCTAATATTCCCCTCTGTCCTCTCTCCCTGATCTCCTCTACCTCTTCTCTACTCACCACCCTCGGGGCACTGTCCCTAATACAAATCCCAAAAACAATTAAACACGCCCTTGTCACGCCTCTTAGGCCAGGTCTTCCTTCTCGTACTTTTCCATCGAAACTCTTACTTCATCCTGAACGGTTAAGATGACCTTGAGTCCCAGGCACCTTCTCCACTGAAAACATCATCCCTGCATTCCAGTATACTCCCATCTCAATGCCTCCCACCACCCTAACTCATGAAACAAAGAGCCAGTGTTTTGCTAACGAGGCATATGTCCTTGCACCTGCAACAGAAGATACGTTTCAATAAACTTTTCCCCTCCACATGAGTTTACCAACTGTACCCAGAGAGCCTTTCCAAGAGAAACATTTCTTCCTGCTAAATAAGCTAACATAAGAATGAATCAGGCCTTTCCTTTTCGTATATGCAGTCAGGCCTTTACCTTTTACACACAATTATGATCACTTCTATAAGCATTAATTCATTACATTTCATATGCGGAAAGTGAACTACACGTGCACTTAATATGGTACACGTTTAACTACTGCGTCTCGATTATACATGGCCTATTCCATTAATGCATCATCTTGAACACATTTCAGTTAAGCATTACATTTGCAAAATCATAATGTTATGTTATGTTATGTTATTTGAGTTTATATAGCGCACGGTTACCCAAGGGTGTCCTGGCGCTGAGCATACCTGCTGGTCGTCAGTGATAGAGATTTTACTGTGAGAAAAGCCATGTTTTCAGCCCCCTTCTAAAAGAAAGGAGATCTGCTGAATTCCTCAAATAGGGTGGAAGCTCATTCCATGCCTTAGAGGCACAGGTGATGAAACTTCTGCCCCCCCAGCTAGCCTTTTTGATCGGAGGAACTAGGGCTAGTTTCGCCCCTGTGGACCGAAGGTTCCTTGCGGGGACATACCATTTAAATTTTTGCCTCAAATGGTTGGGGCCAATTCCATTGAGGGCTTTAAAGACAGTGCAGAGCGCTTTAAAGCGTACCCTTAGCTTCACAGGGAGCCAGTGTAACTGTTTTAGCTCCTTCTTTACAGAGACGAATTTGGGAATACCAGTTAGCATTCTGGCTGCAGCATTCTGTGCAATTTGAAGCCTATAAACATGCTGTTTTTGGGCATTTAAATATAAACTGTTACAATAGTCAATCCGTGCCATAATAAGGGCCGTGATCACTGTCCTGAGACTGCTCTCCGGAAGAAAGAACTTTATTTTCCTAATGATTCTCAGGATTAAAAAACATGTCGAGACCACTGAGCTTATGTGATCGCCAAAAGAGAGCTTATTGTCCATAATCACCCCCAGGTTTTTGCTTTCCTGGTGGGAGAAGGGCAGAGGCCCAGCTCTGCAGGCCACCAATCTGGCGTCCATATGTTAGGGTGGTTTCCAAACATAATAACCTCTGTTTTGCCTGAATTTAGTTTCAGGCAATTGGACGACATCCATCCTGAGATGGCCCTCATGCAATCATGAAAGCGAGCTCCTATTTCCTTCTCTTCCCCATCTCTAATTGACAACACTATTTGCGTGTCGTCTGCATAGGAGGTGGTTTGGAAACCGTAGGATTTAATTAGGCCCGCCAGAGAGATCACATACACATTAAAAAGTGTTGGGCTTATCGATGAGCCCTGTGGCACCCCACACGGGAGGGAGAAAGGCTTTGACCTATGATTGTCCAGGTCCACTGTTTGCGTTCGTCCAGAGAGGAAGGACTGTAGAAGGTTCCAAGCTGCACCATGAACTCCTACTTCAGACAACCTGTCCATAAGAACTTCATGATGGACGGTGTCGAAGGCTGCTGACAGATCTAACATAATCAGAATCGCCTTTCCTCCTCTGTCCAACGCCTCTCGCACCTCCTCTCTGGATTTGATTAGGGCCAGTTCAGTACTGTGTTCTGCTCTAAACCCGTATTGCGGGTTTAGAGCACAACTACCCTTCTATTTGCTCTAATAATGCAATTTACGACTACATTATCTAACCATTCATTAATATAGGTAACCAGGTATATGCGGGTACAGACTATCAGTGATTATGATGCACCCATACAATTTTTTCGAGAGCATAGCGCTCTATCAGTTCCCCCCTTTGATGACTCCTGTCATCACATCCTTTCAACTCCCTTGGAGAAAGAACCGACCAAAACAGAACTCGTTGCCACTCTCCCTGGTCTGTACTTCTCCAATCTCTTGAGTCTCTGATATTGACTGTCCTGCAGTCTAGCCATTCTCGTCTCATTTTCTCTCAGAGCTCTCTCAACCCTGCCTGCTCGATACCATTTGTATGCTTTGATCAAACCCCACAGACAAACCACACAAACCACCACAATAAGGAGAGGTCTCAGAATATAGCCAAGGAATCCCTTTCCCAAATTCGCAAACCAGCTCCCCACTTGACCAAATCCCTTGCCAACCTTTTCCCAGGCTCCCTCTTCAGTCAAATCCGCTATTTTCGTGTGGATGGTAGTGATGTTACTTATATATTTCTCCAGATCCTTGCTGCGGTCTGGTATATAAGTACAGCACTCTTGAACCTTCAATAATTTACAGACTCCGCCCTCTTTTGCCAATAGGACATCCAAAGCAAGGCGATTCTGCAAAACCATTGTCCTTATCGACAACATCTCTCCCTCCACCAGTACCAACGACTTTGCTGTATTAATTGATAGTTCATCTATCACAGTCGCCAAACTCCGGATCTTCACATCATTCAAGATCACTCCCAAACTTGGTATCATTGCTCCAAAGATGTCTCCCACTACGACCCCTGTACTCGCACCTCTTCTCACTCTTGAATGCTTTCCACCTTCCAAAAGTTCCAAATCCTCTGTATGGTAAATCTTTGGAAAGATTATCCCCAAGTAACACGTACCATACAAGTTCGCAGGCAATCTCACATAAGCATTCCTTCCACACACGAAATACACCGTAGTTATCACTTGTACAGGGCCTTGGAGAAAATTCTTTGCTGCATCTGCCATGGTGAAAACATGGTCACACTTACTCTGTCCCACTGGAACCTTTTCATAGTAAGTCTGATAACGTCTCACACACAGCTTTCCCCTCTGCTCCTTGTCCAAGGCTATAGGACCATAACTTCCTTTTGTTCGGTGCAATCTTTCCTCCTCGGTCCAATCTACTGGACTATGCCCTGTGTCCTGTGTCTGTGTTAGTTTTCTATATCTATCTTCTACCTGATCTACAAACTTCTTTTCCACATCTGATAATGAGCACGTCAAGTTATGTCGGTGAGCATATGCTGTGTCCAGTTCCAAAGACGGTATGAAGAACTTCCTAAGTCTATCCTCTGACTTATAGTAATCGTACTTATTCAAATGTTTATAAGCTGGGACTTCAGGAAGCACTGCATCGTAATTGGAAAAGAAATACTCAAACTGATCTCTTTCATAAAATATACTAAGCAACAGACTACATGAAATTCCATATGTCAGTGGAAGATGGTGATATCTAATACCCTCATCCACTGAAGCAGGCAACTGCATACACACATAACAATCCTTCGCATCCATTGCATCCACATACTCATATAGCAGCTTGGCGTATGCATTAAGCTTAAAATCACTTCTAGACAAATCTACATGCAATCTACGACTTTCTTCTATCAGCAAAGCCTTGTCAGCTCCTATGTTTACCTCTTTTTGGCTAGGTGTAGTAGGTGTAGGAGTCCCTGGCACCCCCTCCACTGCTAGCTCGTGTGGAACTGTAAGCGCCAAGACACCTGCGGGTATTCGTGCGCTTTATAAATCCTAATAACATAACGTAACATTACATATATGAGACTACAATTACTATGGTTATAGAAACTATCACACACCCTATAAGTATTCCTACTATCAATTTGGATCTACGATTTGGATCTCCAGGCTCCATGATTTCGAAAGTTCTCAAAAGTTCTTGGTTTCAGCAATGAGCACTCAAAAGTCTCTCTGTCTTCTCCACACGTGACTTGCTTAACCAACTCGAACAACGCTTTGAAACCTCTGGAAATCCCCTTTTTCAGCTACAGTCTTATTTACATAGTCCAGAAAAAGACTTCCCTAAGTTTTCGTTCCTCTTCGGTGGAAAGTCCTAAGTTTATTCTTCTTCCACTTGGACCTAGGTTATCTTCTTCTTTTAGACTTTTTATTTACAACAGGTTATATTTCATCCACAATAAGATCCTCTGCAAGTGCTTCTAAAACATGGTACAAAAGTTCAAGGCGAAGAATTACCAATTCATGTGAAGACGGCTCAAATCCAAAAGACGGATATTCGAGTCGATGCAAAACCAATTCTCGGACTTTACTCAGAAGCGGGGATTCGGAACCGTGAGGGTCAGTATTCCTTCGACTTCGAGTCCTGGTATCAACAACACCACCTTCAGCACCACGCTTGGACTCTTGCTGACCACCTGCACAGACCTCAGTCTCCCGAACTCACTACCCCCTGCATCAGTCACTGCGTAAGTCCACTCAGGGGTAGAGTATCTCTGGCAAGGTACCCTTGTTCTTTTCGACCTCCTCCGACCCTCTTGAGTCTGCTCTTCGTCACTTGCTTCTGTTTCAGACGCTTCAGACACTGGAGCAAGATCTCTTTCAGGTTCCAACCTCAGATTCAGTCGCCTCTGTCGTTCAGGCCAACCCTCCTCAATTCTGATCGTTCTTCCGCCTTCCCCTTCTATACCCTGTGCACCACTTCCTTCTTCTGCTGAATCTGACTCCACTCCACCCACTGCACCACCTTTGTCATCCTAGTCAGAGTCGAGGTTCTGGTTGTCGGAACCCCCTTCAGCTAGCTCTGGTGCACAACCAGCTGCGTCAGCGGCCCTCACAGCTTGACTTGTCCTCTCATGTGGCCCCGCCACATCAGCTGGATTTTCATTTACGAGAGGAGCTGTTTCTTCTGAGGGTGCTGAAACTCTGCGGGTATGGGAGGTGTGTACCCAGTTCGGCAATCCTCCACACTTCACTGCTGTGTTCGTTACCAGTATCACCTGGTACGGGCCTCGCCACCGAACATCCAGACAGCTCTTCCTCACGTGCTTTCGAACAAGCACCCAGTCGCCTGGACACAGGTCGTGGCACAGATCACTCGAGGCCGGAACAGCTGCAGCCTGTACCTGCTGGGACACAGAACGGACCACATCAGATAGTCCTTTACAGTAATCGAGAATCAAGTCATCAGTGATGTTTATCAAAGCTGTAGCTGGTACTGATGGCAACCGCATTGCCCTTCCCATCAATATTTCGTGAGGGGACAACCCGGTCCTCCTATCTGGGACACTTCGCATGCTCATCAGTACGAGTGGCAATGCGTCAGGCCACTTCAGAGACGTTGATGAACACATTTTTGCCATCCGGGCTTTCAAAGTTCCATTAACCTGTTCAACCATCCCAGAAGCCTCTGGTCGATAACTACAATGGAGTCTCTGATCAACATTCAATGCAGCACAAAGTAACTTCATGATTTCACTGTGGAAGTGTTTTCCTCTATCTGATTCCAAAGAGGTTGGAATCCAGAATCTCGGGATGAGTTCCCTCAACAATAACTTAGCCACTGTGAGAGTGTCACACCTGCGTGTTGGGTAAGCCTCCACCCACCGTGAGAATACACATACCAGCACCAAAATGTATCTCAACCCATTGCACTTAGGCATTTCCACGAAATCTAACTGTATCCTATTGAAGGGCCCTCCTGACCTCCCAATATGACTCAAGGTGACTACTGTTTTCTTTCCGGCATTCATCTGCTGACACGTAACACACCTCTGACAGACTGATTCAGCAATCGCACGAAATCGTGGATTATACCACGTTTGTCTAAACACATGCATCATTGCATCTCTACCAAGATGTACCGGTCCATGTATTAGTCTCGACATTGGGCTCAGCAGATTTTCTGGCAACACAGCTCTCCCATCACTGGAGACCCACACATCCACATCCTGCTTTGACCCATCCGTTCCTTTCCTGGTCTGAGACTTCATCCTGCAGTCGCTTGAGCTCCTCCCAAGTGTCTGCCATGGCCAACATCATGTTGAGCTCGGTTCTTTCTCGGCTCTCTCCTGTATAACCCTCCGTAAATATACATCCTTGTTCTGCACAGAAGCGGGCGACTTCGTCCGCATAATTATTTCCCAAAGACACAAAATCCTCCCCTTTCACATGTACAGTGCACTTGACAACTGCGATTTCCTTCGGATATTGTAATGCATCTAACAGTTGTCTTACATGTTCTCCATTCCTAATAGGTGAGCCAGATGATGTCAAAAATCCCCTCTGGGACCATAACTGTCCGAAGTCATGAACCACACCAAACCCATACTGGCTGTCTGTGTAAATCGTGATTCGAATTTGATCAGCGGCCAAACAGGCACGAGTCAAAGCAATGATCTCAGCTACCTGCGCGGAGCGTACTCCTTCCAGGAAAGCAGCCTCAACCACCCCAGAAATGGTACATACAGCAAATGCTGCTCTTAATTGGCCGACACTGTCTCTTAAACATGAACCATCGACAAAGAAAATTTCATCTGGGTCGGTCAGTGGTTCATCGACAATGTCAGGTCTTGGTTTGGTGCAGAGTTCAGTCACGTCAAGACAATCGTGGTCCACACAATCTTCATCATCTGCATTCGGTATGGGCATTAATGTCGCAGGGTTTAAGACGGAGCACCTTCTCAGAGTCACATTCTCTGCGGCAAGTATGACTTGCTCATATCTTGTTAACCTGTTATTCGTTAAGTGCTGAGTCTTAGTCCTGGTCATCAACAATTCAACCGAGTGTGGCACATATACAGTCAAAGGATGACCCATTACAATGCTTTCACATCTTTCAATGCTGACACCTGTTGCAGCAACGGATCTTAGACATCCGGGCAACGCAGAAGCTACTGGATCTAAAGAGCTGAGAAGTAGGCAACTGGTCTACGGACACCTCCATGGTTCTGAGCTAAGACTGCCAATGCACAACCCTCTCTCTCACAACAGAACAGTGAAAAGGCCTTGTTGTAATCAGGCATTCCCAAAGCTGGGGCACTACACAACTCTTCTCTCAGTCTTAGGAATGACACCAAGCACTCCTCGTCCCATGGTACCGGATCACTCACATCCTTGTGCGTAAGTCTCTGTAAAGGCTTTGCTCTCAAGGAAAAATTGGGAATCCACTGACGACAATAGCCGACCATTCCCAAAAACATCCTGACTTCTCTCTGGGTGGTGGGCACTGCCATGTTCATTATCGCCTCTATTCGATCTGGTGACACCTTCCTCTTGCCTTTTTCTAATCTGTGACCTAAGTACTGTACCTCATTTAGGCAGTACTGCAACTTGTTTGGAGACACCTTGTGCCCGTTCTCTGCTAAATTGTTCAATAGGGCTACCGTGTCTATCCTGCAAGCGTCTTCCGTTTCTGAGGCGACAAGCAGATCGTCTATGTACTGCACGAGAACTGAGTTCTGCGGCAATACAAGACTCTCAAGATTCTTCTTCAAGATCCGATTAAAGATCGATGGACTTTCTGTATACCCTTGAGGGATACGACACCATGTTAACACACGGTTTTCCAGCCGGAATGCAAAAAGAAATTGGCTTTCCTCATGGAGCGGTATCGAGAAGAATGCTTGGCACAAATCAATGACAGTAAACCACTCAGCTTCACATGGGATCTGAAACAGTATCACTGATGAATTCGGTACCACTGGACAACAAGGGACAACTATCGCGTTGACCTTTCGCAGGTCTTGCACGATCCTGAATTTCCCGCTCGGTTTCTGTAGTCCCATAATAGGTGAATTACATGGGCTACCTCTGATCTCCTTCAGAATGCCTTGCTTGACAAAAGACTCGATCACAGGTTTAATCCCTGTGATCGTTTCAGGCGACAGATTGTACTGGGGTGTTCTAGGGAACTCAACATTCTGTTTCACCTGGATCTGCACAGGTTCAACCCCCTTGATTAGTCCTATCTCTTCGCCGGTGAAGTCCCACACCTCAGGTGACACAGCGTCTCTCAAATCCGGTGGAAGTTCTTCCACGGTCACCATTGGGTACAAGTCTATACACAGATGTTGATTAGCAACTTTAAAGGTAGCGTCATCATCCCTCGTCTGAACCTCCACTCCCCTGGGTGTGCAATAAATAGTACAGTTCAATTTACATAACAGATCTCTTCCTAGAAGACAAACTGGACTCGTATCGCACACCACAAACTGATGTCTAGTTTGGAAGGAACCTATCCTCACTGGAATCGGTTCGGTCAGTGGGCTGTTTATTCTTTTGTTCGCTACTCCAACGACTTGGATCAATTGTCCCGAGAGGGGTAGGTTGGGGACTACTGCGGATCTTACAGTAGACCGGGTAGCACCAGTGTCAACCAAAAGTGTGGTAGGATGACCATCAATGTCTGCCTCCACAAAAGGTCCTCTCTGGTCCACCTCCAAGACTGCTCCAAGTGTGTAGTCTCCCCCCCCCCTCAGGCACCGTCAGGATAACGGGTCTGGGTTGTACCCATCATACCCTTCGAAAAGGGGCATCTGCTGGTAAGTCCGTATTCCCTGCGAGATCCTTGGTGGCTGGGGGACCGATACTTGTGGATTATACGTCCCCCCTTTCATCGATCTGGGCCTCATCACAGTGTTGACTACCTCCGGCGCAGGTGCCTGAACCACTTCTACCTCCTGCTGCACTTGGTTGGCTGGGTTCAAGGGGCACTCGCGCTTCCAATGTCCGATCTGGTGACAAAGATGACACGCAGTGGTCTTTTCAGTGTCACCACATCCACCCCCGTCTTGGGATCGGTGGGTTTCCCTTTCCCTGACCTTGCCCATTCTGGTTCCCTTGGTAATTTCCTTGTCTTCGTCCCAGGGTCCCTCCACTAGGCTGGACCTGAGCTGTCTGCATCTGAACGAGCATCAGTTTGTCCTTTAGCTTCCGATGCTTCGAGTCCACTTCATCGCTACAGTACCTCGCATACCGCAAGATTTAATCTACCGGCTTGTTCTGCCAACAGATCAAATGGTGCTGTATCATGAGGCTGACCTCCGATCTCAATCCTAAAACAAACTTTGAGACAAACTGTCCCATATCCTTGGGGTCTAAGGCATCTAATCCGCTATACTGTTTAAAAGCTTGCAAGAGTCTTTCATAATATTCATGCACTGTCTCCTTGGGTTCCTGCACAGTTCGATCTATCTTAACCCAATCGATGTCTTGAGGCGAAATCTTCAGTTTCAACCATGTAATCACTTGCTCAAATTTTTTCATAACAATGGGTGACGGACCATTTGTGACAGCATCCCTTTCAGGTTCAAAAGTCGGCCACTCAACGGCGATTTTACAAGCTGTCCACAAATCTCCAGGCACCACTATGTCAAACAAGGTGTTCAAATCAGTCCACAGCACCTTCGAGATTTTAACAAACCGCTCAACCTATTTGTACCACTCTACGGGTTTTTCCCTCAGCCGAGGAAAGTCATTTGTAAATGCAGCCAAGTCACCTCTACTCCACGGCACATGCACGTACCCTCCATTCTGCACTTCCCGTAAAGGAAAGTTCCCGACGCCCGTCGCCCCTCCCCCCGGAAGCGGCGTTTCTCCTACAATTTTCTGTGCCATTTTTTTCTTTGACCACCTTTCCTCCCATTTGTCCAACAAATTCCATATACGCATCCCTACAATCAGATCTTTAGTATGCGTCCTTAATCCTGTGATCCTTTTCTCCTCCAATTCCTGATCACTATATTGTAACTTATGCGGTCCTTGCAACGTTTTTGTTTTATTCAAATCTACCTCATATCTCCTAGCCAATGCTGTCAATTTCTCATGTGCGATCCTGGCTTTACGAGTCACATCTTTTGCTATGAAAAGCAGCTCATCTGGCCCATAAATCTCTATTCTCTCCAAAGACAGGCTCCCACTAATCTTTTCGTCTACCTCCGCTTTCAGTCTTACTACGTCCAGCAACCTTGCCTGTACTGCACTCTTCAGTATTCCTTGGCAAGCTGCGCCATTCCGCTCATCATAGTCACTACTTTGTTCTTGTGACTGGTTCTCTTCTATCGTATTCCTGGAACTTGGTCTACTTTCTAAAATTTCTCGTTCCCTGTCGCCTGGCATTCTATCACTTTGGTTCCTTACTGATGGTGTCCACATCCTCAAAGCTGACTTGGACTCGAATAAAGACCTTGGTCTGACTGGTCTCTCATCCTCCTGCCTAAAAGAGGAATCTGCGGTAGCTGGTAACGGCGTGCTTGTTTCTAAGGGCTTCGGGAAGTGAACCACCTGTACTCCTAAGCCATTCCCTCCAGCACTGGTCCCCTCTCCCCCTGTCGTCTGCATTTGACTTCCTTCACTTATTCGGTCTGGGTCATATACCGATACTATAGGACCAATAGTAACAGGTACCGTCAAGGAGTCCAGTAACCGCATATTCCCAATGGAAGGCTGGGTTCCCGCTCCCTCTGTTCCTGTGGAAATTTTTCCCACTACTCTCATGTTAGTCTGATTCCGTAACTCGCCAGATTCTACTGCCGCAGCTGATTTTCCCTCTTCTGCCTCTGGATTAAATGGAGGTGGTCTCTCTGCTAACAACCTATCTAACAGGCTGTCATCTGTATCACTGTCGTCTTCTTCAGCCCACCTCTTCTTTGCTTCTCCTACATTTATCAACAGTGGAAACAGCCTGTCCCCTTCAATAGTTTCCACTCTCCACCTTTTCTCCAATGCATCCCAACTCACATCTTGAAATGCCCTGATCGATTTCTTCACCCTTTCCTGGCTCTTGTCTCTTTTCCTGTCATACGCTGCCCTAATCCATGCATGTACCGCCTCAAACTGTGTTGGTCTAGGCAGTGGTCGTAAAGAAGCCATTATAGTTTTTAGCTGGTAAAGCACTTCCAACCTGAAAGTGCCATAGCGTGGGAAAGTCAATTCTCCTTCTCCTTCTGTCATTTTATGCCAGTTCTCAAGCCAAATTATAGTATGCAATCCTACATTCTTAGCCATATAATGTGCTGGCGTATCCTTGGGAGGGGCTTCTTCTCCACCCCGAGTAACCACATGTCTATCGCCTCTGCAAAGTTCTGGTAAAACTTTAAAACATTTCATGATGAAGCAAATTTCCGTTCACGCACAAGTTTTCGTCTTACTTCCTGATTGCAATCCACCAATGCCAGCGCGGCTCACACCGACCAACCTATCGCAGCGCGGCACTTGTCTGACGTTACTCTTCCTCCGCTCGCAGCAGTTCCCCTCATTACTAATTCTCTCGTTCTCGTTTGCACGTGTCCCAATCACACTCTGAAGCAATTGTCCGTCCTACCGAACAATTACCTCTCTGACTGTCGGTCCACCAATGACCGATCAGCCTCTCGAAATTGTTGACCTCAATCTGGCAACTGTCTGTCCGCGAAACGACCGGAAAGTCACCTCTGACACAATCGATAGGATTCAACAGCTCAATTTCTGCACACAACAACCTACGACCAGCGTCGGATTCACACACTCACACATGTGCTCCCTATCTTCAGTGGTTTGATCAACTACGTCTCATGACCCCCACAACCTCTGGTCAACAATCTCAGCTCTGGGTGTCTTCTACACCACAATAATAAAATCTCTCGGTCCCGCGCGTGCTCAAGGTCCGATCCTCAATCACACGACTCTCATTCCAGCTCCGCAAGACATCACACAACAATTAAACACCACAATCTAACAAGCGTCACCCTGTTCATACTCACTCTACCACCAACTGCTACTTCCGCCGCACCGTCACTGTCCGTCAGTTTTCATTGACCGCCGATGTCCTTCTCCTGCGATCCACTGGATCACCATCACTCGGGCTCTTTGGGGCAACTAATCCCTTATCCTAATCTAGATCTCCCCTTACTATCGGAGGTAACCATCCTACTCTGCTACCAACTTATAACGCTGATCCTTATCTTATCTTTTCTAAGGATCTCCAGGTCGCCAGGAACTTTTTACCTGCTGAATAGTGTAAAGGGAAGAAAATCCTTTCAGTTATGCAATCATCTTAGAATCCAGTTTACC
Source organism: Calotriton arnoldi (assembly GCA_963921515.1). NCBI lineage: Eukaryota > Metazoa > Chordata > Amphibia > Caudata > Salamandridae > Calotriton > Calotriton arnoldi. Next base: position 1,294,159 of record CAWUFW010001614.1, on the reverse strand, counting down.
TTAAAAGACCACTGACTCCGAATTCAATTTTGTGGGTTTATTACCGCCAGGAATAACTGCACATGCAAGCACCTCAACACGAGGTTAAAGAAATAGATGGGCACTAATATAAATAACATCCTACGCAGGAGTCTCATCCGACTCAGGATGAGAAGAATCGTTAGCTCCAGAAGTATTAGACAAGCAATAACAGCGCCAATCTCTATGTTATTCCTCATTTATCTAAATAAGCATAAACCATTTGCTGTCCCTACTCTATCACTTAGATGACATACCTACTTAACGAATTTCCCAGGCAAGAGTAAAAGAAAAGGTGTCAGCTGTGAAGTCTTCCTAAGAAGTACCCTCACATAGCATGTCGAGCTCGCTCTGAGATGCTCCTTCCTAATATTCCCCTCTGTCCTCTCTCCCTGATCTCCTCTACCTCTTCTCTACTCACCACCCTCGGGGCACTGTCCCTAATACAAATCCCAAAAACAATTAAACACACCCTTGTCACGCCTCTTCGGCCAGGTCTTCCTTCTCGTACTTTTCCATCGAAACTCTTACTTCATCCTGAACGGTTAAGATGACCTTGAGTCCCAGGCACCTTCTCCACTGAATACATCATCCCTGCATTCCAGTATACTCCCATCTCAATGCCTCCCACCACCCTAACTCGTGAAACAAAGAGCCAGTGTTTTGCTAACGAGGCATATGTCCTTGCACCTGCAACAGAAGATACGTTTCAATAAACTTTTCCCCTCCACTTGAGTTTACCAACTGTACCCAGAGAGCCTTTCCAAGAGAAACATTTCTTCCTGCTAAATAAGCTAACATAAGAATGAATCAGGCCTTTCCTTTTCGTATATGCAGTCAGGCCTTTACCTTTTACACACAATTATGATCACTTCTATAAGCATTAATTCATTACATTTCATATGCAGAAAGTGAACTACACGTGCACTTAATATGGTACACGTTTAACTACTGCGTCTCGATTATACATGGCCTATTCCATTAATGCATCATCTTGAACACATTTCAGTTAAGCATTACATTTGAAAAATCATAATAGCACAACTACCCTTCTATTTGCTCTAATAATGCAATTTACTGACTACATTATCTAACCATTCATTAATATAGGTAACCAGATATATGCGGGTACAGACTATCAGTGATTATGATGCACCCATACAATTTTTTCGAGAGCATAGCGCTCTGTCAATAGTTTAAATTAAGCTCAAGGATGTCCTAGAGCTTTAGGACAGCTGAAGCAAAGACACAAGAAAAAAGTAGCCCAACAGGCACAAATATATACAGGGGTCAATGCAAAAACACACAAATATTTACAAATGGCAGTGAAGAAGGAACAAGAAAGGGAAAATATTAATTTGGGAGGAAAAATAAAACCGGTACCAGGAATAGTTGCCTAATGTAATGGCGTCGTTGTAAGTAGTAGTTAAAATAGCTGAGAGGCAGAGCATACATAGTGAGGTAAGGAAACAAAATAATTCAAACTAGTGAGCTAGATACAAATGCGATTGGAGCTTTATATAATAAAAACGTGAAAAAATAGTGAAACCGGTGAATTTAAGCGATTAAGTGAAGATTGTAGAAGACATGAATTTCACTAATAGGTGTAGGTGGAAACAACTTGGTTCAAGCCTACACAAGGGAGAAATTAGACAGTAGCAAACCTTTCTTCAGGAGAAGAAAAAACATCGAATCTTTTACATGGAGTCCAAATAGAAGTGTCAGTGAAATAGAAAGAATTTCAGTTTTTTTTTAAGTTGACAAGCAAAGCGGAGGTATGTAGATCAGGAGGCAGTGAGTTCCTAAATACTAGTCACAATTCCTGATAAAAGTGTGCACTTTTTGAAGGCTGGGCCCTGAGGTTACAAAAGGAAAATTTGTGTTTTAAAGAGAGATTTGTTTCCAGACAACTTCAACTTTTTGGTGAAGATGTTTGCCTCACCCCTTGATGTAAATCGCACAATCCACCACCCACCATTCCTCTCTTAGCCATCCTCTATGGTAGCCTTAGCAGCCTGAAGCAGCATTCCGCCTTTCCTTCTCACACTGGCACTGCTCATGTGTGGCCCATGTGTGGCAACCTGCCACCTTCTCAGCTGCCCGTATGCAGTTCTAACGCTTTCCCATAGCATTGCTGCCCTTTGATGGTAACCCATCCTTTGCATCCCACCAGCACTACCCTCCATTCACTTTGCAGCATCAGCAATCTGTCTCAGTGCATGACAGGACAGTGAATGCCTAACGAGCGGATAGCTACACTCATCAAACATTCACTGTCAAACTTTGCACTTCTTTGATCCTATCACGTTCAAGTCACCACTAACTTGTAGATTCGAATGTAGCTGCAGGAATGACATGAATCCACCAGTCAACTTCCCCATTGACAGTGATGAGCATATCCAAGACTATGCTCAGCTCTGATGGCAAAGAGTGGGGCAGGCAGTAGGAAAGAGAGAGAAGGCACACAAGAGACGTCATTGATTTGTAGTCACACAGCTCATTTAATCAGATAGAGGTTCTTTCAGATTTTCTGCAGTCTCTCATTAATGAACTCTTTTTTTTATAATAGTAGAAATGGGGTTTCTGGTTGGCTAGGGTATGCACCTAAGCCAGGCAGAACCCACCACTCTAGTCAGGGTAAGGGAGTTGCTCCCCCCTTGGCAGCTTGGCAGAGCGGTCAGGCTTATCCCAGAGGCAATTTGTAAAGCGTTTGCACAACACACACACACACCAGTGACACACTAGGCATACCACAAAAAGGGACTCCACACCAGGTTATATAAAAATATCCTTTGTATTATACATAAAACGCATTAATGCCACTAGGCAATTGTCATGTTAATCCATAGATTTTAAATCACTTTGCCAATTAGGCCTTAGTCATAACATCACAAGCAACACTTAAAAGCTGCACATGTCATCAGAATCATCCTGAAAACCACCTTACTGTGCATAATATGCAGTTCCTGAACATATCTACATCAGGACATAAAAGAAAAATAGAGTAGTTAGAGGCAGAGCGTTACTCACTAAACATCACCATGAACAAATAGGGTGCAGCTCCCCTGCACTCCTACAACCCTTTGTACGGTACTTTTGTTAAACCCCCCCCCCCCTGTGATAGAAACCACAGTCCACTGTACAGCCAGCACCTTGGGCACATTACTGCCACCTCATCATTATCTCTGGTCTGCGCTGTCCACAGCAGGGCAGCAATTCCCTGGCTCTCCCCCAGGTCCGGACTCGATCTCCGCCTGAGTCCACACAACTCGGGGGACCGTACTGTGGGTCGGCTGGCCCAGCCCACTGGTGTGGCGCATCTGGTACCCTCTGGTTGCCTCGCAACATGCCGGGAAGGCCAGCGAAGAGCAGCCAGCTGGCACGGTTGACCTGGGTTCTCCTGAGCAGGGTGCTCCCGAACAGCGGAGCGTCTCTAGCACCACAGAGAATCCGGTGCAGCTGCCTTCAGCATGCTGGAGGCAAGGTGAGAATGCAGGTCCACGTGCTAGGAGGTGACTTCCTCCGCACCATGTCTCACACTTCCCTGATCAAATCTGGGGCAGAACAAACAGCATCTTTCCGCGCTAACTAAAAAGAGAAGCGATAGCTCTCTTCAAGTGGTTTGCTATTTTGTATTAGGGGAAGGACACAGTGCTCACCAAGCGTTGGCTTGCAAACGTGCCAAAGAACAGTCCAGTCCTTTCTCCTGCTCCAGACAGGAGCAGCAACTGCAGGCTGTCCCACCCCCATACAAGTCAGAGGCAGCGTTCTTCAAACAGCTCCCAGCCCTCCTTCTAGGCAGGTTCCTTTTAGATCCAATAAGGATCTTTTCATGAAGCCTTTCAGCTCCCTGAGACTTACAACAGGAGGCAAGCACACACAAGCCCTTGGAGATTCTTCACAATCAGGATACCACAGCAGGGCAAAAAGATTCAGTCCTTTTCCACCGCCACAGACAGAAGCAGCAATTCTGCTCTTCTTCTTGGCAGGGTCCTCTTGTTCCTTGGAGTAATCTAAAGTCTTGGGGTTTTAGGTCCAATACTTATACCCCATTTTGTCATTGTTGTCTTTGTGGTAAGGGTCTCTGAACCCAGTCCTAACCAGTCCTGTCCTTCCTGGTGCGCATGACCACAGGGGGGGGGAGACAGTATTGTGAAAAGGAGACACAGCCTATTCAGTTGCAATCAAAACTCCTCCCATCACTCTAAATGCAGGTCATGTCTATTCAGCCTATCGATGAGTCACCCAGGCAAGGCAGGGCACCCTCAACCCCCCCCCCCAGTGACTGTCTAGAGTGAATGCACATCCCCAGCTACTGTCCCTCCAACACCAGATGCTGAATACACAAACAGCCAGAGGCACACAGAATGATAAAGCAAGAAAATGCCCACATTCTAAAAGTGGCATTTTCAATCACATCATTTGAAAACCACCTTTACCAAGAGGTGCGTTAAAACATTCTGAGTTCAGAGAGCCTAAACTCCATTTTTCTATCTTGTCCCAATTGAAAGTTACTCATGTAAAAAGGTTACAGTGCAGCTCCAATGATAAGTCTATGGGAAAGACAGCCTTTCAATAGTGAAAAAGGAGATACACAGTATTTTGCGATCAGGGCATGTCACACACGAGTATATGTCCTACCTTTCACATACACTGCACCCTGCCCATGGGAGTACCTCAGGTCTACCTTAGGGGTGCCTTACATGTAAGGTAAGGGAAAGGTAGGGCCTGGCAAGTGGGTGCACTTGCCAGGTAAACATGGTGGTTAACAACTGCGTGCACAAACACTACAGTGGCAGGTCTGAGATACCTTTACAGGGCTACTCATGTAGGTGGCGCAACCAGTGCTGCAAGCCCACTAGTAGCATTTGATTTACAGGCCCTGGCACACTCAGTACATTTTACTAGGGACTTACCATTAAATCAAATATGCAGATCATGGATAACCAATCATATCACAATTTATACAGAGAGCATATGAACTTAAGCACTGATCAGCAGTGGTAAAGTGCCCAGAGTCCTACAGCCAACAAAAACAGGGTCAGAAAAATAGGAGGCAAAAGGAAAAAAGGTTTGGGGTAAACCTGCAAAAAGGGCCAGGTCCAACATATACAAAACAGAACATAACACTACAGCATCACTCAGCTCTTACATCAACTTAAAATACATACAGATTTTTTATTGACATTGATTTCACATGAATGCTAACATTCCATTGGAAATGAGACATAAAGAACATTTCATCAATCAATCAATCGATCTTTATTGTTGTAAGTTAATAAAAAAGCATCACAATAACCTTAGATATTGTAGTTTCATAAAACATATAAACAATTAATAAAATTGGCATTATGTGTACAGTTCAAAATTCATTCTAAAATGGCAGGTGTTCTAAAATCATTGGTAGTTAGAGTGAGTACGCTGCCATTGTGGATGCCGTTTATTTGTTGCATTGTTTAACCTACTCGGCGAGATGGATTCCCCGCTGTCACTAGGAATGGTCACTGGACTTGTGTTTATAATAGTATTACTGTTCCCATTATTATTGGAGCTTCGACTGCCAAGAGAGTGATAACTTGCATACGTGATTGTAAGTGAACCCATTGTCCCCGGTGAGTTGTTTAAAATCATTACTTTATTTCAAATGGTAAACCATTATCTGAAATAACCTGGTCATGCCGCTGTTGGTATTTTATTTCAGAAAATGCTGTTTCTGTGATGGAATAGGCTAAGAGGCTCAGGGGGTATGTTGTGTTCTGGAAATCAGGCAGAGTTAATTTGTTTCTCATGCAGTGTCAGAAATTTCAGCAATTTACAGTTGATGTTGGGATCTGTGGGAGCTAGGCTCTTAATTATTACCATCCGGCATGTTCGAATCCCCCGTTCATTAAATGCATGTTTCAGTAATAGAGTTCGGTGTTGCTTTAAGGCCGGGCAAAGGCAGACTAGATGGATTATGTCTTCCTTTGGTGCTTCACAAAATCTGCATGATACTGAGCCTTTGTATCTCCATGTGGGTAGGTCAGCCAAGGATGGCAGAACTCCGAATCTAAGAGCCATCAGCTTTTTTTCAGATATGCTTGATATGTCGTGCTGAAGTATTCTGCTGGTTTTAAACTAATATAGGATTGAACCGCCATCATCCAGGTGTGTGACTGTGAAGTTAGTTTGTACTTATCTTCAATGAGGGAATGCAATTGGGCTACTTTCTTGATAGCTCGACAAAATGTGGTATATGGTAAATTTAGGTCCCACAAGTTGATGGTATTAGTTTCTAGTAGACAGGACCTCAAGTATTTACCATATATTGAGTTATTGTCATTATCCACTGACTGCCATAACGTGCTAACTAATAGGCTATTATGATTACACCGCATTTTGTGCCATGTTTTGATAGTGGTATATCTTCTTGCGATTGTTTGGCTTTTTATACCAAATTCCAATTGAACTTGGGTGGGGGAGGCACTCTGGGGGAGCCCAAAAACTCGCTTGTAATTATTTGTCTGTATTTTATCCAGAGTGGGAGAATCTTTCCCATGCATAACCGCACTTGCAAATGACAGTGGTGGCAGTAATTTTGCAGTAATGATAGCTAATAGTGGTTTAAAAGAAAGGCCATCCAGTTTTTAGCAAGTATGCATAAGGCGTTCGCCAGCGCCTTACTTTTTTTCTCCAAAATTGTTTATGTACCATAAAATGTAACTTTTTATCTATGACAACACCCAGGTATTTATAGCTACTGACTTTCTCTAGCGTTACGTCATTTGATTTAATCCTTAGTGAAGTGCCAGTGCCGTTTTCTCATAGTCATCATTTTTTTTTTGTTATGTTGATTTCCAGTTTATTTACCATGGGGAACGCCGAGACTTCATCCATTGACCTTTGTAGACCTTCTCTTGTATGGCTCAGCAGCACAATGTCATCTGCATATGACAAGTGCAACAGTGGCTGTGTACCTAGCCTGGGTGGATGAGAGTTTACTCAATCGAGGCCCATTGATCGATCAGCTATAAATAGATTGAAAAGATGGGGTGCCAGGACACAGCCTTGCTTTAGGCCAATGAATGTGTGTACACGACTGGACAGTCGCGTCCCATCCATTAGCTTAATTTGGATCCAGATGTCAGTGTACAGTTGTTCTATTGCTCGTAAAGTTCTTTCATTGAGCCCCCACCGCCTTAGTTTTGCCCACAGTAGGGTTCTATCAACTCAATCAAAGGTGGCTTTCAGGTCTATAAAGCATAAGAACAGATTTTTCTTTAGTCGCTTGCATTTGTCAGCAACGGAGGCTACAACTAGGGTGTTGATGGTAGTTCCATAACCTTTTCGAAATCCAGTCTGATTGAAAGGAATCCTATTATTAGAGTCAGGCCACTCCAACAAATCTTCCAAGATTAATGAGGCGTAATATTTGGCCTCTGAATCGATAAGGGCAATTAATCTGTAGTTCAATGGATTTGCTGGACTCCCCCCTTTAAAATCTGGTTTATTTTTGAGCCTCACCAACTATTGGGAATTAATCCTGTTAATCTCACCTCGTTGCTGGCCCAGTACTCCTGGTCGAGCTTTTAAATTGCTTGTGGAATGCCATTTGTGCCTGGAGCTCCATCTCGTAAACTTGTCATGATTGACATTGCCACTTTTGCAGAGGTGCAGTACCATGCCACTGGTTAGAGTGGAGTCTCGGACGCCCTCGTTATGTCTATCCTGCTTATCTCTTCATAGTTATTTGTGGCTGGCACGGATAGGGACTTTTGATTGCCGAAGATCTCAGTCAAGTCAGCTACCAAGGTTTTTTCCTGGATGCTTGAGCTGTTTATAATTCTTACATCTCTACAAATTACGCTGATCGTTGCCCAAAAGGCTCTAGAGTTTGTGTGTTTTGAATTAAACAGCATGTTTGCTCAGAACTCTTCAGATTTTATTTTTTGATCATCCCAGACTTGCTTTTTATATTGCTTCCTCAAGGTTTTTACTTTTTTCCCATGTTTGAGCAGTTGAGCTACATTCGCCCATTTTCTTAAATTTGTGCCTTAATGCTTTTCTTAGGGCTAGGGTTTTGGATGATATGCCAACTGAACTCCATATGGTTTTCGCTCTTTTGGATGTTGATACTGGGCTGGCATTGTTTTAACAGGTTTGTTGTGAACGTATGCCATACTTTGATTGGGTTAACATGTGGTATTGTGCTGGCTTCCAGTATTACTTTCGCCTTTGCGGCCAGCTTTGGAAGAGAGTTATGAGTCCAGAATAGACTTCCGATTTCCGGTGGTTCCTGCTGGTATTCAACTGGGTTTAGCATTAGCTCCAAGTGTTGATATGAATGGTCACTTTCTGTTGAGGTTTTGAATTTGAACTTCCTTAATTGTTTCATTAGTGGTAGGGAGAGGAATGTATAATCAATTATTGATGCAGAGTTTACTCTGTAGTGTGTGAACCGAGGAGGATTGTCGTCTTCAGCCCTACCATTGATTATTCTCAGCCCTAGATGTTCAAGTGAGGTAACCAGTTTGATCCCAGAGTGATCCGATCTTTTTTGAGGATGAATTGCTTGTGGGAGCACTGCCCAGATTGCATTTTCAGCTGCCAAATGCTCATCCGTCTTGGGGTCTTCTATGGATTAGATTAGTATTAAAATCCCCTGTAACCATTATGTCCCAGGTAGAACGTGTGAATCTTATTTCCGATATCTCGTGTATTAATTTTTAATAGATGGAGCTTTCTTTGGGGGTTGGGATGAGCATAGATGTTAAAAAATATTACTGGGGGTTTACAATAATCATGGCAGAAGCTAAGTTTAATTACCTGAAGATCTGGAGTGGGGATTGATAGTTCCTCAGAGTCGGCATTCAATACCGTTAAGACGTAAACCGCAAGAACCCCCCCCCCCTTGGCCTACCAAAGCGGCACATTTTAATTTTATCAATGTGATGAAGTCAGAAACACAAAAGAGAGGGACCCCTTATACCCCAAAGGAATAGGGTTCCAAATTTGGCTTAAATCAAAAGCGTTAATTTATCCTTTGGCAAACTATGTATGGACACACCACTCTTTACATACTGTCCTCATACGCTCATCAGCCACAAAACCAAGCGCAAGGTGGAGGATACTAACCTAGGATATATCACTACACCAATCTAATAATAGAATTATACAAATTGGTTTATTAAAAATATAGTGTTAAAAAAATATAATCAATTCATAACAATAAAAACATTATTAATAAAAAAACACATTCATATTGCGTGCATTTCATCAAGGTGGAGGTATCAGCAACATTACAAATATAAAGCACAAAGCATAAAAAAAGAAGAAGGCTAGGAGGAAAAAGTGAAAGAGAGTATCCTACAGACATGAGGAACTGTAATGAAGAAAATGCCTAACCAACAACAATAGTCAAAATACGCATCATGCCAAATAATTCATCAATAAAGACAAACTCTGTATACTTATCAAGATACTTTTATCTAAATCATCAAATATGAATGATCAATACATAAACACATTCGAATGTCAGTACTTTTGTCATTTCAATAATTACAGGTAAAATTCACAACAGTAAATACAGATCATGGTAAATACATCAAATCAATACCATGTGTGAGAGGAGAGAAAAAGAGATACAAAGAAAAGATACACATCGCAATTTGAAATTTATACGAACCTAATGTCAAGAGTCTGTTGCCCAGCATGCAAAAGTCTGAAACCGCTAACCCTTCAGCCGAACAGGTATAGCTATTACCACTTCGCCAGCCAATGAAGCGTAAAGGGGAAATCAGGATAGTTCAGTTCAAGGGAGAATCAGAGTTTGGACCGACAGCATGTCACGCCCAATATTTGCAAAGGTAATAGCCAGCCAGAGTAGCGTCGAGAGTGCAGCAGCAAAAGTCTCTCTCTCATGTTCTTTTCCCATGGAAACAATTATACCCCAGAATGTTCACAATTCCAACCCCCAAATGTTTCTTTTTCACAGTTTCGCATGAATCTATTGGTTAGGATTCATGAGGTGATCATTCTCCAGCTTAGTCCATCTGGAAACTTAACAAGACAGTCCTTTGTTCATTTGCAAGATGCCTTGTCACCTCGGCAGTAGGAAACACATCGAGACTTCTTCATATCCACGTGCTCACTTCCACATCAGCTTGCAACATAGTCGACACAATTATTCATAGAAAGAAATACTCTAATGATATGATATGCACGGCCAAGGCTAATAAATCAGCATTTTAAAAATAATGAAAAACAAAATACATTCTTCTGAGGCCTACATTAGGAAGGGAAATTTTGAGACCTTCACAGAAATACCATAAATCCTCGTTTTCTAAAGAATAAAACACGCTTCTATTAATAATGTATAAGGAAATAAAGAAATGCATAAGAAAACAATATTCAGAAAAATATCATTTCAATTAAATTCATAGCATCGTCTGATTTCGAATATTCAAAGAAGAAAATATAAACAATTACTTTTCTATTATGACTCTTCATGATTAGACGAAACATAAGCAAGAAATATCTTACTTCAAGCATTTTCATTATCATATTTTCTAAATTCTAGTTGCAAATTACTTAGTACATTATTACATTTCTCTCTTGTGTCATAGACATTTCTCTAAACACCAATTTTCAACATTTCTGCATGCTTTTCATTGTAGCTTTGATTTCTAATTTGTGTTGTGTCTCTTCTGCATGCTTTTACGTTGCACTTTTTTAAATCTCCCACGTTCATTATTTTCCACACTATTAGTTATGTTTATTAGAACACACTTAATGAGCAGACTTGGTCAAGCAAGATTATTCTTAAATAATCATGCTCCATCAATCCCCCATCTGCTGGCGAATCAGGCCATCACACAATCTACACAATCTGATTATGATATGATTATCTCAGAATGCACTTGTTCTCATTTGTTTTAGTCTAACACCCTCTACATCTCTTAATACTTCGTAAAAAGCACCCTTTTTGTCTTCCAACTCTATTTTGTCTCTTTTCCTTTTTTTTGCTCTTCGCTTTGTCTCTTCTGCTTTGCACTTACAACATCTATATATCAGAATTACAATTAATATGCCAGTAGCAATAGCAACTATTGGTATTTGTCCTATCAAGCTGTTACTTAGTGCTGTAAACCAGTTACCTATTGCCAAAAAACCTTTACCAAGTTTCTCCCATGCACCATCAATTTTTAGTTCTGTCAAATCATTATGCAAACGAGTAATGTTACTTATATATCCCTACAAGTCTTTGTTTTTGTCAGGGATATAAGTGCAACATTGTTGAATTTTTAGCATTCTACAGACTCCACCCTCTTTTGCCAATAATACATCTAGGGCAAGCCTATTTTGCAAAACAATTGAACTCATAGCAACCATTTCAGTATCAATCATTAAGAACCTACCAGCAGTATACGTTGATAAACGATCAACCACTGTAGATAATTTTCTAATTTTATGTGAGTTCAAAATCACTCCCACTGAAGGTATTAATGCACCAAAAATATCACCCACAGTTTTTTCAGCCCTTATTCCTCTTTTATTCCGTGTTAGTTTCTTTTCATTGTTTCCATGATTTTCATTCACATGATAGATTTTAGGAAAGACTATACCCACATAACAACATCCATGCCAATGTTGTGGCAATCTATAATAAGCATTTTTACCACACACATAATAAACTCCAGGATAAACTGGATCAGTACCTCCTCTTAATCCCCAACCCCCGTAATTATGAAGGTATGTTCACATTCACTAGAACCAATTAAATAATTGTTGTATTCAGTCTTTTGTCTTAATAAGCAAAGCTTCCCTTGTGATGCCAATCCAGAGTCATTGCAGCATATGTCTCACCTTTCTTATAATCACCCTCCCTATGAGCCCACAGAGGTATATTAGTCTTTTGTTCTGCAGCTTTTCCCTTAAACTCTTGTCGCCTATCTTCTACTGTATTTATAAATTCTATTTCAACACTGCGTAAACTACAAGTTAGGTTATTTCGATGTGCATGTACAGTATCTATTGCCTTAGAAGTATGAAAAAAATCTCCCATGTACTCTGCATCATTTGCTCTAATCACTATATTCATATTCTTCTTAATAGGAATTTCTGAAAAAACTAAATCAAAATTAGAGTAGAAGTATTGAAACTGCTCTTTGCCATAGAATAAACCCGTTAGTCCACTACATTAAATTCCATATGTTAAAGGAAGGTTGTGATAGGTCACCCCTTCTGACACAGATGATGGTAATTGCAGACACACATAACAATCTCTTGCATCTATAGTATCAACATAATCGTATAAGAGTTCAGTAAAAACATTCAACGAAAAGTCATTAATAGAATTATCTTGGTGTAGGTCATTTCCTGTTTTTTAATATTAGTCTCTGGATCCTCTTTAAGGATTTTGCTACATCTGTTATTGTATTAACATATTCATTAGTAGTTTTGTCATTAACAGGATACATAAAATAAGGCACGATTAATATTAGTACTAACCAGACAAACAATATTATAAAAACACATAAAAAGCAAACGTTAAAACATCTTCGCCTATTTAGTTTTTGATTTTGATTACCAGTCTCAGTTCTATCCATTTTATAATAGAACGGAAAAAATATCACAAATATCAGAGCTTTCTTTTTTATTAGCAAAATTTGTGTACCACACTCTTTTCAAGCTTCAGGTCACGACTTTATTTTCAAATCTCCTCTCTTTTTCTCTCTGCCCCCTATTCTCAGACACAGTTCATCGAGGGTGGCTCATATGATGAGTTGCTTCTTGAACAAAATGCAATGAACTCCTTCTCCCAATCACTTGTACTTGCACTTTTAGCATCCAAATATGTCCATTCAGGTGCTGCGTATCTTCGACTTGGAACACGTGCTCTCTTTGTTCTGCGTACTGTGCTGTCTTCTCCGTCTGTATCACTTTGTTCAGATTGGCTAGAGATTTCAATTACAGTTGCTGGAATCTTTTCATTTAAAGTATATTTCAACTGCTTAACTCCTCCAGGCCATTTATCACCTTTTCCTGCTCGTTTTCCAGTAACACTGTCTACTCTTCTTGATTCAAAATGCCGCTTAGCTGATTCCCTTTTTTCTTTTTCTCAGTCTTTTTCAGGGACCAACTCCCTTTCAGTTCTGACAGTGACACTGTTGCGAGACCCAGTAGCTTGTGCCCACTATACTTGATTCTCAGTCTGTTCAGGCTCTCTTTGTTTTCTTTGTTCACCTTCAACTGACCCTGTACTTTCAAGTGGACATGGAATTCGACGAGTGTGAGCACGTGAATCCAGTTAGGCAACCCACCACATTTAACTGCTGTTGTTGTCACAAGGATCACTTGATATGGCCCACGCTACAGAGGTTCCAAACAAGACTTCCTCACATGTTTCTCGATGAGCACCCAGTCTCCATGGCTCAAATCATGTGCTTGTTCTTCTTGGACAGTAGTTGCAACTTCTCCAACCTGGTGAGACACAGAATGCACCACGTCAGCCAATCCTTTACAATAATCGAGCACTAAATCATCAGTTATGTTCACAAGTTGATTTGCTGGGACTGTTGGCTGTCTCATAGCCCTTCCCATCACAATCTCATGTGGGGACAGTCAAGTTCCTCTGTCTGGAATACTTCTCAAACTCATCAATACCAATGGCAATGCGTCAGGCCATTTCAGTGTTGTGGGTGCACAAACCTTTGCTAGTCATGATTTTATGCCGTTTCTCTGCTCGACCACGCCAGATGCATCAGGTCGATAAGCACAATGCAACTTTTGCTCAATTTGTAAGGCAGCACAAATAATTCACACCACTTTGTTATTAAAGTGAGTTCCTCTATCAGATTCTGACGAGACTGGAAATCCAAATATTGGTATAATCTCTCTCAGGAGCAGTTTAGCAACAGTTAGGCTGTCATTACGTCTTGTTGGGTATGCCTCAACCCATCGTGAAAACAGACACACAATCACCAACACATACTTTAATCCATGGCAAGGAGCCATCTCAATAAAGTCTAACTGCATACGGGTAAATGGGCCTGCTGCTTTTACAATTCGACCCAGACCAATAACTGTCATCCTTCCGGCATTTTGTTGCTGGCATGTTATGCATCTTTGGCATAGACTCTCTGCAATGACTCTAAATTTTGGGTTAAACCATTTCTGTTTGGAAAGTCTAATCATAGCATCTCTGCCTACATGTGTTGGACCATGACAAACTCTTTCCATTTGTGATAACAAACTGTCTGGCATTATTGGCCTTCCATCTGTGTAAACCCACACTTCATCATCTGCTCTGCCTCTAATCCTGCTTTGATCCACCCTTCTCTTTCTGTTTTGCTAGCTGCATCTTGTAATTCTCTAATTTCCTCCCATGTTTAAAAAAATGAGAGCATTAGTTTGCATTCTGCTTGATCAGATCATTCTTTCAAATGTTCCCCATTGATTGTATATGAATTTTGAGCACAAAAACGTGCAATTTCGTCAGCATATCTGTTGTCAACGGTGACATAGTCCCAACCAGATTTATGTGCTGGACATTTCACCACCCCAATTTGGGCAGGCAATTGTAGTGCCATCAATAGATCTTTTACACACTCTCCGTTTTGTATGGGTGAACCCAAAGAGGCCAAAAACACACGCTGAGACCACAATTGCCCAAAATCATGTACTACCCCAAAACCATATTGACTATCCGTAAATATGGTTACTCGCATTTGGTTTGCAAGACAACATGCTCTCGTCAGTGCAATTAACTCTGCCACCTGAGCTGAACTCACTCCTTTCAACCATGATGCTTCAATAACATTTACCACTGTGCAAATTGCATATGCAGCTCTCAAGGTACCCTCAGAATCTCTCAGACATGATCCATCCACGCACAAAACAAAATCAGATTCAGGCAATGGAGTGTCCTGTATGTCAGGTCTGGGTTTTGTACACAATTCAGTCACATCCAAGCAATCATGGTCTGCTTCATCCACCACGGCTTCACAACTTGGAATTGGTAACAAGGTAGCTGGATTCAAACTTGTGCACCTTGTCACAGACACATTTTCCGCACCCAAAATCACTTGCTCATATTTTGTCAATCGACTGCTTATAAGATGCTGTGTGCGAGTTTGTGTTAACAAAATCTCAACTGAATGTGGCATATACCCTTTCAACGGATGTCCCATTACAATTGTCTCACTCTGCTCCAAACTCATAGAAGTAGCGGCAACTGCTTTCAGACAACCAGGTAAGGCTGCAGCTACAGGATCCAACGTGGCTGAAAAATATGCCACTGGACAGCGTGCTGTTCTGTGCATTTGCATTAGAACTGAAAGAGCACAACCATCGCGTTCGCTACAAAACAGTGCAAAATCCTTATTGAAGTCTGGCATTCCCAATGCGGGTCCTCGACACAAACTATCTCATAGTTCAAGAAATGCTTTCATGCATTCATCATCAAGATGTACAGGATCTGACCTGTCTTTGTGTGTCAATCTTTGTAATGGCTTGGCTATCAGTGAAAAACTTGCGATCCACTGCCTGCAATATCCAACCATTCCCAAAAACATTCGAACTTCCTTTTGTGTACTCTGTGGATTTATTTGAAAAATGGCATTGATCCGATCTTGAAACACTTTCCTGATTTCTTTTTCAATGTTATGACTCAAGTAAAGAACTTCTTTTTGGCAAAATTGTAATTTTGCTGGTGACACTTTATGCCCTCCTACTGCCAAATGGTTCAGTAGAGCAATTGTATCAGCAACACATGCTTCTTTCGTTCCCGACGCAACCAATAAGTCATCTATGTTTTGCACTAAAAACCGAATTATTAGGCATTACCAATGACTCCAAACATTTCTTCAATATCTGATTGAAGATGGAGGGGCTCTCTGTATACCCTTGAGGAACTCTGCACCATGCCAGGACACGGTTTCCGAACCAGAACGCAAATAAATATTGATTATCCGGATGCAAAGGTATCGAGAAAAAGGCTTCACATAAATCAACAACCGAAATCCATTCTGCTTCACAAGGAATTTGATAAAGAATCACAGCTGGATTTGGCACTATTGGACAACAAGGTATTACAATCTGATTGATTTTCCTCAAATCCTGTACTATTCTATATTTTCCGTAAGGTTTGCGAATTCCCATAATAGGTGAATTGCATGGACTCCCTAGGATCTCCTTTAGAATTCCTTGTTCAATTAACATTTCAATCACAGGTGTTACTCCTGCAATCGTTTCAGGACTCATTTTGTAAGGTAGTGTTCTCGGAAATTCTGCATCTGGTTTAACCATAATCTGAATTGGAGCTACTCCTTTCATTAAACCAATGTCTTTCCCTGAAAAATCCCACACATCAAACAACACTGTATCTCTTAGTTCAACAGGCAAATCATTTGATGTAAATAAAGGATATAAATCATTCACTTCCCTTCCCTGTCTTGCCATTTTAAAAATTACATCCTCGTCTTCTGTATGAAATGCTATTCCATCTGGTGTACAGTAAATGGAGCAATTCATCTTGCACAACTAGTCCCTTCCTAATAGATTAACTGGACTTGTATCACACACCACATATTTGTGTAAATCCTGAAATCCTCCAATCTGTACTTTTATTGGTTTAGTCACTGGAGTCTTAATCAATTTGTTCGAAACTCCTACAACTTGGATACTTTCTCCCGTGAGGGGTAGGTTGGGAATTTGCACAGTTCTCACAGTGGAACGGGTAGCACCAGTATCTACGAGGAACATAATGAAGTTTCTGTCAACCTCGCCATCCACATAGGGACCACACTGATCTACCTCTAAGGATGCGCCAAGCACGCACTCCTCCACCCCCCTCAGGCACCATCATTGTGATGTATCTGAATCATTTCCATCTAACTGCATCAAATATTTCGAAGACACCTGCACATTTCAATTTAATTGTCCATTTATATGAAAACCCACATTCGCATTGTATTTCTGTAGTTGACCATTCATATTCTGCATAGGTGCTTGAGGTATCTGCTGACCCTGTCCTCTGCCAACTGACATCTGCTGGTTCTGATTCTGTTGATTCAATTGCATTTGATTCATTCCATTTACTCCTGTATTTGCTAGTATTCTTCTACACTTGCACTTCCAATGCCCCAACTTGCCGCACGCGTGACAAGGAAACTTCTTTTTAATTTCCTCCATTTTACCTCGACCTCCCCCTTGTGGTATCAATTGCGTCACAGTATTTCCATTTGACACTACACCTCTCATACCAGTAGTAGTCTGACCATTTCCCTGATATGCCTCGGTAAGATCTGTATTCATATTCAAAAATCCTCCTTTCTTTACTGCTTTCATCTGAGCCAACATCAGTTTTTCCTTTAACTTTTTATGTCGCAACTCAAGATCATCACCACAGTATTTTGCATAACGAAGAATCTCATCAATCGACTTACTCTGCCAACAAATTAAATGCTGCTGAATCATAGCACTTATTTCTGGTCTCAATCCATACACAAACCTATACACAAAATGTCCCATATCTTTCTCAGTGGTATTCTCAATTCCACTGTACTGTTTGAACAACTGTAAAAGCCTTTCATAATATGCATGCACTGATTCCTTCAATTCCTGAGTAGTCCTTTCTATTCTCACCCAATCTGTTTCTTTTGGCGAAATTTTCCCTTTCAGATATGTAATGACCTGATTATACTTTTTCATAACTTCGTCAGATGGTGCTCCTGTCTTTGGATCTCTTGGATATTCCTCTTTCGGCCAATCCACAGCAACTTTACACTCGACCCACAAATCAGCCGGAACTACAATATCAAACAAGACATCTAAATCCTTCCACAAAACTTTTGAAACCTTAACAAACCTCTCCACTTGTTTGTACCATTCCACTGGTTTTTCTCTCAATCTAGGAAAATCATTCATAAATGATAATATATCCTGTCTTGACCATAGGAACGTGAACAAACCCACCTTATGGCACTTCTCTCATAGGATATACTGTCACATCAGCCATTTCAGCTCCTGTCTCCCTCACAGGATACAGTGGTAAAGTCACTGAAGTCACTATTGTATCCTTCTTTTTGGCCCATCTGCCTTGCCATCGATCCAACTCACCCCAACGCTTTAGAGTGTTAATTAACTCTTTAATCAGCAAACGCTTTCCTGAAACTTTCAAACTCTCTAAATCCTTGTCACTAAAATCTAATCTATACATCTTTTGTAAACCTTTGGACTTCTCTATTTCACCTTCATATGTTTGTGAAATTTCAGTAAATTTCTCATGTAAATTCCTCGCTCTCCGGGTAATATTCTTTCACATGAAAAGCAATTCTTCATCCCGATATTTACCTAATCTCTCTCGACTAATCGTTCCCAAGATCATTTCTTCCAAATCCGCTTTTAACTTGCTCACATCTATGCTTGAGTTATTATTTTGTAAGCTACAACCAGGCGCTATTTCTTTTATCCATTCGTCTAGTTCTTCCGGAGAAGGACCTAACGATCTTTGAGTATCTTCATCAGTTTCACCTCTTGACCCTCCTGTTGTAGGTGTCACTCTTTTCTCAATCTGCAACAACCTTTTTGGATCTACATATGCACCTCTCTTTGGAATTTCAACTGATTTTTCTGAAATACTAATTAATGGTTCTGATTCATTTCCTGTAACTACACTCACATTTGCTCCACTATTTTCAATCAATCCTTGATTATCCACATTCATTTTTCTCAAAACTGTATGAACTCCACTCATATTTCTATCTGCTATTCTTAAAGCATGTACTCGAGAAACTCCTTGTCCATCATTGTATAATGAAACAATTGGACCATTAGTCACTGGGACTGACAAAACATCTGGGTTCATCGATGTTACTATTCTTGACAACTCCTCTCTATCTGGAATCTAATTCTGTCTTAAGGGCGTTTTCCCTTGTGGCATTTCTACATGAACTAATGGAGCACTTGGTAAAGACTTTGTCTCCACTAGATTCTGTTCCTCATGATAAGGCGGGGGTCTATTCATCAATAACTCATTCAAAAAGTAATCATCTATGTCATCCATTCCCTCAGTAAATTCAGTATTTCTAGATTTTTGTTCATCAACATTCTGCTTTTTTTCCTTACATTTTTCTCCTTCATTAGTCTCGGCTACCATGACTGGGAACATCCTTGCTCCTTCAGCTATATCTTTTCTCCGCATTTTCTTCTGAGCATCCCACTTCGCCTCTGAATATCTACTCACAGTATTCTTGTATCTAGTCTGATACCTTTCTCTTTCTCTTTTGTATGCCTCATGTTTCCATTCTTCAAGAGCTTCATACTGCATAGGTCTTGGATTAGGTCTCAAATTATTCATTTGTCTCCTTCAATTCTCTAAAATTCTAAGGTTAAAAGTCCCATTCTCTAGAAATGCTAAATTATCATCTCGTTCAGTATACTTCATCCAATTTTCTAACAATGTACACATGTGATAGCCCCTTTCTAATGACATGAATGAAGCAGGGGTCCCTTCAGGAGCCACAGGAATTCCTTCTCTAATGGGTATCGGCTCATCTTTACTAAACAGAGTTTTCAACAATTTGAATAACTCCATGATTCTCTACGCTAAAATAAAACTATAAAAGGAAAACAAATCTCCAACGATTCTTTTCCGTGTTATGATTCTCTGCTACCAGTCAAAAGTATTCACGCTGTCCAATCCCAGCACGACCCACACTAACCAACCTATTACCAGTGCTGCACCTAATGATGATTTTCAGCAACCGACCAATACCAGCGCAGCACCTTGTGACTTCAGTTTAACGTCTGCAACTGACCCTCCATTTACAAATCAGCGTTAGTGTCTTTACAAAGTCTTTAACAAACAAGCAGCATGAAAACAGCTTGTCTGCTCCACTAAAAGGAAAAACGATAAGACCATACACCCAGAGAACTCTTTTACTTCCAGCAAAATCTCGACCAGCGCAATTCTAGCCTCACTTGAGTGAAAACTCTCAGGACTTCTCCAGTTGCGCTTTCTGAAGTTACCTAAATAATCATCACTATTCACACTTCAAGATTCCCTGTGAAAGTACCGACAATATGACCATTGCACAGCACTGCATCAACAGCAGACAACACACTTAGGGGCCGATTCCGATCTCGGCCGGTAGGGCTCCGAATCGGATTCGGCTTTACCGGATCCGATTCGGAGGCCTTTTTTCCGACCGATTCATACAGTCGTCCCAGCGAGCAAGTACGATGCGAGCGCACGCGAAATCGCCGGCCGACCTGTTTCCGGGTCCGAACCGCTCCGACCGACTCGTACGGACACGGCTCGCACCACGCAATGGAGACGTTTCCCGACCGAGCGAGTACGATGAACGCGTCGGAAGGCCGGATCGAGTCGGAGCGTCCGGCTCGCAAAAGCACCCGGAGCCGGACTTGGGGGGTCCGTGTTGGACCCCCCTGCACGCGTAGCCGCACGAGTCAAACACAGGGGGGACCCAAGCGTCCCCCCTACACATGCATGTACGGTGCGAGTCGCACCGATGCGTACCCACTGTAGGGGGCCCCCCTGTTCGTGACGTGCCCATTCAGTCAATGGGAGCCCGTGTACGCGTTGTACGACCGGCTCCCATTGACTTCAATGGGAGTCCGACCGAATCGAGTCGGGCAGCATACGGCCGCATCGTACTCGTTCGATCGGACTGGGGGAGTCCGGCTCGGTCGGAAATCTCTCCGGATCCGGCTCGGTCGGAGAGCTTTCCGACCCAGATCGGAATCGGCCCCTTAGTGTATGCCACACTAAGACCGCCCTTAGTCTTTATCCCGGGATCTTAGGCCAACGACGGACCCGTTACTTCCATTAAGGTCAACGACGGACCACAACACATAACATAAAAAGGTACGTTTTTATAGTCAGTCAATGTCTCTTAATTCCGTCTCTTCATTACCTAGCATATTTAGTCAAATAACCATCCGATAACGCTACCAGAAAACTGCTCCAGCGGAAGCGGTGTAATTTTTATAACCATTCACAATATCCTCATTATAACATAAACCACATTTCGATCATTTATTATAACAAAGAGTTTGGGCCCATATAAACTCTATAACCACTTACAAATCATGAGGTCCTCCGATAGATCTTTGAAAGAGCTAATATAGACGGATGCTATTTCCTTCATGAGGACCTGTAATGAAGAAAATGCCTAACCAACAACGATAGTCAAAATAAGCACCATGTCAAATAATTCCTCAATAAAGACAAACTCTGTATACTTATCAAGATACTTTTATCTAAATCATCAAATATGAATGGTCAATACATAAACACATTAGAATGTCAGTACTTTTGTTACTTCAATAATGACAGGTAAAATTCACAACAGTAAATACAGATCATGGTAAATACATCAAATCAATAACCAGCGTTAGAGGAGAGAAAAAGAGACACAAAGAAAAGATACACATTGCAATTTTCAATATGTAATTTGAAATTTATATGAACCTAATGTCAAGAGTCTATTGCACAGCATGCAAAAGTCGGATTCAGCTAACCCTTCAGCCGAACAGGTATAGCTTTTGCAACTTCACCAGCCGATGAAGTGTAAAGGGGAAATCAAAATAGTTCAGTTCAAGGGAGAATCAGAGTTTGGACTGAAAGCATGTTACTCCCAATATCTGCAAAGGTAATAGCCAGCCACAGTAGCGTCGAGAGTGCAGCAGCAAAAGGCTCTCTCTCAAGTTCTTTTCCTACGGAAACAATTATACCCCAAAATGTTCACAATTCCAACCCCCAAATGTTTCTTTTTCACAGTTTTGCACGATTCTATTGGTTAGGATTCATCAGGTGATCATTCTCCAGCCTAGTCCATCCGGAACTTTAACAAGACAGTCCTTTGTTCATTTGCAAGATGTCATGTCACCTTGGAAGTAGGAAACATATCATACCCATGCGCTCGCTTCCACGTCAGCTTGCAACATAGTCAACACAATTAATCATAGAAATAAATACTCCAACCGTAGGGAGGAAACTCTAATGATATGATTTGCAAGGCCAAGACTAATATATCAGCATTTTAGAAATAATGAAAAACAAAATACATTCTTCTGAGGCTTACATTAGGAAGAGAAATAAAACTAACACATTTTGAGAACTTCACAGAAATACCATAAATCCTCGTTTTCTAAAGAATAATACACACTTTTATTAATAATGTATAAGGAAATAAAGAAATGCATAAGAAAACAATATTCGGAAAAATATAATTTCAATTAAATTCATAGCATCGTCTGATTTTGAATATTCAAAGAAGAAAATATAAGTAATCACTTTTCTAATAAGACTCTTCATGATTAGAGGAAACATAAGCAAGAAATATCTTCAAGCATTTTCATTATCATATTTTCTACATTCTATTTGTAAATTACTTGGGTCATAATTACATTTCTCTCTCATGTCATAGACATTTCTCGAAACACCAGTTTTCATCCTTTCTGCATGCTTTTCATTGCAGCTTTGATTTCTAATTTGTGTTGTCTCTCCTGCATGCTTTTACGTTGCACTTTTTTAAAAATCTCCCACGTTTATTATTTTGCACACTGTTAGTTATTTTTATAGAACACACTTAATGAGCAGACTTGAACAAGCAAGATTATTCTTAAATAATCATGCTCCATCAGTGTACGTACTTGAAGATTTCAGCACACTTGTATGCTTCCTCTAAAAAGAAATGCAAAAGTAAAAAATATTTCTCAGTTTACAATTATGTCAACAAATATATTATCACATTTTCTGATTCTTCCACTGTGTGATCTTGCTGAAGATGTCTAATTCCACAGACCTAACCTCTGTTCTAACATGGTTGCCTGGGAGATATTACACTTTAAGATTTTCTCTTTTAAGAATGTATTTTATCATGTTTTAATTTCAGTACCTGTCAAAGGATGCTTAGCACAAATCAACCTCAAAAGTTCATGGACAGCAAGTGTACCCTTCCTTTTTTCTGTTTCATGATTACATTGACCAAAACAAAAGCAATGACACAGTGCTTTTCGTTTTACACTGCAGTGCGCAATGCATTCTGATCAGCTAAAACCACTACAGCCCTGAATCATTCACAGGCCCTTTCAATATCATCCTAATTAAGACAACAAGAGGTGCATGCAAATTACCCTAACCAGGATTGCCCTGGGTTTAAACACAACTGGAGTGGCCTTTGCAAATCAAACAACTGGGTGCACCGATGCAGAATCGCCATTTTTTATAATGAAAAGATAAGATGCATAGGCCATGCATGGATGTTTGTGTGTTATCTGACACATCTATAGACCATTGTGGGATGATTATGTCTGTGAGACATTGGGTTACTGGCTGAGTGGGTTGTGAGCCATGTTCAAGAAGTACCCACAATCCTTGCTCACCCCCTGGTAGCTTGGCACAGAGCAGTCAGGCTTAACTTAGAGGCAATTTGTAGGTTATTTGTGCAACATTTCAAACAGTAAAACAGTGAAAGCACTTCTCAAAAAGGATCCCTTACTAAATAGGGCTGAATTTAATAAATAAAACAAGACCAAGATGACAGACATACAATCAGTAGAACCAGGGTTATGAATTTTTTAAGAATAAAGTGAAAAATAGCACCTAAAAGCACAAAAAGCCTGCTGCGGCTATCTAGTTGTGCCCGACCGGGTCAAATTCAAATGTTCAGGCCAACTGCGATAGAGCACAGGCCAGATACAGTTCAAGGTTAGTCCCCCTGAAGTTGTACTTTCTCAAGTTCATGCCAAGTGTCCTGTTCGCTATGCACAGGGCCGCGAGGAGCAGGGGGAGCGTCACAGGATGCTGTCTGCGAAGCGCGAGGAGACGGCTGCGTTGCAGGCAAGAGTTGCTGGAGCTTCGTGGTAGCAGACCCCATGAGCAGTCGATGCTGCAGTGTGAAGAGCCGGATTGATGGAGCTATGCGCTTATTTATGCTGTGTGTGAGACGAGGTCTCATGTGACCAAGTCTATTAATGATCCCGAAGAGTCCAAAACCTTGATTACAGTACCCGTGAGCCACACCAAGGGTCCAGGACCTGAGAGAGGCACCACTTGGGGAGGGTCAGGAACTCACTGCAGATGATTCCAGTGTCTGGTTCAGGATGTTGGGGAGCATTTTATGTCCATGAGGCTCAGATCCGGAGGCCAGCAGAGTAGCCCTTGGAGTCACTCTTGGGTCCTGGTTTCAAGATGAAGTTGCAAGTCCAGTTCTAATTCCCCAGGCAAGAGGGCAGCAGGTCAGCACAGCAGGGCAGCAGTTAATTACAGCAGCAGTCCAGCAGAGTGGCAGTCCTTGTAGCAGCACATCAGTCCTTCTTCCTGGCAGAGTATCCATAGGTCCAGAAGTGTACTGAAGAGTTGGTGTCTGGGGTCCAGTATTTATACACAGTTGTGCCTATGAAGTGGGGAAAAAGTTTCTAGAAGTATGCCTTTGACGTGCACAAGTGCCCTGCCTTCCTGGTCTTGGCTCCAGAATAACTACAGGGGGTATGCAGCCCTTTGTGTAGAGACAAGACACAGCCTATTCAAATGTAAGTAGGGCTGGATTCAGATACTCCCACCATCATGCCAGTTATGGCCCGTCCAATCACACTTAAGCTCCCCATTGTGCCTTTCTGTCTAGGAGAAATACACAAAGCCAACTGTCAGCTACACCCACTCATGTGACCCAGAGACAGGCTGCAGGGACCAAATGGCTAAGGCAAGAACATGCCAACTTTCTAAAAGTGGCATTTTCAGAATTGCAATTTAAAATCTGACTTCACCAAAAGCTAAGATTTTAAATTGTGAT
Source organism: Calotriton arnoldi (assembly GCA_963921515.1). Classification (NCBI taxonomy): domain Eukaryota; kingdom Metazoa; phylum Chordata; class Amphibia; order Caudata; family Salamandridae; genus Calotriton; species Calotriton arnoldi. The sequence continues at coordinate 1,269,341 of CAWUFW010001614.1, read as the reverse complement.
TCCAGAGACACCAAACATGAACTGTTTACCTACTCCCATATGAAAATTACACTTATAAAATGTAATAGGTAACTCCAATGTTATCCTATTGAAGAGGTAGGCCATGCAGTAGTGAAATTGAATTTAAGAGTGTTTCACGACCAGGACATGTCAAACATAAAAGTACATGCCCATCATTTTAAATACATTGCACTCTGCGCTGTGGGCTGCCCAGGGCCTACTCTAGGGGTGACTTATATGTATTAAAAAAGAATGTTTGGCCCTGGTAAAAGGTTTATTTTGCTAGGTTGAAATGTCAGTTTAAAACTGCACACACAGGCTCCGCAATGGCAGGCCTGAGACATGTTTAAAGGGCTACTGAGTTAGGTGGCACAATCAGTGTTGCAGACTCACTAGTAGCATTTCATTTACAGGCCCTGGGCTCATGTAGTGCCACTTTACTGGGACTTATAAGTTAATTAAATATGACAATTGGGTATGAGCCAATAGTACCATGTTTTAAGGAGAGAGCACAAGCAATTGCACGGAGTCCTAAGGCAAAAACAGCCGAATTCAGCAAAAAATGGAGGCGTGAAGACAAAATGTCTGGGGAAGATCCTGCGGAAAGGGTCAAGTCCGCCAATGACGGTACCACGTTATGTCTTTCTGCAGGTGCAAACTGTGTACAGATATTGCCAAGTAGACTTCTGTTACTAAATCAGTAAATATTATCAGTTTTCTGAAAATGTTGTGAATGCAGCTTTCATCACGGCTATATCATTCATAGACCGAGTTCTAAGAAAATGTCTGCTTTGTGCAAATCTGCATACAGCTAAATACCAGAAATATGGCTGGTAAAAGTTTTTGAGTGACAGCCATTATACCAAGCTTTTTTTTGTTTCATGTTGGCAGGCAAAGAATGGTCAGTTTGTCCCCTTGTCCAGGCTCCAAACTGTCTAGGGTGACAAAGACAAGGGCAGGCCTGGTGTAAGGTACGGGACTCTTTCCAGACTTTTCTAGTGAAAAAGGACTGATGGAGGGTGTGAAGTATATATATAGGACAGCATTTTCTATGATTACATCACAATGCAAATTAGCATCATTTTGTAGCAAATATTTCTTCATGACATATTATTGTAACATTATGACACTTCAACAATGTCCATATACACTTACGATAGAGACAGAGAATCAAGGAAGCCTCCACATTTGTGGTAAGTAGGATTTAGTTCACAATAGGACCCCATGATATTCTGATACTTGCAGTCTTTCTAAACACATCAAATGTACTGTTTACATATTTGGTTCCCACGGCCACCCGAGTTTAATCTGGTATTAACAGTCTGTTACATCACCATCTTTCATATGTTTTCTTATTTTAAAGTCAGTATACCATTGCATTTATGGAATCCCTTTATATACGTTTCACGGTCATCAGCAATCTTCAGAGAAACTTAATTTTTTTGTAACTGCCATGAATTTTTCAGATGGTATCTGCCCAATACCTTCAATCATATACAAACTTTTACTGCCTCTGCAACAAACCATAAGGCGACTTAAGCACACAAAAACTGATTCAGTAGAAGGTGTTTCTTTCCTCAAACAAGGTAGCTTCACCATTTTCAAAGAGCTGTTGTTCCCATTAGGGCCTTTTTTTATTGAGTCATCCATATCAAACGGAGTGGAGAGATCGATAAATGCAGTGGCGGCTGGCACAGATCGGGGTGGCGAGGCAGGGGCGATGAGGGAATGTAAAAAATGAAAAAAAGAAAACTTACCTTATCGCCACGTCTCTCCATCTCTCCTCTGCAGGCTGGCATAGGAAGCAGGAAGCACCCAGGAAGCACCCAGACTCCCCTGACCAATCATAATACTGCAATGCAGCATTGTGATTGGCCTGAGCGCCATGGTTCGGCGCTCAGATGGGGACTGGGGGCCTGGGCATGTTCTCCATCCAGGCTGTAATGCAGCCTGCACGGAGAATATGCAAAGTACGCAAGACTGTTCCTTGTTTTGTAATATAGAATCGATGTTCCTAGAAAGTTATTTATTATTCCTATTCTTAAAAAAGCTGGTTTCAGGAGGGTAAGACCAGCATTTATTTTTTTACAACTCCTCTCTAATGACACTGTTTTGTACACTCTCAATTTTTTACGGGTTGCTCTCAGACTCAGGTCAAGTTGTGATTAATTTATGTATTGTAATCTATGTATTTTTACTATAAATCCAGTGTAATTTGACGTATCAACACTAGCTAATTTGTATTTTGGAAGATGTTTTTTTTTATTCATGTTTGTTTGACTTTTATGGTTTTATTCATAAAACCGAATAAAGTTTGTTGATGATGATATAATCGAAGTAGCATGTAATTAACTATCACATGACGAGTGCACTGCCTATGCCCCTTATTCCACTGCCTATGCCCCTTATTCGGCTATGAAAATTCTTCGACATCAGTTATTTCCGATTTATTCTTCCTATTTGTTATTGAAATGATGCCACTAGCTAAGGAAATACATTGATACACTCCAGATAGATTTAGACTTTGTGAATAATTCTCTTGTTCAGAAGGTGACTACAAGGTTTTTTAGGAATATATGGGTTTAACAGATTACAGATTCCGAATCAGTGGAGTGGATCTCGGCAAAATATGCACAGCTTACAATGCCAGACTGAGGAAAATAAGATGAAAGCCAAAACTTTACAATTATAGAGCGGTGGATAAAATAACTTGCCTCTAGAGTAGTATGTGAGCAGGAGTGCAAGCTACATCTCACAGGGACCTTGTAATAATTAGCCGGGCTCTTTCTTTCCTATATTTTTTTGTTGTTGTTGCAGTTATGTCTTTTTTAAGGCTCGCTTCTCATGCCTCAGCCTGTCGGCATCACTCTTTTGTCAGTGTTGCTTTAAAGTAATGTGTTTTCAACTTTACATAACGGACAATAAATCAAGAGCCCGAAGCGGCCTGAGGCTGCTCTCTCTGGACACTTTATTGGCTTCTTGGGGCACGCGCCAGCTCACTAGGAATTGGTTTCCAGACTGAATCTGATTGAGGACCCAAAAATATGTTCACAGATTTCCATTCTGTCGTCTAAAAAAGAAATATGGCCATTGGTTGTAGAATGGAAACCGAAAATGCTGTGAGACTTCAGTATTCATCAGTGTCACCCTTACACAATTAATACGGCTCGGAATATATAATAAACGAAGTCACCAAAGGTAAAAGAAGCACTTTTATGTAAAAATCATGTACGGACGACATTATCAAGCTCTATTGTGTGAGACTAATGTCGTGCAGTTTAAGTAAGCCACAAATTAAAAAATATTGCCTTCTGTTCAAGGCATTAACTAGTGTTATTTGCCTATTCCACAATTAATGACCAAAGCCAAGAGTGGTGCTGCATAATGAACTGTAAGGCCAGTATCAGCTGTAACTGCCTATCAGCATGCTAGTAGTAAGGCTAATAGCACATGCCCGCCCCAGTCTCACTAATGGAGAAAGATAAAAACGTCCATTGTCTCTGTTGGGTCGCATTGCAGCATTATGATTGGTCAGGGGAGCCTGGGTGCTTCCTACGTCATACTCACCTCTCTCTAAACCTAGAATGCAGCAAGGACCAAACAACATTATTGTGAAGTGTACATATTTGCGCGTTTTGCTTCACTTATGGCAAGCATATAACGTCTTGCTTTAAAATATCATCATAATCTAAATGAATGCTTCTTTAACATATTTAGCATATTGATCAATCAATTATACCCAGTGGTGATCCTGTCCATCCTTGATATACTTCAAAACAAACTGAAAGGATTCTCTTTACAAAATATTCAGTCACTGATTTCACACTCTCAATTATTATCCCATTCTATTCCAGAAAGCAAAACTGAGCAAAACTGAGTATTATGATTCTGCCTAATTACAAAAAAATTAATCCTAGCTGCAACTGTGGCGGTTTGCTGTTTACAAGCTTACTAACTCAGACGCCTATTTTGTCAGTACTAAGAATTTTAATGAGATTTCTTATGTTTTTTTCCCAAATATTTTCTTTTCTTAATTCATGCGTCTCATATTCTGAAACACCAGGAAATTGTTTTCCATGAGATCTCTTTAAAAAGGTAGATCAGCTATTGGTGCACTGGTCTAATTGTCATACCTTGTAAGTACTGGCTCACCCATATCAGTCGAATACCATGCCTTTGCCCCATGGGCATTACCATCTGTGGACCTTTTAACAGGTTGTAATACTACGCAGATCTTTACCGCACAACTGCAGCGATATTGACTGAGATATTTATATAAATAGATTTTATTTGGGGGGAACACAAAAACACCCTTTAAAAAAAATTGATGTATGTATTACGATAGATATATCTATGAAAAGAATACAACAAATAATAAAGGGGAATGATGAGGATAATAATTAGCCCTCTGATTCCTTGGTTAAGATGTTTAAGCCACTGCCAGGACTTGGATCCCTAACTTTACTAACCTCATCTTAATACTTAATATTAGTCAGAATGTATCAGATATGAAAGCATGTGTTTTGTGCAATAATCCTTGGTGTGCAAAATAAAGAAATATCGAATTGTATGCTCGTGGTTTTAATTTAAATCTGGTTTAAGTTTCCACCTGTGGAAAGAAAGTGAGATCTAACAGGCAGAAAAAAACATTAAGTATGAAATACCATCGTTGTTAGTTCATGTAGGTTCATCACACTAGAAGTAAATCTTATGAAACACCCCACTGCACTCCATGCATGTACCTGAGGAAATAGTGTCGTATGGCAAACAACAATCCATGCTGGCTAATAGTGAAGGGAAATAGACAATGCCTTCTAGAGGTTGTGTGCTACGACTAGTCATTTTAGCCTATAATAGAGAAATATTGAGCCCGATGGTGGAACTGTCATTCAAAACCTCTATAGGCACACACCGATAAATAAAGAGGTATAGGATAAGTTCCTTAATGTTGCATTTCATAGTGTTAAAAGGGTAGCTGCCAGAGACAAGGCTACCTCATCAAGAAGTATTACTAGATACGGTGCTGTCCTCAAAATTAGGATGGTATGCCTGTAGCACCAGCTGTTACTCCAGTGCTGATATCTGACGTTAGATACGAATGCTTTCTGTTATCACAAAATGTCAGAGATCATCGCATGGTGTCTGATGTCAACATCACATGCGCTTCATCGCAGTCTTGAAAACACTCCATCTATCTTAAGTTTTGCAATCATTGACGGAAGAACAAAAATGGAAGGTGTTTTGGTTTTGTGTGAATTCCCTAAATATGTGAATAGAGTGAAGATGCTATTCAATGCGGAAAATTAACTTTTTAAAATTCTATTCCAGACTTAATTTGTAAGTAAGTATGTGTCTGAGTAAATGTGTCAGAACCCCGTTCAGAGGGCCAAAGGGCAATCAGGAGCTACTGGGCCCAGCATGGGGTGGAGGCCATTTACCCTGGATGCCCTGGGACTCAGTCTCCCATGGATTCTGAGTAACTGTGCCAACAACCTCTTCAGCACTCTAAGTAGTAGCGAGGGTCGAGCAGGACAATGCTTTGTGGAAGGGTGGTGGTAGACACAAGGGTATGAGCTAGGCCTGGGCAGGGTTTGCAGAGTTTACGTGGAACTCCGTGAAGTGATAAAAAAACTCCACCACGCTATGCCCAGTTTTGCAAGCAGCGGAGTGAATTTGGTCACACCGTTCGTGTTGATTTTCATCACGGGTTGTTTGTTCACGCTGAAAAATCAGCGCTACTTCTTTTCTGCCGCTCAAGTAGATTTTGTACTTGAGTGGCAACTTTCTCAAAGCGAACGGAAGGTTTCTCAAAGTGAGCGGTCACTATGCTGAGTGGAGTTTTTCAGAACTATGCATGTTCCACAGAGTGTGGAAAACTCCGCAAACAGAGCGGAGTTTACCGCCTAGGCCTAGTGTTAACACAGGCTCACAAATTAAAATACAATCAGCAGCAGCAATAATTGATTGTCCATCCCAAAACTTTCTTTTATGACAAAAGAAATATTTATATACAATCACTAAGTAAAATAAGGCTCTAGTGTTAAATAGGCAGTCCCCTGAGTCACACTTCCCTCTCACTAGCCGCAGCAGTTATTCTCCATTCACCATAGGCAACATTCAGGTTATACCCCACTAGTTGTCCAAGTCTCAAGAATGTCACTATGACTGAAAGTCAAATGTGTTCCACTGCCGAGGCACTATCTGGCATATAAGTTCACCTGTGACCCTCTGGCCTATAGCACAGTCTTAAGCACACCAGCAGGGATTGTCCGATCAGAGTCTCCGAGTATGACCCGCTCAAGGGTGCGTCACATGCAGTTGGAGCTTTGGGTGAGTATCACACACGTTTGCCTGCAATGGTAAGTTTCCTTTGGTCTGCCCCAATCATCAATCAATCATGACTTGTAGAGCATGTCTAATCACCAGAGAAGATATCCAGGGGCTGAGGATTTTGCTGCGGAGGCTCAGTCGAACAGCCAGGTCTTGAGTCCTTTCCTAAATTCCAGTAGCGAGGGTGAGATCTGGAGGTGAAGAGGGAGGTAATTTCAGGACTTGACTGCAAAGTAGGAGAAGGAACAGCCTCATATGCCGAGGGGTGCAAGGGGTGATCGAGGTGAAGGGAGGGGGAAAGAAGTTATCTGGATGGTTGGTGGAAGTTCAGGTGGTGGTTGATGTATGCTGGTCCTTTGGTTGTGCAGGGCTTTGTATATGTGGATCAGTATCTTGAAGTGGCATCTCTTCTAAATGGGGTGCCAGTGGAGCTTTCTGAGGTGGGGGGTGGTGTGGGTCAGCTAGGGGAGGTCGAGGATGAGTCTGGCCACTGAGTTCTGTATGGTCTGTAGTTTTTTCAGGAGGTGCGAGTTGATTCCTGCATAGAGTGCATTGCCATAGTTCAGCCGGCAGGTGATTAGGGCTTGGGTGACTGTTCATCTGGTGTTGACCGGGAGCCATTTGAAGATTTCACGGAGTATGTGAAGAGTGAGAAAGCAGGTAGAGGAGACTGCATTGATCTGGTTTCTCATGGTGAGTTTCCTGTCCAGGATGATATTGAGTTTGCTGGCATGGTCTGTTGGCGTGGTTAAGAGACCTAGTTCTGGAGGCCACTGGGAGTCATTCCACGGGGAGGTGTTGTTCCAGAAGATCACTACTTGAGTTTCTTCTGTGTTGAATTTCAGTCAGTTGTCTTTCATCCAATCTGGGATGCTCGTCATACACCTTTGTAAGATGGCCCTCGTGGTGGAGGGCTCTTCTGGTAGTGAGAGTATGATCTGGGTGTCGGTGTAGGATGGCTGGAGGAGGAGATTTCAATGGCTCCTGATAGCGATCCTCAATCGGGGCTCTGACCAGCATGGTCACCACAGCGGCCTCTCCTTGCAGCAATGGCATCAACCATGCTACAATCCTTGTCTTTCTCCCATGGCCCTCTCTGTCGTGCAGGGTCACCACACCTGCACCTCAGTCAGGTGAAGGCATTATCAGCACAGCAGCAGGTTCCTCTTCATGGCAGCCCCCTCTAGCATACAGGGTCACTGACTTACACACCAAACATAGGCGATGGCCTGATCAGCATGTCAAACTTCAATGCGGTCCCCTTTAGGTGTACAGGATAACCAACTCGAAGCTGCACATGAGCAATGACCCAATTGGTACAGCAGCAGTCTCCTCGCACCTCCCTACAGGGATCCATTCACCAGGATCCCCCACAGGACCTCACTTTGTCCAGCGCTCTCCTCTTCCTCACAGATTTCACTGGTCTTGGCAAACAGGCAGGCACTGGTGCTGCAGGCTCCAGGAGCAGGTGGGGTTGGGTGATGTCCCCTCACCCTGGTCACAGGCCGAAGTCTTTCAGAGTTTTCCCTCATCGCCCAGCCTGTCTGTCTGCTTTACAGTTGAAAATTTTGGGGGCCTCCAGCTCACTTCTTATAGTCCATTTCCAGACACCAAATGTAATTTAGGGTATGAGTTTTTGAAGCTTGTGTTGAGGGTCTAATTCCTTTTGGAGTGCTGTTAGACCTGTCATCCTTAGGGTGGTCTTCTCTCAAACCTTTTGCCTGCTTACCTACTCTTTTAGCTGTATCGTTTTGTTGGCCTTAGGACTCTGAGCACTTTACCACTGCTATCCAGTGCTAAAGTGCATGTGCTTCTCCATTAAACAGGGTGACATTGGTGTATAATCAAAGGACATATTTAGTTTACGTGTAAGCTCCTTGTAAAATGGTATATCATATACTCTGGGCTTGTAAATTAAATGCAACTAGCGGGCCTGCAGCACTGTAATGTTATGTTATGTTAGCATGTTTTGTATAGCGCACAGCTGCCTCAGCAAAGAGGCGTCCCAGCGCTGAAACAGAACATAGAGGCTGGAAATCAGAAGAAGGCACTAGGCTGTGGGGAAAAGATGGTTTTTAATAGCCCTGCGGAAAGCCATGTAGTTCTGATTGTGCCACACACACAAGTAGCCTTACAAACCTGTCTCTGGCCTGCCATTACAGGGCCTGTGTGTGCAGTTTACTGCCACTACGACTTGGCATTTAAAATCACTTGCCAAGCCTTAAACTCCCCTTTCATTACACATAACTCATCCATAAGGGAGGCCCTAGGTAGCCCTATGGGCAGGGTGCTGTGTAAGTAAAAGGTAGGACATGTCCTGGTAGGTCTTGCATGTGACAAAATGCTAAATTCATTTTTCACTACTGTGAGGCCTACTCCTCTCATGGGCTAACATTGGGAATTCCTGAAACACTTTTGAGCTGCAATTCCTGATTAGAAAGGAGTAACTGCGTCATGTTTCATATCTTTGGAATGGTAATGATAAATCCTCTTTACTGGCAAAGTTGAATTTAACATTACTGTTTTAGAAATGCCACTTTTAGAAAGTGGATATTTCTCTGCTCCTACTGCTTTGTGTGTCTTGCAGCCTATCTCCAATACATGTCTGGGGTGGGTGACAGCTACATTTTGTGCATTCCCTCTAGACAGCCTCATACACTGGAAGGGTGGGTGTGACAGAGAACTCATCTGCATTCATCTATATTCTGCTAGCTCTTCCTGGGCAGGAGGAGAGGGGGTGCTGACACTTACAGATCAATAGGTAGTGTCCTGTTTCCCACACAAAGGGCTGATTACCCACTACTGATAGTCTAGAGCCAGGGCTGGGAAGAAAAAGGGACTTGTGCACTTCAAGGGCCTACATTGAAGTAACCCCACCTTCAAAGGCACAAGTGGGTATAAGTACTGGGCCTCTGACCCTACCAACACAGTACACTACTGGACCTATGAAAAACTCTGCCAGGAGTAAAGACTGCTGTGCTGCAAAGATTGCCACTCTGCTTGACTGCTTCTCTGGAAGAACTGCTTTTTTGCTTTGCTGTGCTGTCCTACTGCCTGTGATCTCTGTGCTGCTGAGGAAAAGGACTGGACCCATCTGACTTGAACCCAGAGTGACTCCAAGGGCTTGTTGGCTTATCCCCTGTTCTGAAGTCTCAGGACCATCACAGACTTCCTTCAATACTGCAACAGCACCTGGACTCTACCATCAGTGAGTCCTGCCATGCCAAGTGGTGTCGATCCAGTGCTGGGCCTATGAAATGTGATTTCTGCTCTGCTGATGCATCAAAACCGCTCATTGACGACTTTGTGACGATCGGAACCGACTTATCACCCTTCGACGCCGATGCGGCTGCTGCTCAATGGCATCTCTTCAACGGACTGTGCTGCTTGACGACATCACTTCGTGTCCTGTACCGAGTGTATCCTCAGGGTCATACCGATGCTCAGAGGGGTCCACCTCTCGACAGCCTCAAGTCTGGCTCAGACTTTAGGATGGTTAAGCGGGGGAAGGAAAGGATGGGGACTGCAGGGAGGGAGACCTGCGAATGTAGAGAGAGAAATTTGTAATACCTTTTGGATAAGAGAAATAGCTATTACGATCAATAATAGAGGTGATGACCACCTATAAAAGAAAAAAAGATGTAACCCTGTAACAGGGGAGGTGAGCGGGTGACTTCGATTTCTCAACACCAATACTGTAAAGGAGGAAACAAATAAGAACGTAAACACACCTCCTTCTGTTAGGGAAGCTCATATACCCCACAGAAATATTAGTAACCAGCACACCTACCCTCTGTATCAGGTTGAGATGAACCAATAAGAGCAGGTGCCACTGGTATCCAATCTCCCACTACTGACCACCCCCTGTCAAATGAACAGAAGAATTGCCACTGCTGATTAAGTCCGTCTTGAGATATTCCATGAATTTAGAAAACATCAAAGTACCACCAAGGTAATAAAAGGGTTGCGCTCCGAAGCGATTGTTTTCACCACTTTAAACAATACGAGCCAATGAGCACCCTTTTTCGCAAACAGTACTGCACAGAATGTTATGGTTGTATCTCAAACAGATAGGAGATGCAGTAGCTCTTTGAGAGTTACCATCACTCTCCATTTACCTCCTTGACTGTCAGATAAGTAATTCCACCATATATAATGAGTCATAGAAACGGACTCGCCAACGGTGAAGACCAAGAACGTTATTCTCGCAAAATAAGTACGAGATAAAATGTCGAGCAATGAAGCACTCACTTCATGAAAGTCATATAAAATCACTTACTCCCCTGCATGAGTCCTTCGAGAAAACTGGACTCGCCAACGAGGGGAGTTAATCAGTGATCAGACCAAACATGCCAAAGTTTAGCGTAATTCAAAGAATGAACAAACCTTACTTCGAGAAATCAAGAAAAGATACGGTGCATCCAGCACTCTTACCGGACCAGGAAAATATGCCACCAATATCAGAGAAACGAATAAACGGCAGCTCCGTCTAAAGTCTTCCCGGCTATATCCGGGTGTCCTGACGTCACGCACTACGTTGCGCATGACGTCTTCATCGCAAGTTCCACTGGGAATTGAAATTCCCATGTCGTCCGAGCAGCCGTACTCGCACTGCTTAAGCCTGTCAGTGTACGCACCCGATGCGTTCTGACACTTCGACAGACAGCATGGCTCAAAGCCGACGGACTACACGACTTGACGATGACGTATCACCTGCATTGTAAAGGAGTTCGTCGACGAAGCCTTCATCAGCTGCGTGGATTGGAACTGACACCTCGCCTGCACTCAAGGGATCGACGTCGACGCCCCACCTCCTCTGCTCTGCCCCTTGAGTCTTTGAAGTCGACGCTTCATCCATCCAAGGTACTTTTTCAGCGGGACATGCATAAGTCCTATAGGTGGCCTATCCTCCATCACAGTCGGCCTGAACTTTGGATTTACCTCCGTATAGCACGACCAGATGTCCACGGTTGATGCTTTATGACTGTAAGCACTATAATTTGATTTAATCTTTAAAAATAAATAACTCCACTTCTACTTATTCAATTTTTATCATTTGGTATTGATTTACTCAGAAACCTGTGTGGAGTATTCTTGTGGTGTCTTCATTGTGTACTGTTTGTATGTGTGTCGCTCTAATACTTTACACATTGCCTCTTTAAATAAGCCTGACTGATCTGTGCCAAGCTACCAGAGGGTGAGGACATGTTATCTTTTAATGTACATCTAGCTTACCCTGACTAGAATGGTGATTCCTGCTTGCACCCTCCCCCTCCCCCCCTCCCCTCCTCCCATGGGGCAAGTAGCTTTGGTATCTAGGGCTTGAAATTAGAGGCCATCAAGTTGTGGAGTGTGGCAGTGCTCACGCCCACACAGTGGTTTACTCTTACCACTAGCTGGTAAGAACGGAGCCCTCTATGTTCTTTTTAGGTCCTGACGAATGCCCTGGACCCAAGCGGGCCATTAAGGCAGAAACATGTTGACCTCTCACATAACGGATAGGGGACATTAATTCCCCCACATACCGTCACTTGATTTTAATATCATATAGTTACCTTTAACATTAAAAACACGATTAAGATAACTATAATGTTTTTTAACCACACTTTTTGTTTATGGGCCCCCACTTAGTTTAGAAGTGCATCCCTGTCGTCAGGTGTATGCCCGCCCTCTATCAAACCAAGGTTTTAGAGGGCGAGGACTGGTCAATGATGAAGCATGACACCAGGTGGTGTGTGAGACCAGTCCGTTACTTTTTGTGAGATGCCTTCACTTACAAATACATCCCAAACCTCGTAGTGGCAATTCAGTTAGGAGCAGCTTTTTGTGGTTAGACTGCATACTCTGTCAACCAGAAACCCCGATTCTAACAAGTGTTTTCTCCTCTGCCCTACTATTTCTCCAGAAAGCAGTCTGTGACAGCAGGAGTAACCCCAAATTTGACAGTCCCATAATACAGGCCATGAGAGTGTCTAGAGCTTCACATCTGGATGTCAGCCACAGTGATATGTGTATCAAAAGGTTACCCAGGGCTTAAGCCCTCATGTTGGTCTTGGCCCTTTCTGCAGGGTCATCCCCAGTTGTTTGGCCTTTCTCCTTCTATTTTTGTTGCTGAATTTGTTTTTGTTAGCTCAGGACTCTGTGTACTTTATCACTTTTAACCAATGCTAAAGTGCTTGTACTCTCTCCTTAAAACATAATAGATTGGCTTACACCCAATTGGCATATTTCATTTACTTATAAGTCCCTAGTAAAGTGGTACTGCATGTACCCAGGGCCTGTAAATTACATGCAAATTACAAGCTACTAGTGGGCCTGAACCACTAATTGTGCCAGCTACTTAAGTAGCACTTGACAAATGTCTCAGGCCTACTTTTGCAGCCTTTGTGTGTAGCTTTTATACTGCCAATTCGACCTGGCAAAGTAAGCCTTTTGCTAGGACCAATCCTTTCTTTTTAATATATATAAGTTACCCCTACAGTATGCCCTGGACAGTACCAAGGGCAGGGTGCAGTGTATTGAGAAAGAAGGGCATGCACTTTTTTTATTTGTCCTGGTAGTAAAAAACTCTTACATTGGTTTTACACTACTGCAAGGCCTCCCTCTCCTTTAGGATAACATTGGAATTACCGTAATACAAGTGTAATTTCCAAATGGGAACATGTGTAACCTTCATGTTTGGTGTCTCCAGAATCACAATTAAAATACTAACTCAATTCTGAAAATGCCTGTTTCAGAAAGTTCGAAAAGGAAAGAGCAGAAAGACAGCTTTGTTGCACTCAAGTAAACAAAAAAATAACACAATGTGTACAAGAGAAACAAGTTAGATTTCTAAAGTGTACACCCTCTGAGGTGGCTCCGCCCAACCACCCTATTCAAAAAGAGGGAAAGAACTAGGGCCTATGCCCTAGACACAAGGTGCACTACTGTTGTTCACTCAAAAGAGTATCAACCAAATTGTGTTCTGGAATTATACTCAGCGTTCCAGAGATTATTTACTAATGGACTTTTGCACATTGGAATGATGTTTTTCGCTCTGAGTTTTTGTATGCACATTGTTTAAACTAGCTTAACTTCAGAACATAATTTGGTTGACACTCTTTTGAGTGAACAACAGTAGTGCACCTTGTGTCTAGGGCATAGGCCCTAGTTCTTTCCCTCTGTTTCAGAAAGTTGCCATTTTCTTGCCTTAGCCATTTGGTTCCTCCAGCCGGTCTCTGGGTCACATGACTGGGTGTCGCTGGCAGTTGGGCTTTGTGTATTCCTCCTAGACAGCCACACACAATGTGGGTCTTAGGTGTGAATGGATGGGCTATTCCTGGCAGGATGGGTGGGAGGAGCTGGACCCAGCCCCACTTACACTTGAATAGGCTGTGTCCTGTCTCCACACTAAGGGCTGCATACCTCCTGTAGTTAGTCTGGACTCAGGATCAGGAAGGCAGGGCACCTGTGCACTTCAAAGGGATGCCTCTAGACGATTCTCCCCAGTTCAGTGGCACAACTGGATATAAAAACTGGACGACAGACACCACCACTTCAGTACACTTCTGGATCTACACCTGTAACTTCATATTGCTCTCAGGACACCAGAGTGACTCCAAGGACTAGTCTGCTGGACTTCTGAGCTGAGCCTCAGGGACATAAAAGGCTTTCCATTATCTTGCACCAGCCCCTGGACCCAGTTGCAGTGTGTTCCCTACCCACATGTGCTGCCTCTCAGGTCCAACTGTGAACTGGCCCGTTTGCACCTTGACCTTGCCGCTCACATCGAAAATCAGTGCGTGCTGCTGCAAGCCCATCTCTTCACAGAGCAGCATCAACAGCCAGCGGGGGACTGCCAATTCAAAGCTCCAGCCCGCCCATCCATGACACCTGGCCTGCTCTTCGCGCCATGCCGGCAACCACCCTGCAACACTCTGCTTGCTCCTTGCGAACTTCTCCAAAGCAAACAAGACTCTTGCCACAAAACATGAGAAGGTCAAACTTTAGCTGGACTAATCTGGGACTGTATCTGACCTGCGCTTCATCACAGTCGACCTGAACATTCGAATTTGACCCGGTCAGCACGACTAGATATCCCGAGTAGGCGCTTCGCGGTTTTTAGCGCTATATTCACTTTATTTTTACAAATATATTAGTCCGGTTCTATTGATTGGATTTTTTATTGTTTTGGACTTCTTTTATTTATTAAACATTGCTCTATTTTTCTAACCTGGTGTGAAATCTTTTTGTGTGGTGTTTACACTGTTTTACTGTTTGAAGTGTTGCACAAATACTTTACACATTGTATCTAAGTTAAGCCTGACTACTCAGTGATATTCTACCAGGGGAGCGGGCACAGGTTCATTTGGGGTTTGCTTGTGCCTTACCTTGACAAGAATTGTGGTTGCTGCTTGACCAGGGCTCACACCCCAGTCAACCAGTAGCCCAATTTTTCACACCTACTCTTTGTGATTTTCTTATCAGTCCCATCTCCTTCCTGACCCCTTTAAAGGGACCACTTTCTAAATTCAAGACCACTCTTTGAAGTGTGCTGGAGAGCCTGGCTCTCCTTCCTCCAGTTTGTGTCCCAGCCAGATAACAAAAAATTGTATTTATAATATTTTCAATTCAAACCATCATAACCCCAATATACAGACCCAAACTTCACTGCAACTTTTAATAGCAGGTGGAACAGAGCCTTAAAGCATACCTGAAAATCATATTCTGAATATTATACATAAATGATTGATATTTATAATATTTTTGTATTATTTTTTGTGTGTGTATTTTTTACAGAAAAGATTTGTGAGTGAAAGTAACTCGCAGTGAAGGTTGGATACCGATGAAGGTGGGGGGAATTCCTCCTTTTGGAAAAAGTGCCCTCACACACCCATGCGGGTGTCACGCTTCATCATCGGGCGTGTGCTCCTCGTTTATATAACTAGACATCTTAGAGACATAGCGTTCCCAGCAAGATAAGCAGAAACTAGGGGATTCTGTAATGTCTTTCATAAGCGTCCCCTGGACATGGGTCGCTTCTACGTTACCGCAGAGTTTTTGGATACAAATATTTTAACCAGCAACATCCTTAAAAACAACTCAGAGTGTAGTGTGATCAACTTCTCATACCTCCCAAACATGACCAGCACCCTATGAGGTTAGACAACACAGACACCACTTCCCATGATATTTATGGTCCCCTAACAGTCACCAATATGCTCTCCACACTGATCAGAGTACAGGGGTTAATCACATCATACACGACTAATCAACCACTCTGGGTCTCAACACACTCGAGGGTATCTAGCCTTACGCTCCAATAGCTTTCCCATTTTAGGTATTACTATCCAATTGGGTGTTGTAACAAATGTGGAATACAACAATCAGTACGAGGTACTTTGACCTCACCTACACCAGCATTTCTATCATTTCCCCCCCTCTCCTAAGATGGCCGCCGCAGTGCTCCACAGCTCTGCAGGCATAACACCACGTTAGACGCCTACGCCTACGTGACGCCAACTACGGGCATTTCCCTTCCCTGCAACGTCACTTCCGATCAGTCACAGGCCCAGGGTACATCTAGAGCGAGCTGCTACGCTCACTCTTACCGGCGACCATACAGCGGCGGGGCAGGTAATGGGCTGTATCTCAGGAGGAGCACAGTGAGTATTTCTTGGCTGACTCGCTTATGGACACGTGTACTTGGCAGCGGATTCCTGGCTCTCGAGCTGATCATGAATATATCATCCACAGGTGTACTTCTCTATTACCGCATGGTTCAGCCGAGGAGTCTAATCTTTACTAATTAAGGGGTACGAATTAATTTATACGTTCCGTATGTATCCTCGTTATTCTTTTCACGTGTTTTTCACCGCTATTTAGTGCATTCGTACCACACCCAGGCGAGTGTAATTTTTACAATTTAAATGTAATGGCCTGCCACAATCACCATGGCTGAGACGCCCTGATTAACTACACGTTATAAACGTCCCCTTTACGCCATGGGGTCCATGAAAATGTTGTGCATGCTTGTATTGTGTCACCCTCAACACCTTTTCGTCATGTTGAGGTGCCACACTATCTTACGACAAACGAACCTTCACAGACCACACTAGAGCAGCAACGATGTCACACACTCGTGTGTTGATCAATGATGAAAGGGGTATGTTTGAATCAGTGTGCCTCTTTGTAGCATCCACAAATGGAAATGTCAGTAACTCAGCCTGCATTCCATTCCGAGCGAATGAGCTAAGCTACCCTGTCACTATTGTATCATTATTTCTTCTCTTCTCAATAGGTTGGAACCTGGAATGCTTATCGGACGTTCAAATAGGCAGATTGGCGCCTAAAAACCTGACTCTAAGTACAATAGGAATATAGAGTGTCGCCGTCTCTGATTCCTAGTTTTATTATCTTATATCACACCACGGTCCTGAAGAAGCGCAACGGGATCAAATAGGGACCAAGTTTTAGCGCGAAACATGTCGACCTGACCTCACTACCACCTGCACTTACACTCACGGATAAGAGAGCAGCAAGATAATACTCACTCCTCTACATTATTTGTTTGATAGAGGGCCTCCATATCCCTGGCTTTTAATCTTACCACCCAGACCCCTGAATAAAGTTCCATTTCTGGGTACTGAGGGGGTAATTTTAACTCACTTACACAGCTTTTAGACCCACACACCCGCACGCACAACTGCGGCGTCACTCCTGAAAAGATCTCCGACAAAGAGCCCTCTCGCGGGGCCCTTGGGGGACAGCAGCGCCACCGCCACGAGGAGCACACGCCAGATGATGAAGCATGACACCCGCATGGGTGTGTGAGGGCACTTTTTCCAAAAGGAGGACTTCCCCCCACCTTCATCGGTATTCAACCTTCACTGTGAGTTGCTTTCACTCACGAATCCTTTCTCAGCAACCATACTAGGCTGCTCATTTTCTTTCTCGATTAGGAACAGTATCCCCTAGTGATTACCACGATGTACGTTGGGAGCATCGGTACTGGACCTCCCTTTTCCAATCAGCTCCTGGTCCCCCCTTCTACATTGTATTGTGTATTTTTTACAGCCCTGATGAAGTCCTAGTAATGGACGAAATGCTTTGGCTGAGAGGTACAGAATAAAATGGGACAATTTTTACCAATAAAAATTCAGATTGAGTTTTGCTGGATAGATGGAAAAGGAATGTGAAACTTTCTTCAAACCCCATAAATAGCTAATATTTCATTTGAATGTTCATATCTGAAAGAAACACATAGTGATAGATTCCTTACCTTAGAATATCCCCAGGCGTCAGACTGGATCTGGAAAGTTTTCGTCAGCAGTACCCCTGCGCGTCGGTAGGTGGCGTCGTGCGGCTCCGCATCCGTTGTTGGCGTCCTGGTCGCCAAGATGACGTCGCGGGCGCTACTTAGATGCCACCCACACGCGCTGATGTCAGTTCTTTCTTTTTCCGCGCCAGCAAGCGCAGATCCGGGAAGAGCAGGAACCCCCAGTCAATTTTTGACTGACTTTTTGAGGCTTTTTGTCTCTGTTTTTCTTTGAGTCTTCGACTCCTGGTTCAGTAGGATGCCCGGTTTTCAAGTCCTCCGGGGATTGTCACCGCATGATGTCGGTGATGGACCCGCACCGTGTGTGTCTTTTCTGCCTGGGGCGCGACCACGTCCCCAAGTCGTGCTCCGACTGCCGGGCCATGGCGCCGAAGACTTTGCGGGAGCGGTCCCGAAAGTTACTGGAAGCCCGGCAGTCGGCTCCGCGCCGTTCGAAGTCCCAGTCCAGAGGGAGGTCGAGGGACCGTGCGCGGAGTCATCATCATCGATCTTCGGGATCCAAGTCTTCGCACTCGGGGTCAGGTAAGACGCAGCACAAGAAGTTGAAGAAACGCCATCGTTCTCCGACTTCTCCTCGCACGACGCAGCCGAGGGTATGGGTGGTGCCACCCCCGCGGCTCCGGCGGAGTCCATGGAGTCGCCGCCCGACTACCTGCCCTTCCCGGGGTCGCGGCGACTCCGGCCCAGATACAGGAGTTCCTGTCGGCCATGGCTCGCCTCTTTGGGCCGTCGGGTCCCGCTGGTGCGCCTTCGGGCCCGCGGTCCCGCATGGGTGTCCTCGCGTTTCCTCGCCGGCAGCTCCGGCCCCGGTGTCGCTGTCAGCTCCGGCCACGGCGCCGCAGAACACCCTTGGATCCAGGCCTGGATCCCGGTCGATGCCGGTTGACCTTGTTACGCCTCCACCGACGTCGACTCCACCGGCACCGATCCTGATGCCGCCCGCACCTCGGGACGACGTTGACCTCAGTTTCAGCCCCGAAGTGGACACGGCGCCGAGCCGGTGTCGATCGATGCCGTTCTCGATCCTGCTTGGGGATTTCTATCCCCATGTCCCTGCTCCTTATTTTCGACCTGTTGAACAGCCTGAGGAGCAAGGGGAGGACTGGGAGGGGTCTGAGGACCCTCTCGCTGCAGCCTGCGAGTCTGAACAGGACTGGGCTGAGGAATTGGGGGACGCCAGTGGTCTGGATACCTCACCAGACATTGGCATGCTGTCTCCTCCTACCGTGGCTACGGAGGAGGGCGACAGTTATGCAGTGGTGTTGCATAGGGCGGCCAAGGCCCTACACCTCGAGCTCCCTACTGTGGCCGTCAGGACTAACCTCCTGACAGAGGTGCTTCAGCCAGCAGCTACTTCTGCGGAGCCGCTGCTTCCCTTCAATTAAGCCCTCTCTGACGTTCTTTTGGGCACTTGGTCCAGGCCCACCACAGGGGCTCCTGTGGATAGGAACGTGGCCCAACGCCATCGCCCGGCTCCGGGTGACCCCATTTTCCTCTCCCAACACCCCACTCCCGAGAGTTTGATTGTCCAAGCCTCTGCTTCTCCAACCGCCTTCCCTTCCGCACCACCGGATAGGGAATCCAAGAAGCTGGATCAGTTTGGGAAGAAGATTTTTTATTCCACCAGCTCTGCGCTGCTGTCCGTGAACACCGCATGCCTCTTGTGCCGTTATTCCCACTCTCTGTGGGATACGGTGGTGAACGTGCTGCCCCAGTGTCCGGAGGAGGCCCGGCCTGCTCTCACCCAGGCTGTTGCAGAGGGGAGAGACGCAGCAAAGTTCATGATTCGTTGTGGCCTAGACACCGCCGACTCACTGGGCAGATCGATTGCAACGATGAAGGCGGTTCGCCATCACGCCTGGTTGAGGACCACTGGATTTTCGAGGGATGTCCAAAAAACCCTTATGGACATGCCCTTTGATGGCCGTCGCCTCTTCGGCGACAAAGCGGACAGCGCGTTGTTGAGGTTTAAGGACTCACGGGCTACGGCCAAGTCCTTGGGACTCTCGGCAGTCCGCCCTCCTCCGCCTTCCGCTTTTCGCTCCTTTCGTGGCACAGGAAGGGGCACCCCACAGCGTTCGCAACAGAGCCACAGGCCGGCGCAGCCATCATCCCAGCGCGGACGCGGGTTCCGCCGTGGCGGACAAAGGGGCCAGCGGGCGGGTCAGTCCACCACCACCCTGGCCACCACTGCCTCCAAACCTTCCTAGTCCGAACTTTCAGGCCCATCAAATGCCATTGGGCGGCAGGCTCCGCCATCACCTCCCCCACTGGCGCACCATCACTTCGGACAGGTGGGTTTTAGAGATAGTCCGGAGGGGCTACTCCCTCCCCTTCGAGACTACCCCCCCAGCCATGCCACCTCAAAACCACCGCATGTCGGGGGATCACTTGGTGCTTCTTCAGCAGGAAGTTGCAGCCCTCTTGGCCAAGGGGGCCATCGAGCGTGTTCCGATGCACGAAGTAGGTCGTGGTTGTTATTCCCACTACTTTGTGGTGCCCAAGAAGGACAAAGGCCTGCGTCCTATCTTAGACCTCCGGAACGTCAATCGCTTCCTCCGCAAAGAGAAGTTCAAGATGCTCACTCTAGCTCAGGTCTTGTCTGCTCTCGACCCACAAGACTGGATGGTGGCGCTGGACTTGCAGGATGCCTATTTCCACATCCCGTCCTGCGAGCCCACCGGCGTTACCTACGGTTCACGGTAGGCCACGAGCACTTTCAGTTCACCGTGCTCCCCTTTGGCCTTACCAGCGCCCCTCGGGTGTTCACCAAGGTGATGGCGGTGGTCGCAGCTCATCTGCGCAGATCAGGGGTCTCAGTCTTCCCCTATCTCGACGATTGGTTGTTGAAGGCGGGCTCGCCCCAGACAGTCATCTCCCACCTAAAGACTACGGCCGACCTCCTGCACTTGCTGGGGTTCTCCATCAATGTGCCGAAGTCGCACCTGATTCCCTCCCAGAAGCTCCTCTTTATCGGAGCGGTTCTGGACACGGCGCAGTTTCGGGTCTATCCTCCCGAACAGCGAGTCCGGGATATTCGGGCTCTGATTCCCATCTTTCAGCCCTTGTCCCGGGTTTCGGTCAGAGTGACTCTGAGGCTGCTGGGCCTCATGGCTTCCTGCATCCTGCTGGTCAATCATGCCAGATGGCATATGCGGGCTCTGCAGTGGGACCTGAAGTTCCAGTGGGCGCAGCATCAGGGGAACCTGTCCGATCATGTCCAGATCTCGGAGGGCACTGCACGACAGTTGCAGTGGTGGCTCACGAACCGGCATTGGGTCGACGGCAGATCCCTCTCCCTTCCCCAACCGGAGTTTACAGTGGTGATGGATGCGTCCCTCCTGGGATGGGGCGGCCACATGGGAGAAGCGGAGATCAGAGGCCTCTGGTCTCCGGCGGAGTCCCGGCTCCATATCAACCTTTTGGAGCTGCGGGCGATCAGGCTTGCACTAAAGGCATTCCTTCCCTCTGTCAAAGGGAGAGTAGTGCAGGTGTTCACAGACAACACCACCGCCATGTGGTACTGCAACAAACAAGGTGGGGTGGGGTCGTGGACCCTCTGTCAGGAGGCTCTGCGTCTCTGGACATGGCTGGAACATCAGGGCATGTCCCTGGTGGTTCAACACCTGGCAGGTTCTCTGAACGCCAGGGCGGACGAACTCAGCCGCAGCTGCATGCTCGATCACGAATGGCATCTTCACTCGGAGGTGGTGCAAGGTCTCTTTCAGCAGTGGGGAGAGCCTTGGTTAGATCTATTTGCCACCGAAGAGAACGCGCAATGTCATCAGTTCTGCGTGTTGAAATTTCCAAGGCGGCACTCGCTCGGCGACGCTTTTCGTTGCGAGTGGAGTTGCGGTCTGTTGTACGCCTTTCCGCCTATACCACTTCTGCCCAGAGTGCTGAAGAAGATCAGGCGCGACCGGGCCCAAGTCATTCTTGTGGCTCCGGACTGGGCTTGAAGAGTATGGTATCCCGAGCTACACAGTATGAGCATCGGTCCTCCGATCAGACTGCCTCTTCGGAAGGATCTTCTGTCGCAGCAGCAGGGGACGGTCCTCCACCCGAACCTGTCCAGCCTCCACCTCTTTGCGTGGAGATTGAGCGGCGGCAGTTGATTCCCTTCGACTTGCCTCCTGAAGTTTGTGACGTTATTCTGGCAGCCAGGCGTCCCTCTACTAAAGTGGTATACGCCTGCAGGAGGAACAAATTTGTGGCATGGTGCACAGCAAAGGCTGTGGATCCCCTTTCTGCCCCTCTTTCTGAACTACTGTTCCTTCTTTCTTTGGCCCAGCAGGGCTCTGCTCTGGGCACTATCAAGGGCTACCTTTCTGCTATTTCGGCCTTTCTCAGGCTCCCTGATCAGCCCTCTCTTTTCAAGTCCCCTGTTGTAAATAGATTTCTCAAAGGCATTGCACACCTTTTTCCTCCTATTCCTTTCATGATGCCTCAGTGGGACTTGAATCTGGTTCTGACATACTTGATGTGCGCTCCCTTTGAGCCCCTTCACAACTGTCCTCTTCGTATTTTGACATTAAAGACTGCCTTCCTGGTGGCCATCACTTCCGCCAGGCGGGTGAGTGAGCTCCAGGCTCTTTCTTGTAAGCCTCCTTTCCTTTCAGTCCATCCGGACAAGGTTGTGCTCAGGCCCCGTCCTTCCTTTTTGCCAAAAGTGGTTACGGCCTTTCACATTGGGCAGACTATTACCTTGCCCACCTTCTTTCCACCTCCGCATCCTTCCAGAGAGGAAGAGCGGCTCCACCGTCTGGATCCACAACGTGCGCTCTCTTTTTATCTCAACCGCACACAGCAGTTCCGGGTGGACGACCAGCTTTTTGTTGGCTACGTTGGCACCAAGAAAGGTTGGGCGGTCCATAAGAGAACCATCTCCCGCTGGTTTGTCATATGTATCAAAGCCTGTTACTCTTTGGCTGAAAAAGAACCTCCGGTGGGGCTGCGTTCTCATTTCACCAGAGCTACTGCAGCCACTACTGCATTGGGACGTGGTGTCCCCCTGCAAGACATCTGTCAGGCAGCCACGTGGGCCTCGCTGCACACGTTTACCAAGCATTATTGCCTAGACAGCCAAGTCCGGAGAGACGGCTTCTTTGGCCGTTCTGTTCTCCGTGACTTTCTGGTGTGATCATAGTTCGCAGACCCACCACCGGGGTTGGTATTGCTGGGGTATCTATTCTAAGGTAAGGAATCTATCACTATGTGTTTCTTTCAGATGGACAAGTTACTTACCTTCGGTAACGATATATCTGTAAGAAACATTAGTAGTGATAGATTCCTTACCGCCCCACCCATCCTCCCCGTTCTGCAAACTGATTTCTAGGGTTAAGGTCATCCCTTTCAGGGCCCTAGTTTCAATTCACCAGTGGTCAGTATCTTGCATGGCTCTGCGTTCCTGGCGCGGAAAGTCGTGTACAGAACTGACATCAGCGCGCGTGGGCGGCGTCTAAGTAGCGCCCGCGACGTCATCTCGGCGACCACGACGCCAACGACGGACGCGGAGCCGCACGACGCCACCTACCGACGCGCAGGGGTACTGCTGACGAAAACTTTCCGGATCCAGTCTGACGCCTGGGGATATTCTAAGGTAAGGAATCTATCACTACTAATGTTTCTTACAGATATATTGTTACCGAAGGTAAGTAACTTGTCCTTCTATGACTGTTTACAAGGGTTGTGGTTTTTATTTGAGGTGGGTATTCACCCCCCTCAACAAAAAACTCAGGTGCTTATTTACATGCCACTTGCGCCGCCGGTACGTCACTTTTTCCCATTTTAAAAGTGAAGCACCGGTGGCGCAAGGGGCTTGTAAATAAGCCTCACAGTTTCTTACACTCTATTTATTCACAAATTAGCCATTCAAGGCCTGTTCGTTTCTACTTTATCTCTGCATATCTGTGCATTTACTGCATCACCTGCAGGTGATCCAAAATTCTGATGCTAGACTCATTCTTAACCTTCTGGCTGGTTCTTCTATTTCACAGTATAACACGCATTTGCACTGATTCTCTAAGCAGAAATAATTTCTTTTCAAAATTCTGTTTTTGCGCACATGCTCCAGATTTACAAAGATTTTGTGTTCATTTTGGGATTTGAAAAACAATGCAAATTGGTATGTACATTGGTTTGTAGGAAAAAATATTGCAAAGTAGTGCAAAACGCAGGTTTGCATTACTCTGAATCAAGAAGATATTCCATAGGTGGCATATGGGCATTCCAGTGAAACCACCCATGGCTTTTGAGGCAAAGCCCTATCTACTAACAATAGTAGAATGGATGTTGCGCCAAATATTAACGTCACATGAAAGCAAGCTTTAAAAAGAAGAAATCTTTTTTTTTCACCTAACTTTTCCCACTTTCATGTGTGCTGCACTGTACAGTTGGCATCCAACATGGAGGGAAACATTTTCAAGTTATTCCAAGCATAATATTTTGCACTGGAGTATCCTTCCAGTACAAACCTATGCTAGACTCATGCAGAATCCTTTGCGCTATGGTGCAAAGGTGTGTGCGTGACGCTCAGCAGCATAGTTATGTATCAATGCTAGGGAGCAAGAAGGATAAAGCCATATCTCTGTAGATATGACACTTTCCTGCTCTCTCCCTGTCACGCAACGCAGCACTGCAGCTTCGGGTGCTTTGCTGCATTGTGCGGCAGGTTTGTAAATATGGGTCCTGAGCTTCAAATACATTATCCCTGCTTATCCTATCAAAAAGCTGAAACGTTACCATGCTGTGCTTAAGTTATGCTCCATCAATCTCCACTAAGCAATTCAACCTTTACATTCGCAATGATGGCTAAAAAGTACATATTTTTCCCACTTGGCATAAAAGAGGTGGGACACTCTTCCTATCTCTATGTAATTGTCTAACCTTGCTCTTTTGAAGGTAAACCTCAAAACATGAAGTAGGTGTAAATATGTATGTGCAGAGATCGCCATCTGTAGATTTAGCTTTAGGATTTTGGCCCTTGGCTATTGGGGAACAACAAGCTATATTTACAGGCAACAAACTAAAGAGAATATCAACTTTTTGGTATGGTATTCTTTTTTCAGGAGCTCACATTAATGCATTTTTGTAATATGTCGCCACCAGGACTATAGCTGCAATTCCAATATTAGCTACTTTCAACAGACACCATGGATGTTTATCAAAAGCACCACTTATTAGGGTTCATTGACACTCCAGCTTTGTGTGGGTGCAAGAACTCACTACTCAGCCAGAGCCCTCCTTATGATGGTTTAGTGCAAAAGTGTTTGAAATGAAGCATGAGATTACCTCTGAGCTCCATGGCTTAGGCTAAGTGTTTACAATCGTGTCAGTGTTCCTTAGATTCATTATCAGGAGGTCAATTATTTAGATGAATGACAATACATTGTGGAGGCCAATACAACTTCAAGGATCTGGGACCTTACGTGTGGGCAGGCAGCACGGCAGTGTCCACTTATCTGGACCCTAAATCTTCTCTGCTTGCTGTGTGTGAGCCTTTATAATAGTGAATTGGTGTTCCTGCCTAAAATCCACTGCTGTACTCTTACTCCGAAGCAAAGATTTATATTAAGAATTTGGTGTATGTGGATCAAATTTTGAGCTCAATTTACCCTTCCCAATTTGGGCAAGGGAATTAATTTCCAATAATTATTCTTTCTTATTTACCAGAAATTGTGCAATGACATTGTAGGCTCAAAAAAGGCTGACCCATTTTTCCCCATGCCCCATTTATTAGTTGATATCATACAAGATAAGAATGGAAACTGTAATCAAATATGTGTATACACTTTCAAAGTTGCATTTACTTTATAAAGCTAACATTTAAGGGATATGGTTACAGTTAGTAAACCACTTCTAACACACAGGGGCATATTCACAAGGAGTTATCGCCGCGTTAGCGGCACTTTTCTGCCGCTAATGCGGTGATAATTTTATCGCTCTATTACCAGGCTGTCGCTAACAGCTGTTAGCAACAGTTTTTAGGCGAAAACGCCCGTTGTAAAGATCGCTACTTCTGTTAGCGATAATTATATGCAGGAGAGGCGTTTCCGTGCAAAAACGGCCGCAAACCCCACTACTCGATATTCGCAAGGGGATCCTTGAAGTTCTGAAGACCAAAAAAACTGGCTCTAACTGGAGTTAGAGCCAGTTACTTAAGACCAGAAAATAGCTGGTCTTAAAAATGGGGAAAACACTTGGGGCCTCATCTTAGCAGGTTTTGGTGCTGGACAGCGCTGCAAGCAATGTTGCAGCGCTGCCCTGCGACAAAACTACAGTGCAGGAATGCGCACCATCAATAAGATAGTGCGCATTCCTGTGCCCCAGTCATGAAAAGTGTTGCAGCGCTGCGACAAGACAGTGTTGCAACACTTCTCACTACGCCCTTCTTACGACAGCATGGATGTGCTGTATTCACTGGACAGCGCTCCATGATGCAAGTAATGACAGATATGTCAGGAATCCTGACGTATCTGTCTGCGCTAAAATCATGTATTGCTGCAGTCGTGTCACAACCATGACGCAACTCCAGCAATGCATGGGGCCAGCCTATCCCTGTGGCACTGCGTCACCCTCACGCCTGCCATCAGGCAGGCGGAAGGCATTGACGCAGTGCCGTTCATGAGGGGTGCCCGAATGTCGGCGCTGTTGGAGAACCATCGGTGGTGGTTGCGCGCTGCGGTGTCATCGTTTGGAAGCATTGGTGGAGTGTTGGTGCGGAGGGAGTTGACAAGACGATCTTCGGTGGCCTTGATCCAGCTGCGAGGGGGTGCGATTAAGGCGGTGGCATCTGGTGGGCAAGGTGAAGACGTGATGTTACCAATGATGGTCCGTCCAGGATAGTCCGGTGTTGTGGCTGTAGTTGAAGTTCCCGCTGGCGGAGGTGACGTGCTCGACCGTGTGTCCTGCTATGTGGCTTGTTGAGGTGACTTGCTGCTTGCGTCTGATGTAGGGGACCTTCAGCAGGAGGGGGTAGTGTTCTGGTCACTGGGGTTGTCCAGGTGGAACTTGAGTTCACCGAGTAGGATGTCGTCGGTGGATGGGAGACCCTGGGGTGCAATGAGGTCTACAATGGTATTGGAGAATGGGGGGCCATGGCTCGGGGGGCCTGCACATGAGGGTGCCACAGAGGATGTACTTGGGCTTGGTCCCGATCTGGGAGTTTAGGTGGTCCATGGTCACCCTTGGGTCATTAGAGTGCGTGGGCAGTCGGAGTGTGCTTCTGTAGGTGATGGCAATGCCTCCTCCTTGACGGTCGGGGTGCTCCTTGCGGGTGATACTGCAGCGGTCAGTGATGGTAATGGCGACGTCCGGTCCAGAGCAGAGGTAGGTCCTGGCCGGCCAGCTGATGTCCAGGGTTGATGGCGAGGAGGGTGCTGGCCTCGTAGCGGTGGAGTGTCCAAGAGGAAGGCTCCTTGGTGCTGAGCGCGGACCAGGGGCAGACGGACGTAAACGGCATAGCCTATGGGTTGCCTTTGGCACCGGAGACGACCATTACAACGCAGGCAGTACATTGTTAACAACACAACTCTGACAACGCAGGTTCCTTTACATCGCATTTGATTACAACGTATTGTGAGGACAGTAATGGGGTAATTAAAAGTTCTTCAGGTGGGTATGGGTTTCGGATGTCTTATCAGGAAATTGGGGTGTGTTTTGGGGTAAAATATGAATATTGGGGTGTGTTTTGGGGTAAAATATGAATATTGGGGTGTTTTGGGGGCTCAAAAATGAATTTTAGGGTTCACGGTTTGGTTTGGGGTACAAAGGTTAGTTTTTGGGTGCACTCACTGAAGTAGGAATAGTAATTTTTACGTCTCCGCTATGCAACACCTTCCCACTGCTGTTGCAATATGCCTAGTATTAGTATGCATTGGAATGGAATGCCATGTAATGGCATGCGTCGTAACTACGTATGTACCTTTGGCACACGAGTGGTACGCCCGCTGCGCATGGGCGCACAGCGGACGCCATTGAGAAGTGCAGGGGGCTGGACAGCTGGGAAGTGGTAAACGCTGCAAAGAACACTGGATGGGGCGTGGACGCGGGGGTGTGTGTGTGAGTGGGTGTTGTAAATATTTTAATAAGGGAAGTCTTACCTCGAAGCCGGGTCCCGTGTCTTCGTTGCTCCTGCTCTCCTGCGTCTGCTTTCAGGAACAGGAAGTAGGCAGCCAGGCTCCCTCCCCTGAGCCAATAACAACGCTGCGATGCAATGGTGGTATTGGTAATTGGCAACAGGACAAGGCATGCAGCCAGGGGCTGGAGGGGTGGGCTTGTTCTCCATGCAGGCTGTAATGCAGCCTGCATTACGAACAGGGAAGTGCGCATGACTGCTTTGGGCGGCCTGAGTGGGCCGACCAAACAGTCCATGCCTTGCCCCGTGCTTGGAGCAGTCCTACCCCCCTCCCACCCGCAAAGGAAACATAGCACAGTTACATCAGTAAGTTATCATCATGTGATGATTGTTCCTCTTCTGCACTGCTTGAAAGCAGTGGGGCAACGCTCTTCCACCATAGCGGATGAGCCGCCACTGGGGGTGCGTCATCTACGTGTGCTAGTCCTGGGCGACTCGACCCCAGGCGTCCTGCGCTACGCATCCCAACTTCTCCTTACCTGGACATTGACACTGTGGCGCAATCCGCTGCACTCTCTCCAAATCTGTGACTCAGCCAGCAGGAGCCTGAGCCAGGTGTGATTTCACAAGCCTGGGTACAGCAGTCGCCGCCAAGTCCACTGGTGAACCTCCCGATGCAGTTGATGCAGCAGGGCCCCTTAGGCGTGAAGTTGCAGTGCTCCCGCCCCACAAGTTCGGCGCAGCTCAGGGGCCTTACCCTCCACAGCATCCGGTCAGCCCAACATCATCCGGCCTGTGATGCAGAGAGGTGGCACCCACAGTTGGTAATCCCCTCCGTGCACCCCGGTGTAGTGGTGGATCGTAGTATGCGATGCAGACCTCCCTACGTTGGGGCGCAGGATCGCCTCTACTATTAACAGCTCCAAGGTGTGCAAGGCGGTCTTCTCACACAGGTCAGCAACGTGTCTCCATGCGACCTGCCACACTTCACCACCAGGTACGGGCGATCGTCGCGCCTCAATGTCTACCGCCACGGCTCATCGACTCCACAGCTCCTCCGCATCCCACTCCAGGCTCTAGACGCAGGTCCAGCATGGCATCCAGGCTCCAGACGCAGGTCCAGCGAGGCATGCAGGCTCCAGACGCAGGTCCAGCGAGGCATCCAGACTCCAGACGCATGTCCAGCGAGGCACCCAGGCTCCAGACGCAGGTCCAGCGAGGCATCCAGGCTCCAGACGCAGGTCCAGCGAGGCATCCTGGCTCTCATCCTGGTCATCCTGGATGTTGGGTGGCTTGCAGGGGTTGTTGATGTGTGCTGCACTTGGCCCTGGCTGCTCCATTCTGCATTTTTTGGGTTTTTATGCCTATTTTCTATTGGATGTTGACTGATAGGCTATTTTTTGCATTAGAGGCAAGAAAAACTCACGTTGGGCTGACTAACGTGTTTTTTGCCGCTAATGGGCCTATCGGTAGTTTTCGCCCTCTAACGCCGGATTTCCTTTCGCCATCTCGCTGATGTTAGAGGCAGTTTTCACCGCCGTTCCCTGATACTATCGCCATGTAGCGACGGCTTGTTAATATGCCGCTAACATGGCAATAGTTTTCAGGGTTAGGCGGCGATAAAAAAACTGTTGCTAACTGGCGTTTGCGATACGTATCGCTGGTCCTTGAGAATATACCCCACAGAGTTTAATGCCGATTGTCAATGTCTTTAGCATTGCCCTAACCATAATAGCCATAAACCTTAAAGAAAATAGGGGAGATAGAGAGAGGAAAGAAAAAACATTGAGGAATGTTAGAAACAGCAGCGGCTGCTATGGTGGAGGAGCATTCCCCCCCCCGCCAGCACCCATAAAACGTGAACAAACCCAGTAATAAAACAGGTTTAAAACCCATTTTATTATCAATTAAATTTTCTTGTGCAAGTCTTGGGTGTGGGGCCAGGGGTGACAGTACTGGAGGGGGAGTGGTGGGCACTGTTATCAGTGCTCATGACGTTTTGGCCGGCGATCTCAGGCCGGCCAAACTGTGATGCGCACTGAGGCTCTCTCCAACCCGAGCTGCGATGCCGGGCTGGAGAGAGCAGGCACAGGCTCCCAGTCTGTCTGGGAGCCCAAATTCATGGCGCTCGGGCCAGCAGGGCAGTTTGGGAGCCTGTGTAGGCCTGCAATGGAGAGGAAAGGAGCAGAAGAGTGCAATGCTGGAGGGTGGTAGGTAAGTTCTTATATATTTTTTTTAATTGTCTCTGTCGTCCCCCATCCACCCCCCGTCCACCCACCCCGCCTCTTTTCCCTGACATGAGCTGCTCCTGGATAGAAAGAAAGTAAGAAATATAAATTAGCTGAAAGAAGAGCAGCAAATTATTCCAGGTAACCCAGACTGTACCTGCATTACTAATTTATGCCATAAACACCATACATTCTCATCTTTGTATTCCAAGTATCATCTCTTGTAATATATTCATATAGCTGGAATAGTTGCATACACTTTCAGGGCCATTTTGTTTGAATGGGGGCATCCGATGTGGGGTTCCCCCCAGAATATAATCAGGAGAGTTAAAACGATGTATCAAAAAGCTGAGAGATAAGTTCCAATACCGCTGTATTCAAAGAGTAAGGATTAGTCTTCAGGACACCCAGCGCCTAATATAAGTCTTGTAACTTATTAGACTAAAAGTTATTTAACTTTGGGCATTCGAAAAACATATTCCTCATTCTCCAATTATCTTCCTATAACATGGGCAAAAGGTACAGCTTTTGAATTAGCATTTTTGAGTCGTGCAAGGGTCCCGTTAAGTCGATGCAACCTGAAGTACTTTGGGGCTTATTTACAAGCCCTTTGCGCCACCGGTACGTCACTTTTTCCCATTTTAAAAGTGGCGCACCGCCGGCGCAAGGGGCTTGTAAATAAGCCCCTTTGTTTTTCTTAAAAATAAATTGAGTAGGAATGTGTGTGTTGCACCTATGAGGCTTTCCACTCTACCTACCATAGAAAATTGTAATCTTCCTCTATTTTGACATGAACTCTCTATCATCCGGCTCCAGCATCTGCACACCTAATTTATAAATATCCTTACCAAATCCTCTTAAGTTTTTAGGTAATCAAATAATTTAGGACCTTATGATATTCAACTGTAAGCAATGGAAATAAGCTATGCAGTTGTAAAAATATAAGACCTTTCCTTTCCTAAATTAATTCAAGATTTTCAATTGGTTATTACTATACAATAGCGCTACATTCCAAGATGTATACAATGTCATTAATATTTTTACATGAACAATAGTCCCGAAATACAACAAACAATATAAATTAGTTATCAAATTTATGTACAATTAACACGAGATAATTGACAGGCAAAAAACAGCAAAAGCACAGAATGGACGCAGTTTTCCCAATATCAGGATTCAGTGAGAGTTCCCCCCAAAGTCCTCCTCTCTAATTCTCTATCTGGTGAGACAAGTAATCTCAAGGTACGCTCATGGCAACCTTTCATCAGACTTTAGTGCGAGGGCAGGCAAAATTGGGTTCCAATTCATGCTAACTGTATTAATCCCTGCCCTTCTGTGGGTGAGATATGTGTCTATTTCAGTAGAGGTCCTTTTGTATAACTTTGAACTTCAGTCATGTTTGGTGTAGAGGGCAGTCACCAGTGCATGGCTAGCGACCACTTGCTAACAGCACAGCATCAGTCCGAAAAGGCTCACCTTGGTGCTTCACGTGATACTCCTGCCAGGTAAAGCCTGCACCTTGTCTACCATGCCTTTCCACAGTGCTTACCATGTGGCACAGGCCAATGCAACATGAAAAAAGCTGCCTTCTCTTTCAAGCAAGTTAGACAGGAATGAGGGACTCGGGAACGAAGCCAGTTCGTCTTTAGATATGTGCAGTGCACATAGTTGAATTGAAGAGGTCTAAATCTGGCACTTCTCAATACCCTAGCAGTGTGACCCAGTGAGATAGCTCATTCCTGATGGGACAAACAACTCCCTATGTCTCCTGAACATGGAGTCTTCCTCGTTCTGTTAATATTTGGAAGAGGAAGAGTGGGACTTCATGTAACAGAGATTACGTTGTAGGAATCAGTCAACCTTCTTGCATTTGACACATCTGTCTGAGACACATCTGTGCTGTGGACAGTAGTTATGGTCCTTGGCATGCGGTTCCTGGCAGAGCCAAGAGTGGAAGTGAGTGAGAAGCCCACTATGTAGCACTTAGGAGATGATCCAGCAGAGCAGATTTTTCTCTCATCTGCCTGAGTAAATGTGGTAAATCAATGCAGATATTGATTAGGCCTGGGCGGTAAATTCCGTTCCGCTCGCGGAATTTGCGGAATTTGGGTAATTTCGCGTTCCGCGGAGAACGCGGAATTGCCTAAAGTTCCGCGATCCGCAGCTTCGCGGAGTTTTTTGCTTGTTCGCGCTTTCAAAATGCGTGTTCGCGAGATATTTCTCCCCGAGCACGCAAACAGCGTTCGCGAACAGGAAAAAAGCATCGCGAACGGGCGGAACAAGCAATTCCGCGTGTTCGCGGAACTTTTGCGTGCTCGCGGAGATTTTTTACCATTTCGCGGAGCTTTGCGTAGCGCGACTACGCAAATTCCGCCCACTCCTAATATTGATAAGCGATGCTGCAAGATCAAAATGCATGAGAATATTGTTAGAACAATAAACAACATTAAAATGATTGGACTCCCATAGCAATGAAATATGTTATGTACATTCAAGATAATTTTGCAAAAAAATAAGTTATAATTTCCAATGCAATATGAACTATGTTATGTACATTCAAGATAATTTAGCAAATTTTTTTAAAATAATTTTCAATGCATTATGAAATATGTTATTTACATTCAAGATAATTTTGCAAAAAATAATTTAGCATTTTCAATGCAATATGAAATATGTTTTGTACATTCAAGATAATTTTGCAAAAAATATAATTTATCATTTTCAATGCAGTATCCTTGGAAGTCCCAAAGCCTGTGTTCACTTTTCATATCTTGGATTGGTGAATGCTTTTTCATTTCTTTGTCAGATA
Organism: Calotriton arnoldi; assembly: GCA_963921515.1. Classification (NCBI taxonomy): domain Eukaryota; kingdom Metazoa; phylum Chordata; class Amphibia; order Caudata; family Salamandridae; genus Calotriton; species Calotriton arnoldi. The sequence goes on along the minus strand of CAWUFW010001614.1, from coordinate 1,236,582 downwards.
GTCTACATGGGCTGGGTAGAAGAGAGGGAACAAGACTCTCTCCAGGACCGAATGTATACACCAAAGTTTTTGGCTCTCAGAGGATCATCTCTCTACAAGTTTGTTGCACCACCTGTAAGTATTGTTTACTTTATTCATTATATTGATTAAATATGTCTTACAAGCCATAATCGTAATTATTATATTTAATTGTAACATTTGTTATGACAACAGAAATTACACGGGAGTGAGCATAGTGATGTAACTTGCTAAAAACAAAAATACAATATAGTTGACCAGTAAGATTTACCAGAAAAAAAAAAGAAAAAAAGTTGCAGCGTCAATGTTTAGGGAGATATAGGGTAATCAGGTAAGTTGTTGTTGTTTGAGGACATCTATTAGGCTAAAGACCATGTGCACATCAATGGTTTTAACATCAACGCAAGGTTTTGGTACGGTTACAAATATTTTTTTTTCTTTGTCTTATATTTTTGCAATCGTGGTTTTAAGATGCATAATATAAATGTTTCTTTAGACAAATGTTGCTTGAGTTCACAGGTGTGCTGGTAAGAATGTTGGATTGGTGAATGCAGAATGCTTTATATGTGATCCACACCTGTTTCAAGCAGGGGATCATTTAGGGGTCGCAAGGGGTCCCAGCTGCGACCCCTGGCTTTCCCCTTGCGACCCCTAGCACTGCTTTTATGAACCCTGAGAAACTGTTTACCTTCTGCAGATCCCAGTGGGAAATTACACTTGAAATTATAAATACATAAATTCAGTGAAATGTGCACTCTTGATAATACAAAATAAAATTAAACAAATTAAAAACACCCACATTTGTTTAAATTGTTGCCTCGTTCCATTACTGAGATTACCTGCAAAACATATGGTTTTGAACAAATTGTCACCTCTGTGTTCTGCACTTGTGATAGTTCCTTACAAGTAAAGCTAAATCAATGAAAATGAGTAAAATGAGCAAATCAGGGCAGCAACATAGTTCATATACAACTTATAGTCCTCATGAACTAGTATTAGTGGGCCTGACCACTATTGATTTTCTAAATCTCTTTTTTGTGCAGCCCCCAGTGATTTAGCAATACTTTTTTCACTTTGAGATATACACTAGGCTTCAGTAAGTCAATTATTGTGCTGTCATCATTACCTAGGATTGAGGGTGAATGGTCCTATGATGTCACTCCTGTGATGTAATTGAGTTGTGAGGTCACTTCCACTTCCCCGGGCGTTTTGGTTACTCGATGTTTATTGGTTTCAAAGTGATTTGTGCTGGGGGGCGCTAGAGGGCGCACGGCAAGATGGCTGCGCTGCAGTGCAGCTCTGCCTGGCTGATTAACAATCCGACCAATATCCGACTGAATTGTGCTACATCGTGGCAGATAATGGGGACGGAGGGTGATCTTAAGCAGCAGTTGCGAGCTGACACGATGAGAAAAACCTGGAGGTCAAAACACCCGATCCCGCAAGGGAAACATGGCGGCCGTTTCTGCTTGGAAGGCACAGACCGCATACTGCTGAAGGGCTGATCGAGGCGTGACGGGCACCAGCGAATATAGTGGTGTACACGTAGATGCGGACGTCGGTGGGAGAAGAGAGATCGGGGAGCAATCTGTACCATCGATCCACACCGCTCAAAAGTAAGCTGGCTGAGACGGAGTGACGCGGCCTGGGAAAAGAGAGGTGGGGCCGGATTGCTGTGGCCATCTGGGGAGCAGCGACGGAACGAAGCAAGGAGCGATGGAGACCTGTCCTGCTGCGGGTCCGGCGCGGCCCCTGCTGATCCTGAGGAGTGAGAAGCGCTGCCTGTACGGGTGCGGGCCGTGGGGGTGCGGCTGGGCCTGGGCCTGTGGCTGCGGAGGCGGGTGCAGGCTCAGTTGCTAGGCCGCGCCTGCAAACCTGCTCGAGGGAACGGAAGGCGGGGCTGGCGCTGCGGCAGACCGGGAATAAAAAGGAATAAGCGGCTAAGGCATAAATATAAAGATTCCTTGCAGGACTAGGGCCACATTTGATTGTACAGCCACTGCGGATGCCGGTGCTGCTCCCTCAAAGGGCGGCAGTGAGGTTGCATGCGAACAATAGGAGCATTTTAATAAAAAATAGAAGCATATTAAGACGGTAGACATGCTGGCTGAAGGCATACGGTTGAGTAACGCTGCATGAATGAACATTAGCTCTGGATTGAGGCGTAAGCTCCCAAGCAGTGCTTGGTGGTAATACTCAGGGCTGTGGCACTACAGGTGTGAGGGTGTAAGAGACAGGTCAATTGCAAACACTAAAGAATGGAGCAACGAATTACAAGGGGGACACAAGCTAAACTGTGAAACTGGCTGGATGAGGGTGCTATAGGTGAGGAACGTACAGAAAACAGGACGAGGCATACCTCCCCAGGAAGTGGTATAAGCGTGCCTGAAATAACAACATGGGCAAAACAGATATATCGCAACCTCGCCTCACATTTGAGATGCGGAAACCTAGCAGGACACAATCAAAGGCGGCATCAGACTCGGAGGCGGATACACAGGGGGAGGCCACCCCCTCACTTGAAACGACGCTTCTAGCAATGCAGCGCGGTCTGCAATCCATAGATGGTAAGATTGCCGCTTTAAATCAACGAATGGATCATATGTCCGCTAAGCTAGAAAAGCAAAATACTAGAATTGGGGAGGTTGAACAGAGGGTCTCCAACACTGAGGACGAACTGAGTGCACTCACGAATAAAGCCTTAAATATTGAAAAAGTCTTAGCGCTAATATAGGCGAAAAATGAAGATTTAGAGACTAGGTCAAGGCAAAACAACCTTAGAATTACTGGTCTACCTGAGTCGACAAATACAGGGAAAATGGAGACCTATGCCGAGTCATTGATTAAGGATATCTTCGGTACTGAGAACTTGTCCCCCATATTGATAGTAGAAAGAGCACACCATTCACTTGTGGCACGTCCAATCCCAGGGGCAATGCCACGCCCTATTATCACCAGACTATTAAACTAAAGGGACCATGATATTATTCTTCGAATGGCGAGAGAAAAGGGCACCATAACCTTTCAGGGGAACACATTGGCCTTTTATCCGGACTTCACGGTTGCGGTGCAAGCAGCGAGAAGAGAGTTTGGAATAGTAAAAAAACAGTTGCAGTCGGAGGGCATCCCATATGCCATGCTGTATCCCGCCCGTCTTAGAATTGGCCCGGAAGGGGCATTCAAGATTTTCACCAACCCAAAGGCTGCACTCGAACATGTTAAAACGCTAAAAAGGCGGCGGCGAGAACCCTCACATGACTCAGATGACGAAGAACAATAACGTGTGTGCACATGACTTGGTCTGTAAAACAATCTGTGGGGATATAGTTGTGGATGCTCGGGTGGTTGTTTATTGGTTTGATGTTCTCTCTTTGCAACGGGTTGGCTAGCCACACACTGAGCTATTATCCTTCTTGTCACACCAGGCTCCGAGAATTATAATTGGGGCACTATAGCACTCGATATAGGACAGATCGGTCACCTCCTACTTACGTGGGAGGCAGGAAACACTCTGGCGCTCCCTCCTGGGAGTACCCCGTATGTTTCTTACTTTATTCAGGTTTAGGGGGGGATTGTTCTCTTTAATAAGGGATGGCTTTAGCAAGTTGGGGGTGCTGAAGTGGGTGGGGGAATGTTGGGTAACAGGGGGGAAGGGAGATCAAACTTCTGTACGGATATTACTTCTGGTGCAATACTGTTGACGTGTGATATGGTTGGGCAATATATACACGGACAGAGACGAATGGCAGGTTCGGGGAGTAATATAAAATTCCTTACATGGAATGTACATGGGCTCAACAGCCCCAAGAAAATTAGATCTGTCTTAGCGTATCTGGATAGGTTGGATGTCCAGGTCGCTTTTATACAGGAAACCCACTTAACTAAACTCTCAGAGAAAAATGTAGGGGGCCGTTGGGCAGGGGTGAGGGTGGCCTCTTCTTACTCTTCCTACTTCAGAGGGGTGATGATCCTCATTAAAAAGGGATTGCCATTTACCATGATCAGCTCAGAGATAGATGAGCAGGGCAGGGTGGCGTTGATTCTGGGCAAATTGGGGTGTGTGACGGTGCTGCTGGTTAACATATATGGCCCAAATGTTGATGATCCTGGATTTTTCAATGATGTTTGGCGATGTATTTCTATGTACCCCCGGTGGAGGTGCTCTGGGGTGGAGATTTTAACATTTGCTTGGATGCACATATGGATCGCTCGGGGCACGTGGGAAGCAGGCGTCAGACACTTTGACAGGATTGCTAGACGCTGGGGGTATTAAAGATATTTGGAGATTACACCACCCTGAGCTGAGGGAGAGCACCTTTGTCTCTTCAGTGCACGGGTCATGATCCAGGATAGATTATTGGCTTGCATCTGAGGGAGCGTGCCCCTGGGTCGTCCAAATTAGTCACCGAGCAAAGACGCTTTCTGATCACTCCCCAGTGCTCCTGGAGCTGCTAATCCCTGAATGTGCGAGACCTCCATTTAAGTGGAGATTACAGCCGTCCTCCTTGGTAGACCCTGTATTTAAGAGTACAATTGGAAATGCGATCAGAAATTATTTTGTCGAGAATGAGGGAACAGTAGAAAGTGCGGGCACCCTTTGGGAGGCATTTAAAGTGACGATCCATGGGGAGTGCATACGTGTACAAGCAGGTGTATTGAAAGACCTTAGGCGCAGAATAAATAAGTTGGCAGCACAGATAACAGCTTTGGAGCACGAATATGAGAGGCACCCCGCCCCTGAAATACTAGCCAACATCAGAGACCTTGTGACTGAGCACAACCAAACAGTAGATCAGGAATTGGCGCATAGATCTAGGTGGTGCAAAGTGCGATATTATGGGGAGGGAGGAGGGCCCAGTCGCTCTCTAGCACCGAGGATAACACTGCCTAAGGGTCAGGAAAACATTACTGAATTGTTAGATAGGGACGATGTTGCGCGACATACTACGTCAGAGATGAGTGGGATCCTACTGGATTTCTACTCGGAACTCTAGGGGGATTGGCCAGTAGTGCCAGAGGCCGAAATCTGCTCATATTTAGATGATATTGCATTAGGGTGGCTCTCAGATGGCCATAGAGAATATCTAACACAGCCCTTCGACTTAGAGGACGTAAAGGCAGCTATAATGTCCCTCCCCACGTGTAAATCAGTTGGCCTTGATGGGCTCCCAATTGAGTTTTATAAGGCATACATAGAGGAGCTAGCACCTAGATTATTAGACGTATATGTGGAGATGTATGAAAAAGGAATATAACCTCCCACATTAAAAGAGGCACCCATTGTCACACAGCTCAAACCCGAAAAAGAAGCAAATAAATGGGAGTCTTACAGACCGTTATCCCTGATTAATATAGATACAAAGGGGCATATTCTCAATAACGTGCGATAATCATTGCCAAAATAGGTTAACGCAATTTTTCACATCGCCGCCTATCGCGGGAAAATAACTCCGTGTTAATGTCGTATTCCCAACACTGCGGTAACATGCGATAGTCTCCCACCAATGCATCAAATGTCCGCAATAAAATTACCTGGACAGCGATAAAAATCTAAACCCCAACGTGAAAAAAGTTGCGATGTGCCCAACTGCGATAACAAATTCTGCGATAAGCAGCGCCAGGCCTGCAAGTCACACAAGTCAGGCGGGAAAAACCACTATAAAAGCAGCAAACAAAAACACAACCAACACACAAACCACCGCGAAGCACCATGGAGGTAGCCAGAGCAAGTACAGAGGACAACCAGAACCCCACAACCCCCACGGAGGACCAGCCTGGGACCATCATTGGGGAGACGGTGGCAGGATTTGGGGGACCGGACACTGCACAACATGACCTGACCCAACAGCAACAGGGTGAGTAACTGACCAGGGACTGGGGGACGGGGGAGATGGGCACAGTGGCACACATGCACAATTAAGTATAGCACATCTGCGGACAAACCATGCCCAAGAGTCACAACTCCGAACAAGGGACCAATTTACCCAAGTCCGCAACATCTCAGCACTGTATAAGCACAGAAGTGAAAGGCACATCGCCTGAAAGGGGTAAGGGCCAGCCAAATCAGAGCTGAAGGGGCAACTCACCCACAATGCAGCACACACACATAAGAATCAGAGCACCTCAACATTGACAACAATGTGGTACAAATTGCAACATCCACACAACATAACAGAGGACACAACTGCTGCCGCTTGTGTGTAGAAAATGGCCATTCGCATGTGGCATGGCAGGAAACTGTGAGATGATAATTCACAAGTACACCCTCACATCCCTGATGGTGCAGAAATGTCAACTGTCCCGCATCAAACTGGCATCTCCTCACAAACAGTCACAATGTACATTGTCATGCAGTCTGTATGTAAACTTGTACAATGCGTGAACATACATGTGAACACAATGTCAATCTGCATTTCCCCTTCACATTGCAGAGGGAGAATCAACACCTCCTGCAGAGCAGACCCAACAAAACAGCACTGATGATGAAGAGGACCACACCAACATCTACACCGACGCCCTCCAACAGCTCATGGACAGCTCCGGCACCCCACCTCCAGCAGCAGGGCAGCCCAGCTGCATCGATGAGACCCCACCCCCTGCACAGACCACACAGCAGGAAGCACCCACCACCACTGGTGTCTCCCAGGACCCCCACGACCAACACATGGCATTCCAACGCCGTGTGTTCGGGTGCCAGGAGAAGATGGCTGACCAGCTGTGGGCGGGGCTGAACTCATGTCAGCCAAACTAGATGTTATACGTGGGTGTCTAAGTCCCATCAGGGACGACTTACAGTCCCTAATGGACACCCACTGTCCACTCCATGCTCTCCAACAATCCATGGCTGACATCGCTGGAGTCATGACTCTGAGCCAAGAACAACTGTCTAGTCACAGTGGCTCCAGCGATGTCAGCCGGGAGTTGGGACACATAAGGAGAATGATGGAGAGCTTGGAGCGGATGCAGGCAGAAAGAATGCTTGCCACGGCTGCACACCAGTCAGATGTAGCTGTGATCCTCCATGCCCTGCAGATCCTCGTCATGGCATTGCCACCACAAGGTCTGGCGCGGATGAATGCTGCTGCTACTGCTCCATCCACATCTCCGCCCCCTGAAGTGTCAGTGCCACACACTGTGGCAGACATTCCACCTCCGGCCCCTGATGTGTCACTGCCACACAGTGATGCAGACAAAACACCACCACCCACATGTGAGGCACCGGACACATCAGAGGACGAAGATGATGATGAATCGGGCTTTGTGGTAAGAATGAAGTGGTAGCATTCATCTCCGCCATATGGCCTGTTTCAGCTTGGTTCTGCCCTCTGCATCATGCCCTGGAATAACACCTTCCACTGTCCCCCGATACACTCAGCGACACTCACCTTGGACCTCGACATGTACTGCCATATTTGGTTTGGTTACCAATGACACAGCAAGCACACTGCGGACTGAAGTCTTCCACTCCTGTTGAACTTGTCAATCCCTAAAGGACTCCGGCTGGCCCTCCACGGGGCAACATTGCAAAGTGGGGTTTGCATGGCCCTGTACTGGTCCAGCTTCAACACTCCACTGAATGTGAATAAAACATTCTAATTCACACAGATGTGTCATGGCTATGCTCAATCAAGTATGAAAGTATGGATGAATGTAGGGACAGTGATTCCACAAAAAGGTACTCCCTGGGTAATGCTATCAGTGCGCATGTATGGCCGTGACCCATATAGGCAGTGAGACACACATTGTCATTCAAACCAACACTCATCACAGTTGAATACAAGTGAAGGTGCGTAGACTTTATTAGCATATGCGTGTCAGTACGGGCAAGATTAGTGCCACAACATGCAGACCAATGCAGCAGTATGTCAGAATGAGGAAGGTTGCCAAGCGCCGCTGACCACTTCGGGGGAGTGTCTCACCTTTCACAGGTGTGTGTTGTTCGGCGTTGTTGTCCGCTCATGTATTCGGAGTCCAGGCGAATGCAGCCATGTCCACTGTTGTCGTGGGATATGTGACCAGATCTCCAAGATGCAACAAGGTGTTGGGACATGTGCAATGGGTTCCAATCTGTTGTGGCTGCAGGTACGTAGTTACTCGTCCATAAAAGCGATTGCAGCTTCGTAGGCTATCATTTCCAACATGAGCTCGTTGTCGACTTCATCAAACAGGACGGCGAGGCCATCCATTAGCAGGTCTGGACAGATGTGCTGCGTCCACCCCCTTTCACCAATTAGCACTACTGCCCAATAGGGGAGCGGTTCAATGTGGTCACTGCACACGAGGAGTTGTGCAATCTCCCAGGTCCAGCTACCAGCTACCAGCATGTATGCCAAGTATCAAGGCATCCCATAAACGGGTATCACGGTGACACTCCTGGTCATGGGCCAACAAGGGGCACACACACATGTCAAAATCCAGTTCAGCTACCGTCCTGTTGAATAGGCAGACATCCATGGACCACTCGAATAGGCACGATCGACAATGCAACACAGGCTGAACGCAGGTGACATTGGCAAGGCGGAAGCTTAGCCGGTAACTGATCCGCAGCACTGCCAATGGCAGTGCCCCCAGTAAATGCAGCATACCTGCACGGTACAGTTCCATGTGACTGGGGGTGTGCATGTGTCTGGGATGTTCTGCCATTGCGTTAGTGGCTCTGGTTGAAGCGGCACTGTTCTGACCTGTGCCAGTTCTATGGATGAAATGCCACAGCTCGGATCAATGAGTTGTTTTAGTGTGCAACGGTTGTAGGCCTGGGATGGCGTGGGAGTAAGTGTGAAGGCCATTCCATGCAAGATAACTTCGAGCAAGGACTTCTGTGTGTGGGGTGTGTATACGTTGGTCTTTCGTCGGGCTGTGGGTAGTGTGGGAGTCAACATCAGCTGCTATAGTATCTGTCAGGGGGTGCTGGGCACATGCAATTCCGAGGTAGGAGGTGCAGATGTGCTTCCGCCTGATAGTTCAGACAAAGGAGCTTTCATCCCTTATGTTAGTTTTTCATCTGCTTGCATTCAGGAAATGTAAGGTGGCTTGTTGGGGGTGGGGTGGGATGTGTGCGACTTTGGGATTCATGTTTGACATGTCTTGCATGTGGCAAATGTGCGGCATCACTGTGTGTTACGTTGCCTCACAGCTGCTCCTCCCACCCCCGAGCCTATTTACTTGTGTGCGCAGCGCGGTTGTATCACTTGCACTCCTACGGCACACCATTGTCATGCCTGTCTGCGCATGTCCACAAGCCTGACAACCACACTGTGATGTTGTCCGTTGTAGGTGGGCGGCCACGTGAGTGTAGGCCTATGGTAAGGATTTGGCGGACACAGGTGTAGAGTCCATGCGTGTCTGAACTCGCGCTGTGAGTAGGACTAGGCATTTGGCTCTTGCTGCGGCATTACAGATACACACAACACTTGGCATGTATGAGCCAAGACCCCGAGCGGTCTTGCGCTCCTTCATTTCACCGTTCGTGCGAGCCCGCCCTCAGGGTGCATGCTACATTGCAACATTGTCGATCGCGGGCAGGGTGGCGCCGACACTACAACAGAGACACACGCATTAGTTACTTCCTTGTCCAGGCCAGAACTGAACCACGCCCAGAGCCCCGGGCAAATCCTGCACACCCCTATGCTGGCCTGGTGAACGCTGGCCCAGCCCACTCCTCTTACGCTTACAGGGGGACGATGACACGGATACATGATCGGGGTCTTCCCCACTGCCTGAGGTAACATGGTTGCGTCCACTGTCCACAACACTACAAAACCAGCAGTATATGTCCACATGGACATGTCTGTGCTCTGCATACTATAGTCTGTCCAGCACATCACCGCCACACTTGGCATTGTGTACATTCTTATTCATGGGTGACTTGCCTCCTTCACACATACTTGGTTCCCACCTCTCCCCACATTCTGCAATTGTGTGGCTGAGGGGCCATGCTGTTTTGGGAAGGTCAGCTGTCTTGTTCTGCCCTGCCTCAGTGGTAGTCCGGGGGGGGGGTCCTGGGGGTGGTGGCTGTTGTGGCCCTCTTGGGTCTCCGAGCTGCATGGTCAGTAGCTCCATGACATGTGTTGGTCTTCAGATGTGGCTCTGGGCTGGGCTCCCTTTCATGCTACAGGTTGTCGTCCTGCTTTACACCAGTAAAAGGCAGGTGTTAAATCCCTGCTGCTAACGCGCCTTATCGCCTGTTTTTGGGTCGCATCGCGGATCTGGCTGGTCGTTGAGAATATCGCGAAGTGGTGTTTTCGGGTGTTTTTGCACGGGAACGCCTACTCTGCATATCATTAGTGTTAGTTGTCGCTCTCATCCGTGGCGATGTTTTTTGCGGAGGATATCGCAGGAAAACTGGCGATATCGGCAGTTTGCACCAGCTTGAGAATAGGGCGATAAATCTATCGCCACTTTTGCCGCGCTAAAGTGCCGGTAAGTCAGCGATAAGTCCTTGAGAATATGCCCCAAAGATTTTAGCGAAAATAATTGCAAATAGGCTGCAACCGCTAGTGCCCAAACGAATTCTCCCGGACCAGTCAGGGTTTGTGCCCAAGAGATCTACGGCGCATAACTTGCGAACTATCTTCACTGCGCTTCATTACCTGGAGCCAGATTTTCAGGCTGTGACAGTACTGCTAGATGCAGCAAAGGCCTTTGACTCCTTGCAATGGGGATATATGTTTACTGTGCTGCAAAGAATGGGCATGCCGCCTTTCTTTCTCAAATGGATTAAAATACTGTATACTGAGCCAGTGGCTCGTGTGCGAGTCAACGGGTGGATATCGGATACCTTTCCAATTAAGAGAGGCACAAGACAGGGATGCCCCCTGTCCCTGATGCTATTCTCTCTGGCGCTGGAGCCCTTAGCTTGTAAACTCCACCAAAAGCACGCAAATGCGCGCTGCAATTCAGACAGAGGAAACTAGTGGTCTCATTATACGCGGATGATATGATGCTATACGTGCGAGAGCCCGCTACATATCTCCCGACTTTGTTAAGAGAGTATGTGGTATTTGAGAGATACTCAGGCCTGGGGATTAACTGGGTAAAATCCACTGTCTTCCCACTGACTGATGGGACACGAGAGGTGGTGATGGATTTTACACTGTCATGGTCTATTAACCCAGTGAAATATTTAGGAGAATGGCTTCACAGAGAGCCGGAACTGATACTTTCCATGAACTATGGGCAGGCTGTCACACAAATCACTGAGCACACTGCTAGATGGACTAGGCTGCCCCTTTCACTGGCAGACAGAATTGCGGTGGTGAAAATGACAATACTGCCCAAACTCCTTTATTTATTTGTAAATATCCCTATGAGACTTAACTTGGTGCTATTCAATACCCTCCAGACGGCTATATTGTCTCTGGTTTGGGCTGGTAAGCGGCCAAGATGTAGCAGGGTCACGCTAACGCAACCATTTGACTGAGGAGGTTTTGAAGCGCCTGATCTGCAGTTATACTATTTATGTGCCCAAGCGCAATTTGCGCATTACTGGTACTTCCCACAGAGATACTTGCCGCATGATGCGATCGAGGCGGACACTGTGCACCCGGCCCCACTTGTGGCAGAGGCACTGTCGGGGGGGGAGGCTCGAGAAATGAAATAAACTCGGTTAAATGCACTGCTTGGGCATGGAAGACTCTGGCCAAGCTGGCTCGTCTGGACTATCTTTACGCCCCGGCACTGCCGATCGCCGCACATCCAGGTATCTCTGCGACCAAGGAGCAGGCGGCTGTGAAGGCCCTGCAGGCTGCTGTGGTCAAGCAGCTGGGAGATATGTATGAGGAAGGGATATTCAAAGCGCTTGAAGAGTTACTAGCAGGGAAGTACTATAACGCAATGCTTGGCTTCACAAACATCAGGGTGCGGCAGGTGATTAGGTCTATATTTCCCGACTATCCTGCAGAGCCGAAAGCACTTAAGGCCCTGCAGGTCGTGCTGGGGGGAGAGGAAAGTAGAGGTCTGATTACAAGGTTATATAATGCTTCCTTGAAAGAGAACAAACTGCTTGAACCTCCTTCGCTCAAAAAATGGAATGATATGCTTGAGATCCAAATGTCATTAGAAAAGTGGACGTTTTGCTGTGAACTGACGGGTAGATTAACAGCAAATTGCAATCTCCGCATTATTCATTTCAAATACTTGCACCAACTGTATTATACGCCAAGTCAATTGCAGAAATTTGGATTAAGGGGAAGTGCGAGGTGTGTAAGATGTGGGCATGATGATGCAGACTTTCTGCATTTGGCATGGGGATGTGCTAAAATATATGCGTTCTGGAGGCGAGTTGCAGAAGTGCTCACAGAGGTTGTTCTTGAGAGAGTTGCTTGTACTCCTGAATTGTGTTTGCTGGGCATGGTGAAGAAGCTCAAGACAAGTAATAGACGAATTGTCGCAATCTCAACCCTGTTCGCCAAACTTGCAGTTGCACAATGCTGGGGAGCGAGAGCCAGCCCAACTATTCAGAAATGGGTCAGTGATTTAGTGTATTGTAAAGAGCAGATGGGGGTTTAGGCAGAGGAACTCCCTGAGGCCTCTCGGCCTAAAGACTTCTGGGCGCCACTCTCCATGTATCTGCTTGGGAGCCCAGACCTGCATTAAATGCAACGAATATCTGTTTGCGGCATAAAGACTGATTGTTTGTTGATACTGCCCGGGACTATTGACAAAGATGTGTTGTGCAAGATGTAAACATGTCCAACAGATAGTAGTTGCTGAATGATGAAGTTGTAAGGGAGGGAGGGGTGGGCAAAGTTTGGTTTTTGCATTGTGAAAAATGCTTGCATACTAAACTGACAATGTATGATAGCTGGGACTTTTTCCTGGTACTCTGTAAACTGTGAATTGCAAGAGGAAAAAATAAAATTAAAAAAAGTGATTTGTGCTGGTACGGAAAACTGCTGAAAAGAAACATGGTTAAATGAAATATGATCCAAATCTTGTTGCCTGACCAGGTAGGCAGCAGAGTAAAATACTGCGTTGAGAAGATAAAGGGAGATCTCAGAAAGCTGACTAATAGTAACTTAACTCCACTTATGTGTACGATTGATAAAGATTACAATTCTCATATGCAGATTTGTTGACAGAAGGATTTATGTTTTTTGGTATGTGTAAAGAAAGGCAGTTGCGTAAACGAAAGAAGAAACTAAGGGCCTGAGTTACAAAAGAGAACTTATGGACGTAAGTTGATTTGAGGTGTGCAAATATAGTTTATATGTGAAGTTATACTTGTAAATTGATTTACTCATACTGAAAACAGTACCAGTGTAATGTAATTGTATGCATAAGCAAAGATGTTAACAGTGTTTAGCTGTGAGCTTCACTACTGGAGATGCCTGTAGGTGAACATATCCAAACTTACCAAGTCCCAATCTGGATACAGTCAGAAAAACTGTTTGCTCTGAGTTTGCAACTCAGTTACTGCTGCACTTTACTGTTTGGGTGTACAAATGCTACTTGTTGCTATTGCTGTCATCCTGTGAGGGTAGAAAAGCACCTAACAGTTTACGAGGTTCCAGATAATGAAGGGGCAGTACATGTAGCGGTGATGCAGGAGAAATATCCCACCACTACTCTCTGATTGGTGGGATCTCAACTCCTGCTGCAGCAGTGTGAATTCAGTGCAACAGCTCTGCACACTTAGTGTGTGAAGTGTCCCTTAATTAATTAAAAGCCTCTTAAAACACCAGGGTAATGAGCCTCAACCATCACCATGAAAGATAACAAACAGAGCTGTGTTGATACTGCTTGTCCTAGAGAATGGCATTATGAAAAGAATAGAAAGCTCTCACTAAATCCAGAAGTTTCTAAATTTTGCCTGCCAAAACCATCCACACTTATATATACACAAAGATTCACCTAGTTAAGAAATTGGTTGATAGGAGACAATTGCAACAGATAATAGAAAATATTGTTGTTCCGGTTTTTCAGGTCAGTGAACTGTGCATGGAGAATGGTTCACAGCTCTTGGGTATTACTTTAGCTGCTAGCCCTGTAGCAGACCTTAACATTTAAGAGGCTATGGGGGATATTCTCAAGGACTTATCGCCGAGTTAGCGGCATTTTATCGCAGCCAAAGTGGCCATAGATATATCGCACCATTCACAAGCTGGTGCTAACAGCCGATATCGCCAGTTTACCTGCGATAGCAGCCGCAAAAAACATCGCCACGGATGACGCCGGCAACTAACGCTAATAAGATGCAGAGTAGGCGTTCCCGTGCAAAAAGCCGCGACACCACTTCGCAATATTCTCTATGACCAGCCAGATGGGCGATAAGATCACAAAACAGGCGATAAGGCGCGTTAGCAGCAGGGATTTAACACCTGCTCTTACCTGGTGTTAAGTTGGACGACAACCTGCACCACAAAAGGGAGCCCAGACCAGAGCCACACCTGAAGAACAAAAGATGCCATGGAGCCACTGATCATGCAGCTCGGAGCCCCAAGAGGGCCACAACACCCACCGCCACCTCACCCAGCCCCCCTCCAGGACCCTACCACGGACAAAGATATTTAACATCAACTCTACGAAATCATGAACAAAACAATTTGCCTGATGTCGCACAAGTACAACAATTAACATTCATGTGTGGTCAGAAAAAGGAGAATCATCCATTCCTCTTTGAATTTCAAAACAAATGATTTTATTCAAATTCAACCCAAAACAACTATTCGGAAGAGCCATGGCGGGTCTTCTCTGGACAATCTGTAAGACACAGCCTGCAAGACAAAATTCAAGACAAGAAGGTGTGTCATGCGCCCATCAAAGGACAGAGAGAGAGAGAAAGATAGAGAGGAAGAAAGGGAGAGAGAGAGAGAGAGAGAGTGAAAGAGAGGGAGAGAGAGAGAAAGAGAGAGAAAGGGGAGAGAGGGAGAAGGAGAGAGAGAGAAACAGAGGAAGAGAGAGAGACAGTGAAAGGAAGAGAGGGAGAAGGAGAGAGAGAGAGAAACAGAGGAAGAGAGAGAGAGACAGTGAAAGGAAGAGAGGGAGAAGGAGAGAGAGAGAAACAGAGGAAGCGAGAGAGAGACAGTGAAAGGAAGAGAGGGCGAAGGAGAGAGAATGCCGACACTGCGGACCCAGGCCTCACTGCTCACCTGCTGCCACCGGTGTGTTTCCAACCACGTGCCGGTATACACTGCAGTCCACCAGCTCCCCTATCTGAAACAGAGTCCAGATTTATGAATGGCAGAGTTCATATCAGTGCACACGCCATCATCGCTTGGCCGCCCCTGCGCACACAGGCTGCTGCACCCCAGCCCCTCCCGCTGACCAGCAGTGTTTGCCCACCCCTGCGCACCCAGGCCTCACTGCTCACCTTCCGCCACCAGCGTGTCTCCAAGAGGGCCCACCACATGTCGGTGCAAGCTCCAAGCCTGGGGCCCGTGACCTTGGAAGCCTCCACATCATGCAGCCCCGCCCCGCCGGCCAACTGGTCACACATGTGATTCTGGGTCTTGGTTTCGCAATGGCAGAGATCATATCAGTGCACACGGCATCATCGCAGGCTGCACACCCGCTCAGCGCTATAGGTGCCACTAACTCTGTGAACCGCGAAGCAACGCCACGTGGCGGTAGGCCCGCGCTGCCCGCTGGCTCAGGCCTACACTGCGGTCCAGCAGGGCTCACACAAACCATTACCAGTCCGGACCGCCAGGACGGCGCATCATCACAGGCTGCACACCCGCTCAGCACCTAAGGTGCCCCTACCTCAGTGCACCGAAAGTCACCGTCCCGTGGCGGTAGGCCCGTGCCGGCCACAGTGTTTCCGGTGCCACCAACTCTGTGTAACGCAAGTCATGGACCCTTTCTGATTGAGTCCCGTGAAATGCCAGGCGGACTCAGTCATGTCACCTCCGGCAGTGGGGAAGAACTGGGACACGTAGCGTCTTCGTTCCCCCCTTTATACGTACGCCGAGTGGGCTGGGTCGGCGTACGCCAGGCCAGAGTAGGTGTGTGAATAATTATCCCTGGGCTCTGGGCGTGGTTCATTTCTGGGCTGGACAGGAAACCAACTGATGCGTGTGTCTCTGTTGCAGTGTCTGCGCCACACGGCCCGCAATCGACAACGTTGCAATGTTGCATGCACCCGGAGGGCGGCCACGCACGAAGGTATTGTACAAGGAGCGCAAGGCCGCTCGGGCTCTTGGCTCATGCATGCCAACTGTTGTGTGTGCATCGCTATTGGTGCACCATAAGCCTAAGGCCTAGCCCCAATTGCAGCGCGAAAGCCACATCACATTTCCAGAATGCAAGCAGTTGTCAGACAAACATTAGGGATGAAAGCTCCTTTGTCGCAATACATAAGGCGGAAGGACATCTGCACCTCCGACCTTGGTCTTGCATGCGGCAGGCACCCCCTGTGAGAGATACCATAGCAGATGATGATGACTCCCACACTACGCACAGCGCTAATGATAGACCAACGTATCCACACCCCACACACAGAAGTCCTTGCTCAAGGTACTCTTGCATGGAATGCCCTTGACACTTATGTACACAACAACCCATATGTCCAAACGTTGCACACACATACGACTCATTGCTCCGAGCTGTGGCATATCATCCACATAACTGCCGCAGGTCAGAAGAGTGCCGGTTCTACGAGAGCCACCAACGCAATGGCAGAACGTCCCGGGCGCATGCACAACGCCTGTCACGTGGAACTGTACTGTGACCGAATGCTGCCTGTTAGTGTCTGATGCATTGGTCTGCATGTTGTGGCCCTTGTCTTGCCCCTACTGACACGCACATGGCAATGAAGTCTACGCAACTTCACTAGTGTACAACTGTGATGAGTGTTGATTTGAATGACTAATCGTGTGCCTCAATGAGCATTGTCCGTACACAGGAAGGGACTGACTGACGCATTTCACTTAGAGGTGAGTCCCTATTGCCAGCTCCACCTCTGTGAGCCTAACATAGTGGTTGGGATAGTTGCTGGTAGACCTGTGCTCTTACGTGGCTTCAGCAATGTGAGTATGGTGTCCACATACTTGCCATGTAGATCAATGTGATCCATCACTACAGGCTGTGTCCACCCAGTTGAGTGTGAGTAGGTATGCGAAGAGATGTTCTGTTGTCAAATGTGATGGGGGACACTACTTTAGGCCTGCCAACGACTTTGACATTTCATACCCATCCCTATAACTAACATTGCGTGGGGCAAAGTTGAGAATTTGCACGATTGTTGTTTCAGAGCAATGAGGCCACAGCTAGTGCACACATTCCCTGTCATCTCACTTCCTATGTGTGTCACGGTCAAACATGTGCATTGCTTTCATTTCCCAGGGTGTACCTATTTGGGCAATCAATGTCCTTACATTCATCCACACTTTCATACTTGATCGATTATGAACATGACACATCTGTGTGAATTTGAATGATTTATTCACATTCGGTGGGGTGTCGGAGCTGGAACAGTACATGGCCATGCAAACCCCACATTACATTGTAGCCCTGTGGAGGGCCAGCCAGAGTCATTTAGGGATTGACAAGTACATCGGAAGGGGAAGAGTACAGTCCGCAGTCTGATTGCTGTGTCATTGGTAAGCAAACAAAATATGGCAGTCCATGCCGAGGTCCAGGGTGAGTGTCGCAGAGTGTTTCGGGGGACAGCGGGAGGTGTTGTTACAGGGCATGATGCAGAGGGCAGAACCAAGCTGAAACAGGGCATATGGCGGAGAAGAATGCTACTGGCTCCTTCTTACTACAAAGGTGGAATCACCCGCATCTTCGTCCTCTATGTCATCTGTCTGACATGTGGGTGCTGATGTTTGGTCTGCAGCACTGTGTGCCACTGACACATCAGGGGCCGGAGATGTGTGTGTAGCAGTACCAGCAGCATTCATCAGCAACTGCCTTAGTGGCAGCAATACGTTGATGAGGATCTGCAGGGCATGGAAGATCCCAACAACTTTTGGCTGGTGTGCATCCGTGGCAGCCATTCTTTCCCCATGCATCCGCTCCATGGTCCCCATTATCCTCAGCATCTGTGGCAACTCTCGGCTGACATCGCTGAGGCCACTCTGACTGGACAGTTGTTCTCCTCTCAGAGTCATGACTCCAGCGATGTCGGGCATGGATTGTTGGACATCATGGAGCGAACTGTGGGTGGCCGTTAGGGTGTGTAAGTGGTCCCTGATGGGACTTAGACACCCACGTATGTCATCTAGTTTGGCTGCCATGAGGTCGAACCCCACCCGCACCTGTTCAGCCACCTCCTTCTGGCAGTCTAACACATGGCCTTGGAATGCGAGGTGTTCTTCGGTGAGGTGCAGGGTGGCAGTCGTGGTGGTGGGTGCTTCCTGCTGTGTGGTCTGTGCAGGGGGTGGGGTCTCCACGATGCAGCTGGGCTGCCCTGCTCCTGGAGGTGGGTTGCCGTAGCTGTCCATGAGCTGTTGTAGGGCGTCGGTGTCGAAGGTGTGGAGGTCCTCTCCATCATCACTGATGAGTTGTCTGGTCTGCTCTGCAGGAGGTGTTGATTGTCCCTCTGCAATGTGAAGGGGAGATGCATTTTAACATTGTGTTGACATGTATGTTGACGCATTGTTCAAGTTTACACACAGACTGCATGACAATGTACATTGTGACTGTTTGGGAGGAGCTGACTATTTGATGCGGGACAGTGGACATTTGAACTACATCACGGATGTGAGGTTTTACACGTACATTATCATCTCACAGTTTCCTGCTATGCCAAATGTGATTGGCCGGTTTCTACGCACAAGCGGAACCAGTTGTGTCCTCTGTTCTGTAGTGAGAGTGTTGCACTTTGTACCACATTGTCGTCAATGATGTTGTGCTGTTATTGCTATGTGTGTGTGCTGCATTGTGGGAGAGTCGCCCCTGCAGCTGTTCTTTTGCTGCCCCTTATCCCTTTGAGGCGGTGTGCCTCTGACTTCTGTGCTTCTACAGTGCTGAGATGTTGCAGAATTGGCAAATTTTGGCTGGAGTTCGGATTTTGGACTCCTGGGCATGGTTTATCCACAGATGTGTTGTTGACGTCAGGGGTTATTTGTGCACGTGGATGTGTCAGAGTGTGACCTGCTCCTTTCCGGATGTGTTCCACACTCAGCCACCTCAGTGTCGTGGCGTGCACCATGTCATGATAATTGGACTGCAGCCATGCTGTTCATCATGCAGTGTCACTTGTATTGTCAGTGTGGCTCACAGACACGCAGCTTTGCTGGTTTTGACATGTGTGCATGGGTTGGTTGTGAGATTGGTGCTGTGTGGGGAGGTACCCCTTAGTGCCCATAGTGGACGGGGGCCTACTTGCTGTTTGTATGTGTGCTGCAGTGTGCCAAGGGGATCAGGGACATGATCCAGAGTCATTGTGGGTGTGCAGTGTGCTGTACTTAATTGTGCATGTGTGCCATTGTGCCCATCTCCCCCCGTCCCCCTAGTCCCTGTTCGGTACTCACCCTGGTGCTGTTGTGTCAGGTCATGTCGAGCAGCGTCCGGACCCCCAACTCCTGCCACCGTTTCCCCACTGATGACTGTGGCCACCATTTCCTACATCTCATCCAGCTCCTGGTGTTCCGCTGGACTGCCACCTCCAGTCTGCATTGCTGCCTGATGGTTGTCAGCGAGTTTCTTCTTGGTTTTGCGCTTCGCATCATTCCAGCGCCTCTTAACCTCTCCAATTGTCCTCCTCCTCACTCCGACTGCATTCACCTTGTCCAGGATGGACTGCCATGTTGCATTTTTAGTTGCCAATGACACGTTGGAGGTGACGAACAGTTGTTGGTGGTGTTCTATCACCTCCGTGATGATGATCCTGTTTTCCTGCGGACTGAACCTCGTCTTCCTCGTCTTCTTCTCCTTGCCCTTCCGTGACCCCGAGGTCCCAGGCTGTTCCTCCTGGGGGCTTGTGGGGTTCTGGTCGTCCTCTCTACTTGCTCCGGCTTCCTCCATGGTGCTACGCAGTTTTAATTATTTTGTTTGTGTGTTTTCGGTGCTTTTATAGTGCATTTTTCTGCATGACGCGTGGGAATTGCAGGCCTGTCGCTGGTTATCACAGATTTTTTATCGCGGTTGGCCACATCGCAACTTTTTTTGCGTTCGTGTTTCGCGTATTTTTGCCATCACAGTAATTTTATCGCGGTCATTTGACGCGTTAGCGTGTGACTATCGCATGGTACCGCCGTGTTGAGAAGAAAACGTTAACACAGCGTTATTTTCTCGCGATGGACTACGTTGTGCAAAGTTGCGTTAAGCTAATTTTGCGATAATTATCACACGTTCTTGAGAATATCCCCCTATGAATTTGAGAGACGACTAGCATCATTGAGATCTGTGCCTGGTTTGTCGTAGTGGAGAGGTTGTAAGTATATATAGAGTCGATCATGCACTCACATTTACTGAGTGCATAATATTTTAAATAGAAGTTCTATTTTAAGTGTACTTGTCGCAATTCCAGCACTGGCCTATATTACAATCACGGATATTTTTCAGTAGGGTAATTGTTCGAGGAGGTGAAAGCTCCACTCAGCAACAACCACAATCCTTGTCAGGATGAACCACAAACAATCACTAAATTAACCCTGCTTAACCCTCTGGGAGCTTGGCACAAAGCAGTCAGGCTTAACTTAGAGACAATGTGTAAAGTATTTTTGCAGCACACAATCAGTAATAGAG
The DNA here is from genome assembly GCA_963921515.1 of Calotriton arnoldi. Classification (NCBI taxonomy): domain Eukaryota; kingdom Metazoa; phylum Chordata; class Amphibia; order Caudata; family Salamandridae; genus Calotriton; species Calotriton arnoldi. The sequence continues at coordinate 1,215,930 of CAWUFW010001614.1, read as the reverse complement.
AAAACAGAACACGAAAAAAATCTCAAACTAATTTAGAAAAAGAGTATATTTTAATAAATAACATGATATCAGAATGACAAAAATCAAATCAGTAGATCTGGAGATAATGCAGTTTCAATGTTTTAGGTAGATAGAGCGCCTAAAAGCACAAAGCGCCACATATGTTCATCTGGTTGAGCTGTACTGGGGGAAAGTCACAAGTTCAGGCCTACTGCGATGGAGTGCAGGCCAGATACAGGGAGCAGGTTAGTGCTGCTGAAAATGTTATATTCTCAAAGTCATAAAGAATTCTGTTCATGGTGGAGGAGGCCTTGAGGAGCAGGGAGAGCGTCGTAGTTGGTCATTGCTGTAGTGTGTGGAGAGCAGAAAGGGCAGTGCCAGCTGTCATCTCTGTAGTGAAACATGCCAGTCAGGAGTCACAGACAGTCTTTGCTGGAGCTTCACGTTGGTGGTCTGTAAGGAGGGGGACCCCACCACAGTGGATAACTTACCTTACGTGCCCCGTGCCTACAGCACTCCACAGAACCCCGACGGCTTCGTTCCTGAAAGAAAAGAAAGTAAGGGGGTTAAAAAACAAAAACGTCTCTCACCCACAGGAAGAAGGCCAGCCCCTCCTACTTAAGATCCAATGAGAAGAACCGGGAGGTATGGACGAGGAGGAGAGATGTGTGCGTGACGCAGGAGAATCCAGGAGGCGGGGTCAGGGAGACCCGGAAGACGCCAACAGACACGGACGAGAAGAAGATGGAGAAAACCACAAACAGGCGCAGCGAGAGGAGGCTAAGCAGAATGTGGTAAAGGGGGACGATGAAGTGGATGAAACTCCAGAGGACTAGAGTGAAAAGTGGCAGACGCCCCTGGGGAATGCCTACACGTCGCAGCAACTCAGGATAGTTGCGGCAGTTGCGGTACCTACCTCAGACGGGGGAGGGGGTCGGGGAGCCGGCTCCGAGGTTGAAGTAACGAGGGGGGGTCATGAAGGGGGTCACTTTGACCTGGCGCACTTGTACAGACCTGCCCATCTCACCCTCAAGAAACAGGAGAGTGAATACCGATTAGGGGCATTTATTTTTATTATGTCATTCTTCCTTTTGTGGGGAACTTTTGATGCGGCACAGAGACTGTGTTTTTTTTTTTTTTTTTTGCAACCTACCTATCCCCTGAATGAAAGGAATAAGAAAATGTGGGGGACTAAGAAATCCCGCATTCTCACCCGCACTGACCTGCCATCCTGCCTTTATAAAAAGCGGCCATTATTAGGGTTTTACATCTCCTGCATGAATATAAGTGTCACCGGGGGGGGGGGGGAGAAAGAGAAGAAGGAAACCTAACAATGTTGTGCACCCTTTGTATCAGCGTAGGGTATCACTTGTGAGGCTCAGGCCCTTCTTTTTTGTTCCCAGCACTCCCAGGTGTAGTGGAGGATTTTGCACTAAAACCTGTGTAAAACAAACAGATATACTTACCGCCAACTTCTTTTCCTTTGCCTGAGACACCCAGGGACGTCCTCCTGACAGAAGATTGCCTTGAATAACAGAGAAGGGTATACGTTGTGGGAAGAAGAGGAGACCCAGGACTTTCCATGCTGTTATGCCTTATTTTGCATGTCCCTGAATACAAACGCGCCAAGATTGAGCAGCACATTAAGCCTCCAAGATTCTTTTTCCGCCCATACCTCCCACACGGTTACTGCGGGCTGTCGCTGCTCTAGCAAGAAGTGCAGATCTCATGTTGCCAGTCATCACTGGCAGTCACTGTAGCACGAAGAGTCGAGTTCAGAGAAATTTCACATTGATGATTGCCATAGGCGGCAGAGTCTCAGCACGAACATGCACATTCCCGATAGTGAAGAGCATACAATTTCAGGATTTCACCTTCCTTCACAAGAGGATGACAACCAAAGGTCCAGGACTTAGGGAGACACTTGTTGGGGATCAAAAACTCACTCTAGCAGAGGCCAGCAGGGCTCAGGCAGGTCCAGTTGCAGATGCAGGCAGGCACAGCGCATCAGGTCAGATGGGCAGTTGCAGGGAGGCCTCTGGAGCTTGTTTTGTCCCTGTAGTTCAGACAGGAGGACAGCCAATTGATACTTGATATCACTCAGGTTAGCATGGGGTGAAGAGAGCAGGTCCAGTTTTTCATCTCAAAGAGCAAAGCAGTCCTCAAGCATCAGGACAGCCCTCTGAAGGTCAAAGCAGTCCTCAGGCAGCAGGACAGCCATCTGAGGGTCAAAGCAGTCCTCAAGCAGTGGGGAAGTCCTCAGGTAGCAGCAAGGCAGTCCTCTCGGGAGCTGGAAGGTCCTTCTTCTGTCATATCCACAGGTCCAGGAGTGTAATGAAGAGTGACTCTGGAGGGCCAATATCTATACCTGTTGGCATCCTTTGAAGTGAGGGGTTTCCCTATTATTCCCGCATATCTGGTTCTGAAACGTTCTTCCTTTCCCCTGTCTCAGCTCCAAGAAGTCTGGGGTAACAAAAGACCAGTGTCAGGTTCCTTTGTGTTTGCTGGTGGCAAAGCACTTTGAAATGTAAGAGGGGCTGGGTACAATTCTGCCCCCAACCATCCAGGCAGGATGGTCCATCCTGTTGACACCTAATCCCCTTTGTGTCACTGCCTGGAAGGTATACACAAACACCAACAGCAGAGTGATGCACAGTCATGTGACGGAGGACACTGGTAGAAGGCACAAATGGTTAGAACAAGAAAATGCCAACTTCCTAAATGTAAGCAAATACAGCATTCTGTCCATCAATTGTTCTATTTGCATTTGTCACCCCGAGTGGGACAGGTATGCCCAGACCTGGGTCCTGTACTCTCCATGCCACTGGAGTCAAGCTTTCTGGGCGGATGAGGGTTGAAACCCCGAAACTGGTCCTAGGATGCTTGTTTCCAGTCCAGAGAGGACCTGGCCTGACAGTTCGGGCTGGGCAGTTCCCATTGGGCACAGGGTCAAGACTGATTTGCATATGGCTGGGTTCAAACTGGAATGGCATTGGGAGCAAAAAAACGATGGATTTAGGTCCAGATCTCTGTACTGGGGTACATTTATGACATTGTTCAGCATTCTGTCCATGAATTGTTCTTTTTGCAACTTCCTAAATATGGCATTTTCAGAATTATGACTTAAAATCTGACTTTATCATTAAAGAGGATTTTAGATTTCAATTATCTCTATTTGCTCCAATCAAAGTCAACATTTATTAAATATAATATGGTAACCCAGTGTTAGTCAATAGGAGAGATAGGCTTTTCAACACTGAATAATAACTTTTGGAGCTTTTCACTGCCTGGACATATAAAACTTAAAAAGTAGGATATGTGGGTTTAAGTGCAGTGTACCCTGCCCTATGAGCCTTTAGGGCCTACTTTAGGGGTGACATATGTGTTAAAAGGGAATGTTTAGGCCTGGCAAAAGGTTTATTTTACCAGATAGAAATGGAAGTTAAAAATTGCACTACAGGCTGGACTGGCAGGCCTGAGACATGTTTTAAAAGGCTAGTTTAGTGGGTGGTACAATGAGTGCTGCAGGCCCACAAGTAGCATTTAATTTCAGGCCTTAGGTACATGTAGTGGCATTCACTAGGGACTTATAAGTGAACGTACTAATCTGGCAAATGCGCATTGTGCCATGTTTTTAGAGGGAAAGCACAAACACTTAACTATTGGTTAGCAAGGACAAAGTCCTAATGCCAAAAGAAAATGGGATCAGCAACAGAAGGCAAACACATGGAGGAGACCTTGCAAAAAGGTCCAGGTCTATAAAACTAGATAAACTAAAATCACTTTGAGTTCTATGGAGTTAGTGAAGTTAGTTTTTTACAAAATAGACTTTTCTTGCTTGGGGCATTCAGATAAAGGTTTTCAGAGTCCAAGCGTAATAAGACATTCTTCTGGTAAGTCTCTCTGCTAGTCACCAGAAAAAAGGACAATAGGTGATGCAAGGTTTTCAGCCCACTATTAAAGCATCCATTGTGACCAGTAAGCAATTAGCATAATAACGTAAATAATTGAAAACTAATGATTAATGCCCAAGTAAGCAGCTTACATTGAAGAAAGGATGTGGATGGCAGCTGGGGTTGCAAGGACTGTGATTAGATATCCCGAACAATATAGTAGTAACCGAGTATAGGAGCTCACCTGGGAAGCTATCTTGAATTACAAATGTTTCTCAGATTTCCTGGAATAGAGCAGATTTTAACGAATCCTAGTGAAGGTGATGTCTTGTAGCTCATTCCAAGACAGGGTGGCATCTGTATTTGGGAGTTGCTGGCCACGGAGAACACTGGAGTAAGCAGTTTCTATTCATTGGACCGTTTTTCAGGCTACATTTCAAATGGGTAGGGCTTGGGTGGTTGTGAGAAATTTCTTAATTGTACAAACAAAATTGAAGTAGAAAATGTTAAGTAACATTGAATGCTATCTGGTCTTCCAATTAGTTCTCTATTTGTGAAGAATTGTACTTCCAAAAATAAAACAAATATTAATATTCCAGCTAATGGACATCAAAATTGAGCTTCCCTATAGCTGCTAATAATGACCAAAAAATGATTTGCCTTTAGAATCAATATAGAAATTATCATTTTAGACATTACAGATGACTTTAGCTTGCTCCTGATAAGTAAGACTTTGCGCTCTGAATCAGCTGAAGTGGTTGCTCAATTGAGTAGTCTTCATGACTTTCTTGCTGGTGTTCAATGCAGGGACAATTTAGAATAGTAATTATTTTCAGAGCTGCATGAGCTGGGATTTAGGTTGCTAAATGGTCGTTTACCATCTGATATTTCTCTCCAACTTACACAGCACTTCTAACAGAGCTGGGCCTCACTTAGATTACATTATTGTGATATCAACAATAATCTGCACTTTTCTGAGCTTTAAAGTAGGAGTTACAGCAGAAAGTGGTGAATTAACACACAACGTCAGATCTACTTTTTCATGCAATCAGCACTGCAACCAAATTTTCTGTGCAGCATTGTTCAAGGGGGTAAATACAGTTCAGAGACATATCTACGAATATTATACTGCTGCTGGTGTCATCCCCTCTACTGGCACACATAGAGACAACCTTTCCAGATGCTGAGGCTCATGCCATATTGCAGAGATGAGTGTGTACTGTCTAGCACAGGATTTGAACAGGAAGCATACCTTTTCTGTACAATCCCTATGCCTATACAAACTCAAATGATTTCCACACTTTTGATTTGTGCACACATATTTTGCAAAATAAACACATCCCCATTTTAGAACCTGCTTTAAAGAGGCATTAGTTTTGATGCAAAGCCCTATCAGTCTATTTTAGTAGACTGGGATTTGTATAAAACCGTATGGTATTTGTGCTGATTCACCTCAGTAAAGCCTCAGTAGTGGAAAGCAGCACAAAAGTGATTTTGCAATGCGATAAGGGCACCGTTCCAGCACAAACCCTCTTTTCAGCTGAGTTGCATGACATATTAGTAATTCTGCCCTTAAATGTTTTAAGAATATCTACAGCACCACCAGCACTTTAAAGAACAGTGTTTAGCTCAAAATGACAGTTCAGGTGGCAAAGATGAAAACTATCTGCACTTTTATGGGCTGATTCACAAATATGAGTGTATAAGTTGATGTGACTTACTTTTGTAGTTCTTCTGATTTACTCCTGACTCACTCCTGGGTTTCAGGAGTAAGCCAGGAATATCACAAGATTAAGCCATCTCAAAATCTTTGTGAGTCCACTCTTCATGATAAAGCTGCACTTGACAGAATGTCAGTGAGTGCAACGTGGTTATGTAATATGTGATACAATGCACTCAAATTAGTCATCAATAATGAGAGAAAGGTATTTTAGGACATCAAGCAATTTGAGCTTTATAAAAATTCTAAATATACGATTAGGTAATAAACTATGCTGCGCCACAATCCTAGCTTAACACATCTTTTTCATTCACTTCAAGCTTTGCAAATGGCAGCTGCAACCAGTGTTCTGCAGCTGCCCGCGACACACACAGTGTGCCCTTTAAGAGGACGGCCCTCTTAGTGCCGCATTAGGCACATCTTCCACACACCAGTTTCTAGGACCCCTTCCAACGGATGTCCCTCCTAAGTCCGGCACCTCTGCTGCATCATTTCCGGCGCACAGTGGGCTGGGTACAGGTATTTATGCCTGCCCCCACCCACTGGCCATCCTCTTTGTTTCCCGCTGGACACGCTGTCCAGCCATGTCACGGAGTACCTTTGGGTCCGGTACCTGGGTCCGGAGTACCTTTGGGGCCTTTTGTTAATGCTAGCTCCTAACCCCTTCTCTTTGGGGCTGGTTGTTTGGGCCTCCAGTCTGGCCGTTCTATAGTGTGATTCAGAGCGAGAGGGAGCAAATGAGCAGCACATTGGGTGGCCTGCGGCCCCGCTGGGTGCACGGCCCCCCCCACTGGTGTTGGGCGTCTGTGTTTGTGGTGAGTTCAGGGCACGTGGGGCCCATTGCTCTTAGTGCTTGGTGGCGCCCCTTTGGGGACAGCTGCTCCTGCTTCACATTTGGCATGGAGAGGTGGCGGTGTTGCAGCCAGCGCTGCTGCCTTGGCTGTTGCGGGGTCAGGCCCATGTCCCTTCATCAGCTCTACAGTTGGGTGTATGACTAGACCGTGGATAAAATGACTTCTGATGTAATTGTGAAGCTTTGTCAATAGGTTATCGAATGTGGCCTTCTGCATTCAGACAGAGGTCTGAAGGATGATGGGTCAGCCCCATCCACCCCACCCCCTCCTGTCTGCCCGAAGGAGATGTGCATGGGTTCGCATCGGTGGGCCTGGCAGGTAGGAGGGAAGGCCATGGTCGTTGGTTGTCCCGGGCCGGTCTGCGGGAGAGCTTCATGTTCCTTCTCTGGCAGCGGTGAGTTGAAAGCCCCCCCACCTTGAGTTTTCGCATCGGGCCACAGGACACAAGGTCTACACAATTCAGTGTTTGATTTGGCAGTTTGTGTGGGGCGCGCAGGGCATGGGTTTTCTCCCGTCCTTGTGTATTGCTCCACACAATGGGGTGGGTGGCTGTTGCTGCACCTCACGGCTTGCCCTTCTGCTCCTCACTGTCATTGGGGCCTGGAGCGGTGTGACATGTGCCCCTGTGAGCCTGTTTGTGCTCCTCGTTTGGCACTGATACCTTGTGAGGTGGCGATTGGCTTAGCATGGAGCACCAGGCTGCAGCCACCCCCACTGGTGTATTTGCTGCTTGGAGCAGCTTGATTGCGAGGGGGTGGATTCACTGGGTTGTGCACTCTGATGGTGTGAGGGGGCGCCAGTCAGGCCGGGTGTTTCGTTGTATAGGCATGCAGATGCATGTTTGCATGACGGCTACTGACACTCAAGTGCCGAGTGAGTAGCTGTTTGTGCAGATGGGTCCGGCTAGAAGAAGGCCGGTAATAGATGAGGGTTAGGAGTTTATTTCCAAGAATTTTCTAGCCATGTCGAACCATGCGCTGCATGGTGCCACGTGGTTGGCAGGCAGGACGCTGTGCTTTGGCAGGATGAGGCACTTTCGGCCTGTTGGTAAATTTGGAAGCCTGTTGGAAACGCACCTCGGATAAGGCTGCCAGGTTGTTTGAAGGCTGGCTTATTATAATGGCGGCAGTGGGAAGCCCATCAGGTTGGCACAACAAACACTCCAGCCTGTGACCCTGGGCAAATCACTAATCCCCTTGTGCCTACAAAAAAGTCATGTGGCTTCTTGGAAACAAAGGTTCACCTGATCTTGCCTGGGTCACGAGTATTGGTTAATCCTTCTTACTGTTTGTCATTGCAGTGCCTTCTTCGTGACTTGCAGGTGGCTCGGACACATTGCCATGGCATCGCTAAGCATTATTATAGTACTGGAAGCTGTTGTTGATTAATTCTGGGGCCCGCGCCAGGCTAGAGGGCGTGAGAATCCTAGTACACCAGCCCGATGGAGTAGAGAAGAGTCATTTATTTGGTCAATAGTGCAGTACTTAAATGGTCCGAATACTGAGGGGGTCACGGTACAATTGTATTCCCTTTTAATCTGGGAAAAAGGCCTCTCCACCCCTTCAACCACACAGGCGGCCTAAGATAAAATGCAATTGTTCTGGCCACATGTTCTGTTACATAAGTTTGCATTAATTATTGTCAACTTCGGCTAGCTATTCGCATTGTAGGTTTAATATTTCAATCTCTCCTGCACAACATGAGCACAAACTCGTCCCAAGTTAAGCCTGTGTTTTTGTTTACAAGTTAAGGTTATGGATCGCGCTATCAGGCGTTCATAACAGCCACACTGCGCCCATTCCAGGAACCGTACCATAATTATGTATCTGTATTACTACACACAGCCAACAGTCATTATTTTTGTGGTGGTTGTTGGCCGTAGTTTTATTACTCATTACATACGTCATATTTGTACAACTCCCCTGGACACCTTCTCGGAGCCGGGATCATAAATCATGATCATACATTATCACATTTGGGTATCACTCAGTGTCATTTGGACATCATAAATCAGGGGTCATAAATCATCGGGTATCATAAATCATTCTGTCACAAATCTGTCATCATTTTGTTGTCATAAATCATTCTGTATGAGCATCATAAATCATCCGCCAATCGGCTATTATTTGTTGTCATAAATCACTCTGCCTGATCGTCAGAAATCAGCAGCCATAAATCATGGTCATAAATCATCGGGATGTCATAAATCATTCTGTCACAACTCTGTCATCATTTTGTTGTCATAAATCATTCTGCATGGGCATCATAAATCATCAGCCATAAATCATCGGCTGGTCATAAATCACTGGTTAGTCTTTTGCTCATTTGCATATCCTAGGGTCGTAAATCACCCTGACAGCTCATAGATTGTTCTTTGTTGTTTCCACGCCCCTTTGCGTGTGAGGGGTAGCCTTTCCCCGGAGCCAGGCCCCAACTCGCTACCTTGCTAGACTCCTGCACCCTGCCGTCTGGCGGGGGCTGGGCTGCGAGTGCCGTCTCCGTTTGCTACCCCGATTTTTTGTCAGGCGCACTCACCCAGCTGTGAGGCATCCCAGAGTGAGTGGCCCTCCTCCTACACACCGCCCTGTCTGTGTGTTTCCGTAACCAAACCAATACACCTTTTGTTTCCGCCACGCCGTCAGGGAGGCTTCCGTCTTCCTGCGGCTCCCCTACCCTGTGTCGTCCCTTTGCGCCTCCGGCTGCTCTTTCTGTGGACCTGCCCATGCCGTCGCTCCCCTTGAGCGCTAGGATACACACCTCTAGCCGTATCTCCGGGAGGCTGACGTCTGGTAAGCTCTGACGGCAATCTTCCCACGAACGCCATGGTGTGCTCTGCTCCGTCTTTGCTATTATGTCGTGGCACGCTTGTGTCCTTTTCGGAGTCTTAAAGCACTGTCGCCTCTCCCCATGGGTCATCCATGAAATCAAAAACAAGCTTGGGAGATAGTCAGATACCGCTTGTGGAGGCGCGATACAACATACCTTACTTAAATAGCCTCCTCTACTTCACCCAAGCTCCTGGCAGGCTCCGCCTTTCATCTTTCGCCCGCCAATTTTTTTTTTTTTTTTGTGAGCCATAAAGGTTTGCATTGAACAGTTTTTGCTGTGCATACCACCCCGCTCACCTGTCCTTATTTATTTATTATGTTTATTCACGTGACGAGCATACTCCCAGGTAATGAACATATTACTTACAGCTGGGCAAAGCAGCTCCTCGAATGATGCCCCTTTTATAGGTGGGGGCCCCTATGTGGTGTGATTGCCCGTAAAATAGGTGTATAACCAGATCATACTCATGTCCCTGTCCCCGGGAAGCAGCCTTTGATCTTCTCTTTCGATTACTGCTAACCCTTTCCTTCTCTGAGAAGTTACCTTGGTAATGCGTCTGCTTAACTTCGTAAGTGCGCACCTTCCAATCCGCCTTTTCATGAATACATATATATATATCTATATTGGAAGTGCATATTCCACTCCTATTTTGCGGTCTATAACATGATTGTTCCTTTCACACGCAGGTGTCATGTCGCTTTACTTGGGCACCCGCTGCATTACAGCGGGCAAATTCCTATTAAGTGATTGTCTGCTTGCGCACCTTGTCCCCCTGCGGGGGGAGGGGGTGTCATAAGGTTTCTGCACATACAGAGCTATGCACAGGATAATAGGACCTCGGAATATAGTGGTGAGCCAACCATAAACCTTAGCACCCAAAACCCCAACCCAACTAGCCTTAGCGTCCCATTAGCACCAATGTACCAATGCTTAGACAACCCAGAACACGGTATCTCTCTCTCAGGACTCGCAGAGGCAAGAACACTCTTTCGTCACATTCGTACCTGTCCACAACATGCGTATGAAGAGACACTGTATAGGTTAAAATGTTTATTTCAACTTACGTGCTCTAAGGTACAGTACACGTGTCAGTACTAGTAGCATAATACATAAGAACAATATAATCAGCATAGTTACTACTCCATAGAATACAAACGGGGAAAGCATCTCATAAAGCAGTGGAGATATGTCTAACTAACATTAGCACCCTCCCCGTGCTGGAAGCCAGTTTATTATAATAATAGAAGACCTTTGGGCTTTGACTAGCGAACCCCCATACCTCAGTCTCTTGACGCAAAACTACATCAGCAAACAATCACAGCTCTTCTCACTGGAAAGGTCGTCTCCAAGTGCTATCTTAGAGCAAGCAAACGCATTATTAAAAGCACACTAATTTCTCGATGGCAGCTGTACAAGTGTTATGTCTAGGTGCGAGGGACGGGCCAAATCAGCATAAACCAGGGGGTTGTTATTCGACCTTGTAACTGTTGTTCAGACTGAGCCCAAAAGGGAACAGGAGAAAAGGTGAGCAACAGAATATGCAGACTGTTGCAGAATCACTTGGCAATAACAAAGGGCGAAAGAACAACATCCAATAATAACGTGCGCAATAGACATCATGGCATCCAGGCCTGCGGAACATGGTCAGACCATCCAGGAGGCCATGACCCACAAGACACCCTCCCCTGGACAGTCCATCGGCCGAAACAAAAACGAAGACAGAATTCCAAACACCTGAGCAGAATTGAGGCTGTCTACTGAGAACTAACGGCAAGTCAATCAATCCAAAAATGTGAATGAGCAGAAAAACGCTATACCGTCCAACAGGACATCATTGGAATCGTCAAAAAATGTAGACGCCATCCAGTCCAACAGGTCAAAGCTGCAGGAATGTTCTTCAGAGTATGGAGCATCCAAAAGCAATGCGGGACAGCTTGCGTGATATTCAATGTAACTTTGTTGTAGGAGGTCCTGAGCAGCCGCCCAGATATCCCATTGTGCCAAAATCCCCAGTGCAGCCGCACGCATCATAAAACCAGCAGCGGAACAGTCCCGTTCATGGGCCTCTAAGGGACCCACCAACCGAACAAAATCCGGTACCGACAATGACGAATTGGAGAGGCAATAATCCATGGTCCATGTAAACGGACATCGGATGCAAGACATCACAGGTTGCACGCAAGTGAAATACGCAAAGCGAAAGGAAAGAGTGTAGGACACACTGATAGTTGCCAAGGGCAGAACATCGAAGCCAACCAGGAGTCGCTCACGGAGCAGCTGGAGGCGTTCGGGATCGAGAAGGGCCCAGTGGAGTGCAGCCATTGCGCAGAAAACAGACCAACAGCAAGACACCGGCCGCCAAAGCGAGGATTAATGGAAATCCACCAAAGACGCTAGAAAAAATGGAATGAATGAATGCCGGTATCACACCGAAAACAGTTTGAAAGGTGGACACGAGGCCAGACCCCACAACCTTAAAAAGTGCACCAGACCCTCGGTGTTTGATGCGTTAAAAATACGATGAATTAACTCCCCAAAATGTTGGGGGAGGTCAGTGTTCAAAAGGGCCTGTATTTCACTGTGGGTGCTCGCCACCTGGAGAATGAATGTCTCCCGGGCGGATGTGAGCATAACCTCCTCATTCAATAATAGGGCCTTTATTCTGCTCAACTTATTGAAATCTGCCTCCATGGTAGGAATGGAAGGCCAAATAGAGCGATCAACGATGTCGTGAGGGGGAGGAAGAAGCACATTCTTGCAGCAGACAACTCTGTGCGAGACTGCAACAATATACGGAATGCCGGCCTGCAGGCCACAACAATTTTCGTTATTTAAAAGCAAATAGCTACCGTTGGTAAGCAAAGTAAAAGTAGGAGAAATAGCAGGAGCAGGAATACCCTTCAGGACACATGCAAGATTCGGAACTGAAACGCTACAAGCCCCGTGCAATTTAATATGTTTACAAATAAGCGAATGACCCACAGTTGAACCACAAGACTCCCCGTGAGAAATACTTCCTTGCCATCTCTAAGGCATTTATACATGAAAGGCAAGGACCAAAGTTCATGCAGGAAAGCACCACCCAAAGGCTGGAAACGGCCCACAGGATAATGCTTCAAGCACGAACTGAACTCAAATAGGGAAAAAGGTAAAGCTATAACCCCATGAACTAGCCATACCGCAGAATCTAGTTCTGCTACAGAGAACGGTAAAGGATCCACTTTTTCAATATGTAACAAAGTGTAGGATGCATCTTTCATGGACATGAACTGCTGTTTGTCAGTCAAATTAAAAGGCAAAAAGAGGGCAGTGGTGTTAAACAAATTCCAAGGAACTTTACCCAACTTAAGAGTTTGCAAAGTCCATGCAAACTGCATCACTGAGCGCAACTGATTCTGACCATGATACAACATAGAGACATCATCTTGTATAATATCAACAACAGAGGATACAATATTGTCTAATGTGTAAATGCGGGAAGACAGGGTATTTATACTATTGTCAACAACAGCAAGCACCTTTTCCAAATTTGCTTGGTCTATTTCTCTAAGACGGGAAGCAGCTTCCATTTGTGACAGCTTCCAGAGCTCATTATACGCTTCATAAATGAATCTCTTCGGTCGGGGACCACGAGGTCCCAAGATAAAGTCAGATAGGTCAATAGTGCCTGATAGGAGGGATAAATGGTTCTTAACAGAGTCTAAGGACGAATGTTGTAACCATTGTTTACATAATTTACCAACTGAATACGTGGTCACAGTACGAGTTTCAGTAAATCTTGGATCAGGCTCGTCCTGTATGTAACCAGGACTCGTGTCATGAAAACGAAGTTGGCATGCATTAGATGATATGGGCCATGCCAACCAGGGTGACTGTATTAGTGCAGAAACGTTAAAGGAATTGTTCTGAAACTGAGCCTGTAACGCCATAAGGGACATATTAAAACGCAAACTATCATTTGGAAGACTCGACAAGGATGGGATGGTTGGCGCATTTAGTTGTTTAACGGTAGCCAACCCCCAACACGTGGTCTGATAAATGGAAGCATTTAAAAATAGAATTTGGGCTGGGATAAGGCAAGCACGGTGCAGGGCCTCAGTGCCTTGCACCTGCCATGGCTTCGAACCCCAAATTGATTTTAAATCCACTGTGTCTTTCCAATATTCATAACCACCCACCGCCAAGGCGCTCAAAAAGGAACCCGAATATAATAATTTAGTATGGGTCAACATTATTTTCTGAGTCAATGGAGTTTTTAATTTAAAATAATATGACCCAGGGTTCGATCGATTAAAATCAGTAAAATAGGTGAATTTATTTCGAAGAGTTTGGGAACTACCTGGTACGGGGTTTGGGCAGTGTTCCCATTGGGTGTAAGTAACAGGGCTGCGTAGTGCACTTGGTTTGTGGAGAAAATGATTTCCCCAATGTTGGTAACAATACAAATCGGCATAATTCGCAGAATTCATATACAAGTCTTCAGCATTAAAAGAGGCATAATATTTTAAATCAGCAAACAATGCTTCAACCGCATGCACATCCCAATCATCAGAATGAATATTACTTTTTACTACATCACCCATCGAAACTCGAAGGACATTTGGTACATTAATAACTTCTGTCGGGCCATGTATTTGAAAGTTTACCGCATCCCATACTATGCCATCAGCAACTGGAAACGCTGAAATGTTCACAAATGTGTGGTCACGCTTCATGATGTGTGAAGAGGAATGTGGAGCCAAAGTTCCAGCAACACTGTTCACAGCAGAGCGTTCAGGTAAATAGTGACCATTGATGAGTAGAAAGAACACTGTGACAAAGCCAATGGACATGAACAAAAAAACAAGAAAAGTACCATCCAAATGTATGTCCAAGGTGGGATCAAAAAATTGTCTCTAAACCACGATACAAAAAGACTAAACTTGGACGGGACTTGTGATGAATTGGATTCTGAGTCAAAAGAATAACGTGTCGGGCTCAGTGGCGTTGTTGGTTGGTGTGCCACCGACTCTGTGGCGGGATAAGTATATTCGTCCTCGTCTATGCAGGGTGATGCAGGGGGTTCAAATATATTTTCAGGCAAATCAACCATCTCCATGGTAACATCAGTGACTGTTCGTGCAGGCGTACCTCGAACGCTTGTCCGATAAATGGCAGGACAAGAGACCGCTGGTGTGACACTATTTAAGATCGGCCAGATGTTGTAGCTTGACATTTTCCACTGAGATGTATCTGTTTTCCTTGCGACCGGGAAGCGGTGGTAAGATGACTGTACGTGTTCCATTCAAGCCCAGCACTGGAACCGGTGCACGAAAAGAGGGGCCGAATTCTTTTTTGTTCTCCACCTTCTCTCGTACCAGGTCGCCAATCTTCGGAAGCCAGCCGGCAACCGGAATCTGCAAAGCAGGGTCTGTGGCTGAAGGCAAATGTGCAATTGCTAGTTTGTCTCGGGCTTCTTGTAAGTCCTGTAACATAGTAGAATGATTATCTACATCAAACTTGGCGGATTGCGCCGCCATGTCTAGACCATCAAGGTCAGGCACAAACATTCGTATGCCAAAGAGCATTTCGTAAGGGGTCCGCCCACCCAGAGGCCTTCTAGGGAGATTATTAAGTGCACGTTGAACAGTATACAAGTGGGCCAGCCAGTTCCTGCCAGTACCTATAACTCTAGCTGTCAAGGATTGCTTTAAGTCACGGTTCATTCGTTCAACGATAGAGTTGCCCTCAGGCCTATACGGAGACGAAAATTTCACCCGCACCCCTAAGGAGCCCATTGCGTCCTTGTAAGCCTTAGAGGCAAACGCCGGACCTTGGTCAGAATGGAAGGTGCCGCATGCAAAAATTCCCACAAAGACTCGCAAATCCCTAATGACATTTCGTGCGTCAGCACTCCGTTGTGGCCAGACCCAGATGAACCGTGTGCACGAGTCCACTGCCACTAAGATATATTTATAGGCAGTGTCTGAAGAAAATGGACCGCAGTGATCCAAGTAAACACACCCAAAGGGTCTGTTCGAAATTGCAAGCGAGGTCTGCGGTGGTCTTGTGACTGTTGAAGGCTTGATCTGTTGACAAACGTCACAGGAAAGCACATAAGTACGTGTATCTTTGTATAAACCACGCCACCAGTAACGCTGCTGCAAAATGGAAATTGTCGCAGACACACCAGCATGCGCCGAAGCCATGCCTTCGTGTGCCGCTGCCATCAAGGAAAGTCTGCGGTCCGCGTTGGGGATCAGCCGAACCCCAACGTTAGGTATTGTTACATAAGGAGCCTGATCGGGACCTATCTGGTAAGAATATTTAGAAGGGAAACCTCTAGGGTAATTAATTCCTTCTTTTGTTGCAGCAATAGCTGCCAAGATATCAGTGTCTATTCTAGACATGGATCTAGTAACTGCTGCTACTGAACACGTGAGTACTGCTGATCTGGCAGCTTCATCTGCCAGACTGTTACCAACAGCGTGTGCGCCCACCCGGTGATGGCCTAGGGTGTGAACCACCTGTGTGAGTGGCAGACGTCTTTGTAATTCTGCCACCCTAACCCAAAGCATTTTATGCTTGATTGTGTTGCCTTTAGCGTCTCTATAGTCGTTTTGCGACCAAAAGAACAGATTGTCATTGTATGATTGAACACAGTAGTAAGAATCGCACACGATTAAAGTGGTCACATCAGGATTCACGAACTCAAGCGCAAGCACCAAGGCACGCAACTCGGCCAATTGTGCGGTACTGTCCCCGAGTGCCTGTGTATGCACCACAGTGGATTTGAACTTTCCGTTCACAAACGTACCTGCAACAATAGCACATGCGGCTGAATAAGCATGCTTGGACCCAGTGGCCGGTTGTGCCGAGCCATCGGTGTAGATCACACAGTCGTAATCCTCAAGCGGCAATAAGGACAAAGGAGGAGGATGAATAAATTCATACTGTAAAAACTCCTGAGTCTGAAGAGAAGAGTCGAAAATGAAAGTGACATCCGGAGACGTCAAAGATGTTGCCCATTGAATCCAACGGGGGTGCAAAGCTTTAGAGTTCGGAACACTTGCTTTAGTCACTGCCTCTAGGGCAGGATAGGGTGTCACCACCAGAATGCGTTTTCCCTGTGCCAGTGCGCGCTCCTTCAGGATCGCCATTTGCACTGCTGTTAGCACTTTCTCCACAGATGAGAACCGCATTTCTGCAGAGGTGTATAGATGTGACTTGTATGCGATAGGTACTGTGTCACCTTCATTAAAGGTTAAATACGTGAAGCCCACTGCCCCTGGAATGATTCTAATCACCAAGTTTGTGTGGTTATCACGCGTCAAAAGGTATTTAGACTCAAGAAGGTCTTTCTGCAGTGATTGCAGAATGGAGGTATGCTCCGGAAGCCAGCAAGACTTCGAAAAAGTAGGCTGTATCAAGGCATACAGTGGCTTGATACGCTGGGCATATTCGGGAATGTATGTACGTCCGAAATTCAGAAAACCCAGCAAAGACTGAAGCTTCTTCAGATTTGTAGGAGGGCACAGAAGTGCACATTTCTCCAGAAAATGGGGGCTAAACCCTTACCTTCATTGTTGAGCTCATAGCCCAAGAACAAAACGGTAAACTCAGCAATATGGGATTTTGCAAAGTTAATTTTGTATCCCTGAACCGCAAATTCAAGAATAATGCGGTCCACTCGCGTCAGATGCGGAAACAATTCATCGTCTGTCAGATAAATGTCATCCACATACGAACAGGCGTCTGGATCTATGCCGTCTAATAAAGAGACAACACGAGCGGCAAACACTCCTGGACTATTTTTGTACCCCATAGGAAGACGCCTGAATTTGAACATTTTACCACCGGAAGTAAAGGCACACCATTGGCCACTCTCCGGGGCTAAGTTGTGCGTGTAGAATCCATTTGAAAGGTCAAGGGTCGTTTTGTATTTTTTACGAACAAGACTGTCTACAAGCGCAGAACTATGGGTATTTTGCACCGCAAAGGTCCGACAATGAGAGTTCAAATGCCGGTAATCCAATACTAAACGGTACGATCCATCGGGTTTAGAAACCGCGAAAAGGGGATTGTTCATAGGTGATACACAGGGTTCAATTACTCCCTGATATTCCAACTGTGTCAGAATTTCGGAAACTGGGCCTTTTGCTTCACGTTTTATGGGATATTGGGGTTGTGGCTGTGGCAACGATCGCAAAGGTATTTCATGGGGGGAGATTCTTCGTCCCAACCCACGTGATTGCGGAATAACGCTGGAGCCAGGGACACAGCCCATTCTGCTGCAAGAGCCTTTGCTTTGTCCTTTGGGACATGTCTAGAAAAGCTCGGAAGGATTACCTCCTCACCTTTACGCGCTGTAAGTACGAATGGGGGTGGCCAATCCGCCTCTGCCAATAAAATATCATATGAAGAGGTCAGATTTTCCCAAAAAATCCCTTTAATTACACGCTGTATATCACCTTCAATTTGGAGGACTATATTAAATAGTCTATCAGGGGGTGCCACTCTGGTGTCTGCTGTTTCAACAGTAATGAATGTTTCAGTTGCTGTCGCCTCCATATGAGGACGTAGCGCCTCCCGCACTATGGTTACTTCCGCGGCGCTGTCTAGGAGGGTTACTGCCCACGTCCAATTCAGGAGTCTCGTTCTCACCGTTTGTGGCATATTTCGCTGTTACAGCGGCAACTTTCTTCTTCTGAAATTGGGGTCGAAAACGTTGAGCGTCTTCTTCTTTTCCTCTGACTTGTTGTCGAGGCTGGTCTCGTCCCTGTGGGGCCTCACGGGCCCTTCCTCTATCCTGGCGGTCTCCTCCACCGGCCTGTGACGAAGTCTGTGCCTGTAAAGAACGAGGAGAACGCGTATCAGGGATCTGAAACCTATCCGGAGACTTAATTCTCGCTCTATCGCGTAAATCATAAGTACGTTCAGAAGAAACTGAAACCGGGGATGCGCCTCGCGATCCCGGCTTTGTCTGTTGCTTACCCTGTTTTTTCAGCCTCCAGCTCTTTTTAGTGAAGACTGGTTTCTCATCCTTCTCAGATTGAGATTTAGTTTGTTGCTGTTGTGGTTGCGATTGTGTTTGCTGTTTAGCAAAAGGCTTGTTACCCAGGCTGTTTCTACCAATAGTTTTGTAAGCCTGGGTAATAATTTTCGGTAATTCGCGAGGCTTGTCCAATTCTGGGACCAAAGCCAAAGCGTTCGCTACTTGAAAGTTCACTGCATCGCCCTTGACATTCGCAAGGATCAGTTCAGCTACTACTTCAAACACTCCCACTAGTCTCATCCCTAATTCCACCGCCGCTTCAGGGCCGTGTTCATCCTGTACTTTTTTAATTACAGAGGGGAGAACTGTCATGGAAGGCGTACCAAAACATTTAGAATATACTGCTGCGAATACTCTACCCCAGTTGTCACATGCTGTCAACTCGGGAATTAAGTCTTTTGGCAAACTAATCGTCAAAATACGATGTTTATCCACTGGAGATGTATGTGGAAAAACTGCCTCCAACTGATCAAATTTTTCTGCAAGCCAATAAGGGAAATCATCCTTATGTTGTGGACGTTTGCCCATTACAGAGTTCACCATGACAGGACTTATGGTTACTCCGGCTGCACCAGCTGGATGGCCGGCAACTCCAGGAGGGGCTCCCTGGATGTTGCCAGTAACATATTGCACTAAGGCTCGATGCACTCGTACTAAAGCCGAATACATGTTGCGCAATTCCGCGACTGGTATCGTCATATATCGCGGATGTGGGGTGTACCCGGCCAAAACAGGCCAAGTGGCCCCATCAATAGATAAGGGGCCTAAACGAACCGTGGTAGTCGGTTGTGGAAGGGCGCCATTAAACCAAACACGGTGTTGCCAAGCCGTGAGCGGTACCTCAAGACAAGAATAAGGTATATAATTATTAGGAACTGCGGTGGCTGTATATTCATGGAACAAATCGTCAGTCCCATCCACTGCAGGAAAAGTTACCCATGAGTAGAACACCTCAAAGTGGTAAGCCGGATCGGCTTGTACCACAAAGATCAGTTCGACTCCAGTATCTGGCACTCCATACGCCCGTAAGTGTGTTCAGAGTGCTCCGCGGCTATGCGCCGCAATTTGAACAGCCATTTACGGCTAAAATACTTCAACAAACTAACAAGAGGCAGCACAAGTAGGGTTTTAATCAAGAAAAACCTTTTCTAATAACTTCAAGCTTGAAAGAACCTACAATAACTGTAATATAGGAGGTATCACCATCACACACGCTTCCGGAAGCGTACGTGAGGGTTGTGTGGACAAGCACAAGTACTACTCAAGCGTCTCGCAAGTAAGCTGCCCCACTTGTTGGTTGCGCCATGTCATAAGGTTTCTGCACATACAGAGCTATGCACAGGATAATAGGACCTCGGAATATAGTGGTGAGCCAACCATAAACCTTAGCACCCAAAATCCCAACCCAACTAGCCTTAGCGTCCCATTAGCACCAATGTACCAATGCTTAGACAACCCAGAACACGGTATCTCTCTCTCAGGACTCGCAGAGGCAAGAACACTCTTTCGTCACATTCGTACCTGTCCACAACATGCGTATGAAGAGACACTGTATAGGTTAAAATGTTTATTTCAACTTACGTGCTCTAAGGTACAGTACACGTGTCAGTACTAGTAGCATAATACATAAGAACAATATAATCAGCATAGTTACTACTCCATAGAATACAAACGGGGAAAGCATCTCATAAAGCAGTGGAGATATGTCTAACTAACATTAGCACCCTCCCCGTGCTGGAAGCCAGTTTATTATAATAATAGAAGACCTTTGGGCTTTGACTAGCGAACCCCCATACCTCAGTCTCTTGACGCAAAACTACATCAGCAAACAATCACAGCTCTTCTCACTGGAAAGGTCGTCTCCAAGTGCTATCTTAGAGCAAGCAAACGCATTATTAAAAGCACACTAATTTCTCGATGGCAGCTGTACAAGTGTTATGTCTAGGTGCGAGGGACGGGCCAAATCAGCATAAACCAGGGGTTGTTATTCGACCTTGTAACTGTTGTTCAGACTGAGCCCAAAAGGGAACAGGAGAAAAGGTGAGCAACAGCATATGCAGACTGTTGCAGAATCACTTGGCAATAACAAAGGGCGAAAGAACACCATCCAATAATAACGTGCGCAATAGACATCATGGCATCCAGGCCTGCGGAACATGGTCAGACCATCCAGGAGGCCATGACCCACAAGACAGGGGGATGGAGGAGTTCTCCAATCTGCTTTTGAGTTTCACCCTTATCTCATTCTCCAATTGTAATTTTCTACTGCAACAAGAATCTCCCCGTATAACACAGGTGTTTGGTGTAAAAGCAGCTGTTGTTCCCAAGCCCCCTTATCACACGCGTGACCGTGTCCCTGGAAAGCTGCCTATGACCTTCTCCGCTGGATTACCGGGACACCTGTTCTTCTCTTAGCAGATACCTTGGAATTAATTTTCGCTTTTTCCCTGACCCCCTCTACTGGGTCCCTAACCGTGCGCGGGAAACCCCCCCTCCAACTTCTAATGTGTTTACCTCCCATCTTCAGGGATAGTTATGTGTGTTTTCGAATATTGAAACACTGCAGCAGTTCACTACAATTACTGCAAACACTCAGTGACACCCTCCCGTTTCTCATAATTGGGACCCTGTTTTGACCCAAAAGAAACCTTTTCTTGGGTGCTGCCTGAAACATTAACACAACATTTCTCTGCCAAGTGTCTAGCTGGACTCCACTAAACCTGGCATTTAAACTAAGCAAAAGGCCATCCGTATTTAAACAAACTGTTTAAGGACCTTGCACCTCCGCTCCAGTCAGACGAATACATCCTTGTCATCACAAAGCTTCAAGTGATTCCATTAATTAAAGCCACTACTGGCTCCCAAGTACCCGTTACATTTGCTGGTTAACCGGCTGCACCTATTTTCATTTCTTTCAGGAAGGCAAGCACCCTGGCAAGAGGGGTTGTTCCTTGTTTACCTGCGTGTCTGTCTGTCTTTGGTTTCACAGGAGTGTCCCTGACTGACGCTCAGCTGAAGCATTTATTAACCGTCCCGGAACTGGTTGTCTTTTCATAAACATTATGGAAACGGTTTTTATAATTTAGAAAATTACGGCTGCTTCGACCTCTGTCTGTGACACATACTTACATCCCATAGCATAGTTGCCCAAACTACTCGATTTAAATTAATGGGCTAACTGTGCTGCCAGACACGTGCGACTTTGTAGCTGGTGTGAGATTCACTTGTCATCCATACAGGTAGGCAGTATGGTTGGAGAGTACTGGGGTTGGAACAGCACAAACTCTGGATTTAAAATGAAACACCCTGGATTGGGGCTCTCTTTCATAACAGGAACTGATTTGAACCCCACTGAACCCTTTTGCAACCTTAGACCAATGAACGTCTGGGGGGAAAATACTTATGCTCTACTCCAAACCTTGAAATCTGCACGCAGTTCTTTGACAGTTCATAGCTCACTGTATACTGCTATTAACACAAGCATTGGCATAGCCAATAGGTCTCGCCTTTGGGACCTTATAAGTGTTTAGCCAAAGGCGAGACCTATTGGCTATGCCAATGCTTGTTTAAGTAGGCCACTCTTGACGGAACTTCTGACTTCATGTAGGAGGTTCCTCAAAGAGGTTCACCCGTGACTCTGCCTCAGCAGCACTGGACTTTAAAAGATACCTTCTCTCATAAATTAGAAGGTAAACAATGCAGTTTAAGCAGATTACTTAAGTCTAGAAAGTTTAGTTTGGTCTTCAGGCAATGGCCCACAGCGTTCGAATCTGACAGCTAAATTCCCAGTGAAATACACTACTTTTTTGCTTGAAGGAGCATTGGTTGGTCAGGGTTACGACTGCCAAACATAGGTTCCTGATAGGTGTGCCAATTTTCGCAAAACATTTTCTTTATTAGACCTTCTACATAATGAAGAGTGTTTTGAACTTGATACTGGCCTTCACCAGAAAACAGTTGAGGGCTTCAGGGTCTAGTTTCGTTCTCAGGAAATATTTCATTAGTCATAACCACCATATAAAAGATTAAATATCACAAACAGTTTGGTAGTACAACAGTCCTTATATACTTTTGAACACTAGAAATGTAACATTCCTTTTGCATTTCTGTGAGAGGCAAAATATGTTAAACTTTGTCTATAGCCCTCCACTCTGATGTTGATAGATGCTTCGAAAGGGATCCATCACACTGAGACTTGCAATATCGAGACTGCCATCACAATGGGTGGCTTGCGCTTTTCTCACATGAAAACATACTAGAGCTCACCATCCCTCCCAAATGGCTACCACTTAAATCCTAATCTGGAAAACCTAGACTGGGTACTGACAGAACGATACCAAGAACTAGAGACATCCAGGACCCAAACCCTTTATAAAAGTACCAAATGTCGGAGGCCTGGATAATCCCATACTAAAGAAAATTCAACAGGTGTGGTCTACGACACACAGGGAACAAGGTAAAAAAAGAATGTCTTCACTTTGAGAACCCGCCCCCGCCCCATCCCCTCCCCCTCAACATAGAACGCGGGGTAGAAGTACAGACATGGGCAACGTGGAGCATGGGGGGAAAGAGGCACACGGGTGAGAAAAACACGGAGCTCGGATGAGGGGGAAGAGAAGTACATGAGGAAGACACCTGGAAAACATGCACTCTCAAGGAGTGCTTAACCAAAAAGTAAAAAAGTAGTGCTCGAAAATTAAGCAGTGGAAGGCCAGAAGTAATTGGGCCATGCTCCAGTAGAGGCACAAACACAAGAGGAAGGCAAGTCCACATAAGTTAACAAATAAAAAACAAGCAACTTTAAGTGAAAATAAATCCAACCAATGGTAAGCAATGGGCAGGCTCTAAGATCACTGTAAGCTGACAATAGATTTTTGGGCAAGCTGAAAGCTTTCGCTGTCTAAGAGGCGAGACCTAAAAATGTCCTATGAATTGCTTTGCTGGTGATGCAAACAAATGGTAGGACATATAATACTACATATGCTCAGTTGCCAATAGGAGAACAAACATTACGCATCATTAAAAGTGTTAGTGACTTCATCATCATTTTCTAAGTAGAACTAGCACTCCTACATGATATCCAAGGTGTTTCAGGAATGAACACAAACAAGTAAAGGTGGATTTCCTCAGCTCTTGCACTCCCAAAACTATGTAATCTCAGGATATGGAAAAACTGTGACCATACCAACACATGAAGAATGGATGGACTTTATGGCCACTATAAACACACATAGGAGACTAAACTCGGATAGGCTATCCAGGGCCTATTTACATCAATGTGTCTATCACCATTATTTTTTTGGAACCCAGGTGCCTGTGGGAAATCCCCTGCATGGCGCTACTGTCTGACAGAGCTGCTGTTACCTCCTAGGACATGCAACAATATACCTGCCTAAAGTAATCTAATACGGGCAAGGTCATGAGATGGCAGAATAAATACAATGTTTAGTTTCTCTCCTCTTTTTTTGTCTTCTATTTTTGCCTCTTACCCGAGCATCATATACATACATAATTTGTCTTATAGACTATGTGAATCAATGAGGACCTGAACTTACTATCTAGATGAGTCACTGTTACCTCTTTAAATGTATGCAGAAAGTTCATACTAAATTCCTTCTATGGAGAATGAAAACACAAAGATATCAAAACACAATGAAAAATATATATATTTATGTAGACACAAGGGTTTAAGGGAGACAAACATTTGGAGTAAAATAATATGGACATGGCAAGGGAAACCAAGAGGAGAAAGAAAAACAGACCACGCACATAGTTTGCTAAAAGTCGACCATACTCTGACAGTCTTAAAACTCCAATTTCAGATACCTTATCAGCTCGAAAAAATATTGTTGGGTCTGTTGCTGCCCATTCAGGCAGAGAATGCCTTCTCTCATCCAAAGAGATGTTACCTAAGCATCTAGTGACGATTGCCTGCCTTTCTATGTTGTGCAACAGCTAAATGTGGACTTAGTTGATTATTTGTTATTTACATTTCTACAGCGCCAGCCATCGTTGGTATGGTATCTGCGCACTTTTATATCTGGGCACACTTTGGACAGGATCTGGTAAGGCTATCAATTCGAGTGGAGGAACAAGCATTTGATGGTGTCCGTTTTGCTGATGTTTGGTTGTGTATGGTTAATATGGAGATTGTTTTGTCTAAAGATTTAAAGAGTTTTTGTAAGTCTTTGTTAAACTAGATTGAGTTTGATTCAGGAAGATTGTGGTGTTTTTTTATGTTGAAGGATTACTGGTTTTTCTGGCAGTTATATCAAAGAATCAATTGTCTG
The DNA here is from genome assembly GCA_963921515.1 of Calotriton arnoldi. NCBI lineage: Eukaryota > Metazoa > Chordata > Amphibia > Caudata > Salamandridae > Calotriton > Calotriton arnoldi. Next base: position 1,191,310 of record CAWUFW010001614.1, on the reverse strand, counting down.
GTGCTTTTTATACAACCATCGCAATTCAGGTTGGTGTCGTATTCATGCAAATATCGACTTGACTCCAGAATGTACGTTGGTATGGTGCCGGACAGAGCAGTTGATTTGGCCAAGATTTGTAAACTATGGAGTTTGTGGGCAGTGTTATGCACATGAAAGTGAGGGAGGGTCTGCCTACTTTGTGCTTTTTGAATGTGGCAGTTTGTCTGTGAGATATTAACAATGTGTGTCATTGTTGGCTGTGCACTGTTGTTGGCTATCCGATCAAAAACGAAATATTAGTTTTAGAAAGGTGTGATGGTCATGCGTGATAAAGGCTATTAAAAATATGTAGAATGGGGTTTGTGTGTTACACTTGGGCAGTGAGAATTGTCAGAAAAAACTACTCACTCACCAAAACAGAGTCACTTTTATACATTAGTGTGGTGTTGGATGGTGCCTTTTAAGGGTGAGTTGTCAGTCTTGGTTGGATTGTGGGTGGAAAGCACAAGGAGGAACAATTTGTTCTTGAGTCACAGATCTACCAATCCTACAGCAGTTATGTGTAAGTGCAAATCATTAAAAAAAATACCAAGAAAATACGAAGGAAATTTGTTGCTGTACTTCAGCCTATGTGATATTCATGTTAGAAAAATCCGTTTTGCCGTACCAACCTACGGATAAGGTTATCTGCATTTGCATAGCATCTGCAACCTTCAGAACGCAACAGAAGCACTTTCCTAATTTAGACACTCTTTCTGAACAGTTGATCTACCAGTGTTTGAAAAGAGAGGGAGAAGAAAAACCGAGACAGAGGAGTATGTGTAATAAATTAATGTGTATACAGGCGTGTATAGATAATGGAGTCGATTTGATTGGTGATAGACTGCCTTTAATTTTAGTCCTCCAAAGGGCCACAATTCTATAAGAGGGTTGCTAGACGTAGGACAGCCCCAGGAGTAAAAGGCAATGACTCCTTCCCCTCTGACGTACCCACACACATGCAGCTGCTTCTCTTTGGTTGACAAATTTACCTTTGTGGCTATCAAGCTGAACACGACAGTGGGAGTTAGAGGGGAAAGTAATGATACACTCCCCTTTATGACCAAGGGTGCTTATACTACTGATCTGTCAGAGTTCAAGGGGCAGTGCTCCTCAGGATGATTAAGACCATATCTTGGCACTGACGAAGTTTAAGATGTCCTAAGGAAGACTGCCAGAGTGTGGGAACACCCGGGTTGCCCGAGTCTTCTAATCTTCTTCGCACAATGAGAGCTAAGCCCGAGCATGACTTAGACTCACACTGAGGTGCGTGTTGTATACGTGCAGGGCCCTATCCATTTGGTGTAATGATTTAAAGGTCCTGGACTTCTAATAGAGAATGTTATGTGATGTTCTGAGAGTGACAGAGTGAGTTTAGTGCAGAGCACTGTACTGCTTCTTTAGGGTGAGGGGCAGAGACACACAAGCTGCACACCTCTGTCGGTTTGGCGCTAAGATTCAAGGTTCTTGGGACGCAAAGGGAGATTAGGTTGCATTGGGTGAAAATGGGTGCCTGGCCCTGCATCTTGGCTGATGGCACATGTAGCCATGTGATAGCAGGGGAGAGAAGGAAGGCACCTTGGGGCATATTTACGTTCCCTGGCGCATGCCTGCATATCAGCAGGGATGCGCCAGGGAAAATGCGTCACGCAAGTTTACCCTTGCGCCACGTCCGATGCGCCGCATTTACAATGCGGCGCATCGTGGCGCAAGGATAAGCAGATGCATGACGCATCTGCCGGCGGAAGGTTGGCGCAGTGCTGAAGTTGTGTCGCAAGCGCGACGCAACTCCAGCACTGTTCCAACCTTCCCTATCCCTAACATGGTGCGTCAATCCTTACGCCTGCTTGAAGCAGGCGTAAGGATTTGACGCACCAGCGTCGGAAGAGTGACTGCGTGAAATCTTGTAGATTTCACGCAGTCACTTTTCCGAGGCGTTCCTGCGCCGGAACGCCCCCCCCCCTGCGCCGGTACGCCCACATGAAACCTGACGCACGTTGTAAATATAGCGCAACGCTGCGCATGGTTTGCGTCGCCGCTGCGTCACATGCGTGACGCAACGGCGGCGCAAAAGTGGCGCAAGGGGCTTGTAAATATGCCCCCTTGATTGCACGGATCCCTTACAAATATGTTGGCTAGGGCTACAGAAAACGAGCACTTTCAGAAAAAGAGTCTACATTTCTTGGAATCGGCACTGCAGACATAGCAGTTTAAAATCTGGCTATTTGCCTATTAGCAAGCTGCCTCGATTCTGTTTAAGTATCAGAAAACGCCAGTGGATTTTCTTCTGCGCATACTTTTAAACCTACACGATCAGATACCAAACAAGGCTCCCAAAAATAAAAATTGTTCTGGTTTTTTTCCCACACGGCCAGATATTCTGTAACTTAACATAGAAATTAGCAGTGTGCTTTATTTCATGAAATCTAAGGTGCCTGCACAGTTCATCCAAATACAAACAGGTACAAAACTCTTGAACCACTGTGAAGTTGCAAAACCTATGCACACACAGAAAGGAAGCCTCCTGTCGGCTTTTTAGTTACACCTAGATATATTTTTGAGAAACGAGCAACAGCAAATCGCAAGACTCGTTACAACAAGGTTTGTCTAGGCGCGCGCAGCATTTATCCAGCAACCATTATGAAAAGCGGGCGAAGTACTAAGTCACATGAAAGGGCCGCGTTCGACAGCAGAGCTTTTAACCCTTAGAAGCGTGGCGCTGTGCACCTTTAAATTAACATGAACAAAGAAAACAAGCGCGCGCGCCTAAAAAAGTGTCGGCAAAAGTGAAAGCGTTTCCCTTGCGGGAGCGAGCCACGGGCACCATGTGTTTGCAAGTTAATTACAAACATATGGTGTCAAGCTCGCTCCCGCAAGGGAATCACTAAACGTGCACGCGTTGCCATTGAAGGCAATGCAACGCGTGCACGTTTTGGGACAAAAACCGTAGCGATTGCTACAGGTCTTTTTCCTATGCAGCGCATGCGCGCTGCGTAACCAAGACCTAAAAAAGGAAGTCTCTGACAAAAGTGGTAACCCACTGACATGTTGACCTTGCATTCCCTTTGTGATCTGCATGGTCCATGTTCTTTGCAGCAGGCATATTAACCCTTGGCACTGCTTACTATGAATAAAACAAACAACTTCCCCCAGTCAAAACTCCTACTACACAAGACTCCGCACTCGCCAGCACGTTAGGAGTTTTCTTGCCTTTCAATTGTTTCCTGAAAATTGCTGGAGGACGGGAATGCGGCAGCATGGCTTTTAATCACAAAATAAACTAGCAAAACGGGCGCCCCCCTGCCCAGTCAGCACCCGCTGCGGTCGCACTGCCTTGGAGCCGGCCCTGAGCTGAAAAGCATGCATTTTCGATCTTACTCCTGGGAACTCGAGCCTGCCAGCAGGCTAACCTACTCCAGGCAAAACGCCTTTGCGCCATCCATGCTGTGATTACTTATATCATTTATCCGAAGTATGCTTTTATTGTCCCTTGATGTAGCGTGGGCGCGTGTAGATGTTAACGGCAGCCAAAGCCAAGGAGCCCCTTTCAAATTAAATTCAATCCATGGGCCGATCATTCGCTGTTCTGCGCGCCACTTGGTACCCACGTGCAGCGTCCTGGCCCCTGTTAGTTAGCCTTACCGCCTCAAAAACTCAGCTGGTGAGACATGTCTTATTCACCCCATATTACGATGCGATTTGCCCCAGCAACGCAGCACCAACCTCAAAAACAAGCGAGCTACCCTTCCCCGCTCCTTTGCGCCGGAACTTATTCCGCGTAACTGAAATTTGTATCCCTGTTATCCCAGGTGTCCCACTGTTAACCCGGGATGCTCCAGTGCGCTACAAGCAGCTGGTAATATTCCCTGCGCCCTCGATGCACGTTTTTATTTTTTTATTTTTATAAGGTAAAGCCAAATCGGTCTCAGTCTCCCCCTGTTGAGCTTATGCGCCCACCTGAGCTTGGAGCCACGCAGCCACTAACTTTTTGCGGACGAGGGAAGGGGAGCTGGGGCCACCACCCCAGCTGTGACATAGGGGAAGGTAAACTTTGAATTTCCATCAGCGGCAATGAGCGGGATTTGACCAGACGTTAGCTGCGCGTTCGAGCCTGCCCCCTCCGGTTTAAGTCTAAACTGCCCTCGGAGCATGCAATAGTTCCGCTGGGGGAGGGGGGTGCGAAGCCCTGGAGTCTCCTGCCTAAACAATGCGCCTTACCCGATGCCACTAGCCCCGGTTGGCCGCGGTCGGCATGCCGCTCTAGAACCCTGTGGCCACCCGGCAAGGAGACATGCGCCCTATGGTGAGTACATTTAAAAACAAAGCATTTTTGCGTAGCTTGACCAACGCGGGGGGGTTGAACCCGGCTCCCGACTGCACATCCTGTGCTCTACTATTGAGCAACAGCCCGTCACCGTTCGATATCCCCCCCCAGAGCAATTTTCTCCGTGCCTTATCAGCCTTGCCCCCGTGCTCACCTCCACTGCCTGCGAACTCGTCTTCGGGGGCACCGCCGCCCGTTCTGCCCCCACTCAGCGTTTGGCGCCTTAAGCCGCCAGCCCTTTCGTCGCGAGGCAGGGTCCCGGTGTGGACTATCCTGAGCATGGCTCCGTCACCCTATGCGCGTCCCTCCCTGTTCTTCCTCATTGGTAGGCCGCAGAGCGTGGCCTAATTCTCGCTGCATAGCCTTCCTCGTTGGTAGGCCGCAGAGCGTGGCCTAATTCTCGCTGCATAGCCCGGTGGCTGCTTTGCTTCTTCTTCCAAGGCGATGGGAACGGGAAAACAGGTCCCGCCCCTCGCTGCGACTGGACGGTGTAGGTAACTTCCCATTTCCTCGATCGACCGGGTCCATGTCGCCGTCCTTCTTTTACTCTAAATCCATTGGCGCTGCTCCCTCAGCTCCCTGATGTAAAGGTGAGCTGCCCAGGGGGAGCATCGCCTTATATACTCCTCCCCCTTTCTCTCTTCCCTTTGTTCTTGGGAAGGGGGAGAAGAGGCCCTCGGGCGCTTTTTGCCGCGCTGCCTTTCCCGGCGGCGCAAACCAGCGCTAACCGGATCAGTTCCCAGCGGGCTCTGGCGGCCGTTACGGCGCCGGCCCTCGAGGCCCCCTTCGGGGGCGGCCTCTGCTATTATATGCAAGTGAATGTTGCTAGGCTGACGGATGCAGCGACTGCTCGCATGTTCTTGCTGAAGCTCCAAAGTTGGACCACTCCTACCTTGTCTTGGTGTTTGTAAATAGCTTTTGGGACTTGGGGTTATTGGACTGATACGTTTAAAGGTAAGCGACAATTTCTCCCCCAAAAAATAAAAATAAAGAAATAAACAAGAATTGAGCACTCCACGACATCCAGCGGTTAGCCTCACACAGCACAGTGCAACAGCATTTTGCAGGCAATACCCACCTGTACTTCCTTACAACTTGCCAGTGTAAATCATTATTATTCGGTAGTGATGGAGCTCTGCATGCGTGGCCATTCCTTGCTTTAGATATACAAAAGCATTAGTTCCCTGGATAGAATGCAGACACAGATATAGTGGCTAGCGGGCTAGGGCACCCACTGTAGGGGTCTGTGCTTAACCCCACGGTCTCAGGCTCAAATCCCAGTAGGCCCACTCAGCCTTTCAGCATTCTGAGGTCGATAAAATGAAGACTATTAAGTTGGGTATCAATAAACACCAGTTAATCTGCGCCAGGATATCTCTTGGGGTGAAGGTGTGCACAAATACACATGTTATGTTTGGCATAGTCAATGTCAATCACTATTGTCCACCTTTCCTCCTTATGCAGTAAGGACAGGAAACACATACAGAGGGTAGCATCTGCCAGACACAGCGCCGAGATAGCAAAGTTCGGTCTGAAGCGCTTGGTAAAACCCATTAATTTTGTAATGGTCCATTTCTATAGATTTTAAATGTAAACAGAAAACATCCGTTATGAATTACGGGGATAGCATTTTCAAGAAGGATTTAAGATACTGCAGTTTAAACAGCATCAACCTCGAACAAACGCACGTCCCCACTACACACTCAGGAGTCCATTCTCGGTAATGGCAGTATTGGCCCCTCTCACTAATGCACCAAGCAAGTTAATATGAAATAGTAACAAAACAAGCCATGCTCTCGAAGGTTAAGCACATAGAAGTAGCACATAGCCCCAAATGACAGTAGGTCATGGTATACCGACGACCAGGCCTTATGCGAACAATATGTTGCATTCTGGAACTAGTAGCTGCACTTATCAGGGTACGCATGACCTCAAAATCCTGGCATGCAAGCATGCACCCTGGGGCATTGAGCTCAAATGACTGTCTTCACAATATGAACAATGATGGGCAAAGCAATAGGTTTGGTATTTTGCACAGCTACAGGACCTCAAGTATTTATCAGATGTCCCTCTCAGAAGTAACTGCAGAAAACCTATAACAAGGCTTCAGGCCATCCAAAAGTTTCTAGAGGTCTCTATAGAGTCAGGTGCAATGGACTGGAATCTTCACCAAGCAGCAGGGTGTCAAGTTGTTGCTAGGGCTCCTTCTAGGGTGACAGACATGTGCGTTAAGTGAGCTGTATTAAGTACCTAAGTTACTTACAGTGAGGCAGAGGGGAACCCGCAGGACCCACAAAAAGGTGGCCTATGTTAAAACATAAACAGGGAATCTTCGATTCCGACGCTAATGTCATTGGACCATTCACATTTTTAACATTTTAACAGCCTGGGAAGATTGTGAGCTGAACCGTGCAGTATTCACTGCTATGGGGGAAATTCCTTGAAGGAATAAGGGTCACATTGCAATTAAATGTTGTCGTGTAGTTCCTATATTACCCATACAGGACCTGCGCGTTCGGATAACATAAACTGTGGGTTTGGTGGCAGACTGACTCTGAGCACCCCCACCGAGAAATGTTAGCCTGTTTGCATAAGCTAGCTCACAGTACCACTAGTGTCTCCTCTTATCGGGGAGAGAATAGTTCCTGGCAACCTTAGAACATTACAACCCTGATCCCCAGGATCGTGGAAACAATGTACTACTTTTCGCTCAGTCACTCGTGCTTACTTATCTTGTCTCAGAGATACACAGAATAGACAGCCTGGGTGTTTCAATAAGGGTTTATTAAACAGTTGTTATTCTTGTGTATAATATATGAGCTGCAACAACCATTAGACAGTAGCAGAGATATATGATTAGCAGTACAGTGAATATAAATGGATAGTACAGTTCTACCATCTTGCAATACGCATGAATAAATACATGAATATAAAATGCATGATAAAAGAAAGCGCGTACTCCTACGATGACTATCTAGATGTACCTGAATGTACCTAGCATATGAGTAGGTGTGAAGCCAAGAATCCCTCTAGGATTTAGTCGAACCCTATTACCTGAAGTGTGAGAATGTAGGAGCCCTTCTTGGTCTCGAGTTGGACACCCCACGAGGGATGTTCAGACCACTGCCAGCTGGAGCATCTGCATGCAGGAGCCTCAGTGTCTCTGGTCAGTGTGTCGGCCTGGAAGTCTCGGTTCCCTCTAACTAACACCAGCAAGAGGTGCTGTATTTATACAAAAAGTATCTAGGGCTCCTTTGTCCCTTGTTGCTTGTATTAGCCATTGTTGGATTTGAGGATGACGTATGGGATGAACCGTGTATGTAGATATGGGGAGGAAGGTGGTGTAGCCCCAGCCTGGTTTCTAAGAATCCTTATGAATATTCATTCATACTGTGTGAGTCTATTAATGGAGTTATAGGACTCTATTGTTTAGGAGAAACCCTCCTTCTGCACCCAGGACTAGAACTAGGTAAAGCTTCAATCCTAAAAGGCTTGTTACAGTGTAGTGTAGGGGAGGTAATGTAGGTGAAGGGGTATGATGTTACCCGGGCCTATATAAGGGTACCTATATGGAACATAACAATGTAGACTCTCATTGCTCAAGGCCCCATATTTCTAACCTCAGCGGCGCCTCTATGGTGTATAAAATGCGGAAACAAAGACTTTTGCTCTGAGCTGTTAACCAACACAGGTTTTACCGGCAGCCGATCAGGACCCATTCATCGGCTGGGTCTGGTGGCTTAGTGGACTAATGCATCCACTGGGTGGGCCTGGATTCGACCTCATGGCCATAGGATCAAACCTCGCGGGGTTCACTCAGCCTTCCGGGGTCGTTAAAATGACAATCATTGAGTGGGGCATCAATAAACATCTGTTATTCAGCGCCAACATGCCTACGGGTGTACCTACCAGGCTTTAGCCAAATGACCACTTGCGCATGAAGGAAAGATGGTGATTTCAAAGGGCATAGGAAGGGTGATGGCAATGGCAAAGCACGACTGTCAGTCTATGCTGAGTAATATGTTTCACATCATTAATTACAATGTTACTAGAAGGTAAGCCGAATCAAGGCAGGTCTTTGATTCTGGTGGAGGGCAATTAATTCCGGGGATAAACCAATTGAACTAGGACGATTTCTGGATTAAGCAACAAGGATCACAGCTGGTTGGCATGTAGTGTGGGACACCCCCCTCTGTGGGGTAAAAGTGCCATGCATGTGAATATTCTTACACAGTCCAGCAAAGGCCCTGCTGTTGACAACATCATTGATTTACAACAAAGTACCATGTGTTAGTGGATGTGTATCACAAGATGAAGCAGGGCACACATGATTTGCCGATGCCTTCATTGATGCATAGTCATAGCGGTTGAGATCCCACCACAGGGGACGAAGATGAGGCCATGTCCCTTGACAGAATATGCTAAAAAATTATTTATTGCACTGGGATTTGTGCTTGCAATATCCTTTCATTTGCAGTCGGAAATGGATAATGTAAAGAAATATCTGTGAATGAATGAACTGGGCACACTCAGCAGTCAAGCAAGCAAAAGATTAAGCACTTTTCGTGTAATCCAGAAGTGTGACGGAAGCAGCAATTTTAACAGCCAAAACAAATCAAGGTACTTACTGGCAGATGCACAAAAGACAAACATTCACTGAAACCGCATTTGACACATTATAAATTTGTTCGCCATAGTTTATCAATAAAACTGTGCAAATGTATTGGTCATTTAAAAAGAATATGTGCTCTCCATAACAAGTGTGTGTTACAGGTTGCTTCAGTAAAGAAAAAATGTGCCCGCCCTATCACAATTGCAGCTAGGCAGGTTGCGTAAGCTTGTGATTCTAAAAGTGTGCTGTGGTTCCAAGTTTTGGGAAACACTGGGTTAAAGCACAAAGGCCACAATTTATTAGAAAACATTCGGCATTCCCATAAATTAAGAAAGGGCAAGTAATCTGTACATATTGTTCTCTTCCTGTTCTCACCATCCCAAAAGCTTTTCCATCCACTTGTCTGTATTCTGGTATACATTAGCAGAAGTTTGGCTCTGGGCAACTTACGCTAGGGTGTGGACAACAGCATGGCAATACAGGATCTAAATATCGCAGTCAGACAGTGATGGGCTTGCAGGCAATAAGGACATGAAATGAAGTGGGATACTAGGGTCACAGGTCCTGCCACCCCTGATCGCATTATGATGGCAGGGCGGTGGGATTCGCAATGCTACAGGAGTTACATATTCGCCCATATAGGGGCAGAAGGGTACATTGGCAGGAAACTGTGTAAATATAGTGGGTTTTAAATAGGTTTTCCTTCTGGCCATTTCTATAGAAGATGTTCACTCTGTAAAGAATATGGGAAACAGGATCCTGCATTTAAGCGGAAAAAAAATAACTGCTGCCATTCAGCCAGGTGGGTTGTGTTAGTTTGTTATTCTAATAAGTGAGCTGTGGCTCCAATAGGTTGAGAAATATGAGTTTGAAGCGCAAATGTTGATCATTACCACAACACATTTTGCATTCATAATTAAAAGGTGCAGGTAAATTTGTTCATATGTTTTACTCAATGTTCTCACCATCCAAAAGCATTGGCATCTTTTTCGGCACTTTGGTATACCTTTAGCAAAAGTCTGGCTATGGGCTACATACGCTAGGGTGGGGACACCAGCAGGGGACACAGCATCTGAAGATCGCAGCCAGACTGATGGGTATTGCAGGCAATAAAGACATAAAATGTAGCAGAATATTTGGAGTACACTTAGGGGACCTCTAGCCTCACACCCTGTTTTTAGATCCTCCTTTGTCTTTGGATTAGGTGGGATAGGATCACCTGGCTTCCTTGAAAGGACATGACACAGCTTAAATTTGATACATGTCATTTGATTCCTGTGGGTGAGAGGGCCATGCCAAAGGTGCTAGCTCAAGCGGTGGGTGGGAGGTGCCATCGGTCAAAAGACTCCACGCTGTCCCCGCCCAATGACCCTCTCCTGGAGGTCCATATTTCACTTGCTGGTGCGGCACATGGTTAGCAGCTTGAACCCTTAAATTTGGGACTCGCCAAGTAGGGGGGTAAACAAGGGCTTAGTCAACCCTCAAATGTAAATGCACAAATTTGCACACAGTTCACAATTCATTATATCACACAGAACTGGGGTTACGAAGAAAGCAGTAGTTTTAAATCCCCAAGGAGTCCTATTTCTTGCTGGTGTTGTAGTCCCATATAAATGGAGGTCAGCGGGTAAAGATAAGTATATTGGGTTGGCCGCAAACAATTACTTATTAACAAATATTCTCATGGCCTTGGAGGGGGACACCACAATGCTTACCAGCGAATGCCGAGTTCGGGGCCTTGGGAGTGAGGGGCAAATACAGGTCTCAGTCAACCCCTAATCAGAGGGCTCAAATTGGCACAGAGGGCACCACAAGGACATCACCTGGAATGGTGGTCTAAGAAGAGAATAGTAGTTCCCAACTTATGGGGTGGCCATCGAACATTCATACAGAAGTGTAATTATAACCATGTACAAGCCCACCAAGCAGGAGGGCTTAGTTCAACTCAAATTCGAAATCAAATAAAATAAGAAGGTCATGGAAAATTAGGCATGGCCTCATTAGTGCAAACACCACATGGTACCCCGATAGGGACGGGGCAATCCTGCCAGAGGTAGACAGGGAATAGGCCCAGCTAGAAGGAGTGGTAACTGCGGGTTGCAGGGGGTTATGGAGCCTGCAATGGTGAGGAGGCCCGGATATGACAGCGGCCACATCCAGGGCATTGGTGGAGTTAAAGGGCGATCCGGAGGCTGATTGGTGCATAGGGGTACCCTCTTCAGGAGCACAATAGGGATACCCTATGCCAAACCTCAGGAGTCTTTACGGCAGGACCCTGGATGAAACGTCAGCGCCCCACTAGTCCTTTGGGCGGTTGTAAGCCTGAGCAACCGGGGGCTCGCCCCTAAAAAGGAATGAGTAAAGTCATGGACTGGTGGTCCACGGTATTTTAGAGGGACAATCCCCACATAAATAGTAGCACCGAATGGGTTGGCCACGTTGCAATTTGGCTCATCAGGCAGGCAGGGCAGCTAAGGTCATTCACCGCTGCCTGCCCTTTGATCGCCCGTAAGTTAACCCACCACGTTGGCATACTTCATGTATATAATAAACCTGCAGCAAACTGTTTTCGAACAAAATTTGTGGGGACTGATTATTTTGCAGCAAAACTAATTACTGCTTAGCGGGGAGGGTTGCCGATATCTGCACTATAGAAACTGACTGCCAGGATGGTAAAAAAGGCATTTGTTATGTGGTGGAAAATTTAAGGGTTAAGAGTTGAATAGAAATAATTTGTATTCAGTAACATTCGAATATTTTTTAGTCTTTTAGCTGCAAGTGGCTTGGTTAACATCTGTTACAGGATGGAGGCCACTTGAATAAATAATAAGTGAAATTAGTACAAATGGAAGTGACACAGACATAATTGGCATGAGCAATAACTTTAAGACTTGTGATATCAGGGTTGTTGGGAATTATTTTTTAAGTATTACCGACCTATTTATTTCCCTTTTGGTTTTGTGTACATTCCTTCATGTACATTGCTTTCTAAAGCTGTTGTTACTTTATCTGTTATGTGTTTGTTATAGTTTTCCTTAACGTAAGTGATAACGTTCCCAGGTGAAAATCGGGAGATGCTTTCTCCAAAAGTGATGTGGGCATATGCGAAGGTGACTCTGCACAGGGCAGGAAACCTGTGCATCTGCACCTGGCGCTGACCTCGGGGGGTAAGGGTGCTTGTTTTAAATGGTGGTCTCTAGTTGGCAATGGCTCGCGCCACTGTCCAAATAGGGACCCTTCTTCCTAAGTCAGGGCAAGTGGGCTACCCCCTTTGATAACCCCTGCTCAACCCTGTGGTAACGTAGCACGAGCAGTTAGGCCTATCTCAGAGGCAGTGTGTGAAGCATTTATGACCATGCACAATAAGGCAGTAACGACACCACAAAAGGACACAACTCAAGTAGGTATAGAAAAATAGTATCTTTATCTAAGGTTTAGTACGAGACTCTCAAAAGCGTTTTAACCAGTCACAATGCACGTAAATCAGTAGGGACTTAAAACGGCAATACGTATTCACCAGAACGTGGCACTGACTGAGTTAAAGGCCTGGGTCTACGCGACCCGTTGCGCACCAGATACCTGTCATTGGACGGGGACCCAGCACGTAGCTTCTCGAAGAAGTAGAGACGGTGACAGGCGGACTCCCAGTGACCACAGTTCTCGACTGCAGTGGTCCGCAACGTGCACTCACAACGATTCGGGCACTCGGGGACAGGCGGCCTCCCAGCAGCAGCAGCACGCGGCGGCCCGGGCTGGTGGTGGCGATGACTCTCGTCGTGCAGCTCCGTGGTGGGCTCACAGCGGCAGCAGCGCTCTCCTAGCTGCGGCGGCCCACGGGACGATTCACGATGATGCAAAGTTGACAAAGATGTGGGCACTCAGCGGCAGCAGCTCTCTCTTAGCTGCGACGGCCCACAGGACAAATCCCAATGATGCAAAGTTGGCAAAGGTGCGAGCACTCAGCGGTGGCAGCTCTCTCTTAGCTGCGGCGGCTCACAGGACGAATCTCGATGATGCAAAGTTAGCAAGGGTGCGAGCACTCCGCGGCAGCAGCTCTCTCTTAGCTGCGGCGGCTCACAGGACAAATCTCGATGATGCAAAGTTAGCAAGGGTGCGAGCACTCCGCGGCAGCAGCTCTCTCTTAGCTGCGGCGGCTCACAGGACAAATCACGATGATGCAACGTTAGCAAGGGTGCGAGCACTCCATGGTCTTAGCTGCGGCGGCTCACAGGACAAATCACGATGATGCACAGCGGACACAAGTGCGGGCACTCAGCGGCGACAGCTCTCTCTTAGCTGCGGCGGCCCACAGGACAATTCACGATGTTGCGCAGCTGACACAAGTGCGGGCACTCAGCGGCGACAGCTCTCTCTTAGCTGCGGCGGCCCACAGGACAATTCATGATGTTGCGCAGCTGACACAAGTGCGAGCACTCAGCGGCGGCAGCTCTCTCTTAGCTGCGGCGGCCCACAGGACAATTCACGATGTTGCGCAGCTGACACAAGTGCGGGCACTCAGCGGCGGCTGCTCTCTCTTAGCTGCCGCGGCCCACACAGTTTCAGCAAAGGTTCTGAAGATTCAAATTAAGGCGGGTGCTCAGCGGCGGCAGCTCTCTCTTAGCTGCGGCGGCCCACACACAGCGTTCACAAGGGTTACCAGTCCGCGTTCCTCACAGTAGAACTAGAGGTTCCGGATTACTCGACGGAGGCCTCACCTGCAAGTAGAATCCCTAGCACAGGAATTCAGGCGGCTGACGGGGTGAAGTCTCATGTCCCTGAGACTTCAGCAGGAGGCGCTCTCAATTCAGGCCCTTGGGTAGTTTCTTCAGCAAGCTTGGTGAAAGTTTCAAAGTCCTTTCCTCTGTCCGCTCGGACAGAGTTTCGTCTTGACATCCAGAAGGAACACACCACACCAGGATTCAGCGCAGCGTTTTATACCTAAAAAGTCTTTGTTCTCTGCAGTCACAAATCACTGCATCCAGCCAGAACCAGTTCGGTGGGGTCGGGGAGCACTTGGTTTACGAGGCAACATCCTGCCCTTTGAGAATCTGGGGGTCTGCTATCAGACGCCCAGTGGGAGATGGAGCCATCATTCACCTTGCCAGGCACGGCCCTGCTCGGATCAAAGAGTCACCCCTCCCCATACTCTGAATGCCGATCTCTCTCTCCAGCCAGGTCTGACCCAGCTGGCCCTGCTGCTCCAAAACCAGACGGCCAATACACATGCTAGCAAAGCCTACAGGAAAGCTTAGGCCAGAAAATACCTCGTTTCTAGTAGAGGCATTTCCGAACACGGGCTACGCTAATAATCCTCACTAAAAGATGTATCTCAATGTTCTGAGCTTAAACATATCAAATTCGACGTTCCTATCAGGTTCCTGGGGGCAGGTAGGATTAAGGCATGTAATACTCAGCCTGCACATTCTGGCCTATGAGAACGGGTGGCCTCACAACAGTAAACAGTGAAATGGAGGGTAACTCGCTATTAGAACATGCTACACAGGCATACTTGAAAAGCCGCTTCGGTGGGTAGCGCAAATCAGCGCTGCAGGCCCACCAGCAGTATTTGGTCTACCAGCCCTGGGCACACACAGTGCACTGATACTAGGGGCTGACAGGTAAACCAAACGAGCCAAACTATGGTTATCCCAATTCATACGGTTATCCTCACACAGGGAGCATTCGCGTTGTGTCACTGATTGGCAGTGGCACAGCGCCCAGAGCATCTAAATCCAGTCAACATAAAAGGTAAGAAGCAAAAAGAGGAAGGGAGACCCGCGCCAATGATGCCAGGTCTAACACGCGTCCCCTCCAGCTTTAATGTGGGGAGAACTAACCATTCCCTTGGGAGTTCTCATCACTAAGGCGGAAAATCCTGGACAGACCATCAGCATTGTCATGTTCTGTACCGGGGCGGTGTTCCACTGTGAAATCCATACCCTGTAGGGAAATGGACCACCTCAACAACTTGGGATTCTCACCCCTCATATGCATCAACCATCTAAGGGGCCTGTGGTCTGTCTGAACCCGGAAGTGAGTCCCAAACAGATATGGTCTCAGCTTCTTCAGCTCCCAGACCACAGCAAATGCCTCACGCTCAATTGCACTCTACCTCTGTTCCCGGGGAAGTAACCTCCTGCTCAGGAAGGCTACCGGTTGGTCTAGTCCCTCCTCATTGATCTGTGACAGAACAGCCCCTATACCATGCTCTGAGGCGTTTGTCTGGACAACAAATTCCTTTGAAAAGTCGGGCGCCTGAAGCACGGGTGCGGTGCACATGGCAGTCTTCAGTGCGTCAAACGCGTTCTGACAGGTGTCAGTCCAGTTTACCTTCTTTGGCTGCTTCTTAGAAGTCAGCTCAGTCAAGGGTGCAACAATGTTGCCATATCCCTTGACAAACCTCCTGTAGTACCCCGTGAGTCCTAAGAAGGCTCTCACCTGCGTCTGAGTCTTGGAGGGTTCCCACGCCAGGATAGTTTCAATTTTGGGCTGAAGGGGCGCCACCTGGCCGCTCCCCACCTGGTGCCCCAAATACACTACAGAACCCTGCCCAATCTGGCACTTACTGGCTTTGATTGCGAGGCCTGCCTTCCGCAGTGCCATCAATACCTCCCAGAGGTGGCGCAGGTGGTCCTCCCAAGAGGAGCTAAACACCGCAATGTCATCCAGGTAGGCAGCACTGAAGTCTTCCAGCCCAACCAACACCCTGTTGACCAGCCTCTGAAAGGTGGCAGGGACATTCTTCATTCCAAAGGGCATCACCCGGAACTGGTAGTGTCCACCGGGTGTGGAGAAGGCTGACCTCTCCTTTGCTCCCTCGGTCAAGGCGATCTGCTAATACCCAGACGTCAAATCAAATGTGCTGAGGTATTTTGCAGCCCCTAACCGATCTATGAGCTCATCAGCTCTGGGTATGGGGTGCGCGTCAGTCTTCGTGACTGAATTGAGGCCCCGATAGTCCACGCATAACTGAAGTTCTGGGGTGGTGCCAGGCTGTTAGACTTGGCATCTTTTGGCGTGTTTCCCCTGACTTTTTGCTTTTTGACCTCCCGGTTTTGACTCTGTTTTTGCTGGTGTAATGATTCTGCGCACTTTCCTCACTGCTGTCCAGTGGGAAAGTGCAAGTGCTCCTGTATAAAATGTGTTATGGATTGGTGTTTCCATGATTGGCCTATTTGGTTTATGTGTCAGTCCCTTGTAAAGTGCACTGCGAGTGCCAGGGCCTATAGACCAAATGCTGTTGGTGGGCTGCAGCACTGGATTGTGCCACCCACGCAAACAGCCCGTAAAGTGTAACTCGGGCCTGCCCTGCTGAGCCTGTGCGCAGCCTGGGGCTGCCATGTCGACTTGGCAAGTGCACACACTTGCAAGTCCCTAAACCTTCCCTTTGCTACATGTTAGTCACCCCTAAGGTAGGCCCAAGGTACCCCTGTGGGCAGGGTGCGTTGTATGCGAAAGGTAGGACATGCCCTGGTGTGTGTGGCATGTCCTGATAGTGAATACAGCCTAGTTCGTTTTTCACTATTGCAAGGCTACCTGTTCCCCATAGGCCAGAATGGGCAGTTTTGATTATTACAGCTTATAATCCTAACTGACCCCGGGAACATGGGAGAAATTTGAGTTTAGTATGCCTGGACTCAGAATGATAAAATGCATCTTTTAGTGAAGTTGGTTTTAACATTCTGTGTTTGAAAATACCACTTTTAGAAAGTGGGTATTTTCTTGTCTAACCATCCAAGCCCGCCTCTGCGAGGTTGTGTATTCCTTGTCTGGAGTGTGAGTGACAGGGGCTGGGGGATGCCAGGAGACAGGGTGAGTCAGCACAGGGCTGAATAGCAAGATCTACATGTAGATGGGTGGGAGGGGTTGCACCTGGGCCCTGAATAGGACAGTGCCTTCCCTCCACAATGCTGGCTCCACCTCCTGTGGTGTGTCTGATGTCCCTGGCCTACTCACTGAAAGAAGGGACGGAGACTTGTCAACAAAGTGCTCCAGAACTGGTTTGGACTAGGCAAAGGCCTCTCTGCCTTCAGAGAACAAAGGAATTTGGGATATAAATATTGGGGCCCTGACCCCATGAATTTAGATCTCGCTGGAATCAAGGAACCTGCCAAGACGAAGAGCTGGAAGAGCTGCCAGGAGGAGTACTGCCCCTTTGCTGTGTTGTTGCTTTGTTGGGTTGGCCTGCAGCCGCTACTTATGCCTTGGGCAGTGAAAGGACTGAACTGTCTACAAACTTGTGCTGAGTATCTCCAAGGGCCTGAAACCGAGCTGGCCTCCTGTTAAGAAGTCTCAGGGACTGAAAAGACTTCACAAGCCTCTGGGTACCGCTTCTGGAACGCTGTTTCAGTTGCCACAGAGGAAGGGAACCGCAACCGACTCCGTCAACCAAATCCATCCCTGGCCGGTGACCTGTTTGCACCGCAGACCGCATCGCCCCGCTTCGCATCGCAACCCTGGTCTCACCGTGGGCGACGTCCGACGCCGCCAACACCGAGCCGCTGCTTGCACCGTGACCTGTGGGCACCGCAGTTCGCATCGCACCGCTTCACTGAACCAGCCGGACCCGACCGACGCGGACGCTGCAACTGGCTCAAGAGTCGTGACCGCATCGCATTTGGGGCACCGCTCCGACTCGCACCGCTGTCCGACACCAGCTCCCGCACTCCGGCTTGGTCGCCTGCATCGCAACCTGTCAGCACCGCATCGAGCATCGTCTCACCCTGCATCGCACGCCTTGGACTCACCGACTCCGTCTGCACGACGCTCATCGAGCCGCTGCCTGCACCGCATCGAGGGACACCGCACTTTGCATCGCTCCGTCTTGCACCACAACCGCGACGAACGCCGACCGGCTCGTACACTCCGTACCAGCCATGACGAGAAAGGTACTGTGACCGAGTCTGTTCACGACTCTGCTGGCCCGTATCGACGCGGTCGGCTGGAACTGTTAGACTCTGTGGTTTTCAGCATCGCGGTAGGCTCGGACGGAGCTACCGACTCGTACAAACTTTGTTTTTGAACTATATCTGCAAAGAAGAAGTTACCTTATCAAGCATCCATTTTTAAAGTATAGTATTGTGGATTTTCGTTGTAATTGGTCTTGTCTTGAGTATATAAAAATTGGTTATTTTTCTAAACTGGTGTGGTGTCCGTTTGTAGTGCTTACACTGTATTACTGTTGGTTATGTGCAAATGCTTTACACACTGCCTCTGAATTAAGCCTGACTGCTCGTGCCAAGCTACCACGAGGGTGAGCAGGGGTTACTTCACGAGTGTAACACCCTTACCCTGACTAGGAAGAAGGGTCCCTACTTGGACAAAGGTGCAAGCCCTTGCCAACTAGAGATCCCATTTCTAACACAGGCGCTGCAGCTTTTGGTACCAGGACCACTGGGCTGGACCAAGGGCTGCTAGAGGGCTCAATCACCCCAAGGGCAAACATTTTGGTAACCTCATCCTTAATGTAGGCCCTTACCCGGTCAGTCATTCGGTAAGCCTTGTGCTTAATGGGAGGACTGTCCCCGGTGTCCACGTCATGGACACACCAATCAGTGACACTAGGTACCAGGGAGAACAGATCACTGAATTGCCCCAACAGGTGGCGACTATCACCCTGCTGCTCAGGAGTCAGTGTGGTGGCAAGGACCAGACCCTCCACTGACCCATCTTGCTCCCCCGCACACAGGAGGTCAGGAAGGGGCTCGCTCTCCTCCTCCATCCCAGCATCTGTGGCCAGAAGCATGCCCACTTCAGACCTCTCAAAGTGGGGCTTCAGGAGGTTAACATGCAGGACCCGCAAGGGGTTCCTGGGAGACTGCAAGTCCACCAGGTAGGTAACAGGACTCTTGCGCTCCACCACCTCAAAGGGGCCGGTCCACCTATCCTGGAGTGCACAGGGCTCCACCGGGGCCATGACCAAAACCTTCTGTCCAGGCTGAAACTCGATCAGAGTGGCATTCTGATCGTGCCAGCGTTTCATCTCTTCCTGGCTGGTTTCCAGGTTTGCCTCAGCAAGTTTCCTGAAATGCCGAGTCTGGTTCCTGAAGGCCAGCATGTAACTAAACACATCCTGGGGAGGTTTCCTGGGAGATTGCTCCCAGCCTTCCAGGACCAGACTCAGAGGCCCTCTTACAGGGTGACCATAGAGCAGCTCAAAGAGACTGAACCCTAAGGACTTCTGTGGCACCTCACAGTAAGCAAACAACAGGCATGGCAAGCGGACATCCCACTTACGCCTCATGGGCTCGCCTAGGCCCATAATCATGCCCTTAAGGGTCCGGTTGAATCTCTCAACCAGCCCATTACCCTGGGGGTGGTAAGGAGTGGTGAACTTATACGTTACCCCACACTCCTCCCACAGAGACTTCATGTACTTGGAGATGAAGTTAGTTCCCCTATCGGACAACACCTCTCTGGGGAATCCCACACGGGAGAAAATCCCCATCAGTGCCCATCCCACCATGGGGGCCGTCACTGTCCTGAGCGGGATGGCCTCAGGGTACCGGGTGGCATGGTCCACCAAGACCAGGATGAACCTGTTGCCCATGGCTGTCTTGGGATCCAGAGGCCCCACAATATCAATGCCCACTCTCTCGAATGGGGTGCTCACCACGGGAAAGGGCTGTAGTGGGGCCTTAATCTTCCCCCCACTCTTCCCACTTGCCTGGCAAGTCTCACACGTCCTGCAGTGAGCTTCTGAGCTCCTGCGCATCTGGGGCCAATAGAAGTGGGTGACCAGCCTCTCAAAGGTCTTGGTCTGCCCCAGATGTCCGGCCAGTGGCACATCATGAGCCAACCCCAGTAGGAAGGTCCTGAAGTGCTGGGGACCACCAGCACACGGGCTGACCCAGGCTCAGCAACCTTAGGCTCGCTGTAAAGGAGGTCGTTCTCCCAATAGATCCAATGTGACCCTGTCTGGTCACCTACTGCCTGGGCGGTGGCCTGTAGCCGCACCCCCTCAAGAGAAGGGCAGGTTCTCTGCTGCTCGCAAAATTCCTCCCTGGAGGGCCTCCCTTCCTGCTGCCAATGGGTCAGCTCTGGTAGGTCCCCCAGTTCGGCCACTTGTTCCCCTGTAGGTTCCAGGGCATCCCCCTCAAGGTCTGCTCCCTCCGGGACCGTGGGAACCACGGGGGCCGGTTTCCCATGCCCCATACCCCTTCTTTTTGAGGCAGGGGCCTGGGCCATACTTTCAGGCTCCAGACCCTCCTGACCATCCTTCTGAGCTGTCATGGACCGAGTGGTCACACACGCCCACTCAGGCAAACCCAACATTTCCAAATGAGACTTTCTCTCCACCGTAGCCCACGGGGAGTTCTCCAGATCATTGCCCAACAGACAGTCTACATGCATGGCGGGCCTCACAGCCACTTGAAGAGTTCCTGCGACCCACCCCCCACTCGAAGGGAACCTGAGCCACTTCACACTGGCTCTCTGAGTTGTCTGCTGACACTAAGGGGCAGAACGCATGGGGGACATCCTGCTCTTTGGACACCAACCGGGAGCTGACAGCAGTCACACTAGCTCCGGTGTCCCTGAGAGCCTCCACCCTATGGCCATTGATGGTCACCCACTGCCGGTACTTCTGAGTGTTATTCGGCAGTGTGGAGTTAGGGACCTTCTCGAAGTCGCCTAGCGAGACAAGGGTTAACTCTACGGGATTCCACCCACCATGGACCTCCACTTCCTCCCCCCCCAGGGCTACACTGGCAATCTGGCGGGATGGTGCACGGGGTGGTGCACGAGGGGATGCATTGGGGTCCCTCTGGGGACACTGGGGATCATAATACCGGTGGCCCACTTGACCACACTTGAAACAAGTGAGTGGCCCCCTCTGGACAGGCTTACCTGTCGGGGACACTGGCTTCTTCTCAGGGGGAGGCTGGAACACCACTGCTTGGTTCCCTTGGGAATTACTTTGGGGCCCTCTCTGGAACTCCCTCTGCTTACCCTTGTCCCCCCCACTTCTTTGCTGGGGACCCTGCCCACCTCTGGCAAAGTCTCCCACAAAACCTTTGCGGACCCGGGTGCTCACCCAGCGGTCCGCCTCCTCAGCAAGCTTCCTAGGGTTAGTCAGCTTGCTATCAATCAGGTGCTGGCGTAGATCTGGAAAACAGTTACTGGACAAATGCTCCCACGCAAACAAATCATACAATTGCTCGAAAGTTTCCACTTTGCTACCCTTTACCCAGCGCTCCATTGCTCTGCAGAAAAAAGACACATATTCAACCCACGTGGTACCCTCTAATTCTTACAGGTCCTAAACCTCTCCCTGTACATTTCTGGGGTCTAACCATAACGGGTCATCAAAGCTTCTTTCATATGGGCATACACCATCCTGCTCTCCTCAGGCAGGTCCAGCAGGGTATCCCTACCATCACTCACAAAGCGCCCCCACAATCCATCTCCCCAATCCTGCTCAGGGACCCAGTGGGACACCATTGCTATCTCATATGTGGCAAACCATTGCCCAATATCCTCACTCTTGTGAAAATCCTTAATGACATCCTTAGGAATATAACTCTCAGGAGTTACTAAAGGTATGCTGCCACCAGAGGGGGAGACCGGGACACTCCTCGCCCTGATCTCTATCTCCCTCAACATCCTCTCATGTTCCATTCTCATTTTCTCAAGTTCAATTGACAATCGATTCTTCTCAATGTCTAACTTCTTACTCTCAAGGTCCCTGTGACCTTCCAATTTAGCCATCTCCAAACTATGCCTCATATCTCTCTCCCTGTCCTCCAGCTCTTCTGGGGTCAGGCTCCTTTGGGACACACTAGTACCTGGATTGGAGGGTGTTCTATCTCCCCCCCTCTACTGCATCATCCTGCTGCCCTCCAGCATTCTCTTCCTCATCCCCAGCGGACTCTCTCGCTTCCCACCAGGCCTTCAGCGCCTTCTGGTACTCATCCTTCCTAGAGAGACCTATCACGGGCACTGCGAATTGCCTACAAAATGACTTCAGCTGTTTGGCAGTATAGGTATCTAATCTTTCCTCCTCAAAGGCGAGATCCTCCGAAGGATTGGATGTTGGCCTTCCCATATTAGCAGTACTCATGGCTGCGATCAACAATTCAATACTAAAACAACCAACCAAAAAAAATTCGGAGAGGAAAGAAAAACACCCGCGCGTGTCTGCGGTCTGGTCTGTACTCACTAGTGGTGTCTACCAGTTATTGTACGTGGATCATAAATGCAAGTCCTAATCCTCACCGCTGACCGCCAATGTTAGAAATGGGGGTCTCTAGTTGGCAATGGCTGGCGCCACTGTCCAAATAGGGACCCTTCTTCCTAAGTCAGGGCAAGTGGGCTACCCCCTTTGATAACCCCTGCTCAACCCTGTGGTAACGTAGCACGAGCAGTTAGGCCTATCTCAGAGGCAGTGTGTGAAGCATTTATGACCATGCACAATTAGGCAGTAACGGCACCACAAAAGGACACAACTCAAGTAGGTATAGAAAAATAGTATCTTTATCTAAGGTTTAGTACGAGACTCTCAAAAGCGTTTTAACCAGTCACAATGCACGTAAATCAGTAGGGACTTAAAAAGGCAATACGTATTCACCAGAACGTGGCACTGACTGAGTTCAAGGCCTGGGTCTACGCGACCCGTTGTGCACCAGATACCTGCCGTTGGACGGGGACCCAGCACGTAGCTTCTTCTCGAAGAAGCGGAGACGGTGACAGGCGGACTCCCAGCGACCACAGTTCTCGACTGCAGTGGTCCGCTACGTGCACTCACAATGATTCAGGCACTCGGGGACAGGCGGGCTCCCAGCGGCAGCAGCACGTGGCTGCGGTGGCCCGGGCTGGTGGTGGCGATGACTCTCGTCGTGCAGCTCCGTGGTGGGCTCACAGCGGCAGCAGCGCTCTCCTAGCTGCGGCGGCCCACGGGACGATTCACGATGATGCAAAGTTGACAAAGATGTGGGCACTCAGCGGCAGCAGCTCTCTCTTAGCTGCGACGGCCCACAGGACAAATCCCAATGATGCAAAGTTGGCAAAGGTGCGAGCACTCAGCGGTGGCAGCTCTCTCTTAGCTGCGGCGGCTCACAGGACAAATCTCGATGATGCAAAGTTAGCAAGGGTGTGAGCACTCCGTGGCAGCAGCTCTCTCTTAGCTGCGGCGGCTCACAGGACAAATCTCGATGATGCAAAGTTAGCAAGGGTGCGAGCACTCCGCGGCAGCAGCTCTCTCTTAGCTGCGGCGGCTCACAGGACAAATCACGATGATGCAACGTTAGCAAGGGTGCGAGCACTCCATGGCAGCAACTCTCTCTTAGCTGCGGCGGCTCACAGGACAAATCACGATGATGCACACCGGACACAAGTGCGGGCACTCAGCGGCGACAGCTCTCTCTTAGCTGCGGCGGCCCACAGGACAATTCACGATGTTGCGCAGCTGACACAAGTGCGGGCACTCAGCGGCGACAGCTCTCTCTTAGCTGCGGCGGCCCACAGAACAATTCACAATGTTGCGCAGCTGACACAAGTGCGGGCACTCAGCGGTGTCAGCTCTCTCTTAGCTGCGGCGGCCCACAGGACAATTCACGATGTTGCGCAGCTGACACAAGTGCGGGCACTCAGCGGCGGCAGCTCTCTCTTAGCTGCCGCTGCCCACACAGTTTCAGCGAAGGTTCTGAAGATTCAAATTAAGGCGGGCGCTCAGCGGCGGCAGCTCTCTCTTAGCTGCGGCAGCCCACACACAAAGTTCACAAGGGTTACCAGTCCGCGTTCCTCACAGTAGAACTAGAGGTTCCGGATTAATCGACGGAGGCCTCTCCTGCAAGTAGAATCCCTAGCACAGGAATTCAGGCGGCTGACGGGGTGAAGTCTAATGTCCCTGAGACTTCAGCAGGAGGCGCTCTCAATTCAGGCCCTTGGGTAGTTTCTTCAGCAAGCTTGGTGAAAGTTTCAAAGTCCTTTCCTCTGTCCGCTCGGACAGAGTTTCATCTTGACATCCAGAAGGAACACACCGCACCAGGTTTCAGCGCAGCGTTTTATACCTAAAAAGTCTTTGTTCTCTGCAGTCACAAATCACTGCATCCAGCCAGAACCAGTTCGGTTGGGTCGGGGAGCACTTGGTTTACGAGGCGACTTCCTGCCCTTTGAGAATCTGGGGGTCTGCTATCAGATGCCCAGTGGGAGATGGAGCCATCATTCACCTTGCCAGGCACGGCCCTGCTCGGATAAAAGAGTCACCCCTCCCCATACTCTGAATGCCGATCTCTCTCTCCAGCCAGGTCTGACCCAGCTGGCCCTGCTGCTCCAAAACCAGACAGCCAATACACATGCTAGCAAAGCCTACAGGAAAGCTTAGGCCAGAAAATACCTCGTTTCTAGTAGAGGCATTTTCGAACACGGGCTACCGTAATAATCCTCACTAAAAGATGTATCTCAATGTTCTGAGCTTAAACATGTCAAATTCGACGTTCCTATCAGGTTCCTGGGGGCAGGTAGGATTAAGGCATGTAATACTCAGCCTGCACATTCTGGCCTAGCAGAACGGGTGGCTTCACAACAGTAAACAGTGAAATGGAGGGTAACTCGCTATTAGAACATGCTACACAGGCATACTTGAAAAGCCGCTTCGGTGGGTAGCGCAAATCAGCGCTGCAGGCCCACCAGCAGTATTTGGTCTACCAGCCCTGGGCACACACAGTGCACTGATACTAGGGGCTGGCAGGTAAACCAAACGAGCCAAACTATGGTTATCCCAATTCATACAGTTATCCTCACACAGGGAGCATTCGAGCTGTGTCACTGATTGGCAGTGGCACAGCGCCCAGAGCATCTAAATCCAGTCAACATAAAAGGTAAGAAGCGAAAAGAGGAAGGGAGACCCGCACCAATGATGCCAGGTCTAACACAGCTTCTGTCTTTCGAAAAAACATATTCGTTTAAAAGCACTCACTGGAGAGTTCCTTGAGTGTCGGACAGTTTTCAGGCAACAATAAGAATGTCAAGACAATTCTGGTGATTAATGCTCCTGCTGGAGAGAGATCAAGATTCTTCTAGTGGCAGTTCTGACTCATCCTAAAGTAGATCAGAGGGTTAATATGCCTGCTGCATAGAACTAGTACCATGCAGATCACAGAACTGTATTTTAGGTGGATAGCTCAGTGGAATATTGCTTTTGTCACAGAGATCATTTTGTTACTTGCTGTTCATAAGTTAGAATCCTAATATAAAACAGTGACCTATGAATTGTAATCAAGGAGCTGCATGCAAACTGCAAGTTATAGGGTTGGAACCTTATGTTTTTCCCCAGTTTCTCGTTATCCTAATGTTGAAAAAAAAGGGCTAGTTTAGGTAGAAATACATTCTTATTAGTAAAGACAACCCCAATTACTGTGTACCTTTTAAATCCCGAGTTTGTGCTTCTCCAGACCGGACACTCTTAAAATATGCTGTCTACTTGTATGGATAACGTGATTCCTACACCTTGTGATCCTCATTGATTGATGTTACATTTCCTATAGACTTTATAATGTGTGTGTGCTGTAAAGTGTTCTGATACCCTACATTGGTATGAGTAGCGCTGTAAAACTAATGAAATGCCTGAGAAAGACAGGCTATGGAGAGATGAGCCGCACTCTTGGTAGTGAGGGAATCAGTGGAGAAGAAGGTCATTGGTGGAGTGTCAAAACGATTGTCACACTGGGTGACACCAGAGCTAAAGCCAGCCCTTCCTCTGTATGCAGAAAAATAATTTCCCCAAAAGACAAAAACAAGTTTAGCAAGTGTGGACTTGTGTGTCATATTTATGCTTGCATATATGCATGTGTTGAAGCGGGAATCTTTAAACATCAATCTCTTGGTCATCAAACAGATTTCCCCACTGGTTGTATGGACCTTTGGTAGTTTGAGGGAGAACTAACATTCAGAATTAATTTAAATTTCAATTAAACCAATTCAGTTCCACAATGATGACAGAGAGGATGTTAAGCAACCAGAAAGTTTTATTTTCGAATTATCAGTTCAGCAAACTCAGCAACATTGACAATGATTAATGAAATATATAATTACAGGAAAAATGAGAAAGCTCTCAAGCAATCTGAATTTAAATATTATGAAGTACAGAATGCAAATACCCAATATGTAAAGAACACAAAATATCCAAATCACTTGTTCAATATAGAAACTAGCCCTAGCTAAATTAAACAATGAAAGTGTGAAGGGGAAAAGAGGAAGGTGTCAGAACCATATGAACCTAAGAAGAAGTTCAGAGGAGACAAAATAGTGTTTAGCATGAAGCTTCATGCTCTATGAAATCAGAAATGCAAAGAGAACTGCTCTCTTCCAAGTCTGGAAAAAAAGTCTCTGCTCTAGCTATTATGGAACACCAATTAAAACCACAATTGAAGGTCCCAGGCCATCAATATCTTGCTCCCACAGCCCAGAGCCAATCCTATGGTGGCATTTGCCAGTACCCGATAACCCCCAAAATTCCCTTCCCAACACAATTAGGTAAACATCTGATAGTCTTTGAGAGCTGCATCTTCCTGGTACACTGTGTACAGGCAAGTCCTTTTATCATCATTTCCCTGCATCTGATGCCAACTTTTCATCTTCATGCCTCACTATCAATCTAATGTAAAATAATGAGCCTTTCTCTAGCTAACAAGGAACTTGATAACATACCTGCAAAGAAAGGAATAAACAGCATACTAACACTTTCAAAATGTGGAACACTCAGCTTGATATCAGGCCTTAGCAGAGTTAGCTGAAGAATCAAAATGAAGGCACATTATAACATTATTGACCATAGGAAATCAGTTGTCATCATGGTAGCAAGAATGTCCGATAAATGCAAATACATGGGTTATTTATTCACTCCAATACAACTACATGTGATTTCTAAATGTGCACAGCAATGTTTATCTACAATAATGCATAAAAGTGAAATACATGAGTTAAGGAGTTAAGGCACACATGAATATATGAGTTATATATCGTAACACAAGAATAGAGTATATGTAGAGGATGGAGCCTAATTATGTTGCTCCCAGTGCTCACAAACTTGAGATCTCATAGGTAGCTTTGACCGCTACATAGCAATCCTTCTGGAATGCTTTGAGAATTCAGAAGTGTCAAATATTTACTCCAGTGGTGTAAGACTGCTGAGGTAGGGGTCAGATGTACAAAGATTATTACTGGTAGCAAACCCTCTGATTTGCTAAATCTGATGGTTTACAGCTGGTAAAAGGTTTTTTCTAATGTACTAAACGCATTTAGCAATTCAAACGTTTTTTTTCTCCAAATCATTAAATGAGTTTAGAAATGATTACCAGTTCGCAATTTGGAAGTGACATATTGGGGGATCCCTTATAAATTGTGAGTTAGTAATCTATTTATCAATGGCTTACAAATGGAATTCTCACCACAAAACATTGACTAGTTACTGGCTCCCAAGTTGGGTGGTAACTGAGTTACAAAGGGGGAAGTGATCCCCTTTGGACCCCTTCCCTTTGAGAATCATGGTGGCAACTTCAGGGGGATTACACAATAATTGACTGAAGTTTAAAAAAAAAATGTAAGGAGCTCAATTTCTTTTAAGAAATTTGGGGTGCTTTAAAAACAAGTTGTCCATTCAGAAATGCTTTCATAGGAACGGTGGTCTTCTGTCCATTAAAGCTCACCATCCTTGGAAAGGTAGGTAGATACCTACTTAATAAATATTAATTAGGCAGCTCATTCTGTGGCCCACTCTGATTCCCTATTTTTGAACCAACAATTAGTACATATGTCAGTTGACAAAATAAATACTGGTCACAAACTTTGTGCGACCAGTATCTTAGTACATATGGCCCTATATTCCCTGGAATTTTGTGAAATGTGCCAAAATGATTCAACATTCTGTTAACACCGAATAAATCAACTGCCAAGACCTGCCATGCAACATGATGTAGCGGAGACTATAATGATAACAAGGAATTTACAAAGAGAAGAAACATAATCCTAGCTATGACAGATTTAAAACATCTATCAGTAACTTTAGAGCAGGAAACACAACTTTGGTGGTGTGTGTTAATTGTGGAAAGCACACTAACATAAAGCTGGATGCACAGAGGTACTGCTGGATGAAATACCCATAATGGCCATTGGGTCTCCAATGTGCTGCATAAATCCAGCCAGACAGTGAAACAACATTGGACAATTTTCGCAATGCAGTGGTCTAGTGAAGGACTCTTAAAAACAAGTCGTGACATTCCAGAATTTTGGGTTCTCGGCCCACGCGAGTGCTCAAGATGGAGTACAGAGCCCCATGATTGACTGTGTCAGAGGATGGAGAGAAACCAAGGAGAACCATTTTAAGAAATTGGATTATTATTTCGGGTGGGTGACTATTCACCTCAAGAAATAACCACAACCCTTGTCGGGGTAAACTTTCAAAGTCACTAATTTAACCTGAGCTCAACCCCCTGGTAGCTATACCAAAGAACAGGCAGGCTTATTCTAGGGCAACGTGTAAAGTATTTATACATCACCAAAACAATAATAGAATTCAGAGGGGGCAGGAGCAGACACCCAGAGAATGCAGGGCATTGGGCGGATAGCAAGCTGACCATGGAGGCAGACCAGCTTTAGCATGGGCACACAGACAGAGAGTAGAGAGCAGGCAGGGAGGGGATGGGGGCTAGCATGGCAAGCTTCCCACAGAGGGCTGGCAAGCATGGTCATGGGCAATAAAATGATCACAGAGGCAGGAGGTAGGTGGCAGGGGAGCAAGCTGACCATTCAGGGCAGGTCAGCACAATGGATTACTGAGGGAAAGAGGGCACAGGCAGAGAAAGAAAGCTGACCATTAAAGGGAATCCAAAATGGGCAGGAGAAGCAAGATAACCACAGAAAGCAAGTGGGAGGGAACAGGAGGATGAAGATAGAGAATGGAGGACTGTGGGAGGGAGACAGAGGCAGCAATCTGAACATGGATTGCAGACCAGTATCGGTAGTACACACCATAATACATCAATACACCTTGGCATATATATTTAACACACATAACCTTTTTAAAAACACTCACAGTCTTTGGATGATGTCATCAGTGACGTCATCAGTGATGTCATTTGAGATGTCATCAGTGACATCACTGACCATGTCATGAGTGATGTAATATGTGAGGTCATAAACAGTGCATTGCGGACGCATGTTATAGTTAGCTCACTAACTATAACGGCTGAATTTCACTGCTTTAGTACAAGTGAAGCCTGAGCCTAACTATAACATCCCTGTAACCTTTTTCAGTGAATTGTTTAGTTTTTTATACCATTTTCTAACAATCACGTCCCTGTAACCTTTGTTTTTTTCAGTGAATTTCTAATGTTTTTTAAATGCTAATTCCCAACTATAATGTCCCTGTAACCTTTGTTTTTTTCAGTGAATTTCTATGTTTTTTTAAGTGGTAGTCGCGTTTGCAGAGTGGTGGACAAAGGGGGTGGGGCCACTGACCAGCTCTCCAGAATCCCCTGTATAGGACTTACAGGAAGTACCAGGAGGGTTTCTTGGCCCCCAAGGTTCCTCAGGAGTAATGTAGAATTCAACCCCCAACCAATAGTGCACCAGGAGAGCATGTTTGCAGAGTGGTGGAAAAAGGGGGCATGGCCTCCAAAGACCTCTTAGCAATCTGGCTCTGTGGGAATTACTGGAGGTAACAAGAGAGGTAGTTGGCCCCGAAGGACATCCTTGGGTGCCAACTACCCCTCCTGTTAACTCCAGCAAATCCCACAAAGCAAGATTGCTGAGAGGTTGTCAGAGGCCATGCCCCGTTTCTCCACCACTCTGCAAACGCACCTCCTGGTGCACTACTAGTTGGGGAATGAAGCCCCCTTGGCTCTTGAGAGTACTTGGGGCTAACCACCCCTCCTGTTACCTCCAGTAATTCCCACACAAGTGAAGACAGAACTAAAGTGGACTTCTTCCCCCAACCAGTAGTGCGCCAGATGGTGCGTTTGCAGAGTGGTGGAGAAAGGGGGTGTGGCATCTGACAACCTCTTAGCAATCTAGCTGTGATGTCATGAGTGATGTCAGTGACCTGTCATGAGTGATGTGATATGTGAGGTCATATTCTGTGCATTGTGTAAGTTATAGTTAGCTCAGGTAATTATAACTGCTGAATTTTACTCGTTTTGTGCGAGTGAAATCTGAGCCTAACTATAACGTCCCTGTAACCTTTGTTTTTTTCAGTGAATATATATATATATATAACTTTTGACAGTGTACCCTGTAAAGGCCTAGCACCTGACCCACTATCCCTAATTATTACATGTTCAATGGGAGTCCCCCATCAATCACGTGTGCACACTGTTAATTCACCCACTGCCACGGTGCGATCCAATACAGGATTGTAACAATTTTTAAACAAAATGCAAAGGTGCACCACTTGACAAAAAAACAAGAAATAACTGGTCTGTGTCCATAGAGTTTTTCTTTTAGTTTCTTCTTTTATTCACAAAATTCTTGTTTTAAAAAGCACAGCTGACGCGTTTCGTCCAGTAAAGGACTTCTTCAGGGCATGAAGGCAAGAAACTGGGCACTCCTAAATAGTGTCAGCGTCGGAGTATCCACGGTGGGTAGGTTTTGTAGATAAAATTCAGCAGAAATGAATGTCACGGAGATAGGTACTTCTTCTTTAAAAGAGAGAGAGAATCCAAGGTATGATAACACCTTATTGAAACCTTTCCAGGGGCCTCACCACGATATGGTGGGCCAGGAGTGACGGGACAATCACCCGATCAGCCTCGATACGGCTATGATCCGATCCAAAGCACCTCCTGTAGAGCGAAGACCGGCTTGTGTGTGTGTGTGCATATATGTATACGTCAGCCGGTACTTATAGTTCAATTTGTTTGCCAATAACTTTGGCACCATTTGATACATCTTTACAACATTTTCAAAACTAATTTGCCGCTCACTTCAGCTGCATTTGGAAAGTTTTGGGGTGATCTGTCAAGCAGAGGCCGAGAAAAAGGGGGGTCCCAAAACGCGTTTTCCCCATGCAATTTTCCATAGGGATTTTAGGCATGTCTACAGCACAAACCAGTGAATGGAAGTATACCAAACTTGACAGAAAGCTAGATCTTGGTACAGAGAGCATGCTTTTTGTGCTGTGGTGTAAATCCATTCAGTAGTTTTTGAGATATTAAAGGAAAAACAAATTTGTATGTCTAGGGACGCTGACCCTCCACGAATCTAACTGAACTTGTGCAGAGAACTGATTGGATTCCACACTTTAACCAGGAAGTGTTGGCAGCCATTTTGGGACTCTAACTCAGTTGAGTCCCAAACAAAAACATTAAAAAAGAGGAGAGAATACCGTGACCCTGTAGCCCTGGTACTGGGTTCCCCAGGGACACAGGCAGGTCAAAAAAACATATAGAAAAAATCTTTTGCCCGCAAAATTGCCAGAGAAACCGCAAACCAGCTGCAAAAAAACCACAAAAAAACAAGCACTGTCTCCCATGCTTGTTTAAAGGTTAGTCCCAGAGTGGGCCAGGTCCTTGGTACATTGTGATTATAATGTTATGGGGGGGTTACCCCATCCTTTGGCTCCTTAGGCTCTTTTGAGCCCCAGGGACCACCACCTCCCCGGGGCTTCATATAAATAATGGAGGGGGGCCATGTGGGCCCCCCTCTTTATGCTCGTAAGAGCCCCAGGGATCACCACTTCCCTAGGACTTTAATGGAAAATTTGAGGGGGGCCACACCGATCCCACTCCTGTTGCTCAGAGGAGCCCCCGGGACCAGCACCTCCCTTGGGCTTTAAAACTAAATTGGAGGGTGGCTGCTCAGGCCCCTCCACCACCTCCCTGTAATTCCTGGGGACCACCCCCTCCCCGGGGCAACAAATATAAATAAAGAGAGATGGGGATATATATGACCCTGGGGACCACCACCTCCCCAGGGCCGGCCCGTGCAAATTGAAAGACGTAGGTTGAGCAAGCCCCCTTCCTGGAGCCATTAATGGCCCTGGGGACCGTCAACCCCCAGGGCCAGCTACCTATTTTCCGAGGTGCATAGCAGTTTGCTTTCGCTTGGCGGGAGCTTTGACAGCTTCTGCCAGTGAGAGCAAACAGTAAGTCCGCTCCCAGCGGGAAGGAGAAGGAAAACTGTTCCCGCTCGCTGGCATCAGACTTTTCATGTTTTCCTGCCCGCTGACAAGTATATATATATATATATATATATATATATATATATATATATATATATATATATAAAATATAAAATTTTAAATTATTACATTTTCTAGGTATAACCTCACCTTAATCTTCATTTGTAGAGTATTTTTAATGTAATGTCAGCTAAAATCTTATTTCATTACCTAACTATAATGTCACTTGAACGTTTTTTTTTTTGTGAATGTATGCAGTTTTTTAGCCCTGTGCACAACCTGCACATGATCTTGCAAGCGAATAACCGGCCGTGTGCAGTGGTTAGCTGTCCTCAGGGCCAGAACTTGAGCCCAACCACCCACGAGTGGCCAACCCCCCTGCCGCACACAGCCTTCGGCAGTGCATGGGCTGGCCAAACACTGCACCTAGAGGGTGCAGAGGGGTGGAGCCCACAGGTCCTGGCCTGCGACCAGGACCTGTGCCCATCTCCTTGATAGCAACCAACCCCCATCTGTGCATGGCATTTGGCAGTTTGCAGAGGGATGTTGGCCGCAGTCCCTGGCCTGTGACCAGGACCTACAATCAACCACTGCAAGGCAGCCAAATCCCCACTGCACATGGCCTTTGCTGATGTGGGTGGCTGAAGGGTCTTACCTTCAGCCAGGCCGTGTCCAAATCCCCTTGGACAGCCAACACACCTTTGCAGGTCAACATCTCATGGTTGCGCAGCCCCCGATGAACATACACCCTGCATCTTCAATTGTTTTATTTCCCCGCTGTACTGCCACACAACTGGCACGCCAAAGTATTGCAAGACAGTGTATGCTTCACTTTTTAATGCTTGCAAGGTCATGCAGGAAGGCCATGCTGGGTCCCGTAGAGGTTCCTCGGGGCCTTACAAATGGCCTCACTGTGTCTCGCAGGAATATCGTAGGACCAACCGCACGTAAGTTCTTTTTTTACTTTCTCCCCAGGGAAGAAGAGCTCATAAAAGGCCTTTGGCCAGATTTGTGAAATTACTTTATCTATATTTCCCTTCACAGGAACAGCAGCTTATCAAGCCCTACCTTGATCCAGAGATTCCGTCATATAGGCTCAATTTGAACTACATGGTTGAACTCCATATAGGGGCTGGTGTGCCATCTCAATCGCTGAGTCCATGGTGCTTACCCTTTGACTGGTTGTGTACTCTGCAGCGGCATTCAAATGGCAAAGAAGGCCTGTCCACCCACTATATGAAGAATTCCTCCTCTCCAGTAAGTGCAGCAGTCCCAATAAATGGCTTCTGTCATAGTGGCGCCCATTAGGCAGCTACCTACCCTTCTTTGAAGAACCATGCACATGATGAGCCTATACTTTCAATGCAGAAAGTAAAGACCTTCCACTAGTGCCAAAAATGAAAAATATTTACTTTGAAAAAGCAGTAATGGGGAACGTGCCCGGGCATTTTATGGTGGCTTGTTTTTTGGCATCAACTGACTGAATTAAGTTTACCTGAGAAACTAAACATGTAAGCATGATATTGACACCAGCATTTCTAACGAGGTCTGCATATTTTTCCATTGATAGTACTCATGTTTCTCAAAAGGACTGCCCTGTAAATGTAGTACTGATTCATAGGGTAATAATTTTCAAGGAAAAAAACATTTTCCTGCAGCGCTGCCATACATTTAAATGGACAGTATCAGTGCTCCATGACAGAAGAGCAAAGACAAAAATATTGTGAAACCAAACTTTGCGGCAAAAATATCAAGGGCCAAAAACTACCAAGATATGGAGCTATGAATAGTACATCTATACTTACCTATATGCATTTGCCTTTTCAATATTTCTCTCCCCAATATTTTTGCCATGATACTTTGGCCCCATGATATTCAGTAATCAATATTTTGGTGTACGACCAGTATCAGTACTTCCTTGCCTTACTGCCATATGTGTAATGGACAGTACCCGCGCAACTCAGAAGAAATGCCATACATTTATGACCGGCCTAATGTGACACAAGGGTTGCCTAATACGTCCACCAGGAACCAAAAGTAATCCATATAATACAGTTCAACAATTCATGCATGAAAAATTCACCCAAGACAAAAAAACAAATCACCAGAACATATTGTCCAACCATACAAAAAGAAATTGTTATGAATATATTTGTTAACATTTATGTCGTATAACGTTCAGGCACCCTGAAGAGTGATCACACAGTGCAAAGAGATGTGAAGAAGTGATGTGTGTGTACAGAGAAGGAACAAATTACTCTAGACTCAGGGAGGTATATATAAGGGAGGGTCAGAGAGTGTATATGTACTCCGGTCTATGGCGTTTCAACCTCTATGATGACTGGAGGCCCTCATCAGGAATGGGGACAGTGCAAAGCACTGTAGGATAGGGCCACAATGTCCCAAGCTGTAATAATGTAGTTGAAGGGTTAGCTGTAAGTTGTAGATCTGCACCGAAGACTTAGTCGTATCAGAGCAGAATCTGGGTAGAGCAGTATCGTAGGGGTTCGGGATGTCTGCTGGAGGGGCCCCTGGAGTCAAGGTATTATCCAAATTGGGCTCAGAAGGAGGCTTTGATCAGCATGACTTGTCCTTAATGGCTGCCACACAAAAGCCTCATAAAACCAGGAGGCAAAGTGGAGACTTTTGGATTCCACTTACTGGGAATAAATCACAAAAAAAGTAGAAAAAGCTGTCCGCTGCACAATCATTAAGACATGGACAACATAGGGGGACCCAATCTTCCCCAGGTGGCTGGGTATACATACAAATCTGAACACAAAATAAAACTCTGAAGGAATCCTTTATCACTAATTTGATTGCTTTAAGTCGGTGGTATCATTGGTATCCACTAACTATTATGGTTTAGACAATTAATCAAATATAATGCTGATATATATTTTGATGAGACATACTCAATTTTCTGTAAATATTAGGATTTAATCAACTATATGTGACTCATAAAACAGACGTTAAGAAGGGTCATATGAAAGACACATAACAGCTGGCCAAATAGCCACCACAAACCACTACCAATCTTGTTGTTATTACAGTCAGCAAAGACATCGACTCAACCAATCCAGAAAAGTTCAGTCAATTTTCATTTTGCTTGGTGGCAATTCCATCTGTTCTGTCCAAAAAATAGTGGTAGTGGATATAATGTTGATGTTTTGGTCTCTTTCGGCATATACTACACAAAACCATCCTCAGTACATAGGGTTCACAATCGACCCATGTTTTCATATTCTAATGTAGGAATGTATAAACAAAGTCAGGAATCAAAACCGCTCAAGTACGCAGTATAACTCACGTGAACACATGCTGTAAGCCAATCACTCCATAACGCATGCAGAAAACCAAGACCAGGCCACTAGTGTCATGTATCCGTCGAAAATGCCATCTCCCAAGAATGAAAAATGTGCACCAGGTTAAAAAGAATTCACAAACCAAGACCTGAGAGCCAGATAAAGCTATGCTTTCCAGCTATTGTAGACAAAGGCAGCACTAAACCAATAACACCCAATACGCTGCCTTCTAACTCAACCATAGTGTTAGCAAGACAAATACAATCAGTAAAGCTCATCAAGACATCTTTCAGTTTCAAATCTTTATTCGACCTTTAAATAAAGACCATAAAAGTACATAGTACAAACATCACAGCATAGTGCAAATACAAAAGATGAAGAATTAAAAAACAAAAAAGCGAGATCAATACACTTTATAGATATCCAACTTAATAAAAACAGAGTGCATCACATATAAGTGAAAACATTTCATGGTTAAAGCAATCACGTTAAGACGTCAATATAAAATCAAGGATAGACATAGAATCAGTGCAAAATGCTATATTAATAAATTGGTTCAACAAATTTACTGAAGGGCCTACGCTCTCATTATTCCTCCATTGTTTTCCTACTGCGGATGTACATTTTAAGAAAGCAACAAACACAAAAGCAGATTTGGGGGCTACATAACATCTGGAGCAGTGCTTAATTTGTAAAATAATAAGTGCCAGGGCCCTGACTAGGAGGCCACTGCAGCTTGCACCACCTATCACCCCTGTCATCGCTGCCAAAACAACTACTAACCATCTCTCTCGCCTCCAAGTGCGACAGTTTAGATTATTCCAGGTCCTCAAAACTAAAGGAATGGCTGGGAAGGCAGGTACTAGTAATTTTTAATGTGTATTGTATTCATAAACAACCGTTGTTCTGCTCATCTCTAAATTGGATGAGCAGTGCCACCATGTGGCAGACTATCCTAAGTGCAGTGTTGACAATTAAGTGCCGGTGCCGAGCACCGGAAACCAATTAAGTGCCGGTGCTGAGCACCAGAAACCACCGTCTCAAATTAAGCACTGATCTGGAGGTGTGTTAGAGCTTCTCTGTACTTCTTAAAATCCAATGATTTCACAGTGTACTTGAGGCAAATTTGAAAATATTTATGATAAAATTTGCAAAAAAATATAAAATGCAGCAGAGATTGCTCTGCCATACCCTCACAAGGACAAGGAGAAAACTTGCTTTCCCATGCATTCGCCCCCTCAGAAAAGCGCTATTAGAAATTATGTTTCTGCTTGGCTAGGGTATGCACCTAAGCCAGGCAGAACCCACCACTCTAGTCAGGGCAAGTAAGTTATACAC
The DNA here is from genome assembly GCA_963921515.1 of Calotriton arnoldi. Classification (NCBI taxonomy): domain Eukaryota; kingdom Metazoa; phylum Chordata; class Amphibia; order Caudata; family Salamandridae; genus Calotriton; species Calotriton arnoldi. The sequence continues at coordinate 1,154,597 of CAWUFW010001614.1, read as the reverse complement.
CAAAGAAAACCTGTGCTCACCCCCTGATAGCTTCGCGCTGAGCAGTCAGGATTATCATCAGAGGTAATGTGTAAAGCTTTTGCTCAACACACTCACACCAGTAACACAATAAACACACCACAAAAGAGACTCCACACAAGTTTTATAAAAATATATATAGTATATTGTGCATAAAACATAGAACAAAACAACATGAATCATAAACGACACTGCACCCTATGCAAATCCTGAATCAGTACGCATTATTCTGATAAGACAAGAACTTACATGACATACATTATGATATTAGGGGATGAAATGTAACATAAAAACACATGAATCATAAATGCTGTGCATACTATGCAAATCCTGCCAATATAAAACAACATACATCATAACATCAGAGGCGGAGTATGCAGCAGTTTGGTGAGGATGGAAACAGATAAATCACCGGGGGGCAGATTTACAAGAAACTGACGCATCTCTGCATTATAGCAGAGATGCATCAGTTTACTTGCGTCGCGTGAAAAAACTCTTGCACCACCATGGATGCATTGCATTTACAATGCGGCGCACCATGGCTCAGGGATTGACAGATGCGTCACGCATCTGTTGCCGCAAAGGTCACGCAATGCTGGAGTCATGTCGCAAGCACAACGCAACTTCAGAAATGCTCAGCAAGGCCTATACCTATTGTGCTGCGTCACTCCTTAATCCTACTTCAAGCAGGCGTAAGGTTTTGACGCAGTGGCGTTGTAGAAGTGGCGCAGTGAAATCTTGTAGATTTCACTGCGTCACTTTTACAAGACTTTCTTGCGTAGGAACGCCCACCCTGTATACATTATACCTGATGCAGGTATAATGTGGTGCAGGGCTTTACAATGTGACGCATCTCCCTAGATGCGTCACGTTGTAAATGTGTCGCAACGTGGAGCATTGTTTACGCCGCCGCTGCGTCACAAAAATGACACAACGGCGGCGCAAAAGTGTCGCAAGGGGCTTGTAAATCTGCCCCCATATGTCACCCAGAAACCACCAGTATTGTGCATGTAATGCAGTCTTACCAGAGGCCACCACATTAAATCGTTCTATAGACACAGACTCAGTGCCCCTGCACTTCTCTCTGCAGGACTATGGTAAATTCTTGGGAGCCTTAGCTAGAGCAAGAGCATTCACACATGAAATGTAGGGCTCAGGGGTGCCTATGTGCCTACTATGAGTTGTACGGTAGTGTGGGTGGTTTCATGAAGGTGTCAAGTTCCCATAGGACAAATCTGGGGCCTCTGTTGGGGGTGTACCCCATAGTGTGAATCGACAAACTAATGCTGCCCTCCAAGAACAAATGCCCCAAGATGCAGGTGTAGCGAGTCCTCGACTGGTCTCTAAGGACCGGGCTGTATCAAACAAAAAAGAGGGAGTTGGCTCCACAATGAGCACTCGAACCATGGGCACAGTGCCTGCTATATTCTTGAGCGGTGGGGGCTCTTAAACCAGAAGGTGGTGCAGTAGACTTCAGTGGTCAAAGTCGGCCCCAGTAGGAACAGTGGCCTTGGCAACAGAGCCCAGGAGGCCAGTGCGTTATCTGCACTGACACCAGGGGCGGGGCCGAAGGGCACAACATTCAAATGCAAGGGGCTGTGTTGGAGATTTCCTTTGGCATGGCTCAGCTTTCTGAAAAGGTAAGTGGGCGCACTGAGAGAGGTCTGCGAGGGGTGGCAGCAGGGCAATGACGGCCTGCTTGACTCTCACGCGCCACTCGGGTCGGCTGTTGTGGTCCCCTCAGCTGGGGAGCTGCACCTCATACATCGGCTCAACTGGCAAAAGCGTTCACCACGCAATGGGCTTGAAGAGCATTTTTGCATGCACTCGGGCACAACTTGGTTTATATTCATGAAGCACTCACCATGCACTGGGTCATTGTGAAACACAGGGCAGATTCCAGCGCTCACCCACCACTTATTAAAGAGACTAATTCGGTCAGCTTCAGAATCCCACTGGCATGGGGACTCTGATGGTGCTGGGGTCGGACGACAAGCCCCTGGAGAACACTTCAGAGGGGGAAGCAAGCAGAATTCCGGCATATAAGCTTGGAAATCCAAACGGCAGTAAATCCTGACAAAGCAGCAAGCCTCTGGGGGAACATAGTCAGGGAGCAGCTAGCAGCAGGGCAACAAGCAGAAAGCAATCGAGTGAGTCCTTGAGGCCACCCAACTATAGTAGGCGGCAGGGCAACAGCAGAAGAGTAGTCCAGATGAGTCCTTTGTGCCGTTCAGGCAGTCCTTCTGGCAGACTTTCAGTCTCAGTTCCAGATGTGCTGTAAAAACATGGGATCAGAGCCCCTGTACTTATACTCCAAATCTCTTTGATCTAGGAGGCACTTCAAAAGAAGCCTTACAAGTGCACAACACCCCCTTTCAATCCCAGCCCTGGCTATAGACATACAGTAGGGGGTATGCAAAACCAAAGGGGATGATGGACGGAGTGTTGAACATTGCAAGCACTCACCCCCAGTCAACTGATCTGGGTTTAATCCATCATCATTCTTTAGCTCACTCTGCCACCCCAGTTCAGACATGGCCATATGCAAATCAGTCTGACCCTGTGCCTCATGGGAACAGTCCAGCCCGAACTGCCAAGCCATGTCTTCCCTGGACCGGAAACAAGCATCCTGGGACCGGTTTCGGGCTCACAGCCCTCATCAGCCAGGCTATCTTGAATCCAGTGGCAAAGTGAGCAAGGGACCCACGTCTGGGCATACCCTGCCAACTTAGGGCGAACAATGCAAAACCAAAGGGGATGATGGACGGAGTGTTGAACATTGCAAGCACTCACCCCCAGTCAACTGATCTGGGTTTAATCCTTCATCATTCTTTAGCTCACTCCGCCACCCCAGTTCAGACATGGCCATATGCAAATCAGTCTGACCCTGTGCCTCATGGGAACAGTCCAGCCCGAACTGCCAAGCCATGTCTTCCCTGGACCGGAAACAAGCATCCGGGGACCGGTTTCGGGCTCACAGCCCTCATCAGCCAGGCTATCTTGAATCCAGTGGCAAAGTGAGCAAGGGACCCACGTCTGGGCATACCGTATCAACTTAGGGCGAACAATGCAAAACCAAAGGGGATGATGGACGGAGTGTTGAACATTGCAAGCACTCACCCCCAGTCAACTGATCTGGGTTTAATCCATCATCATTCTTTAGCTCACTCCGCCACCCCAGTTCAGACATCATTCTTTAGCTCAGTTGGCAGGGTATGCCCAGACGTGGGTCCCTTGCTCACTTTGCCACTGGATTCAAGATAGCCTGGTTGATGACGGCTGTAAGCCAGAAACCGGTCCCAGGATGCTTGTTTCCGGTCCAGGGAAGACATGGCTTGGCAGTTCGGGCTGGACTGTTCCCATGAGGCACAGGGTCAGACTGATTTGCATATGGCCATGTCTGAACTGGGGTGGCGGAGTGAGCTAAAGAATGAAGATGGATTAAACCCAGATCAGTTGACTGGGGGTGAGTGCTTGCAATGTTCAACACTCCGTCCATCATCCCCTTTGGTTTTGCATTGTTCGCCCTAAGTTGGCAGGGTATGCCCAGACGTGGGTCCCTTGCTCACTTTGCCACTGGATTTAAGTTAGCCTGGCTGATGAGGGCTGTAAGCCCGAAACCGGTCCCAGGATGCTTGTGTCCGGTCCAGGGAAGACATGGCTTGGCAGTTCGGGCTGGACTGTTCCCATGAGGCACAGGGTCAGAGTGATTTGCATATGGCCATGTCTGAACTGGGGTGGCGGAGTGAGCTAAAGAATGATGATGGATTAAACCCAGATCAGTTGACTGGGGGTGAGTGCTTGCAATGTTCAACACTCCGTCCATCATCCCCTTTGGTTTTGCTATACAGTACGGGGTAAACAAGCCCTTTGTGTGAGGGCAGGTTACAACCTACACAAATGTAAGTGCACTCCACCTCCCCCTCTCCCAATCAGTATGCAAATGGGTGCAGATGCCTCTCTTGTCACACCAAGACCTTCCTGTGTGATGGCTGTCTGGAAAGTATGCACAAAGAGTAACTGTCAACCAGTCCCAGATGTGGATTGGAGTTAGGCTGCAAAGCACATCGGGGCATATTTACAAGCCTCTACACCACAGGAACGACAATTTTTGCCATGTTCCTGTGCCAATAATCCCTTCGCCTAATTTACAAGGCGATGTTAAGTCACTTAGCGTGGCTTAATGCAACCTTGTAGATAATGCCCCTTAGCGTGAAAGGGGTGGGCAATGGGTGTTGCGGTGGGCGTTCCGCCATAACTCCCATTGGTTTTCACACTGCCCCCTATTTACAAGGGTGGCACCAAAATTAAGACCAGGGAAAACCTGGTCTTAACATGGCGAAACTGTTTAATTTCTCCTCCTTTTTGCAGTTTCTATGTGCGCTGCATTGTGCAGCACACATAGAAACAGCAAATCACCATGAATGATTGTGTATGTGCAGGAAGGTAGCCCTTCCTGCACATAAACAATCATTAAGCAACTGGCGATTTGCAACTTCTATGTGTGCTGCACAATGTAGCACACATAGGAGTTTCAAATCAGCATTCTGGAATGTTTATGTGCAGGAAGGGACTCCTTCCTTCACATAAACAATCATTCCCCCCAATGAAGACACCCTTGAACTATGATGCAAGGGTGCCTGTGTTGGCGCTAGGCAGCTAGATTTATCACCAGCGCAAGGGGAAATGCCCTTGAGCCACATTCTTGTGAATACGGTGCATCCCTGCATTTTCAGAATGGCGAAGCGTGGCGTTAGCAATTTTTGTTTAATGCCACGCTTTGCCATTCTGTTATAAATATGCCCCTCAGAGTTATAAGCACCAGGAAATTCCCACTTTCTAAAAGTGGCATTTTTAAAATCGTAATAAAAAAATACACCTACACCAGTATACATAATTTTTCACTACCATTCTAAACATACAAAACATGGAAACGCTACTCTTTTCACCTCGGAGATTACTACTTATACATATATAAGGGAACTCCCAATACTAGCCTATAAGAGGAGTAGGCCTCACAGTAGTGAGAAACAAAATGGGGTTTTTGTCACTACCAGGACATGCCATACAATAAAGGCAAATGCCATACCATTTACCTACACAGCACCCTACCCATAGGGCTACCTAGGGCCTACTTTAGGGGTGACCTATATGTAGTAAAAGGGGACTTTAAGGCTTGGCAAGTAGTTTTAAATGCCAAGTCAATGTGGCAGTAAACTGCTCATGCAGGCACTGCAGTGGCAGGCCTGAGACAGGTTTGAAAGGCTACTTCTGTGGGTGGTGCAATCAGCGCTGCAGGCCCACTAGTAGCATTTCATTTACAGGCCCTGGGTATATGATATGACACTTTACAAGAGACTTACAAGTAAATTAAATAGGCCAAAGAGGTGTAAAGCAATCATACCATGTTTTAAGGGTGAGAGCACATGCACTTTAGCAGTGGCCAACAAAAAGAAGGTCAGAAAAATAGTAGGAAGAAGGCAAAAAGTTTGGGGATGACCCTCCAAAAAGGGCCAGGTCAAACAAGCACATTAAACGCCACACTGTACCTGACTTAAATCTAAAAAGAAGAGACCTTTCCCAGCATGTAAGTTCCAGAGTTAAATATAGGGCTAGGTCTCCTGTTGCTAGAGTGATAACATAATTACAAATGGACTGTTTTCTAAAAACTTCATTGAGTCTTTGGGAAAAGGTGAACTCTGCATAACAGGACTTAACCCGCCTCATATCAGACTTACAAATAGTATCAGGGATGGTAAACGGTTCGGGAAGGCCAATGTCAGCAAAAGACTTGTTAATGTAGTTCAGCCAGAGAATCGAGACACTTATCTTGACTGAGACAGTCTAAAATAACGTTTCTGTTAAAACTTGCTTTATTGTTGGTCCACATGCTCATCCAAAGTAAGAGGGGGGCAAGTTTAATAATATCGGATATGTATTCCAGATTGAGCTCAGAATGCAGAATAAAGTTAGGGGTGGGAGGCAGGAGATTCAACAGCCGACTACAAATTATCTTTCCCTCTACCTGTACAGGAGAGACATTATGGTACCCCCACGCCCATGCTCCATGAGTTGCTGTAGGGACGCACTGCAGCCTGTATATCTGAAGGTAGGGAAAAATGGTGCCCCTTTCATCCTTGTGAACTATATTAAATAAATATCCTGCCACCCTCCCTAATTTCAAACGTGCTGCACTCACTTGTGGTTGCCATGAGTTGACAGCGTCTAAAATAACAACCGGGTAACAAAAGTTCTGTGCCAAACACAAATGTTTCTCTTGCAGCTTTAGGGGTGACAAGGATTTCCTGCCAGGCCCACAGGCCATTTTGTGGGACTCCCCGAAATTAGTCGACATGTCAAGTTTGCCCATAAATGCTACAAAAACTCTGACCAGGGTACACAGGACATGGGGTGTCCTTGCTATTAAAACAGCATTGTCTGCATATAATAATGCCGGGACGAAGGAGCTAGCAATTTTAGGTATGTTCCTAGTAGAGAGGGACAAATGTCTGCTGAGATCATTAATATAGATTATAAAGAGCAGGGGTGCCAGAACACACCCCTGGTGTATCCTACTAGCTAATGGAAAAACATCAAAAAGTTCCTCTGACCAGCCATACCACACCCTAGCCCCTAAGTTTTCATGAAGGAGGTGTAAAAAGTTAACTAGGGGACTCTCTATCCGTAGATTAATTACAATTGTCCACAAATTGATCCTGTTCATGCAATAAAATGGGAAAAGACAGGTCCATAAAGGCCAGGTAAGGTGGGCAGTGCCAAGCGATGGTACATTGCTCGCAATCAAATGGAGGTTCAAGCACTGGTCCACTGTACCTAGCCCAGGGTGGAAACCATACTGGCAGGGGGACAGAATATTATTGTCATCAGCCCATGTATGAAGGCGGATCAAAATATCCCTCCCCAAGACCTTTACTAAGCTATCAACGAGCGCTATTGCCTTGTAGCATTTGGGAGACTCTCCATCCGCCTTTTTAAAAAATTGGAACTATGGTAGAGGGGGTCAATGTCTCCGGGACTAGTTGCACAAGGACTTGCTGAATAAATTAATGAGCAGGTCTAAGTAGCATTTAAATAAATCCATGGGGATCTCATCACGCACCAGAGCTTTCCCACTTGAGCTTCACTTGATTGCATCCTCCACTTCCTAAAGGGAGACATGAAAGGGGGTGGAATCATTTAAGAGCACATGCAGTCTATGGTTACCCTCCATGGCTTCAGACAAGCGGTAGATCAAGGTAAAGTATTTCACCCACTCCTGGCCTGAGATACTACATATTAGGAGTTGATTGGGGGGAAATTCCGCTGTTGGAGCCCGTTAGCTGTTTCCCAAAAAACCTTACTACTATTCTGGGCTACTGCAAGTTCGAGCGATTCCCAATCCCTTTTTTTCAGAGAATGTTTCCTCTCCCGCAGGGCACGCTTATAGACCAGCCTAGCCTCTCCGACATCTCTCAGATATGTCAGCACTTGAAGTGGAGATCCTGCTCTCATGGGATTCAGACAGACAGAACTTTCTAAACTGTAAAAATAAGGCAGGTCGGTAAGTAACCACAAAATCAACTCTGGTGAAAATGATTATAATTAGGGGGCCATCAGTCCTCCCACTTACTTGAAAGCAGAGTTGAATTCTCTAACCTCAATCTTACTCTTGATTTAATCAGTGACGGAACGGTCAGGAATACACCTCTGTAATAAAGCTTGGTGTGTGGGCTCCATGTTTGATCACATGACAAACAATACTAATATTAGCGAAACATGTCAGCTGTCTTGTAATAGTTATGGTAACACAATCAATTATGGGTGTTGGTTCATGAGTTGCAAGATGGTTAATCATCCTAGGCACTAATGTAAATAGACTATAACCAAGAGACTTAAATAAAGGGAAAACTCAAGCATATAAAAGCTCAGTGGCAAATTGGTGTACTGTCTGCTCATTAGTTGTATCCGCCATGATGGACTGGGTAGATCAAAAATGTGAATGCTATATCTAACAAATAACCGTGAACACATTTCAATATCATATTCCAACCAGATTGCTAATGTTTTGAGATGTCTATTTGACCAGCTGTTATGTGTCTATCATATGACCCTTCTTAACGTCTGTTTTATATTTTATGAATCATATATAACTGATTAAATCCTAACATTTATTTTAAATTGAGTGCTCCTCATCAAAATAAATAACACCATTATATTTGATTATTTGTCTAAAGCAAAATAGTTATTGGATACCAACGGTACTACCGACTGAAAGTAAAGAAAAGTATTGATAAACAATTTATTAAGGGTTTATTTTGTGCCCAGATTTGCACAGCTGTTAAGAACACAACATGCTGTACATCATACATTTCTCATTTGTTGCATAAAAAGTGCCTCCAGTGGATTGATTCTTTGTTGTTCCTGAGTAGACTCCATATAATACTCCTAGATTGGTTTAGCAATTTCTCCAGTGGGTTATTCCACTGTTACTCCTGCGTGAACACCCAAAGATCACTCCTTTGGTGATTTAACAGGGCATCAATGAGTTGTTCTTCTGTTGCTCCCCAGTCACTCCTGGGTGGACCCCATATAATATTCGTTGATGGTTTATCAGTGCCTCAAATGGGTTCTCCTTTTGTTGCTCCAAGATCAATGTAATGCATCCACCCTTTGGTGTTATATTAGCACCTCAAATAGGTTGCTCTTGTATTGCTCCCCATAATTTCACGGTATAGCTCATACAATACTTCCTAGTGCCTCAAACCAGTTTTAACCTTCTGATGCTGCTGAGTGAGATTCATATTCGATATTGGGCCCTATTGATATGTATCGTTCGTGATTTCCAGGTAAAGTACATATATGTGAGCCTGAGAATATACTCAGATGAAAGTATCTTAATTCGGCCGGAGTTATAAAAGCAAGGTATCAACATGAAAAATGCACACAAAAAAAAAATGTTACAGCAGAGGCCTAAACTCAATTTAGTGGGAAGTAAAGTGCTTGTGAGCGAGTCATAGTAGATGTGTACCACAAAGTATTTAGAGATTTATATAATTTCCAGCAAAGGCATAGGCTCATTCAATGGGAAATAAAAGTATACCAGTGCAATATAAAGGCATATATGTAAAAATGTATTTAAAAATCATAATGATTCCTAATATTAAAAGGGACACATCAATTTTAAATTGCATAATAGATGTCTAGTGATCATATGCACTGTAGGGAAATAAGTCTATCCTTATAATGCAGCAAATTTGTCTTTCGCAGAATGGGGACCAAAAAAAAAGAGCCTCAGACCTCAGTACAAGGTGCAAAACAATATAAAGTTACTAGTGCTTCGCAAATAAAAATTATCTCAACAGCATAGGGGTAAATCCTGTTGCCATGCCACTGACAGGGGAAAAACACATTTAAAATGCAGAGCCTAAGAACAAGAAGTATAAGATAATGGTGCTGACTGGGATTCGTAATAGGACTCTATGCTCCTTGTTGTTGACACTTATGAATATTTGACTATTGATTCCTTGGCCTGGGCCTTCTCTAAACGTAAGGTCATGCAATGATCCAAGTATCATTACTTAACCCAACCTTCTAGTCTGACCCTATTATAAAAGGATTATTATATAATTCTTGAAGGCCTATAGTCTTAAAAGATTCCCTCAGGTATGAAAGTCAGGGTATCTGGTCTGCCCTGTCAAGTGACAGACAATCAATGATAAAAGTTCTGACAAGGCCAACTTCAAGGGTTCCCCAAACTTTAATCCACAATAACAGTGATGCAAGCCCAATCAGATCCCCAGCTAAAAAATGTACTAAAAAGAATCCCTAAATAGTCAATGTTTTTACCATTGCTAATTAAAAATGCCCCATAACAAAAAGTTTAGTCTTTGTGCTTGGACGGTCAAAGGTCTATGCTCAACTCCTTGGCAATGCCTGTGCTTATGCACAGCTGTGCCCACTGCACCATGTTTCCACTACATCATCAAATCTCATTAACCTCACCCAGCGTGTCTCAGAAAGGCCGAACCAGAAACACCACCCATTCAACCATGTGCCCAAAATGGAAGCGCTTCATGACATCATCAGGGGTATGAAGCAGTATATAAATAATGTAACCAGACAAACCAAAAAGTGCTGTAGGCTTCACAAAAGGGCATACAGCACCAATGTAACTATCACTACAATACAATGCATTTTTAGAAACTCGTGTATTTCACACCGTGTAACTGCTTTTAATAGTCTTTCTCTGCTATTTTGACTCTTCTTTTAGCACTAGACTACTCTTTCTGAGAATTTACCATAAATCTAAACAACAAAATCAATGTTTGAGTTAAAACATTAGTGTAATTGTTTTCCACAGTCCAATCTGCATTTCATGAATTCTCACAATGTGCTCCAAAAACCAGCTTAATTTTATGTTTTCCCTTATCCTCTTCCTCGGCTGGATTGTATTGAAAGCTGCCCTGCATTGTATATTTAAAACCAGTTGCTGCAAAGTATTCCGAATTGCAGCCTACCTACACCTTACGCAATTTCAATTCCAACACCAGTGTGAACTTCTTACCTTTTCACTTTGTGTAGGGTAGGTCAGTCTGTACTGTAGCCCAAACTGCAATTCATATAATTGTGTATTGTGTCACCTAATATATGAGATATAATCAGATCAACATTTTGTAATGTGATCCCATGAAAACTGATTCTTTCATCATGGTAAAAGGAAAGGTAAGCAGTGTATCATTATTTTATATTGGAGATCCCACTTTAACTTGCATGTTGCATTCTTTGGGAGGTGAACACAGTCTGAATGTGACCGAGCAGGTCTTTAAAAAGCTCAGTCTGACCTGACGCTGCCACGATCATTTAGGGTTATCAAGCATAGCAAGCATTGGTAATGCTTTTGTTTTCCTATGTAATGAATAAAGAGATGTCTTCGTGATTCACCATCTGGGAAAAGGAAAGAGCTCCCTGACAGATAAAACAGGAGTGTAGAGGATGTGGCGCAGTGGCCAGAGCTGCTGACGCGAGAGCTGGGGATCCCTGTTCAAGTATTGGGGGCGCCGCGCAACATCCTGTGATTCTGTGCAAATCACTTAATCTCTCTGGGTGATAAATTGTTATATAAATATGCTGCAAGAGTAAAAGTCAAAACGTTATGAAAATATAGTTCCGCCAAAGCAGGAGTTAATAGTATTTAGGTGGTGGGAAACTGATAAGAGAAGCAGGCAAGGAACAAGCATTGGTAAATGCAGGAAAATATGCAACAGCCAATAGAACTGGAGGAAAGGTAAGTGGCACGCACAGGAACCTATGAGAAGCCAGGAAAGAGAAGAGGCCCCTTTTAAGTTTATATTAAAAACAATAGATTTCTCAAGAACAGCGCAAGCGCTGTGCAGGTGAAACCTAAAAATGGGTTGTGAAGCCCCGCTGTCCCTCCCCCCCCCCCCCCAGGCTATAACTTTAAATGACCCATAACTAATTGTGCATCTGGACCATCAAGCACATAATCTGCAACTAATTTAAACAAACGATTGCTGCAAAATGTTCTCAAACTAAATGGCAGCAAAACGGAGAACTTGATAGTAGGTAACCATGCTGAGTGTTGGTAAAATGGTCTCTGCCTTGTGACTAAGGGAGAAGCCCCCTTCCCAGTGTCTTCAGCATGATACTACTCACTGAGACATTTAGGAAAATCCTTCTTGCACTTCCACCTACCTTTCGTGATCAGGCAGTCTCAGCGTGTCTTTTGTGGAGAATTGACTATGTAACAGTCTGTCTTTTTCTGCCTGAGTTCTTTGGCAAAGCTGCATAGGATACAGAATGTTGCAGTACGGAAAGCAAGTAATTAGTGACAATTTGACCATGTCACCTAAGCCAGATCTCCCCTCCATTGACCTCTGGCCAAAAAGAGAATCATTTCCAATACACTCTGCGTTATGCACAAGATCTTCTTAAGAATTTCAGAAATCTCTGCTTTTTGAAAGATTCAGTTGTGAGAAATCTGCATTGAAACTCATTCCTGCTATTTTTGGTTCCTCATATAAAACTATCTCAGCTGGGACGGCTATTAACTATCTTCATGTGTCAGTCCCTCAGCTTTGTCACCTTAAGAAAAATCACTCACACCTTGGATTTTGAAAGCCCTTAAAAACTCATCAATTTTGCTAAGACTCCCTTTTCTCTCACAGGGTTCAATGTTTGTTAGATTATCTTATCCTTTTGTTCCACAGTGCCACCATGACTAAATTGGTGAATGATAATAAATCAAACCAATCAATCAAATCAAATCAAACTTCAATTGTCTCCAAGTAGGCCCATAACAGGTTTGAAACACAGAATTGAAGAAGACATGATTCTGACTTCGCACATACCCATGGAAAAGAGGATTACATATGGCAATACAATTTGGAGTTTTTGAAACTAACAAAACCCGTATCTTTAGGGTTCAGTAGACAAAAATGGCCACTTCAAGCAAGGACTTAGAACAAATGTCATTAACTCTAAAAAAAAAAATACTATTGTGTAGTAATACAATAACTCCTTTATTCTATATCCTGGCATCTTCAATTGGAAAAAATGGGGCCACATCTGTGTCAGAACAAATATGCGCTCACTGACATTCAAACGTGACCATGGAAAAAAACCTATCCATGTGAATACTATGCAAAATGAACATCTTGAAGTTTCAGCACATGGTAAAAGTTGATCCACTGAATTTGTTTGCAGAAATTGTTTAGAGGAGTGATACTGACTTGGTTCAGTAAGTTTGGCATTACAGCGATCTTATTGGAAAGGAAATGGGAAACGCAGATTTTAGTGCATTAAGTGTAACAAAAGACAGACGGTATTGGGGCTGTGGAAACGAACAGATGCCAAGAATGATTTGCACGGAATGAAGGAAGTAGGACGATTTAGACTTGATTCTGATGGAAAGAAGTGAGGGCAAAAGAGAGGAAACTCTGTACAGGCTAAGCCCGAAGGATATTAAGCAGGCAAGACATTTTGACTTGAATGTTTAAAATCGCAGAAGCAGGGAGTGTAGCCAAAATTCTATTACAGTAATTGGGTTGGTGAATAAAGAGAGCTCTGCATGAGAGCTCTTGCTGTTCAGGCAGAGAGTAACCCTGGCGTCCTGGCAGTATTGATTTAGAAATAATACATTTACTGAATGATGCAGTAAAAGTGCCTGAAAAAAGGCAAGCCAGTCGAAAACAGAACGCCTACGTTTTTAACTTTTGAAGCAAATGGCAATGAAAGGCAAATTATGTTAGAGGAATCGAAAAGAACATTTCTTTTCAAATTAATGATTTTTACCACAATAGCATTAAAGGCAAGCGGAGCAGTTTGAGATATGAACGGCAGTGGACTCTGTTGCTAATGAAAATACCAAGTCATTAGCAATGGCCGTGGATGCTCTTTCTCCCCGAGAATAAGGATTAGAAGCACAGAAGCAATTATTTGGTCTCACATATGGCTAACACCAGGGGCCATATTTACGAGAGGAGTTGCGTCACTCTTACTCCACACAACGTCGGAAGTCCAAAATGCGATTTATGTATCTGAAGTAACGCAACGCAAATCACTAAATCGCTTTACTCTGCTCTGGGAAGGCATTCCATGGCCATTGCGTGGGTGTTCCCATGCAACTCCCATGGTTTTTGACGCATGCACAGAGTTACCAAATGTGGTAGACCTGCGAATGCACCACAAAGATACACTTTCTCGGGAAGGTGTAATGAAGAGAAAAATCTTTGTTTCTGCTTGTTTTTTCCTCTTTCTATATGTGCGGCATTCTGCAGAACACATAGAAGGAGGAATATGCCTCTCAGGGTTGTTTTTGTGCAGGAAGGTGCTCCTTACTGCCCAAAAACAATCCTGCATGCAACACAGGCACCCTTGCACCATGGTGCAAGGGTGCCTGTGTTGGCGCTAGGCAGCCAATACGTCACCAGCGCAGGGACAAAGGCAGGAATGCGCTGTATTCTTTTAAATACGGCACGTTCCTGCCATTTCCATCGTGTGCAGTGCATCAAGGTGACTTTCTGTGCTGCATGACTTTGTTTTATAAATGTGCTTCATGACTTTTTTATAAATATCAATCAATCAATCAGGGATTTAAAGAGTGCTACTCACCCGTGAGGGTCTCAAGGCGCTGGGGGGGGTGGGGGGGTGTCTGTGCAGCTCCGGATCAGTCGAAGAGCCAGGTCTTGAGGCACTTCCTGAAGGTGTGCAGAGTAGGGGAGCATCTGATGTTGACTGGGAGCTCGTTCCAGGCCTTTGCTGTGACGTAGGAGAAGGCTCTTCCGCCTGCTCTGGTTCTGCGGATGCGTGGGGTCTCTGCCAGGGCGAGGTCGGCGGAGCGGCGGTTCCTTTTGGGTACATGGAAGGATACTCTCTCGTTGAGGTATTTGGGTCCGATGTTGTGGAGTGATTTGTAGGCGTGGGCGAGTAGCTTGAAGGTTACTCTCTTCTCTACGGTGAGCCAGTGGAGGTCTCGTAGGTGCTGGGTCATGTGCTCGTGTCGTGGGGTTCCGAGGACGAGTCTGGCTGCGGTGTATGCCCCCTGATGTGTTATTAACTGTAACTCACTCCCTCACCATGAACTGCTTATGATGTCATAAATTACATCAGTCATGACATGTTCTATGAGAACATTGATAACATTACTGATGGCATTGTAAGTAATGTCATTGATAACAACACTGTGCATGGCGAGGGCAAGAGTTATAGTTACTTCAGTTAGCTATAAATGGTGAATTTCAGTGCTTTTTGAATATAAAATAGTACATTTTAACTTTTGCATTTTACCTGATATTTTCACCTAACTATAATGCCACTTTCGAGCTTTGTTTTTTTCATATATTCATATAATATATATATATATATATATATATATATATATATATATATATATATATATATATATATATACCTCATTGATGGCATCACTGATGACATCATCCAAGCTTCTTTTATACACATTGCTCTATAAACGGGCATGGCATTATAGCTATGAAAGTAATTGCAAAATAGCTCAGATTATTATGAAGCATCATATCATTATATAACTTGCGCCACCACCATGCATTGCGTGTCACCTCATATATTACATAACTCTCAAATTACATCTCAAATGACGTCACTGATGACATCATCCAAGCTTCTTTTGTACTCATTGCTCTATAAACCATTAGGGCATTTGAGTTATGGAATTAAGTGCAAAATATCTCCGAATAATATGAAGAATCATAATGTATATTGTGAAGGATTTAACTGAGTGCGGCGTTATTTGCAAAAATCAAACGTCCAGGGGCTCAAAGGTTCAGCCCAAACGCCAGCACCCGCAGCTGAGCGCGCTGGGATTGAGCCTGTTTGTGTGGAAATATATATACAAGGCATTTTTTGTTTTGCTAATAACGTTTGTGCCGTTTGATGAATATTTACGAAACTTTACCCAAAAAAAAGCAACTTCACCTCAGCTCCTTCCTAAAAAGTTTTGGGGTGATCCGTTAATCGGGGCCAAGAAAAAAGGGGGGTTAAAAAACAAGTTTTCCCATGATTTTCCATATACTTCTTTAATCAGTGCTACAACATTACTATGTGAACTGGTGAACAGATTTACACCAAATTTGGCAGGAACTTGGATCTTGGCTAACAGATTGTGCTTTTTGTGATTTGGTGTAAATTTGTTTAGTAGTTTCTGAGAAACTTAGGCATATCTGGATGGTTGGGTCTGAGGGACTCTTGCAAGAGTCTCACAGGAGCTCCAATTTAAAAATAGTGCATTCTGATTGGCCCAGGGAGCTTTTTTCACCTTAGGCCATCTTGTGAGAAAAATGTTGCTGGCAGTCATCATAGTACTCAGGGACTTAGTCCCCTGTCCTGAATTTAAAAGCAAATGATAAAAGGGGGCATAGTAATGATACACTGCCCCCCCTAGGCACCATGGGGGAACCTAGAGGAACACCCCAGTGACCAAAATTTTAAAAAATCTGACAATTGTGCTGTGATCTCATGGGATTCCTGCATGATGGCAGCAATAAAAAACAAAACAAGATGGTGGGATACATTTTTTAATATATATAGGGGGCATCAGTAGGGCCCCCTTCCCAGCCCATTTAGGACCTCAGGGACCCCATCCCCAGGGCCTGGTATAAGATGGTGGCCCCAAGCACCCCACCAAACAGTGCCGATATTGTAAAAAAGGGGAGGGGGCCATGCAGATCCCTCCCTGAGCCTAATTAAGTCCCAGGGACCTATCCCCCGGGCTGAAATGTAAAAAAAAAAAGAGAGGGGGCCACGTGGCCCAATCCATGAGCCTTAAAAAGCCATGTGGACCCCATCCCTCAGGTCTACAACTTAAATTAAGAGGGAGGAGTCATGTGTCCCGCGTCCCTGATCCTTTAATTGGCATAGGGACCCCATCGCCATGGCCAGCTCATTTACTGTGCCCCGGGGAGCCCACCCCCGGGACACAGTAGTTTTCCTGCCTGCACTACCGCAGGCAGGGGAACATGTGTTTGCTCCCATCAGGCAGGAGCATGTTTAAATCTCCCACCAAATGTGAGCAAATTCTAGGAGGCATATTTATGTGAGCTTTGGTACATGCACAATGAAAGGCTCAAAGTAATATTTATGAAGCCATGCAAAGCCACTTTGCGTGGCTTTGAATGGCTTAAAAATATGGAGCAATATGGAGCAATGCAACACAGTAAAATCACTGTGTTGCATTACTCTGTGCAAGGGTGGCATTCCATGAGCTTTGCTGTGTTTGTTCCTATGCAAATCCCATGGGAATGCACCAAAAAGTTATGCCTCTCCAGGTGAGGCATAACGAGGAGATCTATATTTATTTCTGCTTGTTCTTTCCTCTCTCTATGTGTGCTGCATTCTGCAGCACACATAGAAAGAGGACAATGCCTCTCCGGAGGTGCACCTTCCTGCACAAAAACAATCCTGCCTACAACACAGGCAACCTTGCACCATGGTGCAAGGGTGCCTGCGTTGGTTCTAGGCTGTCAAAACGGCACCAGCGCAGAGGGAAAGTACAGAAATGTGCCATTTTGGATTAATGTGGTGCATTCCTGCCCATTCTCTGTGATGCAAGACAGCCCCCAACTCTGCTCCCTGACGGCAGGAAATTTAAAAATGCTCCCGCTGGCTGGGAGCAGACTTGCATTCTGTTTCCCTGCCTACACTGATGCAGGCAGGGAAATAGAACCCATATTGCTTCCACCCGGAGGGAGCAGCATAAATAGCTTCTCCTTCCATGCAGGAGCAATGCTGGCTTTCGCACCATGCTGAGAGCTGGCTGGGGCTGCGGGGCTCCCGGGGTTTCCATGCGGTCCTCAATGTGGTGTTTGTCCTGGGTGGGTACCGGGACACCCACCTATTATTAATGGAGGCCCTGGTGAATGGGGTCGCTAGGGCCATAATAGCCTCATGGAGAGGTGCCATGCGGCCCCTCCTCCCCTTTCAAATATGGCATATTCCCCCGAGCGATGGGGTCCCCCTTGGGCCTATGAAGGCTTGGGGAGGGGACCTCCGGCTCTTCCCCTTTTTAATAAAATGCAGCCATGGGGAATGGGGTCCCTGGGCATAATCAAGCTTGAGGAGTGGGCCCACATGGCCCCCTCCCCTTTCAAAAGACAGATGGCCCCAGGGGATGGGGTTCCTGGGGCCAGAGAAGGCTTGAGGAAGGGGTACAAATGGCCCCTCCCCTTTTTTTACATTTAGGCCCTGGGGATGGGGTCTCCAGGACCTAAGTAGGCTCAGGGAGGGGGATGCTTGCCCCCCCTCTTTCAAATATTGGGACCGTTTGGTGGGGTCCCTCAAAAAATAATGCATAACCCTAGGAGATAGGGTCCACTGGGTCATGAGCCCCCCCTTGGTATTATATTTGGCCACAGGGGATGAGGTCCTCGGGCCTATTAAGGCTCAGAAAGGGGGGCCATGCAGCCCCTCCCCTTTTTTTATTGTACTTTTCTCCAGGGGATAGCGACCCCGGGTGCCTAAGAAGTCTCGGGGAGGGGGCCGCACACACCTCTCCCCTGTTTAATTGTATGTGGCCCTGGGTGATGAAGTCACCAGGCATTTGACGTTTGGGGAGGGGCCCATGCTGTCCCCTCCCCTTTTTATTGGGACTGGCCCCAGCAGGAAATTTGGTCCCCCCCTTTCTCGGTCCCCATTCCATCCATGAAGGTGGGGGTCCCGCAGGGGTCTATCTTGAGCCCATCACTTTTCAATATTTATATGGCCCCTCTTGCACTCCTAGCTGAGTCACACAGCACTAAGATAGTATCATATGCCTGTGATACTCAACTGCTGTTTACGTGTGACAAAGGCGCACGAGATCAACAGGCAACGAGATCAACATCTGTCTGACAGAGGTTTTCTCTTGGTTACGGCTTAACCAATTAAAGTGCAATTCAGAAAAGTCGTAGAATATCTACTTTGGTTGTCCGCCATGCGAATCATGGCACCAATGGTGGCCTCGGGATATGTCCCCTCCTACAGCTCCAGTCAGTATTGTGAAGAACTTAGGGGTCAAGCTAGATGCCACCCTAACAATGAAGGCCCAAATTCAAACCGTCGCTGGTACTTGTTTTGGCATGCTAAAAATGTTTAAAAAACGTTCTTCCCCTGCTACCGGTCGAGTATCGGAAGACAGTAGTCCAAGCCTTAATTATATCTAGGCTGGATTACGTTAACATCTTGTACCTGGGCCTACCTGAGTATTTACTGAATCGCCTGCAGGTGATTCAGAATGCAGCGGCTAGAGCCATTCTCATGGTGAGACCCAGAGCACGTATGACGATCCACCTGAAGGCTTCGCACTGGCTACCGGTACGGAAGAGGATCCAGTTTAAAGCTCTGGTTCTGGCTTTTCGGGCCTTTCATGGCACAGGCGCTGTATATCTTAGGAGAAGGGTCCAGCACTATGTGCCGCAACGAGCCTTGAGGTCCTCAGTGCAGTCTCTGATGTTCATTCCTACGTTTGCCCGCACCCGTGTGGGCGGTCGCTCCTTTCAAGTGCTGGCTGCCCGCACATGAAACTGTCTGTCTCTTCACCTCAGGCAGGTCCAGGATTTGCTTTCTTTTAGGAGACAGCTAAAAACCTGGCTTTTCCAGCAATAATTCTTTCTGTTCGGTTTGGCCTTTGGGCTCTGGTTTTCCTGTCTTTCGGTGGTCCTCCAGCGCCGGGACACTCTGTGGAGTAGCTGTGCACTTTATAAGTACCTATTTTCATTTTCATTCATTTTCATTCATGAGGTCCTTGGAGCCAGTTAAGGCTCTTTGAGGGGGGCTGCATGCCCCTCCCCTTAATATATATGTTTTGGCCTCAGGATTGGGTCCCCATGGCCCGAATGCCAACACTATGGCACACACGTCAAAGTCTGTGTACGGCGTGGTGTAGGTAGCCAGCTGGGGTTAGGACACAGAGCTTGGCAGCACACCAAGCACTGTGGCCAACACCCCGCAGCTAACAGTCAAAGGCAGTGCGAAGCGTGTGGTTGGCAGCCTGCTGGGGGTTTGGCCATAGGGCCTGGCAGTAGGCCAAGCCCTATGGCTAATGACCATGTGCAATATGGGGTTAGCTTCCTATGGAAGTTTTGACACAGGGTCTGGCAGCTGGTTGGCTTTACGTATGGTAAAACAATATTAATTTATGTTAAACAAAAACATAGAAATTCACTGAAAAATGCCAAGGATAAAGTAGCATTATGGTTAGGGGTTATAAAAAGATCTGTTTTTGTTTAAAAATAGCTTACGAATTCACTGAAAAATACAAAGGTTAAAGTTTGGTGAATAGATCAGTGACAACATTAAATGTTTGAACAAAAAGTTAGCACAGTTAAGTATAACTTGCACCTTGCCATGCACTGCTTATGACCTCACATATTACAACACACAAGACATGTTCTGGGACATCATTAATTAAGTGGTGACATCTCAAATGACATCACTGATGGCATCATCCAATGAGTGTGTTAGTCATGGCCACATTTTGTTTTCACATGATCCATGGTCCTATTAAAAAAGAAAGGGATCCAGCACTTTTAACATATAAGCCCTCCGGGGTGGGGCAGGGCCTGGAGGTTAGCACAATGTATTTTATTGGTAAAGAGGGGCATGCAGCCCCCCTCAACAAGACTTCTGAAGGCCCCAGGGACCCCATCCCCTGGGGTTGATATGTTAATAATTGAGGCAATGTGCACCCGCCCTGCCCGATCCATTTTGAGGACCTGGGGACGCCACCCCCAAGGGCCACCTTATGTTTAATGGGAAGGTGGGAAACATGGCCCCCTCCCAGAGCCTGTTTGAGGCCCCAAGAACCCCATCACCAGAGCCAAGGCAACTTAAGAACTTAAAACACCTGAAGCCCCTGGCAGCTCCCCTGCCTGCAGATGGCATGATGCAGCAGGAGCCAGCTACAACTGTTAGCTCCAGTTTTTCTATGCTATCACTAGACAGGAGCAAACCTGTGTTCCCTACCTGTGCTCTTGCTTCCAGGGAGCTACAGTGTCCTGGGCATAGGGTCTGCAGGACACTGCTGCCAATGGGTCTTTGGGGATGGAGTCCCCAGGCCAATGGATGGCTCAGGGATTGTGTCCCACACTCCACCCCCCACAAAAACTAAATCAGCCTTGGTGGTGGTGTCCCTGGGGCCCTTTTGAGGCTTGGGTAAGGGGACCCCATGCCACTCTCACCAAAAAATAACATCCGCTTCAGGAAATGGGGTCCCCGGGCCTTTAGAAGGAGAGGGGGGCCACCACACTTGTGCCCTAAAGTAACTTTAGCTTGTACCCTCACCTTGCAGTACTAAGTACATCACAATTAAATCACTCATGACATGTACTATGACATCATTGATAACATCACTGTAACATATGATGTTACATCATCTATGACAACTCTGTGCTTGGAGGGAGTGAGTTATGGTTACATTATGGCATGAGTTATAGTTACTTTAGATAACTATAACTGGTGAATGCCAGTGGTTTTGTTTATTTAAAACTGTATGTTTTAACTGAAATTTTCACCTAACTATAACATCCTTTGGATTTTTCAGTGAATTTCTAAGGTTTTATTTAATATAAAGTAAGATACAATTCTGTTAGACATGACAGCCTTAGGATGGTCTTCCCCAACTTTTTGCCTGCCTCCCTCTGTTTTTCTGACCTTGTTTTTGCTGCCATTAGGACCCTGTGTCCTTTACAACTGCTAACCAGTGCTAAAGTGCGTATGCTCTCTCCCATAAACATGGTAATATTGGTTCATCCCAAATTGACATATTTAATTTTCTAATAAGTCCCTAGTAAAGTGCATTACATGTGCCCAGGGCCTGTAAATTAAATGCTACTAGTCGGCCTGCAGCACTGATTGTTCCACCCATATATGTAGCCACTTAACCATGTCTCAGGCCTGCCACTCAGAGCCTGTGTGTGCAGTTTCACTCTGCCATGTCAATCTGGCAAGTAAACCATCTTGCTAGACCTAAACCTTCCCTTTTTTTAGGTCTCGCCTACGCAGTGCGCATGCGCTACATAAGAGACCTTTAGCCGTCGTTCAGCTCTTTTTCAAAGCACATACTCGTGCTTGTGGCGGCATACACCTTGCGGGAGCGTGCAGGGGCGCGCCACAAGCACGAGTATGTGCTTCCAAGAAGAGCAGGCTGCGTGCGCACCATTCCCGGGCTCACCTCCTGCTCCCCCTCTCTCTCTCTCATGCGCGCTCCCAGGAAGTAAAAGAAGAACTTGGATTCGTGTCTCACTCCCGGGCTCTTTCTCGCTCTCTCTCTCTCGCTCTCTCTCTCTCTCTCCTCTCGCGTTCTCTCTCTCTCTTTCTTTCTCTTGCTCTCTCTCTCCCCCTCTCTCGCTTATTTTCTTGGCCGGTGCATGCCTTAACTCTTTCCACCCAATGCGTTGCCTTTTCTGCTATTTTTTTTTTTGCTTTCTGCAGGCACACTTCCCCCACTTTAAATAAACTTTAGTTTACCTACCGCCACACTCACGTCCTCGGGCGCTCTATTCCGTCCTTCCTAGTTTTTGTCTGCCAGCTCTCCTAACTCCTGCCCCCTCACCTTCCCCGGCCCCTCCCATTTTTCCAACACTAAGACAATTCAAAACGGCAGCTGGGAGGAGGCGCCAACCTTGCTTTCGCCCACGGCGCATTCTGTGCAAATGCTAGGTGTGACTGCAGGTACACACACTTGTCTGTTGCACAGTGTGAATGGACAGATTGTGCATCTGTGGCTGTACCGCTGCTGTAAAAGTGCACACGATCACACACTGCGTCTGCACCTCTCTCTACCGTGCATCCCCTGTAGACAGTCCAGTCCCCGCGCAGGCAACAGTCGTTACCACAACTGTTTGTAGCTTTCTGACACACTGTGCCCGAGCTCCTGCTCTTTACGCAGATTGGCCACCGTGTTTTCTGGCTGAGCAGTATGTTCCGTTTTGCGTTTGTTCGTGCCATCTGTGTTTGTGTTGTACTTTGTCAGAGATCGTGAGATTATTAAAGTAAAGAGAAGTGAGAAGTCATCCCGCAATGTCCATACCGCACTGTCTTTAACCTCCATTCTGAATATTACCGTTCTTTTCCCCTTCAAGTTACTGCGGATTGGGCTACTTTTAATCGTAAAGCCTAGTTTGCTTTCAATTTGTTATATTTATTTAAGCTATCGCTTTTTTGTCCATTTTGGGGTTTTAGGTGGAATCAAAGTAGGTTCGGACAACCTTATTACAATAATAACAAATGCTGTGTTCAGTTTGTCCTTATTACATAGAAATCCATACATCACTGTGAAGGTCTCTCACTGCCCATGTTGTCCAGTAAGGCGGAGGGATATCTTCTGAGGTCTAAGCTTTGGAGAGGATTTCTGACCTTATGTGAGCTGCAGCTCTCTTGCTACCTACAGTGGTTCAGAGGTGGCAACCCCTTGGCACACGCTGCTTGGCTGTCTGCCAAACACAGGGGTCCATGCACTCCACTGACGGTGGGGTTAAAACCCACCCACATCACTCCTGTAACACTCTCAAATGGCTGTTTGCCAGACCCCATCCAGCTCCCTATGCTCATCAAAACTCAAGCCTGTTAACTGTAACCACACTGACAAGTTCTCTTCGAGGTGTTGTTCCTCTGAGATTCTCACCCCCTACTCGGTCTGAGCTACACCGGGCCTCTAAATTCAAAGATGTCCTTAAAACTAAACTCCCCGCTTTCTGTCTGAATTCAGGATAATCTTCCCTATCAGCTTCTTGGTTCCCAAATGTACACCAACACCTGATACTGCACCCCAAAACCGGCCCTGCGTTGAATGAGCATTGCTCAAGGCAACCATTGTGACTTTGTACTGTGAAAAGGTTTGTGCAAGCTTCACTAACGTGCATCAAAGCTACAGCAATGTAAGATTCCCTAACACGACAGCAGCAGTGCACTGATCCGCAAAACAGAGAACCGATAAAGGACAAGAGGCAGGTGTATCGGTGCAAAGCACTTCCTCTCCCTCACCTCACCTCTCCTTGCCCTCGCTGTGTTACACCAACACAACTCAAGTACAAACAAGCATTGGCATAGCCAATAGGCCTCGCCTTTGGGACCTTATAAGTGTTTAGCCATGCAACAGTTGATGTTGTTGCGCCAAGGATATTCTACTGCATAACTAAATACTTATAAGGTCCCAAAGGCGAGACCTATTGGCTATGCCAATGCTTGTTACATATAAGTCACTGCTATGGTAGGACCTGTATAAACCACAGGGCAGGGTGCAGTGTATTTAAAAGGCAGGATATGTACTTTTAAACTTTACATATCTTGGTAGTGAAAAACTCCCCATTTTGTTTTTCACTATCTTTCTCATAGGATAACATTGGGATTACCTTATTACATCTTTTAGGTGTAACTTAAAGAGATAGTGTAATGAAGCACCAGAAATGCAAGTAGGGTGTATGCAGGTTCTTTATTGAAGAGCATCCCATCCATAGGTCAGGCAGCAAACAAGACCAGCTGTAACTCACCACAGAACATCTAACATGTCATAACTGGGCTGGAATGCCCTTACATTCTAAATTCCTTCTCATATAAATATAATGCCTAAATCCACAGATAGACTTTTCAAGTTTAGTGTCACTGAACTCACAATTTAAAATCACAACTTCTGGTGAAATTGGATTTTAAATACCACTTTAGCAAATGCCACTTTTAGAAAGTTGGCATTTACTTACTTTAGCCATTTGGTGCCATCTGCCTGTCTCTGGAATGCACGTTTGGGGTGGGTAACAGCTGGCTTCCTCCATTTCCTCTAGACAGTCACACACAAAGGAAGAGCAGGTAAGTGGTCATCTGCATGCAGATGGGCTATCCTGAGCAGGATTGGAGGGAGGAGCTGACACTTACATCTGAAAGGGCTGTTTCCTGTCCCCACACAAAGGATCAATTGCCCCCCTGTAGTGTGTCTGGAGCCAGGGCAGGAAGAAAGAGCCTCTGTGCACTTTCATGCTTTCTTTGAAGTCTCCCCACTTCAAAGGCACCACTGGGTATCAGTTCTGGTCCTCTGGTATAGTTCACGAGGAAGAAGAGGATCTTCTGTGCTGCTCAAGGACTGCCACTCTGCTGGAACTGCTGTTTGCTGAACTCTTGCCTTGCTGTGTTGCCCTACTGCCTGCTGCTCTCTCTCTGCCTGGGTAAGAAGGACTGGGCCTGCATCACTTAAACCCAGAGAGATTCCAAGGGCTTGCTGGCCTGACTCCTATTACTTAAGTCTCAGGGACACAAAAGACTTAGAACCCTCCTGTTCCAACCCTTGGGCTCATCAGCTTGTGAATCTGTCCTGCCAAGTGGTGCAACCCCAGTCCTGTTCCCTTGGAGGTGAACTTAGGGGTTTGCTCCAGTGGACCTGACGCATCCTCCGCTAAGATAGGAGAATCCACGCATTGCCGCTGTTGCAGGAACTGGACCGGTAAAACGCACTTGGAACTGCTGCATCGCACTTGGAACCACCGCTTCGGAACTGACTTATCATCGCCATTGCATGGGGAAGATCAATTCATCGAAGCACTCCTCTACAGCGTGGAGAACCCTGGTGCATCGCATTCGGAACTGCTGCACTTAAGAACCAATGCTTCGCTAATGGAACCGACGCTTCGCTGCAGTTGCATGAAGATATTCAGCACAACACCTCAAGAACTGCGTGGGGTTCACCGACGCATCTCACTGTTGTAACCAGGATCAAGGTACTTTTCCTCCGTGGCCTGAGTGGGATATGTATCCAACCTGTGCTCCATCACGGTGGGCCTGAACTCTTGACTGTGTCCCAGTCCAGTGCGACCAATTAACTCTTTAGGCACTACTTGCTTCTAAGCGCTATATTTTGCATTTAATCTTTAAAAAATCATATCACGACTTATACACATTGGATGTTTGACATTTTGGTCTTGTTTTATTTATAAACTCATCATCTATTTTTCCAACCTGGTCTAGAGTCTTTTTATGGTGTTTTCACTGTGTTGTTGTATGATGTGTTGCACAAATACTTTATTCATTGCCTCTTAAGTTAGGCCTGACCGCTCCACCCTAGTAACAGCATTCCCACAGAAGCACTCACTTTCAATAAATCAGTTCTCAAGGAGACTTCTGCACTGCAACATAAAATATGTTCACACTACACAAAATTTCACTAGAGGAATGCTCAGAATTGAACCAGCTTAAAGAAAATAAATCCCTGATTGTTAAACCAGCAGGCAAGGGAGAGTGATAGTTCTTCAGGATATAGGCAAATACAGATCTAAAAATGACCGACAACTGTCGATTTCCAAGCACTATGTTAGACTTAACAAACATCTCACTAAGGAGATTCAAGCAGAAATTGGCAAGCTCAATTTGGAATCCATGGATGCTGCGCATCTGAATAAAAATTAGTTTACATACCTCAATGTCAGAAATCCCATAAACCCAGTCATAAGCATGCTCCCCAAAATCATTAACACCATGAGAGTCCCCCAGGAAGACTATTGTGTCTCAATGTGGGTCGATTTTTGAACCTATAGATCAGTATGAAGACTTTTTTTTATAAAAAATGTCTCCCCCCAGACACAATGTTACATGCAAGACAGCATGCGCTTAATAAATCTAATTGAAAATATTGCATTTGATCAGTCAGAATATATAATTACCACATGGGATTTTGAAGCACTTTATAGTAATAGCCCAAGGTGTAATTGTCATTCATAATCTTCTGAACACGAGACCAAGACCCCACCAAGTACTAACCTCACATGCATGGGGTCAGTTTTTGCGCCAAATTTTTTCAATATATATATACATATATATATATGTATATATATGTATGTATATATATATATATATATATGTATATATATGTATGTATGTATATATATATATATATATATATATATATATATACTGGTTGTAATACTGTAATTTGAATGTGTTTGGAACATAAAAAGATTGTGTAAGGGGAAATGTTTTTATCCTTGTACTGGAGCATTTTAAATATTGGGATATTGTTGATTCCAATTCTGAGGTTACTTTGCACTTGGGCACTTTACATATGTTTAGCAATTTAGCACAATTTAAATTGGGCTGGGAGATTGAAAGAGAGTGCAATAGGAGATGATTTTATCTCCGCACCAGAGCACCTATTATATTGCTATTGTGCTGATTCTAAACTCGAGGCTTTTTGGCATTTTGACACTTGACGTATGCTTATCAATTTTGCACATTTACAATATTTTTATTGAATTTGTAGGAATGATTGGACATATATGATTGGTTTTGATGTTTGGATATGAATTGACTGGGATATGAGCTATATAATACATATTTGATGAAAATTGATCAATTGGAAATTATATCTAACCATCCAATTACTTTTGTATTTATTGAGATCCTCTCATTCTTACTTTGATCAAAGAATCAGTATTTTTAATGTGCATGTTTTTGATAAGCCTAATATGTGAGGACGATCATACCATGTATATTGCTATGTAAGGTTTGACCTCAGACAGGCACTACAATGCTATCCATCAGATATAGGGCACTGGCCCAAGAGTATGCTTCCCATTTGCTTCCCGGTCCAGGGTTTGTTGGATTTGCTATGATAATGCCAAAGAGACTTGGTTTTATAAATATAGAATTCCTTAGAAAAAATACTAAAAAAATGCAAAAATAATTTTTTTGAAACAAGAAAAAAAAAGCAGGAACTGTATCTAAACAGTTACTATGCCAGTTTAGGGACAGGATACATTTTGAGGAAGACATAGTGATAATGGATGTGCTGTTTTCTATGTCTATGTGCACTGTGCCTTTAAAATTGAAATAAAACAACAAAAAAATGACTTGAACAAAGGCTGGGACCAGCCGAAACGCGTCAGGACGGACATCGCCTTATGACTTATCAAATAAAGAAATTTCTACTTACCGGGAGTGCCTGCATTTGCTCTTGTTCGTGGGGGTTGTTGAAAAAAAATTATATATATATATGGCCACAGCAAAAGCTAGGAGCATTAAATTTAAAAGGGAAGATCTGCTCTTTAACACCAAAAGCAAAAACAGTTGCACTAACAATAAGACAGACACTCCAAGACTTATAACAGGATTTAATGCATACCACACCACACTGCGTAAAATACTCTACAAACATTGGGGTACAGTATGCAGTGACCCAATCATAGGCCCCACATGCGCCAAAGTCCCCTCTATAAGCTTTAGGAGAGCAAAATCTATGCGCCAAGAATTAGTGTGCAACGCGCCAACAATTGCTAAAATACCGAATTGGCTGCAAACACAGAAGGGGTTTATCAAGTGCACAAAATGCAAGGCGTGTAAACATGGTATAAATATAAAAACAGTACAACTGCCTTTCCGACAAATACCCTATGAGATTCGAGGCAGTTACAACTGTAAATCTGATTTTGCTGTATATGTTTTGCAATGCACGTGTGTCAAAAGTATGTGGGGAGTACCATCCACCCCGTACATGTCCGCATTCTGCAACATCTCAGGGCCATCTCCAATAATGACCAATCTTACCCGGTGGCAAGACATATCAATTCGTGCCATGGGGAAGAGCCCAAGATCTGTCTTTTTATGTAATTGATACAGTCCCGAAAAAACCCAAGGGGAGGGAATAGACAATTGACATTAAGAAGATTAGAGTCGAGATACATCATTTTGCTTAATTCAAAAATCCCTAATGGGATGAATGCAGACGAAGCAATGAATGTACATTTATAAGATAACTTCATACGCTTTCTGTACCTGACCCATTCCTCATAGCGTTAGGTCCTCTTTTCACTTTATTTTATTTTACCGTTTTGTTTTGATTCTCCCAGTGACTGGTACCATTTTCTACATGTGTTAAACTTTGAATGTTAGTATAGACTTCAATAATATAATTTTATTTTGCTCAAAATTCATTCAGCATGCCCACTGGGGCTGGATAGCTTAATAGTATAGGGTGGCATAGATAGACCTGGTTTCCAGTCATATTGAATAAATAAGACCATTAACATGTTTGGTTACACAACCCTACTTTTGGTATTTTTAGTTCATGTAACACATATGAGCAATCGGTCTTCCGTGTCTTATCTAGACCCGATTTCATTGTTCTTCAAAGGGTACAAAGTAGGGCGTGTGCACCATGAAAAACTAGTAACCAATTGTGATTGCTATACACATAAGGCTGATCTTCATTGAGAGCTATGATTATTGCAAAGTTACATTAACTTTTTCTTCACAGCTTTATTGCCATTAGTTTTCACATGTATGGTAAAAATACTGGTCGCCAGTTTGTTGCAATGAGATATATTTTTTTCTTTAATTTTGCATTTTCCAATTGTGATATCATTAACATTGGTAAACGCTTAGCTATATATTTAGTTTATTTGTAACATATATTTTGTTTTCAATTTATTCTTTGCACTGTCATGTATATATCAGCTCTCATTAACTTTTATGTCTATGGTTGGGAGATGGTAGCTGTGACAACCAAATGTGAGTGATTTACATAAGTGGTGAAAATGGCAGAGTACCTGATGTAGTGATCAAGGCGTCTCGCCGTCAAAAGGCGTCTGGGTTCTTGTTGGAAATAAAAGTTCTGTGCCAAATTCTCACGGAGACGGTGCCTGTCTAAGGATGTTGCCAGGATTAGTTTATATATATATATATATATATATATATATATATATATATATATATATATATATATATATATTTATATATCCATATCCTACTGGCAGTCGCCAGTAGGTAGTTATAGTTAGAACCTAGTTTCCATAGGAAAAGCGTTTTTTGATTTGCCAATAACTTTGGCGCCGTTTGACAAATCTTCACGAAATTGTCAAAACTAATAGTTCACTCAGGTAAGCTCCTGTCTTGACACTTTGGGGGTGATATGTCAAGGGGGGCTGAGAAAAAAGGGGGGTCCCAAAACGTGTTTTCTCTATGTTAATTTCCATAGGAAACTTTAGACACAGCTGCAGCCTGAACTGCTGAACAGAATTACACCAATTTTGGCAGAGAGATAGCTCTTGGTCCAGAAAGCATGCTTTTTTTTAAATGCTGTAAATCCATTCAGTAGTTTTGAGATATTTAAAGATTTACAGATATTGATATTTGAAAATTGTGAGATCTGATTGGCTGAGCCCTCCCCGAGCACGAGCTTGCCTCTGATTGGCTGCTAACACTTCAAACCAGGAAGTATTGGCAGCCATCTTGTGCCTCGGACCGAGTGAAAATAAAAAAGGCGAGCGATGCATTACAAACAAGAAAAGGGGGCAGGGTAAAACACCCTGACACCCCCAGGCCTGCTCAGGGGGTCCCACAGGGACCCCCATGCCCAAACAAAGCATTTAAAAAAAAAAAAAAAATTGGGCGGGGTTGCGCCGGTGCGCGAATCCGTCCGAAAATTTTAGAAAACGTAGTGCGGGCTCCCGCGCTTCGTTTTTCAAAGCCCCCAGGTGGGCCAGGTCCCGGGGGCAATTTCATTTGTGTAGCAGGGCCCGCGGGGGCCCCCGCAGCCTCAGGGATGCCACCTGCCCGGGGCTTCATTTAAATAAGGGCGGGGGGCCTCGTGGGCCCCCCAAGCCCCGGGGACTGCCACCTCCTTGGGGCTTCATTTAAATAAGGGCTGGGGGGCCTCGTGGGCCCCCCCAAGCCCTGGGGACCGCCACCTCCCCGGGGCTGCAATAAATAATTAGTGTGAGGGGGCTTGAGCCCCCCCACACTGCCCCGGGGACCACCACCTCCCCATGGCACTCTATATTTAAATATGGGGGTCCGTTACAGACCCCCGGCCCCGGGGACCACCACCTCCCCGGGGCTATGCAAACATTGGGAGGGGGGCCGTGTGGCCCCCCTCCTGGCGCCCTTGATGGCCCTGGGGACCGCCAACCTCCAGGGCCGTCTCCTGCAATGTCCCGGGGTACCCACCCCCGGACATTGCAGTTTGCAATGACAGGGCGGGAGCCGCGCGGCTCCCGCCCTGTCATTGCAAACTGTGCTTTGCTTCGTTGAAGCGTTTCCTGCTCTCGCTTCAACGAAGCAAAGCAGGATTGCTTTTGAGCAAGGGGAGCTGCATGTCAGCAGCTCCCCTTGCTCAAAAGCAGTGCTGGCTCCCGCAGGAGGCGGGGAGCCGGCGGGACCGTGGGGGCATTGGGGCTCCCCCCACGGTCCCCAACGGTAAGAGCCAGCCCCGGTGGATAGGTTCCCCGGGGCCAGAAGTGGCCCGGGAGGTGGGCCACGCAGCCCCCCTTCCATACAAATAAATTAAAAAAAATTAGGCCATGCCCCAGGGGATGGGGTCCCCGAGGCCGAAATTGGCCCAGGGAAGAAGGGCCACGCGGCCCCCCTTCACTATAAATTAAAATAAAAAAGGGCCAGCCCCGGGGGATGGGGTCCCCGGGTCCAGAAGTGGCCCGGGAGGGGGGCCGCACGGCCCCCTTCCCGTTTTTTTAACTTATTTTTTTTAAAAAGGGGTCAGGCCCTGGGGGATGGGGTCCCCAGGGCCCCTAAAAAACTAAAAGAAGAGGGGCCACACAGCCCCCCCTTCTAAAAATGTTTTTTTTTTAAAAAGCCAACATCTCCCTGGAGGCCCCGCCCCCTCCCTGCACCACTCGGCAAACGCACCCCCTGGTGCGTTGTAAGTTGGGGAATTAATTCCCCTTAAATAATGAGGGTCCCTGGGGCCAACTAGCCCACCAGGTACCTCCAGTAAGCACCACAGAGCTGGATTGCAGAGAGGTGGTCCGAGGCTACGCCCCTTTTTCCACCACTCTGCAAACGTGCCTCTTGGCGCACTGCTGGTGGGGCGATGAGGTCCTCTTGGGTCCTGAGGTCCTCAGGACACAAGTGGACTTCATCCTCCGAGCAGCAGTGCGCCAGGAGCTGTGTTTGCAGAGTGGTGGAAAAAGGGGCGTGTCCTTGGACCACCTCTCTGCAATCCAGCTCTGTGGTGCTTTCTGGAGGTACCTGGTGGGTTAGTTGGCCCCCAGGGACCCTCAGGATTCAAGGGGACTTAATCCCCCAACCCAGAATGCGCCAGGAGGTGCGTCTGCAGAGTGGTGGAGAAAGGGGGCGTGGCTTGGTATAGGAAGTTAGCAATCCTGCTGTGTGGGACTTACTTGAGGCAATAGGAGGGGTAGTTGGCCCCCAAGGTTGACGTTGGGGGCTAACTACCCCTCCTGTTACCTCCAGTAAATCCCACACAGTGGGATTGCTAAGAGGTGTTCGGAGGCCACGCTCACCTATCTCCACCACTCTACAAACGCGACTTCTATGTTATAGTTAGAAATTAGCATTTAAAAAACCTTAGAAATTCACTGAAAAAACCATAGGTTTCAGGGACGTTATAGTTAGAAATTAGCATTTAAAAAACTTTTGAAATTCACTGAAAAAACCATAGGTTTTAGGGATGTTATAGTTAGAAATTAGCATTTAATAAACCTTAGAAATTCACTGAAAAAACTATAGGTTTCAGGGACCTTATAGTTAGTTGGAAATTTCACTCATTCCAAACCAGAGAAATTCGCCTGTTATAGTTAGTAGAGCTAACTATAACACGCGCCCCCGCAATGCACTGCTGAGGACGTCACATATTACATCACTGATGACATGCTCAGTGACATCACTGATGACATCTCAAATGACATCACTGATGACATCATCCACGTGATCATCTGATGCACCTCCTCACACCCTAATAAAATCTTTCATACACCCACTCTAAAATACTGACTACCAATATCAAAACCATACACAGACGAATAGCAGATAGTACATACCCGCTCAGTGATTCATATGTCTACACACACATCCACCCACTAACCCATACAGTCACTCATACATACAGTCATTCATCAATACAGCCACTGATATATCCACTCATACACCCATATAGACACTCACACACTGCCACTCACCCAAAGAGTTACTCAAAAACCTAGTCAGTCACCCAAAGAATTAATTACACTGCCATTTACTCACCTATACAGTTATACACACTACGTCACTTATTCATACAGATACGTACTGTCTTCAACAATTACTGACATAAGCACACACTAATCCATGCAACCACTGTCACAATCACTCACTGTCACATATACTCACTTATATACTCCAACACTTACAAATACTGCCTTTCACATATGGAGTTACTTACACGTATACCACTAACACATCCATTCACTCACCAACACAGGTATACGTACACTCACTCACCCATACACTCCCTAACTCACGCACTCATAAACGCATACACCCAGTGAATCACCCACTCACACATCCATGCAGGGAGTCACACACCCTCCTACCCACACAGACACTCAGGCACCCATACAGGTTCTCAGACAACCAATCATTCTTCAATATACATTGGCATATATAGATATAACATTTTTGAACTTTTTAGAAACACTCAGTCACTGGATGATGTCATCAGTGATGTCATTTGAGATGTCATCAGTGATGTCACTGAGATGTTCACTCATGGTACAACCAACATCGTCCTCGGTAACTTTAGGAATTGCAACAATGTAGTGTATGTGATCTTCTGCCCCTGCAATTTACTGTCATTTGACAGACCACCTAGAAGATAACAATCTGCATATGCCGACATAGAGGTCCTTTTAGATGTAAGATTCTCACTGCCTTTTAGTAGAGCACCTTATTGAAGCTGGACATACTGAAGATGACGTCTGGTGGCAGGTCATCTCTGTCATCTCTACGCCAGAAAGAGGAGGAAATCTGTAACACATTCTTAATAAAGAAGTACTGAAGTGGATTTTGATATGGTACACTAAGAAAACTGTACTAAATTTTTAGGAGGATTGGACATTTTTATTTTAGCAAAAGCATTCAACCTTGTTGTACCGTGCCTTGTTCAGCATCTGTAAATAAGAGTGTATTTCTCGTTGTGATTGTTTTTAATTGTTGTTTATTGAATGCTCTTTTTTTTAGACAAGTCATCCTTTCTCCTCATTAATTCAATTGCCACTTAAAGATGGCTGCAAAATTGAGCAAACCACTTAAGTCTCATTTATTGGAAGCTCCCGCCCCTTTCTTGAGTCATCCGACATTAAGAACAAGACTGGCTCACGTACACCAGCTTGTGCAGATGCCCAACACTGGCCTTCAGCGCCTTTGAATCAGATGATTTGACACATTGCCTTTCACAACCACAGAGAGGAGGAGTCCACCATATCCCTCTGACTACAGCCTTAAGGATCCACATATAAGACAAACCCTGGAGGGATCAAAGACCTCACTTAGCAAGGAAAAAATGGATTTGGGGAACTGCAGTGAAGAGAGTGCTACTCAGGGGTAGGAGTCGCCTAACTCTTCTACTGTGCTTATTACATCCCAGAAGGCACATTTGCAGACAGAGGAGATGATGGAACATCATGCATCACCAGGAATGTTTAGGTCACATCAGAGTTGTGACGAACCTCCCCCACTATCACAGGGAACAATTGGGCCCTTTGAAAAGGTGATCAAGTCTGCAAAGGATCAAATTGAGAACTCTGAGCATTCTCAGCATCTGGGGACTGAAAGGTCTGATTCTCTGTAAACAGAGGTTAGCTTTGCAGAGTATATATAAAGTTTCTGCCTGCGACAATTCATTGAAGGCTCAAGTCCGCTCTGGCATAAATATGAACTCAGCCGTGTCTGGTGTCCACCTAAATTGTAGCTCAAAAAGCTTGCCACAGTATCTAATTTTTGTCAGCCATTCACCCCCAGATCTGCAAAGTGAGAACACGCAATTTGTTCACTACCCTTGAGAAAGGTGATAAAGTTGCATATAGTAATAAACAAACTGCACTTGGACAAATGATTGCCCTGACCTTATTAAGCAACTCTGAGAGTAATTATGGAATGGAGCTCAGTTCTGAAATTTGATGCCCTTGACTGTAGATCAACAAAAAGCCCAGAACCTGATTAAGGAAGTGTGTACTGCAAGGCCACCTGGCAATGCCATTAAGTTGGAATCATGGAGAGAGGCACCATAGTGATCTTCAGAGGAATCCGGTGTTCTGCTTTGTGCCCTGCTGAAGCAGCTGGTGGTGGACATCCAAGTAATTAAAATGGCACAAAGGAAAAGGGCAGAAAAAAC
The DNA here is from genome assembly GCA_963921515.1 of Calotriton arnoldi. Classification (NCBI taxonomy): domain Eukaryota; kingdom Metazoa; phylum Chordata; class Amphibia; order Caudata; family Salamandridae; genus Calotriton; species Calotriton arnoldi. The sequence goes on along the minus strand of CAWUFW010001614.1, from coordinate 1,119,949 downwards.
AGAGAATAATTTGTATTTGATTGATAAAGGTTTGTAAAACCTGAGCATTAGATTCACGGAAGCTGAACACCAGATTTCAAATTTGGAGGATGTGCTGCAGTTCTAATCTGAAACTACATCTCGGCTTCTTAAGCACATGCACCTCGTAAAAGACAAATTAGAGTACTTAGAAAATAGATCCAGATGAGAAAATGTAAAATTTGTGGGGGTTCCAGAAAATTTTTGTCAAATCAAGCGCTTGAAGAAGTCACTAAACTCTTGTCTAAACATGTTTTCTCAGGTTCGCAATCTGATATTTCAATTGCCAGAACACATAGGATTCACTATACTGCTCCCAAAAATGATGCAAGGTCATGGACTATTTTGGTCTTTTTTCAAGATATCAGAATTCAAGAGGAGATTCTTAAAACAGCTATTCAGTTGAAACCTGTAAAAGTGGGGAGTTATTTCTCCTTTAAAATTTTTCAGAATTTAGTATATGAAATGGTGCAGGGACAGAAGATTGAGTAAAAAATATCAAATTGCACAAATATCGTGTCAAAAATATCGTGGGTCAGGAATAACGACAAATTCTTGTGGTCAAGAATATTGATTTTAGGTAAGTAATATAAGTTCTGTTGGGGGTTGCGGGTTTATAGGGGAATAGGGTGGGAAGTAATTTAATTATATAAAAATGTATTGATTATTTTCAGTAGTTATTATTTTTTTTTATTTGAAATTTGCGTTTTTAGTTCCGTAGCGGGTTATGGGTTTATAGGGGAATAGGGTGGGAAGTAATTTAATTATATTACATTTATAGAATAATTTTTATTTATTAATATTTGTTTAATTGAGATGTTATAGTGTTAAATGTGTAAATTAATTTATTATTAATTATTTAATAATTTGTTGTTAATTAATTTTTGGGAATTAATTAGTAATTAATGATGGTAATTGTGTAATTAATTTTAGGTGTGTGTTGTGGTGTTTTTAGAGGGCTACTATATCGTGGAAAATTTGCTTGGGTACAGCAAAAAGATACAGCAATTTCAAACAGAGGAAGGCAGAGTTGAGATCTTGTAGGGCATATTTATCAAATAATCATGCAGCACAGCAAGTCACTTTGTTGCGCTGCATGATAGGGAAAGGGCAGGAATGTGGCATACTTAACAATATACAGCAGATTGGATTTGATTGAGTAAGGTTTGTAAGGGCAGGAATGTGACATAATGAACAAATATACAGCAGATTCCTGTCATTTCTCAATGCTCCACCCATGGAATGTCTCCCTAGGGCAGAGTAATGCAATGCAGAGATTTGCTCTGCGTTGCATTACTCTAGATTTATTGAGTCACGCAAGGTGGCCTTGCGCAGCTTAATAAATCAAACGAAGAGTTGCGTCACTCTAGCGCTCCTTTGCATGGCGGAAAAGTGACACAAGCATTTGATAAATTTGCCCCTTAACGCTTTCTGGTCTGAGGTGCTTTGAAAAGCTCAGAGAAAGGGAAAAAAAGGGAGAAGTGAAATGGAATTAGTAGTAGTTAGCAATAATGTAAATGGCATAAATAATAGATGCAAAAGGGTGCTGCTCTTTTGAACTTGCTACAAAATGATCCTTCAATTATGCTTTTGTAGGAAATGCACTTTATCTGGGGAAAGATGGAAACAAATTCATCTATTCTTGGGTGAAACATAAAATGAAAGCAGCATTTTTTTTCATCAGCAAAAGCATACCAGAGAGGTACTGCAGTGGTTATTTGTAAGGAAGCACCGGTCAGCTGCCTGCTGCCGGTGATGGATCTAGGAGGGTTTTGGGTTATAGTCCCCATGGGGGCTCATATTGTGAGATACAACACTGCCTCCTTTTACAGTCCTATTCATGACATCATTAAACCACTTTAGTCACTGCAATGGGAGTTATGAAATTTCCTAGTGATACCAATTTTGGGGAGAGATTTTAATTTTCTTCCTTCTCCAGGTCTGGATTCCTCAAATCCACATTTTGTGCAGCATAACAAAAGTATGGAACGGATTTATAATGATATATGCACTCGGCTAGGTGTGCAAGATATATGGCATACAAAATCCAACTGCTAGAGAGTATTCGTATTATTCAAAGAAATCTAGTTTAGCTTCACGTATAGATTTTTATTTGAGCTTCCTTAACTATCTCTAAAATTTCACGCTGGGGCTTTTTCGGATCACTCAGTGGTTGTTTTAAAGTTCTCATTACTCCACCCAAGAATAGTTAAAAGGCGGATTATTGATAGGTCATTGTTGGACCAAAAAGCGCACATTCGGTCACTATCAAGAGAGATTAAGCTTTTTTTCTAATCAAAGACAATAAGGCAGATGAGGCAATAGTATTGGAGGTATTTAAGGCCACAATCCAGAATTTTATGATATTAATCTCTGCTTTTCAAAGAAAGAAAGATAAAGAAGAACAAGATAATTTACAAAAAGCCGCAGATGAAGCTTATAACAAGGATCAGGCAAAGCAATGGGATCAAGCCTTACATGAGTGGCAGAATAAAAAGGATGCCTTAAAAGATTTCTTTCAGAAAAAGGAGGTTATTAATAGCCACACATATAGTAGTCAGGTGGATGAAAAGGGTGATAAGCTGGAGTGCTTTTTTGCCTGGATGTCCAAAGAAAAACGTAATTGAAACTTGACCACTGGGATCAGGGATACCTGTACAAAAAAAATAAAAAGAGAAAGTGTAGATATTGGAAAAATGTTTCTGGACTACTATGCTTCATTATATAAGTGGGAAGTAGAGACACAGGACCCAGCATTAGAAGAAGATTTCTTATGTGAAGTGCATCTTCCGGAGTTAAAAGAGAAGGTTGTCACTTTTTTAACATCCCCAATTCGTTGCAAAGAGGTTAACAATGCCATTAAGGAATTGCCAAGGTCCAAAGCTCCGGGGAAAGATGGTTTTGAGGCAGGATTTTATAAGTGTTTTTACTCTCTGATAGTGGTCCCTCTAACAAAGCTGTTTAATTCTATTGCACTTGGTGGACCCATCCTGCCCTCTTTTATAAAGGAGTATTGATAAGCTTTTTTAAAAAGGGGAAAGATGAATTTGAACCGTTCTCGTACAGACGAGTAACATTTCCAAATTTGGACTATAAGATTTTTACAAGAATTTTAACTAATCACATCAATGCCATTATGAACAATTTGATACACCCTGATCAAAATTATATTATCCAGGGATGAAGTCTGAGGGCTAACATGTCTTATTTGGCTGAGTTTATCGATCTTGTCACAGCAGATAACATCTCCATGCGTGTTGTGTTGATAGATGCTGAAAACGCGTATGACCTTGTGAGCTAGAAAATTCAAATTTCCAATGCTGCTCACAAGGTTGATCATCAAACTTTATGAAAGCACATCGCCCAAAGTTATAATAAATAATCAGTGTGCAGGTACTATATTTCCTAGTAGAGGTACTCACCAAGGCTTCCCAATGTCACCCATTTTATTTTCTCTATTTATAGAGCCCTTAGTCCAATGTAGTCGCTTCCATAGGAGAATACAACCTCCTCTGGCAGGCGCTGCTAAAATAAAATTATATGCAGATAATGTTGCTCTATACTTGTTTCTTGATAGGGACAATATTGAGCTAGCCCTTGAAGCGATTTTGAGGAACACTAAGCTGGAGGGATATAAAATCAAAAAAACTTAAACCAAATTGCTCCTGTTTAATACAATGCCAGACGTTTTACCCCCAAAATAAAGGTTAACTATAATCAACATCCTTAAATGTATTTAGGGGTATTTTATTCTGATTTAGATTTCAACAGTTACTGTTTCAACTTTGTCCCATTACTATCCAATATTTACTCTTTTCTTCCAGTTTGGAAATTCCTTCCCCTCTCTGTGATAGTTTGGAAATGGTTAATTAAAATATCCATTCTGTCCCTCGTATTATTTCATTTTTTTTAAATGTTCCTTGTAAACTAGAGATTGGCTTCTTTAATAATCTGTAGAGTTGCCTGACATCATTGATGTGGAGAAATAAATCTCCCTGAGCGAACCTAAAGATTTTACAATGATCGAAATCTGATGCAGGGCTAGCATTTCCATGTTTTAGATCTTATTACTTAGGGCCCAGTTACGAGTCTGGCAGTCTGAGGAATGCCAGACTCATGGTGGCACAGCAGTGGCGTATTCAGTCAGCGCCGCACCGGCGGCGGGCCGCCCAATCACAGCTCAGGCAGACGGACCGCCCTAGGACTGCCGGCTCCACCAGGGAACCACCATTTCCTGGTGTAGGAGCAGTGGTCAGAGTATGCAATATGCTTGGCGGGACCGCCACAGTCCCATCAAGCATATTACGAGTTTCCTCTCTGCCAGGCATTTTATGGTGGTTCCACCACCATGATAAGCCTGGCAGAGAGGAAACAAAGGGCCCCCCTGTGCCTCAAACATATGTGAATGCACACAGGGGGGCATAACATGTGCCCCCCTGTGTGCATGCACATAGGTTCTTCCACGGCATGGACTTTTGAGTCCATGCCGAGTAGGACCCTTGTGAGGCATTCCCATTGCAGTGCCTTTTTAAAAAGCACCGCTGCCTTTAAAAAGGCACTGCATGGGGAACCACCACACCGCCCGCCTGCCAGACCACTGAAAAGTAGTAATCTGGCATGCGGATTACGGCGACCTTCGGCAGAGCGGTGGCGATGCCGTTTGCACCGCCGTAACACCGATCTGCTGAAAAGTCGTAATGAGGCCCTTAGTGTGTATTGCACTACAGATTCACAGATTTTCGATGTAGTTCTCTCAATATTATGCATGTTACGTAGTTATGGCAGAGCAAGTTTGGTGAGGGTTATGAAGGATCCTAAAATACCAAATAAATTGAGAATTAAGACATTGCAGACCATTTGGGCTGATAGACAACAATTTTCCCCACACCGAGACGCCCCTGGAATGTTGTATGCATTTATTGCATTGTCTTTTATCCGATGAAAAGATGGAAAAATACTACTATTAACAAAGTTGGGATTTTATTTTTATATAAATAGAATTAAAACTGAGGTAGGGATATGTTTAAGTAATCCCAGTATGGCGCTTCTTTTATCTTTTGTTATAGACAAATGGATTCTGTTCTTTATAGCCTTTGTTTTTTAGAAATATATCAAGTGATTGGGTTAGTTAAGAAATTGTTTAAGGTAGATAAAGTGAATAAATCGTTAAGGTATTGGTATAGGTAACTTTCCCAGAATAATCCTCAGGTTATTGAGATTATGGGCATGAAATGGCAGCGAAGTACAGGGATCTAGATTGACAGGGACACTTGGTTGAGATACTATGAATACACTGCTAAGAGGGGCAGATTTCCACAGATTGGTGTTTTATAATGGCTGGATACTTAATTACACTCCAGAGAAGTATATTAAATGTTTAGAAGTACCAACAAAGAATGCCCTATATTTAATCGATTAGGAGATTGGGAGCATATATTTTGGTCATGCAAGGCAGCCTCCGAATATTGCGTACAGGTTTTCAGGTCATATTTCACTAAGAGTAGGATATTCAGTGAAGCACTTATCTTCCATAGCCTTGTGGGGTCTCAGCATTCTGCCACAGTTTGGGAAAAGGAGCGCACAATTTATTTATATTTCCGAAATGGTGGCTTGCGCCATTATCACGCAATGGTTGAAGTCACCAGTTTACCCTACTCTTGGGGAATGGCTTAGCAAGGTGAGAAAAGTTAGCATGAGAGACTACTGGTACCACGCCCGGTTTAACAAAATACAGCACTACAGGGAAATATGGGGAGTTTTCGCAGCAAGAGAAATCCCATAGAAAGGGAGGGCCAAATTTGCTCTTCAGTAGCATTAGACACAGGCACTTTTTAATCTCTTCTGTTGTTTCGGGAAATAAGCACCTTAACCACACTGTCACTTTAGCAGCATTAATTGGCCTAGCCGATGGTTTAGTATGTATGTGTCACCTTATAACTGTATATAAATTAATATCTGTAAATGAATGATTGTAATTAAAGTATTGTAAGATTACAGGACATTGTTTAGAAAAGATTATGATTTTCAATGGCTCCTGCACTTTAGGGAAGGTAAACTTCTTATTTGTTTAGAATATATGGAGCTCAATGTAGCTCTGGATATTTGCACATATTTACACTTTAAGGAAAAGGCAGTGGGGTTTATGAATAATTGGTCATTTTTTTCTTCTGCAATGTACAATGTCTGAATCAAAATATTGTATGAAATTAAAGACGTTTATGCTGTATCCCAAGCACACCACAGTAAAAGAATATTCAAAAAATCATCTCAGGACTCTTTAATCCATTGCCAGACACTGCTTGCCCTTTTATCTCATCTTTCTCTTCTTCCTCTCCCATTTATGTGCTTCCCCTCTCGTGCTCTTGGTCAATATTTAATGAGGAAAAATAAGTGCCGGTCCCCAAAAATGAGTGCCGGTGGGCCACATCAGCAACCACCGGCTCAAATTAAACATTGGTTGTAGTACTTGATTGAACTCACACTCAAGCAGACCTTCATAGCTAAGCTGCATGGTCAGGGTCCACTTACACAGGTGCACACATTCAGAGGCATACACTGCATACAGTGTTTATGTTTAGCAATGCGGCGACAAGGAAATAGCACTTGTTACAACGCATGCGTTTTCTACGCATGCCATTACAACGCAAGTCGTTACAACGACTTGCTGTAGGGGGGGCGCTTGAGTTTGGAATAGTATAATTTACTATTCCAACTCCAGTGTGTGCAACAGTAGGGAAGGTGTTGGATTGAAAATCCAACAAATCCACACTTTCTGCCCCCTACAGCAAGTCGTTGTATCGACTTGCGTTGTAATGGCATGCGATGTAACAATGCGTTGTTGTATCGACTTGCGTTGTAATGGCATGCGATGTAACAATGCGTCGTTGTATCGACTTGCGTTGTAATGGCATGCGATGTAACAATGCGTCGTTGTATCGACTTGCGTTGTAATGGCATGCGTAGAAAACGCATGCGTTGTAAACGATGTTTCCCGCGACAAGGCCAGACTGTTTTAGGTCCGTCTAATGATAATGCTCACCGATTCATTTCTGGGCCATACAACAATAGTTAATCGGGCCATGGATGTGCTCTTCTATATTGTGTTCAGCGAGACATGTTCTTTACGTGTGTCATAGATCCATATTAGTCAGGTCTTTCTTGCGTTCTTGCTGTGTGCTTAACATGGAATTTTAATTATTTCTGGATTTGGAAAACATCTAATTTACCATTTGCTTAATGTGCTTGCCCCAAAAGTCTAGTTTGCTCGATGGAATGGCCTGTGTCTCATTTTCATTCATGTTTTGACAATTGTAGTGTGTCCACAGTAGCAGAGAGACACATTAAATAGTGATGCAATGGGCTTTGTAAACCGGGAAAGAAAGAGAACCATGGATGCCTCCCACAATGGGATTTTTAAATCATCCAATGCATTTCATGATTAAAAGGTATTTTAAAGGCGACCAGCCTAAATTAGCTATTGAATGATTTTCTAATCTCAATAGTGTTTCACTGCTCATCGATATTCATTAACAATTGATAGGCTAGTAGGTTATCCCAAGACTTGTCAGCTCTATTTTGCATTTGCTATCTCCAAGATACAGTGGGCTGTTCTGTCCCCCGTTGTCCATCTATCATGTTTAAAGATTAAACATGGTGTTTCTCTTTCATGATTTATTTTCTAAAATACCCACTTCCTAGCCATTTGACATACTTAAAGACACCGTTGATTGCAAAGATGTCTCAGTGTACATAAAACTACTTCTACTGAAACCTTCAGCCACAGAAGAGCTTATGTGAGTAGAGCATATGCGAAAAGTCTTTTTAGTTGCCTTTGCCTGAGTCTTTAATTTTCTTAAAACATTTCTATAACTACAAATAAATGTATCTGTTGCTCTGCATTTTATTTCATAATTTCCTGGACTGTTATGCAGCTGTTGGTGTAAGCTGTGAAGTCGCTGATGGCTTTGTCCTATTTGATGCAGTACCAATGCCACCAATTTGAAATTGTGCATGCATAATGAAGCACTTGAATTTCTTCATGCATTCCCATTCTTTTAAAGAATGCTATCGCCATGATATTCAAGAAATCTTTGGAAACATGGCTCTTGAATCTTTAATATTTTCATCAAACTGTGACCTGTTTTAGGCTGCTCGGGCGCCGAGAGATTCCCTCGGGGATGATTCGTGCGCTTTAACAAATCCATATATTAATAATAATATCCACAAATCAGAAAAAGTTGTTCGGTGATTTTTAGATATATTGGTTGCTGAAATTTGCTGATAGTAATGCCATTCACCATGGAGACAGATCAGTGAAGAGGCTGTGGGCAGCCATCCCAGGGAAGACCAAGAACAGCATAGGCAGAATATGAAACATTGTATTTGTTTAATTTTGATTTTGTTTATTTAACATTTTCATATATTGCGGCTGCACTATGTGATATTAGCAAGTTCTACATTTTAACAGCATATAACAATATTGGAGTAAGACAAACGTAACCCAGTTGCAAGGAGAAGGTGTTAGTGTGTTGTAAGTATGGAGCAGCAGCCACACTGGGGGCAGTGTTGGACCAGACAACAGATTGAGGAGTAGCATTGGTGGGTTAGGAACCGTTCACTGTGCAGAGACTGGAGTTAGGAGTGCAGATGGGACTGGAAAGAAGTGAAAAAGTACTGCGAAGAGGAAATATAAGTGGTAAAAAAGGACTTGGGGGCATATTATCAAGAAACGGCGTTAAAATTATCGCCGCTTTAGCGGCAGAAAACTGCCGCTAAAGCGGCGATAATGGGCTTGATAATATGCCCTTGAGTATTCCAATAGAAGCCCAGGATCACAGCAGAACATGGGCTTCTATTGGAATTCTCAAGGGCATATTATCAAGCCTATTATCGCCGCTTTAGCGGCAGTTTTCTGCCGCTAAAGTGGCGATTATTTTAACGCCGTTCTTGATAATATGCCCCTACGTTAAGTAATGAGGGAAGAGTGAGAAGAAGAGGATGAATCGGGCATAATGGAAAGAGCAGGGATGGAGAGGAGACGAAAACCTGGGGCATTTAACAAAACAGGAAGGAGAATAACGAGTATGGAAATACAAGTGGCAAGTAAGATAGAATATGAAACAGGAATACACAGGGGAGCAAGGAAAAGGACTAGCACTAGAGCAAAAAGTAGCTGAGGATAGTAAGATAACATGAGAGACTATTCCAGAGTGCGGTGAAGGCTAGGGTCATAGCTGAAGACTTACAGAGAGTGCAAGAGTCAAGGAAAGGGAGGGATGTGGGGAAGTCGTTATTAGATAATGGAAAATATTAGGGAAGCAGTGGTCAGTGAAGGAAGCCCTGAGATAACGCCCAGAGCGGAGCCAAGAGGGTGGATCTGTGCTTGGATCTGATGGCACGGGGACAGCAGGAGAAATATTATGAGGGACATCTCCTACAGTATACAACAGGCAGGGTGTTGTGCATTGAACTGGGGACAGGGTAGAGCCAGGAAAATTGTGTACAAAATGTGAGCACAAGAGTAAACATGAACAGAACAAGAAGCAGTGTGGAGAAGAAGAAACATGCGGACAACAAAGAACGGGACGCGAGGCAAGGGGCAAGAAAAGAGGAGAGACGGGGGGAATCTAGATTGAAACAGAAGAAATGGAAATGAGGGCTATGCAAGGAGCTTTGAAAAATTATGAGCAACAACACAGAGGGGATGCAGATAAATGTCAAGAAGAACCACAGAGTTAATGCTGGGCACCATGTAATTTATTTTATTACATTCCACTGTACTCCTTGTAACTCTCTCTATGAAATAAAGATCAGCCCTTGCCCATATAGAGACACTAATCATCCACATTTATAGCACAGATGAAGTTATAAAAAAGTGCCATTTAAGTGGCACACATTTTATCATGTCCAAATGCACGTTCACACACCATATACCCTATTTTCTTTTGCTGTGCATGAAATAAACCAAAACAATAATAGTTGCCACACAAAGCATGGTAGAACCCAACTGTACTGATGTATGGATTCCTAATGCTGATTTTTCTTGATAATAGCAAACACAGATCATGCATATGCCCCATGACATCGGTCTATCTCACGAGTTGCAGTCTTGTTGGACCGGGATGGGCGCCTGATGCGATACCCTCATAGTTTTGGAAGGCTAGTAGTGCCCTCACCAGGAGTTAAGCAGAACGGTGGTAGCAGCAAACTGTGTAATAAGTGAACAGGTCCTTTTTAAACTGTGTCACTGGAGTGAGGCATACAGGCTCACTCAGTTAACATTCCGTTGGTGTGTGCTGAACTCACCCTTGCATACATTGGATTGATGTTTAGTGCTGCACAGTGTACCTGCACTGGATGTATGTGCGGAAGGAAAGGGTAAAATACAGGGATATTGCAGTACTGAGCAGTGCATGAATGGTGAATGCATGTGTGGATGTATGTGTGCCTATGAGTGGTACAATCCTTGGGTGATGTAGTGCTGTACAGTGCGTGCATGGTAAATGCATGTGCTGAATGTATTTGTAGATATGAGTGGTACATTATTTGGGGGTTACAGTGATGTGCAGTGTGTGTAGGCTGTATACATCAACTGGGTGTATGTGTGCTTGTAGATGGTCAGAACTAGAAGCAGAAGATCGCACTCCTGTGGAGTAGTCCAGGTAATTTAAGTGCGAGGGTGGGTGGTGCAATGGGGTAAATCCTCCTGAGTATAAGGAGTGGGTAAGCAATCAGAAAAAGCGCTCTCTTTTGGGAAAGAGGAGCGTCTCCCACATGCACTCGATGCGATGTTCAATCTTTTTTTCCTTTTTTAATAAAACTTTGCATGAAACTTTATTCTCAGTAGACTGTTTATTTATCATTTGTTTTGAAAGTGTTCTTGAATGTTCATCACATTCGTTATTATTACATCATAATAACTTGGGTTGTAGAACAAACAATTGTTTATGCCCAATGCATTTCGGGCAAGAATGCCCTTCTTCAGGGGCTATACACTGAAATGTAGAGGAAACGAGGTTTCAGTACAAGACATTCGGTTGGATCATGTTTACAACAGTTATGGGGGTGACAATCCCGGAACGTGATAGTTGAGTCTCCAGTGTGAGGGTAAAGATATCCACTAGTTAAAGATAGTGTCACATGCACAGTGGGTGTCTATGACTAGTGTAATAAATCTATATTGTTGCATGCTGTGCGGCGTCATGCTTAACACAGGAAAAGTTGGGGGAATAATAAATCGGCGTGACCGAAAAAAATAAATCGGCGTGTACGAAAAAAGTGCTGCCATGTTGGTGATCAAGGTCGTAAATTTAATAAAACATTGTGCCTTCATGTGAACAAAAATCGTGCAACTAGTGCGAGTGTGTAAATCAAGCGAGTGCTCAAAGCGCATGCATATTCGTGAAAGACCGAAACAAAACTCACGTGAGCTTCATTGCGGACTCGTATGTTCAAAAAGTCACTGTAAACTAAACATGGTGGAAGATTACAAGGTTGGCATACTGGCCGTGATGAGCAAACGAAAACACAATATCTGATAACCAAAGTGAACTTACTTGACAATGTATCGGTGGTTCATCCGAACGCGAACGTGCAGTGTTTCAAAATGTGAATACAGGCCACTAGTACCCAGAAGTATATGTAGGTCAGTGCTGGGTGATCGCGAGAATGACGGACTCGAGTGCATCGAGTGCCGATAAGGTGTATCGTTAATGTTCTAGAAATTGTACGAACCATACATAAAGAAGCGTGGGTTTTGAACGGAGTGATACTGATTAAAAATTAAATTACGATCAGTGCGGGCGTGAACTCTCGGCGTTCGCCCTGGTGAGAGTGTTTGTGAACTACAAGTGTATGGGCAAGTGAAGACAGACTGGTAGTTAAAAGAGGAAGAAAACCTCGTAATTGTAAAAGAAAATCATATGACGTTACCGCTAAATGTAAACAAACCACACAGTTCTAAGTGAACAATCATCATGGACAGGCCAAGTTACCTAAGGGTACATTGCGGTCATGGAAAATAATAACATATGTGTTAATTCCCACTTTGTAAGAAGTAGTAAATAACACATAAAAGTAATGTATGACACTATATAGTAAATGGCACATAAAAGTAATATATGACACTATGTAGTCAATAAGAAGATAAAAATGTACCATGAGTCAATCACTCATATCGTGCATAAACATGAAGAAAAATCAGTGATATGTACTTAAGTTCCATGACATAAGGTGTTCAGTTACATCACTGTGATTAAAGAAAACATCTGAAGTAATAACGTTCATTAAGCCCCCTGGGGCTGATGATATCCATAAGGTTGATCCAATCAACTTCCCTTTGTAGCATGAATTGTGTGTTGTTACGTCCCTTTTGGATTGGGATCTGTTCAAGAATCAGGAAACGGAGTTGGCTAATATTGTGATTCATAGTGTTAAAGTGCACTCCTACTGTAGATTTGGAGTTATGGGTGCGGATATTACTTTTATGTTCATTTAATCTGATGCGAATTTTACGTTCAGTCTTGCCAACATAGGCCAATCCACATGGACATTTGAGCATATAAATTACATTTTGACTGTTACAGGTGGCGTTTACTTTCAATTTGATAACAGTTCCTTTACTGGGGTGTCTAGTCGTGTTCCCTTTGATTATAGAATTGTAATTGCCGCAGTTGGGACAGGGTGTAGTTCCCTTAAAGTTCGTTCCTTTCTGACTTGTGGTTGCAGTTAGTATTTGTTTCAAATTTCTGGATCGCTTGTAGGCAAATCTTGGTGGTGTGTCAAATATACCTTTAACCCCTTCGCTGCTAGGCCTTTTCCCCCCCCATGTGCTAAGCCTTTTTTTGGCTATTTGGGGTAGTGCGCGCTAAGGCCCCTGTAACTTTTTGACCACATAAGGTATCCACGCCAAATTTGCGTCCTTTTCTTCCAACATCATGGGGATTGTAAAGGTACCTAGGGTTTGTGGATTCCCCTAGAGGGGTCCCAGAAATTAGCCAAAATACAGCTAAATTTTGTTTTTTTGGGAAAAATGGGAAAAAAGGGCTGCAAATGAAAGCGTCTGGGTTTTTCCCTGCAAATGGTATCAAAAAAGGGTTTGTGGGGCTGAAATCACCATTTTCCCAGTTTTTAGAGAATGGCAGACGTTTGTCAGAAAACCAACATTTTTTACACAGTTTTGGCATTTTTCTGGGACATAGCCTATTTTTCCTATTTTTTGTGCTTTCAACCTCCTTCCAGTTAATGGTAGAAATGGGTATAAAAGCAATAATGGATCCTGGAAAGCTATACATTTTAGAAAAGAAGACAACATTATGAATTCAGCAAGGGGTCATTTGTGTAGATCCATCAAGGTTTCTTTATAGAAACTAACAGTTAAATATAGGAAAAATTGAAAATTAGTTGAAAAAAACAGCCTTTGGTGTCAATGTTTTCACCTGTAACTTCTTCTAATTATGACAGCTCTTTGAAAGCAATATACCGTTACATCTGCTGGACCTTACTGGTTGTGGGGATATATAGGACTTGTAGGTTCACCAAGAACCCGACGAACCCAGAGTCAAAAACTGAGCAGCAATTTGCAATGGCTTTGTATTATGTACCGGGTATATAGCAATTATTGTGGGAAAATGTATACATGGAAAAATCGGTATGAAAGACACATATGTATTTCTGAAATGGGAACAAAATATAGAGTTTAGAAACAGTAGATATTTGCACATTTCCGAAATTGGGAATACTCATACTAGCATGAGAATTATCGGTCATTTTTTAAAATGACTTCTTTTTACACAATGTATTTCATTTGGAAGGCAGAAATGCATCGAAAGTCAATAGGTAATAACAGTTGCTTTACAAATCTGAATTACCCTAAGTCTCCGGATAAAAATGGTACCTCACTTGTGTGGGTAGGCATAGTGTCCAAGACAGGAAATGGCTCAAAACCCAACGTGAACACACCACATTTTCACAATGAAAAATTACCCTTTTTTTGCTAAGTGCCTAGCTGTATTTTTTTAACCCTAGCTCTGCCGGCACCTAGGGAAACCTAGCAAACCTATACATTTTTGAAAACTAGACACCCAGGGGAATTCAGGATGGGGTGACTTGACTGCCTCTCACCAGGTTATGTTACCCAGAATCCCTTGCAAACCTAAAATGTTGTAAAAAAAAACACATTTTCCTCATATTTCTGTGGTGTAAAGTTCTGGAATTTGCGTGGATCCACAAATTTCCACTCACCCTGCGTTCCCCAAAGTCTTCTGAGAACAATGGTACCTCACTTGCATGGGTAGGCCTAGTGCCCGCGCCAGGAAACGGCGCAAAACGCAACGTGGACACACCTCAATTTCACAGTGAAAAATGACCCTTTTTTGGCAAAGTGCCTAGCTGTAGTTTTTGAACCATAGCTCTGCCGGCACATAGGGAAACCTAGCAAACCTATACATTTTTGAAAACTAGACACCCAGGAGAATCCAGGATGGGGTGACTTGACTGCCTCCCACCAGGTTCTGTTACCTAGAATCCCTTGCAAACCTAAAAAATTGGCAAAAAAAACACATTTTCCCCACATTTCTGTGGTGGAAAGTTCTGGAATCTGCGTGGATCCACAAATTTCCACCCACCCCGCAATCCCCAAAGTATTCCGAGAAAAATGGTACCTCACTTGTGTGGGTAGGCCTAGTGCCCGCAACAGGAAACGGCGCAAAACGCAACGTGGACACACCTCAATTTTGCAGTGAAAAATGACCCTTTTTTGGCAAAGTACCTAGCTGTAGTTTTTGAACCATAGCTCTGCCGGCACCTAGGGAAACCTAGCAAACCTATACATTTTTCAAAACTAGACACCCAGGGGAATCCAGGATGGGGTGACTTGACTGCCTCCCACCAGGTTCTGTTACCCAGAATCCCTTGCAAACCTAAAAAATTGGCAAAAAAAAACACATTTTCCCCACATTTCTGTGGTGGAAAGTTCTGGAATCTGCGTGGATCCACAAATTTCCACCCACCCCGCGTTACGCTAAGTCGTCTGAGAAAAATGGTACCTCACTTGTGTGGGTCGGCCTAGTGCCCGCGACAGGAAACGGCGCAAAACGCAATGTGGACACACCTCAATTTCGCAGTGAAAAATGACCCTTGTTTGGCAAAGTGCCTAGCTGTAGTTTTTGAACCATAGCTCTGCCGGCACCTAGGGAAACCTAGCAAACCTATATATTTTTGAAACCTAGACACCCAGGGGAATCCAGGATGGGGTGACTTGACTGCCTCCCACCAGGTTCTGTTACCCAGAATCCCTTGCAAACCTAAACAATTGGCAAAAAAACCACATTTTCCCGACATTTCTGTGGTGGAAAGTTCTGGAATCTGCGTGGATCCACAAATTTCCACCCACCCCGCGTTCCCCAAAGTCTTCCAAGAAAAATGGTACCTCACTTGTGTGGGTCGGCCTAGTGCCCGCGATAGGAAACGGCGCAAAATGCAACGTGGACACACCTCAATTTGGCAGTGAAATATGACCCTTTTTTGGCAAAGTGCCTAGCTGTAGTTTTTGAACCATAGCTCTCCCGGCACCTAGGGAAACCTAGCAAACCTATACATTTTTCAAAACTAGACACCCAGGGGAATCTAGGATGGGGTGACTTGACTGCCTCCCTCCAGGTTCTGTTACCCAGAATCCCTTGCAAACCTAAAAAATTGGCAAAAAAAACACATTTTACCCAGATTTCTGTGGTGGAAAGTCCTGGAATCTGCGTGGATCCACAAATTTCCACCCACCCCGCGTTCCCCAAAGTCTTCCAAGAAAAATGGTACCTCACTTGTGTGGGTCGGCCTAGTGCCCGCGATAGGAAACGGCACAAAATGCAACGTGGACACACCTCAGTTTCGCAGTGAAAAATGACCCTTTTTTGGTAAAGTGCCTAGCTGTAGTTTTTGAACCCTAGCTCTGCCGGCACCTAGGGAAACCTACCAAACCCACACATTTCTAAAAACTAGACACCCAGGGGTTTCCAGGGAGGTATGGCTTGCGTGGATCCCCCAAAGTTTCCTTACCCAGAATCCCCTGCAAACCTCAAATTTAGCTGAACAAATCACTTTTTTCACACATTTTTGTGTGGGAAAATTGTGGCATCACCAGGCTGACACAAATTTCCTACCACCCAGCGTTCCCCCGGGTCTCCTGATGAAAACGGTGCCTCACTCGTGTGGGAGGCCCAAGTACCCGCGACAGGCAAGGGCCCAATACGTAGTGAGGCGACATCAAAATTGCCTATCTCAAAACGACCTGGTTTTGCAAGGGGGGTACCCTGGGGTTTTGGCCCGGTGCTCGGCGGCCACCTAGGGAAACCTACCAAACCTACACATTTCTGAAAACTAGACACCCGGGGGATTCCAGGGAGGTATGGCTTGCGTGGATCCCCCAACGTTTCCTTACCCAGAATCCCCTGCAAACCTCAATTTTAGCTGAAAAATGCACTTTTTTCACACATTTTTGTGTGGGAAAGTTGTGGCATCACCGGGCTGACACAAATTTCCTACCACCCAGCATTCCCCCGGGTCTCCCGATAAAAATGGGGCCTCACTTGTGTGAGAGGCCCAAGTACCCGCGACAGGCAAGGGCCCAAAACGTAGTGAGGCGACATCAAAATTGCCTATCTCAAAACAACCTGGTTTTGCAAGGGGGGTCACCTGGGTTTTTGGCCTCGTGCTCGGTGGCCATCTAGGGAAACCTACCAAACCCACACATTTCTGAAAACTAGACACCCGGGGGATTCCAGGGAGGTATGGCTTGCGTGGATCCCCCAACGTTTCCTTACCCAGAATCCCCTGCAAACCTCAATTTTAGCTGAAAAATTCACTTTTTTCACACATTTTTGTGTGGGATAGTTGTGGCATCACCGGGCTGACACAAATTTCCTACCACCCAGCGTTCCCCCAGCTCTCCCAATAAAAATGGTGCCTCACTTGTGTGGGAGGCCCAAGTACCCGCGACAGGCAAGGGCCCAAAACGTAGTGAGGCGACATCAAAATTGCCTATCTCAAAACCACCTGGTTTTGCAAGGGGGGTCACCTGGGTTTTTGGCCCCGTGCTCGGCGGCCATCAAGGGAAACCTACCAAACCCACACATTTCTGAAAACTAGACACCCGGGGGCTTCCAGGGAGGTATGGTTTGCGTGGATCATGGGTTTACGACAATATCTACAGTTGGTAGGTTATTCTTAGATGGAATGTACACCTTGGCAGAGAGACTAAAAAGACAAAGATTCCTGCACTGCCATCTATTCATCAAACACACACACATACTGGTTGGATTTGGCACGAGGGCGAGTGATGGTTCAGTATATAAAATTTTATTAACGAGATTTCACAAAAATGGAATGCACTGTCAATAATTAAATGGACAAAAACTGAACCAGTGACTCGCAGCTCGTGAGCTGTAAAGCCACGGCAAGGCACCAACCGCTTTACAGGCCATTCACACACCTTTCATACGTGATACACACAAGACCATTCACACCACCAGGCACGAAACCAACACATTACAACATTCACAAAAAGGGACAAGGTAGACCCTGCTTCAGAAAGACAAAAAAGACAAATATTACTGCACAGCCATCTAATCCTCAAGCACACACACATACTGGTTGGATTTGGCACGAGGGTGAGTGATGGTTCAGTATATACAATTGTATTAGCAAGTCATTTCACAAAAATGAAATTCACTGTTAATAATTGAAAGGACGAGAAACTGAACCATTGACTCACAGCTCGTGAGCTGTAAAGCCACGACAAGGCACCAACCTCTTTACAGGCCATTCATACACCTTTCATACGTGTGACACATACAAAACCATTCACACCGCCAGCCGCGGGCCTATCACCTTACAACACTCACACCAGCAGACAGCGCCATTCAAGGGCCCATCACTTTCACACGCCCACATTCCTGACACAGCAACCACACAAGCTGATGGATTGCGTGGAGTGGCGCTCAGCTAGCAGTGTGTGTAGTGACCAGCAGCAAGTCACTACTCACACACCGCCAGCCGAGCGCCAGTCCACGCACACCGCCAGCCAAGCACCAGTCCACGCACACCGCCAGCCAAGCGCCAGTCCACGCACACCGCCAGCCAAGCGCCAGTCCACGCACACTGCCAGCCAAGCGCCAGTCCACGCACACAGCCAGCCAAGCACCAGTCCACACACACCGCCAGCCAAGCGCCAATCCACGCACACCGCCAGCCAAGCGCCAGTCCACGCACAACGCCAGCCAAGCGCCAATCCACGCACACCGCCAGCCAAGCGCCAGTCCACACACACCGCCAGCCAAGTGCCAGTCCACGCACACCGCCAGCCAAGCACCAGTCCACGCAGACCGCCAGCCAAGCGCCAGTCCACGCACACCGCCAGCCAAGCGCCAGTCCACACACACCGCCAGCCAAGCGCCAGTCCACGCACACAGCCAGCCAAGCGCCAGTCCACACACACAGCCAGCCAAGCACCAGTCCACGCACACCGCCAGCCAAGCGCCAATCCATACACACCGCCAGCCAAGCGCCAATCCACGCACACCGCCAGCCAAGCGCCAATCCACGCACACCGCCAGCCAAGCGCCAGTCCACGCACACCGCCAGCCAAGCGCCAGTCCACGCACACCGCCAGCCAAGTGCCAGTCCACGCACACCACCAGCCAAGCGCAAGTCCACGCACACCACCAGCCAAGCACCAGTCCACGCACACCACCAGCCAAGCGCCAGTCCACGCACAACGCCAGCCAAGCGCCAATCCACACACACCGCCAGCCAAGCGCCAGTCCACGCACACCGCCAGCCAAGCGCCAGTCCACGCACACCGCCAGCCAAGCACCAGTCCACGCACACCACCAGCCAAGCGCCAGCCTACACACACCGCCATCACATTTAGGGTTTTTTTATACAAAAAAGAATACACAAACAAATTGCAAATAGATACAAATCTACTAACACAAAATCTGAAACTAAATACATTGCACTAATGCCAACCTTGAAACAGAATAAAAAAAATTAAACAATACAGACCAGGCAGTTCACTTTACCACTCATGGATGCTCCCAAAAATTATTTTGCGTTTGGTACGCTCTAAAACAAGCAGGCACACACAGCCCAGGGTTAGAAGGACACTCGGGGCAGTACATACGAGTCTCCTTCCGTGTACCTCTTCGCCAACAGACTCTACATCTCCTAGTGGGAAAGTCTTTCGAGGGTGTGGGAGAAATGTAATCAGGAAATCGAGCCACATCCTCCACCACTCCAACTCTAGGAACACTTGCCTGTTCCACAACAACAAGGCTGCCTATCACAGACTGCTGAAACTGAACAAAAGTCAACTTTGACGCAGGAGAACACTCCTTGAACACAACAAAAGCATTGAAACTTGCTAAATTGAAGAGATGGATGGCCAACTTCTTATACCAAACGTAAGCCTTACGAATAGCAGTGTAAGGTTCCAACCTCTGATCTACTCTGTCAACACCACCCATGTGCTTATTGTAGTCTAAAATGCTCACAGGTTTACGTGCTTCAGCAATCTGACCCCAAACAGCCACAGGTGAAGTACTCTCATCATGGATGGTAGTCAGCATGTACACATCCCTCCTGTCCACAAATTTCACAGCTAGTAGTTCATTACTACGCAAGGAACTGCACTGTCCCCTCTGAAGTTTTTTGCAAACAAGCTCTTTTGGATAACCTTTACGGTTAGAGCGGATTGTGCCACAAGCAAAAGTGACCACTTTGAACAATTCCTTAAACAATTGCACAGCAGTGTAGAAGTTATCAAGGTACAAATGTTGGCCTCTGTTAAACAGTCCTCTAGCAAGATCCCACACAATTTTCTCTGAAACTCCAAAAGTGGACGGACAACCAGGGGGGTCAATAGTGGAATCCCTACCAGTAAAAACATATCCTGTCCTACTCTCAGACAACATATACAGCTTAATTCCATAGCGTGCCCTCTTGCTAGGGATGTACTGCCTAAAAACCAAACGGCCCTTGAACAAGACCAAAGACTCATCAATAGATATTTCTTTCCCTGGAGTATAGATCTCTGAAAATCGATCTACAAAGTGATCAAGAACAGGCCGAATCTTAAAAAGATGGTCACACTCAGGGTGATCTCGTGGCAACGCCAAAGAATTATCAACAAAATGCAGCATCCGTAGCAAAAGTAAATACCGATCACGAGTCATAACTGCAGGAAATATGGCCGTTGCCATCAAGGGACTGGTAGACCAATATGAAGCCATGGACGGCTTCCTTATCAAACCCATCAATAAAGTCAAACCCAAAAACTTCTTCATCTCTTCCAGATTTGTGGGAGTCCACCGGGTAGCTCTAGAGTGGGGCCTAAGTTTGTCACTGTTGTCCCTCAAAAACTGTTCAGCATACAAATTAGTCTGCTCAACAATCTCACCCAAAAATACAACATCCATAAACAACTGAAAAACTGTATAGGCAAAAATGTTCACAATCCACTCTCCACCCTGCATCACCACTAAAGGCAGGCAACACCGGCTGCACCATGTTTGGATCAACCCAGAGTCCAGCACTTCCAGTAGGAAGCCTAGCAGCCTCAGGCTGCAATCCAGATGCCTCTTGCACCATCAGCACAGCAGTATCCTCCTCTAAAACAGGCACTTCATCCGCACTGAGAGTAGCTTCATCCACACCAAGAGTAGCCTCATCTGCACTGAGAGTACCTTCATCATCCGATGATTCCATGTGAAGAGAAAACTCACTGCCTGAATCTTCCCCTCCCTCCTCTCCCTCAGACGCAGTGTCAGTCTCATAATCCTGCTCAGAGGAAGATTCAAGAAGCATACCAACCACCTGCTGAGCAGTCATTCTACGGCTAGCCATAATGCTTACTAATAAAGGTAACTTGTCAAACAAGTCAACAACAACAAACACTTTGTAAAATAAGTAATAAACAAAATGCACCTTTATCAGAAATACCTATATACTCCAAAACGATACCACTCACTTGCCAGAAGCAGCTAAACTCACCACCACCTACTCTGCACAGACACAGTATGGATCAACAATAACCTACTAAAAAAGAAAGAGAAAAGAAAATTACACATAAGACAATGCAAAACACATCGCAAAGAATTTCATGCTCAAAACACTAACTAAATATGCTGCCATTATGACACCACTTACAAAAAAATACATTCATACATGACAATAATACTCATTTGGAGTAAATACAACAAAAATGTTTTTCTTACCAAAAAATGCAACTACGCAAAACTGCAGAACAACCACTGTCGAAACCGCAAACAGGAATCAAAAGCTTTACACTAGAACAAAAAGGAGAAAAAACATTACAATCACATATGCAAATAATGCACCAGTCCACACACAATCCACCAGCCAAGCTAAGGGGTAGGTGGGCCTAAGAGTATAAAAAAAATATTCACCCCCGTAAAAGGGGAGCAACCCTTGCCCTTGAAGCCACTCCCCAACACAAAAATTAAAAAAACCCTGGTGTCTAGTGGCTTCTGCCCCCAGATTGGCCTAAAAACATACTGCTATTCTACCACACAAAGAGGGCAGAAATGGCCACAATCATCCTCCCATAAAGGGGAGCGACCCTTGTCCAAAGGGCCGCTCCCCAACATAAAAAACCCTGGTGGCCTAGTGGCCCTACAAAAAAACAAATCAGCCGATCTGTCCTTCAGGGTGGCAGAAACGGCCAAATTAATGCTCCCCAAAGGGGAGCAACCCTTGCCCAAGGGGCCACTCCCCACAAACAAATCCCTGGTGGTCCAGTGGGCCCAATTTTAAAAAAACATGGCGAGATCTGCCCACCAGACACAGCCACAAACATTGCCCCCAAAGGAGAGCGACCCTTGACCAAGGGGTCACTCTCCACAAATAAATCCCTGGTGGTCTAGTGGGCCCAATATAAAAAAATGGCAAAATCTGCCCCCCCCCATGGGGGCAGACAGCCACAAACAATGCCCCCAAGGGGAGCGACCCTTGCCCAAGGGGCCACTCCCCACAAACAAATCCCTGGTGGTCTAGTGCGCCCAATTTTAAAAAACATGGTGAGATCTGCCCACCAGACACAGCCACAAACATTGCCTCCAAAGGAGAGCGACCCTTGACCAAGGGGTCACTCTCCACAAATAAATCCCTGGTGGTCTAGTGGGCCCAATATAAAAAAATGGCGAAATCTGCCCACCCCCATGGGGGCAGACAGCCACAAACAATGCCCCCAAGGGGGAGCGACCCTTGCCCAAGGGGCCACTCCCCACAAACAAATCCCTGGTGGTCTAGTGGGCCTAATTTTAAAAAAAACATGGCGATCTGGCACCCTGGGGGGCAGACACAGCCACAAATATTGCCCCCAAAGGAGAGCGACCCTTGCCCAAGGGGTCACTCTCCACAAATAAATCCCTGGTGGTCTAGTGGGCACCTTATCAAAAAGAATTGGGAGATCTGCCCCCCCATGGGGGCAGACAGCCACAAACAAATATTGCCCCCAAAGGGAGTGACCCTTGCCCAAGGGGCCACTCCCCACATAAAACGGACTCTTGGTCCAATGGGCCAATTTTTTTAAACATTATGCAAATATCTGCCCCCACCCAGGGGGGTAGACAAAGTTATTTTAATATGCCCCCAATAAGGGGAGCGACCCTTGCCGAAGGGGCCGCTCCCCGCACGCAGTATTGCCTTTAGATATTAAAAAAAAAAAATCCCTGGCGCTAGTGGGCATTCCTGCTGCACGATCGCACAATCGTGCAGCAGAAATGTACAAAAGAGGCATCGGGGAAAGGAAAACCCTTTCCTCTCCCCCGATGCCTCTTTTGTTTGAATCCCCCCCTCCCCAGAGCCAAAACTCACCTGTTTCTTCCCCGACGCGCTGAAAGCAAATGGCTTCCAGCGCGTCTGGGAAGAAAGGGAAACCTCCAATGACGTCAGCGCGCCTCGCACACTGACGTCATTGATGATGTGTATGGGGGAGCAGCGGGAGGTAGGGGAAGGGCTTCCCCTGCCTTCCCCGGTAAAAAAAACCTGATTGGCGTCCCACGGGGGGAGCGCCAGCGCTTCCCCCGTGGGTGGGTGCCATGACGAGCTGGACTCGTCATGAGCACACGCCCACTGTGTGCCATGACGAGTCCAGCTCGTCATGAGCACCGAAGGGGTTAAAGTCAACTTCCGTACTAAGCATAGGCCAATACTTTAAAATGGTCTTCTTTATCTGATGGC
The DNA here is from genome assembly GCA_963921515.1 of Calotriton arnoldi. Lineage (NCBI taxonomy): Eukaryota > Metazoa > Chordata > Amphibia > Caudata > Salamandridae > Calotriton > Calotriton arnoldi. The sequence goes on along the minus strand of CAWUFW010001614.1, from coordinate 1,096,678 downwards.
TCTGGGTAGAATATTTGGATATGAATACACATCTTTTTTTTGCCTTTGTCTTGGGGAGTGTTTGTCAGTAAATTTACTCATGATCTCTTTTCTGCTTTACTGACTGCTGTCTTAAGAATAGCGTCCGGGTAGTTCCGTTTTTTGAACTTGTCAATACACGTCTCCATGCTCTCTTGGTACAACTGGTCACTGGATGATATTCTTTTGAGTCTGAGTAACTGTGAGTATGCTAAATGTTCCTTCAACGATGGCTGGTGGAAACTGTGGAAGTGTAGCAGATTGTTTCGGTCCGTAGGTTTGGTGTACACTTGAGTTATTAATGTTCCGTTATTGTTGGTAATACAAATGTCTAGAAAAGTGATTTGTTCCTTGCTGATGGTTGAGGTAAACTCGATACGTTGATCAACCCTGTTTAGCGTCTCAATGGCCTTCTGCAACTCTGCTTGGGATCCTCACCATAGCATAAATATATCGTCTATGTATCTTTTGTATAGAATCAAATGTTGTACCCACTCATCCTGGTTATGTGATCTTGCTCAAATCGATACATGTACAGGTTTGCATAGGTTGGTGCGGCGCAATTGCCCATAGATGTTCCGGAGCATTGGATGTAAAAGTTGTCTGACCATCTGAAGTAACTATGATATAATGTAAAGTGAATCAATTCCATGAGGAAGATTTTTAGAGACTCTGGTTTATCACTGTTTACTAAAAATGATTCAACTGCGTGGATGCCCGTATCGTGAGGAATGGATGTGTACAAAGATTTGACATCAATGGTACAAAAAACGGTCTCCAATGTTATTTGAGGTTTAATTGTCTCCAATATGTTTAAGAAGTCTGTCGTATCCCTTATGTATGTAGTCATCGCTTGAACAAGTGGTTGTAAATGTTTGTCTAGATACTTGCCTATCGGTTCATGTATGGAGTTGATGGTTGAAACTATGGGTCTGAATGGTGGAATGGTTGCATGTTTGTGGATTTTGGGAATCATATAAATGTATGGTACTGCTGGATTGGTCTTGATAAAATACCTCTTGTCTTCATTGGTAGTCGTGCCGTTATTCACTGCGTCATCAATGATTTTAGTGAGAATTCGTAAAAATTCATTGGTTGGATCAAATGTCAGGGGCATGTAAGTGTTGGTATCCTGTATGTGATCGTTGACACTTTTCTCATAAAAATCAATATCCATAATAACCATTGCCCCTCCTTTGTCTCCCTGGCGTATGGTAACCTCTGTTCTTGATGCTATTTGTGTGATGTTGGAATTTTTTGATTTGTTTTGATTGAATATTTTGAGCAATTCTTTCTGTGTAACCGTCTCAAATGCATCCATCACTTTGTGGCTTACGGGAGCCATGAGCGTGCTTTTGTTACGTAAACCGAGTAGAGTATTCTTTTGCGGTCGCTGAGTAGGTTCCACGATGTTGCTAAAGAAATGTTTCAATCTGAGTGTGCGCATGAATTTAAACAGACAAATCTCGGCTTCCAGAATATTTGAGTGGTATGTTGGTACGAAAGATGATCCCTTTTGTAGGGTATTTGTTTGGAAGTCCGTTAATTGATACCGTGAGATGTTAATCACAAGATTTTCTGACTTCGTGTTCCCTTTGCTACTGATTTTGTTAGTTGAAGATTTCCTCCTGCTTCGTCTGGTGGTCTTATGCCAAATGGTCGCACTCCCACTACAAACTGCAATGTTCAGTGTCACCACATCCGTCATTGAGACGCCGCGGATGTGGTGCCACTGACGATTGCAGTTTGTAGTGGGAGCCCGACCATTTGGCGCGGTGTCCCATATAAGTGGTTCGCAGGTACGAAGGACTTCAGCGACCACCTGGTCTGGTGTGACCAACAAGCAAGGTGAGGAGGACTAGTTCCCTAGCAGCCCTGATGAAGTTGCCGCAATTAAAATAGGCAACAAAACATGTTGGCCTTACACTTTAAAATGGCCTAAATTATGCCATTTTTTTAACTTGAGGACGCTTACGGCACATTTTAAAAACTTTTTGCAAGTGAGCTGTACCCCATTTTAAATATTTTGAGGATTGCATCTCTTTCTTCACTGGGACCAGTGGGGCACAGAGTGACAATCGCACTGACAGTGCTTCCGCATACACTTCACTGATTTTCTTTCTTTGAATTCTCACCCTTAAGGAATTTGATTTCACACTTTTTCTTTGTCAAGAAAGTTACCGATGATGAGAAAGTGGGCAAACTGGTGAGTACCTACCAGCAGCCCCCTTGGAGATACTAACGTGAGGTACTTTCTGACCTTTCTCACATTTTTTCATTTTCTTTCACATGAGGGCATAAATGTATGTGGTTACAATTTTCCACATAAAGCTTGTATGGAATGTGGTACATTGAGGTGGTTTTTATTGAAATTGAACAGTGGGACTAACAGGACAGTTGTAGTGAATTCGACCTGTGAGGGAAGTTTTATGATTTACAAATACTCCCTTGTTCCCAGATTTACAATACTGTTCTGTGTGTGTCAGGTCTATCTTTGTTGATATATTGCTGAGTGGGGGGCGACCTGACCACGTACCCCCTGGTGCTCCTTTTTGTGATTACCATTTTGGGAGACCCAGGTCTGCATGGTGAAACATCGAAAGGAAGTGGAGGAACCCCTCCCCAGACAGATTTGTGTATTTTTGTATGCCTGTAAGCTGGGTGGGACACACAATGAAGAGGGTGGGAGCCAGGCCTCCCCTCTACACTTCAAAGGTTGCTCTTTGATTCAATGGGAGGTCACAAGGAAGGATCCTGGGAACATCTCAGGAAGGAGATGAAACTGGTAAGAGAATCATAGAGAGCAGGGCTAGGGCCCTAGGCTAACCTTTTGATACACCTAACACTGTACTGACATGTATGTGTGAACTCTAGTCACTCCCATGACCTGTGTTGTGGGGCTGTCAGATTTGGAGTTGCTTCTCCTGTCACAGACTGCTTTCAAGAGGAAGAAAGAGCAGAGGAGTGGGGGTTTCAAAAGAAGCAGACCTCCAACATTAGCTTCAAATACTCAGACTCTAAATCACATTTGGTGTCTGGAAATAGACTATAAGAAGGGGAGCTTGAGAGCCCAAAAATTTACATCTGACAAGCAGCCAGACTGGCTGTGTGAGGAGGGGAAGCTCTGCAAGACTTCTGCTTGTGACCAGGATTGGGGGCCACAGCCTGCTAGTCTCCCTGCTGGGTGGGGGAACATCAGCCAGGGAATCCAAGACCACCTTCCCTGGGGCCTGGAGCATCAGCACCTGCCTCCTTGCCAAGACCAGTGTGCCCTGTGAGGAACAGGAGAGTGTTGGAGTGATTGAGGTCCAGTGTGCAGCTCTGTTGAGTCGAGTCTCTTTGCAAGGTGTGAGGAAAGGTCTGCTGCACCAATCAGGTCATTTCCTGTGAGCTGGATAAAGTTGTGACCCTTGTAAGCCGGAGAAGGTCTGTTGAGAACTTAGACAAGTGCATCACTGCACCAATCAGGTAAGTGCCCATGCATGGTGAGGAACCACGACCCCGAATGCCAGGAGGAGTCCCTGCATGAATATTATTGTGGTGCAGCCCCTGAGCTGCCATGAGCCACAAACCCATATGCCAAAAGGAGCCACTACTGAGGAGTTCACTGTGCCGAGCAAGCCAAAGCTTATGTACAGGGAAGCTACAGTGACCCCGTGTACCAGAGGGGGTCACAGTGAGCAACAAGATGTGAGAACCTGATCTTTCATGCATGCTGGAGAAGCGAGGCCGCTGTGGGAGCACCAGCACTAAGTTGAGTGACCTACTTCAGGATAGTCATATCACCCCACGCACACACACTGTAGGACAGATTGGACACTTACCATGCAAGGATGAGCTGCAAAGAACCTCCGTTCGCTTCGGTGGCATGATTGTGTGTGAGTAAATCTGTGCTTGCTGAGTGCAGCCTGTGTGCGGTGAAACTCACCTGATTTAGCTTCTGCCGCTCCAAGCATTTGCAGATGTGGTGCACTCAGGAACTCTGTACACTCCAAGCCCACAGGTCCGGGTAAGACTGATTTCAGGCAGTTAGCCCCGGAGGAACTTGCTTTATAGTTAGTGCTGCAGTGCTGGAACACTGTTGACTTTAAAATAGTCATATTGGACCCTCGAGACTCTAACTACTAGTGAGGCTGTCCCTGGATGTTGCTTATAGTGAATGTGGAATAACCGTTATCTCTAGCAGCAAAGAGGGGATGGGGCCAGGGCCACTGCCTAAAGAAACACTAGAGAACTGGCCTCAGGGTAACTGTGTAGTTGTTTATAAATGTGGTATTCTTTTCCTTTGTATTGTTAGTGGTAGAAAAAAACACTCTTCTCTTTTTTCACAGAAGTGAGTATTTGGCTGGACAATGATTTATTGCTGCTGTGTGCATTTTTAGTTGTGAGCATGTGTTCACCCCCCCTGTATCTACCTCCCCCCGAGGGAGCCTTGTACTTCTGGGACCACTCTGTTCCTGAAAGTCAAGTTCTGAATGGGTACTTTGCACTGTTGCTCAGGATGTCGGGCCCCAGGACATCAGGAGTAAAAGGCCTTCACCCCCACTTGCCCTGTGGCCCTCTGAAAGGGGTTTTGACACTGGTTCATTCTTTAAAAGAGAAGAAATCAGAAAATCTATCCCATTACTTCTCTCAGTTACACATCTATACCTGATCCTGTCTGGCCCTGTGCTATTCCGGCATTTTTCCATTTTTGTCATTGACAAGAAGATTCCCTAAATGTATTCTTTCTGGAAACTTGTTAGAAATGGGGGTCTCTAGTTGGTAGAGGTAGGTACCTTTGTCCAAATAGGGACCCTTGCGTCTAGTCAGAGTAAGGGGGATACACACTTTAGATAACCCCTGCTCACCCCCTTGGTAGCTTGGCACGAGCAGACAGGCTTATCCCAAAGGCAATGTGTAAAGTATTTGTACTAACACTCACAGTAACACAGTGAAAACACCACAAAAGGACACCACACCAGTTTGGAAAAATAAAGTATCTTTATCTAAACTAAACAAGACCAAAACGGCAAAAATCCAACATACACAGTTAAAAATATGACTTTCAAAAGGTTCCAAGAACTTGTACCATAGAAAACTATGGATGTGTGACTTTTCACCAAAGTACCTGTAGATGTGTCAATGTTCCAAAAGCCAAACAGCCGCAGAGTCGGAAAACAAAGAGATGCAACACTTCTGAGACCTTGGGGAGGCGATACAACAGTTCTGCGACACGCAGAGGAAAAGTTGCGTAGAATCCGGTCTGTATGGGGAGTGATGCATCGATTCTTCGTGGCGGTTCCGGTTCGCAGGTGATGCCTCGGGAAAGCGTGCCGCACAGGTACGATGCGTGTAAATCTGGGATGCATCGGCGATCAATGCGGCGACGTTGAGCGGCGCTGCGTCAGTCCTCTTCATCCACGATCCCTCGATGCATCAATTCTTGCAGTGGCGACAGGCGCTGCAACAGTTTTCGCAGCGGCGATGCGTGGAAATTCTTCTCGCGCCCTGGAGATGCGTCGAGAAAACAGCCGCAAGAAGACCGATGCGTCGATTTTAGCAGTTCTTCACGTTTCTTCTTTCTTCCAGCTCCCAAACAGCAGCAGCAACCTCCAGAGGACCAAAACTGGCACAGGCACCTCTTGGCAGGCTAGAACTCACAGCAGCAGAGTTCAGGGGAGCTGGAGGTAAAGTCTTTGTATCCCTGAGACTTCAGAACAGGAGGCCAGCACACTTCAGGCCCTTGGAGACCTCCTTCAAGTAGGGGACACAGCACACTGCAAAGTCCTTTTCCTTTCCTTGGCAGAAACAGCAACTGCAGGCCAACCCCAGAAACACAGCAAGGGCAGTACTTCTCCTCAGTCTCTCCAGCTCTTCTCCTTGGCAAAGGTTCCTCTTGAATTCCAGGAATGATCTAAAGTTCAGGGGTTTTGGGTCTAATACTTATACCCCAAAATGTCTTTGTTTTCTTTGTGCAAGGGACTATGAGCCCAGTTAAAACCAGTTCTGGGGGGCACTCTGCAAGTGCACAACAACATCCATTGGCAGTGGGAGCCTTGGCTCCAGACACACCACAGGGGGGCAGAGCCAGCACTGTGGAAGGCAGGCATGGCCCTATTCAGGTACAGGTGCTACTCCTCCCACCACTCCAAATGTCAGGCCTATTCAGCCTAGTGCTGACTCATCCAGACTCCTGGAGCCACTGCACCTCCCCAGCCCCTGTCACTCTAAAGCCAGACAGTGAATCCACAAACAGGCAGAGGCACACAGTGTGGTTGAACAAGAAAATAGCCACTTTCTAAAAGTGGTATTTTCAAACACACAATTTAAAAACCATCTTTACTAAAAGATGTGTTATTAAATCCTGAGTTCCAAACTCCATTTTTCTATCTTATCCCTATGGGAAGGTATGCTTGTAAAATGTTACAAAGCATTCCCTATTCTGTCCTATGGGGCAAGATAGCCTTTCAATAGTGAAAAACGAAATTGGCAGTATTTCACTATCAGGACATGTTACACACACCAGTACATGTCCTACCTTTCACATACCTGCACTCTGCCCAGAGGGGTACCTTGGGCCTACAATAGGGGTGTCCTATATCTAAGAAAAGGGAAGGTTAAGGCCTGGCAAGTGGGTGCACTTGCCAAGTCGACATGGCAGTTAACAAACTGCGCCCAGGCACCGCGGTGGCAGGCCTGAGACATCTTTTCAGGGCTACTCATGTGGGTGGCACAATCAGTGCTGCAGGCCCACAAGTAGCTTTTGATTTACCAGCCCTGGCACACTCAGTGCACTTTACTAGGGAGCTACTGGTAAATCAAATATGCCAATCATGGATAACAAATCACAATAACAATTTACACAGAGAGCATATGCACTTTAGCACTGATCAGCAGTGGTAAAGTGCCCAGAGTCCTATAGCCAACAACAACAGGTCAGGGAAAAATAGGAGGAAGAAGAAGCAAAACGTTTGGGGATAACCCTGCAAAAAGGGCCATTTCCAACACAACTACAGTCCCTCAAACTGCAGATCTTTTGCTCCTTGCTGGTGGTACTACTAAATGTTTTGGGATACAGAAAAGCAAGCAGGTTGATGCCCAGAGGTATCTCCTACTCCATTATGTACATTGACCTAAGGCTCCTTTGTTATAAATGTTAATGAATATGAAGACTCTGGAAATATTTGTGCATGTTTGTGTTCTAGTACTAAAATGTGTGCACAGGGGTTGTGTTTTCCTTTGGCGTACCTCTCATTAGGGTAATCCTTGGTTGCTTGCAAGTTGTCCTAATTGGCAAGTTGGAGAATAGCTGCTGCCCACAGAGCAAACAAGGACAACCGAATTATGCAATTCTTTGTTGTCTCCTGCTTACTTCCTTTTCAAAACTTCGCTGAGGGGGACGCACAATGCTTCCAGCTAGAGCAAGACCCTGTAAGTTGTACTTGGTCAGTGCATTAAGGCACTGACTAACCTAGTACATTCTGGAAAGAGAGGAGTGGCATTCCCAAAAGGGTCTTTGTTCCAGCCTGGTAGGTTGGAATTTTTCAATTGCATATATGTTCTAGCCACAACTGTGCTACAAACATACACTACATTGTTCTCCACAAGCTAAAGAAGGTCTCACTGATGTTTCTCAGACTTATCTGGTCAATGCTGTGGTGCTCTCAGAATGTGAAAATGAATGTTGTCCATTTCTGGGTTGTCTAAGAAGGAGCCCTGCAGAATCTCAAATGTACTACCCTGCTATGGTCGCTGATTTGACTGTCTGGAAAGCCCCAGCCAACACCAAGAGTCTCAAAATGCAGACCTAACACTTAGAAACACTGTCTCCCTCACTAAACATCAGATGAGGATTGCTGAAAAAAACAACATTATCAAGTGCACCTAAAAAAAGAGATGCCTACTGATTAGATAATTGTCTAGCATCACTTTTTATTATTTTTGATCCCCGACCCTGCTTTTCGGTACTTACGTCTGGCACCCAAATGGTCTGCATTCTAGTTGAATCAGGAAGATTCTGACTGGTCCTAGTGCAGGCTATTTGTGTACTGCAGGCTCACACACTGTATCCCTGTGAGTTGGTGTTAGAAGGTGGTTCTGACCATCTAAGCTGCCCAGATTTTTCGCTTTTTGAACACCTAATTGTTGAGCTTTTACTGTGGGAGAGCCTCATAAGTTGGGACTCACCCACAGTGAACTCATGATGAAAGAGACTGTATGTGGATTTTACCGGTGTCCCCCTGGTGAGAGTAGGCCGCTGCTCTGCAGCCGGAGTAAGGGGCACCGGGCTGGTTCCATGCAGACACGTGTGTACATGCGTGTGCACACATGTAGGGGCTGCGCAGGGGAGATTCCTGGCATGCGCAGCCCAGGAGAAGGTACAGATTGAATGGTGTGGCAGGAATTATGCAGAGCTGGGTGGTGTCATCGAATAAGCTTTATACAATGGGAAGAAACATGTAAGGGAAAGTCAGTGTGCTTTACTGTTTTTACTGAAGGACCACTCCATTATTCTCCTATGAGGATGGGGATCACATGGGATAGTTTCACTTCCCTAGGGCCTACAAATTCCAGACACGCACTAAAGTCCACTGTAACTTAGGTGAGAAGAAGCATTCTGCAGAGCTCAAAACCATATATGTACTGCTTATGGGTCATCCAGAAATGTCATATTCCTCTGACTCAGCTCATAACCAGAGCCTGGCTGGGGCTGACCCTGCCAGGCTGGATTAATGACCTTCCTCCCCAAGCTGTAGCATCAGAGGCCTAGCCCTTCACGACAAGCATTGCAAGGGCTAAGGTCTCCTCTCCAAAAGGGAGAGAAGATGGGTGGAGCTACATGGTTATCCATCAGCAGCTGTCACCTGGTGGCAAGTACCAAGCTGCTCTGGAGAGAAGGCAGCAAGGGGGGAAGGGGCTTTTCAGAGACCATGTGGCATGAGACCCCTGGACGATGCCATTTTGAACTAACCCAGAGGCCTGGGCAGGAAGGAGGGAGCAAGGGCAGGGAGGTGATGTGTCGCTGCTTGATAGGGCAAGCAGAGACTTCCTGCCAACCCCCTCCAAATTCTTTTAAAAGAGCTTGCACAGGAAGAGGAGCTCTCTCTGGGGTGTGGTCTGCTGAGGAAGACTGGAGCTGGAGCCTGGCGCCATGGGCAGTTGGAAGGAAGAACCCCCTGACTGTCCCAAGATCCAGAATTGGGCCAAGAGCGGGGAGACCAGGACCGGTGAGCAGAAGCCTGGGCCTCTGCGCAAGGAGAAGAGAGGCCCAGGAGGAGAGCCAGGTGAAAGGCTGACGCAGGGAGCCAGTGAAGACAGCTCCCTGTGGAGTTTACCCTCTTGGATGCCAGGAGGGTGAGGGAAAGTGCTCCAGAAGGGTAGAGCTGGTCATCCGGAGCAAGAGGAGGCCAAAATGATGAAGATCGGCTGCCTGGGGGCCGAGCTATGCCCCCCAGAAGGTAGGCGACCTTTGACCACCCAAGGGACCGACAACGAAGCGCGTGGGGCTCCGCTGCCGGTCCTAGATGTGCCCCCGGGGTGGGTCAGGCCCCGGGGGCTGCCCCCACAAGAAGATAAGTCGGGGAGCGCCATCACGCTCCCCGTGAAAATGCCCCAGCGGGGTGCCAGGAGCCCACCCTGGCCCTTGACGAACAGAAAGCCGGGGAGCGCCGTCACGCTCCCCGTGAAGGTATCCCCAAAGGGGGGGCCAGGAGCCCACCGTGGCCCCCCGAAGACACCAGAGGGAGGGGAGCGCCATCATACTCCCCTCGAAGAGGGCCCTGGGGCCCGGGACCCCAACTCCGGGCCCCGGTGTACCCCGCACAGGTGGGGGAGTGCCGCCGCACTCCCCCGTGGCAGGAGGAAGGCGGGGGGAGTGCCGTCGCACTCCCACAAGGTCCAGCCGGACCAGCGTGAGTCTCCGTGTCTGGAGCGGGCAGGCCACAAGAAAATTGATGGATCCCACGGCCACACAGGAGGGTGCGGGCCGGGCGGGGAGCCAGCCAGAACAGCCAGAGCAGCCGGGGGTGGGCTCCCTGAGCTGCCATTGCCACAAGGTCTCACCGGTTGGCAGCAGAGGTCCGGGTGGGACTGGAAACCCAGCGAGAGGCGGACGGAGCAGCCGGGGGTGGGCTCCCCGAGCTGAAATGAATCACCTGGCACTGGAGGGGTCCGGGTGGGACCGGGCTCCCCTACGAGGGGCTGAAGCAGCGCAGGGCCGCCATCATGGGCAGCGCAGCTCTCCCCGGAGCAGCGGGAGAGCCGCTCATCAAGAATTCACCCCATGGGGGAAGAGCACCCCATAATGCCTTGCAGGCCCGGACCGGCCTGCAGGGGAAAGCAGCTGTAACTCGACTTGTGGTGGCCCCAGGAGGATGGGGTCACTGAGAAATGTGTGCCAGGGTGCTGGGGGAGCTACAGGAGCAACGCAGTCTCCCCCAGCACGAAGAGGAAAGCCCCCCCCTAAGTCTCTGGGGATTCCATAGAAGTAACTCCTCAAGGGCTCAGCCAGCAATCAACAGTATCCTGGGGCTGGAACTTTTGTTCTACAGCTGGGGGTGCCTTAAGGATTGCATCAAGGTATGGAGGGTTGAGGTGGGTGATGTTTGGAGAAGGGCATCACCTGGAGGTGAAGAGGTGCAATTGCACTAGAAGTGCATTTACTCCGGTTATTTCTATTTGAGGGACTGAAAGTCACATGTTAGTGGGAAGTACATGTGTAATGTGGATTCATAAGCAAAGTGGGGTTATGTTGCTGGACTTTCCTGCTAGGGTGGCTGGCTGTATATGCTTAATCCTGTGATTTTAACTGTGATGCCTTTTAGGGGCTTTAATTGCAATGCATTTTAACTGTTATCAACTGTGACGAGTACTGTCATTCTAAGTGATGCCCAAACATGTATTCTTGCTACTGCGTTAGGTGAAGAACAACCCAGACTGTTAGCCACTAAGATGTAGGGGTGCATACTGTATGGTCAGTAAGAGATGCTCTGTCAGGGTTATGTGTCACCAGGGCAGGTGTACCTATTTTAAATGCTTGTTGAGATGGTGGGGTGGGTCGCCACTGGGATGGTGCCAGTGGGCAAGGCCCTCGCTCCAGGTGATGTCAACCCACTGCATTAGGGGGCAAGATGAGTAATTCCAACAGCTTATGTATATTTGTAAATTGGTGCATAGTATTGAGTAGTGTGTGTTTAATAAATGTGCTCTTCCTTTTATAAAGCAAAGTACAGACTGAACAATCAATTATTGAGTGTTATTTCTGCGTACTGGTAAATGGCGATTACTAGCCTACACCACCTCCCTTGAGTAAGCCTTAGACTGCTCTGCAACGCTACCCTCTGAGAGTCAAGCGCTACAATGGGGTGTTTGGTTCCCAGTGAAGGATAAATGTGACATGTTATTTGGTCAGGCCTCACAGATACTGCCTCGTTTTCCAACAGTTGGACTGTGGGCTCCACTCTTTTGTCGTTGAGGGTGCCCCTTGTGGAGCTACTGATCTGAGCTTACTCTGTCCATCATATGCAGTATCTGAATATAATTAACCATAAGTAGGAAAATAGGTTTATCTTCCCGGCCACTTTCTCAAACTCTGAGATATTGTAAAGGTATTTGTGACTTCATCTTTCCCACTCTGTTATTTGTTTGAGCTTCTTTTTGGTGATTGTGATCACCAAGTATTTTGGGGAAGGTTTTGTACAAATTTGTTATCAAACTGTTCTTCAGAAACAATTCTATTTTAAATCACTTCTTCCACAACAATCAAAAGTCACAAGCCTTTTTAAAGTCTTTTTGCGTCTGCTACAAGGGACCATTTGGAAAGTGCTTTTTTGTTTACTTTCAGGACTGACATGGCCCCGGGCAATGAAAGCTGAAAACGAATCAAAGAGGCACTCGGTGTACTATGAATGGATACAATCATTCTACTGTGTTGTTGTTTTCCTTTTTTAGGTAGATGGGCTCTATGTTTTTTTTTCATTGAATTCAAGCCATTGATTGGCACCCTGCATGCCCTATAATTTCCTCTCCTATGGAATCTAGCCCAGGCATCTCAATAAAAGGTGGCAATTTAAGGGTGTCGCTCTGTTTGGACCTATTAGGAAACTCGTGTCCCTCCCCACACTCAAAAATTGTAATTAATAGTATATCACACTCTGCACACACAAACACACATATATATAAATATATATATGTGTATATTTATATGTATATATGTGTGCGTGTGTATATTTATAAAATATATATATATACTCACACATATATAAATATATATATATATATAATATATATGTGTATATTTATATATGTGTATATTTAAATATGTGTGTATACATATAAATATATATTCATATATATACACACACACACCTATTACACAGTGGCAGTCGCTACTCTGTAGGTATAGGTAGGTGAGATTTTCCATAGGAGGAGTGTTTTTTTGTTTTACTTATAAGTTTACTACAAATTGATGAATCATCATAAAACCTTCCAAAGAAAGTTCATCCACCTCAGCTCCTTCCTTGAATCTTTTGGGGTGATCTGTGAAGCTGGGTAGAGAAAAATGGGGGGGCTCTAAAATGTTCTTTTCTATGTTAATTTCCACACTTGCACTTAAAGGACACTGCCTCGGCTCACACACAAAAGACTCCACACTAGCCTATTGTGCCCCCAGATACCCTGGGACCAGGGTAGGGAAGCAGGAAATTCCAGACAGTTCTGTGGAAGGAAAACTCCAGATGTTTCTTCCACAGAAGTGAGCACCACGTATGAATAGGGAACCCTCAGACTCACTCTTGAGTAGACTCCTGGACCTGTTGCCCGAAAACTACCCATTCTGTTTGAGGCCTCTCCCTGCTATCTGAGAAGGAAGGCTGGATGTGCACCCTTCATCTCTGGCTAAAGTGACTCCAAGGGATAGCTGACTGACCTCCTGTTCTGAGCTACATGGACGCAGCAAGCTCCAAAGGACTCCCTGCAACTCCCCTGTTGACCTGCTGCACTGGACCTACCTGGACCTGCAACTGGACCTGCCTCAGCCCTGCTGGCTTCTGCTGGAGTGAGCTCCTGATATCCAAGGGGTGTTCTTCAGGGCCCTGGATTCTTGGTGTGGCATCAGTGGAACTCCTTCTAAAGGTAAAGGAAAAAGCTTGAATTTTGGGCTCTTCACGTCCATGGACGGGCCCTTTCATACGAAAATCTTGCTGCCCACCCTGACCGGCAACACAAAGCTCCAGTGAATTTGAGTCTTCACACTACAGTGACCGGCAGCTACAGCTGGCAACCCGAGATCTGCAGTTTGTGCTACAGCATCAGGAGCCCCTGGTGACTGCCAATGTGAAGGTCCAGCAATGACTGTCCATGAACCCGACAGGATTTTTACACTACAGTGACCCACAGCTGCTATGTCTGGCCTGCTCTTCGCACTGCATCGATGGCCATTCGTGTCACTCCCTCTGCTCCTCGCGGCCTTATCGATTGTGGACAGAGCCCTTTGTGCGGAATTTAGAAGGTAACTTTTTCAGCATAAACATACCTGACCCGCGCTCCATCATGGGAGGCCTAATCTTGTGACTTTCACAAGGTCTCGCATGACTAGATAACAGTGAGTGGTGCTTTGTGCTTTGAGGCGCTACGCTATACTTACCCTTAAGCTTTGAAATCGCATATCTCCGGGTCTACTAATTGGATTTTTGTCATTTTGGTGTCATATAATTTATTAAATCTTACTGTATTGTTCCAAATTGGTGTGGGATTTTTCCTGTGTTCTGTTTTCACTTTATTACTGTTTGTGTGCTTAATAAATACTGTATTCATTGCTTCTAAGTTAAGCCTGACTGCTTTTGCACCAAGCTACCAGAGGTTTGAGCAGAGGTTAATTCAGTGACTTTTTATTGTTCACCCTGACAAGGATTGTTGTTGTTGCTTGAGAAGGGCTCACACCCCCTCAACCAACAACCTAATTTCTTACATGCTATGAATCATATATGCTGCTCTGCTCAGATTCCATCTTCACAACTTCTTTGTGATTCACAAATACATTGACTCCTTACTAAGATTTTTCAAATTTGTAGTGCATTCTAAGCTGCCGACACTGTTAAACTGCATGGGTACACTCCCTAGATGCTTCCCAACTCTAAAGACGGCCCAAATTTAAGCTGCTTTCTACAGTGGAAACCTCAGTAGTATATTCCTCCATTTCATCCGGCTCCCACTTTATCCCCTCCCAGTTTCCATCCTTCATTGATGCTTCACTGCTATATCTCCTGATATGTATTAGTTTGATTATGACTGACACAGTTCTGTCCTGCAGAAAACAGGTACTTTTTTCTCTCTTCTCAAAAAGGACAATGTCAATCCTGCAGTTGTTAGTAGATTCAAGCCCATTTCCCCTTGACCCTTTCCACTTTTTACTCAAGAAAGCAATCAATTATCAACTCTTATCTTTTTTGGAAAGCAATTCTATTCCTAATTCTGTGAAAGCCAGCTTTTGTCCCCTTCATAGAACAGCATCTGCCTTACTCGCCGTTTTGAACAAACATAGGCTGGTAGTTGAAGAGGGGTTTCAAGGCCCTCTCCTATTAGACCTCTTGACTGCTTTTGATACTGTGTGTCAAACTACCTTACCCGCCTTCAGGAAATTGGTATTTGTCACAAGGCTTCGAGTTGGATCACCTTATTTCTTGCCAACAGACAGCAAGTGATTCACCTTTCTTCATACCATTTTAAATGATAAGCTCTATACTCTTCAATATCTAAGTTGTCTCTCATTTACTGTTTTACTTAATTACTTACTTGGATGATGCTTAGATTATTTTACATTTGGATAGATATTCGTCTAGGACTAAGTCTTCTTTCAATATCTGCATAGTAGAAATTATTTCATGAATGTAATCCAATTCTCCTAAACTCAATACTGAGAAGACAGAGGTATAAGTCAGGGGAAGAAGATTCCAACACTTGGACCCAGGGATGGTGCCCCCCCCCACGCTGGGGAACACCCACTCTCTGTGAGTTCTGTATGCAATGTGCATGCAATATATAGTTCCAATTTGATCAATCGTTGTCTAAACTTGGATCAATAAAGTTTCTACTTCTTGAAGCTCTTTTCATCTAATCTTTATGACAACATAATAGCTCTAAAGCAAGAGTCGAATGCTAATACTCAAGAGTCAGGAGTACGGAGTCTAGTAAGGTCATGCACTCAGACACTAAGATCTTTAGAGTGAAGAGCAAGTTCAGAGTCTTGAGTTTAGCTGAATTAACTCATGATACTGCATCTGCTGCTCGTACGTAGTATATTTGTATCAGAGCTGCTGTCTTCTAGCTCCTACCTCCCCTGGGTCCCTTAACAAATAACTCATTGCAATTCTATTGATTTGTGCAATCCTGGCAAAGGTGAAAGGTAATCCAAAAAAAAAAAACAATCCAAGAGACAAATCCTCAAACAAGAGCAGAAAATCAAATGCTGCTGTCTGCGGTTCATGAGAAGTGATGCAAAGCAAGAATACTCCCCCTTTACTCTCCTCAGTTTGGTGAGATTGGGCTAGGTGGAACAGTAATGCATGTACTAAGGCAGTTCGACCTGGCATGTGGGTGGCCGTATGGCATTCTGGGCCTACAAAATCCAGACAATATTAAAACACTGCAGGTGCTGCACAACTAGGATTTATTCAAAGTGCATTGCCTGTCCCCAATGCTGGCTATTCCTGGCTCACCCAAACTTATCAGGTTTGACGGCCTATGAGGCCTATCTAGTCCTCCTTGGCTCCACTGATCTCTATGGACCCTAAGAGTGCCTGTAAATGATGGGACAGGTTCAATCGGAGCCTAAAGTTATCCTCCAACTGAAGAAAGTGAGTAAGCATTCAAAGTGGGAAAGCGACCATCAGGCAGATGGCCCCAATAGATCTTAGCTATCTGTGCAAGCTACTTCTAGTTATGGAGTTTGCCACTCTAGGAGGCTGTACGGACATGGCTGTGGTGTAAACAAGTGTCTACATCATAGTGTCACTCTCTGGAATTTGGACATTCCTCTAAACTACTCTGACCAAAGGACTTATTTAATGAGTGATTCATCTATTAATTGATAGCAAATACATTGTTACCTTCTCAGTATTGTGTTTCAGAACTCACATTATTCCTTCATTTGAGGAAAACTGGTTAACATCTGAAACAATTAATATATTAAGCAATTACCATAGATTTATAAAACTATCTTTTTCCTTGACAAAAGAGTGGTTATCAACTCAATATGACAACAGGAGATGGATTACTGTTAACATTTACTTCGACTATTCAGGGCTCATGTTCCTGTAATTCCTTCTGGGAAGCTGCATCCCTTTAAAATCTGTCTCCCTTTTTTTCCTCCCTGATGCATCCTTGATAGCAGAGAAAGAGGACCAATTTACCTGTGGGTCTTGTACCTGCAGAGTTCTCTACTGCCTTTTCTCCAGGCTACCCAAACCATCCCGCCATGGCATGCCTCAAGACAGCTTGCTTTTCTCCCTCTCCATATCACCTTACTGAGCACATGAGCCAAGCCAAAATCATTATCTGCCAACAAATGTTATACTCCCCTCTCGGCGGGTGTGTTTGACAGCGATATGGAGTCTACATTTGGTGTTTACTGCATACTAATCTCTAGGAGTACATTAAAACATGAGGAAGAATAAATAACATTTGAACAGTAATACTGCACAGTAAATGAAAAAAAATTCTTTACAGGAATCATCCCGAGACAATCTCAAAATGCTAACTGTGTACTATAGGACTAAAGGTTTTGGGAGTTGCTAAGCATTAACTTAAAGAGAAGTGAAAAAGGTGATAAAAGATAGAAAATGTACTCCTTTCCCCCCAGTTGATGTGAGATAATAAAGAAAAGGAAGAATCTAGGGTTAAATATTTTACTGTAAGAACAGTTAAGATGAAAATCCATACAATCTTAGTAAATACAAGAATGAATGGTGAAATGTATTTCCGTGAGCAGGTGTGGAAATGAAAATCCCTGTTTTTCGGAGATTGAGTATTAAACAATGAGAACATTCTCCTATTATATGAAGTCCTTTACATCAGCTGCATATGGTCAAATACCTTTATTTGTCACGGTGTTTTTGATAGTGTAGTGTATGAAGCCTCCTATATCTTCTCTAATGAGACTCATCATTTCTATGTGTTAGTTGAACAGGGTGGTACCCATGGTAGAATCAGGTAAAGGCATAACACAAAATATTTTGGATCTTTCATATATGCATTTTGTGGGTGACACATCATTCAATAAATATAATCATTATTGATCCATAAAATTTATTTAAGATGTACCGCTGAGGGTATTGCTTAAAACACATAAAACACATATTGCACGTTTCCCCTTGGTAGCTTAAAATTATCCATTGGCTAGCTACCTATGGACTTCCAGCGCTTATCGAATTTTCTAAACGAACCTGATCTTAAAGCATAACGTCTCTCCATTTCTCTAACTTTATGCAGTTTAGTCTGCCAACTATAAAAAGTAGGTATGTTCTCGCTGCACCAATTCTGTAGAATTAGTGATCTCACCACTAAGGCCAGCATATATAGACCTTCTTCTTGTGTGTTACTCACATATATATTTGGGGAACACCCAAGGGTTGCAATATACCTATTGATGGCTGTCATGTGTCCTAACTTATATCTACAATACTTCTCTATTTCTTCCCAAAATTGCTTAATCTTTGGGCAATCCCAAACAATGTGTGTCCATGTGCCTCCCTGTTCTGCAGAGCACCGAAAATATCTATCCTCTATCTGGGGATATTCCCTATGCAGAAAGTTTGGTGTCCTATATAATAGCCATTTGGTATAAAATTGCATTCTCCAAAAGTTGGCGCCTCTTAATAGTGTGGTGTTAAATTTGTTGATTCTGTTCCAGACACACCTTGAAATCTGTAGCCCTTCTTGTATTTGCCATTTCCCTCGAGCTTTTTCATACACCTTCGAAATCTTATGCTCATTGAGAAAAAAAATGTAATATCATAAGCACTTTATTTTTGTATACAAGCAAGTATGTAATAAACTCTCAAAAATAAAAATAATTTTAAAAAATAGATGCATTTTGTATGGGGTCTCTCATTGTAGAAAGAGGAGAATGAACTCTGGTCCTGACCACAAAACCCCTTTTTCAAATCAATTTTTCTTTATCAGATGTGTCAAGAGCTACTGACAAGTCTAGACATATGACAGGAACCTCCTTTGTCAAATATACAGTGCACATCATCCAAAAGCTTCAATGACTAATGTAATCCTAAAACCCAGGGCAAAGCAATGTGAATAGTCCACGAGCAGATTCTCCTCGGTACAAAGTTGATAGTTTCACCTGAACAGCAATGCTGTCCTCAAAAAAAGTATAGAAGGTGTTGTGGTAAGTTCAAATCCTCAAAAAAGCATACAGCTAAAAACATAAATAACTGACACCAAGTTTGAGTACAAAGAGAAGTCGAAAATAGATGCAATGACACAAAAACAAAGAATTTAAAAAAGATGCTGACTGTATTTATGAAGTTATCAAGTGAATATGGCTTTTTAAAAGCAAATGGAAAAGGGTGTGCTAAAAGTCATAGGAATGTGGAAATGAAGAGAGGAACTAGGCGATTCATCTGGTAATGCCACAATTGAATAAAATCTGATTAATGATGGGTTTTGAAAAAGATTTTTATATTGTATCTTAGAAATTTCTTTGGAGAAAGAAAGAGCTAAGCAGGACTAACTTTGAAGAAGTGCCTGGATGTGGCTCTTAGAAAGTTTCATATGCAAATTGGGAGACCATGGTGAACAGTTATTATTGAAGGGAAATGGCTCCAAACATTATGAGGGAACCAGATAAGCCTAGCTGGTTATCACGTGTGAGTGGAATCGATATAGGAGCTGTTCTCCATTAAGATTTTCATGCTCAAATATAGTCAATTTTTGGAGTTCATAGAGACTAGATCTGATAAAACTGAAGGCTATTTCTGATTAGGGCTGCCCAAGACCAGCTTGCCTGGAGAACAGTTTTCGAGGAAAAAGAAAAACATGGCATTGCAGCACTTCTACCTTATCAGATCAATTCTCATCTAAACTGATCTTATTTCTTCACTTTAACCTGTATTTTTGAAGCTTTGGTTTCACTAGTTAGACGACTGTCCTCTAATATATAGTTTTTAAGGCAAAATATACTAATTGAAGGTTTTATTTAATTGGTTTCATTTTAAATTTAAACCCACCTGTTTTTGTTTAAAAAAATACAACCACCAAAAAGAGAATGTTCTGACTATTAGATAGAAATATTATCAAATATATCATAAAAGGTGACAGAAGTTCATAAGGAATATATCTACATTTATATACGTTCCGAATGCACATGTTCCTTCACCTCAATCATCCATTCAAAAGACACATAAAAATTCAAGAATAAATTCCAATCATCTCGATTTTGTCCTTTGTTCCTTTGTGAAACTGATGCCAATGAGCATTAATTCAACATCTTTTGTATCCAAAGATGTAGATTATTTTGATTCATTCTTCAGCACAATCAGTTCACATAGGAATAAACCTGTTTCTCTAGATTGTCTCAAGTTTTCTTATTTCCACAATAATTTCCGTCTTGAGATCTTGCTGCATATGTGAAAAAAATCTAAATATTTTGCCACATTACATTCCACTAACAGACGAAGAAAAACTTTAACAATCTTATCTTCCTTTAATTCACCATCTCCAGCAACCATACGTAAATGATTCCTAGCTTTTTTGCCAGAAGACTAACACAGCCTGAATAGGATTACCTGATTGTAACAAATAAAGTCTCAAATCAATCTTGAACCCCATCCCACCTCAAAGCGTTGAACTGCTTCCCCTAAGAACGTCACAATCGTAGCTCCCAGTCCCTTTTGTTTTTCAGAATGACCAGAGGCACCGCCATGCAAAAGCTTTCTTTATCTTGGAAATGCCACACAGTCAATTATACCAGCACACTAAATCCACCAATGCCTTTTTCCTCTCGTACTATTATTGCCTTTTCTTTCTTATAAACACCTTTCATTCCATAGTTATAGCCACCAAAACCATAAAAATACCAAGCGAATTCCAAATTCCCCATTGTTGGAATTTATACGTTGTCTTCAGCATTCCAGAGAGAAACAGCAACACATGTATCTCCCTCAAGCCACGCCCATTATTTCAAAAGACCGCCTTCCAATTATAAATTACAGTTATCTATAGATGTGCTTTTGGAGTCAAGTCCAATGAAAAACTTTCTCCAAAACCACTTCTATCAACAACTTCTTGGCATCCAGGACTTTCCAGCATCCCTCCCATCAAAGGCCAATTTGCACTCTGAATTTGGATTGTCCCACATCTGACTGTGTCTAGATTCTATCCCCACCCCACACAACATCAGTTTTGTAATCTGATATAAAATATAAGCTTGGTAGTAATGCCTTAAATGAGTAAAATGAAATCTGATGAGAGGAATTTGTGGCCTTTTGTACGTGCTCCACAAAAATAGATTGAATAGTAAATGAAGTTCCATATATAAATCAATTGAAGCAACAACTATTTTACTTGTAAATAGTTCAAAATCTTTAAGCAAAGTAGGAAGTTGCTTGATTACATTTAAATACTTGACAGCTTAATTTGAAGAAGAAGAATTCTCTGGATGGGAGCTTATTTAAGGGATCCCTAGTTTGAGTGATGATATGGCACATATGCTCTGATGAGAAGGCGCAAGTTACATAACTGTTAGGGGGTTAGCGAAGGTGCCCCCCCCCTATAAATTATCAATTATGTTTAATATGGATCACTTTGTTAAATGTTGCCAGAAGTCACTAAAGAGTTGTAAGAGAGAAAATATATGTTTTGCTATCAGGGGATACATTTTTTAGGTGGACTGTGAGATTTATCAGTCTTTGAATTATTTCTACAGTTTCTTTTACGTGGAGCTCTGGAAATGATTCTCATATGTTCCATAACATTTCTGAAGCTCCTCTGTTTTTTAAAAACTTATTGAGTTTTACAACACAACACAACAACAAGAAACATTAACAACTCCCCCAATCGGACAGCGTACTCAGAATGCAGCCAAGTCATTATCCACAAAGTTCGTATTAAAATCTTATTTTCCATTTAACAGTCAAGGTTTCCTGACACCAGTGGCGTTTCCTCACCAATTTTCACTGTAGGCTGCAGGCTGCTCTCGTTCCAACCTCAGTCCCAGCATTATTCCTCTCCCATTTCCGCTCCCCTGTCAATCCTTGGCCTCAACTCCCTTCCAGGGAGCCCATAGTTGTGCACACTTTTTTGGGCATCTTCTCGCCTTGTACATCTGTTCTTCTGCCACATGCACCAATTCATGTTAGTCTCCCATGTATGCACGGTCGGGGCAGCTTTCCTTCCCCGTGCCAGGCTGCCATCAGTGCCACATTACAGAAAAGGATGGAGAATCTATCAAATGTTTGTTCTTTCCAGATCTCCAATGCGACTACCTGCTGGGTGAACCCCAAGGTGTCTTCGAGGGCCTGGGAGACACTTGCTGTATCCCAGTCCAAAAATTATGAAGTCGTGGGCATACTAATGTGCAGGAGTGTACCCCTTTGAGAACGGCCCCTCAGACACTTATCATCCAGGGTCTGCCCCATTGCATAGAGCTTGGTTCTGGTATATTATGCCCTTTGTAGATGTTTCAATTGGATGTATGTCGATACTTCGCATACCATTACTTCGCACAATTTTAGTGCGATGTTTTTACTTTGCATAAACCATTACTTCGCAAGTTTTAACTGCGCATGCATTTATAACGCAAATGGTTAGAAATGTACTTTAAATGCTTTTATTTCGCATTCTATTACTACGCATAGCACACTACTACGTTTTTTTCCTGTAATGGTTTATGCTAATTAAAAAAATCGCACTAAAATCATGCGAATGGGTTTAGGGTGGGGAGTTTTTCTTAAAATCGGCTATTAACTAAATAATCGTGAACTATAAAAAATATCCTTTTTTAAATCTCACATATTTCATACATTTTTCACAATTAATATGTCCTTCACCCTTTTACAAAATTATTCGTCCGAAAATACATCTTTTTTTTAATAATTCATTTAATAATTTATTCTGTGTACATAAATCTAACATACAATGTATATATCATTATGTATTCAATTAATAACGTCTATATGTTTTTGAATACAATATATTTTCCAAATTAATTGTACCTCCTCCTGCTATTTCTACACATTCTCATTAACCCATAAAATTTCAACACTACCCAAACCCTCACACACTACACTACCCTACACTGCTCAAACACCACTACACTACCCTAAACCCTAATACACTACCCCCTACACGACCTTCCCCCTGCCTGGAACCTACACTCTAACACTACACTTCACAACCCCCCACACTACCTTAAACCCTAAAACACTACCCTACACTACACAAACACCACACCACTACCCTAAACCCTAATTCACTACCCCCTGCACGTCCCTCCCCCTTCCCCCATTCCACACCCTACACTCAAACACTACCCTGCACGCCCCCGACACTACCCTAAACACTAAAACACTACCCTACACCACACAAACACCACACCACTACCCTAAACCCTAATTCACTACCCCCTGCACATCCCTCCCCCGACCCACAGTCCTGTCCCTACTCCCAAACACTACCCTTCTCGACCCCCGTCACTACCCTAAACCCAAATTACACTACACAAACACAACCCTTAAACCTTAAACACAACCCCATGCACGACCCTAAAAAATACACTGCCCCACTTACATCTCTCCCCTCGTGGTCCCTCTCTTCACCTTCACTCTTGGATCCACTCTTCTCCTTCTTCAAGCGTCTTAAGAGCAGCACGTCGTTGTTTGGAAACGGAAGCGCCTCCTTTTCCAAACAACGATGTGGATAGTCTGCAAAGTATTTCACTTTGCGAAGTAACGGTTATTGCGTAGTAACAGCATGCTAAGTAAAAGCATGCATACTAAAAGTTACAGCGAAGTAAAAAATGCGCACTAATAGTAATACGTAGAAATGCCCGCGAAGTAATGGTAGATTACTGTTTCAATTGTATCAGGTGAAACCCTGCTCTAATGGCCACCTACCCTGGGTATCTACATGCTGCGTCCCAGTTGTCATCCTTCAGTCTTTCCAGGTCTCTTCTCCACGTCTACCTCATTGCCACCAGCGGAGGTAGTCTATTGTTCAGTAGTGTGGAGCAGGTCAGGGATATTGCATGTTTGTTTAATGGGGCACTTAGGGCCAT
Organism: Calotriton arnoldi; assembly: GCA_963921515.1. Classification (NCBI taxonomy): domain Eukaryota; kingdom Metazoa; phylum Chordata; class Amphibia; order Caudata; family Salamandridae; genus Calotriton; species Calotriton arnoldi. The sequence continues at coordinate 1,073,397 of CAWUFW010001614.1, read as the reverse complement.
ATTTATGACCTGGTTTGTGTCGCTCTTGCACCACGCAAAATGGTGGAAGAGCGACGCAAACCTTAAGTCAGATTTTTGAAGGCACGCAAAGCCACTTTGCTTGGCTTTGAATGGATTAAAAATTCTTGAGTAGTGCAGCGCAGCGCAAATCGCTACATGCATTACTCTGCACAAAGAAGGTGTTCCATCGGTGCTGCATTGGTGTTCCCATGCAACTCCCATGGTTTTTGATGCATTTCCTGATTTACCAAACCTAGTAAACCTGGTAATACGCCAAAAAGATACGTCTCCCCAGGAGAGGCGTAACGTTGAGAAATGTGTGTATTTCTGCCAGTTGTGTCCTCTTTCTGTGTGTGCTGTATTCTGCGTCACACATAGAAAGAGGAAAAAGCCTCTCAGGATTGTTTTTGTGCAGGAAGGTGACCCTTCCTGCGCAACAACACTCCTGCCTACAACAGAGACACTCTTGCAACCCAGTGCAAGGTTGCCTGCATTGGTGCTAGGCTGCCAAAACATCACCAGTGCAAGGGGAAAGGACAGGAATGCACCGTATTGGATAAATATGGTGCTTTCCGGCCCTTTCCCTGTGATGCGGGGCAGCGCAGCAAGGTGCCTTGCTGCCCTGTACTACTAGACTCGTAAATATTGCCCTTAGTGCCCTAAATTCTAAAGGATTCTCTTCTGTGATCTCCTGCGTGGGTTGGATGCAGCCCCGCAGGATATGCCCAACTTGCATAAAACATAGATATTAACTTTCGGTCAGTTCATACTGTTGCTGGAGATCAGCAAAAGGTATCATCCCATTCACATTCCAGACATCCCCTCGTTTAGAAATGCCCAACAGGTCCCGTTTCCTATAGCTTCTACTTCTCGCAGGGGGGTGTCCAATGTCAATTTATCCTATCAATCCAGCTTCTTAACTACCAACCTCCACATTTTGACCACTACTACCATATGGGTAGGGAGGCCATTCACTTTACCCCTACCATAGAAATATCTTACATAGCTGACTGGCTCCATCGCCCTTCTGTTCCCCATCAGAGAGTACTCTATCTGCTCGGCAAATGACAGCCATTAACCATAGTTAGTTAGAACACCCAATAATAGAAATGCAGATCTGGCAGTAATATGCACCCCTTTGAGGGGTCCCTAGTCAATATAGACAGCGCTAACTGGGGAGCCCCTCAGTCCCTGGGCAGCAGCCTAGTTTCAGCCTCCAGTAGCTTAAAGAAATGCTCTGGGACCTCAAACAAAGAGTTCTGCAGAGCATACAGAAATTTAGGCAGGTTCAACATTATGTATAGTGCCACCCGGCCCAACATTGACAGTGGCAGACAGCGCCAGTGGACCACATCTCACTGTTAACCCTGGAGCAGCCTGCCCATATTCTGCCCATAAACCAGTTTCTGGTCAGCCACAACAAATATTTCTAGATAGATAAAACATTTGTCATCCCATGGGATCAAGCACTGCCATACCTCCCTGCTCTGCCACTGTGTCAATAGGTAAGCTACGTACTTCCCCCAGTTAATAGGGATGCGGAGGATCCCCTGAAAGTCCTTTTTTCAGGATCCTCATATTGGCCCCCTGTGGGTCTGCTAGATATAATAGGATATAACAGGCTATCATCTGCATGTAGTGAGATGATGTCCACCCATTTGTGGTCTCATTCTGGTCCCTGGATCAAGGCAACCTGATGCATTCAATTGGCCACCAGCTTTATGGCCACCATAAACAACAGGGGAGAGAAAGAACAGCCCTGGCAGGTGCCCCTTCTCAGTTCAAATTCTTCCCACAATTTAACATTAACTTGGACCCTCACTATGGGTCACCTATATAATAATCGCACTAAACTCTGAAATGAGGCGCCCAAAACCATCCGCACCAACAATGAAATCAAATAGAGCCACTCTAGCTAACCAAATGCTTTTTTCATCATCTAGAGCCAGCAGCACTGCTGGTTCAGCCACCCACTTCCTCCGGGCCAAGCAGCAAAAAGTCTCCGGAGGCTTGCCTGGTCAGTCTGCAGGGCATTAGACCTGACTGGTCGGCAGCCACGAAGGAGTGAATGACCTGCATGAGGCAATTTGCCAGCACCTTCCTCTCGATGTTCAGAATGGAGATCGCCCTGTATGAAGCGCACTGTTCTAGTGATTTCCAAGGTTTATGGATGAGAGTTATGGTCACCTGCTGAAAATCCCTAGGTGACTCACCTGTCTTTGGCTTCATGTAGCATGATGGTGATTGGCATTACCACCTTATGCTTAATGTATTTAAAAAATCCCGGAGGGAGGCTGTTGGGCCTGGTTCCTTCCTGCTGTTGATTTGCTACAAAGCTTCCGCCACCCTCTCTCTAATGAAGGAGGCACGTTTTCTCCCTTTTGAGAGGTCTGTGCATGGTATGTATAGACCTTTCAAAAATCCTGTGAAGGCTTGCACAATGTCTTTGTCAGTTGTCACCATTGTGCCTCTCTCTGTGTACACCTGCTGCACCCATCCATGGTCCTCCTCTCGCAGTGCGTGCCAGGCTGGAAGATTCCTGGTTCATATATTTTATATTTATTGGCCCTATATAATGCCTTTGCCTCTTGCAACACTAGGTTGCTATATTCCTCCCTGGTTCTTTCTATCTGTGCAGCCATATTCACATCTGTTGTGTCCACAAGTTGTGCTTCCCACACTGTTATTCTTTCCTCCAGTTACCTGCATTCCCATTCCTGCTCCTTCCATTTCCCGGAGGTATGTGATATGACTGGATCTCTCCTTAGTGTTTTATATGCTTCTCATATTGTTACCTCTGAGGAAATCGATCCCAAATTAGCTCTCAAGTAATTGCTTCCATTCTGCTCTGTTCTAGGCTTGTATGGTCCTAGGGCTGTGACCAAGGGTGAGTGGTCGGAGATTCCCCTTGGGAGGTATCTTGTGTCCCAGTAGCACCCCATATGTTGCCAGGAACTACTAAATAATCTAGTCGGGACATGAAGCTCATCACAAGGCCTTGTTTCATGGGTATTTTTGTAAAACTATTGAGCAGAATAAAACATCTTCCCAATTTTAAACATGGTAGACAGCTTAAATGCTGTCACTTTCTATGGCAAAGCTATCGTTAATGCCCGATTCAACTATTTCTTATATCAGGCTTATACAGATGTAGATAAAATCATATTAACGTCTGGAAGGAATATAGGGCCAGATGTATCAAGATAGTTATTTGCGATTCCCTAATTGCGAATCACAAGGAATCGCAATTAGGGAATTGCAAAATGCCAAGTATGAAGGTGTATAGTACACCTTTTGTGATTCCTAGGGGGTCGCAAATTACCTACCTCATGAATATTAATGAGGTAGGTCGCAATTTGCGACCCCCTAGGAATCTCAAAAATCCCGGGGATGGTGGCCTGCTGAGATCAGCAGACCACCATGTCCGTGATTGCTTTTAAAAATGCAATCTTTTTTTTTGTAAAGCAGCCCGTTTTCCTTAAAGGAAAACGAGATGCTTTACAAAACGAAAAATGAAAAGTTTTCTTTTCATTTTTAAAGAGCAGGCAGTGGTCCGTGGGACCACTGCCTGCTAAAAAATGGTTTTACAAACATTCACAAAGGGGAAGGGGTCCCTTGGGGACCCCTTCCCATTTGCAAATGGGTTACCACCTACTTGAAGTAGGTGGTACAATGCGAATGTTTTGCAACCGCAAATGCGGTCACAAAACATTCATACATACCGATGCGATTCGGTATTAGGAAAGGATGCCCTAAACACACCCCTTCCTAATACCGAATCGCAAACCCATTTTGCGATTCGGTAACAGGTTACCGAATCGCAAAATTAGGTTTGCTGCATCGGAAAAGCAATTTTTGCGTTCGCAAATGGGCAGATTCTGGGAATCTGCCCATTTGCGAATGCAAAAATGCTTGATACATCTGCCCCTATGTAAATGTCATTTCAAACAAATCACTCAACTAAACCTAACAAAGATTCGGATGTGAAACTAGTGGATTGACCCCCTCTGTGCCTCTAGAAGCATTTTCACTCTACTTAGAGTTAGGTGAATGGTGCATTCCCCACCAGTGTTAACTCCTTGTCACCATATTTGGAGACAAGCAGAAAAACAAACTCTGCCCAAATTGAGGAAAATCAGCCACAATATCTGGCGTAGTTCCCTCTATGATAAACTGTAATGGAAAGGGAGGCTGATTTTCACACACTGAGGGCCTGATTCGCAAAGGTAAACATACACTTTTGTGTGAATTTACGCTTGCTTGGAATTCAGAAAACTGCCTTTTAATCGTAAGTTTACGAGTGCGGGGTCTCCGCAGTCAGTAGGGAGAATTCTGCACATACAAATATACAACTTGCCTATCTTTTTATGTGTGATGTTCTCTGGCCCGGCTGTCGAATCTCCGCGCTCGTAAACTAACGATTAAAAGGCAGTATTGTGAATTCCAAACAAATGTAAATTTACACAAAAGTGTAAGTTTACCTTTGTGAATCAGGCCCGGTGTGTCTCTAACATGCTGGGAAATTCCCTTCAACATTTCACATGATCTATTTATCTGGGCTGTTACAATGTAACCCATGTTCGGAGTTCTTTATCAATGTTCACATTTGGTAGCAGGAATTCCCCTTTATGACATGGACATTGATGTATTGTCCACCAGCGGTTTCCTCTTCTCCCAATGTGGTTCCTACTATGTTGAATACAGCTACATTGACTGAGAAGACCATGTTGTCACAGTGACTAGCTGATGTTCTTCTTTTCCTTCACTGCTTTGGCAGACTTGAAGTGTGCCACAATGGCAGAAGGAAATGCCGTAAGCCAAATTCCAATCCTTTGTTTGCTCAGTTATCTCTAAATACATTACTTCAAGTATTGCTCTAAAACCTTTGAGTTCTGGTATGGATTTAGGCATAGAAAAGGATTTTAATCTATTGAGGAAATAACTTTATGACCTGCTTAAAAGTTACCTTTATTCAATCTAATATTCTGAAGAGAAAGTCCAATACTCTTGCTCTCTTTTAATAATATGCTTATCATATTGCAATCATGTCTACATCAGTTTAGATTGTAGTGAAAGTTCATTCATAGGCAATTGAAGCATGAAGTAATAGTTTATTTCCATTTGTTTGTTTTTAAAGGTAACAACGTGGGATTGGACGCGAGCAGAAAAAACGTTCACAGTGTATGAAATAATGTGCAAGATATTCAAGGTACTGTGTTTACCTTAAATAGATTTGTCAAACAGTAACATGTAGCAGTGAAAATTCAATGAGGATCTGTTTATTTCACTTTCATTTTTGATTTGCTTGCCTTCCCCCAGTCTTTATTTTATTCTTCACCTAATATGTTCACCAGTTGATGAGTGGGAACAGTAAAATGATATCCCTACTTGGGGAAAATTATGACAGCCAATTTGAGTGAAAAGTATCATATCAACTACAGTCCTCCAAGACTTCATCACATCCAATGGGCTAAGAGCCTTTTATAATGCTATTGGGCGGAGACATTTCCTTCACTTGTTATCAGTCTATAAGGCTAAAGTTCCTCCGACACTATTATATTCCATTGAATCTATTAATCTGTTGAAGTGGGATTTTTGGGAGAAAATGGAAGGGCAAAGTCTGAGTAAATTGTACAATTTTAATTTGTCTGTACTGGTTCCTGGCTTAAGACTGGTATTTGGCTTAACAAGTTGCTATGTGGAAGGATTGGCTAGTGTGATTCGGTGAGGTTTTCAGCTCAAGAGTAAAGAGGATTCATTGGGGGTCCATCTGAGCTTAGAAATTTTGGCCTGGAAAAGCATCCATTTTCAGGGACCTAGATCATGTGCTAAAACAATTTGAATTAAAGCAGACGACATTGGTCTTATTTTCTCATATTCAACTCAAACGCTTCCTAAAACATTCCTCTAGTCTCATTAGTCAACGGCTCGATGTAAAATATTGCATATTACAGGAAAAGTGTGAGGTGGTAGCCTCTTCTTGCCAAACACAGGTAGCACAACAATATTTGTCTTGGAATCTCGAGCATGGTCTTCGTCACTTTTGGACTTTATTACGCATGAATTTACTTCCTATAAATGTGTTAACAGTGAACTGGTCTAACTCCAGAGACAAAGAGAAAGTGTGTAATTTGTCCAAAACGGGTATTTAAGATTTTAATCATTTATTATTTGTCTGCACCGCATTGATCCTTCCCCGTTGTTACTAGCTAAGGCCAATCTTTTAAAGAATAATATTAAGACAGTATCTACGGCATGACAATTTCAATTGTTTCCTAAAAGTGAGGTTATGTATATAAAAGTTCTTACATTTTTTCAGTGATTTTTAAATGATTATTAATGTAAGTTACATCTTGTTATGTGAACCTGAATAATCGAATGACCATGAATAATGTTGAATTGCGACCGGAAAAATGCTTTTTCAAATGTACAAAATACAAAATGTGATTCGGTGGCTTGTTACCAAATCGCATTTTGCATTTGCGATTCAGTATTTGGAAGGGGTGTGTTTAGGGCATCCCAGCCAAATACTGAATCAGTATGGTATGTATTACTGTTTTGCAGTGGCGTAGCAAGGCCACGATTTGCCACCCCGTGGCAGCCGTAAGAGCGGGGGTGGGGTGGGGGTGCTGGAGAATGAATTCTGTGGGACGCAGATAAGAGTGTGGGGCACCGCTCCCAAAACTTGTGCCGCCCTGGACAGACTGTCCCCCCGTGCCACTGTTGTTTTGCAACCGAATTCTGGTCGCCAAATAGTAATACTTAACAGCCAGTTTAAAACTGGTGGTAACCCATTCGCAAAGGGGAAAGGTTCCCCAAAGGACCTCTTACCCTTTGAGAATGTAAATAATAATATTTTTTTAAGTGCAGGCAGTGGTCCCCAGAACTTCAAGGTTTAATTGTTTCCTTTTTAACGCATCCTGTTTAGGAAAATGGGCTGCATTTAAAAAAAAAAAAAGGTTGCTTAATTAAAAAACAATCACAGACATGGTGCCCTGCTGAACTCGGCAGGCCACCATTCCTGTGATTCCTAATGGGTCACAAACTGCGACCTACCTCATTAATACTCATGAGGAATAAATAAATAAATACATAATGAGGCAGATCGATTTGTGGCCCACAGGGAATCCCTAACTGAAACTCAATACCGATTTCCTAATTGCGGTTTGGAGAGAAGCCCAATTAGGAAATCAGTATTCCTAATGTTAGCACATCTGGCCCTAAGTCCCTTATATTCCTTGTTAAGATATAGGTATTTCTGAGGGAGAAGCAGCAGAAAAATATCCAGACGCCCTAATAATGTCAAAATGATAATTCAGTTGTGAGGTTTCCACAGCCATATCAAAATCACAAACATAAGGTAGGAGGCGCAAGCAGCCACTTTAGTAGTCTTATCTGGATATGAGCAGCTTGACCTCCAACTCAGTCTTTCAAGTTTAAGGACTGTGCTACTGGACAGTCATGCCACATGACCATATGACCCTGGTAATAAGTGGCCTCGGCCATATGCCTCATCATATTAGAGTGGCATTAGGAATGGGAGGTTACTTACAGTAAAGGAGTTTCTAGGTTTTGCAAAGGAGCCAGTAAATTGCATACTTGGACTGGGTTGAATGGATGTTCATAATTATGTAATAGTGTCTTCTGTTGAGGGTAATGTGTAGTGAGCCCTGATGTGTGATTTTAGCTTCAATAATATTTTCAGTATGTCAGAAATTGGATATGCTTCTTTATTTGGCTGGGCCTCCTGGGTGAGCTGTGGCATTTATCAGTAGTGATATTAGTGTATGTTTCAAAGCTTTTGGCCTATACCTATTTGGGGCCATTGTGGACATGCGATATTAAATGAACTTTGCTTGGCAGAGATCAGTTGGCATTTTGGATGCTTTGATATTTTCTTTGGTTTTTAAGACTTATGGCCCGATTATGATCTCGTTTAGAAAGCATACCGACCGAATCGGTTCAGGAATGCTTTCCGTACGACTCGGATCGTGGGAGTCCTACCGAACGAGTACAATGCATCCGTATGCATCCGGATACAATTCGGTTGGACTCCCAATGACTTCAATGGAAGCCTGTGCTCTGAACGTGAACACAGGCTCCCATTGAAGAAAGGGGTTGGTGGGGAAAACCTTGCACCCTGTGGCGGGCTCCCCATGGTGCCTGCCACACTGTGCATGGTTGGAAAGGGGGTTACCCCCACTGGCCCGATTTGGCATGCCCCGGGCGAAGGGGGCTCTGCTACGGGCTCCCAAAGACCTATTCCAGCAGCCGTTTCATTCCGGGCAAACCGATTTGGAAAGGCTGTCCAAATCGATCATTGTACTCGCTCGTTCAGAAACCAAGTCCATAGAGCTGTACGAAACGGCTCCAGAAAGGCTCGACCTGTCCGAATGCCTTTCGGAAGAGATTCGGTCAGCCTGAATGTTTTTTCAGGCATCGTACTTGGTCGTTCAGAACTGGGAACGAGTTGGTCGGAAACAAGGGCTCTGGATCGGATTTAGCAAACCCAAATCCAATTCAGAGCCCTTCTGTCCGACATCGAAATCGACCCATGAATCTTAAATTAGTTGTGTGAATTAATGTACATAGAAGAGATTTTTAGAAAGGCTGGTAGCACTGAATAAATGTTGTTTTTTTAAATAAGACGTTTTGCAAAGTGATCAGCATTCACAATTCAGGCTGCAACATTTTTGTTGGATTAAGATTCTATGATTTCCCTGGTGATTTGGAAGAATCTGTTGCTTTGGATAAAAGCTTTCACAATGAGGGACATATAGTCGTTGTTTTGCTGCTGTGTTATACTGGCATTTAGATGTTGCATTGACCTTTGTCCATTAGTTATATGAAGTTTCTGCAGTGATGTTCTCATTTTTGAAACACGCTCTTAAATTGAGCCAGGTTTTGATTGAACATGTTTTTTTAGGATTATGTCAGATTTACCTCAATGTAGGCCTTGTTAATCCGACTCCCACATAACTGGCACAGTAAATAGTTGTCTGACATATAAAATGAAATTGGCATCTTAATGTTTTAACTGCATAAGACCTCAATAGTTACTTTGCTACTCTAAGAGCCTCTGGGTATCTTTCTGTGTTTGCCAAGGAGGCACAGTATCAACAATTTGACACTTTGCGCTAGATAAGAAGTCTCAGTGTAATGAATTCTTGGCATTCCTTGCCCGTACAGTTAAAGTAAGAAAAAACTATTCTGAACATAAAGCAAGTTTCATACTATTTATTTTTCATTGTTATTAAAAGGGTAGATTGTAACTGCAATTTATGTAGCTGAGATATTCCTAATAGGCAGTCTAACTGAGAACAGTGTTTCTCCTATAATGGAAGATACATTCCCCCAGGCCTGCTTTAAAACCTGCATTCTGAATGCCTGCTTTATCTAGAGTTGAGTTCACAATCCCCTTGAGTAGGTAAGTGAAGAATCAAGAAATAATGCTAAAAGTTTTTTTTCGAAGATAATTGCCCCTTACCGCAGATGTCAACTAAAACAGAATGAATAATATATTCTCAAAACACACGAAAACAAAAAACGGGCCAGCATAAAAAGTTTAAGCAGGATTGCATAATATAATGATGAAAAGCACTTTCACTTGGAAAGGTGAACTATATGCAGAGCAGTAAATTGCATTTCATCATAGAGGAAAGATGAGATTTGAAGACAAGGAGAATGATTGAGAAAGGGAGAGGAGTGCAGAGGTCTCAAATGCACAGATAAGTCAGTTATGGAAATATGGAACAAAAGCAGCAAAAGAGTAAATCAAATTAAGTTTAAGAGAAGCTCATATCTCAAAGGACATGAGGGAAGGGCTGGGGTGATATTACAAGTGAGGAATTATCTCATATTAATATAAAGCGCAATGTAGTGAAATTAAATCGTCAGTCAAATGAAACAACCGTGAAGTCTGCACATTAAGCTAACGTTTTTGATTGGCTTTGTAATAATCGATCAATGTTAGATATTGGAAATCCCACAATTTAAAACCAGTTTTTCTGAGGCCTGTATGCCTGACCTTTTTGATGAAGGATTGCATTATTATGCTATTGGCATCCCTGAGAACTGATATAAATTATGCAAGCTTCCCACGTTCATGCTTCAATCCTGATTGTTCAGTTAGAAGGCAGAGGGTGTTTAAGTAAAATTTAGATTTGTACATTTTTATTTTGATCACATGTTTTGTATAGCTTTCACATTTTTCTTTGGAGTTTTGAGAATCATGGCAGTGATTACTAGTTACTCTCATTTGCATAGTCTTAGAAATGAGTCTGCACAGCATGCAAGCCCTTCATCTGATGTTATATCTCTGGTGAGGACGGTGTCCAACATTCATATTTTTGCATTTCTCTAGCTGAAGAATTATTTTTGTTTTTGACTGCTGAATGCGTAATTTATCTTGAATTAGCATGAATCATTAGGAAAGCAAAGCGCTATTTGAATTACTTTACGGGCTACTTTCCAGCACAAATAAGATTTAAGCTGGAAAGTAAATATTTCATCAAACTTTTTCATTGTTTTCATCACTTTGCGGTGGTGCAAAGTATTGATAAATCTACATTTTCCATCTAAGGTGAAGCAAAAAGCCCTTTGGTGTCTCATTTTGAAAGCTTTCAAGTAGATGCTTGGTTTCCTCCACTTTCATTAAATTTATAAAATCTCTCCAAATCTTTGCAAAAGACATATTATACTCCACTACTTTTTACATACAATGTATTAAGTATGTTCCCTGGTCAAGTTATTTATCTAATGACCAGTTATCAAAATAAAAAATTATTCTCATTTTAAGTACTCGAGTTGTGATCAAAATCAAACCAATATGGACATGAAACACCATCCACTATAGTGACAGTTTTTTCAGTCTCTCTTCTAAAAACTCTGGTGTTGTTAATTCCGAAATCCAGGAATAAATTACACATACGTTTGCAGAAAGACAAGACTACTCACAGAAAAGCTTTGCGAATTAGGCTCTTCAGTGTCCTGAAGTATGAATGCATATATTGATAGCTAGGCCTTAATTCTGTATAGGACACACTGCCCTGGTCTACACTGCGGGGCACCTTCAACTGGATGTGCCAGGAACAGACCCGGTGAATTCACCATATTACTGATAATGTGTGGGTGCAGAGGCAAACAATTCCTTAATTTGTATCGAATATGTCCCACCCCCTTCATATTGCACTGGTGCTACATGCGTGCTGGCACAATCTGATATTAAAGAAGAGGGCACAGATTCTTGTGCAGCCCCTTCGGTAAAACAAAGGGCTCTGGAGACGCAGAAAGCAGGTGCACATGCCTTGTATGCCCCCAGGGCCCTTTCAAAATACAGCTCCAGGTCTCCAAATTCATTTGGTGGCAAGGGAACCCTTTTTGTAACTTGACAGCAGAGCCTATATTTCTATAAAAGGTATAGTTTTAACACTTAACTTCCATACTGGTATTTCTTGCGATTCATCCAAAAGTATAAGTTGTTGTTCCAAATGGAAACTCGTCATGTCATTTCTACTTTTATTTTACAGAGTTTTAATACGCTTTACATTCTGAGCTAAAGGTTCTTCTTTTGCAACCTTTCTTACCCACCGGTAAGATAGAGAGCTAGTCATTTAACACTCTAGTTGTGTCTTTTTGCTTGACTGTAGGGAGACCTATGACTGCTGACTTTTACTTTGTCTAGATCAAGGGGCACTGGCAAGTGTTAGGTGGAGTAGAGATTAGGAATTCACTTTGTCCAAGAAAAATAGTGCTGGTCTAAGGAGCATGCCCATTATATCTGCAACATACAAAAGTGCAAATTGATAGTGGATATTTTCCTCCAAGTGGTTTAATGTGAGATCAAAAGCAATCAGTGTAAACTTCAAGTTGTAGGTAATGTAATGTAATGTGGACCTATGAAGTGGAAAATATCCTTCTGATGATGCCTACCAAAGCTACAATTTTATGTTGTAAATGATCTCACTTCAAATACCCTACTTCAATCTTAGATGACCAGCATGGAGGTACGGTGAAAAGTGGAAGGAGCGATGCAGGACGCATACTGAATGTTTCTTCCAAAAACTGGCCTACTGTATTCCTTAACACCTGTCCTCACACATAGGCAATATTGTGCCCAGATCTCAAAGCTCCCTCAGAGTAACCCTCCACATTCTGAGTAAATATATTAAGTCACCAGAAGTATTATCCGTTAATTACAGGAATGGCTGGATTGTGGTAAAAAAATGGAGGACATCAGCAAGGTAGTACAAGCAGCCCTATGCCATTGATCCTGTTCCTCCTGGTCACCCTTCAGGATCATCTAGTGGAACCCATAGCTGCCATACAGCCATGGGTGCTGTGGAATCTTGAGGTTGCCCTCACACACTTAAGTTTTGGATAGAGTACTAAGGCTTCATCGTGGGACTGGAGAATACTGTTAGTGCTATATTACCTTGTTTGGGTTGTGTAAACCTTCTTTGACATAAGAGGAATCCAAGTGATTCCTTTTTATCAGGTGTTGATTGAGCACCCTAGGGAAGAGAATCCTAAGGAATACTGTGGTTTGCCTCCTTAACGGCAGAAGTGGTGAGAGCCATCTCCCACTCCCCAAGGCACAAGAAGTTCCTAGGGGCTCACCCCAGCATGTCATTCACAGACGATCCCTGAGCTTCAATTATGGCTAACAAGGGATTAACACCAGCATTACTCTCCCATCACAGGAGAAAATACTTTCAAACAAGCTGGGGTCCGGTTCTGACACAGGTGGTGGCAAAGGTGATGATCCCACCATATAATTACTGGTATACCTGCCCCTTCTTTTAATTTGCAGCTGAGAGGAGGATGGCAGAGCTTTGGCAGAGGGAGGTTACGACCTCATGCACTCCAGTTTAAATCAAATTCATGCCTAACTGTGACCTACATATAGGGACAAAATGGATTTTGCATCTGGGCTATGCCACAAAAGTGATGCAACCCCACGCAAAATCATAGTAAATGTGGGCTTTGATACCAATGTCTTTTACTCCAGAAATATCAGCATTAACTCTTACTCATAGATAAAAGGTTTGATTAATAATGCTCTGGTGTACTTCCAGTACTTCCACTTCCCTCTCGGCTTTCTTTCACCATCCCATCTTCACTGCCTCTGTACTCACTAACAGCTCTCTTAGGCAGGGCCAATGACTAGCACACCAGTGATATTCAGCTTCCTTAACCCTCTTGTAGGCAGGTGAACTGGTGGTTTTAGACACCACACCACCCCTATTCCAGTGTTTCCTTAAACCTCTGGAGTTCAAGGTAAGGGGCAAATCAGCATTGACCAATCCACCACTTCTGTCATGCAAGTGGAAGAAGAAAGAGGGTGAAATACAGAGAAAATGGACACCTCCAAGCCTTATGAAGCCACAGTGTGGCAAACTGATTTTTATCACGCTACTTCACAACACTGAGTGAGTATGTGTTAGTATCTGTATGAGTAAGTGAGTGGGTGTGTGTAACTGTATGGGTGAGTAAGTGGCTGCCTGATTGACTGTATGGGTGAGTGAGTAGGTGTGTGAGTATCTCTATGGGTGACTGACTCAGTGTGTTAGTGGCTGTATGGATGTATGAGTGGATATGCCAGTGGCTATATTAGTGAGTGAGTGGGTGTATGAGTGGCTGTATGGGTGAGTGAGTGGATGTGTGTGTTGATCTATGAATCAGTGAGTGGCTGTGTAAGTACTAGTATGAGTGTGTGAATGGGTTTGAGAATGGTAGTGTGGAAGTTGGAGTGGGAGTATGAAAGGTTATATGGGTGTGAGTGGGTTTGTCAGAGATTCTGTGGATGATGTCATCAGTGATGTCATTAGGGATGTCACTGACCATGTCAGGAGTGATGTAATATGTCAGGTCCTAAGCAGTGCATTGCAGGGCGTGAGTTATAGTTAGGTCACTGACTATAATGGCTGAATTTCACTAATTTTGCACTAGTGAAACCTGAGCCTAACTATAACGTCCCTGTAACCTTTAGCTTTTTTCAATGAATTTCTAAGGCTTTTTAAATGCTAATTCCTAACTATAACTATAACGTCCCTGTAACCTTTTGTTTTTTCAGTGAATTTCTATGTTTTTTTAAGTAGTAGTCGCATTTGCAGAGTGGTGAAGAAAGGGGGCAGGCCTCCAATCAGCTCTCAGGAATCCCACTGTGTAGGACTTACAGGAGGTACCCAAGGTCCCTCAAGAGTAAAGTGGACTTCATCCCCCAACCATTAGTTCACCAGGAGCCACATTTGCAGAGTGGTGGAGAAAGGGGGCATGGCCTCTGAAGACCTCTAAGCAATTCCGATATGTGGGAATTACTGGAGGTAACAGGAGGAGTAGTTGGCCCCCAAGGACGTCCTTGGGGGCCAACTACTCCTCCTGTTACCTCCAGTAAGTCCCACACAGCAGGATTGCTTAGAGGCTGTCGGAGGCCACGGCCCTTTCTCTGCCACTCTGCAAACGCGACTCAATATTTTCTAATTTAGTACTATCATAAGTTCCCAAATGTAGTGAAAAAACGATAGCACTATTATTGTAAATGCTTTAACGACTCCCGTATGGATTTGTGACTCTGTCGCATAGTTGACAGGGGGCTGCGCTGGGCATTGTGACAGAGTCACAAATCCACTCACAGACACTACCAGATTAGGCTTCTTAAGAGGAGACTAATAAATGGTTAAAAGCATCTGAAGAATGAAAACTAGAATAAGAACAGAAAAAAATTAAGGGAATGTTTTGATTTGGTAAGTACATCAGTATCACTGGAAAAAGAGAGGGAAAAATTGCCATTACTGGTTCTTTCTTACAGAGAGTGGTACTTATCATTTTGTGTGATAAGAAATTTGAAGCGAAAATTTGTTAAAAGTTGAGGATCTACAAAGTAAACAGTCTGTGACATATAGGTGTTTGGATAATGAAACAGTCACTAACAAATTTAGTTACATACTGAGTCATGTAGTTGGAATTAGGTGACTTAAAACTTTGTTAGTAGTCAAGTGAATATTTTCCTGTCCTACATATAGTTTTGTTACTTATCCACAGTTGGTATATTTAATTTATTTGTGATGCTGTAGTTCAGTGCTGTAGCTGTGGTAAGATATGTAAGTCATATACTAGTAGATGTATTCTACGTCTGATTGTGCAACACAGAGAAGAATGAATTCAAATATGTGTAAGGCATGCTACTGCAGAACCAGTGTCTGCATTTTACACTGGCATGTTGAACTAATAGTCAGAATGCTTGCAAAGTCTTAAGCTTTCCTTTAGTTAAATATAAATCATCTCTAAGGTAAGTAGTAGGTAGCTAAAAGGGGAAGAAGCTATGTTTTTAAAAGGCAAAACATGTATTTTGAATTTTTAGTGAGTTAGAAACATACTTACAGACCAATACACCAAGTTATGCATGCACTCATCTATCTATGCGCTCACTGAGATACCTATTTAGAAAACTACGAAGCCACTAATACACCCAGCAAGACAGTTCTCCTCTTCTACTACATATAAGTCAACCCTAAGATAAGATGTACGTAGGCCATAGGGCAGGGAGTTATGGCCTTTAACCCGTTCCATGTGTCGGACGGCCCCCGGCCGTCCGACGTCACGGTGGGCGTGTGCGCAGACACGCCCACTCATTATTTAACCCGCACTGCGGCGGAATTCGCGCCATGGTCAACGGGTTAAAGAGAAGACATGTTCTTTGAAGTTTCATTGAGTTGCATGTGCACTTACAGACCTATATTCCAGTTATACATCCAGTCTCCTACCAATACTGGAACTCATATACTGATGTACAAAAGCATAGAGCCACTAATACACCCAATCAAACAGCGACAGAGGCACTTAAACATTCACTTACACACATATACAGTTCTTATGTATCCTGTAGTAATGGAGGGAGTTGTACGCAAATTACATGTCCCAAAACTCACTAACACAGCCAGTTAACAATTCATGCAGTTCTTTACATACACATTTAGAGATCCATAGAGTAATTAAGAAAGCTGAACATATACCAAGATACTTAGTTGCATATCCCATGACACACCCACATAGGGACTGAGACACTCATTCAGATATGTACTGAAGAACTGACACTAACAAATCCCCCATCCACACAAGTTGGCCTTCAAACATGTCTTGAGTTTGCTACTGTTGAGCCTGTGTATAGAGTATCTTTGCTAAGATAACTTGACATTCAAAACATGTTGCTAAGCCTTAAACTCTTCTTCTACTACATAATAGTCACCCCTATGTTAGGCTGTAGATAGGCCATGCACCAGGGAACTACAAGCTTAAAAGATAAGACATGTTCTTTGAGGTTTCATTGAATTACATACGCACTTACAGACCCATATGTCCAGTTATACATCCAGTCTCCCACCCATACTGGAACTCACATACCCATGTATGAAAGGATAGAGCCAGTAATAGACCCAATCATACAGTGACATTCACTCACACACACATACAGTTCTTATGTATCCAGTAGTAATGGAGTGAGTTGCACACTCAGTTAAATATACTAAAACTCGCTAAAATAGCCAGTAATTAAACCATGCAGCCCCCTACATACACATTGAGAGACCCATGGACTAACTAAGAAAACCATTCATATACCAATAAACTTACTTTTATATTAATGAAACACCCACATAGGGACTGAGACACGTATTCAGATATGTACTGAAGAACTGACACTAACAATTCATCCATCCAGTCAAGTAGGCCTTTAAGCATGCTTCGGGTCTGCTACTGTAGAGTATGTATATGCTGTTTTCCTGCTAGGTTGAGTTGACATTCAAAATATTTTAGATATATGTAGCTGATCACTAATATTTCCTCACAACACTCAATATGACGCACGAGAATTCATAAAGGTCATCATTAGAGTTTTAGAAGAAGAAGAAGTAAACACTGATGGCTTATTTGGACTGAGTTACAAATGGAACCATGACTGTGAAGATTGCTCTTTTACATCCAGCACTGAAAATATTTCTGAGCGGTTTCTGTACTTAACACTACCAGATTGCAAACCTGTGCCTTTTGACAGATTGGTTAAGAATACAACCAAAATATGTCCTGCCCAAATTGTAGATCAGATGTTATGTCTTCGTTGCCTCTAAAAATAACTGGAAAATGCCTTTTTTTAATGTTACATTGCTGCAGAGCAGATGGGTCTAAACTGGAAACTAAAATTACAAACTTCAAAGCTGGACAATTATCAATTTCTGGGAGAACGTACACTACCTAGCTATTATCTTTCATGAAGGAGTTATTGTGACATCTGACACTACACTGTCTAGTGTAAAGTGGATGGACACTATGCAATGACGGCAATCTTAAATTCAAACCAAAACTGCCTTTCAAACTACAAACTTCTTAACTTTTGTTTCTTCAACCAAAGTTCTAAGAAGTATTTTGGGAAAAAAGTAATGTACGGTGTTTCTTGTACCTGGATCATGAATGTTTTAGACATCATTCGGCCTAGCAGGGGTGATGTCTTCAAAAAGTTCTCCAAAATTCAAGTTGCTTTTATCTTCAACAAAGGAGTTAATATAACATGTGGATACTACACTCTTTAATTAAAGACTGAAACTGGATGAACACGGTGCAATCACAGCAACCTTCAATTGAAACCAAAACTACCTTTCAAACTGAAAAATTGTCATGTTTTGTTTCTTGAACCAAACTTCTATGTACTATTTCTGATTGAAAGAAAGTAATGTATTGTATTTTGTTTACATGGATAAACAGCATTTTAGACATTATTCGGCCTACTGGGGTGATGTTTTCAAAAGGATCTCCCAAAATTTAAGTGTGGTGTACATTTATTAGTTGCAGTGTACCAAGTATAATAATATAGGCAAATGTTTCAGTTTTCTCTGTTTACATTAGTGTAGTAAATGTAGGTAAAGCAGCTGTTTAATGAATTATACTGAGTGCAAAGCACATTTTCACTTGTTAACAGGGATATACTGTGCAGTATTGTTTTCTTTCTACAATCCATACAATTGTTTTTCCCCACTGTTCAAGGATGAAGCTTCATATAGTACATCATTTATGGTGTAAAAGTATGAAAGCTGAGAATAGTAAAAAAGGGAAAATGAAATGTTTTACCATATTGTGATATACTGTTACAGCATGAGCAATGTGTACTGTTATGTAGGTGGAATTTTGTAACTCAAATACTAACTTATATTTCTATTCTTTTCCTTTTACAACAGGTTTTGGAGTGATATGTGTTTAGATGTATCAAGATACTTCTGGTGTCACAGAAATATTTCTTTGACATACTCGTGCAGAGGGTCTATATGTTTAAAGAGTACTTGATATCCTTTGCCACCAGTTTCTTTTACCAGGAGGAGATGCTAGAAAACTCCCATGCAATTTATTGCCACTTTCCTGAGCTCTGGCAACTAATCCTAACTCACTCTTACAGCTATGCATATATCTACTGACTTTTCCATGCAGCTACTCATGCACCCACTCACAGACCCATACAGCCACTCACATAGCAACTCACTCACCCCCACAGCCACTCATATACCCTCTCACTTAGCCATCTAGCCATTCATGTAGTCACTCACCCGTAGAGCTACTCACACACCAACTCACTGATATAGATACTCAGGTATCCAATCACTCATACAGATACTAACACATGTGCTCATTCACCTATACAGTCAATGTCACAACCATTCATTCACCTATACAACCGCTCATACACCCAGTCACTCACCCATACAGCCACTAACACAGCACTCATTAACCCATACAGCCATGTATGTATCCTTTCACTCACTCATACAGCCACTCAGACTCCCACTCAACCCCCTATATAGCAAGTTACACAGCCACTCACTCACCCATCCAGCTACTCAGACTCTCACTCAACCCCCGATACAGCCAGTCACACAGCCGCTCACTCACCCATACACCCACTCACACACATTCACTAATACAGCTACTCCTATACCTTCTTACTTACCCATATAGCCACTCACACAGCTACTCACTCACCCATGCAGGCACTCACATTCACACACACTCACCCATATAGCCACTCAGGCATCCACTCAGTCACCCATACAGCCACTTATACAGCCACTCACTCATCCATAGAGCAACTCACTCACCCATACAGATACTCAGACACCCACTCACTTACTCATACAGAGATTGAAACACATGCAATCACTCACCTATTTAATCACTGACACAGCCGCTCGTTAGCGATGCAACCACTCATACACCCAGTCAGTCAACCATATAGCTACTGACACATCCAGTGACAGACCCACTCAAACATGTATCCACTGACACACTTACTTATGTTTCTCCATCATTTCTGGGAGTGTGTATGTTTTTTTCACACCTCTCTTTTGTAATTCACAATTGTGGTTTATTTGGTGTTTGTGAAGTCATTTTTCACTCTTGAACATGACATCTTCTGCACCACCAGGTAGTGATAATAATGGGAATTCCTCCCATGAAGATGAGCCATCAAGACAGAAGAAGGAAAGCATCATGTATGAATTCTTCTCCATCCCAGCTGGAGAAAAGAAAACGAAAACATGGAAGGTGATTAGCATGTTGTGCAATAAGGTGCTCTTTGGAAAAAAAGATTCATGCAGTACAACAAGCATGATGAAGCACCTGCGGACCATCCACTCTACCCGACTTTCAAGAGCACTGATAGAGGAAATCCATCATCTTCTGCAGACAGTCCTGAACCAGGCACCTCCTCTGGTTCTACCCTTTCAAGTTCTCCTCCAGGCACTGTCCCTGAATTTGCTGCTTTGGGATGATTTTGTTTAAAATGTCGTTCAATTCTAACTATGGAAGAGCATTCTATCCCAGATCTCGTTATGGCAATCAACACTCAGTGTTAGTTTTGTACTGTAGCTTGACAAACACTATATATCACCCGTACACCCACTCACACACCCACTTACTCACCATACAGCCACTCATGCACCCAGTCTCTCAGCTATACAGCCACTCACACACCCTGTCACTCACCTATACTGCTGCTCACACACCCACTCACTCACCCTTACACGTACTCACACACCCATTCGTGCACCAATACACCCATTGACACTCTCACTCACTGACCCATACAGCCACTCATGTTCCCGCTCATTCACTCATACATCATTTGTGTGTATTTTGCATTTACTAATACAGGCACTCATGCACCCTCTCACTCACCTTTCCAGTCACTTACACATCCGTTCATGCACCGAAGCAGCCACTTACACACCATTCATAACACACAAACTCATACAGCCGCTTACGTACACACATGTAACATATAGCTTGTCTTTCTTTAAACCAGAAAAGGCGGTTCAAACTGGAATTTTTTTTTTTTTTATTTAAATGTTTTTACTTTTTTTGGTCTATTTGTTTAAGGTTCACCAGTAGGAACTATAAAATAGTGACCCAGAAAAGCAACATGCACAGCTTGCGCAAGATTTCTTGAACTGAAAAAAATCAGCATTCGTGACTTTTTGCTGCATCAATAACGGCTGGTATAGATTCTTCCCCCACTGTTAAAATTTTGTGGCACAATTTGCAGTGTGTCCCAATAATACAGTAGCCAGAATCATAGCAGTCGAAGGAGCCGCAGATGGAAGAGTGTCTCCTAGTTGCTGCTAACTATAACTGGTGAATTTCTATGTGTTTTTTTAGTTCAACACATTAATGTTATCACTGGCATATTCACCTAACTATAACATTACTTTAACCTACTTTTTTCCAGGGAATATATATATATATTTTTCTTTTTTTCAAGTCAGATATATGTGAAGTTAGGTATAGAAAAGCACTACATACCTACCTGTCGATGTTTTGGCTACAATATTAAGGTACAACCAGTGTGATAAATGGGCTGGTGCTGTCAGGTACTGAGTACCTGGGCTGCTATATTTTGAGTGAGAAGTTTCAGCACTTCTCAGCAGAGGTGCTGTACTTTTAATTGGGGAATACCAGTACTAATCAGAAGCACGTAGGCACTCTGATGCAGGGTACTTGCACTCCTGTTTTTCCCTTTCAAGCAATGGTTATATTATATTCCCTACTCAATATTCAGGACCCACACCGGTTCCATGGTTGCACTAAGCATCAAGTGAGGTGGCCTGGTGGAGAAGAAAACGTGGTTTCCCAAAGAGAGGCACAAAAGAATTCCTCTCAATCTGAGTTTATCGATTAAATCATGAATAAAGAGAAAGGCGTGCATATTTCTTAACAGTTTATTATAAATTACAGTATTTAAAGGTTGTACTTGAGTCCACCTTAAGGTCAGTGACCAGACATGTAGGGGCTACAAGCACTATGGGCCTCATTTATGAGACTCCTTGCGCCTCCGGAACGTCACTTTTTTTGACGTTCCGTGGCGCAGAAGCCTGCGTGATATTTATCAGGCAGCACTAAGCCACTTTTTTTGGCTTAATGCTGCCTGATAAATATCAGTCCCTTTAACACAGTGTTCTGCGTTAAAGGGGCGTTCCATGGGTGTTCCTGGGGGCGTTCCCAGCAACATCCATGGCCTTTTGACACTGCCCCAAATTTACGAGAAATCGTAAATCTGAGGCAGCGCCAAAAGCTTACGCCTCCCCAGGGGAGGCGTAAGGGAGGCACAACGAGGAGAAATATCTTTATTTCTCCTCGTTTTTCCTTTTTCTATGCGTGCTGCATTCTGCAGCACACATAGAAAGAGGAAGAAGCCTCTTGTGATTATTTTTGTACAGAAAGGTTTCCCTTCCTGTACAAAAATAATCATCCCCGCAACGCAGGCACCCTTGCACCATGGTGCAAAGGTGCCTGCGTTGGCGCACGGCAGCCCATTGTGCGCCGGCGCAGGGGAAAAGGACAGGAATGCGCCATATCTAATAGATATGGTGCATTCCTGCCCTTTTCTTTTGCCGTAGGGAAGCACGCTGCCCTACGGCAAAACCTCATAAATGAGGCCCTATGTTACTAAAATTAAATTATATTAGAAATATAAATTTAAAAGGCATTTCGATGAGTTCAAAATGCTGAATTGCACTGTATATTTTTACTTCTTTGTTTCTTTTTAAGTTCACAATGGGACTATTTGTGCCTTCTCAAGGCAAGGCCTTTAAACGCAAATATCTATAGATACCAAGTGAAAGATGCGTTAAGTCCTAAAACGTATCCTTCGTCTGGCTTGTACGTTTCTTTCTGTGTTCTAAATATCTCAAAGTTAACTTACTCAATTCGACTTCGGCTTACCCTGTGTACTCGCTGGATTGTGCTAAACAGATACCTGAATTTAATAGAATGCAAACTATTCAGATTTTGTGCCAAGTGTTAAATTAGATTTTTTACGTTCTCTAACTTAACATTTTTATCAGGACAGTGACATATTGGACCGCCGGAAACACTGTTTTGGAATCCAGTCTGAATCGGGGGAAGACTTGTACTTTTCTGTGGAGTTGGAATGTGAACAATCACAATGGGAAAAGGCCTTCCATACAGCAATGTTCCTTGAAGTCGAACGAATACAGGTGAGGCACATAATGCAAACTAAATATACGTTCAGAAATGATCAAATGAGGGTTGTTGTAAATCTGTTCAATCATCAATGCACATGGTTTGGTGCAAAGATGATAATTAAATGAAAAGTATCACAAGCAGTCATGGTTCCTTGTGCAGCTGGGAAATACAACATCTAGGAACTTCTAAGTTCTACACTTATGTTCTAAGCACTGAAGGACATCATTGTTCTGGGCCTCGAGTACTCCCTTAGCAGTAGGACCTTGCACCTTAGCCATTTTTCTAAGTTTGCGTCCCTGAATATGGAAAGTCCTCTTCGCTCCCCCTGAGTTTCATTGGACAGACTCAAGGATGACCTTAAACGACTTGAAACATTTTCTGTTTAGATGTCACCTCTCGTCGTTATGTCCTGGTGCCCTTGCACTGAAGATGTCTTACTTTGTCATATCTCCTTCCTTGACCATTAGTCTCCCTGCTCTTCTTCCTAGAATGCCACTGGTTTTATCAATGGGAGTTTTGTGTAAACCATATTTTGTTACACTTATGGAAGACTTTCTTTCAGCCAACTTCTGATGCTTTCTCACGTTTTTCTATAGCTTTACTCTATTTCTTCTCACCGGGCCTAGTCTGTGCTGAGCAATCCTTGTAAAATGAAGTAAGTAAAGGCTGCAATGACCAGGGTCTTAAAATCCCTGGTCTAGTACTTGTAAAACCTCATTCTCATAGATTATGTCCCACTAGCATTTCCAGGTGATCCTCTGTAGCTGCAAATGAAATATCCATGCATTATAAACATAACCTGTGTCTCGAATAGACATTTTTCCTCTTATGAAGTAAAACTGTATTTGAGTAAGCAAGAGTGTGAAAACCTGAATGCTAACAATATGCCAGTGTATCACAGGAACAGGATTTTTGGTGACTGGTAGTTATAGATATTTAAGAGAGGATCCTTCTCTCTGAGGAGTTAAACTTTTTACCTTTGGAACAATGTTGCTAATGGACGCAAGCTGCAAGCAAAGCCAGTATATATGGTTGTTTTCTAAACCAATATAGTGTACCATATTCACGGTCTCATTTTTTCTTGGTTATGGAATATCACTGGAGTTCACTATACACATCTTACTGCTTCTTTTGAATTTTTTCCTACAATGTGCAATAAATATTATTGTGATGACTGAAACCTTAAAATATATTGAACTTCTCTGTATTTAACCACAACAATTATTTTTCTGTATTATTGAAAATTTTATAAAAATGAGTTCCATGTGAACGACTGTATAAGCTTTGCTGTCAGGGCTGGTCTGGGAACCAACAACATCCCTGGCAGTAATGTTCAAACCAGTCCTTCTTCTTCCCCTCATCTCTCTCTTCTGCTCCCATTGCCGTGGGAGCTGGAGAAAGTGGCAGAGGAGCCAGTAGCGCCCCCCCTGCCGTAAAAACGGCCTCCAATGGCGCCAGCCCACCGGGGAAATGCCTAGATCGAATAAACAGGCTCTGCTTGCTTTTATTTATTTATTTATTTGAATTTGTATGTGGACTATTCCATTTACACACCTGCAAAACAGTAAACAAATACCAACATAAACAACTGTAAACATGAATTGCAGTGAAATGTAAAATTAGGCTCTCATAGCATTAGTTGTCTCCATTTCTTGTAGACAAAGCATTGAATTGTTTTCAAATGTGCAGGAAGAATGTTAATCCACATTGTCGGTGCATCACCAGAGATGGATTGGCAGAAAGTTTTTTTGTATATCAAATCTTTCGCTATCTAGAATGAGCACTTTTTCGTTCATTACCTTTTTGCCTTTCTTTGGGGGATTTAATTTATGCGCTAGGTGTTTCGGAAAGTTATGGTGTAAGGCTTTGTAGGTAATGTATAGAACAGGCCTGGGCTTAGTCCGCAGAGTTTCGCTACGCGGAACTCCGCGAAGTGACAAAAAAACTCAGCGGAGTTCCGCAAGTGGCGGAGTGCAGTGCGAACTGAAGTTCGTGCTGGTTTTCCTGCCACACGGGTAGAAATTCTACCCAAGCTGCAGCTCGCGCTCACAAACTTACCACTCGCGCTCGCGAACTTACCACTCGCGCTCGTGAACTTACCACTCGTGCTCACGAACTTACCGCTCGCTAGTGCGCGATCAGGGAAAAAACTCTGCTGCACAACGGAGAGAGAAGTTTTCTGCACTCCGCGAAGCGCGAAGTGCAGAAAACTCCGCAAACTCCGCAAACGGAGCGGAGTTCACTGCCCAGGCCTAGTATAGAGTTACTATGTTGCAGCATCTGTCTATTAGTAGCTCATTTGGTAATTTTTAGAGTGGGTAATATGTGGTCTGTCTGTTTTTGTATTTAAAATTAGCCTTGCTGCTGAGTTCAGTGCTGCTTTTAACAGTACAGAGGGAGATTCGGCAAATAGTGGATTTCTATAGTCCAGTTTAGGTAGAAATGTGGACTGGACTAAGGTATTAAGGTCTAGAAGGGAGACTTTGTAATTTAGGTCACATAAGGTACAAAGTTGCCATTTGGATTTTTTGGATCTGTAGCTTATGTGTCCCTGAACCTCAAGTTTGTCAACCAAAACAAACCGCATAGATTCTGATTTATGTTCAAGTGGGTTTGAGTCAATGATCTGAATGAATTCAAGGGAGATGTTGTTATTTGGTGTGAAGGTTTGGGACTTTGTCTTGTCGTGGTTTAGTTTTAAAAAGTGGTTGGAGAGCCCGACTGAGTCTTATTGCGGCCATTTTTAATTATTTCTGTGTCTTGTTCACGTCTTAGTTTTAGATATAGCTGAGTGTCATCAGGGCATTGATGCAAAGTTAGGCCATCAGCTCTTTATTTCCTATTGTGTGGATTTACGCATTGGTTAACAAGTGCTGGACCAGTACGAAGTATATCAGGGAAAGCTGAGCAGGGTTAATTGTTTTCTCACTGCCGTGGCTGAGTGTAACAAAGGCCACAAAGACAGACTACCTATCCCCCTCTTGTGTAGGGCCCATAACTCCCCAATTAATAAAGAGTAGCCAAGAAGCTAGGCCTCGGGGAACTACAAGAGTAGGGGTAGGAATGAGGAAACACAGGAATGTAGTTTTTGGAGTACAAGAGAACTTGGAAAATGCAGGTCAGTGATTCAGCAAGATTTTAGGCTTACTTTATAAGGATTGTATCTTACAGAATAATGATGCACTCACACGCTCAGATCCTTGAGGCCGCTGGCAACTTGGTCAAAGCAACAGCTCTGGTCAGAAGCCTGTAAAAATACAATGAAAAGTAGACAGTAATCATAGTCACAATAGTAATACAGTAGTCGGGATGAATCACAGAGAAAGGAACCCATACAGGAACAAGAAAAACAATTAAAATAAGGCTACTGGATATGGTAAATGAATGAATTTACAGAAAAGGAAGTAACCCACCAATAGTAAGTTGTCAGATGATAATTTCAAACTCTGCCTTACTTATATGCCATCTCTACACTTGGGGTGCATGAAATTAATGTAATATGCTTCTGGGTAGTTGGCGAAATTGTGGGAAAACTTGGCAAAATTATACATAATTATGCAAAATGTAAATCCGTCAGTTAGCAATATGTTTTAGTGTGTCAACAAGGTCATACAAGGAAGGACTTTGCTCTAAAAAAGCATCACAAACACAATTGCTATGAACTGCAGGCTCTTGCCTTCTGATTGTTCATGTTATTCCTGCACTTTTGCACTATAATTTTGCCATGCATGCGGTGTAATTATGAGACGGGGTTTAATGGCATAATTTCAGGAATTTCAATAAACAAAATGCTGTCCAGGTCCCTATTCTACACACATTTCCATGAAAGTAGAAAGAACCAACTCTAACACTAACACCCCATAAGTCAAAGTTGACCTGACTGAACCGTAGCTCTCTGCCATCTTGCATTGTGTTAGCCACGGCTAACATATAGAAGAATACAGGACTGTAGCATTCATATAGATGAAATGATGCTGACATCGCCTTAGCCTTAACAGCCCTGAGCGCCATAACCTCAACGATCCTTGATCCCTTTGTACTGGCTGAGGGATCGGACATTGTGCTACATCTCATCTCTCCTTCTCCCATCCAGAAGCCATGACCGATCACCCTTAAGGCCAGACACTGTGCTAGAAGAGTCCTGGCACCAATCTTTATTATATTGGGCCTGTCTCTTGGGTAAGGTTTAAAAAAGTTGAAGGCATTTGTTAGACCTGAAATCCTAGGCATTGTATTCACCCAAACTTTTTGCCTTCACCCCTCCTGTTTGCTGAATTCATTTTTTTGGGGGCTTTAGGAGTCTTTGGACTTTAGCACTGCTAAAGTGATTGTGCTCTCTCCTTCCAACATGTTAAAATTGGACAACACCTAATGGGCACTTTTACTTTACTCGTAATTCCCTAGTAAATTGTCATACCAGTACCCAGGGGCTGTAAATTAAATGTAGGGCTTACCGTTTTCCATTTTTACTGATTTTTACATATAATACAGACAGAAAACCTTTTCTTTCCTGTCTGTATTTATTTCTAAAAGCAGAAAAATATAGATAATCTGGCTTCTTTTGAGTGACTCACCATGTTGAGGTTAATGACTTTCAGGACAATAACGGTACATATTGGTAGCATGAGGAGTTACAAAGCTCAATGAGATGTGCTTAAATTATTGCATATCTCAACATGTATATGTGCTAATATACTATTTTTTTAACGTGTTTATTTATTGTTTATTTTTATTATTTTATTATTTTAGGCTGTGTAATCTGCTAAAACCTGATAGCATCAAATTATGAGTGCATGTTTATCCATTAAATAAATGCAGAAATATAGTTACGAGTTATCACCTCATCTTTTCACAAAACACAAAATAAATGTGGATAAATACCAATAAGATGGTCACAAAATTAATATAGATAAATACAGATGGAAATATAAAAAAAAGAATAAAATACTGTAAAACTGGGAGTCCTAATTAAATGCTACTAGTGGACAGCAGCCCTCATTATGCCACCCACTTAAGTAGCCCTGAAAAAATATCTCAGGCCTGCCACCGCAGCCTAATTGGGCAGTTTTAACCTGCCATTTCGGCCTGGCAAAATAAACCTTTTGCCAGGACTAAACCTTCCTTTTTAATACTTATAAGCCCCCCTATGGTAGAACCTAAAGGCTCATATGGCAGGGTCCATTTTATTTACAAAAGGTAGGACAAGTGTATTTAAATTTTACATGTCCTGACAGTGTAAATATCCTAAAGTTGTTTTTTCTGTTGTAAGGCCTATCTCTCTGATTGAATAAAATGGGGTTACCTTATTACATTTAACTTTAGATTGGGAGCAGATAGATATATGCTGCTTACACTCAAATTAATTGGAATTTAAAATCCTCTTTAATGACGAAGTCAGAATTTAAGTCACAATTTTGAAAATGCCACTTTTAGAAAGTTGCCATTTTCTTATCCCAACCAACTGTGCCTTCTGCAGGTGCCATGGGTAACATGACTGTGAATCATTCTACTGTTGGGGCTTGTGTATTGTTTCCAGGCAGTGAGACAAAGGGTGCTTAGGGGTGGACTGGATGTTGTCCTGGCAGGATGAGTGGGAGGGGCTGTACCCACCCACCTGCCATTCCTTTTTTCATCCAAGACATTTTGGATCCTTGACCAGGGAAAGGGGGAGAACCAGTTTTGGGGTAGGTCAGGGAATCCCCCACACAAAGACTGGCAGCAGGTATAAATATTGGACCTCCAGATCCACTCATCAGAACACTCCTGAACCTTTGGAAGATTCATAAGAAGGTCTGCCCTGCTGCTTGAAAGAGTGACTTGCTGACTGAGAATGAAGTTTGGACCTGCTTGTTTTCATCCTAAACTATCCAGAGTGAATCCAAGCGTCAGTTGGCTGACCTCATGTGTGAGCTACAGGGACGCAGCCAACTTTGGAGGCCTCTCTGCAACTGCCCAGCTAACTTCCTGCAACTGAGTCTGCCTGGACCTGCCTGAGCCCTGCTGCTGGCCTCTGCAGGAGAAAGTCCTGATCCCTAGGAGGTGCCCTGCTGGTTCTGGATCATTGGCTGGCATCAGTGGAAGCTCCTCCTGAAAGAAAAGGTGAAAATCCTGAAGTTTTGGCTCCTCACGATCACGAACGAGCTTGTTCACAACAAGACTCCGCCACCCACAATGACTGCCAATGTGAAGCTCCGGTGAAACCTGCTCTTTGTGACAACAACGACTGTCTGTGGCGGCTGGCAACCCGAGAGCTGCACTTTGTGCTACAGCAATGACAGCCCTCAACAACCGCAAATGAGAAGCTACAACAACAGCCATCCACGACACCCAATCAGCTGTTAGCCATGACTGCCCATTAATTCAGCCTGCTCTTTGCAATACAGTGACCATCCACTACACTTAACCTGCTCCTTGCACCCTTCGCCAACACGAATGGAACACTTTGTGTTGGACTTGAGAAAGTAACTCTTCAGCGGTACTAACCTGGTCCCTGTGTCCAACCCACGTTCCATTGTGGTCAGTTGAACTTATGACTGCCCCCAGTCTGGCGTGAACAGATGACCGCGAGTGGTGCTTTGTGCTTTCAGGCACTATTTTCAAATTGAATATCTCCAGTTTTACTGATTGGATTTTTGTCATTCTGGAATCATTTAATTCATTTAAAAATACTTTGGGCCATATTATCAAGACTGGCGATAACATTATCGCCGCTTTAGCGGCAGGAAACTGCCACTAAAGCGGCGATAAGGGGCTTGATAATATGCCCTATAGAATTACAATAGAAGCCCAGGTTCTAGTGTCAAGGACATCAAACCTGGGCTTCTATTGGAATTCTATAGGGCAGTTTCCTGCCGCTAAAGCGGCGATAATGTTATCGCCGGTCTTGATAATATGGCCCTCTGTTTTTCTAAATTGGTTTGGGATTTTTCTTGTGTTGTGTTTTCACTGTATTGCTGTTTGTGTGCTGCATAAATACTTTACATATTGCCTCTAAGTTAAGCCTGACTGATTTTGTGCCAAACTACCAGATGGTTAAGCACAGATTAGTTTAGTGACTTTTTGTGGTTCACCCTGACAAGAATTGTGGCTGTTGCTTGAGAAGGGCTCACAAACCCTCAACCACCGACCCAATTTCTCACAAGCAGTATCACATAAATTGATCTTTGTGAGTGCTATTTCATGCATGGGCTTGACATGGTTTTAGACTGATTGGTATCATATAAAAATCTACAGATGAGGCAGCAGTATTGTCGCATATTTGGCAGTGATATCTGTTTAGCAATGGAGCTCTTTTGGAATGTGCTTGATGTGTAGCACCACTTGTTGACTACCTAACCAAAAATGACATTCCAGAACACCAACACACCTGAACCTTTGATCAAACAGGCCTTAGTAGGTAAGGACATGTAGGTCTTTGAGGACTTTATATAGTGATCTTCTTCCGTGGCACTGCCCCAATTAAGTTTCAGGTATTTGGCACCTGAGTGGTTTATATGTCTTGAGTTTTTACCAATTCCAGGTCCCAGCAGGCCTGTTAATGGGTGGGGGGAGCTTGTGGGTGATATACATCCACTCTTTGTTCTAGCCCTTTACTATTTAAGATGTAATGCTGCTAGTTACTGAGGTGTTGTGTCTAACCAAGTCCCAGCAAGTGTGGACATATTGGTACTTATCACATAAGATTGGGGAGAGGATGTAGCCTTATGGCTAGATCGGTCGACCTCGAAGCTGGGGAACCGGGTTTGAGTCTCGGCAACGACGCTCAACATCCTGTGATTCTGGGCACATCACTTAATCTCCCAGTGCCTAACAAAAATGAATGTGTCCATCTGTAACAAAACTGGTGCTCATGTAAAGTGCTCTGTTACCTGATATCCTCGGGACTAGTTTGCGCTATATAAAACTCAAAAATATATGTATATTCCCAATTTCAGTGAGTTTCTTACTTGGCTTGATGATGTAGTTAAATATTGTGCCTCTTTATTTGACAAACTTACTTTTCTGGGAAATTATAATGACTGGATCGATCAAAATGTCTGTGCTCTGTGAATCTGTGCTGTCTAATATGTGTTCTTTAAATCTTACTCAAGGTGTGGATGTCCCTATTTTTGGTTGGACCACACCTTGGATTTAATTAGTATTTTGCCTCACCAGACCCAAATTAGTGCTCAGATTATAAAACCAGAACAGGAGAATTAATTTATAATGTAGAAACTGTTGACTTCTTAATTATGAAAGGAATTGGGCTCTCTAAAGTTAAACTAGTCCTGGCTCACCACTGTATAAATGTGCCCTCTTCTAGCCTGACTGTGGCTGCTAACAAAACAACTCTCCGCAGTGAATTTTATGCTTGTTTTCTGATGATCCACAAATTCGTTTGGAAGTCGTTAAGATGTCTTTTCGCCTTTGATCAAGGAGAATGGGTGTATCTGTTTTGAGTGATGTCATGCATGGTTTTTGGTAACAAGTGTATATAAATGATCCAAACATTATACGAGAGTCCATCAAGACAGGTCAACTGTAATGGTTTTCTGTAATGGCTTTCTTTCTGATACCATACAAATTAGTAGAGGCACCCGACAGGGATATCTCCTGTCTCTCCTTTTATTCCTGATTGTCCTGGAACCATTGGCAATCGCCATCTGCGAACATCCAAATGGACAAGTGGTGACCTCACCAGCTGGAGAATTAAAAATCATTCTTTAAGGCAGATGGCATTTTACTAACACTCTCCTCTCTGGAAACATCTCTCCTTGTGCTGATGACACCATCACTGGATTTTCATTATTTTCTGCATTTAAAATGAATTGCACAAAACGTGAGACCATGCCCATGACTGAATTTAGATAGAGCTACAGTATCCATATCCATTTTTTCCTTTAAATGGGTATCGCATAAATTAAAATATTAAGAAATACCAGTCAGTGGCAACATTAGCTGCATGGTCCACGACAATATTTCAACATTAATAGATCAGTTTCTTAAATGGAAAAATCTTCAGTTATCCTTATAGGGCAGAGTCTAAACTATCAAAATGACTGCAGCTCCCCACTACAATTATGTATTTGGCATGCTCTCACTACATATCCCACGTAAGGCTCTATAATTCATTGACAACCAGATTAAGGTATACATTTGGGGCAATGAAAAACCTTGTCTAGGGATTTCCAAACTGTATGCTGACACTGAACTATGATTCCCAACGATTCAACACTACTATATAGTTCACCGGCTGTCTCAGCTCACCTATCACTTTGAAGAGGAACTGGAGACCCAGGACTGAGTTATTATAGAAAGATATATTCAAAATAATGCTAAGAGTTCACCCACTCAAGAACTTGAGAGACACAACAAACTCTCTATTACTTAGCTCAATTCAGCTGGAGAAAGCAAAACGTGAAACCTTTACATAAGATATACTTGCACATCTTAGCACATCAATTTGGCAGAACTCCATGATATCGATTGACAATTCTACTTTTTGCTGGGAGGCCTGGTCCTCCAACAGGATTTCTACACTACACCAACTCTTTGAAGGCGGGCTTTTGAAAAGCTTCCTAGAGCTTCAGATGGAATTTTACCTCCCTGATAGCCAGGCTTGGAAATACGTGCAACTGAGATGTAAATTATCTAAAGAATGTGGCCAGCCCTCTTCTTCACCCACATCCTCCACTCTTTACTATTACTTACGTGATGGTTATCCTTCAAAAAATTGATATCTGGCATATGCATGCTGATCATCACTGAACTGTATTCTAACCAGATAAAGAAATATCTACAAAATGCATGGTTTGGGAGATGTCAGAAAACGTTGAAGGATGAAGAATTGTCAGATTTAATGCAATTACATGACAGGAGCCTAACAGAGGCCTGCCTGAAGTTTAGCTACTTCAAAATATTGCACAAACGGTATTTGTTCCCATATAGGCTACACCTGGCACACATCCCCCCTCACGCGAATAGCTACCATTGTGGACAAACATGTGCTGATCTTGTATTATGAACAAGCCCTTCTATTGCCGACTTCTGGAAAGAAGAATGGAGTTCATTGCAGAACAGCCAACTGACATAGAGTCAACCTTCATTGGAGTTGGCATTGTGGCACGATACTGACTCATTGGCATTAGTGAAAATCTGCATACTACAGAAGTGAAAATCCAGAATCCTACCAACGATAGTGGACTGTTATGCAGCGGTGACCACATTGGCCACCTGGGAAAAATCGATTTATTAAGTGAACCATCAGTTGTAGAAGTTCAATACTTTTTGGAATCCCTTTCTGGAGAACATAACAGATTTCTCCTGATCTGGAGTCATTTTCAGGCACTTTGTTGATTGTGGTGAAGGTCCGTAAGCCACAATACATACAGGATTCGCCGTGTTCCTGATCACTAATAGCGCTCAACTGTCAGTTCTATTACTTTGTGTTAGAAATTACCATCTTTGCTGGTATTCCCACAGATTTCCCTTTACTACCCTATTTGTAGCTGAACCTGTTTTTGTTCACAGTAGTAAAGTGTTTGTGCTCTCTTTTCCAAACAAGGTGAAATTGACATATCCCTAATGGCAAATTTTTTACTTATAAGTCCCTTGTATATGTTACTACATCTACCCAGGGCCTGTAAATTAAGGGATCTATTTATTAAAAAATAACGCAGCTCAGCAAGTCACCTAGCTGCACTATGTTACAGGGAAAGGGCAGGAAATGCACCGTATTTAACACAATACGGCACATTTGTGCCTTTTCCCCAGCACTGGTGCAGAATGGGCTGCCTAGAGCCAATGCAGGCACCCTTGTACCGTAGTGCAAGGGTGCCTACATTGCATGCAGGATTGTTTGTGCAGGAAGGTAAAAACAATCCCCTGAGGCATATTCTTCTTTTTATGTGTGCTGCATAATGCAGCACACATAAAAAGAGGAAGTAACAAGGAGAAATAAAGATATTTCTCCTGATTACGCCTCCCTTGGGAAGACACAGGGCCTGATCATAACTTTGGAGCAGTGGCAACGGCACAATGCTGCCTCCGCTGCGCCAAAGACGCGCAAGCACAGCTGACCGTATTATGAGTTGCAAATGTGGACTGTAATACGGTCTGCAGTTCTTTGCTATTTGCATGACGGTGCCTGGAAAACATGCACCGCAATGGGAAAAGCAAAAAAGTTCCAGTATGGCATGGACAGGGGCGTCCATGCTGTGCTGGAACTTTGAGGGGATGCAGACAAGGTGAACCTGGTCCTTGTATTCAACCCATGTTCCATTGCAGTAAGCCTGAACTTTTGACTTTGACCCTATCCAGCGCAACCAGATAACCACGATTGACACTGTGTGCTTCTTGATGCTATTTTCCCTTGAAAATGTTTGAAATCATTAAGCTTGTTCTTCTCCCGGGACCTTGAGGATTACCGCGGTTCCCACACATTCACACCAATATAAGTGCTGGATGAAGGGTGGATTTGTCACTCATGTTCTTCAATCTTCATACAGTAGACCAAATAGGTCCAAAGACGTGTACCATGGATGAAAGTTTGGATATTCTCTAACTGTCCACTCACCAAGTATTCCTTTTATTGGATGGGCTATTATAGGAGTTTTAAACTTCACTCCTGAAACCAATATTGGATAAATTTAGGACCATTACTTTGGATGACGAACATATTCTTAAATAAACTCTTGTGCCCTGAAGAAGTCCACCTTGATGTGGACGAAACATGTTGGCTGGTTGTCTTTGACACATACTTCTGTAGCACAATAAAGAGAAGATTTTCTAACAACTACTTTACAGTCTGTGGATATGCCTTTAATCAACAGAGACATTGCAAAGTGGTGCACCACTGTTTTCTATTATCGTCTCTTTTCCTAATTTAGGTTAGCAACCCCAGGGCAGAGGGTCCTTACAGAGAGTGCACACATTTCCAAGATCGATTTTTTTTGCTAACAAATATTATTCGGGGAGATAACAGTGAGGGTGCGGCATCTAGTTGTGGTCCACTCCCCATTTTTTCTTTGCAAGCCTGAACTTTTGACTTTGACCCTATCAAGCGCAACCAGATAACCATGATTGGCACTTTGTGCTTCTTGATGCTATTTTCTCTTGAAAATGTTAAAAATCACAACTCTGGCTCTACTTATTGGATTTTTTGTCATTTTGGTGTCATTTTATTTATTAAAATTTACTCTAGTTTTTTTAATTGGTTTTAGATTTTCCTTGTGTTGTGTTTTCACTTTATTTCTGTTTGGGAGCTGCATAACTACTTTACACAATGCCTCTAAGTTAAGCCTGAATGCTTTTGTGTAAAACAATTAGAGGTACCAAAACAGTTCCAAAGTCAAAAACACAACACAATAAATATCCCACACGCATTTAGTAAAATAGAGCATAATTTAATGAATAAAAAGACACCAACACAGCAAAAGTCCAATAAAGGTAAGCAGAGATATACCTTTTTAATTTCTTTAATAAAAAATAGTGCCAAAAAAGCGTTAAGCACCAGCTGTGGACAACTAGTTGTTCATGACTGGTACCTTGGCGCAATTTAAGGCCGACTTCTATAGGAGCCAGGTTTGAATCAGTTGGAATATTTACCTTCTGATTATAATCCGAAATGGAAGTCAAAATTCCTCTGTAGGACAAGACAGCAGGCTGTGGGTGGTAAGGGTTCCGCAAAGTCGGACTAGGTCCGAGTGAAGCTGTTGACATTTGGCAGAAAAGCTCTGAGAGAGAGAAATTTAAAAAAATGTACCCACGGAAGGCCCCTTGCAGGCCGGATACTTTTGGCACTTTCGAAGGGTGAAGATATCTATGACTTTTATGGAACTCTGATTCCTCCAACGTGGTAAGGCTGCAAGCTTTAGCCTCCCTGCCACGTCCCGTGAAATGGATTAGCTGCTGCTGAAAAGCTCCAAAGCAAACTGAATCTTTGGCCAAGCAGTAATGCATCATCATCGGATTGAGTTGGAAGGTTTGTCCTATTCCTATGGAGGTCTTTGGAGCCAAAATATTTCTAAGACCCAGGCTTTTTCAGGATGTTAGGAGGAGTACCCTTTGACACAGCCAAGGGTCCCAGGACCTCAGGAACAGCACTTGGGGTGTCAAGATTCACTCCGGTAGAAGCCACCAGCAGGGTCCAAGGTAGGTCCAGTTTGAAATAATCAGCTGGGTCCTTCAGGTAACAGGGCTTCTTGCAGCTTTTTGTAGCCCTGTAGCTTAACAGGAGGTCAGTCAATTGACTCTTGGAAACCATTTCTTTGTCCTGGATACAAGTGGTAGTAGATCGGGGGGCATATTAGCAAGAACGGCGTTAAAATTATCGCCGCTTTAGCGGCAGGAAACTGCCGCTAAAGCGGCGATAATGGGCTTGATAATATGCCCTTGAGAATTCCAATAGAAGCCCAGGATCACAGCAGAACATGGGCTTCTATTGGTATTCTCAAGGGCATATTATCAAGCCCATTATCGCCGCTTTAGCGGCAGTTTCCTGCCGCTAAAGCGGCGATAATTTTAACGCCGTTCTTGCTAATATGCCCCGCAGCCTTTGAGGTCTCCACACAGGTTTCAATAGCAGGTACAGTTCTTCTTCTGTCTTTGACAGCTAAGTAGTGTTCTGAAGATGGTACTCAGGAGTGTCACATTTATGCCTGACACTGGCTTGTGGGTGGGGGAGACTCCTGGCCTCTCCCTGATTAATAGGAAATGCGCAGTTCCTGTTTGCCTTTCAATAAACAATCCCATACTGCACTTCTCTGCCCATACCCAACATGACAGAACCCTTTTCCCTCTGTACAGAGCCTGTGTGCTCACCCCAGAGGTGTGGTCAGTTACCCTCCCTCTGTGGTCACTTCAAATCAATTGTGGGGCAGCTCCTCTGCCACTGGTATTGGTCTCTGTCTGGGTGAACAAAGAAGGGCCATACCTAGGTATCAGCTAACATTGGCCTGGGACAAGGTAGACCTCTTTGAAGTTAATTAAATTCCTGGGCACAGCCAAGGCCTTTGTTGTGTTCTGGGAGTAGGTTTCACGCTTCACAAAGGGGGTAATCAGCCACCAGGTGACATCTGGAGCTCATGCAAAAGGTCTTCCAGCTGGTTTAAGCAGGGAAAAGATAACTTTCTAGAAGTACCTTTACCTCAATAGTTTTATTTAAAAAATTGATTTCATTATGCACCCTCCCATATGGCATGTAAGGCTTACATCGGGTGACTTTTAAATATTTAAAAGAAAGGTTTAGGCCTGTCAAATGGGTTATTTGGACAAGTTAAATTTGCAGTTTAAACCTTCCACAGCGAGGCTATAACAGTAGACCTGCAGGCATGTTTGCACTGTCATTGCAGTGGGTGGAACAATGGGTGCTGTAGTATATGAGTAAAACCAAAGGGGATGATGGACGGAGTGTTGAACATTGCAAGCACTCACCCCCAGTCAACTGATCTGGGTTTAATCCATCATCATTCTTTAGCTCACTCCGCCACCCCAGTTCAGACATGGCCATATGCAAATCAGTCTGACCCTGTGCCTCATGGGAACAGTCCAGCCCGAACTGCCAAGCCATGTCTTCCCTGGACCGGAAACAAGCATCCTAGGACCGGTTTCTGGCTTACAGCCGTCATCAGCAAGGCTATCTTGAATCCAGTGGCAAAGTGAGCAAGGGACCCACGTCTGGGCATACCCTGCCAACTTAGGGCAAACATAGCAAAACCAAAGGGGATGATGGACGGAGTGTTGAACATTGCAAGCACTCACCCCCAGTCAACTGACCTGGGTTTAATCCATCATCATTCTTTAGCTCACTCCGCCACCCCAGTTCAGACATGGCCATATGCAAATCAGTCTGACCCTGTGCCTCATGGGAACAGTCCAGCCCGAACCCTTTGGTATCGCTTTGTTCGCCCTAAGTTGGCAGGGTATGCCCAGACGTTGGTCCCTTGCTCACTTTGCCACTGGATTCAAGATAGCCTGGCTGATGAGGGTTTTGAACCCGAAATCGGTCCCAGGATGCTTGTTTCCGGTCCAGGGAAGACATGGCTTGGCAGTTCGGGCTGGACTGTTCCCATGAGTGCAAAAACAACAGTTGATGGACAGAATGCAGAAAATGTCATACATTCACCCAGTACAGAGATCTGGGCCTAAATCCATCGTTTTTTTGCTCACCATGCCATTCCAGTTTGAACCCAGCCATATGCAAATCAGTCTTGACCCTGTGCCTCATGGGAACAGTTCAGCCCGAACTGCCAAGCCAGGTCCTCCCTGGACTGGAAACAAGCATCCTAGGACCGGTTTCGGGGTTTCACCCCTCTTCAGCCAGGATAGCTTGATTCCAGTGGCATGGAGAGCACGGGACCCACGTCTGGGCATACCCGTCCCACTCGGGGTGACAAATGCAAAAACAACAGTTGATGGACAGAATGCAGAACAATGTCATACATTCACCCCAGTACAGAGATCTGGGCATAAATCCATCGTTTTTGCTCACCATACCATTCCAGTTTGAACCCAGCCATATGCAAATCAGTCTTGACCCTGTGCCTCATGGGAACAGTCCAGCCCGAACTGCCAAGCCAGGTCCTCCCTGGACTGGAAACATGCATCCTAGGACCGGTTTCGGGGTTTCACCCCTCTTCAGCCAGGATAGCTTGATTCCAGTGGCATGGTGAGCACGGGACCCACGTCTGGGCATACCCGTCCCACTCAGTGAGCAAAAGAATGATGGATTTAACCCAGATCTCTTGACTGGGGGTGAATGTTTTGATTTGTTCTGCATTCCGTCCATCAATTGTGTGTCTTTTGCTTTCTCGCCCTAAGTGCGCCAGGTATGCCCAGACGTGGGTCCTGGGCTCACTGTGCCACTGGAATCAAGCTATCCCGGCTGAAGAGGGGTGAAACCCCGAAACCGGTCCTAGGATGCTTGTTTCCGGTCCAGGGAGAACCTGGCTTGGCAGTTTGGGCTGGACTGTTCCCATGAGGCACAGGGTCAAGACTGAATTGCATATGGCCAGGTCTAAACTGGGGTGGCATGGTGAGCAAAAGAATTATGGATTTAACCCAGATCTCTTGACTGGGGGTGAATGTTTTGATTTGTTCTGCATTCCGTCCATCAATTGTGTGTCTTTTGCTTTCTCGCCCTAAGTGCGCCAGGTATGCCCAGATGTGGGTCCTGGGCTCACTGTGCCACTGGAATCAAGCTATCCCGGCTGAAGAGGGGTGAAACCCCGAAACCGGTCCTAGGATGCTTGTTTCCGGTCCAGGGAGGACCTGGCTTGGCAGTTTGGGCTGGACTGTTCCCATGAGGCACAGGGTCAAGACTGAATTGCATATGGCCAGGTCTAAACTGGGGTGGCAAGGTGAGCAAAATAATGATGGATTTAACCCAGATCTCTTGACTGGGGGTGAATGTTTTGATTTGTACTGCATTCCGTCCATCAATTGTGTGTCTTTTGCTTTCTCGCCCTAAGTGCGCCAGGTATGCCCAGACGTGGGTCCTGGGCTCACTGTGCCACTGGAATCAAGCTATCCCGGCTGAAGAGGGGTGAAACCCCGAAACCGGTCCTAGGATGCTTGTTTCCGGTCCAGGGAGGACCTGGCTTGGCAGTTTGGGCTGGACTGTTCCCATGAGGCACAGGGTCAAGACTGAATTGCATATGGCCAGGTCTAAACTGGGGTGGCATGGTGAGCAAAAGAATGATGGATTTAACCCAGATCTCTTGACTGGGGGTGAATGTTTTGATTTGTTCTGCATTCCGTCCATCAATTGTGTGTCTTTTGCTTTCTCGCCCTAATTGCGCCAGGTATGCCCAGACGTGGGTCCTGGGCTCACTGTGCCACTGGAATCAAGCTATCCCGGCTGAAGAGGGGTGAAACCCCGAAACCGGTCCTAGGATGCTTGTTTCCGGTCCAGGGAGGACCTGGCTTGGCAGTTTGGGCTGGACTGTTCCCATGAGGCACAGGGTCAAGACTGAATTGCATAT
The DNA here is from genome assembly GCA_963921515.1 of Calotriton arnoldi. NCBI lineage: Eukaryota > Metazoa > Chordata > Amphibia > Caudata > Salamandridae > Calotriton > Calotriton arnoldi. The sequence continues at coordinate 1,033,915 of CAWUFW010001614.1, read as the reverse complement.
GGCCAGGTCTAAACTGGGGTGGCATGGTGAGCAAAAGAATGATGGATTTAACCCAGATCTCTTGACTGGGGGTGAATGTTTTGATTTGTTCTGCATTCCGTCCATCAATTGTGTGTCTTTTGCTTTCTCGCCCTAAGTGCGCCAGGTATGCCCTGACGTGGGTCCTGGGCTCACTGTGCCACTGGAATCAAGCTATCCCGGCTGAAGAGGGGTGAAACCCTGAAACCGGTCCTAGGATGCTTGTTTCCGGTCCAGGGAGGACCTGGCTTGGCAGTTTGGGCTGGACTGTTCCCATGAGGCACAGGGTCAAGACTGATTTGCATATGGCCAGGTCTAAACTGGGGTGGCATGGTGAGCAAAAGAATGATGGATTTAACCCAGATCTCTTGACTGGGGGTGAATGTTTTGATTTGTTCTGCATTCCGTCCATCAATTGTGTGTCTTTTGCTTTCTCGGACTGTTCCCATGAGGCACAGGGTCAGACTGATTTGCATATGGCCATGTCTGAACTGGGGTGGTGGAGTGAGCTAAAGAATGATGATGGATTAAACCCAGATCAGTTGACTGGGGGTGAGTGTTTGATTTGCTCTAGCGCTCCGTCCATCATCCCCTTTGGTATCGCTTTGTTCGCCCTAAGTTGGCAGGGTATGCCCAGACGTGGGTCCCTTGCTCACTTTGCCACTGGATTCAAGATAGCCTGGCTGATGAGGGTTTTGAACCCGAAACCGGTCCCAGGATGCTTGTTTCCGGTCCAGGGAAGACATGGCTTGGCAGTTCGGGCTGGACTGTTCCCATGAGTGCAAAAACAACAGTTGATGGACAGAATGCAGAACAATGTCATACATTCACCCAGTACAGAGATCTGGGCCTAAATCCATCGTTTTTTTGCTCACCATGCCATTCCAGTTTGAACCCAGCCATATGCAAATCAGTCTTGACCCTGTGCCTCATGGGAACAGTCCATCCCGAACTGCCAAGCCAGGTCCTCCCTGGACTGGAAACAAGCATCCTAGGACCGGTTTCGGGTTTCACCCCTCTTCAGCCAGGATAGCTTGATTCCAGTGGCATGGAGAGCACGGGACCCACGTCTGGGCATACCCGTCCCACTCTGGGTGACAAATGCAAAAACAACAGTTGATGGACAGAATGCAGAACAATGTCATACATTCACCCCAGTACAGAGATCTGGGCCTAAATCCATCGTTTTTTTGCTCACCATGCCATTCCAGTTTGAACCCAGCCAAATGCAAATCAGTCTTGACCCTGTGCCTCATGGGAACAGTCCAGCCCGAACTGCCAAGCCAGGTCCTCCTGGACTGGAAACAAGCATCCTAGGACCGGTTTCGGGGTTTCACCCCTCTTCAGCCAGGATAGCTTGATTCCAGTGGCATGGAGAGCACGGGACCCACGTCTGGGCATACCCGTCCCACTCGGGGTGACAAATGCAAAAACAACAGTTGATGGACAGAATGCAGAACAATGTCATACATTCACCCCAGTACAGAGATCTGGGCCTAAATCCATCGTTTTTTTGCTCACCATGCCGTTCCAGTTTGAACTCAGCCATATGCAAATCAGTCTTGACCCTGTGCCTCATGGGAACAGTCCAGCCCGAACTGCCATGCCAGGTCCTCCTGGACTGGAAACAAGCATCCTAGGACCGGTTTCGGGGTTTCACCCCTCTTCAGCCAGGATAGCTTGATTCCAGTGGCATGGAGAGCACGGGACCCACGTCTGGGCATACCCGTCCCACTCGGGGTGACAAATGCAAAAACAACAGTTGATGGACAGAATGCAGAACAATGTCATACATTCACCCGAGTACAGAGATCTGTGCCTAAATCCATCGTTTTTGCTCACCATGCCATTCCAGTTTGAACCCAGCCATATGCAAATCAGTCTTGACCCTGTGCCTCATGGGAACAGTCCAGCCCGAACTGCCAAGCCAGGTCCTCCCTGGACTGGAAACAAGCATCCTAGGACCGGTTTCGGGTTTCACCCCTCTTCAGCCAGGATAGCTTGATTCCAGTGGCATAGAGAGCACGGGACCCACGTCTGGGCATACCCGTCCCACTCGGGGTGACAAATGCAAAAACAACAGTTGATGGACAGAATGCAGAACAATGTCATACATTCACCCCAGTACAGAGATCTGGGCCTAAATCCATCGTTTTTTTGCTCACCATGCCATTCCAGCATATGGCCAGGTCTAAACTGGGGTGGCATGGTGAGCAAAAGAATGATGGATTTAACCCAGATCTCTTGACTGGGGGTGAATGTTTTGATTTGTTCTGCATTCCGTCCATCAATTGTGTGTCTTTTGCTTTCTCGCCCTAAGTGCGCCAGGTATGCCCAGACGTGGGTCCTGGGCTCACTGTGCCACTGGAATCAAGCTATCCCGGCTGAAGAGGGTGAAACCCCGAAACCGGTCCTAGGATGCTTGTTTCCGGTCCAGGGAGGACCTGGCTTGGCAGTTTGGGCTGGACTGTTCCCATGAGGCACAGGGTCAAGACTGAATTGCATATGGCCAGGTCTAAACTGGGGTGGCATGGTGAGCAAAAGAATGATGGATTTAACCCAGATCTCTTGACTGGGGGTGAATGTTTTGATTTGTTCTGCATTCCGTCCATCAATTGTGTGTCTTTTGCTTTCTCGCCCTAATTGCGCCAGGTATGCCCAGACGTGGGTCCTGGGCTCACTGTGCCACTGGAATCAAGCTATCCCGGCTGAAGAGGGTGAAACCCGAAACCGGTCCTAGGATGCTTGTTTCCGGTCCAGGGAGGACCTGGCTTGGCAGTTTGGGCTGGACTGTTCCCATGAGGCACAGGGTCAAGACTGAATTGCATATGGCCAGGTCTAAACTGGGGTGGCATGGTGAGCAAAAGAATGATGGATTTAACCCAGATCTCTTGACTGGGGGTGAATGTTTTGATTTGTTCTGCATTCCGTCCATCAATTGTGTGTCTTTTGCTTTCTCGCCCTAATTGCGCCAGGTATGCCCAGACGTGGGTCCTGGGCTCACTGTGCCACTGGAATCAAGCTATCCCGGCTGAAGAGGGGTGAAACCCCGAAACCGGTCCTAGGATGCTTGTTTCCGGTCCAGGGAGGACCTGGCTTGGCAGTTTGGGCTGGACTGTTCCCATGAGGCACAGGGTCAAGACTGAATTGCATATGGCCAGGTCTAAACTGGGGTGGCATGGTGAGCAAAAGAATGATGGATTTAACCCAGATCTCTTGACTGGGGGTGAATGTTTTGATTTGTTCTGCATTCCGTCCATCAATTGTGTGTCTTTTGCTTTCTCGCCCTAAGTGCGCCAGGTATGCCCTGACGTGGGTCCTGGGCTCACTGTGCCACTGGAATCAAGCTATCCCGGCTGAAGAGGGGTGAAACCCTGAAACCGGTCCTAGGATGCTTGTTTCCGGTCCAGGGAGGACCTGGCTTGGCAGTTTGGGCTGGACTGTTCCCATGAGGCACAGGGTCAAGACTGATTTGCATATGGCCAGGTCTAAACTGGGGTGGCATGGTGAGCAAAAGAATGATGGATTTAACCCAGATCTCTTGACTGGGGGTGAATGTTTTGATTTGTTCTGCATTCCGTCCATCAATTGTGTGTCTTTTGCTTTCTCGGACTGTTCCCATGAGGCACAGGGTCAGACTGATTTGCATATGGCCATGTCTGAACTGGGGTGGTGGAGTGAGCTAAAGAATGATGATGGATTAAACCCAGATCAGTTGACTGGGGGTGAGTGTTTGATTTGCTCTAGCGCTCCGTCCATCATCCCCTTTGGTATCGCTTTGTTCGCCCTAAGTTGGCAGGGTATGCCCAGACGTGGGTCCCTTGCTCACTTTGCCACTGGATTCAAGATAGCCTGGCTGATGAGGGTTTTGAACCCGAAACCGGTCCCAGGATGCTTGTTTCCGGTCCAGGGAAGACATGGCTTGGCAGTTCGGGCTGGACTGTTCCCATGAGTGCAAAAACAACAGTTGATGGACAGAATGCAGAACAATGTCATACATTCACCCAGTACAGAGATCTGGGCCTAAATCCATCGTTTTTGCTCACCATGCCATTCCAGTTTGAACCCAGCCATATGCAAATCAGTCTTGACCCTGTGCCTCATGGGAACAGTCCATCCCGAACTGCCAAGCCAGGTCCTCCCTGGACTGGAAACAAGCATCCTAGGACCGGTTTCGGGGTTTCACCCCTCTTCAGCCAGGATAGCTTGATTCCAGTGGCATGGAGAGCACGGGACCCACGTCTGGGCATACCCGTCCCACTCTGGGTGACAAATGCAAAAACAACAGTTGATGGACAGAATGCAGAACAATGTCATACATTCACCCCAGTACAGAGATCTGGGCCTAAATCCATCGTTTTTTGCTCACCATGCCATTCCAGTTTGAACCCAGCCAAATGCAAATCAGTCTTGACCCTGTGCCTCATGGGAACAGTCCAGCCCGAACTGCCAAGCCAGGTCCTCCCTGGACTGGAAACAAGCATCCTAGGACCGGTTTCGGGGTTTCACCCTCTTCAGCCAGGATAGCTTGATTCCAGTGGCATGGAGAGCACGGGACCCACGTCTGGGCATACCCGTCCCACTCGGGGTGACAAATGCAAAAACAACAGTTGATGGACAGAATGCAGAACAATGTCATACATTCACCCCAGTACAGAGATCTGGGCCTAAATCCATCGTTTTTGCTCACCATGCCGTTCCAGTTTGAACTCAGCCATATGCAAATCAGTCTTGACCCTGTGCCTCATGGGAACAGTCCAGCCCGAACTGCCATGCCAGGTCCTCCTGGACTGGAAACAAGCATCCTAGGACCGGCTTCGGGTTTCACCCCTCTTCAGCCAGGATAGCTTGATTCCAGTGGCATGGAGAGCACGGGACCCACGTCTGGGCATACCCGTCCCACTTGGGGTGACAAATGCAAAAACAACAGTTGATGGACAGAATGCAGAACAATGTCATACATTCACCCGAGTACAGAGATCTGTGCCTAAATCCATCGTTTTTTGCTCACCATGCCATTCCAGTTTGAACCCAGCCATATGCAAATCAGTCTTGACCCTGTGCCTCATGGGAACAGTCCAGCCCGAACTGCCAAGCCAGGTCCTCCCTGGACTGGAAACAAGCATCCTAGGACCGGTTTCGGGTTTCACCCCTCTTCAGCCAGGATAGCTTGATTCCAGTGGCATAGAGAGCACGGGACCCACGTCTGGGCATACCCGTCCCACTCGGGGTGACAAATGCAAAAACAACAGTTGATGGACAGAATGCAGAACAATGTCATACATTCACCCCAGTACAGAGATCTGGGCCTAAATCCATCGTTTTTGCTCACCATGCCATTCCAGCATATGGCCAGGTCTAAACTGGGGTGGCATGGTGAGCAAAAGAATGATGGATTTAACCCAGATCTCTTGACTGGGGGTGAATGTTTTGATTTGTTCTGCATTCCGTCCATCAATTGTGTGTCTTTTGCTTTCTCGCCCTAAGTGCGCCAGGTATGCCCAGACGTGGGTCCTGGGCTCACTGTGCCACTGGAATCAAGCTATCCCGGCTGAAGAGGGGTGAAACCCCGAAACCGGTCCTAGGATGCTTGTTTCCGGTCCAGGGAGGACCTGGCTTGGCAGTTTGGGCTGGACTGTTCCTATGAGGCACAGGGTCAAGACTGAATTGCATATGGCCAGGTCTAAACTGGGGTGGCATGGTGAGCAAAAGAATGATGGATTTAACCCAGATCTCTTGACTGGGGGTGAATGTTTTGATTTGTTCTGCATTCCGTCCATCAATTGTGTGTCTTTTGCTTTCTCGCCCTAAGTGCGCCAGGTATGCCCAGACCTGGGTCCTGGGCTCACTGTGCCACTGGAATCAAGCTATCCCGGCTGAAGAGGGGTGAAGCCCCGAAACCGGTCCTAGGATGCTTGTTTCCGGTCCAGGGAGAACCTGGCTTGGCAGTTTGGGCTGGACTGTTCCCATGAGGCACAGGGTCAAGACTGAATTGCATATGGCCAGGTCTAAACTGGGGTGGCATGGTGAGCAAAAGAATTATGGATTTAACCCAGATCTCTTGACTGGGGGTGAATGTTTTGATTTGTTCTGCATTCCGTCCATCAATTGTGTGTCTTTTGCTTTCTCGCCCTAAGTGCGCCAGGTATGCCCAGACGTGGGTCCTGGGCTCACTGTGCCACTGGAATGAAGCTATCCCGGCTGAAGAGGGGTGAAACCCCGAAACCGGTCCTAGGATGCTTGTTTCCGGTCCAGGGAGGACCTGGCTTGGCAGTTTGGGCTGGACTGTTCCCATGAGGCACAGGGTCAAGACTGAATTGCATATGGCCAGGTCTAAACTGGGGTGGCAAGGTGATCAAAATAATGATGGATTTAACCCAGATCTCTTGACTGGGGGTGAATGTTTTGATTTGTTCTGCATTCCGTCCATCAATTGTGTGTCTTTTGCTTTCTCGCCCTAAGTGCGCCAGGTATGCCCAGACGTGGGTCCTGGGCTCACTGTGCCACTGGAATCAAGCTATCCCAGCTGAAGAGGGGTGAAACCCCGAAACCGGTCCTAGGATGCTTGTTTCCGGTCCAGGGAGGACCTGGCTTGGCAGTTTGGGCTGGACTGTTCCCATGAGGCACAGGGTCAAGACTGAATTGCATATGGCCAGGTCTAAACTGGGGTGGCATGGTGAGCAAAAGAATGATGGATTTAACCCAGATCTCTTGACTGGGGGTGAATGTTTTGATTTGTTCTGCATTCCGTCCATCAATTGTGTGTCTTTTGCTTTCTCGCCCTAAGTGCGCCAGGTATGCCCAGACGTGGGTCCTGGGCTCACTGTGCCACTGGAATCAAGCTATCCCGGCTGAAGAGGGGTGAAACCCCGAAACCGGTCCTAGGATGCTTGTTTCCGGTCCAGGGAGGACCTGGCTTGGCAGTTTGGGCTGGACTGTTCCCATGAGGCACAGGGTCAAGACTGAATTGCATATGGCCAGGTCTAAACTGGGGTGGCATGGTGAGCAAAAGAATGATGGATTTAACCCAGATCTCTTGACTGGGGGTGAATGTTTTGATTTGTTCTGCATTCCGTCCATCAATTGTGTGTCTTTTGCTTTCTCGCCCTAAGTGCGCCAGGTATGCCCAGACGTGGGTCCTGGGCTCACTGTGCCACTGGAATCAAGCTATCCCGGCTGAAGAGGGGTGAAACCCCGAAACCGGTCCTAGGATGCTTGTTTCCGGTCCAGGGAGGACCTGGCTTGGCAATTTGGGCTGGACTGTTCCCATGAGGCACAGGGTCAAGACTGATTTGCATATGGCCAGGTCTAAACTGGGGTGGCATGGTGAGCAAAAGAATGATGGATTTAACCCAGATCTCTTGACTGGGGGTGAATGTTTTGATTTGTTCTGCATTCCGTCCATCAATTGTGTGTCTTTTGCTTTCTCGGACTGTTCCCATGAGGCACAGGGTCAGACTGATTTGCATTTGGCCATGTCTGAACTTGGGTGGTGGAGTGAGCTAAAGAATGATGATGGATTAAACCCAGATCAGTTGACTGGGGGTGAGTGTTTGATTTGCTCTAGCGCTCCGTCCATCATCCCCTTTGGTATCGCTATGTTCGCCCTAAGTTGGCAGGGTATGCCCAGACGTGGGTCCCTTGCTCACTTTGCCACTGGATTCAAGATAAGCCTGGCTGATGAGGGTTTTGAACCCGAAACCGGTCCCAGGATGCTTGTTTCCGGTCCAGGGAAGACATGGCTTGGCAGTTCGGGCTGGACTGTTCCCATGAGGCACAGGGTCAGACTGATTTGCATATGGCCATGTCTGAACTGGGGTGGTGGAGTGAGCTAAAGAATGATGATGGATTAAACCCAGATCAGTTGACTGGGGGTGAGTGTTTGATTTGCTCTAGCGCTCCGTCCATCATCCCCTTTGGTATCGCGTAGTATATGAGTGATGTTTAACTTAGATGCCCAGGGCACACTTTGCACCAGTTACTAGGGACTTATAGATAAGTTATGATGAAATTGGTTATACTTCTAATTGGCAAATATGTTTTATGGGACAGAGTACATGCACTTGGGCCTGGTTAGTAGAGTCCCAGTGCACTGAGTCAAAAAACAGAACCTTCAGCCCACAAGAAATGGGGGTGATCGTGCCAAAAGAGGCATTTTCCCACACTCTTTCATAAAAACCTTCCTTGAAGAATGACGATCCACCAACTTTTTCCCCATTTACTTTTTGCCCTTTCCAGTGAAACCTCAGAAAAAAAGCAGTTAGTTGGCAGATGCCAAATTTTGTTGATACCAGTATTTGCTACATCTTCAACGAGCTGAATTTTGCCCTCGATATGGAAGTGAGACTTTATCTGTCTCTGTTGTAAACATCACAAACCAGACCACAAATGACCTTGCATTGGCATCACTTAAGCATCACTTAAGCAGCTTTTTGGATGGAACACTGAGTTTAGAACCCTGTTCATGGGCTTACCCTGTGTTAAAAATCTGCTAGACACAGTAGAGGGAGAATCCAAGGGGCTTTAAGCAACTTATTTCTAAGCACAAGATTGCTGATAATAATGATGATAGCATGACAGTTCTTTGATTTTGTTCAGTCTGTCAGCAGCATTCAACACCATAGACAATCCCATTCTGCTACAGAGGCTTTCCAAATCTTATATCAAGGTAAATGCTTTTTGCTTGGATTTAATTTATTTTTAGCTTATAAAACACAGACAGTATAGCTAAGTTGTTTAACTTATTCCCACAATCTGTACCATGCAGTGATTTGCAGAGGTCTGCACTCCATCCCATTTTGTTCAACATTTAACTCCACTTGCTCACCCGCTGCATGAACCGAGTCCATTCCTCTTCAGGAATGCCAAGGATTTACAGATGTTGGACATTTAACATGTAGGTATCTGGGGTTCTTGGCACTTACCTGAGTGTTGAAGCTTGCCTTGGCTTTTAATTCGGCGTTGGAGGATGCTCATTGTCAAATGAATGCTACTTACTGAAGATTGAACACTTCAAGATCTTTCTGCCTTAGAATGATGGTAGGAATTAGGGCACCTATTGCTGAACTCAATCAAATGTTCTGGATCCATTTCCTACAAGCAGGGTCAGGATATTAGGAGCACTGATAGATGCTGCTCTTTCCCTAACCTCTCAAGCTTCTGCAGCAACAAAAAGCTGCCTTTAGGCAATTTCTGCAAATTGGTCTGTGCTAGTCTCCCGGATAAGACATTGTCCCGACAGCGTGCTCAGAATGTGACAGCCAGAATTATTTTTGGTCTTTGAAAATTTGAGCCAGTTGCTGCTAACATCAAACCCTTGCACTGGCTACCGGTCTATTAAAGGGTCGTAATAGGCTGCATGTTTCATGCACCAGATCTATGGACGTTTTCCATCTTCCTGGTTCATATATTTTGCCATTCATTGTCTTTGATTAATTTACAATCTAGCTCTAAGACTCTTTTACTTTCCCTAGATTCAGGCGAAAATAAGCTCCTATTTCTCCCAGTCAAGAAAGAATGGAACATCTTTTGCAGGATGTTCCACGCATGGATGTTCGACAAATATCGATGTTAGCCAGCAGGCAGCTACTATCTGTTCTGCATGAATCTATTTTTAATTGCATTCATCTGAGGGAGGATGTTTGTACTTTACCCCACTCCTTAGCAGCGACGTTTTAAGGCATGGGTAAAGAGGACTCTGGCCCAGGGCCCCAGCCTTTCAGGGGGCCCCCTTATAGAGCCAGCTCGGTTCTGCAGAGTCTCGCCCTGATGACCTTGAATGACCCATACACATATTGCTTTAAATACAGTTTCCTTTCATTTATTTTTAATGTGGTTGATGTGTGAGAGTCTATTACAGACATTTTGCAGAGAAATGTTTTTATGTTTCATGTATCATTCATAAAAACAGGACCTCACATATGAGAAATGGGAGGGTGTCATGGTGATTATTTGCAGTGGTATTAGTGAGCTGCTGCTGTGTCACAATATTGAAAACACACAGTCACGATCCCTGAATATTAGATGTAAACACAATTAGAATTTGGGAAGTGTTCCTATGCACTGTCAGTGACCTGGCATGAAAGAGCTGAAACTTGCTCATAAATTCAAAGCTGATCCGGTCAGGGGCCCCCATAATACATTTGGCCCAGGTTCCCCAAAATCCTTAAGATGTCCCTGCTCCTTAGGTAGATAGATTCCCTGTTCCTTAACACTTTAAGAACAAGAGGTCCTGACCATAAAATGCTGACATGCATCTTATACGTAAAAAACATGATCCCAGCACACCTCAACATGTTGGCCCATAGTTGAACTATGTTGTGTCCTTAATCCCTTAACTGTACAATTTTGGGATCCTGGGTCCTGAATGTCCTTTTGAATACCTTTTACTTGTGCGTAGTATTAGAACACCGTGCTCTTTGTGGGAAACCCCTATATACATGCTTACCGTCAGGGACTGTTTTTCCCTGACCCGCTTTGTGTATCTAATATGATAAAACATGACGTATGGGGGTGTTGCACGCCATGCTCCTTTCCTTCTCATTAGCAAATTGAAGTTCCAGGACCTGTTGACTGACCTGTGAGTGTTATGATATTGAAGTACACTTTCAAAAATTCCGGACACTTAAAAGACCCTGACGATCTGTCTGAGGTCTTTCCTACACTACTATACTTGACCTTTCGCAACGTCATACATTTATTCATTCTGCAGCCACGTTTAATAGAGGGAAAACGTGAGGGGGTAGCACTTGCATATTTGCGAAGAGCAGAAAGGTGCGAATGTGTGAGGGCTTTGTCGTAAATAAGGTTTTAAGCGTTTATTTTATCTTAGAACCATGTTTGTATAGGTACGTCATCAGTCCGATTTATAATACATTGACTTCTTAATGTTGCGTAACAAAAAGTATGCACAAAAAGTATGCAATGTGATTATAGTCATTCTAGACTGAATGAAGCCTTTGCTGCGAGTTTCTCGACAATGCAAAGCACTTCCAGATATATGACTATGGTAGAGAAAGTTTAGTAAACATGTATTCTTCAACTCGACTATTTGTTCCCAAGAGAACGGATTAAATTTCAATGAACAATACTTTTGGGTCTAACATGTTAGCGACAAGAGCATCAGATGCAATCTCCGTCCAGTAGAGGGCGACAGCATGCTGCTCTGAGATCAGGGTCACACACCTCTTTTTTGCCCTCCAGTCAGCGTTAGTGTCCTCAGTGGAAGGCAAAAGGAGCGATGCGGTGGCGAAGAGGAACCCAGCCAATCCTGCAGCGCATTCCTTGTAACAGCCGTGGAAAGACTTTTTATCTCATGTGCCACATAGTATTGAGATTATTGCATTAATGGTGCAATACCCAGGCTGGCGCCGTTCTTGTGAATTTATGTTTTGTGCCAAAAACGTAAAATAAAAGACCTAATTTGAAGTGCCGCGGCACAGATCTCCAGCACGCGCAGAAATGAGATTGCGAGGCCCCGTTTCTTTATGCTGTTTGTAGCCTGAAACATTAATGAGTATTTATCACTGCCAAACTCCCTGCTATAGATTGTATTTAAATGCAAATAACACAGCTGGTCCACAGATGCAATAATACATCAGAGAGTGCGCATGGCTGCTGAAAATTACATTTCCCTTTCACACATTTTTGCATCATGCTGATTATGTAAAGCAGCACAAGGTTCCCCTGATTACTAGGACGTCAAGGCGCAGTCAACAAAAGCCGGGTGGACCTGCCGAAAGTTAAATGGAATACAGATTAATCATTCAAAACCACAACATTCGCTTCTGAATGTGATGTCTGTAGTGTTGTGTGATTATGTGCAGTAGGATCCTTGTGGTCCTAAGCGACTCCTCATAAAGTTACATAATCAGTTGGGAGGTATTTGGGTGTGTCTGGGTGTGGTCAGTAAAGTCTATGATGCAGTACGTTCAGTTAACGGTTGCATGCCAAAGAATAAAGACGTGTATTATAGAGCTCCGTGTGTGGCATAGTCATTTGCGTGCTCCGGAGTTGGGGGGATGCTACTACTGGCGACAAGTAGGGGACACGTGTCCCAAACAAACAAGACTGCTCTCCCTGAGAGTTTGCTGAGGTCTAGCAACCTGCTCATGCATGCCACATGCACCCCAAGAAGCAGGCTACGGTTGGTGTATGTGGAGTCAAAGTGCCGCTCTAGCTCGCACAAGGCCGTAGAATAAGGCCCTTCAAAGGAGCACCATCAGAAAGGCTGCCAGAAGTCTACTGGTAAGGCCGAAAAAAGAGATACTGTGCCACAGCGCAACACAGAGCCATCGCCCATGCAAAGTGGAGACGCTAAAGTCAGCAACAACAAGGTACGAAGAAGCGCTAAAGGCAGAAACCGCCCGCTGCAAGAAAGCGCTAAAGGCAGAGACAAAAGGTGCAAAGAAATGCTAAAGGCAGTGACAACCAGGTACAGGGAGTATGAACGTACTTACCAGCACGAGCAAGGGAACTGCCACACAACCTTGAAATTGGTGTGACGACCAAGCCCGGGTGAGCCCGACGATACGTGCAAGGTAGCAGGTGGCATCCGATACACCAAAAGGCCTTCAAAATTGTGAAATCTTTCAATGGCTACCCGAAGAAGCATGAAGTACAGTGCAGCCACGTTCCTGAAACCACCATTGAAATTCAGCACTGCCATAAAGCAGAATATTGGCGCCAGATGGACAGCATGTATCAAAACATTTGATGGCTTCATAGATGCTCTAGAAGAAGTGGATGACAAAAAGATCAACTACTTAAAAAATCTTGCAGGTGGTGGAGTGAAAGAAGTGATTAATAAAATATCACAAGCTGATGAAATATCATACCGTCAAATCAAGTTAACGTTGGAAGCCAAGTTCAATTCAAAGTCGAATGTTGAGTATGAAAGGTACATTTTCAACCAGGCAAGACAGCAAGCTGGTGAAACGATGGATGAGTTTGTTGAAAGACTTGATGCCCTCCACAACCACTGTAAATCCGGTGAATTCAATGACGAGGAAGCCCTGCGTCTCCGAATCATTAGACGAAGCATGCTGAGAGAGACACTAAGTCTAGAAAAGGTGATCATGGCTGCAAGAGCGAAGGAGTGTGCCGATCGACAGGCTGCTGATATGGAAGCTGAAACACTCAGAATGAATACGCGGTGATCATGAAAAGCAAGCAGAAACATAAAGTGAAGGCCCAGAATTCAATGTCTCTGAAGAAAAAGAAATTGTGTTTCTGATGTGGATTCTCATTTCCACACAAAGGTAAATGACTCGCCATTGGACGGATATGCAAAGGATGTAGGAGAGAAAACTATTTCATAACTTTCTGCGAAGTGAAAGAGAAACTAAGCGCATCACTACGAGAAGAGAAAATGGGTGCCAGAAAGTTCCAGAAACATTCTAGCCATGGCCATAAGGCTGAACGGAAACATCAATTGAGACAAGTAGAGACAAAATTAAGTCGATTATCATCAAATTTATCTTCTAAAGACTCTTCAGCGTCATCCTCGAGTGACAGTAAAGAAGATGGATGTGCAATGGTGATGTTGACCGCAGAAAGACATGCACATGTACGATTGGCTCCTTGCAAACAAGAACACAAGTCAACGAGAGATTGCCATGTGAAGCAACCAAACTCATTTGGCCTATGCCCCAAGATCATGTTAAAGGTGAGTAGCTGCCCTACATCTTTCATTATAGGCAGTGGTGTATCAATCAATGTTATGCTGGCAGAAAAATACAATGAACTGTCTCCGGTACCACGTCGAATGCCATCAAAAACAATGGTGTACACATGGGCTGCTTCTACGCCATTGCAAAATCAAGGGTCATTTGTAGCGACCATGAGGAATAAGAATACGACAGTAAAAGCACCAATTCAGGTTTTCCAAGATACTTTGTCAAGTGCATGTCAACTACAACCTCAATGCACATTCTGAAATCACAAGTAATTTCTGAGTTTCATGGACTCGGAAAACTCAAGACAATGAAGATGCATGTTCACATTAATGAGGGCATTTGTCCAGTTGCTCAGCGACACCGTCAGATTGCTTTTCATTTACAGGAGGCCGTTGAGAACGAACTAGAAACATTATTAAAGCATGACTTCATCGAGCACTGTCCTGATCCGACTCCATGGGTGTTGCCCATAGTGGTAATGCCAAAAAAGGACACCTAGCAGACACAATTACACAGCTGAATGGTGCCAAAGTCTTCTGTCATGTTGATTTGAACAAAGGCTACCATCAACTTGAGCTGGAAAAGATCTGTAGGTACATTACTATTTTTTCAAATCATGTTGGTTTGTTCAGATACAAAAAACTTAGCTTTGGTGTGTTATTGAATAATTCAACCTGTTGCACATGCTTTTAACCTGTTGCACATGCTTTTAACTACAGTGATCATATACTAGTGTTTGGGCCCACGCGAAAGGAGCATGACAGAAATCTTACACAAGTAAGCCGTCTGTTTGCTGATGCAGGTCTCACTTTAAATGCAGAAAAGTGTGAGTTTCACAAAACCAAACTCAAATGGGCATATGTTCTCTGAAGGAGGAATGACTCCTGATCCTGAAAAGGTACAAGCATTGTAATCCACCTGTCCCCCGGAAGATGAAACCATGATGCGATCATTATTAGGCATAGCCACGTATTGCTCCAGATGCATTTAGGACTTTGCCATGATGAGAGACTTGACAAAGAAGAATATTCACTTCCAGTGGTCCTCTGAATGTGACCGAAGTTTCAAGATAATTAAACATGCAATTGAAAATGCAGCTGAAATGGCTTACTTTGATCCAAAGTTACATACTGATATTGTAGTAGATACAAGCCCGGTGGGGTTGGGCATGATCCTTGCTCAACACAATGGACATCCAAATGCTCAGAGACACATTGTGGCCTGTGCCCGCAAAAGTCTATCTCAGACTGAAAGTGCCTATTCTCAGCTAGAAAAAGAGAGCCTGGTTGTTGTGTAGGCTTGTGAACATTTTCATGTGTTTCTGTACGGAAAGCATTTCAGCCTTGCCACCGACCAACAGGCATTGCTTACCGTTTTTGGAAATCCAAAAGCCAAAATACCCCCTTGCATTGAGAGGTAGGAGTTGAGAATGCAAGACTATGAATACACTATTGGGCATAAGCCGGGGAAGGATCAACACCCCACAGATTACTTCTCACGAGTGCCGTTACAACTTCACAGTGCAATGTCTAAAGTGGCTGAAGCAAACATCAACTTCATAGTGAAATCTGTCACCCCTACAGCTCTATCCATTGACAGATCATTGCTGTTACCAATGCAGACAGAGACATGCTCACACTCAAGGATATCATTGCAACGCAATGAATGAGAAGACATACTCGACCTCTAACAGATGGTGTTGAATATCATAAATTCTAAAATGTGCAGGAAGAATTTCTGTCACTCAAGAATGCATTATACTAATGGGTTTGGAAACTGTCATACATGAGAGCTTAGGCAACAAGTCATTGAACTGGCACACAAAGGACATCGTGGCATTGTAGCCACCAAGAGAGCCCTCAGTGACCGAGTGTGGTTTCCTCGCCTTGCCGAACGAGTCGAGAAGGAACTGTCACCTTGTAAACTGCTTATCTCCCAAGACAACACAGCATCCACTAAATATGTCTGACCTTCCCAAACAAGCGTGGGAGAAAATTGCAGTTGGTTTCTTTGGACCTTTAAACAATGACCATCATCTCATTGTAGCTATTCATGAGCACTCACGTTTTCCCTTAGTGGAAGATTTATCATTGACCACCAATGACAAAGTCATCGAGAAGCTGGATGATATTTTTGCAGCATGGGGTGTTCCCTCCATTCTCAAATCTGACAATGGTCCACCCTTCAATATCAGAGAATTTAAGGACTTTCTTAGTAGTTTGAAAGTCAAGCATCAAAAAAGCACTTTTCTCTAGTCACAGGCAAATAGCATTGTTGAATGATAGATGGGCACCCTGAAGAAAGTGGTTCAGTGACCGTGCTGAAAGGAATCAATCTCAAATCAGCTTTATGCTCAGCCCTTCGTGCCTATTGCTTAACTCCCCAGTCTACAATAGGCAAAATCCCTGCCACCGTGCTATTTAGAACAGTTATTGGGACAAAGCTACCACAATGGGCCATGAGCCAAGTAATGGACACTGATGAGATTTGTGTCATGGATGTTTCTCACAAAAGTAAGATGAAGGCCTATGCACATGAGCGCCAATGCACTCGGGAAACAGTTTTTGAGGAAGGAGACTGGGTCCTGGTCAAACAAAAATTGAAATGCAAGACTGACACTCTGTTTGATGCTGGACCTTTGAGAGTTGTGATAAGTTAAGGACATATGGTGACCGCTCAACATCCCAGAAAGTCCACTAGGAGAGACTCATCCCATTTTAAGCATCTACCTCAATGTTCATCGGCTCCAGACCTTACGAGTGAGACAAGTCTACCTGAGTGCCCAAGTCAAGTATCTGAGTCTACATCTTGATGCCAGGTGGCAGTGCAACTCCTTTTGCACAACTCGATCTAAAAGACTGGTGCGAGCACCTTGATGACTCATTGAGGAACTCTTATGTATATATGTTGTCCTTATTTTTTATTTAACAAAGGGGGAGATGTATTGTCATGTGATTATGTGTAGTAGGACCCTTGTGGTCAAATGCGGACACCGTAGAAAATTATGTTATCAGTTGGAAGGTATTTGGGTGTGGCTGATGGGGTCAATGATGCAGTGCGTTCAGTTAACAGTTTCATGCCAAATATTAAAGAAGTGTATCACAGAGCTCTGTATGTGGCGTAGTCATTTACATGCTCCAGAGTTGGGGTGAATGCTACAGTGTCATGAAATAAAAATTGTTGTGCCCCCAGCGCTTTACTTACTAACATTTCATTGTACTTTATTTCACCAAAGCAAGCCCAAGCAATGCATCTTTGCCTAGAATCCTTCAAATGGGAGACTGTGGTTATGGTAGAAAGAGCCTGGTGTAAAAAGCTCTAGATGGGTATGCTTCCAGTACAAATCCATATGAGTGGCGCTAGGCAGCCTATTTGTGCAGCAACCATTTCTAAAGCATGACAGGCACCGCAGTTGGATGTCTTGGAAATTACTCTGCATGCTCATTCCATCCTTTTTTTCTTTGCTGTTAACATACACAAATATAACTCAAATTCATTTCCATTATTTCATAAATATTAACATATAGTACACACAGATCGATCGAGGTGTGTCTATTAGTATACAGAGGTGGTTCCTCCACTAGGGCAGAGGAGTGTCGCCCCACTGCTTTCTCCAGTGTGAGAAGCAGAAACATAAAATAGTAATAACTTTCCGTTATTACCATTTTATGTTTGGTTGCAGGCGGGCGGGTGGGTCGGGCTGCTCTGCGAGCAGCCAGGGCAGGGGAGGAGTGGTGTGGCCACTCCTGAGGGTGCAATGACTGTTTGGTCAGCCCTCTGGGGCCACCCAAACCAGTCATGCGCACTCTGCCCTTTATCCATGCAGGCTGCAATGCAGCCAGCATGGACAACATGGCCTCCTCTTAAGCCCCTGGCTTGGTGGCGTCCCCACCAATCACAGCGCTGCCATTGCAGCGTTGTGATTGGCTCTGGGGAGAGAGCCTGGCTGCCTGCTTCCTGTTCCTGCCTTCGGCAGGAGAACAGGAACAGGAGCCGAGAAGACACGGGACCCGGCCGGCGGAAAGGTAAGTTTGATTTTTTTTAAAATTATTAAATGAAACCCCTCCCTCCACGCGCGACCCCCCCTCCTGCGTGACCCCTCCCACAAACCCCCCCCCTCTCACCTCCCCACACGCGAGCCATGTCGGCCGCGACTGTTAGAAGACTTTCTCTTTTCAAGTCATTGTTATCAAATGAATTGGTTAACGGAACCAATTGAAGACAACAATTGAAAGAATGCACTGGTTTGTCAAATGAATGCCCAGGATCAAAAACATGGTGACAAGCATGCATGTAGTAAGCCTGCTAAATATTTGTTATCATCTTAGTCCTCATTACAAGCAAATTAATTTCGTAGAAGTTCACAGGGTGAAAAAGAAAAGAAAATGCTAGACACATTCCTTTGAGTTCTTATACAGATTGAAGTAAACATTGTATAAGCTAAGAACCAAATTCTGTTCCATTAGTTAAGAAATACTCATTCCAGAGTCTCCCTCACACCACTATCTGTACTATCGCAAGATCATTCTTCAACCGCTTTCAAAGTAGTTTTGGCATACTGTATTGTATTCTGTTGGCCATTTACCTAGCACTTTTTACTCTTAACAAGGTACTGAAGGGCCTTTTGGACGGGCATCATTCTACTTTGTTGCTGACCAATGTTAGTGATTTAGTCAAATATAAGGGTTATAATTATTCATGCTGGATGCACTCAGTGCCAAGATCTCTGTGATGTCATTCTCATGCCTATTAACATGACATTGTCCAGCTTCATATGTGGTCTCACAAGTCATTCCATTGACTGAGCACAGCCATAATATCATCCAAGCATCACAATGCATCTCTGATCCTTTGCACATTAAAATGTGATCACATATCTGTAGTTTCTGCTAAACTGTACTCCTCTTGGAGCTTAGAGAAGGTTATCATTCTTACACACGTCTGTGACCAAATGAATACTCGCTTTGCACAAATGCACGGAATATAATGATGCACTATTGATGCTAATGGCAATGCTATCCAATGGTTAGAATGTGAAAAGCAGATCAAATATTCTGTAAAGTGCACTACACATTGCACCGCAAAGGGATAAGGTGCAAGGATCAAACAAATGCGGTTTCCTGGTTGACACAAAGGTACAGAGAAAAGGATTGAAGCCTAGTGAAGATGGAGTCAAGCAGTGGAAGGAATTTCTTAAGGCAACCTCACACTGGCCAGCCCTCAATAGAAAATGTATTTAGATCTACAAATGAACTGAGATGAACCAAACAATGCAAAAACAAAATGAAACGTTCTAGTTTATATTCGAATCAGATTAGAAAGAACAACACAAAGTAGATGGCAAATTGTTTCTGCAAATCAATCGCTATGATTCAAATACATCTCAGGGGTTTAACATTTACTGGGGTAAGTAAGTAGGAAAAAACCATGGCTAGAATGACTGTCAATAAAAACAGAAGTGTTCATTAAACGACTGTTTTCCTCTGACTTTAAGGTCACAATTCTGGAATAATGAAATGTCAGTCAAAGCAACTGATATGAATTAAAACTTTATATGGTATCAAGTACCATATTATTGGTGCAAGAAACAGTTGCTTCAGATTTGAGGTAGCTGCATGGATTTCTATATTATATGGTTGCACCAGCAAACATTTCAATGGATGCCAATCGGATGGCTTCCAAATCAGCTGTCAAGCAAACATCTGTTAAGAGATAGGTTAATTAGACAAACAAATTGCAAACATAAACACCAATAGGGAAGGTTCAGCTGGAGCATTACTGCTTAAAGTTATCAAATAAATGCATACAAGTAAAGTACATTTCTTGATAACATCTGCCACTTTCTGGGAAGCCACATAACCACACCATTCAGTGAAGATGATATTTTGGGGCACATTTAACACCATTATGGTTAAATGGATAGGAGAAAATCCCTCACAGTGAATTGGCACAGATAGGAGAGAAATACATTCTAGTAATCTATTCCATGATCAGAGTCATATCTGAACATATAGCTCAAGTCATTATGACAAGAAGCTGTGACTCAGTATTAGACTGCGTTCTGATATAAATGTGGTAATGTGCATTTTCTAGACCGTACCTGGTGCTTTTTTATATATATAGTGACATCTCAAAGCCAAAGGTGCTGACTTGACCTGTATTTATTTTCAACATTAACTTAAGAGCAAAACCTCATGATTTGTTCCAAGAAATTTGTGTTCACTTTTACATTTTTCTCCAAAAGCTTAATTGCCTTGGGCGGCTCCTCCGCTATGGTGGAGGAGCGTCACCCCACTGCTTTTAAGCAGTGGGAAGCAGAAACCTAAAATGATAATAACTTTGCGTTATTATCATTTTAGGCTGCTTCCTGCTGCTTTGCGGGCGGGTGAGTGGGCGGGGGTATTCTGCTGTTTAAGCAGGGCAGGAGCGGAGTGGTTTGCCCACTCAAGTGCGCAATGACTGTTTGGTCGGCCCTCTCGGGCCACCCAAACCAGTCATGCACACTTTCCCCTTCTCCATGCAGGCTGCATTGCAGCCTGCATGGGGAGCAAGCCAAGTCTCCCATTCCCTGGTTGAGCGTTAAACCAGGATGCTCAAAACCAATCACAACGCTGCATTGCAGCGTTGCGATTGGTCAGGGGAGCCTGGGTGCTCACCAATCACAACGCTGCATTGCAGTGTTGTGATTGGTTAGTGGGGCCTGCTTCCTGTTCCTCAATATGGTTGAGGAGAGCAGGAGCAGAGACGGGGGACCCAGCCAGTTGCAAGGTAAGTTTATTTGTAATTTTTTTTATATATAATTTATCTATGCGCAACCCCCTGCGCGATACCCTCCGCAACCCTCCCTCCCGCGCGATCGCCCCGCGCCCGCCCCGCCACCCGCAAGCCATGCCGGCCGCCCCTGTGCTGGAGATTGAATGATTTCTAGTTGCCAGTGCTGACTAAGAGTTGGTTTGACTGACATCCAATGAAATTCCACTGAATCTTGGACTTAGCAGACACAGTTTGTCAGCTGGAGATCTTACCTACATTCACCTTTAGTTTATCTTGACTTTGCCCCCCAGCATCCAGCTTCAAACTCAGCTTTGTGTCTTCGCCTCCTGCACTAGCCTTTACAAGTCCCAACACTTTCATAAGTGTAGGTAGATATTTTTGCTGGTTTTCTAACAAGCCCCTTTCAATAATATTCAACTCTTTTCTTGCTGTTGAATTCAAGTGGTCAGTATTTTTCAATCACAACCTTTGAACCAATCTCCCTAATACTTGATTCCACTTTATTTTTTACATTTCCCAATTTCAGATTTTTTCTGTTCCACCACCTACTCCAAATATTCTATCATAAAATATATTTGCATCTTTAAATTGCAATTCTTGAAATTAGATCTTCATTTTATCTCTTGCATTGAGTCGTACTTGGGGCCACATTGTAGGAAACGTCTTTATACAACACCCATACTTGAACTTTTAACACAATGTTTCAAGAATGTATTACTTAAGACGGAAAATAGCTCGTATGTTCGAAGCAAAGAGGGGTCAAGCTGGGCCAATCACTAGTTATTTGTCCCTCTAGAACATCTGTTAAAACCATTAACCTTTAGTAAGGGAACACCCTGAGGTAGACTTAAAAGTGCGATTTCAATCAATACCAAAATTGTGGCTCATCCTCCAATGAGGCATGTGCGTCTGTGTACGATACGCTATTCCTGTGAGTTTCCCATTTGAACAATATATCCCCTTATCTCAGCGAAAGTGTTGTCTTGCAGTTTTCAAGACCTCACCATTAGCAATCTAATGTAACTCCTAAAGTTGCCTCACTATAGTCCATGCTTATTCTCTAGATAGTTTCCCCTTAGTTATGGTGCTTGTATTGGGTCTACAACCCATCTTTGGTCATGCAAATATATGGGATTACAGCAAATGTTTGAAATAATGTACTTAGTGTTTGTCTTTTAAAATAGAGGCCTACCGATTGGCATGAACAGAGGCAGCTAACTTTTGTTAGAGAGCATCTGGTTAAAAATGGAACACAGGGAGAGCACATGTATGTATTTTGATTAATTATTGAAAAGGTGATGCTTCCTGACCCTGGAAGACAAAGCAAAGAACAGTGGCTGTATTACACTAAGTGCCTAAGGAGTGCACGGACACTTTGTTTTAGCAGACGTTTGTGTGGCCCCTTCTGTAATATTGATCACACTGGTGCTACATGTGTGCTGGTACAATTTCAGGGGGGAACTTCCCTCATTTGCTTGGGGGTGTGGCCATATGCAAAAGATGAATCACTTTTCCTCTATGCCAGCACTGAATTCCAGATTTGTGAACAGGGCCAAAGAGGCCGTGAGGAGATGCACTGCTTGCGTACCACACTGAAGTGGATGGCACACAGCCATTGTGTTCTCCCAAGGGTGCACCATGAAAGTGGAAAGGATACTCCCAGAACATTCCTCTGCAGGCAGGTGCAATCAGTCACTGCTACTGACCCACTTGCAGGTGAATTTCTGCCCCACCTTTTAAATAAAGGCAGTGTTGCCACCTGCACAATGAAAGTGGAACCGGTAGCTTCAAACAAAAGATGTGTCTTCCACTAATGCGCTGTTCCCAGTGCAGACGTAGGTTCATGTCTGCACTGCAAACAGTACATTTCATCAAATAATTTAGGGGAATTATCCCACTAAAGAATTGTGTTGTTAATAATGTTCAAGGGTCTTATAACTCTTACCAGATTTGTTCAAGACATTAGTGTCAAGGGCATACATTTTTAAATTCCCCTAATCCCTGTTATGTTACAGACGTGCCATATGCTGATTTTACCATGGTTAGTGGACATATGTTAACTTATTATAAAAACATAAACAGAAGACACCGAATATAAACATTTTCGCTGCTCTTAAGGCCCCACAGTGCCTTCCAGTGCTGATTACAACAACAACCGAGAGAAAGGAAAGTTAATGCCAGGCTAAACAAAAATATTAGCCCCAATGATTAACATATTTTTTTTAGGTGCAGCTATGGCACTTTGAGCTCAGAACCCACATCTAGATGTAATACCCCTAGTTAGTGAGAACTCACTTAAATAATATAAAATGGGATGATAGAGTTCTTCATTTGCTATAAGCCAATGATAAGTACTCTGGTATGCATTGCATTCAAGCCAATCACTGTATTACTTATCTGTGTCTTGACGCAGAGACAGAGAGGGACCAATTGCATGCAAGTCATCATTGATCCTCCCAGACTCCCTGAGCAGGTACCCTCTAAATAGGAGCACAAGAAGCTCTAGTCTAGATTTAGCCTTCTTCTGCTTCATCTGTGAGGTGCACCGTGAACCCTGTGGCACAGCAAGTCAAGGACCCACCAAAGGACATGCTCCTCCTATATGGGGAGAATAAAATATATAGCAGAGAAGGGGGTGAATGGTAAAACATATTTCAGTGCAATCTGCAAAATTGTTTGTTTCCAAGGCATTCTATGCACAAAGGAAATCCTTATTTCATTCAAACACTTAGTAACAGTGTTTCATTAAAGTCCTCTATTTGTATAGTTTATCATTTTTAAAATGGCTATGAAAGTAATTATAATCAAGAAGCATGCATGACTCTTTTGCTTTTCATAAAATGTGATAAGATTACTATCTACTAATATGCCTCAAGATTACAATAATGTATTCACTATATCCTTTGTGATGTACTAATGTACATATTTTATGTTTTATCTGATTTTCCAGTGTAAAACGTATGCCTGCGTGATGGACAGTCACCTCATGGGTCTGACGATTGATTTTAGCATGGGATTTGTTTGCTTCGATGCTGCAACAAAGGTATTGCTCAGAATAGTTATAAAAGGCTTTAGAAATGGCTTGATATTACCTCTGAATGTAATATGTTTCAATTAATTGACATTTCCCGATCAAAGAAATATGTTTCTAAAAGTGTTCATTAAATAATTGTCATTAGCTTCATTTACACAATAGCAATTATCACCAGAGATCTTGCCAGGCAATGGAAAACATGAAGTACATATTATTAGAACATTGGAATGTTGGGAGCTCCATTGAAGACAATGGAGTTGCTCTGGGCTTATAATGGCTGGTATAAGCCCAGCGCTCCAACATTCCAATGTTTGTCTTTGTTTCTCCATTTTTAATTTAGAACATTCTACCCTTAGTAGGTGGAATGTTCTAATAGCCATATAGCCCTTCTGCCTCAGGCTACACTGGCTGTTAAAGGCCCTCTCCCTCGTTATAGGCCCTCGCCTGCGGTCGGGCCTATAACTCGGGATCAGGGCCTTTAACAGCCGGTATAGCCCTCGGCAGCGGGCTATAAGGCTATAATAAGATGACCTTACAAAATGCACATTTGTACATTAACAGTTGATTGAAAGTTAGAGAATACAACTTGATTATATATGTGTCAGAGAATAACAGAAAGAACTAAATTATAATTTTTATATTTTGTTTCTGCCAAAATGTTATCATCCTATAGAGCAGTAAACAACATTTGTTACTAATGTGCAACTTAATGATACCCACTGTGTCAATATGGGATGGATTAAAAGCTCAGACCTAATTCTGAGAAATCTCATAGGTAATAACACAACAGTGAAACATTGTGAGAAAGTGGATTATTAGTTGGGTGGATGGTAGTCCACCAAAAATAATAATGGCACTATTCTTGTTATGTCCAGTAAATGTTTCAGTAATTTAAGCATGAGCCCAAACCTTGGTAGCTGTGGCACAAAGCAGACGGGCTTAACTTAAGAAATGCTAATTCAATTTAGGAGCTATTCAGCTCGGGTGACAGTTGGAAGCTCAGGCAAATAGACTTCTAGAGGCATTAGGCAGGCTAAGGGTAAATTTTTAAAAGCCCCATTGGTAAAATATTTGTTACAAATTTGACATTAGTAATGAGCTAGCTGGATTTGTAATAATTATCGGACCAAGAATGACATTTTTTACCTGGTTCCTAGGAGGAGATCACCTTACTAACTTTAATAAAGTATACCAATGGTTTCCAATGGAACAGCTCACCCTGCTACACTGAAAAAAACTTTTAGAATATTGTCATGGTATGGACATGTTCAACATTAAACTTTTACATGTCCTGCTTTTAAATATGATGCACCCTGCCTTATGAGCATTTAAGGCCTATTTAGGGGTGACATTAAAATTTAAAAGGAAGTGCATGCCTATCAAAAGGGGTTATTGTGAAAGATCATATTTGCAGTTTAAACTTGCAGAGCTAAGTTACTGGTGGCAGGCATTCAGTCATGTTTTGCAATGTCACCTCAGTGATGGCACAATATGTACTGCGGTCCACCAGTGACATTTAACTTACATGTCCTGGGTCTATTTTGTACCATATACTGGAAATGTATATGTACGTTTTATATGCCAATTAGGTAGACACCAATTCAACATATTTTTAAGTCAGAGCACATTCACTGGGAGCTCGACTGTAGGGTCCCAATGTGCAGAGTACCAAAAGGAGTAGAAAAACCTAGCAAAAAGTGGACATGACCCATGCAAAAAGGACCATTTTCCTACACACACAAATTTATGTTTTACATTTTTCGGGCCATTGGGGTGTTGAGAAAAGATACTGGAGACGAAGGACACCTTTGTGAGGAACAATTGGGTAAGAGACAGTATGGAAAAATTCTAGAAAAAACATGGGAAGAGACCTTCCAGATTATTGGAACCATGCGAAATGAATTTGACATTGAAAATCAAGAAAATAGGTTCAAGGAAGAGCAATATTTACAAGTATGGACATTTGAGGGCAAATTCCAGAGTGCACAAGCAACAGAGGCTTTAGAAGAATTAAACGTATGTCAACAAAACTAGTTACAAACAAATTAATAAAGTTAGAAGACTGAAAGTGGTTGGTCCATCTTTATCATAGATGGGCGTGTCTCATTCTGGCCAGTATAATTGCTTGACACATTCTAAAGTGCATGGGAAAACGTTGCTGCATAGAGTCCAGAATTAGACAGATACTGGCGAGTGAATATACATACAGTGTTCAATGCAGGGGTAATCGCACTATAACAATTATGGCATTTGACTGTAGCCGGTTAGTGTTTTCTGGTTTGTTGAAAAAAGTGGTGCCAAGCAATAAGAACATTGTCGGATCTATGTAACTGTTACAGTGTGGTTTGATAAGGGAGTGAGCCTAAAAAGCTAATTTCAAATAGAAAATAAAGAGAAGCAGAAGATGTGGTGTATTAATTGAAGAAACAGGCCTCTTTCCTGTAATCCCTGCCTTGCCTCTACAACTAAGAGATTCTGTGATTCTGGGCACTATCCTCTGTGTCTGAAATGTCTTACTGTAGAAACGTACCGTACATTGGGCTTTCTAGTTCTATCTCAAATTCCAGGCTGTCACCTTCCTCTACCGGTCACTTTCATGCTCGGTGTAATCTGGGC
This sequence comes from Calotriton arnoldi, assembly GCA_963921515.1. NCBI lineage: Eukaryota > Metazoa > Chordata > Amphibia > Caudata > Salamandridae > Calotriton > Calotriton arnoldi. Next base: position 1,007,797 of record CAWUFW010001614.1, on the reverse strand, counting down.
TGAAGTGGGCCCCTCTTCATGCTCTATGCATAGCAGCTGTTGTTTTATATGCTTATGCCCCAACAAAACTGTTCACTGTGGAGCTCTCCTGCTCTCTGGGCCTGCACTATATAAATAATAAAATGGAGTCAGACTGTACTTGAACCTTTCGCTTTTGCTTCCAGTGAAGAATGTAAACAAAGCTTTGCCACGGTTGAATGCTGTTGGATGCTGTTTTCATAAATGACGTGGTTAATATGGCGTAGATCAAGCATGCACTGTTCTTGTTAATGAAAACAAGAGAGAGGGTCTGCGGTGAGAGAGGTTTGAGTTAATCCTGTTAATTGATAATTAGCGGTGATAGTGGAAAGGTGAAATTAAGGAGCATGCCCTCCCTGGATCTGATACGAACTGGGCAAAGGGAGCTGGTTAGCACATATGGAGGCATCTGCAGTGATGGGACATGATACTTTTGTCTCCTGACGAGGACTAGAGGGTGTTACCTTTCCACAGAAAATTTGGTGGTGTGGTTTGCTGCAGTTACTCGCTTGTTCTTTAGAGCCAAGGCACCACTAAACCAGGGTAAAATCTGCTAAACTGGCAGTAGCTCTTAATGCTTTACTGAAATCAATCCTAGACGCATTGGTAACTCCATACATCCTTGTAAATGCTGGAAGTATACTACTACGCACCACATGTTGGAGTCAGACCTTCTGGTTATTGCATGCATGTGTGGACTAACTCTACGCCGTCTTATGATGTAAAGTGATTCTAAGCAGGATACGGACGAAGGACAGTCAGCTGGTTGGGCTACGCCTGATCGTGTTGTCAGTCCTTTTCAGCACACAGCTGGGTGTGTTGCATTTCCGGGGCAGCGAGAGAACATATAGACATTCAATCTACACAATGTAGCTCTCTGGTAAATGGTCTGCTGCTGCCCACGCTCTTTCATTCGATATTGAATCATATTAAGTTTATATGTTCGAACAGTTTGTGAAATATTGTTTCACAGTTTGCAGTGACCAATCTGTGCTGTCCATAACGATTATCTCTCTGTCGGTTACTACATTACTTTTTTGATTATGACGTTATTCATTTTGCCTTTCTTCCTTAATCAATACCTGCAAGGACGCGTGTTTTCAACTTTACTGTTATTTCCCAGAAAGCAGTGCGCGTCTGTAGAAATGAAGATGGACTGTGAGGAGTCCACACAAGGAGCCTTCTATCTGGGAGGCATTCTACATGGACGTCAATTATCAATTAATCAATCAATCAGGGGTTTGTTAAAGCGCGACTACTCACCTGTAAGGGTCTCAAGGCGCTAGGGGTGGGGTGGGAGGGGTGCAGGTTCCATCCATCAAGGAGGGGGTCTGTCGAAGAGCCAGGTTTTGAGGTTTCTTGCGAAGATGGGGAGCGATGTCTGTCTGAGGTGGAGTAGAAGGGCGTTCCATGCTTTGGCCGCGAGGAAGGAGAAGGAGCGGCCTCCCGATCTGGTCTTTCTGGTGCGGGGCACCACGGCGTAGGAGAGCTGGGCTGATCGTAGGGTCCTTTGGGGTGCGTGGAATTTGAGTCGGCTGTTCAGGTATGCTGGTCCGGTGCCGTGGAGGGCCTTGTGTGCGTGGGTGAGCATCTTGAAGGTGATTCTTGCCTCGACAGGGAGCCAGTGGAGTGTGCGCAGGTGCTGAGAGATGTGGCAGTGTTTTGGCAGGTTGAGGACCAGTCTTGCGGCTGCGTTCTGGATGTTCTGTAGCTTGCGGGTGAGGTTTTTTTTTATTCCGGCGTAGAGTGCATTGCCGTAGTCGAGTCTGCTGGTGACCAGGGCGTGCGTGACGGTCTTTCGGTGTTCGAGGGGGATCCATTTGAAGGTCTTACGAAGGAGGCGGAGGGTGTGGAAGCAGGAAGACGAGACAGAGTTGATCTGGCGGTCCATTTTGAGCTCGGAGTCCAGGATGATTCCCAGGTTGCGTGCGTGGTCCGTGGGGGTTGGCGGGTTTCCGAGGGCGGGGGGCCACCAGGTGTCGCTCCAGGCATCGGGGTTTGGGCCCATGATGAGTACTTCTGTTTTGTTGGTGTTTAGTTGTAGGCAGCTGTTTTTCATCCATTTGGCAATGGCTTCCATGCCTTCTCAAAAGTTGCGTCTGGCGGTGTTGGGCTCGTTGGATAGGGAGAGGATGAGCTGGGTGTCGTCTGCGTATGACACGATGTTGAGTCCGTAGGTTCTGACGATGGGGGCGAGTGGTGCCATGTAGACGTTGAAGAGCGTCGGGCTGAGGGAGGAGCCCTGGGGGACTCCGCAGGTGGTAGGTGTGGGGTCCGAGAGGAAAGGGGGGAGTCTGACCCGCTGCGTCCTGCCGGAGAGGAAGGAGCGGATCCAGTCGAGGGCCTTGTCCTGGATTCCTGCGTCGTAGAGTCTGCGTATTAGGGTGCGGTGGGAGACTGTGTCGAACACCGCTGATAGGTCGAGGAGGATGAGGGCTACTGTTTCTCCTTTGTCCAGTAGGGTGCGGATGTCGTCTGTTGCGGCGAGGAGGGCGGTTTCCGTACTGTGGTTTTTTCTGAAGCCGGATTGGGAGGAGTCGAGGATGTTGTGTTCTTCAATGAATGTGGCGAGCTGGCTGTTGATGGCTTTCTCGATGACTTTTGCTGGGAACGGGAGCAGGGAGATGGGTCTGTAGTTTTTGAGGTCGGTGGGGTCCGCTGAGGGTTTCTTTAGGAGGGGGTTGACCTCGGCGTGTTTCCAGTCGTCGGGGAACGAGGCGGTCGCCAGGGAGCAGTTGATGGTGTGGCGGAGCATGGGTTCGATGGTGTCAGCAGCTCTGTTGAAGATGTGGTGGGGCAGGGGGCCGTGGGGACCCCTGAGTGGATTGACTTAATTGTCTTCAGGGTGTCTTCGGTGGTGAGGGCTGTCCAGTCGTCAATCGCTGGTTTCCGGGTGTCGGGGGTGGTTGGTGAGGGTTCAGTGTGTTGGTTGTCTTCGTCGAAGTTGTCGTAGATGCTCTTGATTTTGTGGTGGAAAAAGGTGCTGAGTTTGTCGCAGAGGTCTTGTGAGGGAGGGATGTCGGTAGACTCGCTAGTGGGTTGGGCGAACTCCTTGATGATGCTGAAGAGTTCCTTGCTGTTGTGCGCGTGGGTGGAGATTCTGTCTTCAATCGCTTTTTTCCTCGTTTCTCTGATGAGTTGATGGTGGGCGTTGGTGGCGGCTCTGAAGTTGTCGTGGGCTTCTGTGGATTTGGTGTTCCTCCAGGCCTTTTCGAGGCGGCGGCATGTGCTTCTGGACTCTCGAAGTTTGGTGGTAAACCATCTGGCTTTCTTGGCGCGGGTATTGTTGTTTTTCTTGAGGGGGGCTATGGTGTTGGTGCTGTCCGAGATCCATCTATGCAGGGTTCGGGCTGCTGTGTTGGGGTCGTCGTTTTCCGTGATGGTTGGGGTGGAGTTGATGAGTGAGGAGGTGAGCTGGTCGTCGGTGATTTTGGTCCAGTTTCTTCGTGGAAGCAGGTGCTGGTGTCTGTGGATGGTGGGTGTTCTGAAGGTGAAGTGGACGCAACGATGGTCGGTCCATGGGAGTTCGGTGGTGTGGCTGAAGGTGATGGAGTTTCCTGTAGTGAAGAGGGGGTCGAGGGTGTGTCCTGCTGAGTGCGTGGGCTCGGTCACGATCTGGCGCAGTCCAATGTTGTGGAGGTTGTCCAGGAGGAGCTTGTAAGGGGTCGCATTCAGTGGCGGCTGGTGGATTTTCAAAGTGGTGGGGCGGAAATGTTATACCCGAGTATATTGAGCGAGAGAGTAGAGTGAGAAAGCCTAAAGTGCAAAAGGAGGGTATTGGGGGGTAGGGGGCTCTCCTCCCCCGCAAGAAAATGGTAAAAAAAAGATGGAACAAATGATGGATTTTACACCACATTTTACTGCAAATTGTCTGTCTCCGGCACCAGTTATAGGGTGTACATCTGTCTCCGCACCAGTTATAGGGTGTACATCACTTCCGCCTCCTGTCTCTGGCACCAGTTATAAGGTGTACATCGTCACCTCTGCCTTCTGTCTCTGACACCAGTTATATGGTGCACATCACTTCCAACTCCTGTCTCTGACACCAGTTATAGGGTGCACATCACTTCCAACTCCCGTCTCTGACACCAGTCATAAGGTGCACATCACTTCCGCCTCCTGTCTCTGACACTGGTTTCACACAATCAGAGCTCGATGACATCAGAGCGCCTCATATGTCATGCTAAATGTGTCCTCTTTTCCCCTGTTGCATTCCAGCAGCTTTGATGTAACAAAGGATGCAGTCTCTATTGCTCTAGTAATTACCCCGTGCAGTAAACTCCTCAAATCTGAGAATCTAGCCCCAGGGGTCGGACGACTCCATTCCTCTCATAAGCAGGGCCACAGAGGGAGGCCGGGAGGCTCGGAGCTCACAAAGAAGCCCATCGAGAAACAGCGAAAAGAAAAGAAAGAAAGCCGGGAAAGCATTACGTTTTATCATGGAATAAAGGCACATGTCAAAACTATGGAAGCATCAAGTTCTCAGCGTGAAGACAGGACCAGAACCTGAAAGGCAGAAGGAGCAGCAAATAATGAGAGTGAAAGGGGGGGCGGGATGAAAGCAGGAGCAGAAGTTGGAGAGAGCGGGGGAGGAGCTGCCGGAGGAGGGGCTGACGGGGTATGAGCTGCATGTGATTACAATACAATATGAATAATGTGCAGAATCGGTTCCAAGGTATAACAATACCGACTCCCTGTGCCAGCCTCAGTTAGGCCTTTCTCTGGTTGACAGCTAATTAACATAAGGCAAACGTACTATTTGCATTTATAACAAACAAATAGCCTAGCAGTATCAGCCATTTGTGCTCTTAGGAACTGCCCAGCACGGGATGAAAAATTACAGTTCTAAAAACCCAGACTTTTTCGCTTAGATTCTATAACCCTCTTTAATATCGCGTTTTTGAGGCACTTGAAGGGGCCTCTGCGAAGGGGCAGGCAGGGAGCGGGCTACGACGGACGGTAATTCGGCCTTGCACACATTTCCACTTAGGAAATACATTGTAAAAGTTATTGTTTTGTTATAATTTGACCTGCTCGCACAGAGTAATCCGCCACGGGCGAGGAGGGATGGTATTCTGATGTCTTCAGTTTATATCGCTTTGTTTTCGGCCGCGGGGGGGGGGGGCGGGTGTTCACGGTAGGGTGGGGGAATAACAATTTTTAAAAAACTACCTTACCGCCAGCGCCGCCTCCGCCTTCGCTCCTGGCCGGTGTGGCAATGGTGCAGCCCGGTCCGGGGTCCTGCGTGTTCCCGCTGCTTTCCTGCAGGTCAGGAAGCACTGGCAGCCACAGGTAGCCTCCTTCCCCAGCCCTAAGCCAATAACAACGCTGCAATAGCAGCGTTGTCATTGGTGAGGCGCAGCGGGAGAGCGCCCCAGCCGGGTCATTTTCTCTATGTAGGCTGCATGCAGCAGCCTACATAGAGAAACAGGGAGTGCGCATGACTGGGTTGGTCGGCCCTGCCGACCAAACAGTCAGTGCCTACAACAGTGGGCAAAGCCACTCCCCCCCCAGCCCTCGAGCAGGACCGCCCACCCTCCAGCCCACAACCAGGAACTTCTGCTTCCTCGCAGTGCGAGAAGCAGAAACATAAATGGTAGTTTTTACCGTTTATGTTTCTGCCTTCTCGCACTGCCAGAAAGCAGTGGGGGCGTCGCCCCGACGCCCCTATGGATGTGCCGCCACTGGTCGCATTGCTTGTTCTATGGTACCAATGACTTTGCTCCGGCTTACCCTGATCTCATTGGTCATGAAGGCAGTGAAGGAACAGATATTAACCAGTGCTGTGAGATCCCTGTTTATTTCCTGTAGTTTCCCGTGCGTGTTTTTCCCTCCCCATTAGCAGCAAATATGAGGCTATTTGAGGCACAGTGGAATGATAAATGTTCATTACTTTGATGTGCCCAGGTGTAAAAGCGTAAGCGATGTCACTTCCGCTACTTCTGGCACTTTCATGAATAAACATCTGTGATAAGAAGGAGGAAAGACAAGGTACCAGCACATCCTGGCAGAGGCAGTCTTCGACTGTCAGTCACCCTTACACATGCCCACCTCCAGGAGGGAAATTGCAAGACTTTTAATCAAGCCACAGTTAGCTCACCTACCGTGTACCATAATGTCTATGTCTAAAAAATGCTTGCAGATTCCTGGAAACAATATTCTTGACAACTGCAATAATGAAGGATGATTTTGCAATCATGTGATTGGCGATGTCATAAAAGCCTAGTATAAAATCCAAATTTAGGGACGTGGAAGATCATATAAAAAATGCACGAGTGCTTCTCTCCTTTTTCTCTGCTACTTTTGCAACAGTGACTTTTGACCATAATAGTATTTAACTGTGTATTCGCATAAAACCGGCTCAACTAAACATTATCCTCACAGCCAAAAAATCAATCTGATTAAAAATTTTCATTTTTATCAAAAAACATGCTCATAGCAATCTAGAAGTAATTAAATAAGACTAAAACAAAACAAAAAAAAGAACAAAAACCTCCCCCGGCTTGTTCACATACACAGAGGCATACAAAACGAAAAGTACCATATAAAATTGAGGTTATAAGAAGTTGTGTAGACCTAAAATGTACAGCTCTACTTATATTTTATTTTTAAAAATATGGCAAGCAGCTAAACGTTTACAGCTTTCAACAGTTTAAAAAACGCGAGGGGCAGATGGATACTGTTGCTCCTACCTCAAGGGGCCACTGAGGGCAGAGTTGGACTGGCATTACTCTCCAGTTGTCCACCACGTCCACTGCTCTCACCCCACAAGACCAAAACTCAAAGATTCCCTGCTGGCATGGCCCATCTACACCCAGCCTACACCCTGCATGGCCCGCCCCACACCCTGCATGGCCCGCCCCACACCCTGCATGGCCCGTCCCACACCCTGCATGGCCTGTCCCACACCCTGCATGTCCCGTCCCACACCCTGCATGGCCCGCCCCACACCATGCATGGCCCATTAACACCCTGCCTACACCCTGCATGGCACGCCCCACACCCTGCACGGCCTGTTCCACACCCTGCATGGCCCGTCCCACACCCTGCATGGCCCGTCCCACACCCTGCATGGCCCGTCCCACACCCTGCATGGCTCATCCCACACCCTGCATGGCCCGTCCCACACCCTGCATGGCCCGTCCCACACCCTGCATGGCCAGTCCTACACCCTGCATGGCCCGTTCCACACCCTGCATGGCCCGCCCCACACCATGCATGGCCCATTAACACCCTGCCTACACCCTGCATGGCCCGCCCCACACCCTGCATGGCCTGTTCCACACCCTGCATGGCCCGTCCCACACCCTGCAGACAACATTTACCTACTCCCATAGGCAGAAGCTTTCTGATTTGCCTGACTGCACGGTTGTAATAAAAAAAATGCAGCCAAGCCAATTTGGGCAGCCATCAGGCCTGTTAAGATCAATTTGGCTCCGAATTTAAACACTGTTAGCCTGGTGATGAACTGAAAGAACACGAGACTCCAATCCAATCACTACGTTGTGGCTACAAAAATGCTATGCTGTCTTCTAAAGAGATACACGGATATCACGAGTGCTCCGAAACACCCAGCAATCTGCCAGTCCAGACTATTAAAACAACTTCAGCAAATTTGAAGCCCGCCATTCAACTTTAAACATGATATGTATGATAAGATTGGATTTTAAAATAGTATATAGAAGTGGTAGAGCATCCCAGAGGAGAAAATACAGTAGAGAAATGGCATCAAAGCATATTTGTTGATAAATGCTGAAAACCCATGAAAATATAGTATACCTGAAGTGGGGGGTAATGAGCATGAGGCAAGTACTCAGGGTCACTCTCTTCAAATACAATTCCTTGCATACAAAACAAGAGTATGCATTACTCGTTGGCAACGAGTCCTGCTAATGCGTATAGTCACCCGAGAAAACACATGGCTACCTCAACATTCAAGATTAGGGCACCCAATGTGCGGAGGAAAAGACCATGGAAAAGAGAAGACGCTCGATGGATTCACCATAAGGCTGTGACGTCATATCAAAAGCAATCCGGCACTGGTGTTCTTTCCTTGCATGGTTGTGAAAAGCCAAAGATGCACTCACTACCCGTGTACCTGGCTCCGCCCTTTCATTCTTTTTTCAGTATACCAGATATAACAGGGTTTATTATATAATAAATCATAAAATATAGTGCTCAGCTCACAAAACCAGATTGCAAGTCTGAGTAGGGTATAGCACACACCTCAGCTTTGTGACATAGGCGGTACAACAACGAAGTCCTCGATTCTCAAAGTGCCCATGAGTGTTGTGTAAGAGACAAGGGAGGTATGGGCCACAACTGTGCTACAGATGACCTCTCCACCCTCCATGGGATGTTCCAGTCATTTAAATGTTCATTGACTATCACAACTCATATGGGTGAATGGAGAGAGTCCTGCTGATGTCAGTGAATCCTTCAGCTCATATCCACTTTGGTGATAGAAGCGCCTGTTAGAATGCGCATGTGGGTACCCATGCTTGTGCAGTGTACGATGACGGATATACAGGGGATAACATTGCATGCAGTGCCTAACGAGACTGTAACATTCCTCGACCAGTTGCCTCTGCCCCACCTCCACTAATAAGTGGTAAAGTGATGGGGGGCATCATGAGTATCTGGAAGAACATTCTATTTGGGAGTAGGGTTTCATTCCCAGGTATACTTCCAAAGCCTACCAGCTATCCCATAATATGTGCAAAACCCAATCCATACACAAAGAGCCCCGACATGCAGCTTGAAAGTGACAGTATGTACACATAACTGTGATTTGAGAGTTCGGTAGATGAAGTTTGTGCTTTTATTTATTTACATGTATGTGTAAGTAGATGTAAGTGGAACAAAAATAATTTTGCAATTTCGATCAATGGCCTTCAAATATGTTTGTTGCCCTTGAAGAATCAGAGTGTACATCATCCAGGAACGTTTAGAAACCAAGAGGATACTGCAAGGCAGCAGACCAGGCCCATCTGACATGTTACCATATTTACTTACCATTGAAATGGTCATCTCAAGATTGGTTTCATATTCTGGGCTAGCAGGCCTTGCCAGCACAAATGAATGACCTATATTAGTGAAGAGGGTGCTGCCAGGGCCATCACCTGCTGCCTTTCCTCTCCATATTAGCACTTCCTTTACATTATTCTACTCCTGCAGTTACCACACTATTACACGTGCAATCATACGGCCCTCATTACGAGTGGCACCCGGACATGCAGGATTACAATTATAAATTAGATTAATCTGATGCCTGGAGTTACATTTTTGACAGGTCAACCCTGCCAAATTTTAACAAGTAAAAATGCCCAGTACGCTCATGGACATGGAGATTTTGGTGCCGCTGAACCAAACTTCGAATGTTATTCCCCATTTTAATGTGGAAAACATATAATAGGAGATTTTTGTCAACTCCAATGAATACCGATCGCAAGGATATCTTCTTTTAACGGAGTCGATAAGTAACGTAATTCCGCCAGGGCCACTCCCAATGAAAGACATAGGGGCCGATTCCGATCTCGGCCGGTAGTGCTCCGAATCGGATTCGGATTTACCGGATCCGATTCGGAGCCCTGTTTCCCGACCGAATCGTACGCGGGTCCGGCCGAGCGAGTACGATGCAGGCACCCGCGAAATCTCCGACCGACTCGAACGCGGCTTCAACACGCTCCGACCGACTCGCATGGACACGACTCGCACCGCGCTATGGAGACGTATCCCGGCCGGGTAAGTACGATGCACGCCGCGAGCAGTCCGACCGACTCGCGCCGTCCGGCTCAAAAAAGATGTCAGAGCCGGACTTTGGGGGTCCGCGTCGGACCCCCCTGTACGGGTAGGCGCGCAAGTCGCACACAGGGGGGACCCATGGGTCCCCCCACCTGTGCATGTACGCCGCGATGCGCATCGACGCGTACCTGCTGTAGGGGGCGCCCTTGACCGCCTCGCACCCATTGAGTGAATGGGAGCCCGCGTACGCGTTGTACGACAGGCTCCCATTGACTTCAATGGGAGTCCGACCGACTCGAGTCCTATGGCATGCGTGCGCATCGTACTCGTTCGGTCGGACTGCCAGAGTCCGATTCGGTCGGAAATCTCTCCGGGTCCAGCTCGGTCGGAGAGATTTCCGGCCGGAATCGGCCCCATAGTGTGGACATCGCCTAACAGGGCAGGAGAGCATTTTTGATAGTAATAAGATATTTAATGTTAAATGATGCTCATGAGGATGAATATCGATGTCATAAGTAACATGACAAGTTTCATGGAAGAATGGTTGGAAGTAGTGGACAGGGGACACATAATTGAGGGCAAGGGCGGCTTTAAGGCAGCGCGACTGGTGCGGCTGCACTGGTCACTGACCTGGGGAGTGGGCGATGACCTCAGGTGGTGGCCCTGTTTAGCAATAACTTATGATTTAAAAACACCTTCAGCAGAGTTCCTTGTGCTTCCAGTTTTCAGACAGCATTAAAAATGTCAAGATAACTCTTGTAATTAATGTTCCTGCTAGAGAGACAAAGAACAACGACGCTCAACATCCAACGACGCTCAACATCCTGTGATTCTGGGCAAATCACTTAATCTCCCCGTGCCTAACAAAAATGAATGTGTCCTTCTGTAACGAAACTGGTACTCATGTAAAGCGCTCTGATACCCGATGTCTCGGGTCTAGTTCGCGCTATATAAAACAAACAAAAAACAAAAAAAAAACGGAGTTTTGTCTCGTAGCAGTTTTGACTCGCCATAAAGTAGTGCAGAGGGTTAATATGCCTGCTGCAAAGAAAGTGTACCATGCAGATCACAGGTCTGTATTTTATATGGATATCTGGGTGGATTAATGAAGACAGCCTTTACCAGCGCTTTAAAACAATTGGAATGTATGTGAGACAGGGGCTATGGAGAGATGAGGGACTCTTTTGCCTGGTGGTCGTGAGCGAATCCGAAGAAGTGGTCATGGGGGAGGTCGCAAAAATGATTGTCTCACCGGGCGCCAACAGCTGTAAAGCCGGTTCTGATTGGGGGCAAGTATGCCACTTGGTGGAAACAATATTTTCAGTAGCTGAGATTCAAGTTATTACTTTGAGCAATCTAATAAGGGGGAAGTCTGGTATTTTTCAGTAGCTAACTCTAGAGGCCTAGCATTTGGTGAAGAAGATCTGTTTCTTTATTGATTCCCTTCAGGCCTTGTGAATTGTGAGCCCAGCAATGAATCAGGTGTTGGTGTTTGTAGGAAACCTATTGCGTTTTTGCTGGCTTCCCCCATATTATGTCTGTAAATATCTTGTTTTTACCTTTAGAGTAGCTGGAGCATCCTGAGTAGATCATGACAACACATTCTGTGTCCTAAAAATGAAAAGCATTTTTATTTTAAGTTAGAATATTTCACACTTAGATGAGTTAGTTAAAATTGCATGCATAAGTAGCTGCAGTTAAAATATGGAATGCAAGAAATAAAGTTATATTGTCTCCACTTGCTTCTAAAAAAAGGTAACGTGTTTCAAAACTCATATTTGTGTAGCAAGGTGTAGCTGCCATACATTACTACTAGCAATTACTTGCATCTGTTAGGAAAGTGCTGCAAACATCTAATGTCAAGCGTGTAGATGAGTATGACATAATCACCTTGAACATTCAATTTTGACTAGTTTCACTCTTTGTTTCTTATAGTTTGTCATATTTCTGCCTGTTGCTTCACAACAGTTTTAGTAAATTTCTAATTTCATGTCCCTGGCTGAACCCATGTGATTTGCACTTCCTCATCCAGTTGTGCACTGTTACACCTGGCATCCTTAGCGTGGTTTCTCCCTAATGTTTTGCCTTCAGACCTCCTGCTTTTTGCGGACTTCTTTTTTTGCTGGCCTTAGGAATCTGCACACTTTAACACGGCTATCCAGTGCTAAAGTGCTGGTGCTCTTTCCCTAAAACATGGTAACATTGACTCATACCCAACTGGCATATTCAATATACTTCTAATTCTCTAGTCAAGTGGCACTACATGTGCTCAGGGCGTGTAAATTAATTGCTACTAGTGGGTCTGCAGCACTGGTTGTGCCACCCATTGAAGTAGTCCTCTAAGCATTTCTCAGGCATGTCATTGCAATGCCTGTGTGTGCAGTTTTAACCTGCCATTCTGACCTGTCAAAATAAACCCTTTTGCCAGGCACGAACTCTTTTTAAATACATATGTCACCCTTAATGTAGTCCCTAGACAGCGTAAAAGCAGGGTGCAGTGTATTAAAAAAGTTGGACATGTACTTTCAAGTTGTACATGTCCTGGTAGTGAAAAACTCTTAAATCTGTTTTTCATTACTGCAAGGCTTGTCTCTCTCATAGGATAACAGTGGAGTTCCCTTATTACATTTTAGAAGTGTAACCTCCAAATGGGAAGAGAAAACCCCTTCAAGTTTGGTGTCTCTGACTGACTGACTGACTGAGATATTTATAAAGTGCTCTAATGCCGAGGCGTCTTGGCGCTGAGGAAATAGCCAACCACCAGAATTAACAGGCCTAGGGCTTAGTGAAGAGCCATGTTTTGATCATCTTTCTAAAGAGATCCCTGCTTGACTGCAGTCTCATGTGGATTGGGAGGGAATTCCACAGCTTGGCCGCTTGGTAGGAGAACCCCCTGCCGCCCCATCTGGCTCTGCTTATAGTAGAGAGCAGGACCAATCCGGTGTTTGCTGACCTGAGACAGCGTATTGGTAGATATCTTGGGAATAGAGATTGTATAGCTGACGCCCCTCCTCCATAAAGGGCTTTATGGACTATACATAGAGCCTTGAAATCTATTCTTCGACGAACTGGTAGCCAATGGAGACTTTTAAGGCTTGCGGATGTTGGGTGGTATTTAGGTAATTCTAGCAATACTCGTGCAGCTGCATTTTGTAGAGACTGTAGTTTAGAGAGTTGTCTAACGCCAGCCCCTAGGTATAGCGAATTACAATAGTCTATTCGGGACAACACCAATGCACCAACTACCGTTTTTCTTAACGAAGATGGAATGAATGGAAGGATCTTCCGTAAAATTTTCAGCGTGAAGAAACAGGCCGATGTCACTTGATTAATCTGGGAGGCAAGAGTTAAGTCCTTATCTACCAGGAACCCTAGATTTCTAGCCTTCAGAGCAGTGACCGGAAGAGTTCCTGCTTCAGGCGGCCACCAGAGTTCACTCCAGACAGAGGGTTTTTGCCCGAACTCTATGACCTCAGTTTTTTCTGTATTTAGCTTCAAAAAGTTTAGGTTCATCCAGGCCATCAGAGCCCTTAGGCAGTTCCGGAACCTTTCCGCTGTCAGGTGCAGGTTTTGCGCAACTGACACCACTAATTGGGTGTCGTCCGCGTAGGATACAAGAGAAAGACCATGGCTTTTTATAACTCTAGCCAAAGGGGCAACATATACATTGAACAGGGTAGGGGAAAGGGCCGAACCTTGGGGCACTCCGCACGGAAGTGTGAACTTTCCTGACTGGAGTCCATCCCAGTGAATTGTCTGTTCCCGGTTTGCCAGGTATGAGGCTAGAAGATCCAGTGCCTTCTCCCCAATACCAGCTTCTTTCAGCCTTTGTACCAACACCGTATGATTTACGGTATCGAATGCTGCAGTAAGATCAAGTAATATCAGGATGGCCCTACCGCCTCCGTCCATCACCTTTCTAATCTCTTCTGTCGCCATGATCAAAGCTGATTCTGTTGAATGCTGAGCTCTGAAACCATGTTGTGTGGGGTCTAGGACACTATTATTATCCAGGTATTCCATCAGTTCTCTGTTTAGTGGTTTCTCGAGTATCTTAGAAGGAAACGGGAGGCAAGAAATAGGTCGATAGTTCTTGACCTCCAAAGGGTCGAGTGAAGTTTTTTTTAAAATGGGTCTGATACAGACTTTTTTCCAACACATTGGGAAAACCCCCGTAGTTATAATTGTGTTCAGTAAAGGGGTCAGACAGGCACTGATCAGCTCTGGGGCTAAGTGTATGATAGAGGGGGGGCAAGGGTCCAGAGGGGAGCCAGACTTGGTTTTCAACAGTAGACCAAGCACTTGACTCTGTTCTAACAATTGGAACCGTATCAAACTGGCTCCAGGGGCCGTCTCCTCTAGTCCTTCTAACCCATTGCCCATGGGAATTGGTACTGAGTTTGTGAGCTCACTATATACTGACTCTACTTTATGTTGAAAAAAACCAGCCATGTTATCCACTATTGCTTGATTTGGTGAGAACACCGTATCCCGTGGGCAGTTGGATAGAATAGTGGCAGTTTTAAACAATTCTTTGGAGGAGTTTGACGCCTCCTGTATTTTAGCCGTGAAATATTTTGATTTGGCTAGCTTTATAGAGGACTTATATTCCTCTAATACTGAATTATATTGCCTCCTATGTTCCGCGCTATAATTTGATCTCCAAATTCGCTCCTGACGTCTGCATTTGATTTTCAGCTGTTTAAGCTCAATCGAGTACCAGGGCGAGGAGACTTGTCTAGTCCTTTGATGCTTAGAACCTTCCGGTGCCAACTTATTTACTGCCTGAGTTAACCAGGTTTCATAGTTGTTTGCTGCCACATCTGAGTCCAGAACATCTGGTAAATTCTTTGACAGGGCTGAAATCAGATCCTGTTCATTGATTGATTTCCAGGGGCGAGATCTCCCCCTCGAGGAGCTGACCCTGCGGCCATCGCTGGTTGCTACCATCCGGACGTTAAAATGGACTGCGGAATGGTCTGACCATGTTAATTGTTGAACTCTCGTCACTTCTGTGGAGGTATTATTTGTGAAAAGTCCGTCTAGCGTATGGCCAGCTATGTGCGTAGGTTCTGATACTAGCTGGCTCAGGCTATATGCGGCCATGTTATCAATCAGGCTAGCTGTGTCGGTATCATTATTTAGTTCCAAGTGGAAATTGAAATCTCCAAGGATTGTAAAAGAGGTGGTGTCCAGACATGATTCTAGGAAAGTCAGCATTGAATCACATTTTAATATTCAGCACACAATTAAGTCGGATTTTAAATTGCAATTTTGAAAATGGCACTTTTATTAAGTTGCTGTTTTCTTGCCTTAGCCATTCTTGTGCCTGCAACCTGTGTCCCACTGTATTGTTGTGCTCCTATTCGCTCTTGCATTTATTAATTCATTAAATTTATTGTCCGGCTGGACATCTTCAATATAGCACTGACTCAAGTCTATATTAATCACATCATTATTGTGTCTTTTAAGGACCATTGTTTTTGTAAAAAAAAAATAATTAAAAAAAATGCAAACTGGCTCTGGTCACATGACTGGGTGTAGTTGGCTGTTGGGTTATGGGTATTCCTCCTAGGCACCCACACACAAGGGGAGCTTAGGTGTGACTAAATGGGCCATCACTGGCAGGGTGGAAGGAAGGATCTCGGGCCAGCCTCGTTTTACGCCTGAATAGGCTGTGGTGTGTCTCCACACAAAGGGCTGCCTACCCCTGTAGTTAATCGGGAGCCAGGGCAGGGAAGGCAGGGCATCTGTGCACTTCAAAGGCATACCTCTAGAAGTCTCTCAAATGAAGGCACAAATGAAGGACACCACAACTTCAGTACACTTCTGGACCTGTGGATACTCTGCTAGGAAGAAGGACTGTTGTGTTGCTGAAAGGACTGCCACGCTGCTGGACTGCTGCTCTGAAAGAACTGCTTCCCTGATGTGATGACCTGCTTCCTTTCTACCCTCTTTACGAGTGTTGAGGACTGGACTTGCATCTTTTCAACCCAGCGTGACTCCAAGGTCTAGTTGGATGTTCTCCTGATCTGAAGCTGCAGGGACATAACAGGCTTCCAACAACCTTGACCTGGACTCTGCCATCTGTGAGTCTACCCTGCCAAGTGGTACCACCCTAGTCATGGACCCTTGGAAGTGGGACTAAGGTGCTTACCAGTGGAACAGATGCATCTTCTATGCTGAGGCACACACCTGAGCAGAACTGATGCATCTCCTCATCTGAGCAGTGATCCTCGAACAGAACCGGCACATCGCTGCTGCTGAGTGGATTGGACTCGTCCCAAAGACTCGCATCACCTAAACAATCTTATGAACCGGTGCATCACCGATGACGAGGTGCATCTCCAGGCCAGTTCCTTGCATTTCCCATCGACGGTAGCCTCGACAACGACGGTGAAGTCCGCATCGCAGCTCATGTGAACAAATGCATCGCCAGCTGCGGGCCATATCCCCAACACCAGGACTTCACATCACAAGCCCCGTCGGTGGGATGCTCAAGGATGACGCAACAGGACCTCGCACCGCAGCCTTGCAGCATCTCAGGACCGACGCGTTGCGTCAGCTGTGTGGCACTTCTTCGATATGGATCCATGCAGCGCTCTGCAACCAGGATTTAAGGTACTCTGTTCAGAGGGCGTAACTGGGTCCCTGTAGCTGGCACGCTCATCATCGTGGTCGGTCTGAACTTGTGACTTTGTCTTGGTCCAGAGCGAGGGCTTTCTGCTTTTCGGTGTTATTTTTACTATAAACTTTAAAATTCAATATCTCTGGTTCTACTAATTGGATTTTGTTTTGGTCTTGTTATATTTGTTAAAAATCACTCTATGTTTCTAAACGTGGTGTGGGATCTTTTGTGTGGTGTTTTCAGTGTTTTACTGTTTGAAGTGTGGCACAACTACTTTACACATTGCCCCTAAGTTAAGTCTGACTGCTCTGTGCAAAGCTCTTAGGGGTTTGAGCACAGGTTAATTTGGGGTTTGCTTGTGCCTTACCCTGACTAGATTGTGGTTACTGTTTGACCAGGGCTTACACCCCAGTCAACCAGTAACCCAATTTCTAACATGCACCTAATCTCCCCAAGTAGCTAGGTTGCCCAACCGGCTGGATTTCAAAGAACATTTCAAAGTATTTCACAACAAGGAGTGAAAGTTGTCTGCACCCCAGATACAGGTTGCATGTCTCTGTGAAAGAAAGGCAATACACTAAGAAGCAGATTTACTTAGCCTTTGCATCACCATACCCTGCCAAGGCGAAGGATTGTGACGAAAAAAGCTTATTTTGAATTCACAAAGTCACACAAGCCTGATTTGTGTGGCCTTGCATGGCTTTGTAAAGAAATGCAATGCAATGTAGTGTCTTGCACTGCTTTTTATTGCATTTCTTAGTGGTAGATGTTCCAAGGTTGGAGCACGGGCATTCCCATGCATCCACCCATGGATTTCATGCAATTCCAGATTTACTAATGTTTGTAAAGCTGCAATTGTGTGAAATTGGTATGCCTAGCACAGAGAGGTGTAACAAGGAGAAATATGTTTATTTCTCCTAGTTATTTCCTCTTTATGTGCATGATGCATTCAGAATAACATATATAAATAGGAAAATGCCTATCTGGATTGTTTTGTTGCAGGAAGGTATTCCTTCCTGCACAAAAACAGCTCTGCCGATAACACAGGCACCCTTGCAGCATGGTGCAAGGGTGCCTGCGTTCGCACTAGGTAGCAACACTAGGAGAGAGCTGAAGAGTGCCATATCTTTGTAAATATGGCGCTTTTCATCCCTCTCCCATTCACGCAATGCTGTACAGCACCCTGCTCTGCTGCTCTGCAGTGCATCATTTCTTAGTAAATTTGCTCCTAAATCTCTTCAGTTGAGGGACAAAAAGAATTTGCGTAATGCAATGTGCAAGGCTCATAAAGAGTCTATTTCAGCTTCTACCACCGCCGCTGCCAAAAAACCCAGCAAGCTTTTCAAAGTGGTGAACTATTTTCTGTCACCTAGTGCTTCTCACAACATCCTGATCCCATCAGCCATAATGTGCAAAGAACTCTCGGACGTCTTCTATACTAAAATCCCAAAAATGTATGACAAGTTTCCCTCGCAAGAGGCTACAATCTTCATCGGCGACAAAAATACCCATCTTGGACCACTGATATCCAACTTACATCCCCTCATGCTCAAGGACTCATCCATCCTATTGGCCAGCTGTAAATCTGGGTCCCACTGGACCCGTGCTCCCGGACATCCTTAAATTGGCTGAATCAATAATCAACCCCATCTTTAATAATCTTTAATACGCTGATAAATGCTTTCCTGGAGGAAGCGACAGTGTGACAGAGCTGAAAGCAGGCTAGGCTTCTACCTCTATTGAAGAAAGCTAATGCGGACCCCAAGGTGCATAGCAACTTCAGGCTTATCTCCTTGTTTCCAGCTGTGGTCAAAATCTCCAGTTTTAAAAAAAATAACAACCTGCTCCTTGACTCTCAGTTGCACTTTTGTGCAGGATACAGCATGGAATCTGCTCTCCTTGGGGGGGGGGTCGCTTAATTCATTAAGGTCAATCTTGATCAGGGTTCAGTAGCCATGGTTTTCTATATTCACTTGACAGTGGCCTTTAATTTGGTCTCCTACTCCATTCTCTTGGACAAATTATGGGATGTGAGTATCCAAGGTCCTGCCTGGGCCTGGCTGAAGTCCTATCTGGAGGACCCTTCACAAAGGGTTTTTCTACCCCCCTTCACATTCACAGCTAAACCGCTTGATTGCAGGGTACCTCAGGGACCTTCCCTGAGTCCAATGCGTATTAATATTTACCTGGCCCCTTTGGCTAAGCTAGTGAAGGCATGGGGCATAAAGGTCATCTCTTATGTAGATGACACGCATTTGATGCTCTCATTCCAGGAAAAGGAGGTGGGAGCATTGACTGCATTTAAGGGACGTCTGAGGGCTGTCGGCAAATGGATGAATGTGAGTTGCCTCAAATTAAACTCTGATAAAACAGATACATACTCTTTTTGGCACTGACAGTCACCTAGACTCTTACAACTGGTGGCCTTCTGAGATAGGCTCCCTTCCCTCCACTGCATCGATGGAAAGAAACCATGGGGTCAAATTCGACACCAACCTTCTCCTTTGAACCTCAGGTTAAATCTGTGACTGCCAGCTGTTTTCTCATGCTGACATCAGTCAGAAAGATGATCCACTTGATCCCGGAAGAAAGCCGTAAATCTGTCATCCACGTCTGGTAACATTAAAACTAGATTATGTGAATAGCCTATACTTGGGTTTACCATCTTATCTGTTTCACTGCCTGCAGATTATTCAGAAGGCGGCAGCCTGGCTGATTCTGAAGATACCAGCTCACGCCTCTGTCGCAGCTCCCTTGCACAGTCTTCATTGTTTGCCCATTGTTAGCAGCATTAAATTTAAAGCCTTAACATTTGCCTACAGAGCGTGTGAGTAAAAAGGCCCCTGCTATCTGAGGAAAAGACTTCTTCCCTACCATCAGGAGAGATCACTTTGCTCCAATGGAAAGAAAATTCTACATGTTCCGAGGGTAAGCAACAGAGGAGTTTTCAGAAAGGGAGAGGGGCAGATATGTGTCAGGCTTTTTGCATTTTGTATTTATGTTGTGCAAGGATCTCTGGGAGAACTGTTGCAGTAACGCCTATATCCATAAGAAGAACTGAAAAACGCTGCAGAAATTATTAGGTGGAGAAAGTGTGAGACCTTTAATTTGATCTGCTTATGAGTTTTCATGAATAATAGACAATAAGGGCATTTTAAAATCACCTTCATGGCTACTTTTTAGCAGAGAGCTGACTTGTACAGGACATAAAAGAAGACGACTTTTCTGCTGCTGAATAAATTCCTATCTGACTGATAAAGGACTGTGGAGTGAATTATGTCTCCGGCTTAATTTTGAATCTTCTGGGCTGCTCCAGTGATTAAGAATAATAAGGTTTGGCTGATCTCCAAAGACATAGAGGTCCAAGTTCTTTTCAGTGGAGACTGCTTGTCCTGAGGGATGTCCCCTCAGAGGTGAAGAATGCAAAAAATGGGCCCTGGAGACAAAGAAATCCACATTAGCCTGGAAGTAAACAAGTGGAGCAGTTGCAACTGAGCAATTATTCTGTCTTCCCATTTGACATTTCTCCTTTGCCTCTTGATAGTGAACATGTCCTGCAAAAAAGGGTTTTGCAACTGTTCTAGAGAACTCCATGACCAGTTGTAACTGTGCATTTTGCTGTTGGTCTGAACTTGAGTTGTGAGGAGTCACATGTGGCCTGGCGACCAGTGTGTTTTATTTGAGATAATTTTGACATATTGACCTGTTCCCCTGAGAGGAAAACATTTCAAGCCTTAATGTTTACAAAATTACCTAAAAATGACATTATTTACCAGGCAGTTTATTTTACTCCCATGGTTTGACTATGACTATCAAGGCTCTATGACAACTGTGGAAAAGAAGCATCCATCTTTGAAGAGTCCTGCTGAGACATATCTATCATCTTTTTACACTGAAGATTTTTTTCTATCTTTAGAATTTTATTTAAAGTGAAAATTATGGCCATAACGAACCACGTGATATTTCCAGCCCGTGCACCACTACAGGGTGGCTTTGAAGGGTCACTTCACCTAATAGTATAAGATTGTTTTGGCTTTGTGAGAGCTCAGTGTCAGGCTTGCACTAACCATGTGTGCAAGATCCAACGGGACCAATGTTCTTTCAGTCTCTCACCTTCCACACCGATGTCCACAAACACTAAAACATGAGGTCAGTGGTAAGAGCAGAGAAAGAGGAATCGTATAAGGGAGGAAAAAGAGACTAAGATCTCCACACTCTGCCTCATCACTTCTGGGGTCAAGAAGGTGTGTAGTAGATCGCAATACAAAGAGACACCTTTAATTACTTATTATTGAAACACTGATTATGACTTGTAATCTCTTAGAATGCCCAACCTTCAATGCTTTGACATGCAACTGGAATTTCCAGAAAGCTAAATATAAAGAAACATGAATATCTTGTTAAATATGTATGATTGTAGGAGCCCATCAGAGGGCGTAATAGCTCATTATGGGACTAACCTTCACGTTTCTGCCCGGAAACAGCTGACCCGTGATCAAGGAGCAAGGAGTTCCGAAACGCGTAGGGGAGAGGCCGTGTAAATATCCGGAAGCGTTTTCTGTTTTTAAAGAATAAAGAACACTGCTGCGAAAGCTGGGTTGCTTGCCTTTGTGTGCGTCTTCGTGATGGGCAACCTTTGAAATGAATTATACCGGCTGGTCCAGGCCGGGAAGACGGCACCACCATATGATTGCTATGGACTGTTGATGCCAGATACACTGACATCGATATAACAGAAGGGCAAGTTGAAATTTAAAGTATGGCTAACGGGACCGGAGGCTCTATGGAGAGCTTAACAGAAATTGTTTTGAGGCAGAACCCATCGAGGGTATTATTTCAGCGTTAAGGACTACAAGTCCCAGGAGGCGTATGATAGTAGGAGCCCATCAGAGGGCGTAAATAGCTCATCATGGGACTAACCTTCACGTTTCTGCCCGGAAACAGCTGACCCGTGATCAAGGAGCAAGGAGCTCTGAAACGGTAGGGGAGAGGCCATGTAAATATCCGGAAGCGTTTGCTGTTTTTAAAGAATAAAGAACACTGCTGCGAAAATTGGGTTGCTTGCCTTTGTGTGTGTCTTCGTGATGGGCAACCTTTGAAATGAATTATACTGGCTGGTCCAGGCCGGGAAGACGGCACCACCATATGATTGCTATGGACTGTTGATGCCAGATACACTGACATCGATATAACAGAAGGGCAAGTTGAAATTTAATGTATGGCTAATGGGACCGGAGGCTCTATGGAGAGCTTAACAGAAATTGTTTTAAGGCAGAACCCATTGAGGGTATTATTTCAGCGTTAAGGACTACAAGTCCCAGGAGGCGTATGATTGTAGTAGCCCATCAGAGGGCGTAAATAGCTCATTATGGGACTAACCTTCACGTTTCTGCCCGGAAACAGCTGACCCGTGTTCAAGGAGCGAGGAGCTCCGAAACTCGTAGGGGAGAGGCCGTGTAAATATCCGGAAGCGTTTGCTGTTTTTAAAGAATAAAGAACACTGCTGAGAAAGCTGGGTTGCTTGCCTTTGTGTGCGTCTTCGTGATGGGCAACCTTTGAAATTATATATATATATCTCCCTATGTTTATAAAAATTGTCTCAAGTTATGCCCTTTTACCACCTTTTGTGGAAAATGAGGATAGTTTCTACTTAATTTCTATATAATTAGTAAATAAGCAACTTCTGGAGGGTGCACTTTAGGTGTACCGGTAGGGCGGGTGCCAGTTTTGAGTGTGTGTGGAAGAATGTGTGTGGCTGCAGTGGCTGTCCCAAGTGGCCAGGTGGCCAGGTAGAGCCTATCTTAAGTGAAGGGACCCTGTGCATCAATCTGGGATAATGTTAGTCACTCTGTCTGGTAGGTTTGCTCTGAGCAGTCAAACGAGCAGTTGATGATGACTGTACCCGGAAGCCTCCTGGTGGGTGCACTTTAGTTGTACCGGAGGGGAGAATGTCTGTGTTGAGGGCGTGAGGAAGGCAGGTGCAACCACAATGGGCGGCCCAGGTGGCCAGGTGGGGCCTATCTAATTGAAGGGGCCATGTGCATCAGTCTGGGATAGTGTTAGTCAACACTGTCCAGGAGTTTTACGTTGAGCTGTCAAATGGGTAGTTGACGAGGACTGTACCTGACAGACTCCAGCGTGGTGTGCTTCAGGTGCACCAGTCTTAAGGTGCATCCCTAGGAACCCTCGGACGTTTTGGTATGCCAGGTAAGGACTCAGTAGGTGGGGGTGGCCCCTCAGCTGAGTGAGGTGAAGGGGGTAGTGTGGGCCTCAAGTTGACCTGTTGAACCTTCTATGGAGGGATTTTTATGGTCCCTGATTGGTGTTCATGTTGACAGCATGGATGCTGAGAAGTGGCCTTAAGAGGGTCCTGGGTGAGGAATGTCCCATACAGTGATTAGCGGTGCTTCCTGTTGACCCGTTGGGGCTTAAGAGAGACTACAGGTGAGGAGTTCTTGCGTGGGAACTCCCTGGGGGTGACGCTTGTCAGGGAGCACTCCGTGATTGTGCTGGGGTCTCCTTAGGGGCCACAGTTATCCCAAGAGGGTGTGATGGGAGCGTAGACCCCAGAGTAACAAGTGTGAGTGAGGACCAGAGGTCCTGAAAGGGGTCTGTGTCTGCATCTTTAGGATGTAGTGACCCAAATGAGTGAGGGTACTGGTTTGTGTATGCTCCAGATGGGGACCAGCCAGTGACCCATGAGCCAGGTTACAGACCTGTATGTTGTGTTGGTGTCAGAGCTGAGGCACTGACCATTGCCAGGAAAAGTGTGTTGAATCCAGCGTTGCATGGCCTAGAGCAAGGGTGGGCCTAGACCTGTTCAGTTCACCTAGTTGGTTAGTGTAATGGAGGCATCTGATTTAGAAGCAGAAGGGTTCTTAGTGCTATCTGGGTTCCCTTGAGGGAGAGGTGGCCACATGTTTGAGTTAGGTGGGTGCTCCTAGCATAAAAAAGGCAAGTGGGAGGTCTCAGTGGTAGCGGACAACTGGAGAATGGTGTGTCTGGTCAGAAACCATTTCCACTTGTTACTACTGACTATTTAAAAGTATCCCTAAGCAATGGCTATTTCTTCCTTAGTTTCAGCTGGCAGCGGTGGAGTGTGTTGCAGTTGGGTTCTGCCCATTCAGTGCACCCAGATTTTTTGCTTTCTGATCACCCAGTTTTGGACTTTTTACAGTGGGTGAATCTCACTACTTGTGTCTCACCCACGGTAATCACATGGTAAATAAATTGACTGCACGTCTTTACTGCCAGTGTCCACCTTTTAAGATAAGGCCGCTGCAACGCAGCTAGGGAAAGGGGTACTTGGCACTTGTGAGGGCTGAGTGTATGAGAAAACCATTGTGCGCAGCCCAGTAACTGTAGCCTGGTGCACCGGGGACTCTGCAGAGTTAGATATTGACCTGTGGTGGGCCTTATAATATTATTGGCCACTCATAGGTAAAGTTGGTATGGTTTACTGTTTGATACTTTATTATATACATAAGGGAATATCTGCTTAAAAGCACAGTCTCACTCCCCTTTGGCCTACAAGGTCCAGCAAGATATCAAACGGGGGGCAGGTGTGCACCCAGTTCAAATTGTAAGTCCCAAGAAGATATATGTACATCTTATGGGTCAGTAGATATCAAAAGGGGAAAGAGAAGCATCAGGTGATTTTGACCCCACTCAGCTTCCAAGTTTATAGCAACAGAAATCAAAAGAGTGTGGGACTGTGTGTTCTGGAGGGATCTCGATAGGAAAATTCTGTAGGACCCTCAACAGCTTTTTTCAGTCGATGGCATATGCTTTACCATTGATGTACTAATAGTTGGTAGCATCATTATTGGGTCTTATTTCCTCCACCAGGAGGTGATACCTCTGACTAGAGAGATTAGTTGAGATCCGCATAAGAATAGGTGCTTTAAAATTACCTCTTATCTAGAAAAATTATTTAATAAAAAATCTAGATAGGGGTAAGGTTAAAATAAAAAAAAGTGGATGTGCAATGGGGATATACAGTGGGCCCCTCACATTGCATAGCAAAAAAGATCTACATGTTTCAGCCCACCTGCACCCTCACTGGGTCGGCGGCTTTCGTCAGGACCAATAATATAGGTGATCCCTTTGTTTAATTCCTTCCGGATAGAGAGTGAACACTGTTCTCAACTTGTTATGGTTTTAAATGGGCCCCATAGGTTCCGTGGGAAAGACGGTATGGCAGCCCTCTTATGGCGCAGCACATCCGTTCGGTCTGGTCCCTCCCATCCTGGATGTTCTTATGGGTCATCCAGAATTTTTATATTTCTCTGGCTCAGCTCACAATCAGAGTCGAAGCCTGTTGTCACCCTGCTGGGTGAAGTTGGTTACTCTGCTCCCCAGCAGGGTACCAAAGTCCTCCCCTCATAGAAAGAGTAAGTAACAGAGCTTCCCTCAGCTCCTGAGGAAGAAGGGGTGGGAAAGAAAATCTGCATCTTTTAATTAACTGTCCCACTGTACCAGGGAGTGAGACAGCCTAGGCCCACTGAACAAAGAGGAAGCCCAGACAACTGGAGCCAATGCAAGAGTCTCCTCTTTGAAGTTTTCGTGGAAAAGGCCCTGGCGGTGATGTCAAATAGGGCAGAGCTGAGGCTCCCAAAGAAGATGTGGCCAGTGACTTCTGGACAGCACAAATTTGAACTGTCCCAGCATGCTGTACAGGAGGATGGGGTGAGGGGTGATGTGGCCAGGGTTGCCTGGTTTCTAGAACCTTCCCCCCATTTAAAGACTCTTGCACACGGGAGAGAGAGTGTTTTTTGATGTTGGACTTGGGCACTAGAACTTGATGGTGGCTGCAGCCATGGACAACTGGAATGACAAGCCTCTCTAAAGTCTCTGCCCACAGTTCACCCCAGGACCAGTGGGTCTTTCCAAGGACCAGTAAGGCTGGCCCCCTTATACCCCCTCAAGGACCAGTTGGGGGAAGATCTGGACTTCTGTGCCCCAAAGGAGAAAAGGAGCACCAGAGACCAAGAAAAAGAGAAAAGCTGAAATAGGGAGTAAGTGGAACCAGTCCCCTGCAAAGTACATTGCTGTCTAAACCAGGCAGCCTATTGAAACTGCTCCTGGTGCCTAGAGCTCACCACCAGGAAAAGAATAAGCCCAGGATCATCCACATCAGCCCCATGGGGCCTGAGTTGTGGCCTTTTCAATGATTTGACCTTTGACCCCAGGGAGGAAATAGAGCACAATGGGCTGCGCTGCTGTTTTTATAACTTACCCCCGAAGTGGGCCATGACCCTGGGGTCAGCACAGGAATCGTTATTATTGTTTTGGGGGTGGAGCAGGCATGCATGGGGCTCCGTCCTCCATGCTTAGATTGTCCCCAGGGGCCCCATATCCCCAGGGGCTGACACAATACTGACGGGCCCCTAGCCCAAAACAACATGCAGACACATCCTTATGGATGCTTTAATGGGGTCCGGGACCCCATCTCGAGGCCTGACACCCAGAAGACCAATGGTGGAAGCCTCATCCCCCACTTCCTGTGCCTGTGTCTGGGGGAGCGGGCGACCACCACAAAAGCACCACCATGCCCACACAGTGTGGGCAGGGAGAACACAGCTGCCTGCTCCCAAAGTGGCAACAAGGAGTGCTGACTGAGTGGAAGCCAGCTGGGCCAGCCTTGAGTGGGCTCCCCGGGCTGCCCCCAACACAAGAAGCACACGGGTGTCCGGTGGGCACAGACAGCCGGGATAAAAGAAGAAAAAGAAAGAAAAACACCAAAAGCAAAGCAACTCTCCAGGAGAGCCAGAGAGCCACTCATAAAATATTCACTGCTTCCCCCATAATGCCTCAGGAGATTGTTATTTGCCTATTTTTCTTGCTTGAGATTGTCCCAAAACAGGCAGCGGCACCACTAATGGACTTAAGGAATGTTGATGGGGCTGAAGGAGTTACAGCAGTCCCAGAGAAGACATTTTGAAAATAGCCCTATGTTTGCCGGGTCAATTAAATTATGACTCCCCTGGCTGTTCAGGCTGAATTTAAGCATACTCAAGGCTGAAGCTTTGTTTTTTTTAGATGAGAGTACAGCATCCTCTAGGGATTTGATCTACGGCTGCCTTTTATGTGGCTTTATGTGGCCTGAAGGCGTATATGAAGTACATAGACACATGTTACATTTCTTTCCAATGTTTTATTACCATTTATGCCGATATTGATTGTTGAGCAATATTGAAAGGCTTTATTGAGAATAATTATTATATTTACTTATGGTTGATATTGAATACAGTGAGATGAGGGTGGTTTTTACCTGTGAAATATTCAATCTTTTAATATGGTTATTTTTGACAGAGGCAGTAGGCTTGTCAGATATGTTGTTGTGGTGACCCCTTCACAAGGCCAATAGGCCTGTTTTATTTAAAGTGATATCCCATATATTGTAATGTGTTATCTTGTATGAGTGGCTGGATACTGTGAATTCGGGGGTCAAATGTGATTGCAGAATGTCACCTAAGGTATTTCTATCTGCCTTATGTATATATTTATAAGTTAATGTGAGTATTTAGTAGTGTATGTGTAACAAATGAACTTTTCCTTTTCTAAAGAAAAAGCACTGACTGGACATTCATTTATTGAGTGTTATTATTGCTTGACAGTGAATGGTGATTACTAGCCCACACCACCTCCCCTGAGTAGGCCTTGGACTGCTCTGCTTCGCTACCCTGTGAGAGTCTAGGGCTACAATGGGGTGCTTGGTTCCCAGTACGGGGACATTGTGGCCCTTTTACTTTTGCAAGCCTTACATACTGAACAAATAATGCCTTATTGGCATTGCATATTATAGATTCATACATTAGATCTATTTTAGGAAATCTTTCACCTTCTTTTTGAATGAAGTCTGTATTTCATACCTGGATTTAGTGCCACCAAGTGAGTGTCAGAGAGAAGACTGACTGCATCTTGGGAAAATATATATATATATGATCAGTTGCGCTATTTTTGCTTAGATCATGTGCCTGGTAACATCAGAGGGGGGGACAGACAACTCAAACTCCGGAGACTAGAGTCCAGATATATTATAGATATTCAAACTAAAATACCTCATGGACTCAACAACGGGGAGGAATTGGCCATACATCTTCAAGGTAGTAATGTTAGATTCTGGATTGTAAATATTTGTAAATATCAGCACCATGAAATGAAAAGGTTTCTTTGTTTTTCTTTTTGTCTCTCTTCTTTCTTTCTTTTCATTTTCTCTTTAGTTGGTGGGGAACGAGTATTCAATGGGTGTATAGTGATGTTTCATTGTACATATTTGGCATAGGATATGCCCATCTTGGGCCCAATCATGTGATATATCCAGAATTGCCTATAACGAACAAATATTTGAAATGGATTAACAAAACATGTTCAGCAAAGCCCATTCAGGGCAAGATATTTATTTATTCATGTATATTTGACCATATGAATTTAGTAATGAGAACATGATCGAAAGAATGTATTTTGCATGTTTTAAGATGGCTGAAATGTTTTGCGTTTCCATCAAAATAGTCCTTTGTTTGTTTTGACTCTATTCAAACCACCAATGAATTGTGTGTGTATATTTAAATGACGCTGTCTCGGGCTGCGGATTAATATTGAAAAAGGCAGTCGCCGAAACGCGTCTTGTGTGCTACAAACCCGAATGAAATCTGGGTTAGAAGTTTCCCGCAAGTGCTGTACTTTGTACTTTGCAGCTAAAAAAAAAAATATATATATATATATATATTCACTGAAAAAACCATAGGTTTTAGGGACAGTTATAGTTAGTTGGACATTGCACTCGTACAAAACCCGTGAAATTCCCCCGTTATAGTTAGTTCAGCTAACTATAACTCGCACCCCCGCAATGCACTGCTGATGGCGTCACATATTACATCACTCATGACATGGTCAGTGACATCACTGATGACATCACTGATGACATCTCAAATGACATCACTGATGACATCATCCAGTGACTGTGTGTTTCTGTAAAGTTTAAATATTTTTAATAAATATAGGGAAAGGCGTATTGAAGAATGAGTGGGTGTATAAGTGTCTGAATGGATGATTTAGTAGGTGCGTGACTGACTCTATAAGTGAGTGATTTAACGTATCTTACTGAATGCATGGGTTAGTGACTAAACTGGGTGAATGTCTGTATCCGTCTGTCTGTTGCTGTGTAAGTGGCTGCATGTGTTTGTGAATAGCTACATGAGTGTCTATATGAGTTATTGAATGGTTGTCTGAGTATCTGTATGGGTGCCTGAGTGTTTGTGTGGGAGGGGTGTGTGCGACTCTGTGCATAGATGTGTGAGTGGGTAATTCACTGGGTGGATGGTTTCAAGAGTGCATCTGTGATAGACTGTATGGGTGGGTAAGTGTGTGTAAGAGTGTGTTAGTGAGTGAATGTATGTACCAGTGGTACATGTGTGAGTAACTACATATGTAAAAGGCAGTATATATGTGTGTTGGAGTATATAAATAGCTATAAGCGAGAGTGAGTGATTGTGATAGTGGCTGTATGGATGAGTGTGTGCTTGTATCAGTGATTGTATAGGAGCGTAACAATGTGCTAGTATTTGTATGATTAAGTGAGCTGGTGTGTGTATAACTGTATAGGTGAGTAAATGGCAGTGTGTTTAATTATTTGCATGACTGACTAGGAGTGTGACTACCTCTATGGATGAGTGGCGGTGTTTGAGTGTCTATATAGGAGTAAGAGTGCATATGATAGTCCTGTACTGAGTGACCATAAGTATGAGTGACAGTACGGGTGAGTGAGTGGATGTGTGTGTGTAGACCTAAGAAACAGTGAGTGGGTATGTAGTTATTGGTTTTGGAGTGTCTATGGTTTTGCGAATGGCAGTCTGTAATTTAGATTGGGTGTATCAAAGGTTATATTAGGGTGTGAGGAGCTGCATCAGATTATCACGTGGATGATGTCATCAGTGATGTCATTTGAGATGTCATCAGTGATGTCACTGACCATGTCATGAGTGATGTAATATGTGACGTCATCAGCAGTGCATTGCGGGGCGCGAGTTATAGTTAGCTGAACTAACTATAACGGGGGAATTTCACGGGTTTTGTACGAGTGCAATGTCCAACTAACTATAACTGTCCCTAAAACCTATGGTTTTTTCAGTGAATTTCAAAGGTTTTTAAATGCTAATTTCTAACTATAACATATCTGAAACCTATGGTTTTTTCAGTGAATTTCAAAGGTTTTTTAAATGCTAATTCCTAACTATAACATGTCTGAAACCTACGGTTTTTTCAGTGAATTTCAAAGGTTTTGTAAATGACAATTTTTAAATGTATTAATTGTTATATTAATTTTTTTCATACTGATTTATTACATTTTTAGAATTTTTTTTTTACATATTTTATTTTTTAAATTACATTGTAATTACATTATACATTACATTACAAAAAATACTTTCTCAGAATGAATTACTTTAGTTTAAATACTTTGCACATAGGCAATAGACTTTTAAGTACAGTAGTTACAGTTGTTGCAATGGGCAACACATTTTCAAACACAATGCAACATTCAGCTCAATGTGAATTTCTAGTTAAATGCAATTAGTTACTTTATGGATTACTTTTCTAACCACAGGACTGGATCCTAGATTCAGTCCTGGTACATCTCCTGTAAACAGTTGAGTAAAAGCGTTTTGGTTACAGTCGTGATTTTTAAGGAATATTATTGTATTTTAAAAGTTGACACTTAGAAACTTTTTCTCATAGAATCACCAATGTTATCCTATGGAAGGAAATTCACTTAGCAGGTAAAAACTGTTATCATTACTTTTTCTTACTCAGTGTTGGATCCTGGATCCAGCACTGGTGCATCTCCTGTAAACAGTTGAAAGAATGCGTTTAAGTCATACAGGCGATTTTTAAGGAATATTTGTAGTTTGTGAAAATCGACACTTTGAAACTTTTCTGCTGAAAACCAGACAATGGATTCCTATGGAAGAAAATATAAGTTACTGGTAAGTACGGTTAAAATTACTTTTCAGGACCAGTACTGGGCTGAAAGATACAGCACTGAGGTCTCTCCTTATAACAGGTGAGTAAATCGGAATTCGTATTTCGGCTGATTTTAGAGGAATATTTGTATGTTTCAAAAATTGACACTTAGAAACTTTTTCAGCAAAAAGCAGGCAATGATATCCTATGGAAGGAAATTCAAGTTACTGGTAAGTACGGTTAAAATTACTTTTGAGGATCAGTACTGGGCTGAAAGATGCAGCACTGAGGTGTCTCCTGATAACAGGTGAGTAAATCGGAATTCGTATTTCGGCTGATTTTAGAGGAATATTATAAAGTTCCAAAACTCCACACTTAGAAGAATTTCCAAGTGAAACCAGTCAATGTTAGCCTATGGAAGGAAATTCAAGTTACTGGTAAGTACGGTTAAAATTACTTTTCAGGACAAGTACTGGGCTGAAAGATGCAGCACTGAGGTCTCTCCTGATAACAGGTGAGTAAATCGAAATTCGTATTTCGGCTGATTTTAGAGGAATATTTGTATGTTTCAAAAATCGACACTTAGAAACTTTTTCAGCAAAAAGCAGGCAATGATATCCTATGGAAGGAAATTCAAGTTACTGGTAAGTACGGTTAAAATTACTTTTGAGGATCAGTACTGGGCTGAAAGATGCAGCACTGAGGTCTCTCCTGATAACAGGTGAGTAAAAAGGAATTCGTATTTCGGCTGATTTTAGAGGAATATTTTAAAGTTCCAAAACTCCACACTTAGAAGAATTTCCAAGTGAAACCAGTCAATGTTAGCCTATGGAAGGAAATTCAAGTTACTGGTAAGTACGGTTAAAATTACTTTTCAGGACCAGTACTGGGCTGAAAGATACAGCACTGAGGTCTCTCCTGATAACAGGTGAGTAAATCGGAATTCGTAGTTCGGCAGATTTTAGAGGAATATTTGCACAATGGTGAAGGGAGGGGCGGGGCCTGAGGTGACATCTGTGCAAACGCGCCCCGTGGCGCGTTTTAAGTTGGGGGATTAAGTCCCCTTGAATCATGAGGGTCCCTACGGGCCAACTAGCCCACCAGGAACCTCCAGTATGCGCCAGGGGCTGCGTTGCAGAGATGTGTAGAGAGGCCACACCCCTTTTACACCTCTCTGCAACGCAGCTCTGTGGCGCGTTCTGGATGTACCTGTTGGGCTAGTTGGCCCCCAGGGACCCTCAGGATTGAAGGGGATTTAATTCCCCATCTTAAAACGCGCCACGGGGCCTGTTTGCACACATGTCACCTGAAGCCCCGCCCCCTCCCTTCACCACTGTGCAAACGCGCCCCGTGGCGCGTTTTAAGTCGGGGGATTAACTCCCCTTGAATCCTGCGGGTCCCTGGGGTGCAACTAGCCCACCAGCTACCTCCATTAAGCGCCACAGAGCTGCGTTGCAGAGAGGTGTAAAAAGGGGCGTGGCCTCTGTACACCTCTCTGCAAGGCAGCCCCCTGGCGCATACTGGAGGTTCCTGGTGGGCTAGTTGGCCCCCAGGGACCCCCAGTATTGAAGGGGAATTACTTCCCCATCTGCAAACGCGCCAGGGGGCGCGTTTGCAGAGTGGTGAAGGAAGGGGGCGGGGCCTGCGGGCCCGATCATTTTTTTTTCTTATTTTTTTTTTCCCCCTGAAGGGGGGCTGTGTGGCCTCCCTTCCTTTTTCCTATCTTTAGGCCCTGGGGACCCCATCCCCCAGGGCCTTACCCCTTTTTTTTTAATTAAAATTTAAAAAAAAAACGGGAAGGGGGCCGCGTGGCCCCCCTTCCCTGGGCCTGTATTGGCCCCGGGGACCCCATCCCCCGGGGCATGGCCTCGATTTTTTTATATTTTTATTTGGAGGGGGGCTGCGTGGCCCCCCTCCTCAGGCCATTTAAGGCCCCGGGGACCCCATCCCCCGGGGCCGGCCTTGACCTTATTTTTATTTTATTTTTTAAACTTTGGGGAGGGGGGCTGCGTGGCCCCCCTCCCAGGCCACTTATGGCCCCGGGGACCCCATCCCCCGGGGCCTGGCCTCACGTTGGAGACTGTGGGGGGGTCCCCAATCCCCCCACAGTCCCAGCCGGCTCCCCGCCTCCTGCGCGAGCCGGCATTGCTTTTCCACATGGGGAGCAGCTAACATGCTGCTCCCCATGTGGAAAAGTAATTGGTTTGCATTTTGAAAGAGAGAGCAGGTTTCCTGCTCTCTCTTTCAAAATGCAAACCAAGTTTGCTATGACAGGACGGGAGCCGCGAGGCTCCCGTCCTGTCATAGCAAACAGCAGTGTCCCGGGGGTAGGCACCCCGGGACACTGCAGGAGCCGGCCCTGGGGGTGGCGGTCCCCAGGGCCTTCACTGGCTCCAGGAGGGGGCCGCGCGGCCCCCTCCCATCCAGTGCACAGCCCCGGGGAGGTGGTGGTCCCCGGGGCTTGGGGGTCCGTTACGGACCCTCATATTTAAATGTTTAGTGCCCCGGGGAGGTGGCGGTCCCCGGGGCGTGTGGGGGGGCTGGAGCCCCCCCACACAGGTTTTTTAATTTAAAAAAAAGAAGCCCCGGGGAGGTGGTGGTCCCCGGGGCTGCGGGAGGGCTCAGAGCCCTCCCGCACCATTTGTAAAAGAAAGCCCCGGGGGGTGGCGGTCCCTGGGGCTTGGGGGGCCCTTTGAGGCCCCCCATACATAAATTGAGCACCCCCCACCATGCCCCCGGGACTTGGGCCACCCGGGGGCAAAATGCAATCGAAGCGCGGGAGACCGCGCTTCGATTTTTTTTTTTCCGGCAGGATCCGCGCACCCTGAGCGCATCCTGCCGATTTAAAAAAAAAAAAATGCTTTTTCTGCCCAGGGGGTCCTTATGGGACCCCTGAGCAGACCTAGGGGGTCAGGGTGTTTCTACCCTGCCCCCTTTGTGCGCTTTGCGCACTTGTTTCTGTCCCTCGGTTCTACCGAGGGACAAAATGGCTGCCAACATTTCTTGATTCGGAATGTTGACAGCCAGCTGACAGCCAATTAACATGCAGCTCGTGATCGGGACGGTGCGCGCAGGGTGCGCTCAGGGTGCGCGAATCCGACGCGGCCATAGATATATATGTACTTTTACTTTTGATTTTCTCAGCAACTACTGAAGGGATTTACACCATTTAACAAAAGGGTTCTTTCTGAACCAAGAACTACCTCTTTGCCAAATTTGGTGTAATTCCGTTCTGCAGTTCGGAGCTGTAGCCGTGTCTAAAGTTTCCTATGGAAAATTGCATGGGGAAAACGCGTTTTGGGACCCCCCTTTTTCTCGGCCCCCGCTTGACGAATCCCCCGAGACTTTCAGGGTAGGAGCGGACCGGAGCGCCCCACAAAGTTTGAAAATTTTGCGAAGATACGTCAACCGGCAAGAGAGTTATTTCAAATAGAATGTCGCGGATTTCCTATGGATAATAGGTTGTAACTATAACTATCTACTGGCGACCGCCAGTAGATAATATACATATATATATATATATATATATATATATATATATATATATATATATATATATATATATATATATATATTATCTACTGGCGGTCGCCAGTAGATAGTTATAGTTAGGACCTATTTTCCATAGGAAATTCACAACATTCTATTTTCAATAACTTTGGCGCCGGTTGATGAATCTTTGCGAAATTTTTAAAACTTGTGGGGCGCTCCGGTCCGCTCCTATCTTGAAAGTTTCAGGGTGATTCGGCAAGCGGGGGCCGTGAAAAAAGGGGGGTCCCAAAACATGTTTTCCCCATGCAATTTTCCATAGGAAACTTTAGACACGGCTACAGCCCGAACTGCTGAACGGAATTACACCAAATTTGGCAAAGAGGTAGTTCTTGGTTCAGAAAGAACCCTTTTTGTTAAATGGTGTAAATCCATTCAGTAGTTGCTGAGAAAATCAAAAGTAAAAAAACATATATATTTATGGCCGCGGACGATCCACGCACCCTCTCGATCACGAGCTGTATGCTAATTGGCTGTCAACACTCCAAACCAGGAAGTGTTGGCAGCCAGAACCGAGGCACAAGAAATCAGAAAAACAATTGCGAAAAACGCAAAAAGGGGGCAGGGTAGAAACACCCTGACCCCCTAGGCCTGCTCAGGGGGTCCCACAAGGACCCCCAGGGCCAAAAAAAGCATTTTTTTTTTTTAAATCGGCGGGGTGCGCTTAGGATGCGCGGATCCCGCAGTGAAAAACGAAGCGC
This sequence comes from Calotriton arnoldi, assembly GCA_963921515.1. Lineage (NCBI taxonomy): Eukaryota > Metazoa > Chordata > Amphibia > Caudata > Salamandridae > Calotriton > Calotriton arnoldi. Next base: position 973,195 of record CAWUFW010001614.1, on the reverse strand, counting down.
GGGCTCCTGCGCTTCTTTGTTATTTGGCCCCCGGGTGGACCAAGTCCCGGGGGCATGCGGGGGTTAATCAAAAAATTGTGTGGGGGGCCTCTAAGGCCCCCCCAAGCCCCGGGGACTGCCACCCCCCAGGGCTTTGAATTAAAAATGGTGCGGGAGGGCACTTGGCCCTCCCGCAGCCCCGGGGACCGCCACCCCCCGGGGCTTCTTTTAAAAAAAAAAAATTACCTGTGTGGGGGGGCTCGAGCCCCCCCACACGCCCCGGGGACCGCCACCTCCCCGGGGCACTAAGAATTTTAATGTGGGGGTCCGTTTCAGACCCCCGAGCCCCGGGGACCACCACCTCCCTGGGGCTTTGCACATGTTGGGAGGGGGGCCGCGCGGCCCCCCTCCTGGAGCCTGTGATGGCCCTGAGGACCACCACCCCCCAGGGCCGGCTCCTGCAGTGTCCCAGGGTGCCCACCCCGGGACACTGCTGTTTGTTATGACAGAGCCGGAGCCTCGCGGCTCCCGCCCTGCCATAGCAAACTGCTTTGGTTTTTGGAAGAGAGAGCAGGAAACCTGCTCTCTCTTCCAAAAACCAAAGACGATAGCTTTTCCACACGGGGAGCTGCATCTTAGCAGCTCCCCATGTGGAAAAGCAATGCCGGCTCCCGAGGGACGCGGGGAGCCGGCGGGACCGTTGGGGGATTGGGTACCCCCCACGGTCCCCAACGGAGGGGCCATCCCCGGGGATGGGGTCCCCGGGGCTACAAGTGGCCCGGGAGGGGGCCACGTGGCCCCCTTCCCCAAAATTTATAGAAAAAAAAAAAAAGGCCGGCCCCGGGGGATGGGGTCCCCGGGGCCGATTAAGGCCTCGGGAGGGGGGCCTTCCAAATTATTCTTTTTTTTTTTAAATATTAGGGGGCAGGCCCTGGGGGATGGGGTCCCCAGGGCCAATAAATTAGAGGTGTTCTGAGGCCACGCCCCTTTTTACACCTCTCTGCAACGCAGCTCTGTGGCGTTTAATGGAGGTAGCTGGTGGGCTAGTTGCACCCCAGGGACCCTCAGGATTGAAGGGGAGTTAATCCCCCAACTTAAAACGCGCCACGGGGCGCGTTTGCACAGTGGTGAAGGGAGGGGGCGGGGCCTGAGGTGACATGTGTGCAAACACGACCTGTGGCGCGTTTTAAGTTGAGGAATTAATACCTCTTTAATCCTGAGGGTCCCTGGGGCCAACTAGCCCACCAGGTACCTCCAGTAAGCGCCACGGAGCTGCGTTGCAGAGTGTTGTAAAAGGGGCGTGGCCTCTGAACACCTCTCTGCAACTCAGCTCTGTGGTGCTAACTGTAGGTACCTGGTGGGCTAGTTGGGCCCCAGGGACCCTCAGGATTCAAGGGGACTTAATCCCGCAACTTAAAACGTGCCACGGGGCGCGTTTGCACACATGTCACCTCAGGCCCCCCCTCCCTTCACCACTGTGCAAACGCGCCCCGTAGCGCGTTTTAAGAGGTAGTTTTAATCCCCCTGCCCTATTATGTACTAGGGACTTACAGAGGAGGTCATGCTAATCACAGGGGTACCCCAACGCATAGTGTTCCCTAGTGTATGTAGGTGTTTTCACTGTATTCTAAGTGTCTTTTAGCATAGCACTGGCTCTGGTTATTCAGAGTCAGTTACTACCAGTACCCGTCTGAAAAAGTTGTGGGCACAGGATGATTTTGCAACAAGGCCTCTTTCTGCTCCTCTGTTGGTTCTTTATGCACATGTCTTGCTTCTTCCTGCTCTTTTCTTCGTCTTTGTGGACTTCTGTTGCTTCTTTCTGCATTTCTTTTGCTTCTTTCTGTGCGTTTTTTCTTCTTTCTTCACATGTCCTACCTCTGTAGGCATAGTTAGAAACTAGCATTTAAAAAACCTTTGAAATTCACTTAAAAAACCATAGGTTTCAGGCACGTTATAGTTAGAAATTAGCATTTAAAAAACCTTTGAAATTCCCTGAAAAAACCATAGGTTTCAGACACGTTATAGTTAGAAATTAGCATTTAAAAAACCTTTGAAATTCACTGAAAAAACCATAGGTTTTAGGGACAGTTATAGTTAGTTGGACATTTCACTCGTACAAAACCATAGAAATTCCCCGCTATAGTTAGTTCAGCTAACTATAACTCGCGCCCCGCAATGCACTGCTGATGACGTCACATATTACATCACTCATGACATGGTCAGTGACATCACTGATGACATCACTGATGACATCTCAAATGACATCACTGATGACATCACTGATAACATCATCCATGTGATAATTTCATGCATCTTCTCACACCCTAATATAACTTTTGATACACCCACTCTAAGTTACAGACTGCCATTCTCAAAACCATACACACTCCAATACCAATAACTACATACCCACTCACTGATTCTTAGGTCTACACACACACATCTAATCACTCACCCGTTTAGTCACTCATACTTACAGTCACTCAGTACAGGACTATCATATGCACTCATACACCTATATAAACACTCACACACCGCCACTCATCCATAGAGGTACTCACACACCTAGTCAGTCATGCAAAAAATTAATCACACACCCATTTACTCACCTATACAGTTATACACACACCAGCTCACTTACTCATACAAATACTAGCACATTCTTACGCTCTTATACAATAACTGATACAAGCACACACGCATCCATACAGCCACTCTCACAATCACACACTCTCACTTATAGCCATTTAAATACTCTAACACACATATATACTGCCTTTTACATATGTACTTACTCGCACATGTACCACTGAGATATACATTCACTCACTAACACACCCATACACACACTCACCCACCCAAGCAGTCCATCACAGATGCACTCTTGAAATCATGCACCCAATGAATCACCCACTCACACATCTATGTACAGAGTCATACACACCCCACCCACACAAACACTCAGGCACCCATACAGATACTCAGAGAACCAATCAATAACCCACATAGACACTCATGTAGCTATTCGCAAATCCATGCATCCACTTACACACCAACAGACAGACGGATACAGACATTCACACAGTTTAGTCACTAACCCATGCATTCAGTAAGATACGTTTAATCACTCACTTGTAGAGTCAGTCACGCACATACTAAATCATCCATTCAGACACTTATACACCCACTCATTCTTCAATACGCCTTTCCCTATATATATTAAACATATTTAAACTTTACAGAAACACACAGTCACTGGATGATGTCATCAGTGATGTCATCAGTGATGTCATTTGAGATGTCATCAGTGATGTCACTGACCATGTCATGAGTGATGTAATATGTGACGTCATCAGCAGTGCATTGTGGGGTGCGAGTTATAGTTAGCTGAACTAACTATAACGGGGGAATTTCTATGGTTTTGTACGAGTGAGATGTCCAACTAACTATAACTGTCCCTAAAACCTATGGTTTTTTCAGTGAATTTCAAAGGTTTTTTAAATGCTAATTTCTAACTATAACGTGTCTGAAACCTATGGTTTTTTTCAGTGAATAATATATATATATATATATATATATATATATCCAAGTCCCACCATTTTGTGCTGAACTCACAACGGGTTCTATTGCTTGCGTGAGGGTAGGCTCACGAATGAATACGTTTCCAAAAAGATTGTAAAGCACTCACAGGGCCAATGCAAAATATCTTTAATCCAAGCCGACGCGTATCAGCTACATTGCCTTTCTCAGTGCTCGTAGATTAAAAGACACAATTTTGAGATAAGATCTAATTGGCTGCCACCACACCAACAAAAATGTAATGGCAGCCATTTGAGGACTAGGGGACACAGTCCTCTGTCCTGGATAAAAAAGAATAAAAACATATCGGGGGCAAGGTAGGGACACCCTCCTCCCCTAGACCTAGTGGGGTGGTCCCAGAGGAGCCGCCTCCGAGCCAAAAACCTTTTTGTCTTCTCAGCACTGCAGATATGAAAGTTTTCAAAATGAGCCCTCCAGGGAAGGTCAGGCCCTGAAGAATTGGCGGTTCTATTTTTTATGGGAGGTGGGGAACACGGCCCCTGAGCCTTTATCAGGACCCAGGGACCCCATCCTCATCGTCACAATTCATTAAAAGAGCTGCCCTCTTCCTGACCATTAATTAGGCCCCAGGGACCCCATTCCCCTCGGCCGATAATCTCAATTAGGGGAAGGGGGTGCATCCCCCGGGGCTAGTTTATTTGGGGTAGGGAACATGCTGCCCCCCTCGACTGCCGGTCATTGGCCCCAGGGACCCTATCCTCCTGGGTCTTAATGTGAGTAGTGTCTCAGGGATCCAATCACCCAGTACTGCAGTTCCCTGCCCGAGATGGTATGAGCAAACCAAACTGATTTCACTGCTCCTGTCCAGGCGGCAGAAAAGATATGCTTTCTGCCCAGGAGAGTGCAGGAAGGTTATGCCTGCACTCTGCCAGGCAGAAAACAGCTGTGTCTTGGGGATGGGGTCCCCAGGACACTGTTCAGATCAGGCCTCCGATGATGTGGTCCCCAGGGCCGATCTAGACTCGGGGAGACTTGCCCGATGCCCCCCTCTCCTAATAATGTTAGATACTCTACTGCACAGTGCTTTTCCAATTTACATACAGCCTGAATACTGTCAACTTTTTCTGCTTAAACCAAATTTGCATTTCTGCCAGTGTCCAGGGTCACATGACTGTTAATTGATCTCCTGGGGTGTGATGTGTATTCCTTCCAGACAGGGAACAAAAAGGCCTTGGGTATGGAGAGGGTGTTCCTCTCCTAAGCAGGATTACTTGGGGGTTGTACCCAGCCCCTTCCTGAGCTTCAAAGGGTAGCCTGAGGGGTGTAATCAACCCCTTCCTGACTTCAGATAATGCCTACCCTTTAACTGGCAAATGCAGCTTGCACATGGGCCTACCTGCCCTTTCTTTCACTAGCCTACTGTCAGCTTTTTCCTGCCTAAACCAAATGTGCCTTTATGCCCGTTTCCAGGGTTATATGGCTGTGAGTGGCAAATGCAGCTGACACCTGGGCCTGCCTGTCCTTTGTTTCACTAGCCAGGCTGGAATCATTCCCAGGGGGTAGGGAAGAACTGACCAGAACCAGTTCAGGGCTAGATAAAGGGGGTGCCCCCCACAGGCTGGCTGTGAGAATAAAAGTGGCAACCCCAGAACCTCTCACAACACTCCTGGATCTGGTAAGATTCAGAAGTGCTGTCCTGCTATCTGAAGAAGGAAGATTCGACTTGCTTGCTTTGATCCCAAGACCCCAGAAGTGACTCCACACCTCAGGTGGCTGACCTATTGTTGGATCTACAGGGCTTCCAGAGGCCTTTCCTGCTTTCCAGCTGACCGGACCCAAATAGATTTGACATGTTCCCCTCTGCTGGCCACTGCAGGAATAAATCCTGAATCCCCCTAATGCTGTCCTTAAGGTCCTGGTGCCTTGGTTGTAGTCAGAGCCTACTCTGATCGGATTCAACGCAGCTTGACGCAGACCAATGGAGGGCCTCACATCACAGCACCCCACAGCTATTGATTGGCAGCTTCACCAGATCAAAGCAGAGCAGACCGATGCAAGGTCTCTCATCACAGCACCTCACAGCTTCACCGGATCTGATGCACCACAATGCAGAGCATTGCAGCACCGCACAGGTCCTGCTCGCTGCTCAATGGACCTGACAGCGCGGCACAGAGCCTCTCATCACAGCACTGTGCAGCCCCACACAAAGGAGACAAGTTATAACTCCCAGCGGGGCACACCTGATCGCATACCCGATTGGAGCTCCATTGGAGTCTGCCTGAACTTTTGACTTTGTCCCTGTCCAGCACAACTAGATACCAGCAGTTGGTGCTTGATGCCTTTCACCTGAAACTTTAAAAACACATCACTGGTTCTACTGGATTTTTGTCATTTTTATATCATTTTATTTATTAAAATATTCTGTATTTTTCAAAATTGGTTTGGGTTTATTCTTGTGTTGTTGTTCCACTATATTGCTGTTTGAGTGCTGCAGAAATACTTTACACATTGACTGTAAGTTAAGCCTGACTGCTTTGTGCCAAGCTACAAAAGGATTAAACACAGATTTATTGGGAGACTTTTGTGCTTCACCCTGCCTAGTACTGTGTTTATTATTTGAGTGCGTCTCTCACCTCTCTCAACTAATAACCCAATTTCTTACAGAGAGTAATTTGGGAATAGTGGGCATTTGGACAAATTTCTGAGTGCGCAAGAGAAATGGTGTTAGGGGCTATATTTATGTAATATGTGGTGCAGGGCAGTGCAGCAAGTCATCTTGCTGCACTGCCCTGCATCACAGGGAAAGGGCGGGAATGTGCCTTATTTATTCAATCCAATGCAGTCTTTTCCCCTGCACTGGTGCCATTTTTGCAGCCTAGTGGTAACACAGGCACCCTTGCTCCATGGTGCAAGGGTGCCTGTGTTGTAGGCAGGATTGTTTTTGTGCAGGAAGGGGCACCTTCCAGCACAAAAACAATCCCGAGAGGCTTTTTCCTCTTCCTATGTGTGCTGCAGAATGCCGCACATATAGAAAGACGAAAAAACAAGGAGAAATAAAGATATTTCTCCTCGTTACGCCTCTCCTGGGGCAGTGTATCTTTTTAGCGCATTCCTAGGTTTACAAGTCCTTGTAAATCTGGGAATGCATCATAAACCATGGGAGTTGCGTTGGAACACTCACAGCAATGCCCATGGATCGCCTCCCTTGCGCAGAGTAAGGCGACGCAGCGATTTGCACTGCATTGCCTTTCTCCAGATTTCTTAAGCCATTCATAGCCACGCAAAGTATCTGACTTAGAGTTTTGCGTCTCACATGTACCACGTTGCGTGGTGCAAGCATGACCCAAAGCTCTCATAAATATCCCGCTTGGTGTCTTGTCTGGAGTTGGTGACAACCACGCAAGAGGAAAGGGCCAGTTTGACTTAATGGACACAGGCAGGTGGCCAATGAATAGTCGGATCCACTTCCTGCCCTCTCCATATTACATACCTATAGTCTACTTTACACTCTGCAGGCTGCTTTTTCCCGGGTTATGGAACCTGCGAAAGAAATCTTCTCTTTCTCTGGGGCTCAGAGATTATCTAAACTCTAGCCACATTTTGCTTTCGGCTCCTTATCATTGGAACCAGTGTTTTTGGTACAGTGTGGTTGTGCCTTCCCACTGGGGCAGCAAAGGCGCGGTCATGTGCACCAGTCAAACACCATACATCACAATCTTTGTCATCCTGTATGTGCCTTCATTGTTCACTCGCAATGTCTTCACCAAGCACAAACATGTGATAGTCATTACATAATATGCAATTTAGAATGCTTCATTAAGCGTGATTTGCTTGTGGGAAAAGATGCAAACCCCTTTGCATGATTAAACACAATTTTATTGTAATCATCCCGCAAAGTAAAATGAGAATGGTTGTATGTATGAATAAATATTTCTTAACAGTACGGGGTCCCGCCAGATCGAACAGTGTCAGCATGTTTTTGAAAGTGGAAGGATAGGAGGGAAGAAGGCATGGAAAGAATGTGTTTGAAAGGGAGATAGCATGCCCCGCTGAGTTCAAAACGCCGGATCCCCATGGCAGATGCCAACTTCCATTTGTAAACCAGTATGCTAAGAGATAAAATATGTCTAATGGTTTATAATTTAACGCCAAATTGAAAAAGTTGTGATTCCTTCAGCTTTATGATAAAGCTTTGCAATGCTTCTTCACCCCTGCCCTGTTGAAAACAAACTGGAATATGTACAGCGTATTACATCACAAATGGAGTGCACTTGTAGAATCACAGCTCATGGACAAGGTAACATCGCTGGCAGACGCACAGCTTTATTCTCAGCAGAGGATAGTAGCGAGCGCCTGGGGTTCCATCCAGCAGCTGATTCACGGAGCCTGCTGGCGAGTAGGTGGTCTGCTTCTCAGCAGAGGATAGTAGCGAGCGCCTGGGGTTCCATCCAGCAGCTGATTCACGGAGCCTGCTGGCGAGTAGGTGGTCTGCTTCTCAGCAGAGGATAGTAGCGAGCGCCTGGGGTTCCATCCAGCAGCTGATTCACGGAGCCTGCTGGCGAGTAGGTGGTCTGCTTCTCAGCAGAGGATAGTAGCGAGCGCCTGGGGGTGCCATCCAGCAGCTGATTCACGGAGCCTGCTGGCGAGTAGGTGGTCTGCTTCTCAGCAGAGGATAGTAGCGAGCGCCTGGGGGTGCCATCCAGCAGCTGATTCACGGAGCCTGCTGGCGAGTAGGTGGTCTGCTTCCACTTTCAAGTGGGCCGGTATCCACCTCCCCAGCACTGCTGTAGCAGATGCAGGTACAGTTGCTACTAAATATAACTCTTTGTAGAAGCCACAGCAGAGGGTCCAGGGCTTACTGCGCACGGCGATTCCTGATGAGAATTTATTTCAAGACCGCAATGGGAACTAGGAAACAAAAAAGATGAAAATATGAACTGTGTGAATACTGCAGGTAGCCGAAAGTACCCAGCGGTCTCTTTTAACCTAAGAAAACAATAGAGCAAGTGAATGCAATGTAAGAGAACGACTGCTCATTACAGAAGGAAACAAAGGCAGAAAGAGACGCAGAAAATAAACACTGTGAAAATCCAACACATTCAGCCTTTTCTGTCAGGTGGCTTTGCCCATAGTATATTACATACTGCACTCTGCGCTGCGCAGAGCAATTACCTGTAGAAAAGTCTATTGCCATTTGCTTTCTTTGTTTTTACCAAGTAGCCAGCTCAGTCACATACAAGAACGCATGCAGATTGTGGTTGCATGTGTGATCCACGGTGTCGCTACCAGTGGTGCAGCATGTGCAGCGGCACCGGGGCTCAGTGGCCGGAGGCTGAATGCTTCTGGTATCTGCAGCTTTCTAACCCTTAGTTGTGGGACCCATTTTATTTGCGTGCAGCATGGCTTATGGCATTCTTGCTATGCTACTGGTGTGATTTGCATAACATTTGCTTCTAGGTAATTCCGTTTTGTATAAGATGCTTTATCTCCACTGTTCGCCGAAGAGTGCTTCATATAGTGATACCACATCCAGTAATTTGAAATCAATTCAGAATTACATTGGGAGGGTTTAATACACCCCCCTACCTGTATGTTTATTTCTGTCAGATATATGCCCATTGCTCCACAGTGGCGCGTATTTGGACTGCATGCTTGTTAGACCTGGCGCCATCGGTTTGGGTCTCCCCTTTTTTGCCTTCCATCCTCCTGCTTTGCTGACTTCGTTTTTGCTGGCTTCAGAACTCTGCACACTTTACCACTGATAGCTAGTTCTGGCGTGCTTATGCTCTCTCTTTAAAACATGGTAGATTGACTTACACCCCAATTGTTATATTTAATTTACTTCTAAGTACTGACTAAAATGGTTTTACATGTACCCATGGCCTGTAAATTAAATTCTACAAATAGGCATGCATCACTGATTGTGCCACCCACTAAGTAGCCCTTTAAAGCATGTCTGAGGCCTGCCATTGCAGCCTGCTAGTGCAGTGTCAAACTGCCATTTCAACCTGGCAAAATAAACCTTTTGACAGGCCCAAACCTTCCTTTTTAATACATATAAGTCACCCCTAGGTCAGGCCCTGGACAGCCCAGAGAGCAGGGTGCAGTGTATTTAAAAAGTGGGACATGTACTTTTAAGTTTTACATGACCTGGTAATGAAAAACTCTTAAATTCGTTCTTCACTAATGCAAGGCCTGCCTCTCCCATAGTATAACATTGAAGTTACCTTAATAAATTTGATAAGAGCTAATTTCAAAATGTGAGCAGGTAATCAGTTCATGTTTGGTGTTTTTGAAATTGTAATGAAAAATCCTCTCATGGTAAAGCCAGATTTTAAATTACAATTTTCAAAATGGAACCTTTTGAAAGCTGGCATTTTTCCCGTCCTTAGCTATTTAGTGCCTGCAGCTTGTCTCTGGGTCATATGACTTGGTATAGCTGACAGTTGGACTTTGTGTATTCCTCCTAGACAGCCACACACAATAGAGAGCTTAAATGGGACTGGATGGGCCATCACTGGCAGGATGGGAGAGCGGAGCTTGGCACAGCCCTATTTACACTTGAATAAGCTGTGTCCTGCCTCCACACAAAGGGCTGCATACCACCGTAGTTAGTCTGGAACTGGGGCAGGCAAGGCAGGAGACCTGTGCATGTCAAAGAGAAACCTCTAGGAGCTTCTCCAATTCCAAAGGAAGGCCAAGGTATAAATATTAGACTTCAGACACCAACTCTTCAGTACACTTCTGGACCTGTGGAAACTCTGCCAAGAAGAAGGACTGCTGTGCTGCTGATAGGACTGCCACTCTGTTAGACTGCTGTTCTGAAGGACTGCTGCTCTGCTGCCCTGCTTCCTGCTGTCTCTTGCCTGGGTGAAAAGGACTGGACCAGTATCTGTTGATCCCAGGACCCCAGGTCTAGTTGGCTGGCCTCATGACCAGAGCCTCTGTGACAGAAGGCTCCAGCCACCTTTAACAGAGCACCTGGACTCTGCCTTCTGTGAGTCCTACCCTGCCAAGTGGTGCCACCCCTGTCCTGGATCCTTTGAAGTGGGCCAAAAGGTGCTCAGTGAGCCCATTTGTGGATCCAACAGAACCAATGCATCTCCTGTGCTGCGCAGCACAACCCCAAACAGAACTGATGCACCGCCTCTGCTGCGAGAATTCTCCCAGCACAAGGATGCTGCATCAACCTCGCAGCCTGCTTCAGAACCGCCACTGCACAATGCCTTCCCAGCACAGTGCCTCGGATCGCAAATTTGTTTGTCGACTGCAGCCTCAATGACAACGCAGGTTCTTGCATCACAGCTTCGCAGCTCCTCAGAGCTGGTGCATCACCTCAGCTGCACAATGCATCCTCAACACTGGAGTTCACATCGCAAGCCCTCATCGACGGGCTCCTCAGTGATGATGCAAGACCTCGCAGCGCAGCTTCGCAGACCCTCAGAACCGACACATCGCCTCGACTGTACAATGCATCCTCAGCACAGGATCTCGCAATGCTCCGCAACCAGAATTTAAGGTACTCTTGTTCAGTGGACCTTACTGGGTCCCTGGAGCTGATCCGCGCTCCTTCGTTTTTGGCCTGAACTTGTGACTTTGACCCGGTCTAGTGCAACCAGATATCCACAGTTGGTGCTTTGTGCTTTTTGGTGCTATTTTTACTGAAATGTTTAACATTGCATATCTCCGGTTCTACTGATTGGATTTTTGTTGTTTTGGTCTTGATTTATTTATTGACATGCACTGTATATTCCTAAATTAGTGTGGCACTGTTTGAAGTGCTGCATAAATAGTTTACACACTGCTTCTAAGTTAAGCTTGACTGCTCTGTGACAACCTACCAGAGGGTCAAGCACAGGTTAATTTGGGGTTTGAAGGTGCCTCACTCTGACAAGGATTGTGGTTACTGCTTGAGTAGGGTTTCACCCCCCTCAACCTGTAACCCAAAGTCTTAAAATTCTATTAATGGCAAGCTGCATGTATGGATTGGAGATGACTTCATGCTGTTTAAATGAATTGATAAGATGCTGTTGGAGTCCCGAATTCCCTTGATTTGCTGTCAGCTTTCTACTGCTTTACAGAACACATTCTCAAATCCACAAATAGGGTAAATATGCTGTCTTCACTCATTGGGGTAGTTTTGTTCAAGCAGGCAATTGAAAGTTTGCTTTTATTAAATGTTATCTTCATGACTTGAACTTCACAGAGTGCTGAAAATGGAAAAGTGGGACATGTATAAAATTAATGTTACCATATTCCTACAGTCACAAGGACCTTAAAGCTATTTCCACTGTGGCAGCCTAGCTGTTCTATGTAGAAAATCAGAGTACAGATAAAAATACTGATACTGTATCTCGGGAATGGGGCCAGCTAGAAAAACAATTAAACAACTATTTTATTTTTTTTCAAACATATGTTTATTAGGTTTTTCCAGGTAAATCACAGAATAGCAATATCATTCCGCTCAGCGCAGTGAGCACCAACATATCGATAAGACTGAAATGGTAAAGCATTATACATTCTCCAGGATGTGCCCAGCCCCGCCTCCAAAAGAACGCTAGTGAAAGATACAGTGGCTGTCAAGTCGGGGGAGTGGGCTGTCCCTTGTGGCAACAGCCTTATACAGTATCGTAATTAGGTGCCTCATCGTATGTCTGCAAGGACCTCTAAGCAAATCTTTCCAGCTGAGGGAATCTAATAAGGCGTATTCGAAGAATTTAAGAAACCAACTCCCCGAACCCAAAAACCCCATACCCCCCTCCCAAACTATGGTGGCAGCAAAACCATAGATAATATAGCAACTTAGGGTAATAACAATGCATTTAATATTGAAAGAGGTGTAATGCGCGGACTGTATTGGGACAGACAGCTGACGGGAGCCCCCGGGAGAGGAAGGCCACCAATGGTCCCCACCGGAACTCGAAGTTCTTATAATTGTCGTAAAAGATATCAGCCATTCTTTCCATGCTAAGAAGCCGCCATAGCCGTGAATGCCAAAGGGAGATCGCCGGGGCCTCCCTCTGTTTCCAGGCGGCCGCTAAAGTTACCTTAGCCGCTCCTATACATAGCCACATAATGGCTTTGTTCGCACGTGTCTGGTATACTAAAGTAGGCTCTCGCAGTCCCAAGAGGACCTCCGCCATAGTGGTTGGGATGGGGTACCCCAGAATATCTTTAATGTGTGCTAGTATTTCTGCCCAAAATGGGCGTATCGTTGGGCAATCCCACCAAATGTGTCAAAAGTCACCCAGGAGGCCGCAGCCTCTCCAGCAGCGGTCAGTAGTGTTGGGAAAGATCTGTTTGAGTCTAGAAGGGTGGAGATACCAATCCATCATGGTCTTTAGGTGGGCTTCTCGGAGGTCTATGGAGTGATTAAACCTAAAAATGTCGGACCACAAGTGAGACCACTCTCTCCCCGACACAGTGCGCTGCAGCATCCCCTCCCACATAGCCATGTAGTGCGGGCGCGGTGAGGTTGAAGTGGTAAGTAAAAAGTTATAGATGAACGATATCACCCCCTTCATTGTGGTGGTCTTAGAGAGGAAGGATTCGAATCCAGTGGGAGGCCGAGTGGCCGCATCTCGGATCTTTGGAGTGAGAGCCCAGTGAAGCAGCTGGGCATGATGGAACCGTTCCGAGTCAGCCAGGTCGTATTCCCTTTTACAGTTGTCAAAAGTTAAGGGATCATAATTGTGAAAGAGGTGTGTCAGGGCAAGACAACCCCCTTCTCGCCAAGCATCAAAGGGCCCTTCCCGCATTCCGGGGGGGAAGGCAGGATTGAAGTGCAACGGTGTAAACGGCGAGGGAAAAGTGGTCCATCTGTCATCTCCCGTTACCGAGTCCCACACTCGAAGGGTGGTTCGTGTGGGGGTGCTACAGTACACGTTCTTGGGTCTGTCTCGTTTGGGGCGCCAAGCAAGATCCCATATCGTCCGTCCTGCGACACTACGGTCCATATGCAACCAATGCTTATCTGATTCCGGTTTGGACCACTCAGTGAACACTCTCAACTGTGCCGCCTTGTAATATAGGTGAAGGTCGGGGAGCCCCACTCCTCCCTCCGCTCGGGAGCGACGCAACAACGAGAACGACAATCGGGCGCATCCTTTTTGCCATATGAACTGAAGGATCATAGATTTAATTCTGAGAAAGAAGTCCCTGTCTGGTTCTATCGGTAAGGCTTGGAATAAGTAGAGAAGTTTAGGGAGGAGAGTCATCTTGACCGCATGAATGCGGCCAAGCCAAGAAAGAAAGAGTGGCTTGCACCTCACTAGTTCCTCCTGCATTCGTACGAGACTGGGGGGAAAGTTGGCAGCATATAATCCTTCCACCCTGGGCGTTATCTGTATTCCTAGGTACTGTATGGATGAGGTTGCCCATTTGAAGGGAGTGAGGGGTTGGAGCCGGTGCACCTCCGCCAGCGGGAGTGTAAGGTTAAGGATATATGACTTGCCCATATTTATTTTAAAGCCTGCCACCTCTTCAAAGCGTTCCAATTCCGTCTTTAATTGGGGAAGGGAGTGCTCGGGCTCAGCGAGCGACAAGAGGACATCGTCCGCAAAGTGAGAGATCTTATGGGAATCCCCACTAAAGGGGATGCCATGTATGTTGGGGTTGGCTCTGATAGCTATAGCTAGGGGTTCGATACTCAGGGCAAAAAGGAGGGGCGAGAGGGGGCATCCCTGTCGTGTGCCTCTAGAATGAGAAAAGGTGGATGACGGGATGCCATTTACCTGCACCCGGGAGCGAGGTTGAACGTAGTTGGCCCAAAGCATAGTGAGAAATTTAGAAGCGAATCCAAAGCTAGTGAGGGTAGTGAATAAAAATGCCCAATCGACCCGGTCGAAAGCCTTTTCGGCATCTAGTCCTACCAATACTGCGGGAATATGTCGTTTGTTAGCTTTTTCTATGAGGTGGACTATGCGGCGAGTGTTATTGTGCGTTTGCCGGCCCTTAATAAACCCTGATTGATCCTGGTTGATGAGATCAGGCATAAGATCATTCAACCGTTTAGCCAAAATAGAGGAATAAAGTTTCGTGTTGAGATTTAGTAGAGCGTTGGGGCGGTAAGAGGCGCATATCTGAGGGTCTTTCCCGGGTTTTGGTATAACTGAGATCACCGCCTCGGATAGAGACCCCGTCGTCTCTCCCTCTGTTGCCATCCTATTAAACAGGCGAGTGAGGTGCGGAGTGATATCGGGGGCAAAAGTTTTATAGAAAAGAGCGGTGTAGCCGTCCGGGCCTGGAGCCTTACGGGGCCTAAGTGCATGTATGGCCGCGTTTACCTCGTCAGACGTGATGGGAGCAACAAGAGTTTCATTCCAGTCAGGTGAAACCTGAGGAAGGCGCAGTGTCCGCAGGTACTCACATTGGGCTTCAGGGTCTAGGTGGTCTCCTGAATATAGCGTCTTATAGAAAGAGCCAAAAAGTTCTGACTTTTCCTCATCCTTGTGTGTAGTCTCCCCGCTGGGTCCCAGAATACCTCCTATATATTCCCGTTCTCGTTTCCCCCTAAGCTGCCTAGCTAGGTGCCTACCCACCTTGTTCCCCTGGGAGTAAGAGAGGTGTCGGAGCTTGAGGAGCGTGAATTCTGCCCTGTTATTATAAATGGATCTAAGTTTACCCCTCAGTGCCGTTAATTTGCGAAGGTTGTCTCGAGTGGGGTTTGCTTTGTGTGTGCGCTCGACAGAAGCAACCTCAATTTCCAGCGCCTCCCGCTCCACAACTCTCTGTGCGTTCAGTGCTGAGTTGAGAGCGATACATTTCCCTCGGATGACCGCTTTAAACGTATCCCAGTTAGTGTATTCCGAGGTGTCTTCAGGCTTATTAAAATCAAAAAAGTCGGTGATGCTTTCTCTCAACTTAGTGCGGGATTCTTTATCGCGCGTGAGAGATGGTGGAAAAAACCAACGAGGAGTGGTGGAGACACTGCTGCGCCAGGCAACACAAATGGAAAGGAGACTGTGGTCCGACACTGAAAGGGGGAAGATCTTAGCTGCCTGGAGGGCGCCCAGCAGAGATTGACTGATAAAAATATAGTCGAGTCGGGAGTATGTGTGGTGGACATGGGAGTAAAAAGTGTAGTCCCGGGATTGAGGGTGAAGTGTTCGCCAAGTGTCTATCAAACCTAGATCGTGAAAGTGTTGTTTAGTGGTGGAGGTGAAGGAGCCCAGGTCTGAGCGGTGTGCGTGAGTACTGTCAAGATCTCCCTGCCATGTCAGATTAAAATCGCCCAAGATAATCAATGGCCCTTCTCCGAAATCCTCCCTGCCAGTGTGTTTAAAAATGCCGCTTGTCCCGTATTGGGAGCATACAATGCCACGAAGGTGCAAAGCTTGCCCATCAAACGGCCCTTGACCATAACCCATCGGCCATCTTTATCTGAACGGTAGTCCAGCGGCTGAAACTTAATGGTGGAGTGGAACAGGAGTGCTACACCCCTATGTTTTGTTAGGGCAGAGGATTTGTATATTAGGGGATAGCGCTTGTGACGGAGGCGTGAATTCTCTGATCTAGATAGGTGTGTCTCTTGGAGGGCCACTATATCAAGGTGATGATCTATAATATATTTCCACACTTTGTGGCATTTCTGAGGGGAGTTAAGCCCCTTAACGTTCCAAGAACCGATAGTTATCGGCATGGTATTAAAGTAGAGGTAAATAGCTCAGAGACACCTTCTGCCGGTCCAGCCGGATATGCAAGTAAGACCTCCCCAAGCGTGTCTATCTCCCTTGGCAGTGCCCCACATATATAGACAGAGATAAACGAAGAAGCCCCTAGTAAGTAAAATGAAAAAGCTGCCACCATCGCCCTCCCTACCCCCCTCAACCCTCCAAAAAACCATAACAAACAATAACAGCAAGTGCGGCAAAACGGCCGCTAACTTGTCCCTGTTCGCGGGCAACCTGCCCATCAGGGGTTAGGGGGACCAAGAGTCCGAGGACCCCGTCCGCGCCGTCCGAAGGTAAGTCACAATAAAAAACAAACCGCTTAAGCGGTCATGGCTTAGTTGTCATTCCAGAGCAGTGTGCAGGAAAAGCGAAAGGTCTCTGCGCGGAGGTATAGATATGGACCATAGTTCCGCATCTTTAGAAAACAGATAGGGGCCGGGGGCCCCCCCCAGGACCACGGTGGGTTCTTTGTCAAAGGTAGTAGTTAGGTACAGTTCACCCGCAAGACCATCGAACCACCCCTCTCCCTCGCTACAAAGCATGCCGCACAATGAGGTGTGGTAAGATGCAGCGTGTTTTCTCAAGAGTGCAAGAGACAGAGCCGAGTCCATGTAGGGTGTATGCGCTGGCAGTTCATTTTCAGCCTCTCCTTATGCCCATAGACCATGTTGTTGTCTGTGGTGGCCCTCGCTGAGCTTCTCGGGGGTTATTATGATCGGAGCCAGTCTCAACCGGCGGGAGACCCAGGAGTTCCAGGCCCTCTCTTAGGTCAGTGATATGCCGTTGCTTGGTGTTGAGCTCAAAAGCGAGTCCGAATGGGTAGGTCCACCGGTATCGAATTTTATCATCAAGTAATTTGGTGGTAATGGGTCGGAACATCTGCCTCCGTGCCAAAGTGGACGGTGCTAAGTCTTGGTAGATCGAACATGAGTGGTTTTGAAAGGTGACAGTCCCCTTGTTCCTAGCCGCTAGGAGCACCGCCTCTTTAACTTTGTAGGAGTGGAATTTCGCCAGCACGTCACGGGGGTGCCTCTCCCCGCCGGGCCTCAGGACTCCCACACGATGGACCCTTTCTAGCTTTATTGAGAGGGTATGTGGACCCAGAACCTCGGAAAAGAGCCCCTCTAGGAAGGCCTCAAGATCCGGCCCTTCTGCTCCCTCCGCCAGGTGCCTGACGCGTAGGTTCTCCCTCCGTGCTCTATTCTCGAGATCTTCTGCCTTGAGCTGCGTCTGGTGGAGCTGATCTTGGAGGGTGCGCACATCCTCACGCAGGTCGGAGGAGAGCTTCTCCTGATCTTGCTGGTGCGCTTCCATATCGAGCATTCTGGTGCCCACCGAGTCGACATCTTGTTGTAGGGAGGTCAGTCTCCCCGTAAGGTCCGACCTCAATTGCTCTATAGAAGTTTTAATGTCCTGGGTAAGGTCTTTACACAGCTCAGTTTTGAAGTCTTTTAGCGTAGACAGGAGATCCGCCTTTGTGAGGGCCATGTCGGCGGACTCCGCGTCTCCACCCAGCGTCGAGCGTTTATCTGAGGGGCCAAAAAAGTCCGAGACCTTGTTGGGTGTCTTGGTCGTCCCTCTTTTAGGCGGCATACGGACCGGCCCGGGAGGATCCCACAACCGCGGCGCCCGCGGAAGGAGGCTCGGGAGTCAGGATGCGGGAACCTCCACCTCCAGAGCCCCCGGTAGACCAGTGGCACAAATCGAAGCAGCGGTAGCAGGCCGGTGTTGCCCCGTAGTCCGGACCTCAACTCGGGGCTCTAGGCGTCCTATGGTTTAGTCGGGCCCGCTAGGTGGAAGCACTCCCCCCCGGAGAGCTGAAGAGCAGGGGTTTCAGTATCAGCGAAGAGCTCGCTTAGGGGGAAGTGTCGCAGCTCGTCGTGGCCCTCGGGCCTTGCCTCAATCTTCGATCCCCGCTCGTACTCCTGGCCCCGCACGGTCTTGAGCGAGCGCCATTTTACGGGGTGTAAGTAATAGCGGGTGAGGGCTCCCACGGTGACAAAGGCATTCGTGGGGCCTCAGCCGCTCAGCAGGCAGGGCGAAAAGAAGCAGGAGGTGATGCCGCCCGTTGAGGTGGCTCACGGCAGGTAGCTAGGCTTGGGGCCACTGGGACCGAAGGTGGGACATGGCCTTGTATCACCGTGTAGGCGCCATCTTAAGGTCAGGCATGGCGGTAAATCGCCGATGAAGCTGCAATCCGGGCAAGTTCCTTAAAGCATACCCCCCGGTCAAGCCTACCGTAGCGCTCTCTGTAAAAGCGAGAAGCAGACCTGGAAGCAGGGGTCTCCCGGTCCACGGCGCCTGAAATCGCTCAGCCCAGTCGGGAAGCCGCCATTTTGAGCTGCGCCTGGTGGTCTCTCGACAAACCTCACCGGGTCTTATCCTGCGGCTCTGGAGACGCCCCAAGGCTCCCCCTCTGTGCCTCACATATTCCGCTGAGCACAGAGGAGCTTTACAGCGTGCGGGATGCGGTAAGACCGCTGCTGTCTGCTCCGGAACAATGCGCGGACCGGGAGCCGAGACGGGCTACGTCCGCTCGGCCATCTTGCCCGGCCACGCCCCCCTAAACAACTATTTTTAATAGTTATGAAGTTCAATTCAATGGTGAAGACACATTATTAATAAATATTAACAGAAAGTAACATTTAAAAGTTACCTTTCCCCTGCCTGAAGTTCCTGGAGACTAATTTTCTTGAACTCTCCAGCAACTTCCAGCCTGTGCTTGGCCTGAATGAGGTATGAATGAGGTGTGAAATTCCTCCCAGGAACTAAACAAAAGGTTATTGTGTGATTAACAGGTTGACCTGAATGGGCAGTGATGTCAGGACTCAGCACCCTCAGTGTAAGATTCGGGACCAGTCCGTGGGAGCTACAGTGTTTAACCAGTCTTGGACCGCATTAGTTAATGCGAGGTCCACCAAGATGGCTGCTTGCGCTGAGGTCAGCGCTGCAGCCTTCCTAATGTGAGCACGAGGCTTTCCGCACAGCTGAGGCTCGCTCTCTCCCTCAGCTGTGCGCACTTCACTCTAGGCGGTTACGTGTGAGCAGCGCTAGAGATTTCGTCCGAGTAGAGCCAGTGTAGTTAAGGCGTTTTTCGAGTTTTCGCGGCAGTATTAGACTGAGAGATTCGCCGGGAGTTAATTACCTGCCATAGAAGAAAAAGGTTTTCACAGCGGAGGTTTCCGTTTCCCTTAGTGTCAGCTGCATTCCTGTCATTCCGACGGCGCAGCGGAGGTTCTGTCAGTCACGCAAGTACCAGAGCAAGCTTGACTGTATATTCGTTACGCTTGATGTATTATTGGAATTTTTCCCCCTTGTAATTATTTCCCAACATTTCCAATTCGAAAATACATTATTAAAACCAAGTAGTATGCAGAAGAGTCTTCTCTTCGAATGCTTACCTGAGTATCCTGCTTAGTGAATGTCGGTATCTACTTACCTGTAAAAAGAAAGAAAAGGTATAGTTAGTTTAGTTCTAGAAATACTTAAGGACACAACAATTAATAACTCAATGAAGAACATTTAGAGTGTTATTCTCTTTTTCCCCTTTCCACAGAAGAAAAACAATTCCTTATAAGAGATAGGAACAAACTATCCACAGAATAACTACATAAGAAGAGAGGCTATAACCTAGTCTTAGAGGGTACGTAGTTTTAAGGAAAAGATAGCATAGCAAATGTCAAGTTCAGCTAGGATGTAGTAATGTGTATATTTTTGTATTATAGTGTCGAGTAGAGAATACTGCATAGAACAACCACAAGAATAGCAGTTTAGAAGACACCAGACGTAAAGAAGACCAGGCTGTCTCTTCTCTGTCCCATACCCCTTTCCCCCTTGGGGGTTTCTTCATATTCCCTTGAGTATTTGGGGAGTCTGGAGGGAAGCTCGAGGGGGCTTTGGGAAATATCACCGTTCTGCTCCTGTGAAGTATCTTGGGAAAACTTCAAGTAAGTGCTCTTGACAGAGTGAAGTGCCCACGAAGCTTTACTCACCTGAGCAGAATGGCCGAGGGCTTGGACCTGAAGAGTTTAGGAGGGGTTTTAGAAGTTATTCAGAAAGAATTGTTAGCTGTCAGTGAAGAGAATAAAACCCTAAGGCAGGAATTGTTGTCCTCTAAAAGAGAGACGACGGATTTAGCCAATAAGATAGACAGTATTTTCTCAAGCACTAGTTTTTCAGCCCAATCTCCTGATACACAAGCTAGTGGCTCTACCTCTTTCCCACACTCTAGAAGCACTACACAAGTAATACACTCCTTGTCTCCAGTGATTCCACTGGCCCCCAGAACGCTTTAGTGGTGACCCACAAAAGGCTCAAATCTTCCTTACGCAATGCTCATTGCACTTCATGTGTCGGCCCACCATTTTCCCTGATGCACAGTCCCGGGTAGCGTTTGTTCTATCCTATCTAAGTGGAGACGCAGCGGCTTGGTCTATGCCATTGGTCTCCAAAGATTCAACAATTCTGTATGATTTTGATGAATTTAAAAAAGAATTTTTGCGAATCTTTGATCGAAGGAAAGTTTCCCAAGCCACAGACAACGAGTTACTGGAGTTACGACAAGGAAACAAGGAATTAATTACCTACTTGACCCAGTTTAATAAACTCATTGTAGAAACCGATTGGCCTGAGAATAAAAGAGCTGCATTATTTTATAGGGGCTTGAAAGATGAACTCAAGGATGCCCTGTCCCAAATACCAAATCGGCCAACCGAAGTTTCCACTCTCATAGATTTGGTCCTAGAATTAGATTATCGATTGTCTGAACGAAGAGGCGAAAGAAGGAAGGATTTTCGCCCGAGTGTACCCAGATTTGACCGGATGAAATCTGAAATAACTAGACCAGCAGAGAACACCCAATCGGTCGAGCCCATGCAAATTGGTGCGGTCAGAGGTCCTCTGTCCAAGGAAGAAAAGGAGAAGAGGAGGTTGAACAATCTTTGCATGTACTGTGGAGTCAGTGGTCACTTTGTTAAGTTCTGTCCGAAGAAACCAGCAACTTCACCGAAGGAAAACTTGCGGCACCACTTGTAGGCGGAGTTGGACAGGTGGATGCTAAGGAAATCACAACTCCAAAACCTCATTTGTTGGCGAACACACTGCAGTCATCTGCTCCTCACTTAACTCTTTCAGTTACCTTAAAATTTCGATCGTTCTCTCACCAGGACATTTCGGTGATGATTGACTCCGGAGCTACCGGAAATTTCTGCGACCTCAAATTTGCTGCTAAAATAGGATTACAAGCAATACAAAAAACTAAGAGTGAAGCAGTGAGAGCGGTAGATGGCACGAATCTTTCCTCGGGGCCGATCGTCAGTCACACTGAGTTAGTGGAACTCATTCTACCTGAGGGTCATCGAGAAGGTCTGCAGTTCAACTTAATTGATGCGCCGCAGTTTCAACTAATCCTAGGCCTTCCGTGGTTAACAGAACATAATCCTCAAATTGATTGGGAGAAAAGATCAATTAGAATGAACTCTGAATTCTGCAAGGAGTCCTGTTACCACGATAAAAATCAAGAGAAGGAGTCTGGTTTAGCTTCCAGTCTGTGTGAAAATGGAGCGGCAGTGTGCGTGATCCGTACAGAAGAAATTCCAAAAATATATCGGGACTATGAAGATGTCTTTAGTGAAGTAAATGCCGAAAAGCTTCCTCCTCACAGGTCCTATGATTGTAAGATTGAGTTGGAACCCGGTGCGAACCTCCCGTGCAGTAGAATCTATGCCCTGACTGAAAAGGAGGACTCATACTTGAAGGAATATATCCAAACCTACTTAAAAAATGGTTTCATCAGGCCTTCACAGTCTCCGGTCTCTTCGCCGTTATTTTTTGTGCCTAAGAAGGAAGAAGGTGATCTCAGAACTTGCATTGACTACCGCGCTCTGAACAGAATCACCGTCAAGAACAGGTACCCTTTGCCTCTGATTTCCGTACTTTTGGACCAGGTTAAGGGAGCCCAAATATATTCCAAGCTCGACCTCAGAGGGGCGTATCATTTGATCCGAATCAGAGAGGGGGATGAATGGAAGACCGCGTTCAGAACCAAGTTTGGTTTGTACGAATACCAAGTTATGCCCTACGGTCTTTGCAATGCCCCGGCAGCTTTCCAGTATTTTATAAATGACGTTCTGAGTCAGTATATTGACAAGTGTGCTATTGTCTATATTGACGACATTCTGATTTACTCAGCGTCGGAAGATGAACATCAAGAACACGTCAAAGGAATCTTGGAGAAGCTGAGAGAGAACAGTCTATATGTCAAGCTGGAAAAATGTGCATTCCATGTACGATCGGTGGCTTTCCTTGGATTCATTCTATCTCCAGAAGGAGTCACCATGGATACTCAAAAGACCAAGGCAGTGTTGGATTGGCCATCCCCAAACACAGTAAAGGAAATACAGCGATTTATTGGGTTTGCAAACTTCTACAGGAGGTTTATTCAGGATTTTTCTCGAAAAGTAATTCCAATAACTCGTCTGTTGAGAAAAGGTGTTCCGTTCTCCTGGTCAGAAGAAGCGGCGGATGCCTTTCAGTCTCTCAAGGAGAGTTTTACTTCCGCGCCTATTCTCCTGCACGCTGATCCAACCCAGCCCTTTTATTTGGAGACAGATGCATCAGATCAAGCTATCGGAGGTGTTCTCTCTCAAAGACACAAGGAAACCGGCCAATTACACCCAGTCGCGTACCATTCCCGAAAACTTCTCCCGGCTGAGATTAACTATACAATTACGGAGAAGGAGCTTTTAGCTATAAAAGATGCCTTCAAGGAGTGGAGACACTACCTGATGGGAGCTCGACACACAGTAACAGTATTTACAGACCATAAGAATTTGCAATTCCTGAAATCAGCTAGAACTCTGACACCACGGCAACTCAGATGGTCTTTATACTTTGCGGATTATAACTTTGTGATCACCTATCGCCCAGGAAGTAAGAACGGTAAGGCGGACGCCTTATCCAGATTGGACACTGATGAGCAAAGATTGGTTATTGATGACCAAAAAATCATTCCAGAATCGAAGATTGTGGGAGCCGTGATTAGAGAAATAGACTCA
Organism: Calotriton arnoldi; assembly: GCA_963921515.1. Lineage (NCBI taxonomy): Eukaryota > Metazoa > Chordata > Amphibia > Caudata > Salamandridae > Calotriton > Calotriton arnoldi. The sequence continues at coordinate 949,950 of CAWUFW010001614.1, read as the reverse complement.
CTGGATGAAAAAGTACGAAAGTTGTTTACTCCAGAAGAACTCCAGCAATGGGTGGTGGAAAACTCGTCTCGAGAAATTCGCAATGGATTGCCCTATCATGATGGAGCCTTGTTCATCCCTACCTTGGAACTGCAAGAACAAATTTTACATGACTGCCATGATCACCCCTTGGCAGGTCATAAAGGAATTAATAAAACTGAAGAACTGATCAAGAGACAATTCTGGTGGCCAAGAATGTCTAAAGACATCAAGCAATATGTGTTAGGTTGCGGAATCTGTGCTCAGGGAAAATCGACACGACAATCACCCCAGGGGTTATTACAACCAATGCCTACCCCCCCTCACCCCTGGCACACAGTGACTATGGACCTTATTGTAGACCTACCCTCCAGTGGAGGCTTTAGTGCAATACTGGTTTTTGTGGATGCGTTCACCAAGATGGCCCACTTTGTCCCATTAAAAGATACCCCTAGTGCTAAAGAGTTGGCCACACAGTTTGGTTTACATGTGGTGAGGTTACACGGTATCCCGAAGGTTCTAATTTCAGATCGTGGCTCTCAGTTCCTGTCTCATTTTTGGAGGGCTTTTACCCAAGGGTTAAACATAGAAACTAAATTCTCCACTAGTTATCACCCAGAGACAGACGGTCAGACAGAAAGGGCAAATCAGGAGCTAGAACAGTATCTAAGACTATTTTTGTTAGATCAGGAAGGAGATTGGCCAGATCTCCTCTGGGCTGCTGAATTTGCGCACAATAACTCTAAGAATAGTTCTACTGGTCATTCTCCATTTTATTTAAATTATGGTCAACACCCAAATCTGATGATCAGCACTGATGAAGTTCCAGTTCCAGTAGCTACAGAAATTGTTAGGCACTTAAGTGAAACACACGAAAGGGCTAGAGAACAGCTGGAAAAGTCTAAAGAATTATATAAAAGTTATGCAGACAAAAAAGAAGACTAGAAGATGATTATTTAATTGGGAGCAAGGTCTGGCTCAGTACCAAGAATTTAAAACTAAAGGGAAATAGAAAATTCCAACCTCGCTTTATTGGCCCCTTTGAAGTTGAGAAGAAGTTAAATCCGGTGACCTATAGATTGAAATTGCCTACACAATTAAAGATTCATCCAGTTTTTCACGTTTCCTTATTGAAGAAATCATCACCGTATCTCAGGTCTAGAGTTTCCCCAAAGCCAGTTCAAACTGTAGATGGAGAGGAGTTTGAAGTAAAAAGAATAGTAGATTCCAAATGGAAGAACAGGAAGTTATACTACTTGGTAGATTGGAGAGGCTACGGTCCTGAGGAGAGATCCTGGGAACCACAGTCTAATGTGCATGCCCCAAGACTAGTAAAGTCTTTCCATGAGCAATTCCCCCTTAAGGCAAAACCTGGGGAAACCCCCTTGCGGAGGGGTACTGTCAGGACTCAGCACCCTCAGTGTAATATTCGGGGCCAGTCCGTGGGAGCTACAGTGTTTAACCAGTCTTGGACCGCATTAGTTAATGCGAGGTCCACCAAGATGGCTGCTTGCGCTGAGGTCAGCGCTGCAGCCTTCCTAATGTGAGCACGAGGCTTTCCGCACAGCTGAGGCTCGCTCTCTCCCTCAGCTGTGCGCACTTCACTCTAGGCGGTTACGTGTGAGCAGCGCTAGAGATTTCGTCCGAGTAGAGCCAGTGTAGTTAAGGCGTTTTTCGAGTTTTCGCGGCAGTATTAGACTGAGAGATTCGCCGGGAGTTAATTACCTGCCATAGAAGAAAAAGGTTTTCACAGCGGAGGTTTCCGTTTCCCTTAGTGTCAGCTGCATTCCTGTCATTCCGACGGCGCAGCGGAGGTTCTGTCAGTCATGCAAGTACCAGAGCAAGCTTGACTGTATATTCGTTACGCTTGATGTATTATTGGAATTTTCCCCCCTTGTAATTATTTCCCAACATTTCCAATTCGAAAATACATTATTAAAACCAAGTAGTATGCAGAAGAGTCTTCTCTTCGAATGCTTACCTGAGTATCCTGCTTAGTGAATGTCGGTATCTACTTACCTGTAAAAAGAAAGAAAAGGTATAGTTAGTTTAGTTCTAGAAATACTTAAGGACACAACAATTAATAACTCAATGAAGAACATTTAGAGTGTTATTCTCTTTTTCCCCTTTCCACAGAAGAAAAACAATTCCTTATAAGAGATAGGAACAAACTATCCACAGAATAACTACATAAGAAGAGAGGCTATAACCTAGTCTTAGAGGGTACGTAGTTTTAAGGAAAAGATAGCATAGCAAATGTCAAGTTCAGCTAGGATGTAGTAATGTGTATATTTTTGTATTATAGTGTCGAGTAGAGAATACTGCATAGAACAACCACAAGAATAGCAGTTTAGAAGACACCAGACGTAAAGAAGACCAGGCTGTCTCTTCTCTGTCCCATACCCCTTTCCCCCTTGGGGGTTTCTTCATATTCCCTTGAGTATTTGGGGAGTCTGGAGGGAAGCTCGAGGGGGCTTTGGGAAATATCACCGTTCTGCTCCTGTGAAGTATCTTGGGAAAACTTCAAGTAAGTGCTCTTGACAAGTGATTACTCCTTTAGATCAGCAAAAAGATGGTGGTCTGCCATCCTGTTGGCATCATAAAATCAAATCCTGCCTGATAGGTCTGTTTGAGCCACATGCAACTCTTTGGAGCACTTGAAAAGTACCAAACAGGATGGCCGAACAATTACTTTTATCCCTTTTCTACTGCTGACAGATCCTATTTTTGTCTTGCTGGACCTCTGTCTTCTGGCTTATTGTGAGTACAGGGACTGCTTCAAACTGGATTTTAGTGTTAGTTGTGGATGGATACTGGAAATTATCATAGTCCACTGCCCTACACACCCCCGCCTTCAGAGCCCAAGTTTATTGTGGCTGAATACTTCAGCCATCTTGGCATTGCCCTGGCACAGGGCATTTTTGGACTATTTGTGGTAAAGCAAACAGGAACTCCTGAAAAATGTGGGTTGGGGTATGAGGAGTGCCCAGGAACCACCCCCACCCACTAGCTGGAGCCAGGCATAAATGTGGCACCCAAGGCATTTCCTTAAAATGTGCTCTGGACCTGTGGAAGAACAGAAGAGGATTGGACCTGCTGTCTGTCACCTGAGAGGAGCCATGAAGGACTGGACTTGACACACCTTGGACCCAGGACAAAGACATGGACTTCAAGAGTCAGGTGGCTGATCTCATTTGTGGCGACAGGGAAACAACAAGCCTCAAGATTTATTTTTTCCAGCTGACCAGTGGCAACTGGAACTTGGACAGTATGTTGCTGATGTTGCTGGGGGCCTCTGCCTTATACCCTGAGCGTCTCTAAGTGACCCGCCTACTCTAAGATCCGGGGGGCCTTAGATGTGTACTCCTGTGGTTGTTTGGGCACTAAAGTAAGTTTGGAAACTTTTGCAAAGCTTCTGCTCCAGAGGTTCGAGCAGAACTGCAGCAAAAAATATTTAAAAAATAGTTCCACTGAGTCAGATTGAATTTCAGGTTTGTCCCACGTGGCAGATCTCAGCAACTCCAAATAACAACAAAGACCCTTTCTGAGTTGGGATTTAGTAAATTTCCAACCAAAAACCTCAAAAGCTCCATGGCTTGAGCAGGACCAATCTATGTGATGTATCCAACCCATGCTCCATTATGGTCGGTCTCAAATCATTCCTAGGTCCCAGTCCACGGTGACCATTGTCTTGCATTGGCAGATGTTTTGATGCTATTTTCACAGATTAGTGAAATAATTACTTGAGGAAGACTACCATTCCCCTAGTGAATAATTCATTTTCTTGTAGCATAAGTTGGAAATAGGTGAACTCATCCAGGATTCAGAATCAGATACTCTTACAAAGAATTTGTGTGGCGTGGAATGATAATTCAAAGCGATCTTCAGAGCGTCATTAGATGAGTCATGGAAAATGAAATTGAACAGTGGGGCTCGATTAGATTGAAGTACAATTAGATAAAGGATACTTTACTTTAGTAATAGGGGTTAAGTGGCAACTTGGGAAGAAGCTCAATGTTTGCAAACACGTATCAGACATGATGGGAGGGTGAACGATTGATGTTGGGGAGTATGAATATGAGTCATCTCAAAACCACTGTGAGAGGATTTGTTTATTTGTGATTACAGAGCAAATAGTATTAATGACTGGGTGGTCAGAGAGGAGTTGAGCAAAGCTATTGCTTAGCTATAGTTTAGTTGATTTTTAGGTCTAAAACAATGATCAAGAAAAGTGGGATGTGCTTGAGAGAGAGGTCATGAAATGAAGACCCATTATCATCTGGGTGGAGAATAATGGTCACAACATGTAGTGGGTAAATAGAATAATTCAAAACACGAAGAGTGGTATCATTGTCATCACAAAAGAATTTTTGAATGAGTGGCGAGAATATGTTAATGTGGAGTGTTCTGTGTGCAGCACATATGGGCCCAGATTTACTATGATTTTGCATTGGTGTAGCGTCACTTTTATGGCACAGCCGCAACACAAAATTATTTTTGGCATTTACTAAACCATGTAAAGCTACTTTGCATGGTGTTGTGTGGTCTAGTAAATACAAAGTAAGGCATTACTCTGCATCGGGTAGGCATTACAAGGGTGGAGCTTTGATGTTCCCATGCATCCACCCATGTATTTTGACACAAACCCAGATTTACTAATACTTGTGAGCTTGGATTTGCACCAAAATGGTGTACCTACACGGCAGAGGCGTTACAAGGAGAAATATCTTTATTTCTCCTCTTACTATCTATTCCCATGTTATCTGCATTCTGCAGCGCACCTAGAAAGAACAACGTGCCTCTTTGAATTGTTTGTGCATAGAAAAGTATCTCTTCTTGCACAAAAACAATTCAGCCCGTAGCTGCATTGGGGCTAGGCGGTGCACAGTGCACCAGTGCAAGGAGAGAGAAGAAATGCTCCATATCTTTGTACATATGGAGCATTTCTGCTCTCTCCCTTTCATGCAGTGCAGCGAGCACCCACAACCAACAGTATAGACCACATAGCACAATACCAGCTCTGTTTCGCTATGGGATCATAAGACCCCCTGGACCTATTTATGTTTACACACACAATAAATATTTTAAAACTTGAAACAATTTTGCAGAGTAACCACAGCATTCACATGTTTTTTCACAAGTGAGACCTAGTCTTAATAGGGACTCTAATACACTGGAGTTTCCTAAGCATAACTAGCTTGTTCCTGTGTAACCAAGAAAAAAGATAACTGTTCGAGGGAGATCATGACCAGCTTTTGGTGTCACTTCCTCTTAACCCCCGCCCCCCCCATCCAGAGGATCTTTTAGACCCCAATTTCCCTCTCCTGTTCCGGGATCTATCCTCGCCCCAGGAGTCCTTGTTCAGGGGGCACGTCTGCCCTTAGGATTCCAACCGCTTGCACCCCCTACACCCAAGTTCCATGTCCCCCAAGGACCTGTGCTAGCTCACGCCAACTGCGAATCTGCGGGTGGTTCACATGTAAGGACCGAGTGTCAGTGACTGCCCCAATCTCCTGCTCCACTGCAACCTCATTTCCTACTTGCTGCCAGCACCCCTTGGAGGATCCAGTGACGCCGATGTTATTTTGGTATAAAAGGATGCCATTCATGGACCCGAGGACCCGAAGTGTCCCCACCAATCATGACCTCACTGCCAACTAGCATAAACATGAAAGGTAAACACAACATAACTCGGATGCTAGAAAGAAAAGGTGCTAAACAAGACATTTACCGAAGTCCACAATTTCATACAATCCTGATTTCGTTCCTGAAAAGGAATGAAGGCAATACTTATGTCCAATCCAGACTACTACACCCCCCTGGCACGCCCTTACCCAATGCCTCTTGCTCTCGGGATGGTGGGTGGGGAAAAGCTCTCAAGCCTGTGTGGCTCCCAGGGGCAGGGTGTTCAACAATCGGCGTTATTGGGATGGTGACCTGCAAGAGGAGCCGGAGAGTGTGACCCTGTGGAGTGGCGAGCAGGAACAAAGAGACCTGCTCGCTTCACTGTGGCTCCTTATAAGGGGCGCGTTCAATATCCTCTGTGGTCCTGGAAACACATTACTGCTTCTGGGTTAGCTTTCACTGCAGCCAATCATCGCCCCCGCTGACACGTGGCCCAGGGGCATGCGCCACAAACAGTGTGAGTTCCCGGTTCCCTGCCATATTTGGTGGCACTCCTGAGTAGGGAGAGCCTTGGTAGTATGGCCAGGGAGTTGCCGATGTCCCAATGATACCTATCCCCACCCCAAACCATCAGTATAGACCACCAAGCAGAACATCAGCTCCTTTTTGTTAGGGGTCATAAGACCCCCTGTCGTATTTATTTTTACACACACAATAAATATTTTTAAACTTCAAACATTTTTCCGCTGTAACCACAGTATCTACATGTTTTATCACAAGTCAATCAATCAATCAGTGTGTTGTAAAGCGCACTACTCACCCAGTAGGGTCTCAAGGCACTGGGGGGGGGTGTGTGTTCAGCTCCTTTGGGGTATTCGAAGCGCCAGGTCTTGAGGTCTTTCCTGAATTGGTGCAGTGTCGGGCTTCGCTGGAGGTGGAGGGGGAGCTCGTTCCATGTCTTGGCCGCAAGGTAGGAGAAGGCCCTTCCACCCGCTCTGTTCCTGTAGAAGCATGGGACGGTGGCTAGGGAGAGGTCGGCTGAGCGGAGGTTTCTCTTGGGTGCGTGGAAGGAGAGGCGGTTGTTGAGGTATTGAGGTCCGATTTTGTGGAGGGCCTTGTATGCATGCGTGAGCAGTTTGAAAGTTATTCTTCTTTTGACGGGGAGCCAGTTGAGGGCGCGGAGAAGTTGGGTGATGTGGTTGTGCCTTGGGATATCAAGGATTAGTCTGGCTGCAGTGTTCTGGACGGTCTGGAATTTGCAGAGGAGTTTTTTGTTGATTCCGGCGTAGAGGGCATTGCCGTAGTCTAGTCTGCTGGTGATGATGGCGTGAGTGACCGTTTTCCTTGAGTCAGAGGGTATCCATTTGAATGTTTTGCGTAGTATGCGGAGGGTGTTGAAGCATGTGGAAGAGACTGTTGATCTGGCGATTCCTATGAGTGATGAGTCCAGTATGATGCTGAGGTTACCTGTGTGGTCTATCGGGGTGGGTGGGTTTCCGAGGGCGGGGGGCCACCAGGTGTCGTCCCATGCAGAGCGGGTGGAGCCGAGGATGAGGACTTCTGTTTTCTCTGTATTGAGTTTCAGGCAGCTGTTCTTCATCCAGGTTGCAATGGCTTTTATCCCCTCTTGGACGTTGTGCCTGGTGATGTCGGGTTCCTTGGTAAGGGGGAGGGTGAGTTGGGTATCATCAGCGTAGCAGACGATGTTGAGCCCATGGTTTCTGGCGATGGTTGCCAGGGGGGCCATGTAGACGTTGAAGAGGGCAGGGCTGAGGGAGGATCCTTAGGGTACTCCACATCTGGTCTCTGTTGGTTCCGAGAGGAAGGGCAGGAGTCTTATTCTCTGTGTTCTGCCGGTGAGGAATGAGCATATCCAGTCAAGGGCCTTTTCTTGGATGCCGGTGTGATGGAGTCTCGTGGCTAGTGTGCGGTGGGAGACGGTGTCGTAGGCTGCTGATAGGTCAAGGAGAATGAGGGCTGCCATTTGGCCTTGGTCGAGGAGAGCCCAGATGTCGTCTGTGGCGGCGAGGAGGGCGGTCTCGGTGCTGTGATTGCTGCGGAATCCGGATTGGGAGGTGTCTAGGATGTTGTTGGTTTTGATGAAGTGTGCTAGCTGGGTGTTGATGGCCTTTTCGATAACCTTGGGTGCGAAGCAGCGAGTTAGGCCTGAAATTCTAGTGGTCCGTCGGGTCCACGGAGGGTTTCTTCAGGAGGGGGTTGACTTTGGCGTGCTTCCAGTCATCGGGGAATGTGGCGGTCTCGAGGGAGCAGTTGCTCTGTGGAAGATGTGTGGCGGGCAAGGGTCTGAAGGAGCTACGGAGTGTATGGTCTTTAGGGTGTCTTCTGTCATGAGACCTATCCTTAACTGAGACTCTAATACATGGGAGTTTCCTAAGCATAACTAGCTTGTTCCTGTGCAATTAAGAAAAAGCATAACTGTTCGAGTGAGATCATGATTGGCTTTTGGTTTCCCTTCTTCTTAAATCCCCCATCTAGAGGATAGGCCCCTCTCTCTTTGAGGACCCTATCGTCCCTCTCCCATACCGGGAGCTCTCCCTGCCTTGGGAGTTCTTGTGCACAGGGCCCGTCTGCCCTTAGAATACCAATGTCGGGCATCCCCTACATCCAAGTTCCATGTTCCCCTAGGGCCTGTGTTAGCTCATGCCAACTGTGCCTGCGCAGGTGGTTGGCAGGTAAGGACCGCATATCAGCGACTGCCCCCTACCCGCCCCATGTCACTGCAACCTCTTTTCCAACTTGCTGCCAGCACCAATGTTATTTTGGTATTAAAGGATGCGGTAAAGGGACCTGAGGACCGAAAGAGTCCCCACCAATTATGACCTCACACGCCACTGGCCAGCATAGTTTCCCTACTATCTGACCCCCCACCATCTTACCGTGCACGTCGCCTAGCCCAGGCCAACAGGTTCTCCAGCACCAGTTCATTACTCTCCTTAGGTAAGTGCACCCCATCCTGTGAGCAAAATGTTCACCCCTGATGCATCCGGGAGGTATGGATGCTAAACAAACTGTGTTCAACCACTTACCAGCCTCCCTGTTCAAAGGTTTGACAGGCACATTGGTGGCCCTTAACGCCTTACCACCTCTCCGAGTAGACTTTGGGACCATGCTTTTAATGGTCTCTGGAAACCTCCTTTAAAGACAACACATTCCGGATAACCCCCAATTCAAAATAAGTCTATTGTCAGCTCAGCCAAGTCGGTTCCCCCATAGTATGATGACCATCCTTGAAGGTGGAAATCTCTGGGGCACCATTTGTCAAATGTAGCTCTTACATTGGCCAAGTGCGGCCCTCCTTGGCAACTGGAAGCCAGCCGAAATCCTGCCTTCCCTTGCTCATGTGGCATAGTCACCTGCAGAATAACCAACCTTTGCCTGCCTTATGAGAGGCGCAACAGCCGCATATCTGTAACACCTCCTGCTTCCCGCGGTGACAGGAAACAATTAAGTATCCAGCAGCCACATCACCTTATCCTGTTCTTCACCTGCATTGACAGAAGAATACAGTAAAGAATGGGCAATTTAGTGCTCACACAATTATCACATGTTCAATCTCACATAGCGCTTGTAACACTCAGATTTCCAACTGCCTCGCATTTGAACCATTTGTCCTGCCAGCCCCATTCCTGCCACTGCAGTGGCTGTGCCAAAGAATGGAACTTTACCCTGCAGGATCCTGACTTGCTGAACACCAGGGCCCTACTGAGTACCCTGGCCTCCTTCACCCTGTGTGCCCTAATGGATCGCAGGTTCCCCAGTAGACAACACGCAATGCCCTGGGCCTTCCTACTCCATCTGGTCAGTCTTAGAACGTGCCATGGTGACCGCAAAGGAGCCATTCAACCATTGACTGCCTGTGAGCTGCAAACCCCCACTTCTGTCCTTACTATTCTTCACCACTATCTCCCCCACCCTCAGCGCCCCATAGAATGTCAGAGAGAAAGCTGTCCTGATCAAGCGAACCTCAGCTGGTGACCTGCATACCCCTTCAAGCTAGCCATTATCCTTGCCAGTTTCAACATGGGGTGCCTGGCATCTTGCTTGCCCCTCTCCAAACTCTGCCTGCCCTTCGGTGCTCTTAGAACCAGGAATGCTATTTTTTTCATCTGCGTACCCTTGCATTTATGTGAACAAGGAAATTGGCGCAGCAGGCCGTCCGGCGTAAGATAGGTCGCCCTTCACCTCTCAGGGCCTCAATGTCATTACAGACTCAAGGTCAAGGTGCAAACCCTTCACCAGCCTCTTTGCTTTCTTGCACCTGTAATACGTGTGACCAAGCAGCCATATTTGATCCAGGAAAGGTAAGGGGAACTCCCTTGCCTCTGGGTGGTACTACCCAAAGGCATGCATCCTAAATCGAGAAAAGGAATCTGCAGCATTGCCCAGTACACCAAAAATGTATTTTGACACAACATTAACATTCAGCCTCAAACGTATGATTCCCTTCCTCTGTCTCAAGATCATTTCTCACCTGACCTCTTGCCACTTAATGCATTCCATCACAGTCATGTTGGCTGGCCAGAATACCATCTATTGGTTGTGAAACTGTTCTGCCCTTACCGTTAGGGCCACAAGGATGAGAAAGAGCTCTAAGAAACCAATACCTGCAACTAACCCAAAGGCTCTGTCCGCTCTCCTGATCACTGCTGTGTAAACCAAAGATGCCCCCAAAAAATGACACCAAAGCCAACACTGCCTGCAAAATCTGTAAACAAGTCTGACTCCACATTGGCCTTAGCTGGGCTTGGCCATACAACATTCCCATTAAAATTCCCTCCAAAATTGCCTCCCGGATTTTCATAATCTGCCGGACCCCCTATACAACCTAGTATGATGGTGCCTCATCTTTAGGCCAAGCAGGGGCCTGCACAATTTACCTGGACATGGGCATGATGCAGAGCTCGAGGTTCAAATGCACTGCCACTATCTATAACCGATGCAATGCCACTTTCCCAGCATCCAAAATTCCTCCAACGCCCCTGTGAAGGTCATGACTTTTTGGGGGGGGGAACCTAGACACACTTGGCTCGTAGTCCAATTCTATCCCTATGAATGCGATTGCTGCCATTGACCCCTAGACATTAGCCTGTGCTACAGATACTCCAAGCATTGCCATCAATTCATGGAAGGACCCTAAAACCTTCCCACACTCTGCCACCCCTTGGGTGGCGTTATATTCTGACACATTCCCAGGTTTATGATTTCTCCTAAATCTGGAAATGTGTCAGATTCCATGGATGTTGTGTGGGAACACCAACAGCAACATCCATGGAATTCCCCTTTCATGCAGTGCTCTGTATGAAAGGGGCACATATTTAAAAGACCATGAAAATCCACGTGGCCTTGTAAATATGCCAGGGTACATTGTCACTTTTTTGATGTTCCGGTGCCGCAAGGGGCCTCATAAATGAGGCCCTATAGCTGAACTTAGGCACGCAAAAGGCATTGCTAATTTTTCCAGTCGCATTTTGATGATCAGGATCGCTATTTGAAAGCCTTTATGCACTTAAATGGCATTAATTTACCAGTGCAGTTGTGATACTTTCATTTTTTATTTATGCCCAACAAATCTCCCAAGACTCATTTGCTGCTTCACAGAACCACAGGCATTGTGCAACAATGTGGACAGACAAACTAATCAATATGCCTAAAATGCACTGCTGGCAGCTCTTTAACCACTGCTATGGTATGCAATGCCAGACAACCTACCAGAAATAAACGCACATCTATATGTTACTGCACCCCAAAAAGATGCCCGCCGAATCACAGTGTGCCAGAATAAGAAAGAGCAACAAGGTGGATGGGTTGTTTCCTGAAAGAAGAATGAGACCGAGCAGCTACTAAGAGTCCATCGGTCGCCCTTCTGTGTTTTACTCCTTGTGAGCCTCATTGTGATGCCACAAGCAGTATTCCTTCACAGGGACCGTTTGACTAAGAAATCACTAACTTTTGGAGAGGGCTGTGTAAACATTTGTACATCAGACCCACTCTCTTTTAAAAGCTGCTTCCCTAGGCCCATTAGCAATATGAAACAGGCAAGAAGTTTGCATCCGGATTTTTTTTTTTGTTACAAGTCCATTGGTCTGGAAAATAACCCATTTACAATTTGCCATTATTACTCACACCAGGAGCCTTTCTTGCAGCATTAAAGTGCTGCTCAAAATAGAATCAATTTTGCTTTTTTGCTTTATGCAATTAAACTCAGTTTTTAACAGTCACAAATGCGTTCCTTAAACGAAGAGGCGACACTTAGCTTGAATGTAATCTTTGATTTGCCCCAAAAATAAAATAGTTTAGATCAGAGCATTATTTTCAATTAGATTTCGCATGTGTCAATTTAGTAGCACTTGCGCTCACTCCAGAACATCCTGCGAAGCAACGGTACGATTGAACACCTTTTGTATAAATTGTTAAAAGTTTGTCTGGTTCCCCTTAGAATTTTATATTACCGGTGTTTATGTAGCAGACTGCTACCATTTGTATGGTCACGTGGTGTTTGTGGAGTCTGGGCGCCTTAATGGCTCTTTACCCTGAGCGTTGTTAGAATCCATGACTTTGGAATAAGAAACTGGAATTGTGAACACATTTTTAAAACCTAAATAGTGATAAAGTGGTCTTTTGTAATTGATTGGCTTTGTAATTCGGGCCAGTTAATAAAAGTATTTATGAGTACAGGAAGTGGTACTATTTTACATACTCTTACATATCTTTGTGAATCGACCCGGAATCGCCCAGCTTCCTATTAGTAAAAGTAAAAAGACGGCACTGTGAAGGCATGTAGTGCGTAAAAGAGTACTACATGGTTACTACTTCACGTACTACTAAATGTCTTTGTGAATCGGCCCTGATCTGTTTGGCCAAAGTACTGTTCAGTAATGGTTTGGCTTGAATATTGGGCAGAATAAGATGTGACCACCAATCCTCTGAGTGATCTTTGTAGTGCATTATATGTTGGATTATCTGTGCTAAAGGACTTTACCAGTCATTGTGTCATTGTGTTGAGCTTGGGTGCATAGTTTTTCATTGCTGATGCTGAGAAGGCTACTCTTTTGAAAGGCGTCATTGGTCAATATTATGGTTTCAGTAAAATGTTGTGTGGATGTTGGCCACATTGTGTTTAATGTAACTTGCGCCACATGATTTTGATAAGTTGATTTGTAGGAGCATGCAGATATTCTGTTGGAGTGGCAACCAATAGCAAGCTCTGTAACTTTGGTGATGTGTTGTGGGCATGGTGTTGCCAAGGATTGCGTCTACTGTACTGTTGATATACAGTGAAGTATATTTATGAGGGGATAGGAAGGTATCTTTGATGTGGCAATACTTAGCAAACTATATGGCTTTGGTTGTATGCGTTATGGTACTGGGGATGTGCCTCTAATATGTCATGTTGGTGCAGAGCAATGCACTATGATGGATGTTGGATATTTCCTGTGGGAATAATGTAAAACAATTCCATACTTGCATTACCCAGATATATAGATTGGTAGTAATTATCTAACCACGACAAAGAGTTGATAAGTTGATATATTACTGGCCTTTTTACGGTAGGTGAAAAGGGGATTTGTTGTTTTTACTGATGTCTAATGACCTTCCGCAGTTTTCTAGCATGGGCTTGCACAATTGCATTTTGATTGGTAAGTGCAGTCACAAACAACAGCAAAATGGGAACGAGTACATAATCGTATAATCTCTTGGGGAGAGTAAGGTAGCTGGGGGCCTCAGCTGAAAACATGTTGAGCAATGGGACTGGGGTGCTCAACTGAGGACAATGATACATTAGAGTTCTGAAAAAACTCTAAGAAATGGAAATACTCCAGTCAAGAAGCACACTGAAGTATGCATTAACTGTCCGGGATAGTGTGGAAGGGAACAGACCACATGGCTTGATACCTGTTATGCCTAGAGGAGTAAACACAAGGATTGAAACTTGGTAGGATGTGTAAGGCCACAGGGTCCAGCTTTGGTGGTGATAAGGAAGGATTTAGATAAAGGAGGGATATGGATGTGAAATGTGGGCAAATGTCATACAGTTACTCCCATAAATGCTATGGGGAAACTGCTTTAGGAAAGAGTGCAGGGAGGAAGAAATATACCACAGCAGATAAGACCTGGTAAAACTAGGGGCAAGATACTGTGGAAGTTAGCGGCCTTAGCAGGGAGTGGAGGAAACAGGGTTCGTGGCCTGGCAAGGTCACTGAGAGGAAACGCATATGAAACTTTACAATTGTGAAGTGAGGGAAGGCACTACATGGACCTGTCCTAGTATTGCTAATGGATGAAGTGAGATGAAGAAGGGCTACTGGAAAAAAGGAACAGATTGCAGGTGTCCAGGTCTGGTAGGGCATGAAGATCAACATGGCACAATGAAGGAATATGTGTGGGAAAGAAAGGGACGGAGCAAAGAGATCCCATTATTTTGTACATGTATACAAAAGATTGTTTTTAAGAATATGGATTCCATCTCTTACCTTGAATTCCAATTAATAGAGTATGACTTTCCGTACTAATGTTGCACACTTATAGCCTGTGAAGTTGATTGGTGTGTGGGCACATTGTCTATATTTTATCATTTTTCAGGAATTGTCCTTAGAGTAAATGAGTTACATTTGACAGAAGTTCACTTTCACTGGTTCTGTGGATGCTAAGTTTTCTTTCTCTGACACAGACACCAAAAGACTACCCTTGCAATCTGTGTTTATGTTTTAAACATTTCTGGATCTGTATCAGCTATTCCAACTACCACACATTAGGGGTTAGACTAGTGCATATTAGGGCAGGTGTCCCCATCACTGCACTAAAACGCATTATTCATACATTACAGCTCTTCCGTGAATGATCAGTTATGAGGCGCTACAGGAATTAACAATAACAGCAGCCCAGGTGCGCTGTAGAGCTGCATGCTGTGCTGCTGCCTGCCCCAGGCAATGAATTTACTTAGTCACGGTTGGGCTGGACTCATTGCTACGGTGATAAAACTAGTAGTATAACAAATGATACATTGTTTCAGCAGCGGTGCACGCCCTCGAAATAAAAAAACAAATCTGCGATCTCCTTTGCAAACCCGTGCTTCTAGAGACAAATTTGGCATAATTCTGTACAGCCGTTTTCTCTGTATCGCTGCTACAGGTCTCTGTCTGAGTACCATGGTGCGGGTAGACATTCCATTCCATAACTACTGACTTCTGACAGCATCTACAGGGACTTGGAAGGGCTACTCAAACCACACTGTTCCTGGCTTGCCAGAAGAATAAGTCTTGGCACTATAACGCATGTCTGGATTTCCCGCTGCTTGGGACATTCACTGGGCATGCCCAGGCAGAACCTGGTGAAAGACCAGCCAAGACGGCCCGTCTAAGCCTGTCAAAGTCTACAGGAGGTTGGGTTGGGCCACCCCTTTTGGTTCATCAATCAGAAACTTTTAATGTTGAGCTGATGAGGATGGACAAAAAAAGTCGGTTGGCACACTTTTAAGGAAGGGCCACTCTGCCTCACTATTTATTTTTAATGTTTTGTCGAACACAATGGGGGTAATTGACAATGGTGTTGAAGGGAGACATAAGGTGACTTAGCGGGTGGTCACTGAGTTTTTAACTAAAAATCTCTTCCCCAAGGCAAATGGAATATTTTCTGGTCAGAAGTGTGTTGCCATAACTAGTTCAAGTGCAGCTACTTTTAACTCTTGTGTATCAAGTGAACCATTACATTCTGATTTAGCTCTCCCCATATCTTTTGGGTCTCCCCATCAACAAAGAAGAAAGCCACTCTGTGTCCAACCCAGCAAAAAGGCAATTTGGCTGTGACTGACAATGGACATTGCGCGTCAGGAGGTGGGCCTTTGTCTGGGTCCCTGAAGAGGGAAGAGTGTTGGACCATACACCAGTCCTTATACGAGGTAGTGGCAAATCGACATCAGCAAATAAGAGGGTGCCACTAAGGGTATGTTGGGTGTTGTATTTGATCAACTACTTTGTTAGAATACACCCTGACAGTGATCATGGGTTCTGTCAAGGACTTGAAAAAGTCTGACGCTAAGGGGGTACTGAGTATTCTAGTGATGACATCTGTTGGGCAGGAAAACGTGGTTTCAGCTAGCCCCAGGTTACAATAGAGCCAAATCAGGTTGGCAGGGGCCTTCAGGACCAGTAAACCGATAGATAACCGTGTCCCGATACTGATGCAGCCACCTTTATCAATGTTGAGACCAGCGAATACGGGTCCGAAATCGACAGTGTTTGATAACTCCCATGCAAAACCACTAACTACTTACCTCCAGAGGTATGTATGTATCAATCTCAAAGGCTCCCCTTTTGCAATAAAGCCAACTAGAGGGTTGGGCTGAGCTAAAGAATAAGGTTGTTCACTGGTTAGATAAGAGGGTGGGTCATTTTTGACAACTCTGTAATTACATTATTTTGGTAAGAACAGTGAGATTGGTTGCCCCCAGTCCCACATCCTGTCCTGATTAGTGAGTAGTGGTGAATTTTAGATCATACACCACTAGGAGTAAGATACTGGTTAACTCTAACCCACTCTCCCCTGCTTTGAGTACGATTGTAGCAGTACCTCTGGGGTACTTCGACAGACTAGTAATTGCAGGTAAATTTTTCTTAAATCAATCGAATGTTAGGCCCCAGGAGGAGCAGGGCATAGCTTTTAAATTCACGACAAGTAACAAATTTGCCCCTTTGAATTCAATCACTGATATTGACTGACTCCATTTGCCAAGTGCACTCTCCTCTGTTCAAGCTCAAATCTATCTCTAACAGTACACAACCCAGCCTTCTAGTCACTCCACACCCTGTGACCACCCGTAAACAGAGGAAGGCTCATATTTCTTAGTGTGTTTTCCTGGGTCATAATCAGTTGAACTTGATCTCTGTTTTCAAGAGACCTGGGCATTACATTTGTTTCCTGTAGATGGGTATTAAACTTTCTTTTCACCTGCACTCTCATTCACAGCAGGCCATGGGTGGTTTGGCAATTCTGCTATTACTCTTACTTCCCAGGAGAATTCGAAAACAATGGTCAAATTCAGCATTCTAACAGGGGTTATGGGTAGTTTGGTCAGATGGGGCATGGAAATTGTTGTGGTAAATTTCTATAAGAAGTTACTTAGCTCCTTGCAGCGCGGAGGTCATCAATACCCAGGACACGGATTTAGGTAGCTTTTTATTAACCAAGAAAAAAGATACCTTAATAATTTTGGTGGGGGATTTCAACACCCACTTATGTGGTCTGCCACCCTAATAGGTTGTGGAAAGACTGATGTGCAGGGAGATGGGTTTCCACATTTCATATATGATCAGTACAGTGAGGTCTTAAACAATTTTGTTATGAAATATAATATTGTCTTTGCCCATGATGCTTGCCCCAGATCTAATCATGTTTAGAAGTTTCAACATACTTCCGGTGGGGCAAAGTTAGCATGATAGATGTTATCTTATTTTCTTATAATCTGTTGTTTGGTGCTCGAGTCTTTGATATCATTCCTAACTGTTTCAATGACCATATTCCTCTTATATTTATGTTTAGTTTCGGCCTTCAAGAGGTTAAGCCAACAGAAATGATAGAGGATATTGAAGTGACCAGACCCAATTGTCCCATTATTAAATAGTGTAATGTTAACACTACACAGTTATTTTTTAATGTATTGAGGCAGAATTATTAAGAATTCATGTTGTCTCTGCAAACTGGGGCAAAGGATATAGCTATCAGGGGAGAATGAAATGTAATTTCCAGCTTTATCAAGGAGTGGTTGCCTCATTGGCATCGCGGTGAGGGAATAAACATCCAGAGTGGTTTGACCAGCCATGTACTCAGGAAAACAGTAAACTCAAAGCTGTTTACAGCAAGGTGCCTAGATAGGAGAGATGTCCCAAAATGTAGGTGGAATTACAAATGTGCACTTCAGGTTAAGTGGACCACAATTAGAGAGAATGACCCCCTAGTTGAAGCTACCAGAAGTGATAACACTGCATCTTTTTGGAAAGTTATCAATTCAACATGTTTCAGGGAGGCTCTAGCGCCATCCATTCAAGCCAATATTGCTGCTGATAAACAAGTTGATATTTTGAAAGAGATTTACACTATGTCTCCAACTGTATTTCCCATTGAAAATGTAATTCAACCCACTAACATAGCTGATAGTATTTCTTTTTTATCTTTCGAGTCCTTGGAGGTGCTGTTGGCGATCAATATTATGTGGGAGAGCAAAGCCGCCCATTCAGATGAGGTTTCTCTGGACTTGTATAATTCACTACCTGATTTGTGAGCACCCATTTTGACAATTTGTTTTAATGCTGTAGTCAATTATGGCTTTTCTAAGTTGTGGTCGGAGTCTATAATTGTCACCAGAGATGCTATCGCCCAATATCAATCCTTGACTCCTTAGTCAAGTGTCTGGGATGCATACTCTGTGCCACATTAAGTACCCAGGCTGAGGAGAGCTCAGTCTTATTGGAAGTTTATTATGAGTTTAGACAGGGACTTGGTACTGTGAACAGTACCTGAATTTAAATTTACTAATAGGCAAAAATACTCTGGTAAAAGAGAGCTCACCGAACTTGGCGTTCATGGATCTCCAATGTGCTTTCAACTGTGTGAACCACTCCAAGTTATGGCTAACTATGTCTAACAGGGTGGATCAAGCACTTGTACAGTTCTTCAACCCACTGTATACCAATGGTATGATGTCACAGATGGCTAGCGTTCTCCCTAAGCTGCTAGGGGCTTTTACATTATTTATGGATCATCTAAATTTGAAATCTAATGTGCCTAAGACCTTTAGGATGGTTTGTGACCACAAAGTTATTAAGTCTCCAGCCCATTTTGTTTACAGCACCAAAGTCAGAAGAGTTGCTACTTACTGTTATTTGGAGATCCAATTAGACGAGGTACACTTGATAAATATTTGAAGACAACTGTTTGAAAGAACTATTCAGGGCATATTTAGATTTGCTGCTAAACAAAAGTGCATGAAGGAAAAGTGCACTATCTCAAAGCCAAATGTGTTTTTGTGGCTAGCTAAGGCTCAGGCCTGCTGGGATATGTAGATTGTGAGGTCTGAGAAATAGTGGAAAACATCTTTCTGAAGAGGTTACTGGCCGTTTCGCACCATGGTCAAAGTATATATGCCATGAGAAACTAAGAGATTTACTTGGAGGACCTGTTAAGGCTCCAAACCCTCTTGCATGGCATACAGTGTGAACTAAACCTGAGACAGTTTTTAACTGACTGGTCCTGCTTGATATCTTAACATTAGATCATGCCATTGGTATACCGTGGCTTGATGCATTGCAATCCTATGTAAGATTTTGGGCAGACATTCCAAACTCTATTCATACATTGTATAAAAGTAAGATCAAAACTCTGTTTTGTACTTTTTTTGCTGAGCCTAGGGTGGGTATTGAGGCAACTAAATCACCTAATATTGCCCACTCATGGCTGAAAACAAAGGAGGGTAAACTGTTTTATTTCCAATCAGTCACCAGTGGCCACCACAGCTTCTTTTTAGGTCAAGCGTATGCAGCGCACATGCGACACTCTGGAAGACCTGTTGTAATCACTATACGGAGTGTAATCCCGCCTGCTGCTTGCCATTGGTTCACTCCTGCGTCACTCTTCTTTGCTGGCTCCTCATTAGTTGGTGCTCCCGATACATCACTTCCGTTTTTCAGTTGGGAGCACAGCTCAACTACAGTTTCCTTACACTTATACATGTTGATATGTGGCTTGGGGGGCTATTTGTTTTTTTCTCTTTGCTGAAAGCCTATGGGAGCTGCTCGCGAGCCACTCTTGTGTTTCCTGGAAGGCATAAGCGGGCTTGCGGTTAGGCTGCAGGTTGCTGTACTTGAAACAGCTAGTAGGAGGCTGCGGGGGACTGCGGGGCAGCTTTGCCGCAAACACCGCGAAACATGCTGGCCACTTCAGGAAGCGCGCAGCGTGTTTTCTTTTTTCGCTAATCAATACAGCACCTGGCGTTTTTTTTTTCTTCATGAGCACAACTCTCCCACTGGGCCTCCCTTCCCTATCCCATCTTGTATCTCAGCCCATAGCTGGTAGTCGCACCAAAGACTCCACCCCCGCCGGGCCTCCCTTCCCTATCCGATCTCGTCTCTCCGGCTCACAGCTAGTCATCGGCACCAAGGACTCCGGTAAGCAAAACCTCTCCCTTTCTTGTGTGTTTGCACACGTTGCTTTTATGTTTTGTGCGCTTTATTGTGCATGCTTGATTATGCGTGTCCACCACGCTTTATTACACAGCATGGCGGCCGCTTGGGGAGGCCGCACGCCTTTCTTTTTTCTGCACAGCACCTCTGAGCTAAAGGGAACTGAACGTCTGCCCCATCACCACTGCAAAACCCACTGCAGGTGGGGCACAAACTGAGGAAGCTGCCTAAAATGGCTTCCACCCACTGCCGGTGTTTTAATTTTACTCAACGTTTTTCCGCCTATATACAGTGATTACTTTCTAAAACTCTCCGATCTTACTCCGGTCCGGTCTCGCTGCTGTGTAGCGTCACTCAGTAATAGTGCACAAAACCGTGGGGTGTTACCTGTATAGTATTGTTGCAATGCCATTTTGAAATGTACAGCGCCAACTGTGTGTGCACAGCTCTTTATTAAGGTGCACGGAACGCAATGGTCAGATGTACGGCGTGTTCATGATATGTCCAATGCTCCACAAAAGGGCAATGGTTGACACACAATGACAGATTCAGTATGAAAAACTCTCTTACAATTTGTTGAGAATGAGCACTGTTTTATGGGTAGGTTTTCGGGGATGCAATCGTGTGGTTTTATTGCTCCTAGTCATCTTTTGCAACTCAGGCTGTATGATTAACACAGCTCAGTGGGGTCACTGCATGTTACTGCATGCAGCCGGTAGGTCTGTTTTCAAATTTTACATTTATTACCATTTATTTTGGATAGCTTGCACATTATTTGCAGAGTTTTGTAACTGCAAGCATGTTGGTGTACATGCAAAGGGAACTCTATTGATTTAATATTATGTTTGATAGTTGGCACTCTACTACCTTTATGTAACTGGGTTTAAAAAGTCGCTTTACAGCGCAGTATAAACATGGTCCCTTATTAATGCTGCATGCTTTTATCAGAGTCAGCACAACCCCAGCCCCCACCACCTCCCTTGCCCATCGCCCCACCGAGAAATCACGAAGGAGAGAGTTTCATTTCAAGGTTTTATTTTGTATAAAACAAAATAAAATTGTCACATTTATTTAAGAGCAGCAATAAATAGAAAAACTTTGATAGAAAACACACTGGTTTGATCATGTCAGGACAACAGTACTACGATGTATAAAGTGCATCTCTGCAGTTGCAACGACAGATTGATGTAAACAAAAAGTCTTGTGACTCATGTTTCATATGGCATTGGGCTATAAAGTCGTGGTTATCCAAAATGCATAGATAAAAGACATAGGGCCCTATTACGATGTCGGTCGAAAGAGTGTCTGACCCGCATCGTGTCGGAAATGGGATCCGACAAGAACTCGGAGGTCCCACATTCCGAATTATGATGCGACCGCCTTCACAGCGGTCGTAAAGTGCAAGTTTATTGTTGCGGCTTGTGCTGCAGGCCGCAGCACAAGAAGCAATAGTAAACCTGCACTTTTTAAACATCCCTGCACCGTGCGGCAGGCACCATGTGGTGCCTGCCACACGGTGCAGGGATGTTTAGGGAGGCACCTCAAGTCTTATAGTGGAGACTGCGGAAGTCTGTTTCTGTGTGCCTTTCTATGGCGGTCGGACCACCATGGAAAGGCAGACTGAAAGGGACATTGTAATCCCTACGGCAGTGCCGGAGCAGGCACCGCCCTTATTGTAGGTAATGCATTCCGACTGCTGGGCCGACAGGCTCCTTGAGCACGTTATAAAAGCAGAGGTCTGTCCCTCCGCATGCTGCCTCCGACCGCCATATCGTAATGTGGCAGTCAGACCGCAGGGGCAGATGTCGGTCGTACCGCAACCAATGGCCAGTCAGTTGCGGTCGGACCGACATCGTAATGAGGCTCATTGTCGTTTAGAATGCCAATAGCTCTAACTCTCGCAAATGCAGAACCTATTGCAGTGCAAATGCTTGTTAACATTTCTTGCCCACAAGACTGCACATTCTTAGTGGCTTTTCCAAGTATGAATATGTGGTCATGGGATTCTCCCTGCTGCGCGTGTGATGGGTGTTCGGCGCACTCAACCCTTCATTTTTTATTGCTATGTGGGTGTTTTTAAGGCACTGAAGATATTTTTCTTAAGGCCTTTGATTAGTAAGTTTTCTTTGAGACAATGCAGACCAGCCTTGTTATTTATACTGCAATTACAGTCGACTAAAGTTTGATTTGGTGTTGTATGTTTTATGTCTCATGCCATAAAAATCAGTAGAACACTAAATCTGAGAGAACGATTTTAACATAACAGCTAGATTGGTTTTATCCTTCCTGTGCATTCCTTTTAACAATATATTCGGAACATCTTGTGAAGTGTGAATTGTTTAAAACTGAATAGGCAGGCACCTATCCCAGTGGGAGAGGAGCTTCTCTCAGACTAGGATTCAAGTGGCCTTTAGCTGAATAGTAGTTTGATTACTAATTGTTTCAATTGTAAGTTTGTCTAAGGGTGTCTCAATTACACTTAAGATTGCATTGCGTGTTATCCTTTCCATCCTTTCATACACAATTCCTTACAAATTTCAAATAGACTGGTGCCCTTCTTCTTGCTATTCACCTCACTTGTGTCAAGTGAGGCATGCCAAATCTGTCAAAAGTGTACTCAAAAGCTCCAGTGACTGGCACTCAAAACTGCTACTTAACAAAAGTTGCTTCAAATGTCCTTAACCACTTTCTGTCTCTCTTCTTTTTTCATATTTACACATTTAATAATGTTATCCTTTCACAATATCCACTTAGATATTTTCTTCACTTTTGTCATAAATGGCATTTATGGAATGGTGATTTGTTAATTGTGGCGGGGTTGTAATGACAGGTCGGAGACCAGGTCGATTCAGGTAAGGTTTTATTTTGCCAAGGGTCCGTTTATGCCTGCTTGTTAGTCTTTCTGAGGCGAATGCTGACGTATCCGTTGTGCCTGGGGTTCGTCTGCTTCCTTCTCCGGTCTTTATTCCTTGTTCCCAGGTTCCGGTGCGAAGGCTTGGTCGACCCTCCGTGGTGATGGTGCGTGAAAGAAACGGAAAACACTCGTGTAAGTATGTTATCCCGAGTAACGGCAAACCAGGGACCAGGGAGTGAAAGGACACCACAAACACTCGTGCTCTTATCTCTGCTGAGAAGGGGGGGGTGTTTCGTGAGTGGTAGTGCAGGATAACTAATAGGGAGATCTCGTGAGGGTTCTAGAGCTCCCGGTTAATCCTTCGGGGCGTCCTTCCTCCCAACCCACCCTGAGAACTTTTCCCGTACCTGGGTAAGCCACGCTCCTCCTGGAACGTGACTCCGCGAAACGTGGGGTCGTTGGCCTCCTGGCTCAGCCTGGGGTCCAGATGGTCTCGGTCCTCGTCCTGCGGCGTTGTCCTCTCTCTTCCTTCGACTCTCTGCATACGCTCCTTCTCCCGACTCTTCCTCCTCCGCTCCGGTGGCGACGCACACCCTCTTCCTGGAGTCCTCCGTTCTTATCGTCACGAACGTGTTGACGTCATCAGGGGGAAGCCCGTCGTCCTGGAAACCCCAGTTAAAGGAGCCGTCTATGTTTTCCTCTATCTGGCCCGTTACAGACTCTGTTTGTGTCTTCCAATCGTCCTGTTGGGTGGAAACAAGAGGGGGGGAGAGAGGCACTGCAGTCCACCAGTCTGTATTGGATACATGTCTCTCCCCCACCGGCCCCGCCCCGTCACACACCTCCCCCCCCGGATTCTCCCGATCGGGGAGGGGGAATACTCGGGAGAGATAGTCCGCGTTCCCATTCTCAGTACCTTTCCGATGGCGCACCTCAAAGGAAAAGGGCTGTAATGCCAAAAACCAGCGGAGTACCCTGGGGTTTTGGGCCTTATTCCGGCACATCCACTGCAAGGGGGCATGGTCCGTGTACAGAATGAAGGGACGCCCTTCCAGGTAGTACCGTAGCTTATCTATAGCCCACTTAACCGCTAGGCATTCCCTTTCGATTGTTGGGTATTTGCACTCTCGGGGAACAGCTTCCTACTGATGTATAAGACAGGGTGCTCTAGTCCATCCCCCCGATCTGGGACAGTACGGCACCCACCCCGTAGTTAGACGCATCAGTGGACAGTATGAAGGTCTTGTCAAAGTCCGGGGAGACCAGCACAGGGCCCGTGGTAATGGTTTTTTTCAGGCGCTGAAATGCAGTGAGCATCTCTGTAGTGGGACGCAACAGTTGTTGTTGTCGGGCCTCTTTTCGGAGGACATCCGTCAAAGGGGCTGCTACCTCTGCGAACTGTGGGATAAAGCGTCGGTAATAGCCGATCAGCCCTAAAAATGCCCTCAGCTCTCTTTTGTTGGAAGGAAAAGGAGCGTCCGCTATTGCTCTTACTTTTTCGGCTTGTGGGGCGATCGCCCCGTGTCCCAGAACGTACCCTAGGTACTTCACCCTCTGATATGCCGCTCGCGATTTTCTTGCATTGATATGAAGCCCGGCCTGTTCCAAGGTCTGTAGGATGATTCGTAGATGTTGTAAATGCTCTTCCCAGGTTGTACTGAACACGACAATGTCATCTAGGTATGCCGAACAAAACGAAGGGTACTCATGTAGGATGGAATTCATTAGTCTTTGAAAGGTAGCTGGTGCCCCATGGAGGCCGAACGGAAGAACGGTAAACTCGAATAGACCTTCTTCGGTTGAGAAAGCGGTTTTCTTCCGGTCTTCTTCTCGGAGGGGTACCTGCCAGTACCCTTTTGTTAAATCAAAGGTTGTAATGTACTTGGAGTCGCCTAACTTCTCAATGAGCTCATCGACTCTCGGGATGGGGTATGCATCAAAGGTCGATATCGCATTCAGGGCGCGGAAGTCCATGCAGAACCTTATGGAACCGTCCGGCTTGGGAACCATCACGATGGGTGAAGACCAGTCACTTTTGGAGGGGCGTATCACCCCGAGGCGTAGCATCTCTTGCACTTCCTTTCTTACGGCGGTTCTCCTGGCCGCAGGCACTCGATAGGGTCTCTGTTTTACTGTTTTCCCTTCTTGGGTATCAATCCTGTGTTCGGTCAGTGAGGTTTTCCTGGGTGTATCTGAGAAGATAGCTGTAAAAGGTTTCAGAGTGTGATGGAGGTCTTTCTTCTGATCTTCTGTAAGTCCGTCGTTGATTCTGAGCTGATCGAGTGTGGTGTTGCCCTGGGAAGAAGTAGGCAATGTTAGGTGGGCGGTTTCGGGTAATGGCCCCAACCATTTCTTTAAAAGGTTGATGTGATAACATTGCTTCCGGTTGGTGGTGATCTGGATCCTGTACGTGGTGTTTCCTATGGTTTCGATCACTTTATACGGACCCAGCCATTCACTTTGGAACTTCCGGGTCGAGGAAGGGAGTAGGACCAGTACCCAATCGCCGACCGACAGTCTCCTCCAACGTTTTCCTTTATCGTAACATTTCTTCTGTTTCTCCCTACTCTTCTCCAAGCTGGAGTAGGCCAGGTCCCTCAGTTTCAGTTTGGACCTTAACTGGTGCGTATATTCCAGAAGGGACCTCCTGTCACTTTCTCCTTCCGACTCCCAAGCATCCTTAGTAATCTCCAAGAGAGAACGGGGTTGTCGTCCGTAGAACATCTCGAATGCTGAGCAGCCCAGCCTGCTCTGCACTTGGGCCCGTAGGACGTATAAGGCCAAAGGTAGGAGTCGGTCCCAGTCTCTACCCTCGACGGTCAACATCTTCTTCAGGGTTGTTTTGAGGGACCGATTATACCTCTCCACGAGGCCGTCAGTCTGGGGATGGTATACAGATGTGCGCAAGTGCTGGAGATCCAGGGAACGACACACCTCCTTCATCAACCTGGACACGAAGGGCGTTCCCTGATCAGTTAGGATTTCTTTAGGGAATCCCACCCTTGAGAATAATTCGAGCAGTTTTTCGGCAATGTTTTTAGTTGTGGGTGCCCGCAGTGGAAACGCCTCAGGGAATCTTGTGGCATAGTCCACGATCACCAGGGCATATAGGTTCCCTTTTGGGGTCTTGGGCAGGGGTCCTATCAGGTCCATACCGACTCTCTCAAACGGCTGTCCTATGATCGGCATGGGCTGAAGCGGCACTGCTGGCGGACGTTGCATGTTCTTCTTCTGGCATATGTCACATGTCTGACAATACGTTTTGACGTCTTTGTAAATCCCTGGCCAAAAGAGAAATGACGTAAGATATTTTGTGTGGTTTTCTCCGACCCTGAGTGTCCCGCTGTGAGGTGGGCGTGAGAGAAAAAGAGTATTTGTTCTCGGAAGGGTAATGGGACGAGGAGCTGGGTTGGCTCCTCCGGACTTCCTTGACGATATAGGAGGTCGTCCTTGATCAGAAAACGGGGATAAGGAGGTGATGAGATACTCTGGTTGTCATGAGCGGTTTCCCAGGCATTAAACAAAGTGGTGTCGTTAGTTTGTGCGAAACGAAAGTTCCGGTCTAAGACCCATGGCTCTGTAGTAGTGAGGGCATGGACGGGTCTTGCCTGATTCCCTACCTGTCTTTCTATTTGGCTTTGGAACAGGGATAGGAAGTTGGGGTTATCAATGCCTATGATAAGGTCTTCGGGTAGTGTATCAACCACGCCCACCCGCACCGTACAGGATGGTCTAGCTATCAAGACCATGGTGATCACTGCAAGGGGGTAGGGTTTCACATCCCCGTGTACACAGCGGATATGAACTAACGTGTTAGGGACATATTGTGAGGGGAGAACTAGGTTCTTCTGTGCTACAGATTGCCTACACCCGGAATCTGGCAACGCCTTCACCTGCCGCCCATTCACCTGTACACGTACATAAAACGAGGTCCCCATTTCGGCAGAGTACAGCACGGCCTTCGGGAGGTACCCGACCTCCATAGGTTCCTCCGCTGGTTTCTTTCTGGGACAAAGGCGGGCGATGTGGCCCCAGTCGCCACATTCGAAGCACTGAGGACCCCGGAACGTCGGTATCTCAGGCCTGGTGTTCCTAAGTTTGGGCAAGTCCATCCATGGCTTGGGTCTCCTTTCAGTCTTTGGGGGTGCTGTGCCTTTGTTCGGTTTCTCGTTGTCCCAGTGTGGGGTCCGAGGTTGTGCTCGTGAGAAATTGGTGGCCATCTCGATGGCCTGTTCAGCGGTGAGGTGAGAGTGCTGTTTCAGCCATCTCTGTGTACCATAGGGGAGGGCCTCCATGAACTGTTCAAGGTACACCTGGTTCATGATGTCGTCCTTCGTGCTAGTGGCAGGTCTTAGCCATTTATCTGCCGCCATTTTCAACCTAAAAAATAAAGTCTTTGGGTTTTCACCCGGCACCCCCCTCTCCTTACGGAAGCGCACTCTATAGGCCTCTGCATCAAGTCCCAGGTGATCCAGGATCACGTCCTTGACCTCCTGGTAAGGTGTTGTCCCGTTGGCATTGGCTACTTGGTAGGCCGATTGGGCCTCTCCAGACAGGAGAGGCGCTAGAAAGAAGGGCCACTTCTCCACGGGCCATCCGCACGCCCTGGCTGCCCGCTCAAAATTCAGCAAGAACGCATCCGGATCCTCCCCTGACACGTACTTCTGGAGGGACACCCCTGATGGTCCCGGAATGGGGGCGCGCCTCTCCCCGGTTACAGGGGTGCCGGGGTCTTGTGTCACCATCTGTAGGCTGCCCATCTGTGCAGTGATGGTGTTCTGGAACACTTCCCGGTCAGCCTGGGCGGACGTCATCTGCCTTTCTATGGCCCATTCTAGTTTCTCCTGGCCTTTGATGAGTTGCTGTATCACTGCGTCCATCACGGGTTTACTGACGGACGGGGATGGTAATCCCACTTCTGACACCAGTTGTGGCGGGGTTGTAATGACAGGTCGGAGACCAGGTCGATTCAGGTAAGGTTTTATTTTGCCAAGGGTCCGTTTATGCCTGCTTGTTAGTCTTTCTGAGGCGAATGCTGACGTATCCGTTGTGCCTGGGGTTCGTCTGCTTCCTTCTCCGGTCTTTATTCCTTGTTCCCAGGTTCCGGTGCGAAGGCTTGGTCGACCCTCCGTGGTGATGGTGTGAGAAAGAAACGGAAAACACTCGTGTAAGTATGTTATCCCGAGTAATGGCAAACCAGGGACCAGGGAGTGAAAGGACACCACAAACACTCGTGCTCTTATCTCTGCTGAGAAGGGGGGTGTGTTTCGTGAGTGGTAGTGCAGGATAACTAATAGGGAGATCTCGTGAGGGTTCTAGAGCTCCCGGTTAATCCTTCGGGGCGTCCTTCCTCCCAACCCACCCTGAGAACTTTTCCCGTACCTGGGTAAGCCACGCTCCTCCTGGAACGTGACTCGGCGAAACGTGGGGTCGTTGGCCTCCTGGCTCAGCCTGGGGTCCAGATGGTCTCGGTCCTCGTCCTGTGGCGTTGTCCTCTCTCTTCCTTCGACTCTCTGCATACGCTCCTTCTCCCGACTCTTCCTCCTCCGCTCCGGTGGCGACGCACACCCTCTTCCTGGAGTCCTCCGTTCTTATCGTCACGAACGTGTTGACGTCATCAGGGGGAAGCCCGTCGTCCTGGAAACCCCAGTTAAAGGAGCCGTCTATGTTTTCCTCTATCTGGCCCGTTACAGACTCTGTTTGTGTCTTCCAATCGTCCTGTTGGGTGGAAACAAGAGGGGGGGAGAGAGGCACTGCAGTCCACCAGTCTGTATTGGATACATGTCTCTCCCCCACCGGCCCCGCCCCGTCACATTAATGTTATTGAGGAAGAAGTTATAACTTCTCTTCAGGAGAAAGTCACATTCATGCACAGGAAAGCCTTGTGAATAAGGAAGTGTGTGTGTATGTGTATGTAGGGCATGCACGAGGAGTACGCTACACACTTGTAGATCCTTCACGAGGACATGAAATTGTACACATTGCACACTTTTGAAATGCATGTGCACACTGCAACTTTTCCAGATGCAAGTCTGAGTTTTCTTTGGAAAACTTTGTGAAATGACATCATAGTGTACGCTTATAAAAATTCAAATTAAGCTAACACATCCCAGGCACCCTTGCTGTCTCCTAAGCAGTTAGTGATACTGTATAAGAGCAATTAAGCATTCGATGACCACATTTCCATACTAATGAGGAACCTCATACAGCCATTTAAAGCTGAATGGAATAGTAACACTCAAAAACATATTTGCGTTTACAAATTTTGAAGTCAGTATAAAGTACACATCGAGCTGATTAAAGGATTTAGTGGATACAAAACAGCCTTTACTTTGCAATATCTTCGGGCCAGAATAATGCATATTCATTATCATGCTATTGAACATGATTGCAAATTTTTTGTTTGATATTGAAGCAGATTTGTTATTCATTCCATTTAGAAATATGGCTTGCTGCTGATTGCATGCTGTGTATTGATTTTACTTCCATTGTTTAATGTACTGTAACAGTATTGCGAGATGAAGCCTGGCTTAGTTGGGTGAATGGACAGATCTAGGACGAACTGCAATATAGTAGTTAATTTCAAATTACTTTATTTATACATTATAGTTGAAATAGATTACTGAATGACATGAAGAGACACTTGCTGTTTTAAATACCACAGTATATCTGTCAGTCTCGTACTGATGTTCTGCTTTTGCATCGTATTCTATAAAACTGAAACTTTAAGTAAAATACATAAATACATTTACAACTAATGTACGTTTTAATATAAGTTTTCGCAGAGTCCGAAATGTTAAGTGAATGAGACATGATTGAGAGAGAAACCAACAGCTGAAATTTGTTTTCACAAGAGGGTAGTTTAGCAGCTTTCGGGGCAGATTTACTAAAATGACACACAATACAGCACAGCCAAATTGACTGTGCTGCATTAAGAGAGAGGAAGAAAGCAGATAAGGCCATATCTAATAGATATATGGCACTGCAGCTCTCTTCCCAAGCACTGGGGCCCAATTTGGCTGCTTGTGACACACAGAGAACTTTACACTATAGTGCAAAGGTTTGTGTGTGATGTCTTACATTGATTTGGTACTGAAAGAGTATGCTACAAGTTAAAATAACATGCTCCAGACATTCTTTTAAACTTTCCCAACTTTGTTTGTATGTTGTACAGTGCAGCACATCAAGGATGAAAAAGTTTGAAGACTGTCTCAAGGAGGCAAATATATCTTTTTGATGCAAAGACCTGTCTACAAAGGTTAGTAGATAGGGCTGCGCATCATAAAACATTTGTGGTAGCATGGGAACACACATATACCACCCATTGGATGCCCCCTTGACTCAAAGTATTGCAAAGCAGCTCAAAATGATGCTTTGCGTAATCTTCAGACATTGTGCCAGTGCACACAATGGGTTGCTATGGAAACTAAATAGGAAATCAACATTTTGAACAAGTGCAAAATCACCAAAAGTGATACCTACCAACATAAAGTGTTAATAAATCTAGCTGTAGAATTTGATTTTTACCTGCTGGGCAAAGTACATAGCTTGGACAGAGAAATTGACAGTTGTGAGGTGTTGCTCTTAGAGTCGGACATACATTGCTCTTTATATCATGTGCTGTCCATCTCACCAGTGGCTGGTAATGGTATGTTCTGTTAGTGGCAATTATTTTTGGTGAACACTTGACAAATGAGTTTATTTTAGAAGAGGGCAAGATGTGACAAGAAATTAGAGGCAGATCAGAAAACAGATTTATATGGAAAGGTGATTAAAAACATGTCTTTAACTGCCTTCTGATAGGTAGATGTTGTGTAATGCTTCTCAAAGACAGGAACAAGGACATCCATAGCCCTGGATCTCTGCTCAATGATGACAGCATACACATTCCACAATATGCCAGTGATACACAACTGTACATGAAAGTCTCTGCTTGTATCTCATCCAGACCTGGATGTCCAGCACCTATCTGAAGGTCAAACCCTCTAAGAGAGAATTCCTCTAATTTGCCAAGAACAACACATAATATCCAGTCTAAATTTGACTCACTCATGAACCTTGATAGCTTTGAACCCCGATTTATATCCAAACCAAATCTCTTGAGCTCACTTTGGACCCCATCTTCCCCCTCAAGAAACACATTGCCAAGATTAAAAAGATGGCATGCTACTTGCTCTCACTTCTAAAGAAAGTGAAAGTGATTGTGGAACTGTTCTTCAAGTCCTCATATGCTTGCATCTGCATGGTGGTAGCATTCTACTCCGCAGCCTTCCATAATCTACACTGGCTCAGTCTTAAGGGTATCCTACAGAGGACAGCATGTCTCGTTCAGGGCCTGAAGAAATAGGATCACTTTAACCCCATCCTCATGAAAATACACTCGGTTTCATTGCTGCTCTGCACTATTTTCAAAACCAGTTGCATCCTCTACAAAGCCATAATGCTCAGCACCCCCACCAATTTGGCTGGCAAATCCACACACGAAAGAGGCTCTCATCACAAATGTAGCCAGGACATCATCAGACTGTAGGCAATTTTTTTTTTTTTAAAACCCCAAAAATCCACAAGGAAAAAAGCCTTCTCTGTTATTGCATCTCGGATCTGGAACAAAATCCCCATTTTTATCAGGACCACCCCAATTCTGCTGCAGTTTACAAATGAGTTATAGAAGCACCTCTTTAAAATACCCTAAAACATAAAGTGATGGTACCCTTCTGCTCACGGTACCCACCTACCAAACACTTATTGGATACATTTTTTGTTTTAGACCCTGTACAAAGCTTTGCTGCGTTTCGGAAGGTTTTGTGCAAAACAAATGCCACCTACATGCCTATATATACTTTGAGCCCAACTAGGACATAAGAATCCTATTTGCATGCCCTCTTTTAATTGTGGCATTGTATTCAGCCTGTGGGAAGTGAAGGGAGCATGCTGAGACATAATCCTGAAGTTTAGCTGACAGAAAAGAGAGTCCCTCAACATAAAAATACAAACTAAGTATACACAGGATCTTAAACATGCCTCATCTTTTAAACTGAGAGCAAGTACATAGAGTGCAGAACTGCACTGGTGTTGTGGGTTTGGTACAGCAGAATGTGAGTTTCGCCAGGGTGTACCTTCTGGGGCCAAGTCATGGTGTATTTGGGGAAAACTTTATTTTCTCTTTAAGAGATTAGTCGGTATTTTGTTCTTTTTATTCAGATTAGTCAAATAGATCAAATTACAGAAATTATCAAAAATAAGTTTGTTTGGAACAAGCATAAAAAATAACAGCGTGTTCTATTCAGAATTTATTCCCTATTCTAAAATAAAGGACCTATCCTAATGAGAACCCATAAAAAGTTCCCTTTGGAACAGAACAAGTAAATTCTGGAGCAAAGTCAGATAATCAAGAAAGGTAAAACTCCCCATAAAGGGTAATTCTGGAGACTCAGACGAGTTCTCTGAACAACTGCAGTAGCAACTGTTAAGACAGGTAGAAGGAAAGAACCACAGCAGTATCTATGATTGTCATAGGGATTGAAAGTCTCCTCTCTTAGAGCAAGGATGATCGAAGAAATCACAGCAATAGCTAATGGTAATTCAAGCTAGCACCATACAGTGCTAAGGGGCATGGAAGGGTAGGAGTGCATAGAATGGCTTGACTCTCTAGCTACGAACACGTAACACATAGCAAAGCCACTAAACATGTTGCAAAAACAGCTGAATATGTCATCAACGTCCAATGCAGGAAGATCTTCCAAATGGTCCATCGTCTTCGTCCTTGATTCCCACGGTAAACGTCCATGTCGATATGAAGTTACTCAGATGTGGCTCCAACTTATTACAAAAAGATACATCTAAGAAGGTTCTCTTGGCAACTTTTTTGTAAGCCTACTCTATTAGCTGCTTAGTGTCCCACCGTGTAACAATGAGCTGTTCTATAAAATGAAACATTTAAATTTGGTATGTCCTAGTTAGATCACGAAATTTAAACTGCAGCAAGCATTTTCTTTCATTAATACTCTTGTTCATTATGAATATGTGGCAGAGGAAACAATCTAAATACAGTGAAATCATATGTTATGAGGAAAAGGAAAAATACAATTTTCAGGAAACAGCACATTTCATAATGAGGTCAGGTTCGACAATTCAATAGTAACATTAATTCATCTTTTGGGAAAGCATTTATATAAAGGGATAGAGAAGAATAGAAGAATAGTGAGGTCTAGCAGAGCGAGAATGATAGAAATGAGAGCTTACTGCAGAAATAAGCAGTATTGCCACATTTGCACATTTAATAGAAACACATTTTCCTAACGTCTATTTTAGTATGAATTTTTATGTTAATGTTATGGCACATTTCTATATTAATAAGTGGTACATTTTTCATAAAATTTCTAAACTTCCTAATCTTTACTTCGTCGAAGACGGAGGTCCAAACATAATTCACTACAATCAGTACAGCGAGGTTAAAAAACAGAAGCTCTGAAACATTATTCGTTAAAGAAAAGATACCACATACCAGGGAATGATATATTAACAGCCTTTAGATATTTAACACTTGACACTTCTAAATGAGATTAAATATAGAAGCATGGTATATTGACTACAAATGGTTTAAAAGTCAAAGGGCCTCATCTACCAAACTTGTAGATCCCCACTCTATTTAGAGTACGGGTACATGGGTGCTGCTGATTCTGCCAGTGGAGCCCTGCAGGGTCACCGGTGAAAACCTTTCACCGACAGCCATGGGTCAAACTACCTATTTATCTCATGCAGTGGTGTGTGCTAAGTGACACATAATGCAGGCAATGTATGATTTATTTGTGAAACAATACATTTCCTCTTGCCGACAACTGCTTCAAATAGACATTAGTTTTGATTCAAAGCCCTGCCTGGCTATCTTAATAGAACAGGTTTTGAAACCCTAACTGTAGATAAAGAAGATCTTGATAACGGGCTCTCAGATAAACACCTCCCCAGGCTTACTGAAGATCAGCAGCAATACTTGTGTCAAGAAATTACAGGTAGTTAAATTCTAGCAGCAATCAAGAAGTTAAAAAGAGGGAAGCCCGCAAGGCCAACCAGGATCCCCAATGAGATTTATACCCTATTTGTAGATGGGATTATCCTGGCCTGGGACAAGCTGATTAATTCTGTACTGGAAGAAGGCCTGTCAATCCTGGAGTCCTGGAACAATGTTGTGAATTCATTAATCCCAAAACCCAGAAAGAATCTCCCACAGTGCCGGTCTTTCCGCCCAATCTTGCTACTTAACAGTGATTACAAAGTTTTTTCCAGCATTTTGGCTGCTCGGTTGAATAATGTAGTGGGGAGCCTGATGCATGAGGATCAGAAAGGTTTCCTGCCAGGGAGGAACATGAGTGAGCTGACCCACACCTTGATAGGCTCAATAGACTTAGCCACAACCTTAGGGGTTCCTCTGACCTTGTATGTCACCAAGGCATTCAACCGAGTCAATTGGAGGTACTTAAAGGTGGTATTGGAACATTCTGGTGAGGGCAAAGCCCTTATACATATGTTAACTAAGATTTACAACTCCCCAATTGCCCAGGTCGTGGTAAATGACAATCTATCTGGACCAGTGAAAATAGAAAGGGGGACTAGGCAAGGCTGGCCTTTATCACCCATTCTCTTTGACCTCTGTATGGAACCTCTTGCCCAAAGTTTAAGATTGAACAGGAAGATAAAATCTCATGTAGCAGGAGTATATTCCAGGTAAATATCTCTATATGCTGATGATTTAATGGTTTACACCTCAAATGCTGTATCTGCTATATCACATCTTATGACAGAGGTGAGAAATTTCGGAAGGTTCTCCAGTTACGAGGTCAATGAGGAAAAAACTGAGATAATATCTTGGAATCAGAGATGCATGGTGACAGGAATGTTGAAAACATGAGATATTAGGGGTGATAATTACTCAAGATCTAGGAAAAATTCCAGCGGTGAACTTTGCGAGGACTGGTAGAGAAACAAATAGGCTGCTAAAGAGATGGCAGAACCTCCCCCTTACTATATACGGGCATATAAACCCAGTTAAAATGTCTATTCTATCCAAATTTACTTTTCTGTTTGACAATGTTCCACAAAACTTTGATAAAAAGGCCCTCCTGAAATCACAAGGGAAGATCACGTCTTTCATCAGGGCTAGTATGGGCATAAGACTCTCCAGGAAGAAACTTAGAAGGAAGATAGGGGTAGGGAGTCTAGGGCTTCAATATTTACACCTCTAGTGCTGGGCTTTTTACCTGAAAAACAATAGAATGCTCCTTCTTCACCCGGATGAGACATCGCCAGGTGTAATGTTCAGTGTCATGCTATGTGGCCGATCAGAGGAAAGCTTTTCATATAAGTTCGAGGCATCAAAATTCTTTAAAAAGGTTCACTTAAAATGCTTGCAGGCAGCTGCCAAAATATGATACGATGTCAGGTCACTCCTGGGCATCTCATATTATAGCAAATTGTCCCCAATATGGGATTCCCCGAGGAGTCTGGAGTGTCTGCTTGACAGCCTTGCAAAATCTAAAACAGAGTGGCATAAACAGATGGGGCCAGATGGTGGATGACGGGCCGAGGCTATCCTAGGATAACTGGGATAGCAGAGCACACAGGGCACTCTCCAGGTTTAAAATCTACTGAGTGAACTCATGGCTCAAGAGTCAGGATTGGAGAGAGCATGGCCAAATGGAGCAGGGTCTTCAGGGTCATTGGGCTATGAAGAAGGAAGTGGCTCACTGGTATCAGCATCTTCTAAAGGCAGCTGATGAAAACATGAAACCTCCTCACCTCACATGGGATGTATATTTGCCGGGCACAGAGTTGGAAGACATATGGCAAGTGTCTTTGTCTACTCTTTAATCGGTGATTAAATCTGCTGCACTGAGGAAAGACCCCTTCTTTACTCTTCATAGAACATATTGGACCCTGAGGAAATTGGCAAAAAATAAGGGTAAGCAAGGTTTTGAAATGCAATCGATGCAGCAGTTGTGATTCTGGTGACGTACATATGTTCGCCACCTGCCCAAATTTGGAAACATTCTGGTCAGACGTGTGTAAGACCATATCCGATACTCCAAACCAAATGGAGGTAAGCCCCATTCTGATTGTATTTGACATAGTTCATCAGGCGGCTGGAGACACCCCTCTCCCAATAAAATACCGAAACCTGATTTCTTTTACCTGATTTTACTTGCAAGAAATGAAAGCTGCAAACTCTGGTGTCAACTCCCTGCACCCACATGGCAAGCCTGGAAGAGATTGGTGTTGTATTTTAGGGATGTGGACAGGAAGAGTAAAAACTGGGTTGAGGGAGAATGGTTTTCAGACCAGCTGAAGATAGGATGAGTAACATCGTGTTCAATGATTACACCCTCTCAAGTCAGTGGTGGCTGGGGAGGTCGAGACCAGTTGACGCTGCCCAGCGGACTTGACAGAAGTTGAGCCCGGTATTAAGCACAGAGGGTGTCAGAATCTCGGATGGTGCTTTTTGAAGTGATATGAGGAAAAAAAGAAAAAGAAAAGAAAATAGATCATGTTTTGTGCCCAAACCTTTGAGCATTTGCACTGATCACCCTTGATGGAAAGTGGTTAGGCACTGAGAAAGGGGCACATTGACAAATGCAAGTGTGTGCAGGATAATAAATGGCCTACCCTGCTTTGCGTCCATTTGTGCCAGCACAAACCCGTAGAAAATTGGGCCTTAGTATATAGGTTTAGAAGGAACCTTAATGTGAATAGATTGAAGAGCTTTAAGAACCAGGAAGTTCTTTTCTTTCCTATTTATAGAACTTAACCAAATAATGGCCTACTGAGCTTTCCAATCCATGAGCATTAAACGTTTTATAAGCCTTTTCTCATGAATAAAATAGAAACCAGAATATGTCCTGCCATTATTGGAGAGGAGGCAAAACTAGATCAACATGTTGTTCCTTGCACTAGCCAACCCAGGTCAACCAGGCATACTTGTAGTTCACCTGAGTTGATGGAGCACAGGAGTCCCTTAAGGCTGACATCAACTCTTGTGTAAGGCTCTGAACATTCCAAGATCCCCTGAAATCTTACAAGCCATCAACTGAATGAATCATTTAATACTAAGTCATGCTGGACCCCCCCTGACTTCAAAAGAAGATAAAGAAAAAGAACTCCCAGACTTGTAAACCCTTTTGATAGCTTCATAACCTTTGGATACCATACCTAAGCTAGCTATAAAGGGTTCACCAGAATGTATTTCTAACAATATTCTACTGACATTAACCAGTGTTCACTGAAATAGTAGGAAACAGTTACCCTTGATCAGACCTTCCCACAGCTTTAGAAAGTTGCCCACTGCCTCTGCCTTCAGATCTAGTTTTGAACTGAAAAACCTCAGATAATTTTGCTTCCTTTCTCCTTTGAAAATGTCAGTTTGCAATGGACCCCAAAGGTGCAGCAATTGTTAAAAGACTCGCTGATCCAATGCCTAATTTCTCATGTCCTGAAGGAATTTAGACCCTGGAAAATACCCCTTTCAAATCATTATGCAGCTCCAAGTACTTTATCTGACATTGAATTTCTTTTAATTATACTTTCCCTCCAGTAATAAACTCCCCGCATCTTGACCCTAGCCTACTTTGTTGCCATCTGATTCTAAAATGCGTTTTAGAACCTAACCAATGATATGTTTTCCAAACCCATCTTCCATGTGGGAGAGTCACCACTCCAATTCCTCCCTTTCACGAGGAAGCAGTCAAGGTAATTTTGATAAAGAGAGCTACCTTCGCAAATAAAGAGCATTCAGACTTTGGAGGGCTCTTTAATGTCGAGGAGCTGGAAATATTATTTTTGTGGGTGCTGACAATAATCCCACATTCCATGCCAGTGTCTAAAGGGAGAACCTGTTGTTGGGACAAAAAAGTCCCCTGCATGATGAAGGAGATGCACCACTGCCCTGAGTGCCCCAGCTACAGAGACATGTGGATCCTTGGTACTGATATTTTGTTATGGGTGAACTTAAATCATCCATGTGAGCCATGCCCTAAGCCTGTCTCACGGATTATGGTCTTCTTAGATTGGGAGGGATGCACAAAGCATTACCCTGGTAGTGGTAAAGGGCTACTGCCCTTACCAAAAGTTAAGTAGCACGAGAGAAGTGATGCTAGCAAATAGTTTTTTTAATAGTGATCAGAAGAGTGAACCCGTCTTTATACTGGTGTCAATGGAGTGATGCCCACCCGTGAAAACCTCTACTGCTGGGTACCTAACTCATCCTTGGCCTACATCATGTTAAATATGTAGCGCTGTGCACATCGTGTGTCATTGAGCCTGTAATGTATTTATAGCTGTGTGTGGTGCAATGCATGGAGGCCTGTGGGTTCCATATTGGAAGCCTGGGGCCTTGGAAAGGTATGTGAAGGTGGAGGAGCCATCCCAAACAGATTGTCTACATTCCTCAGAGCTGGGTAAGACACACACACACACACTGGAGGAAGTGAGAGCCAGCCTCTCTAGTACACTTCAAATAGTTCTTTGATTCTGAAAAGGTCACTTTTCCATGAAGCCTGGGCACATCTCAGGATGGGGCTGATAAGAGATTTATAAAGATCGGGGCTGAGGGACTTTGTAACCTTTTGATAGACATATATCAATAATTCTTACATCCAGGTGTCACTCCAGTGCCATGTGTTCTGGGGTTATCAAGCTTGGAGTCGCTCCTGCTGAGAAAGACTGCTTCCTTGACAAAGGACAGAACTGAGGATTGGACACTTCAAATTAGGCAAAACTGACAACAAGAAGTTCAAAGATTAAGGGGATTATTTATGCAGAGGAGTTGCGTCGCTCTTGCACCATCGAACGTCACCTTGGCCCTGAGTGGCTTCATAAGTCTGGAGTAACGCAATGCAGCGCAAATCGCTGAATTGCGTTACTCTGCCCTAGGAAGGTGTTGAGTGGGTGTTCCCAGTCAACTCCCATGCATTTTGATGCATTCCCAGATTTACCATCACTGGTAGACCTGGTAATGTGCCAAAAAGATGTGACTTCTCAGGGGAGGCACAACGAGGAGAAACATCTTTATTTCTTCTCGTTACTTCCTCTTTCTATGTATGCTACATACTGCAGCACACAAAGAAAGAGGAATATGCCTCTCAGGAATTGTTTTGTGCAGGAAGGTGCCCCTTCCTGCACAAAAACAATCCTCCTTAAAACACAGGCACTCTTTCACCATGGTGCAAGGGTACCTGCATTGCAGGGACAAAGGTAGAAATAAACCATATTATTTTAAGTACGGTGCATTCCTGCCCTTTAATTGTCTTGCATTGCAGAGCAGTGCAGCAAGGTGACTTACTGCACTGCATTGAGTGACTTTCTCATAAATATGCTCCTAAGACACAAAATTACATCTGTGTATGTAAATGGATGATACAAAGGAGAGCTTAAACCTCCCAAATGTGTAAAACTAGATCTGTACATCAGTGTTGTGAAGCTCGGCACAACTTCTGCCTGTTGTGACTAGGACTGGAGACGAAGATATGCTAGTCTCCCTGCTTTGTCAAGGGACATCACCCAGGAGAATCAAGACCACATGTCCTGGATCCTGGGGGCCAACATCTGCCTTCCTGCCTGACAAGATCAGAGGATCCTGTGAGGAGGAGTCCAATGGGGATTCTGTTGAGTGGATCCCTGAAGCAGAGGGTGTGATTCCAGTCCACATCGGGAACATTGCACTGATCAAGCCGTCCACCCGAGTTCCGCTCTATGCAACCTCCATATGCTAGTTGAGGACAGTGGTGAAGATTGAGGACAGTTGCTCCGATCTGGCCGTCTGCCCAATTACTGTTGTCCGAATGTCCGTGACCCCTGTTTTCCAGGTGGGTGCCGCAATGAAGATTGAGGACCATTGTACCTATTGGGCCAGGTGAGGACCACAGTCAAGATTAAGGGCCGTTGCCCTGGTGCATTGCTGTGACCAAAAACGTCTGTCAGCCTTTGAGTGTTGTGACTTGAAGGGGCTGTCGCTGCTCATGACCCCAATATGCCAGGTGGGTGCCACTGGTGAAGAGTGATGACTGTCACCCTCGAGCATCATATGATAGTGAAGCATAGCAGGTTGAAAACTATGGAAACAGAGCATTGATTCAAATCTTCTGAACCCCAAAGCCCCAGAGACCTGCCTCCAGACTCAGGAAGACTTACCACAATTGCAGGAGTGCCTTGGGCACCTACCACCTTGCCTGCAGCATCCAGTTTTCTGCTCACTGCCGGGCCACTGACATGTCCCAGGAGGATTAATGGAATGTCTATAGGGTAAATGTGCATGCTAAATGCGTATTTTATCGAGAATATGACCAATATCAGGGGGCCTAGAGTGGTTGTGCACAAACAAGGCAGAGTAGTGGAAGAAAACTATAACTTAAATTTTCAAAACAATATTGCTAAGCAATATATTAGGTCTACAAAGCGAGCTGGCTTAGCTCTAGCCCTCTAAGTGCATATCTGTGGCATTACATTGACATTTCAGTGCCAATTCCCACCTTCTTCTATTAAATAGGGTAGATTCAAGTGGTCAGACGTAGATGGGGAGGCATGGTTAGTCAATAACTTACAAAACAAAAAACAGATTAGGAAATGTGTCCTACAAAACCTGTGAATAACATTGAAAACCAAACATCAGAAAGTCAATGAGAGAGATTTTATTAATGTCAAATGCCAGCCCCTGTTTTTTTAGCGTTTCCAGCTACTGCAAGTTTGAATATAGCATCAACATGCATCTGCCTACTTTAATTAACCTTGGCCATAAAACACAGAGGAATAGGATACAAATGTCAAATGCTAGCTCTAAATAATTTTTGGGGATTGCAAACATCAGTGAAGCCCACAACTAAATGTGTTACACAATTGAATAAATATGAAACACCCAATTCAGGAAGAATTTTGGGCATAGAAACTCAACTTAGGTGTATACAATGTCCATTTGTGATTAAAATGCACTTTCAGGTTCACACATTTAGTATTAGTTTAACTTTGAAGCACAAGGTACACCATTATAGGGGATTTTCACCAATCAGAATTGCAGTGTATAGGATGGGAATATGACATTCAGGCCCTAATTAGGATGCCAGTCGGGAAGCCTCTGACTGCTCGTTGGAGTCTTACCGACCGACATCCCTGGCTTGAATTTTGACCGCCGTATTACGATTACGGCGGTCGGAATTCAAACCAGCTGGTTAATCTGGCTGGCTTCCGATGGGCTCAAGGAGCCTGTCGGCCAGTCGGAACCACCAACATAATCCCATACGGACGGCGTTTCCGCCGTCAGGATTATGATGTCGGTTTCAGACAGGCTTTCCATGTCGGGCTTTTCGACATGGAAAGCCTGTAAGAAAGCGAATTTGGGGGCCCCTAGCAAGGCCCCCCTTCTTAAGCGGCCTCCGGCTGGGGGCTGAGGGGGCACCTATGCTTCCCCCCTATAAATCCCTGTACCGTGTGAAAGGCACCGTGAGATGACTGCCAAACGGTAGAGGGATTTACAGTGACACTCATTTCCCTATGGGAGCTTGTGCTGCGCCTGATTTCCGATAACCTCACAAGCTCTCATAGGGAAATGGGAGGTTGCGACCATGTGTGGTCGCATTGTAATTGCGGTTTCGGACCACCGACCCAAGGTCGGTCGGTCTCGAAACCGCAGGGCTGTTGGTCGGAGGAAACTCCGACCGACATCAAAATTAGGCCCTTAGTGGTCATAGAAAATCCAGTGAAGACTCATAAATAGTGGTGTAGAAAGAGAGCCATAAACACCAATGTAAGCAAGGAAGTTTGCTTCCTGACGCCTAGTTAGGTTATAAAATTGTCCCAATGTTTTTTTTAAATATATTTTTATTAGCATTGATATTTTTACTTATACATACGATCAGTTACATAAAGTTTCACATACATTACATTTTCTCTGAGGTATATCTGCTTACCAATTCTGCACTATTGCTTTACAATATGTATTATATATATTTTAGGTCTCAGCATTTTGCATCAATGTTCAACCTCATTGTTCAGGCTCTACTTGGTATTTCTCTTTCCTGTGGATATTGTGGTCTCTGATCTGTGTGACCATAACATGTACTCAGGGGAGTTTATCTCTATCCGTATTTTGCTGATAAGGATCTTCAATCTGCTATGATAAGTAGAAACAAATTATCCCTAGAACTGGGATACGAACTAAATATGTGTTGTCCCGTAGTGCTTAATCTATGCTTATCTATTATATGGAAGGGTCACTTTGGCGTGGTGGGGGAAGAGAGCCTCCCCAAGGGCCTACCCATCCCTTCCTCATGTATTCTGTTGCTACCCGCATTCCCTCATGTCCGCTGTGTATGAGTCAGTATCTATTTCTGTATTCCTCCCTGTATTGACCTCGTCATCTGTTCCATTCAACATCCTAGTGTACCAGGCCTTCATTATCTCAGTCCAAATCTGCAATGGGGCGCTCTCTGATACCCCTCTTCTCTTCTAGCTGTATGGCTCCTTCCTCTGTCTTTGCCCAGCTATCTATATCTTGTTCCCATTTTGTCACTCTAGGGCCCCTCTGGGTTTTCCAAGCCATGGCCACCCGTCTGCAAGCCAGGGCTAGTGCCAGATCTATAAACCGTGAGCCCACTTTTTTAGCCTTTGGTCTTGGAAAGAGTCCCAAAAGACATGTACCCACTGTATTTGGCAGGTTTCTGGCCAATGTCTTGTTTATTTGGGCTAGTACTGCATACCAGTATTGTCGTATTACCCTACAACTGTAGGTCATGTGTATAAATTCCACATCCTGCTGACCGCAACTGGGGCATTCTCGTGTTCCTCCTCCATACATGACATTCAGGCGATGTGTGGTTAGGAAAACAAAATGTATGTAATTGAACTGAATCAGTTTTGTGCACTGTTTCTAGAGATTTTCTTCACACTTTAAAGTATTTTAGCCCACTCTTTATCTTCTAATGCTCTTGCCAGTGCTTTATTCCACCTAACCCTGACCTTCTCTAACGGCGTTCATACCATCCCTGTGAAAGCTTTGTAGTGCCATTTTAGTAGGTGGTTCGCAGAGCCGAGCATGGTCAGGACCTGGAGGGTGTCATGTATTTGCGGTTCCCTCTGAGCTGCACCCCACAGCTCTTTAAATGCCTTTACCAGTGATTGGTAGGTGAGAAATTGGCCTCCGGGCAGCCCATATTGGACCAGGAATTCCTCTAATGGGATCAATTTATTTTCTTGATATGGGTCGCCTACTGTCCTGACTCCGGCCTCAGTCCAGCTTGTCAGTTGTGACTCTGAGAAAGGTGTGCGTGGTATCCCACACGGGATCCCAACCAACGGCAGGCCCGGGACATACAGCATCTGACCAGCTGTGCGTCTTTGGCATCTCTTCCAACAGTAAAGCGCCCCTTGTAGGAGCACTCCTGAGTATGGAACCTTAGCAGTCGGGTATATGAGTTTAGCTATGAGTCGTCTCTGCTCGGATTTGTGGGTCGCATTCGTTAACAGCTCCAGGTCTTGTCCATCCACCCATTTAGCCAACTATTGCAGGTGCGCTGTTAGGTAGTACAGCTCAAAGTCTGAAACTCCCAGGCCCCCCTCCTCCAGAACTTCCTGCAGGATGGCCAGCAAGACTTTATTCCGTCCACCGTCCCATATCAATTCGCGTATCATTTTATTTAATTTTGCAAACCATGATGCTGGGATATGTACCGGCAAGTTTACAGAATAGT
Source organism: Calotriton arnoldi (assembly GCA_963921515.1). Lineage (NCBI taxonomy): Eukaryota > Metazoa > Chordata > Amphibia > Caudata > Salamandridae > Calotriton > Calotriton arnoldi. Next base: position 906,538 of record CAWUFW010001614.1, on the reverse strand, counting down.
AAAGCAGACGTGGGAGCATAATCATTTTGGTCAGTGCCACTCTGGCCATCATGGGCAGTTTTAAGGAGTGCCAGAAGGGAATCGTCATCCCAAAGGACCGCAATATTGGTTTTAAATTGCCCTCTTTTATGTTTACTAAGTCATGATACACCTGTATTCCTAGATATTTGAAAGAGCTTGGGGCCCAATTTAGGCCCATGGGAAGGTCAGCTGGGCATTCAGTCCCTTCTATCACTGGGAAAACATAAGTTTTGGTTTTGTTCAATTTTAGGCCCGCTAGTGCTGCATATTTGTCTAGGAGTTCCACTGCCCGTGCCACACCTCTCCTCCCCTGCCCTAGATATAACAATATGTTGTCTGCGTAGAGCGAGATGATATGCTCTCGGTTCCCTAATAGCATTCCACGTGGTCTTCCTATCTGAACAACTCTGCCAGGTGTTCAATAGTGAGGGCGAACAATAGGGGAGACAGCGGCCACCCCTGCCTGGTGCCCCTAAAAATGTCATATGGTACTGAGATCACCCTCTCAGTTTTGACCCGTGCTGTGGGGTGGGAGTACAGTATATTGACCCATTTTCCCCATTTTCCTCCTAGTCCCATTTTGGTCATTGTGGCACAGAGAAAATCCCACCCCACAGAATCGAAGGCCTTCTCCAGGTCCCCTGACATTATCAGTGCCTCAGGGTGGTGGACTCTATCGGGATAGTGTAGGACATGGAAAAGTCTTCGGATATTGGCTGGTGTGGCTCTTGACGGTATGAACCCACTCTGGTCATTGTATATGAGCGATGTCATGTGTGGTAATATTCGTCTTGCCAAGACCTTACTCAGGATTTTAGAATTAGTGTTTAGCATCGAAAGAGGTCTAAACTCGGATACTCTTGCTCCTACTGTTTTTGTTTTCGGGAGGGGTATCACCAACGCATCTCTGGTGGATGCCGGTAGTAAGTTGTTTTGCCACACTTCCGTATAACTTCCACTAACTTGGGGGCTAATGTCTTTGCCATCAGCGGATAAAATTCCGCCGGCAATCCATCCGGCCCCGGCGTCTTCCCTGTGGCCATCTCTCGGATAGCCTCTTGTATTTCATGGGCTGTCACTGGCTCCCGCAGCTCTTTCTTCAGTCCCGGGTCTAGAGCCCTTAGCGGCAACAGAGTTAAGAAAGCCTCAAGTGGCCTGTCTGGAGTATTGGCGGGGCCTCGTACACCGTTTTATAATATGTGCGGAACTCATTGTTGATATTTTTGGGGAGGTATAACATTTCCCCCTTTCTTGGTGTACTAGCCACTCCAGTAATTTGCCTGGTTTCCCCCCTCCTCATGCACTTTAATATGATACTCATGTATGTCTAGTGGTCGCAGCTGCTCTAGTGCCCCGTTGTATTCCCGCCTCGAGTTTTCTAGCTGTGTGTGGGTGCTCATATCTGCCAATAGGTTGCACCCCTGTTCATATAGCAGTGCCTCCAGTTGGATTATCTCCTTCTGCAATTCTTTTCTCAAACCGTGGCGCCCAAACAGTGACCCCTTATTACCACCTTGAACGCCTCCCATTCTGTGGCTCTAGAGGCGGTCGAGCCCTGATTGTATCTGAAGTATTCTGCAATCTTGTACTCTAATGTTTGTCTGAAGTAGTCATCTGTTAACAAGTTAGGGTCAAGGTGCCATGTCAGCGTGGCTGTAGGTTCTGCTAGCGGTTGGTAGCAGAGAAGGAGGGGATTATGAACAGAGAAGGTGCGACTTAAATATTCCGCGTGGATCACTCGGTTCGTCAGTGTGTCTGTGCATATAAACAAGTCCAGTCATGTGTGTAGATTATATAGGTGCGAATAAAAGGAATAGTCTCATGTCTGTCCATGTTGCAATCTCCAGATGTCATCGAATTTCCACTGTGTCAACCAACTCTTAAATCCCCTCGCTAGCTTAGCAGCTACTATACCATGTAATTGGGAGGTGGATCGGTCCAGGTCGACATCAGCTACTTAATTAAAGTCCCCACCTAATAGCACCTCGACCCCATGCAAGGAGGATATAGATGCAGACATTTTCTCTAAGAACGTCAATTGGTCATGATTCGGGGCATAGACACTACCCAATACAATTTCCCGTCCAAGTATCCTACCTCGTACTAATACGAATCTACCCTCCGGATCCACCACTGTGCTCTGCATCATGAATGGGGTGCCGGCTCATATCCAAATCAAAGCCACTCTAGATAAGGCTGAATAAGAAGTCGCATACACTTGTCCACGCCATTTTTGTCGTAGCTTAGCCCCCCTCTTCTGCTGTCAGGTGGGTTTCTTGCATCATAAAAATCTGTGCCCCTCTTCTGTTAATGTAGCTATGTATTTTTCGGCACTTAACTGGGGATCCCAGTCCACGGACGTTCCATGTCAGCATTTGAAACTGTTGGGGAACTCGTGCTATGGGAGCCATAGCCATCTTTTTTTGGCTTGGTGTCTCCTCCCCTTCCCCCACTCCCTTCCCTCTCACACCATATTGATAATAGCACCACATGACAATTACTAAACTTTATAAACAAGTAACTCCCCCTCCCTTGGGCAGTGTCACAACGGCTTGCCGCCCAAACATGTAACAGCAGTAAAAAATAAGGAAAATAGATGACTCTCGCCATGTGCGTGTGAGAGTCAATCTAGTTGAGGGTGTGGTCAGTAATTCCATCGTAGCTAGTCAGCCCTGCCCAGGCCAAATGTTATATTGTTACAGCCGTTCCATTTGTGCTGAGTCCCCTCAGAGTTTATTGTATGTTCCCAATCAGACATCAAAGCCAGAGTTCTCTACTGCAGTTCCTTTCAGATCTCAAAAAGAGTCCCCATTACCTAACCTCCACCATTAACCTCAGCAGTGCTCCCGCCACCCCGTTCCCTTCTTCCTATTCCTCCCCATATTCCCAATTAACAGTTCTTATCTCCTCACGGTGGTTCAAATAATGTCGTCCACCGAGCCCAGTGTCACCACTGGTAGCTGCATGTCACTCTTCATTGACTCTCCAGAGTCCGAACCTTCCGTTTCGTGATCAGTGGAGACGGTCGTCCCTGTCCCCTTCAAGGGAGACGACATGACCTCCGACACCACCTGCAGTGCTGCGTGACGTTCTTTTGCTGTTTGTGACGAGGTAGGTAACTGCACCGATGGTCTGTGTGTTGATCTCCTGAGTCATCTGCGTTACGGTTTGGGGCCTGCCTTCTCATTTTTCTGTCGAACTGCTGGTTGTTCGCCTATTTTGTACATTTCCAGCCAGTCCTTTGCTTCTTCAGGGGATTCGTAAAAATGTTTTTTGCCGTCTATTTGCAATCTGAGTTTGGCTGGATATTGCAGCGAGCACTGTATGCATTCTTTACGTAAGGCTTTCTTAATTTCTAGGAAGGAGGCACGTTGCGCTTGGACTTTTGCCATGAAATCTGGGAAAACGGACACTTTATTATTGCCAATTGTATATAGGCCATGATTTGGGGAATGTTGTATTATAGCATCCCGATACCTGTAATATAGCAATCGTGCCACCACTGGGCGCGGAGGTCGGCCAGGTGCCAGAGGCTGTGACGGGACCCTATGAGCCCTTTCAAGCACAAAGAATTTTGAGAGTCCTTCCTGCATCACTGTTTGTCGGAGCCATGTTTCTAAGTGCGTGACCATGTCCGTGCCTTCTGCCCCTTCTGGTATTCCTACCACCCTGAAATTGTTACACTGATGTCGACCTTCTGCATCTTCAGCCCTTCTCTCTAATCTCACCACCCTGGCAATAAGGTCAGTTAGTTGATGTTGTGTGGTCTTGTGCTCCGGCACCAGTTCTTCCATCGTCAGTTCTACCTCTTTCATCCGATCCACAAGTTTGTGGTGTTCTGCTTGCAACAGGCCAAGACCAACGGATACAGTTCCTATGCCAACTCGGCGATGCAGCGCGGGCAAGGTAAATAGTTTTATTTATTTATTTACCTACTTTACTCGTGGACATCGTATGTCCGACTCCACTACCCTCCCCACCCCGCCCCTTCCCCGCCACGCCCCACTGCCCCGCAGCACTCCCACTGCAAGCCGCCACTGAATATAATGCCTCCTGCCCTAATGACAACTTTCCACCTACCTATAAAATTGTTAATTTATTGATATTTGTAGCACTGAACTGATCCTTTCTCAACCAAGAAATTAACAGAAAAATACTTCTGTTAAAGGCAGAAGCACGTTGCTCTATAGGGGCCCAATCATGAATGTGTGCAGTCGTGCTCCTGTATAATATGATTTGCACTTTCTAAAGTTCAAACGTTTAACTCAGAAAGAAGTGAGGGCTGCCTCCAATTTCCCTAGCTTGCTGTTTTTGTCCCAGCTTTCCCCTAAAAGTCCCTCAGCCTGCAGTTTGGGTTAACTCATTACTCACTACCCATTTGTTTTCTGCACTAGCCTAACGTTTGAACTCACAGCCTGTGATTTTCCTCCTCTATTCAGCATCTGTCTTTTTATCCCAAATTGTAGGTTGCTCCTTCTAGACTGTACTGTAATCTTGACTTTCTACTCCCTAATTTTGCAGTAAAAGTACATTTCTAATGAGAAAGCACTTTTGCTTGGAGTCCCTGCTGCTGAGATGTATGTGTGATCTGCATTTGGGCAGATAAAATCCTGCAGATGAAGGTTCAACCTCTCTTCCTTCTAAGGATGGTTAAGCAGGATGTAGATTAATAGTATTGTCCCTCCACACCCTTGATGGTGTAGTGTCCAGTACATTAGAAAATGCATTATTGTCATTTGCACCCGATTATTTCTAAATATACAAATACTGTCTTTGAGGTTTTCATGACAATAGCAAATAGGATGAGAATTGCAGCTGAATGGTCGAATTATATCAGTGATTTTTAAACACAGTCCAGAGCTGAACATTATTCTATGGGATTAAAGGTTTTGTTTTAGAGCCTGATTATTGCTCATTGTGTGACTTGTCTTCTGCTGTTTCAGTTTTTTAAACCCTACCAAAATGGGAAGCACTAGAGGCAATGATGGGTAACTACATTAGCGAATCAGGGAAGGTAGGAAATGAGCCCAACACATTATGCGCCATTTAACTTTGAAGGATTGAAATCGGAAAGTGCCATTGTCGATTCTCTCTCCGGTAAAAAGTTTAGGGGCATATTAGCAAGACCCACGTTAAAATTATCGCCGTTTTAGTGGCAGGAAACTGCCGCTAAAGCGGCGATAATGGGCTTGCTAATATGCGTTATAGAATTCCAATAGAGCCCAGGTTAGATGTCCTGCACATCTAACCTGGGCTTCTATTGAATTCTATAACGCATATTAGCAAGCCCATTATCACCGTTTTAGCGGCAGTTTTCTGCCGCTAAAACAGCGATAATTTTAACGTGGGTCTTGCTAATATGCCCCTAAATCTTTTCCTTAATCAGGTTTAAAGAAATACTAAGAAATATATTGACTGTTATTAAAAAATATGTATTCGTGTTCAGGGTCAAAATGGGGTTTATGGCTGCTTTATGTGGTGAAAAAGTTCCCGGAGGGTCGAAAATGTATGTATAGCAAATGTATAGATTTATACGGCTGTAATTTGTGATCACATTTGTGTAATCTTTTAACGTGCGCTGGGTAAGTGCAATGCTTGTGTCTTTTTACAATATGTATATAATTAGTTGTCTAAAACAATAAAAAGAGGTACAGTTGCATGAAGACCCAGGATTATAGTTGCCTTCTGGAGGTGAATGAAAGGTGTTTTCTGAAAGTTAAGTCGGACACAATTGTTGTACCTGGATATTGGTATTCTGGAAACTGCCATTCCTACCCCGTGTGTGAGGAGTTGTGAAGGCAATGGCATGAATAGAAAGGATATTCTAGCAACAGTGGTACAGGGAGGACATTTCTTAAACAGAATTCAACACTTACAACAATAAATTCAAGACTGTGAAATAAGGTACCCACAATAGTTATAAGGAAAAGCATTTATAATTTAAAAAATTCCAACAACGCAAAACATATATACAACATTCAACTGGTGCTCTCAAAGGTACACAAACCATACATATTAAGAAATAAATGACAGTGTAAACAAAAAACAAAAAAGAATGACAGAGGGGGATTTAACCAAAAAAGGTCAGTCAAATGACAGAACAACAACACAATGTATGCTTCCTCCTAATTTTCCAAAGGAAGGAGTTGACCGCGTTTCGACCTAAGTTCATTAGGTCATCATCAGGACAGGGAACATTAGGAGCAACCATCTGAATCAATTTCGAAGCTCTTGGAATCCCTCCAAAAGAGAAATAAATCATAAACAACTATCCACGGTCCCAAGTAAGAAATAAATCAGTTGCACCCGGTACAAACAATAATTATAAAAGACCTACTCTGGATTATAGTCACCTTGCAGCATGAACAATGAAAACTATAGAATGTCTCGCAATAGTGTGGCAAGAGCATCGTGTAAATCAGCTCTGCTCTGCAAATGGATTATTATGTTGGGCCAGCCCGCACCCCAGGAACTGCCACCTCCCCGAGGCATATGTAAATGAATGCAAGGGGGGGCCTGTGCGCCCCTCGCAGGCCCGGGGACTGCCACCTCCCCAGGGCACTTTGTAATACATGTGAGGGTGAGCCCACTGGGCCCACCCGCAACCCTGTGGACCACCATCTCCCCAGGGCATATGTAAAATAATCCAGAGTGCCTGCGCTCTCCCCTACAGCCATGGGGGCCACTACCTCCCCAGGGCTGAATTTAAAATTAATGCGGGGAAGGGCATACAGTCTCCCCCACAGCAATTTATCAAATATATGGGGGCCACTCGGCAGCCCCGGGGACCGCCACCTCCCTAGGGCTGAAATACATTAATGTAGTGGTCCATCACAGACCCCTTGGCCAGGGGACCACCACCTCCCGAGGCTATGTTCTAAGTTGGAGGGGGGCCAGACGGCCTCCCTTCTGAAGCCATGGATGTCCCTGGGGACCGCCACCCCCCAGGGCCGCCTCCTGCTATGTCCCGGTGTGCTGACCCCTGGGGCATAGCTGTTTGCTATGGCTTGGCAGGAGCTTTACTGCTCCTGCCAAGCCATGGAAAACTGTGCTCCGTTTCTAGCAAGCGAGAGCACAAAAATGCTCTTGCTTGCTCGAAGCGGAGCACAATTGCTTTGAACAAGTAGAAGCTGCATGTTCAGCGACTCCCTCTGTGTCAAAGCAATGCCAGCTCCCACAGGAGGCCGGGAGCTAGCAGGGCCCGTAGGGGCCTTCAGGCTCCCCTGTGGTTCCAGTGGTAAGTGGGTGCCCTGGAGGCACTCACTTTAAATGGCCAGGCCCTGGGGATGTTGTCCCAGGGTCCCAATTCGGCCCAGGGAGGGGGGCCTTGCCGTCCCCCTCCCCATCTGTAAATGGCCAAGCCCAGGGGGATGGGGCCCCGGGGCCAAAAACAGCTAGGGGAGGGGAGCCACGCAGCCCCCCTCCCCAAGTATTAATTTAACATTTTTAAAAAGGCTGAGCCCCGGGGAATAGGTTCCCCGGGGCAAAAATCGGCCCGAGGAGGGGGGCTGCTCGGCCCCCCCTCCCTTTACTTTAAAATATTGTTTTTTAATAAAGGCCTTGCCCCGGGGGATGGGGTCCCTGGGGCCCAAATCGGCCCACCAGGGAAGGAGGGCCAGACAGCCCCCCTCCCATAAAAAAAAAAGAAAATGCGGGACCGGCAAGTCACTTTAGGCCCGCCCCTATTCTCCACTACTCTGAAAACGCACCTCTTGGTGCCCTGCTGGTTGGGAGATTAAGTCCCCTTGGGTGCTTCCTTGGAGCTCCTTTGGCTTAGCCCCACACATCGGGAATATTTGGATATTCCATTCACCATGGACGATATCACACGGGTGATTAAAAGTCTCCCCACTGGTAAGGCTCCTGGGCTTGATGGGCTGACAACCCTGTTTTATAAGACATATGCAGACACCTTGGCACCCCGTCTTCTGGATGTCTATCAGGAATCTTTGGAAGTTGGAGAACTCCCACCATCCATGAGAGAGGCAGTCATCATTTCTCTGTTAAAACCCGACAAACCGGCAACTTTCTGCGATTCTTACAGGCCCCTCTCTCTATTAAATGTAGATGCCAAGATCTTGTCCATGCTGATAGCAAATAGACTACAGCCAGTAATGTCCCTCATCGCCCGCCCGGACCAATCCGGTTTTATACCAGGAAGGTCAACAGCCCACAATCTGCGCACTTTTTTTTCTATAATTCACCAACTTGACCCCAAACTCCCGGCCGTTGCAGTTTTTTTAGATGCTACTAAAGCGTTTGATTCTTTGGAATGGCCCTTCCTTTTCGCTATACTCCCCAGACTGGGATTTAGTATTAATTTTATTAAATCAATCAAATTGCTCTATACCAGGCCCACAGCCCGTCTCCAAGCCAATGGTTTGATATTGGATGCTTTCCCTATTTCGCGCGGCACCAGGTAGGGATGCCCCCTGCCACCTCTTCTATTTGCGGTGGCGATGGAGCCGCTGGTGGCTAGAATTTGTCAACACCACTTCACCCGTGGCCTGGTTTTTACTGACCGCACTCTCATCATCTCCATGTACGCAGATGATATCACACTTTATATTAGACGGCCAGAGGATAACCTAAACCCAGCCCTGAGGGAGGTGCTCCGATTTGGGGGCTTGTCGGTATTAATGTAAACTGGACCAAGGCCTCTATTCTACCCCTCACTGACGCCCCACTAAAGACTTCACTAGATTTTCAGTTAGTGTGGGCAGAGGATGCTGTTAAATATCTGGGCATATAGCTGAGCAGAGACACACAGCTCATCTGGCGATTGAATTTTGGTAGACTGCTCTCCTGGTTTGAAGATAAAACTAAATTTTGGACCGCATTGCCCCTGTCACTAGCTGGTAGGATGGCAATACTGAAAATGATTGTTCTCCCTAAACTATTATACTTATTCGTGAATATACCCATCCCACTTACCAAAGTTTTTTTTAAATCCTTGCGCTCTGTGGCCATTTCCATGATTTGGGCCGGGGGTCAACCTAGAATAAGTTGGGATCTGCTGACCCGCCCATTATCTAAGGGTGGTCTGGGAGCGCCAGATTTTGAGCTCTATGCTCTGTGTGCACAAGCCCAATTTTTTTCACTATTGGATTCACCCAGTCCCTTTCCAGCCTCACGTGGCCACTAAGAAACATATAGCGGACCCCACTCCCTTACATATGGCAGTATACCAGCCTTACCATAGATTCGGTAACGAAATCAATACCGTCGAGACGGTGAGGTGGGCGTGGGATGGCCTGTGCAGGCGGACGCAGAACCCTCTACTTTACGCCCCTTCCACGTCCGTTGCATCACATCCGCAATTTCCCTTTTTACATGACAAGGGCGCTATTGACAGGGCACATGCAATGGGTATTAATACACTGGGCGATCTCTACCCAAATGGCACCTTTATGGAACAGCCTGCTGACCCGGCTGGGGTACAAATACGGGCTCTGGAGAGGCTGTTATATTATAAACTCAGGGCTGCCTGCAGGGCGTTACATCCCACTTTTCCGACTTCTCCAACACCACTGCACCAGCTAGAACAGCTACTAAACACACCGTCTCCCAAGAAACTGGTCACCAAGCTCTATGTCCTCACGCAAGCACACATTCCATGGGCGGACCCAAGGGCGCTGGAACAGTGGAGGGTGGATCTCCCAGCTCAGCCTACGGATGAGCAATGAGCGTTTTGCTGTGCACAAATAAAGCACTTGTCCCCTAACTACAAGATGAGGCTCATACATTTTAAATTCTTGCATCGTTTCTATCGCACCCCTCTGCAGCTATTTAAACTGAAACTGAGAGCTGACTCTAATTGTTGGAAGTGCAAACATGAAGGAGCCGCCTTCCTGCACATAGTGTGGGAATGCCCCGCAATCACTAGGTACTGGGGGGAGGTATGTGATACTATTCAGGCTATCACGGGCAAGTCCCTTGAATGCTCCCCACTAGTGATGTTATTGGGTTATGTGGAGCAGTCCCTGCCCACGGTCCGCCGCCTGACTGCAATGCTGCTGGTCCTTGCACGACACCAGTTGGCTGTGCACTGGGGCACCCCTAGTTGCCCAAGTGTTAAGGCATGGATCCAAGATATCGTCTACTGCCAGGAGCAATTGACCAATTTCTGGGACCTCATGCCGATGGCCTCCCGTCCTAAAGACATCTGGGAGCCCTTTGTGTCCTGGCTTAGGATGCGAGATGCCCCTCTGAAAGATGATCTGCCCCCGTTGCCGGCAGCCAGCCCCCCGGGCGCCGGCCAATGAGGGCAGGGTACACATCTGGTACTGGTTGGTCGCTTGGAGCTTGCTCTGAGGGAAACTACATTGCGAAATACCTGTTTTGGATCTGTTGCGCATTTAACATGTCGAAGTCACCTGCATTGATTTCTGTATGAGGTGTGATATTTAAGCCACTGGGGCCTTCACATTGCTAGTAAGCCTCCATACGTCCCGAGCACCTGTATTATTTGTGGAAATGCTGTTTAATTATGCACTGCCATGTACGTCAGATGTCGCAGAAGGAAATGTAACATTCATGCTGTATGCCAGTTTGATTTCAATGCTGTCTCTGTAAAAACATAAATAAAACTGGAAAAAGAAAAAAAAAGTCCCCTTGGATGCTGAGGGTTCTTGAGGGCCAGGAACCCCTTCTGTTACCTCCAGTAAGTCCCAGACAGCGGGATTGGTGAGAGGTCTGTGAAGGCCATGCCCCCTTTCTCCACCACTCTGCAAACGCGCCTCCTGGTGCACTGCTGGTTGGCGAATGACGTCCCCTTGTCTTCAGAGGGTCTTTGAGGCCCAGAAGACCTCCTGTTACCTCCAGTTAGTCCCACACAGCGGGATTGCTGAGAGTTCTTTGGAGGCCATGCCCCCTTTCTCCACCACTCTGCAAACAGTCTAGGCGAATGGGGTCCCAGTCACTGCTCTGAGGGACACCGGGGTGAGTCTGACAATGGTAGTTGAAAGGAGCAGTACACCAGCTAGGTGTGTAGAATAACGTAGGCCCAGGGCCAGGTCCTTGACCGCCCCATGGCCCTAGTATTCCTGGATTGAGGTGGACCAAAGAAGGGTCATAATTAGTATCCCAGATGCCATAGACCACCCTCTGTAGGATGAATTGCCACCAGTGTCAGGAGAGCTGGGAGGGGATGGCTGCCCAGGACATAGTGAAAGCTCAGAAAGCTTGGCGTACCATTCCCAAATGGTCGGTACAGAGGCCCAGATGGAGGGTCAGGAGGAGAAAGGACTCACCTATAACCTCTGCTTAGTCTCAGGTACAAACCCTGGGCCAAGGGGTCAGTACCAGGCTACTACCCATGGACTTGTAGGAAGGAGAGTGGAAGAAGGGTGTCTAATACCTGGGTCAGTTGCCCCCCACTCTGAGAGACCACAAAGGTCAGAGGTCCCAGGAAGACCTGGGGTCTGGCTCTTGACAATAACAGCAGTCCTTCTGGGCAGAGATTTCCTTGGGTTGAGGACAGAAGTCTGATCCAAGGGGTGGAATGGGCCACATCACTTTGTTGGCCATGGTGGAACTGTCTGCCTTCTCGGATTCTTCTGTGAGCAAGTTAAGGATACGTGCTGCACAGATGGGGGTCCACAGGTGAGGAGAAGGGTTCCCCATGGGTCAGTCCAGTGACTCAGAAGAGTGTAGACACATGGAATCAACTGAATTCAGGAGGGTGTAGAACTGAAAAATGCCATGCAGTAGAGGGCCAGTGTCCACGTTCAATCGGCTGAGCATGGAAGCCCATCAAGGCATTGATTAGTCTACCCTGGCTTCAAGCTGGAGGGGGTCATGTTGGACCTGGCCCTCTATGCAGGATCACCTCCTAAATGTTTACCTTAACCCTCCACTTTTTTGCTGAATCAGTTTTTGTTGGCCATAGGACTCTGTGCACTTTAGCACTGATTAGCAGTGGTGAAATGCTTGTGCTGCCTTCTTTAAAACATGGTAAGATTGGCAGTTTGGCATATTTGATTTCCTTATAAGTCCTTTGTAGAGTGGTATACCATATGTCCAGGGCCTCTAAATTAAATGCTACTAGCAGGCCCGCAGCACTTATTTTGCCACCCACTTTAGTAGCCCCTTAAAACATGCCCCAGGTCTGCCATTTTCTGCCTGAATGCAGTTCTAAATTGCCAATTTGACTTGGCAATATAAGCCCTTTCCATGATTTATTCTCCCCTTTTATTGTATATAAGTCACGCCTAATGTTAGCCCTAGGTAGCCCTTAGGGCATGGTGCATTGTAATTAAAAGGTTGATATGTACTTTTAAGTTTTAAATGTCCCGGTAGTGAAAAACTTCTACTTTTGTTTTCACTACTGTGAGGCCTATCTGTCCCATAGGATAACATTGGGTTGCCTAATTACATTTAATAAATGCTAACTTTTGATTGGGTAGTACACAACAGTGGACCCGGCTACTCATTAATTTAACTGCTCACCAGTTGCAGCAAAGATCACTGGAACCAATCCAACTAGATCGGGTTATTTATTTAACCTTTTAATATACATTTTATAAACCTTTTTTTTCCCAAAATTGTCTGATATGAGACACACTTGTTCATTCAAGAGTGAATATACAATACAAATACAAACAACAACATGTATATACATTTAACATTCCTACATGTGAAACAAAACAGATTTCGATACACCAATCTTAATTCACGAAAGAGGCAAGCCCTTCAAATTGCATTCCTTTCATCGAAGAAGGAGGATGCCCAAAATTGGGAACATTAATGAAAGCAGTCGGGGTTAAATTGACTTTGTGATTCCTCTAACAGTGAATAGCCACCATATGGCTCTTCCTCAGCTATTCACATTTAGAGGTAATCACAAAGTCAATTTAACGCTGACTGTTTTCATTAATGTTCCCAATTTTGGGCATCCTCCTTCTATGATGAAAGGAATGTAATTTGAAGGGCTTGCCCTCTTTCATGAATTAAGATTGGTGTTTCGAAATCTGTTTTGTTTCACATGTAGGAATGTTAAATGTATATACATGTTGTTGTTTGTATTTGTATTGTATATTCACTCTTGAATGAACAAGTGTTTGTCTCATATCAGACTATTTGAAAAAGAAAAAAAAGAAAAAGGTTTATAAAATGTATATTAAAAGGTTAAATAAATAACCTGATCTAGTTGGATTGGTTCCAGTGATCTTTGCTGCAACTGGTGAGCAGTTAAATTAATGAGTAGCCGGGTCCACTGTTGTATACTACTTATTTCAGCCCCACCTGGCTACTGTGTTTTGGGCCAAACTCCCCTTTTTGCTCTTAAACTTTTGATTGGGGACTGATGAGCATTTCCTGTTTGGTAACTATGAAATGTTAATTAAAAATCCTCTTAAATGGTAAAGTTGGATTTTAAATTAAAATTTTGAAAATGCCACTTTTAGAAAGTTGGTACTGGAATCCTAACAAGGGTTCAAGTAGACACAATACGTACATCCAATTTTTAAAGGCCTAAAAAAACATTCTAATGTGAGAAATATGAAAAGATATGAGAGAAAATTTGTTTCAATGAAGAAACAGAAGAAGAAGAAGAAAAGAGAAAGAGAAAAAAGAGAAAAACCCATGTGTAAATATATACAATTGATAGAATTTTTTTTTTAATTAACAATCGCCCCTCATATTATTGCCTCCAATCACTTCATGCTGTTAGGGGATTTCAATATCCATAGTGAGGACAAAGAGAACACTGAAGCTGCCAACTTTTTAGCGGACATGGCCACTCTGGGCCTGGGAAAGATTAACACTGGTCCCGCACACTTGGCTGGTCACACCCTGGATATTATATTTACCAATTCCCCTCTCATAAGTGCTGATCCCCCTTGTCCACTGATACGGTCGGATCACTCTATTATTCCGTTTCAGATCACTAGCTGCCTCAGACAGCAATCAGCTGGAGGGACCCAGATGGCTCTTCAAAGACAATGGCACAAAGTCACGTATGACTCTTTTAGTAAACTATATACGCCCCCGATATTCAATGAACATATGGACAGCACCATGAAGCTAAGGGTTTTTAATGATAAAATTGGTGACATAATTGACACACTGGCTCCATTAAAACATCGATTTAATAAATCTCGGAAAAAAAGTGAAAATTGGTACACTGCCGAGCTACGGATGGAAAAAATCCTGATGTAAAGTGCTGGAAAAAAGCTGGCGCAAATCTCAGTTAGATAGCGAAAGATCTAACTTTAAACTGGCTCTCGTTGCCTATCACAAGAATTTAAAAATAGCACGGAAAAAGCATGTTATACTAAAACTGAACCAGGCAGGAAATTCAACAAAGGAACTATATAAGGTCCTTAATGCCTTTACTAAGCCCTCAGCTTGCGCACAACAGATTGTCCCCTCTCAGGAACTGTGTGACAATATTGCTGTGCACCTGGAGGATAAAATCAATTTGATCAATAACCAATTTCCTCAAAATCCCTGTCACGTGGAGCCCTTTGACTTTAGCTCTCAAACAGTTAAGGATTTGGCCTCAGGCCTGGTTGGTTTCAAATGTTTTCAGATTTCTCAGGTGGAAGCCATGCTTAGTACGGCGAAATCCGGCTCTCCTCTAGATGTGTTGCCAGCTAATAAATTTGCTCTGCTTGCTCCTCTTTTAGCCGCCCCAATGACTGAGATTTTGAACACCTCTTTAAGCGAAGGTATTCTGCCTCTTGACTGAAAGTCCGCTCAAGTACTCCCTATTAAAAAGAAAGATCAATTGCCCGCTGATGTGCTATCTAATTACCGCCCCATTTCACTCCTCCCGTTGATGAGTAAAATGGCAGAGAGGTATATTAACACTCAGCTAGTGGAATACCTCGATAAACACGCCATTCTTGATCCTTCTCAGTCAGGGTTTAGACCCAACCATTCCACAGAGACAACCCTTATTGGGGTTACGGATCATGTTAAAATGGCTTTGGATGCTAATAAAGCAGTGATACTGGTATTATTGGACCTGACAGCAGCCTTCGACACGGTCTCTCATCAGAAACTGATTTTGCAACTGAGGGAGGCCGGTCTGCAGGGACAGGCACTTAATTGGCTGGTCAGTTTCCTTGACCAACTCACCCAGACCATCAATTTTGGCCCTTTCCGTTCCCTAACCTCGAAACTCACTAAGGGGGTGTCCCAGGGCTCTTGTTTGAGCCCAACTTTGTTTAATATTTATGTGGCCCCCCTTGCCAAGGTGATTGGGGAGTACGGTTTCACTCCTTTTTCTTACGCTGACGATACCTAATTGCTCCTGTCCTTTGATAAGGACTCTGAGTTTGTTGATCAGCGTTTTACTAAGGGGATGTCAGCTATTGCAGAGTGGATGACGAACCACTGTCTGCAACTAAATGCATCCAAGACAGAAATTTTGTTGTTTGGGTCAGGCCAGAATTTCTGGTCCCCTGGGTGGTGGCCTGCAACTTTGGGTTCTCCTCCTACTCCTACCTTGGTGGCAAAAAACCTGGGAGTACGCTTGGATGTGTTGTTATCCATGAAGGACCAAGTGATGACTACAGCAGGGACTTGTTACCATACACTAAGCCTTTTGCGCAGAGTTTTTCGATGGCTGCCTCTCTCTGTTCGAAGAACCCTGATTCAGGCTTTGATCGTTGGCCGCTTAGATTATTGTAATGCATTGCTGGCATCTGCAAATGAGTCCCTACTAACCAGATTGCAGATTGCACAAAATGTGGCGGCTCGCCTGGCCCTAAAAAAAACACCTCTCACCTCTTCAGGTCCATTGCTCCAACAACTTCACTGGCTCCCCATCCGCCGGAGAATGAATTTTAAGCTTTGTTGTCTCACCCATAAAGCTTTATATGGTGCGAACCCCAGCTATCTGTCAGATAAATTTAAAATCTATTGCCCGAATCGTCATCTTAGATCGGAAGGCAAAGGGTTGCTGGTGGTTCCCCAGTTTAAGAAGTTTAGAACCGGAGGCAAAACCGTTGTCCATCTAGCCTCTAAACTGTGGAACACCCTGCCCGAGGAACTACGCAAATGCTCCAACTTACTCGGTTTCAGGAAACTCCTGAAAACAGTATTGTTTAGAGCGTAAACCTGTCTGCCCATGTTTTATCTGACTTACCTGCTTCTACAGCGCGGAGATACCCCTTCGGGGGTGATTCCTGCGCTTTACAAATCCCAATACAAATACAAATACAAATAATAAATAGTTCAATCTTTAAACATATACGACAGAAAGACGCTCAACATAATACACAAAACAAGACCTATAAATAGTGCAATGTGTAGACAAACAAGTGGCTGAGGAAAAAAGGTTTACAGAAATTAGAAGTTCAAGACAAAACAGAAACAACACAAAGCAAACAATGCATCCTCTTCAATTTTCGGCCACATCTGTGCGTCGACGGTGTTTCGACCATAGTAAAACTAGATGGTCATCATCAGGGCAAACGGTAATTCTATGAGAAAAGGGGGAGGGGGTGAAATGACCCTTGAACCATCTTCAGAACCAATAAGTGTAGAAAGAATTAATGTGCAAAAAAGAGGGACCCATAACTCCAAAGCAAAAAGGAGTAACAGTAAATTTACCTATTGTTAAGGTGGACCCAACCGAAAGTAAAACGATCATATGGAGACCTCCCGGAAAATAACTTCGGTAAAATGAAGCTATGAAACAAAAAAAGGGAAAGAACCACTCTTAGTGGCCCTATCCATCTATGCGAGGGTACAGAGGACGGAAGAGTGTCACATGCCATACTCACATCCAGAGGAGATGCTGGATTATAGTCGTAGGAGCTTATTCATAAATTCAAAGGCCCCAAGAATAGGGAAATTGATGGACCAGCCTATTCCTTCAAATAGTTTTAAGACTGAAAGGGGTGAAAGAAATAGGTAAATGAGTACAACACCATATAGGTGTAGATGATACCATATGAGAATGCGTTCCAATGCTACGCAACTTATACTTACAGCCAAGTTAATTGGAAAAAGGGTTTAGACATCTGAGCTAGTAGATCGCATAATTACAGACGCATATACTTGAACTGAAAAAAGAGGGGAAGGAAAGATAGAGTTTTTAATTATATGTTAAATAAATCAAAAGGATTAACAAATTAACTGGTGTCTCAGGATGTGTACCTGTCAGTCGCCTTTAATAGATTGGCACCAACATGTAGGGGACAAGGCTCATAGGCTTAGTCTAGCCCAGCGGGGTCTGAAATGGAACCACATTAGATATTCAAGCCTTTGACTACATTATAAACAGTCAAAAGTCACATTCCAGAGAGTAAAAAATCTTAATAGATACAAATTCCCAATAATATACAAACAATACAACTTTAATCAAAAAGAGGATAAGCACTGTATTCGCTAACCCTCTCAAATAAAAACCGTGAAAGAACTGAGTAAATATAAATCCCCAACAGTATGCAAACAACATTGCTATAACCAAAGGAATAAGAAATTCATGGAAGAAAAGCACATTAGTTACTGACCCAGTCAGGCAAACTCATGACAGCACCAACTAATTCAGGGTAAGGGCCTCAATTTGATGTCAAATGAATGTTGTTATCAACAAAGAGAAATAAAACTATCGATCTTGCATTATTAGTAAAAATTGGCCATAAAAAACAACAGTAGTGCATGAAGTGTGCACCGTGTATGTGCCTGTACAATTTAAAGATGCGCATTGCCGTGATGCCATACTATACTTAAAAACGAATGCCGTGAATCCTGCGAGGAGACCTGCACGTTTGCATCATATCCTACAGTGGGAGCCTCGCAGCCAAAGCAGGCTACACCTATATCAAGTTATCAATGACAGAGCTAAAGGCTATAATTTAGAGAATTGATAGGGAAACGCCAAGCGTCTTACCTGTAGCGCACTGACCAAATGAATAATTGCCGTAGGGATTTTCGAGCCAGAAACCGAGCGGTTAAATAACACGCCCATGCACGATGTCATTTCCTGTGAAGCTTGTGCGAAAGTAACGAAGGACTTACACAGCCCAAAGGCCTCAGCGGCCATCTTGAAACAGGTCAGTAATACTCATAAACTATACAAACGCAAGAGTAGAACTACTTGTATCATGAGGTTCCCACACAAACGAATCACTCTCAGTTGTTGTATCAAAGAACCCCACATAAGAGAATATCTTTAAAGAATGATTCAGGGTAGGAGGAACTTACACTCGTCTAAAACAATGGTGGCCATCTTTAAATAGGCAATGATATACAGAAGCGTAATCAGCTCACTGTTAGTGCACTATGACTAGAATTACCAGAGATTAAATTCCATATTGAATACAACATGAATGTGTATTCCTGCTCCGGCATAATATACATAAATCGCCGAGAAGGTAGCCAGCCCTGGTGGGATTCAAGAGCCTTCAGAAATTTAGGGAAGAAAACGGCCATTACTTTTTCTGAATCATCTGCCAGTTCGGCTGATGAATCCGATAACATCTCTAACCTAGGCCAAGGCCCTTCCACTTCAGGATATAATCCTTTTTTAGAACAACGCGGCAGTGGGAGAGGCCGTGCAAAAACAAGACCCCCTCAACAATGGAACTTCCAGGCAGGAGAACGGCAAACCCGCCGGAAGCTCTATCAGTGGGGCCCACCACAATAAACGATATGTGGAAATCAGAGTTCATTCCTGACTCCACTCCTGACACCATTCCCATTTTTAATCTGGCAAACCATACTTTGTCCTTAGCCGAAACTACCCTTTTGAGTAAGGGACTCAGCTTCGTGCCTACTGAAAAGACTTGTCTGTTTGACATCCAATTGGAACTCTTACAGTTCTTTCGGAAACTACGTTTAAAAGCATTTTTTCTCGAAAGTGATAATCATGTAGTCTTCAATCTGTCCGGATGGAGACCTCCTTCCACTTTTAATCCACATGCAAATAAGATGCCAATTAAATTGTTAGCTTTTGAGTCTATTGTTCTGAAGGAGGTTGCGGCCCTGGACAAAGGATTTGAATATATTCCCTACAATATCTCTTTGACCGAACGACAAGCGCTTTGTGCTTTGAAGGTGAACCATGAGGTCATTATAAAGCCCGCGGATAAGGGCGGTGGAATAGTGGTCCAACCCATTGACCAATATAAAATTGAAATTAAATGACAACTTGATAATGTGAACCATTACACTTCCCTGAGATTAAATCCTCTTGCCGATATTCAAAAACTTATTAGAACTATTACAAATAAGGCAAAATCAGATGGCTTCCTAAGTAACAAAGAATATGAATTTCTAAACTTAAAATTTCCTAGGACACCTGTCCTTTACACACTTCCTAAGGTGCACAAGGATATGAATAATCCTCCGGGACGACCTATCGTTTCTGGCTGTGGGTAGGTCCTGGAGCCACTTTGTAAGTACATTGACATATTCATAAAAGATTTGGCTATTAGCACCAAAAGTTATGTGAGGGACAGTGGAGGTATTATTTCTCAACTTGAACTAATGCAATTCAACCCTGAAACAGAATTTTTAGTGTATTTGGACATTGAGTCCTTATACACTAATATTCCGCAAATTGATGGCATTGAAGTAATCCGAGGAGCCCTTGACACAAGACCTGGTCCGGTTGTGGTTCCTACCGATTTTATTGTTGAACTGTTGACCATCTCCCTGATTCGCAATAATTTTCTGTTTGATGGACAATACTATTTGCAGATTAAGGGCACCTCAATGGGGGCTTCTTTTGCCCCCAGTTTTGCGATTTTATATGTTGATGATTTTGAACGCACTTTTATTTATGATTCTGACAACAACCCTTATTTTGATAATGTACGCCATTGGCGACGTTATATTGACGATATTTTTTTCGTCTGGACTGGTAATTTTTGGGACTTGACCTCCTTTTTAAACTGGCTCAATTCAAGATCTCCTGATCTAAAATTTACATCTCATTGTAGCAATGAAGAGGTTGACTTTCTTGATTTAACTATTGTCACATATGATGGGAAACTGGCGACAAAACTGTTTACAAAGTCAACTGCTCATAACACACTGTTGGAATATTCTAGCCATCACCCCAGGGCCCTGAAAGATGTCCTTCCTTTTGGGCAGTTTCTGCGTATTCGCAGAAACTGTCATTTTAAGGAAGATTACTTTTGGGAAGCAGAGATCCTTGCAAAAAAACTGACACAGCGAGGCTACCCTAAAAAAAATTATAAAGAGATCTTTGAAGAGAGCATGGTACAACCATCGAGAATTTTTGCTCTCTCCGAAACAACGAAAGACAATGAATCCTATACCCTGTGTCACGACTTTTGGCACCCAAAGTAATAAGATTTCCTCGATCGCTAAGAAGCACTGGCCCCTTATTGTATCGACAGGCATCACAAAGGAACCACCTTTACTTTCCTTTAAAAGAGGAAGAAACATAGGTGATCATTTAGTCCGAGCTGCTCTACCAAGCACTGAACCCCCTGATTTAACTACTCTTTGGGGTCTTAATAAGATTGTGGGCCACTACAGGTGTGGCACTTGTGTGATGTGTGACTCTAGTCTCAACACTGAACAATTTACACATGGTACCATCTGTACGACCTTCGCGAACACTCGAATTGTAATTCACAGAATGTGGTGTATGCCATCTGGTGCCCTTGTGATCTTATTTATGTGGGACAGACCACCCAGCGAATCAAGGACCGGCTGTCCCAACACAAGAGTCGAATTTGATGCAAAATAGAACATGCCCCCCTAGTACTCCATTATTTGGCAAATAACCACACACCCTCTGACCTGCGTTGGCAGGTTATTGAAGTGATAAAGAAACCACCCAGGGGTGGCAGTATAGCTGGTATATTGAACACAACTGAATGCTGCTGAATCCTCCGCTGTGATAGTATCAACAATGGTTTGAATACCCTGGAGGAGTGCAATGCAATAGTATCTGTTTGAAAGTATAGAGTATTGCATTAAACAGTTTTGCTAGGTATGGTCGGAAGACTATACCTACTTCATTTATTATCTATTTCTGCAGGTTCTGATTTTGGTGTAACACATGAAATTATTGTTTCTCACTTTGTTTGTGAGGGCTATATTTCTTTGATTACCATTCTTGCAGGTTCTGATCTTGGTGTAAAGCATTGAATGTTTGTAGCTCACCTTGACTGGAAACATAAACACTTTGCATTCTCTTTTCACTATAATTGCTCTGCATCGAACACTACTCAATTATGTATGATTTATTCAGGGTTCGATGGATAAGATGATTGTAGCCCCTTTATAATGAAAATGTCTTTATTTGTTCTGTAGTAAACATTATCCACTTTATTATAATTTTTTCACGATCCATTGTACAAAATGATTATAGCCCCCTTACAATGCAAATGTTCTCTATGTAAATGTACATGTTGTACATGTGACATAACGAAATATTGTGATGTCATGTGTATAATTCACATTGATTTGAATCCATATATTTACATGCACAACTGTATATGGTGTAAACTTGAAACCATTCTTGGGTGGATATATACAGCAATGAGCTTTCAAAAAATCTTTTTCCCTTTTTTTTGTTTATTTCTCCTTATTATTTTTTCTTCTCTTTTTTCTTTTCTTCCCTAAAGTTCTGAAGGTTCTTGAATCCCACGAGGGCTGGCTACCTTCTCGGCGATTTGTGTATATTATGCCGGAGCTGGAATACACATTCATGTTGTATTCAATATGGAATTTAATCTCTGGTAATTCTAGTCATAGTGCACTAACAGTGAGCTGATTACGCTTCTGTATATCATTGCCTATTTAAAGATGGTCACCATTGTTTTAGACGTGTGTAAGTTCCCCCTACCCTGAATCATTCTTTAAAGATATGCTCTTATGTGGGTTTCTTTCATACGACAACTGAAAGTGATTCGTTTGTGTGGGAACCTCATGATACAAGTAGTCCTACTCTTGCGTTCGTATAGTTTGAGTATTACTGACCTGTTTCAAGATGGCCGCTGAGGCCTTTGGGCTGTGTAAGTCCTTCGTTACTTTTGCACAAGCTTCACAGGAAATGACTTTGTGCATGGGCGTGTTATTTAACCACTCTGTTTCTGGCTCGAAAATCCCTACAACAATTATTCATGTGGTCAGTGCGCTACAGGTAAGACGCTTGGCGTTTCCCTTTCAATTCTGTAAATTACAGCCTTTAGCTCTGTCATTGATAACTTGTTATAGGTGTAGCCTGGTTTGGCTGCGAGGCTCCCACTGTAGGTTATGATGCAAACGTGCGGGTCTCCTCGCAGGATTCACGGCATTCGTTTTAAAGTATAGTATGGCATCACGGCCATGCGCATCTTTAAATTGTACGGGCACATACACGGTGCACACTGCATGCACTACTGTTGTTTTTTATAGCCAATTTTTACTAATAATGCAAGATCGATAGTTTTATTTCTCTTTGTTGATAACATTCGTTTGACATCAAATTGAGGCCCTTACCCTGAATTAGTTGGTGCTGTCATGAGTTTGCCTGACTGGGTCAGTATTTAATGTGCTTTTCTTCCATGAATTTCTTATTCCTTTGGTTATAGCAATGTTGTTTGCATACTGCTGGGATCAATATTTACTCAGGTCTTTCACGTTTTTTATTTACACCGAATTAGTTGGTGCTGTCATGGTTTAGCCTGACTTGGTCAGTAACCAATGTGTTTATCTTCCATTAATCTTTTATTCCTTCGGTTATAGCAACATTGTTTGCATACTGTTGGGGATTTATATTTACTCAGTTCTTTCACAGTTTTTATTTGAGAGGGTTAGCGAATACAGTGCTTATCCTCTTTTTGATTAAAGTTGTATTGTTTGTATATTATTGGGAATTTGTATCTATTAAGATTTTTTACTCTCAGGAATGTGACTTTTGACTGACTTTTGACTGTTTATAATGTAGTCAAAGGCTTGAATATCTAATTTGGTTCCATTTCAGAACCCACTGGGCTAGACTAAGCCTATGAGCCTTGTCCCCTACATGTTGGTGCCAATCTATTAAAGGCGACTGACAGGTACACATCCTGAGACACCAGTTAATTTGTTGATCCTTTTAATTTATTTAACATATAATTAAAAACTCTATCTTTCCTTCCCCTCTTTTTTCAGTTCAAGTATATGCATCTGTAGTTATGCGATCTACTAGCTCAGATGTCTAAACCCTTTTCCAATTAACTTGGCTGTAAGTATAAGTTGCGTAGCATTGGAACGCATTCTCATATGGTATCATCTACACCTATATGGTGTTGTACTCATTTACCTATTTCTTTCACCCCTTTCAGTCTTAAAACTATTTGAAGGAATAGGCTGGTCCATCAATTTCCCTATTCTTGGGGCCTTTGAATTTATGAATAAGCTCCTACGACTATAATCCAGCATCTCCTCTGGATGTGAGTATGGCATGTGACACTCTTCCGTCCTCTGTACCCTAGCATAGATGGATAGGGCCACTAATAGTGGTTCTTTCCCTTTTTTGTTTCATAGCTTCATTTTACCGAAGTTATTTTCCGGGAGGTCTCCATATGATCGTTTTACTTTCGGTTGGGTCCACCTTAACAATAGGTAAATTTACTGTTACTCCTTTTTGCTTTGGAGTTATGGGTCCCTCTTTTTTGCACATTAATTCTTTCTACACTTATTGGTTCTGAAGATGGTTCAAGGGTCATTTCACCCCCTCCCCCTTTTCTTTCTTGGTGGTGGCAGTTATTTTCTGACTTATTATTTTTTGTCTCCCTGCACCCTTTTCTTAAGAGAAAGGGATTCAGTCTTTTATTTTCTGCTGTAATATAACCCTTGAAGGTTTTGATACCCATGTATATATATTTTTTTCCTTAGATGTTTTATTGAAATCGGTACGGAAGCTCATAGAATTAGCGCTTGTCCTGATGATGACCATCTAGTTTTACTATGGTCGAAATGCCGCCGACGCACAGATGTGGCCAAAAATTGAAGAGGACGCATTGTTTGCTTTGTGTTGTTTCAGTTTTGTCCTGAACTTCTAATTTTTGTAAACCTTTTTTCCTCAGCCACTTGTTTGTCTACACATTGCACTCTTTATAGGTCTTGTTTTGTGTATTATGTTGAGCGTCTTTCTGTCATATATGTTTAAAGATTGAACTATTTATTATTGTTAATAAAAAAATAAATTCTACGAATTGTATATATTCACACATGGGTATTTCTCTTTTTCTCTTTTTTTCTCTTTCTCTTTTCTTCTTCTTCTGTTTCTTCATTGAAAAAATGTTTCTCTCATATCTTTTCATATTTCTCACATTAGAATGTTTTTTTAGGCCTTTAAAAATTGGATGTACGTATTGTGTCAACTTGAACCCTTGTTAGGATTCCAGTATTGTTTGCCCCTTGTTCAGGTTTTCAGGGCTGCCCCTGTTGTTGACAATTACTTTTAGAAAGTTGGCATTTTCCTGCCTCTTGGTGCTTACGTGTTTAAGGGGACAAGGGGACCCAATTGTAATGGTCAGGGACCTTGGGTATAGTAAGTTACAAACACAGTAGTCCATGATAGGGAAGATACGAAGGAAAAGAAATAAATATAGACTTGGAATCAGTACTATATTGAGGCTGTCCAGCCGGACAGGATTATTTTAATAATATTTCAGTTCGCAAAAAGAATAGAGTGGGACACAATCCTGCTTCCAACGCAATACATCTAACACAAAAACACAAGTAACAAAGGCTCAGGCAGGACAAACGGCTTGTATGTTATACAGAAAATGAAACAAGCAGAAATGAGCAACAACACCGTTACACATAAATAGTAATTTGAGTTGTGTTTGCGGTGTACATTGAGTCAACGACGTTTTGATCCCGTAAAACCAATACTGGGATCATCATCAGGACGTAAAGTTACATGCCTGAGAAGGATTTGCCTGTAAAACAATTAGAAGAATTGGAGAAGGGAGAAAAGAAAATAGTAAGAAGATCAGGAGAATCTAGAACACATCCTTAATAGCATACTGCTGGTGAAGAACCGGTGGTAAAACATCCATTCTGATGGCGTTGTGTGCTAGGTGTCAGTACCTTCAACTTGCTGAACAATGGCGGATCGTAAGGCGATGCAAGGCCTTAAAGTGTTAAGGTGAAGAGATCGACGAGTGAGAGATTGGAGAAATCCAGTTATACACTGGAAAATAGACAAGGACAAATACTGCCATGATGGGAATAATGCGAGAAAAGCTGAACGTTACCTGAGTGGCGGGCTACTCATAGTGAGGGAGTGCGCCGTGAACGGGTGGTGGCTACCTATTAAGAACCACGAAGTACTTGAAGACTATCCAGTCAAGAACCATGCTCTAATAGTCAGAGTGACGCTTACCGTGCGTGTTGCACAGGTGCAAGCGGTCTAGATTTCACTGTTGTTGGGTGCGGCGTGCGGTAAGCGCGCAGAAGAAGGTAATTACAGATTTCCAAGGGCACGGGTTCGCCAATTGGCTGAACCGAGCGAGGTGACAACCAGGTGATTGCCTGAAGAGAAAAACATGTAAACCCATATGAGGACAGGCCAGTGATCAAGGGGATGTTAACCAAGGGAAATTGTATTGCAGCTTACCGTGCGGAAAAGCACAAGTTGTGTAGTACAATGACTGGACCGCGGTGGCGAGTCTAGATCGGGAGCAGCAGCGCCGGGGAGAAGGCACAATGACCTGTGGAGGAGGTACAGAGCATAAGCACGGAGTGTTTGCATGATCTGGCATGTCAAACATCCGCTGGGGGCTTACCTGAATATCCGATGGCGTCCCGGTGGGCTCGATGAGTGAGTGGACCGGATGCAGTGTGCAACGATACTAATGTGGCGGAATCATGTGATTAATCACATGGTTGCTGTGGGGTGTGCTCGCCGTCGTATGGATGGCGGCATCTTAGAGAGGTGAGGATATCCACGGAAAGTGAGCAATAGGCTGAGTAAAAGTGGAATAAGGAAAATAGGGTGGACAGAGCAAGGAAAGCTAATGAATTATTCTCTAACCATAATGCAATTACTAGCAACGGAGTCCATATTAACCTTATAATCACAATTTGTGAGCATCAAAACATTAAATTAGAAGACCTGAATGCAACGATAGCCACATATGGAATTTGTGTCCAAAAAGAAGGAGTATCTCCTGGGTCACATGGCTGGGTGTAACAGAAATTAGACTTTTGAATTCCCCCCAGACAGTCACGCCATAGAGGGATTAGGTTTGCCTGAATGGGACTTCTGCTGGCAAGATAGGGGCGGGACTAGGCATAGCCCCATTTGCAACTGATTAGGCTGTGCTTTGACTTCACACAAAAGGCATGTCACCTCCACATTGTCTCTGCAACCAGCTTGAAGCCAGGGCAGGGGAGTCAGGAAATTCCAAACACTTCAAAGAGAAACCTCTTGAAACTTCTCTCAACTTTAAAGAAGGAACCAATTATTTAAATAGAGCCCTCAGGCCCACTCGTCAGTTCACTTTCTAGACCTGTGGAAGGACTCTCATAGGACTGTCTGCTTCTGTGGCCTGCTGTGTACTCCACAAGGCTGCTTTGCTGTACCTAGAAGGACTGTTTTGCTGCCTGGATCCTGCCTTGAACCCTCAGAGGTCAGCCCTGCTGTGTGAGCCCTGCCTCTTCACCTGAACCCAGGACTACCCGAGTGACTACAAGGGCTAGTTAGGTGGCTTCCTGTTCAGAGCCACAGGGACATAAAAGGTTTCCACCCTCTTCAATCCACACCTAGACCCAGCCTGAGTGAGTCCTGGACACCCTGGTGGTGTACCACCAGTCCTGGGCTCTTGATTGTGGTGCTAAAGGTGCACAGACAGCCAAAATCCAAAACTTGCGAC
This sequence comes from Calotriton arnoldi, assembly GCA_963921515.1. Lineage (NCBI taxonomy): Eukaryota > Metazoa > Chordata > Amphibia > Caudata > Salamandridae > Calotriton > Calotriton arnoldi. The sequence continues at coordinate 879,728 of CAWUFW010001614.1, read as the reverse complement.
TGAATCAATTTTTGGCTACAAACTGCTCTGAGAACTGAGGGAAGACCGGGACCAACCTGCTCATCGATCCGGCCATGGTGCATTGCCGTTTGGCCTGACTTCACAGCTGCTCGCACTACGTTCTTCTCAGCAGTAGCAAATGCTGTTCATCTGTCCTTCACCAAAGGGGTTTCCGACCGCCTTGAACTGTCTTCCGCTACAACCTCCTGCCTCATTCAACTGGAGATTTTAGACTTCCATAAAAGTGAATAAGTCTGAATGTAGAAATCTTCACAGCTACTTCATCCAGTGGCTCCCCGACGAAGACACTCCCTCCTGGACACTGCATGAAGCCTTGCCCTAATGAACTTTACCTTCTCAGTACATTTTCCTGGAAAATTCTTCCAAGTCTGAAGATAAGCGCCAACCACTCCCAATCCACTTCTTGTATCCGACCTGTGCTCCATCGAAGGTCAGTCATATATTTTTACTCTGACCCAGTCTCATTAAAGTTGATGTCTGCGGTTGGCGCTTTCATCTTTTAGGCGCTAGTTTTTACTTAATACTTTAAAAATCCATAACTCCGGTTCTACTAATTAGAGAAATTGTAATAAATTGTCTGACACAGAAAGAACAAAAATCTATGTTTCTAAATTGGTGTGGGATTTTTCTTGTGTTGTGTTTTCACTTTATTACTGTTTGTGTGCTGCAAAAATACTTTACACATTTTATCTAAGTTAAGCCTGACTGCTTTTTGTGCCAGGATACCTAGGGTTAAGCACAGGTTAATTTAGTGAGGTTTGTGGTTTACCCGGCCTGGGATTGTGGCTGTTGCTTGCCACCCCAGTGAACCAACAACTCAATTTCTCATATCCCTGATATGTGATACTACAAGCAGTCAGTGCTACTGGGCTTGCAGCAGTGCTGCTAGTGGGCCTGCAGCACTCATTATTTCACCCACTTAAGTAGCACTTTAAAACATGTCTCAGGCCTGCCATTGTAGACTCTAGTGCTCTATTAAAACTGCCAGTTCAACCTGGCAAAATAACCTTTTGCCAGGCCTAAACCTTCCTTTTTATTAATACATATAAGTAACCTCTAAGGTAGGCCCTAAAATAACCAGAGGCAGGGTGCATTTTAATTAACACATGGGTTATTTGTTTTTAAGTTTTACATGTCCTGGTGGTGAAAAACTTCTAAATCTGTTTTACTCTAATGTAAGATTTGTCTCTCCCTTTGGATAACACTGTGCTTTCTTATTACATTTAGTAAGTGCTAACTTATGATTGGGAACAGAAAGGAATGTCAAGTTTGGACTCAAATGAATTGTATTTCAAAATCCTCTTTAATGGTAAAATAGGATTTTAAGTCATAGTTCTAAAAATGGCACTATTAGAAAGTTTGCATTTCCTTGTGATAACCATTTGGTGCCTGCTGCCTGTGTTCTGGGTCACAAGACTGTGAATAGCTTAGCTGTTGGCTTTTGTGTATTTCTCCCAGAAGGTAAGACAAGGGGGACTAGGTGTCTGCAAGATGGACCATCCTGTCAGGATGGTTGGGCGGAGCTGTTCCCTGCTCCACTTACATTTCAAATGGCTGCCTCTAGCACATGCACAAAGGAGCCTGACATTAGTCCTTTGTCTCCCCAGACTTCTTGAAGCTTTGTCAGGAAAGGGAAGACTCTTCCAGGACCAGATGTTGAGGTAGTATAGGGAATCTCCCCACTTCAAAGGCTGACACCAGGTATAAATATTGGACCCCCCGAACCACTCTTCAGTACACCCCTGGACCTGTGGCTTTTACAGAAGAAGGACTGCTTTGTTCCCCATAGGACTGCCCTGCTGCTTGAGGCCTGCGTTATTCCCCAGAGAACTGCCCTGCTGCTTGCAGCCTGTCTTGTTTACTAGAGTAATGGTGTTCTGCTTGTGGCCGACCCTGCTCTCTAAGAAGGAAAATTGGACCTTAATCCCAGGCTACTTGAGTGAATTCAAGGATCAGTTGGCTGACGACCTGTTCTGAGCGACAGAGACAGAACAATCTCCAGAGGCCTCCCTGCAACTGCCCAGCTGACCCGCTGCCTGATCCCCAAGATATGTGTCTCCCAGGTCCTGTACACTTGGTGTGGCATCAGCAGAGCTCCTCCCTGAAGAAAAGAAGAAATCATGAGGTTTTGGGCTCTTTGTGACCACAAACGGGCTCAATAGCACCAAGATCTTGCAGCCCTTGCTGACTACCAATGCAAAGCTCAAGTGAACCTGACTCTTCACGCTACAGCGGCTGCCAGCGATGACCGGTAATGGAAGACCAGCACTTCGCGCTACAGCATCGACAGGCCACGGGGACTGGTAACATGAATCTTCAGCTACGACTGCCTGCGATGCCTGATAGGATGTTCGCACGACTGTCCACAACATCCAGCCTGCTCTTCGCCTACATCGACGGCCATTGTGGTGCTCTTCTTGCAGCTTCCTCCATCATGAATGGAACCCTTCTAGAAGGTAACTTTTTCCCTTGTGGTCAGCCTGAACTTGTGACTTTCACTCAGTCTCGCACAACCAGATAATGTGGAGGGGCGCTTTGAGCTTTTAGGTGCTATAACTGCCTTAAATCTTTGAAATTGCATATTTGCATTCTACTGATTGGATTTTAGTTGTTTTGGTGTCAAATAATGTATTCACTTTTACTCTATTTTCCTAAATTGGTGTTATGTTTTCAATTTATTACTGTTTGTTTTGCTGCATATATTCTTTACACATTGCCTTTAAGTTAGCCACTTTGCTGCGGCCGGAATTCCGCCCAGGTGCTGGACATTCCGATCGCGGGCGTGGCTCGGACGGCCCCCGCGCGTCGTGAGCACACGCCCACCGTGATTCATGACAGCCGGGAGCCGTCATGAGCACGGAAGAGGTTAAGCCTAACTGTTTTTGTGCCAAGCTACCAGAGGGTTAAGCACAGGTTAATTTAGTGACTTTTGTGGTTCACCCTGACAAGGATCGTGGCTGTTGCTTAAGAAGGGCGCACAGCCCCTCAACCAATATTCCAATTTTTCACAGAAAGAGACAATAGGGGCAGGTTTATTCGGGTTTTGTTGCGGAAAAAAGGGTGAAGCAAAACCTAAATGAGATTTATAAAGCCATGCAAGGCCACCTTGCTTGGTTCTAAGTGGCTTGATAAATCTAGATTAACGCAAGGCAGTGCAAATCGCTGCCTTGCATTACTCTGCATCAGGGAGGCATGCCACGGGTGGAGCGTGGGCACTCCCACGCATTCATCTGAGGGTTCTTACAGATTCCCAGATTTACCAACACTAGTAGACCTGGAATGTGTCAGAATTGTACGCCTCCCCACCAGAGGTGCACCAAGGTGAAATATCTTCATTTCTTCATGTTGTTTCCTCTTTCTAAGAGTGGTGCATTCTGCAGCCGACTTAGAAAGAGGAAAAGGCCTCTGAGGATTGTTTTTGTGCAGGAAGGTATTCCTTCATGCATAAAACACAATCCTGCCTGCAACGTGGGACCCTTGCAACATGACTTAAGGGTACCTGTAGGCTGTGTTGGCACTAGGCAGCCAAAAGTGGGCCAGAGCTAGGAATGTACCATAGAATGGTGCATACAGTGCATTCCTGCCCTTTCCTTCTCATGCAGCACAGCAAGGTGGCTTGCTGTGTTGGGTTGCGTGAAATGTTGATAAATATGACCCAATAGTATTTTATTTTGCTTTGGTTTTATTTTCGTAGATATGAAAAAGGTGATAGAGCGCTAATAGCACTTTATTTTGTATGAGTGCACTATACTCATGGTTTAAACGCACTCTCATGTATTCGTATTGTTTGCAGTGTTTTATGATTATTAAGAAACATTTATTTGAATCATTTGACGTTGAAAACTAGTGAACGCATTGAATTTTGTATGTATTACGATTCCTTCATGCATAATGTGCAGGACGATATTATTTCTATATACCGTAATTGTGGTTAGTTTAAGTTGCATGAATTATAGGCCCAAAGTATTAAAGTTTCGATTCTCCTTGCTCTCGAGAATTAAATAATTAAATGTTGTTGTGTTCGAAATGAGAATGTTCTCATCCAACTGCAGGTGCAAGAATACACATCGTTATTTTCAGAGTTAAGGAGAAACCCGGAATGTCTTTGAAGATGGCTGGGAAGCGAGAAGGGAGGATGCCTTGCGTATCTGGTCTGTCTGAAAGCCAAGGCTACTGGAAAGAAGATATCACTAATTAAATTTGTGCCATGAAAAGAAAAGGTTACTGCATAGAGGTGCAATGGAAAGTTTTAAGAAGAATGACGTATTGTGGGTTGAATCCCATCTTTTGTATGATGCGCAGGGACAGCGAGAATAGACTTCTGCTAGCTTTCGGAGGAGAAGGAGCATCTTAGAGCGAGCTCCATAGCCATAAGCTAAAACGACCCATTTGACGTGAGTACTTCTTAGGAAGTCAACACGTGCTGACACCGTTGGGTAATGATAGAAGAGAGACAGGAAGGGCCCTCAATGTAGAGCAGTGTAGGGAAAGATTTTGATTTCTTTCAATGAATCGAGAGTGAATATTGCATCAATTCTGTGTTGCGTTGTGATTTTGGAATTTATAATCATCTGTCTTTTGGGCCGCATTACTTATATTCGTAAACTGGCTCTGTATTAATTTTTCTATACTTCTATACTTTGCTACTGAGATGTATTTACATCCAATTGTTTTTGGCCTTATAATAAATATTCAAACTGCACTTTGGAGTTGGTGGTCTTTCCAGGCATGACAACTTTGCTGATATTTATCTGAGTTGTTTCCTCCCCTCAACCACTTTAGGTAAATAAAAGATCGATCGCTTAGGCTATATTTAGTAGGGAACATCAGGTGTGCAATTTAGCGTAATCAAAGGCATGGGTGAATACGTTGAGAACTGGCGTACAGTATGAGAGCAAGAGAGTGTTCTATAGAGGCCGGTCCCAGATGGGAGCACAACATCTACCTCCCACACTCCACCCTCCATGACTGGCGCATGAACAAATGGTGCAAGGAAGCTTGAAGCTTCTTTTCCGAAGCTACACTGCACCACATACAGCAACAGGGACTTCGTGCTGGCGGGCTGGCTGATTGTAAAAGAAAGGAGATCCACAACGTTTGTATGACCAGAGTCCAACAGGGAGTTGGGAGGTGAACTGCCATCAGCTTAAAAAAAACTGATCGTATGTTCTGGGACATTACGTAGAAACTTACTACACTGATTTCCACTGAAATATCTGGTGTAATATCCGGGTTTCATTGCTTCCTGATTATTGAATATTTGATTCTAGTCACGTAGATCAGGAAAATGGTTTTCCCATCATCCCGTGTGTATTTCACAAATCCATACCATTCTGTACAACTTTTAGTTTAGGAAAAATACATTTTTTACTTAAGCTTTTTCATAGTTTTTTCAATTTGTGAATAAATCCTTAAAAAATCACGAAACAAGCAACAATTCAGTGAGGTATTTAATTACAAAAACATAGAAAACATATGCTGCCTGCAGATATACACTTTCCTCTTTTTAAAAACTATCCTCTAAGTAAGCATTTGTGCACACTCATACCTATGTATTAGTTACACGCGTACATCCAGAGTTGTTTTATGTGGTGGGATCTGACAAACCAATAATTTAAAAATGATAAGAGAATGACATTTTATCAATAATGATGCACATAAGCCACTCCAGCTCTCTATTTCCATTTCGCAAAGCCTACCCCTCACGACAGTTGGGAGAATGGTTAGATTCAAGTACTCTTCAACTAAATCATTTTTTCTTCTTTTCCAAAGTGGAGACTAATCTACATTATATATATTACAAAAATAAACTCTATTTCCTTTACTAATACTCTAGTGCACACACCACATATGTTTATGCGCGAGCGAGTTCCACATTTCACTTAGGAATAACAAGACATGGACGTATAAATGCAGTCTTTATTTATTCTTGCAATCTAATACTGCAATCACAGATCTCCATCACGTTCTAGTGACTCGGGCACCTTGTTCCTTCACCATAAGTAAATATCCAAGTGTCACATTTCAATAAGAGCCAACATCGGAGTGATCGATTAATTGATTTGAGGGAAGTCTTTCACGAGATTTCTGTATTTTAAAACCTAGATTAGGAGTGTTTATCAAACAGCCCTTGTTGCTTGAGAATTACCTTCTAATAGTCTATTTTAAATATTGGTAGCAGACCTTATCCATCAAAAACCAGAAATAAATCATTATTCCAAACTCTTCATAACCCTTTCACTGAAATGAGAGGGTTGGTACACAAACTGTATCATTCACTAACGAATGTGAGGTCTTTAAGACTGATTAACTGAGAATGAGTGAAAATGATAAGTGAGACTGACCAGCCGCAGCCCGTGCAGGTAACAGCGGTGGGGCCGGGTTGGAGGGGAGGAGATTCGACAGACGACCACTAGGGAAAATTAAATAAATAATTATTTTCTCCTCGTCGTCGTCGTCTGTCGAAATCTCCCCCCCCCCCAAACTGTGTCAGAGAATGATTGGGACTGAGTGAGTCAGAGCATGAGTGAGACAGAGTGAGTCAGAATGAATGGGGCGAATGGAAAAGAGTGAGACTGAGTGCACCTGGAGGAATCATAGTGAGACTGAGTGATAGGTGAGATAGAGTGATATGGATTGATTGAGAGTATGTGGGGTTGAGTGAAAATGAAAGTGATTGTGTGAGACTAAGTTAGACTAAATGAGAATGAGTTAGACTAAGTGAGTGAGTCAGAGTGAGAAGGAGACCGAGTGAGAGTGAGTGAGTCCAAGTAGAACTGAGTGAGCCCCCCCCCGAACCCAGTGAAAAGTCAGGCTAGCTCACTGCAATGCAAGCCAAAGATTACGTTCAACCACTTCTAACGGTCACCAGCCATCACTGGTCACATGCCCAATGCCATCTTCATGCTATTCAAACTCTAACACCTTAGCCTTGGCATTGGTTGCTGCAAATACTATCCTTAAGTTTAAGAATAACTTATAGACGAAATGCAAAACTAGTTTGAGCCCTCAATTGTACATCTATTATCTGAGGTTCTGCAGAGCATCAATCAGGAAAGTGAAGTTAAAATCCACTATGTGGCCTACCTCAACAGTGCTGATGGCTAACCCGAGGATCTTTTCCATAATCCAGAAAATGCTTCCCTTGAACTGGAGTCTTAGAAGCTTTTCTGCAAAGCTGTAGCAGATCGCTTTGAGAGAAAAGTGCTGAATCTTGAAACTCACCACATACAACAGATGACTACCTTTGGCATTACTTAGCCCCACATCTCGATTCTTCTACACCCATATCCTTCACTGCTGTTCACTCCTTTTCATCATTATCTGATTGTACACGTCTGGTTGCATTATGCTGAAAATCCATATCTAGAGCTTTGTGAGTATTTAAACAAATACCTCAAAATGTAAATGTTCCTGGCTGACACTCAACACAGTATCTGCCTGTTGAAACGGGCAGTGTCTGGTTTGCTGACCGGATGCCCCCAGCCAGACAGAACCTACTGCTTCCGTCAAGGGCAGATGATTACTCTTTACTGTAAAACCCCTGCTAACCCTTGGGTAGCTTGGCACTGAGCAGTCAGGCTTATATCAGAGGCGATGTGTACTACAAAGGCACAGCAGTCACTCGCAATAAATACACCGAGCGTCACAAAAGAGACTTCACACAGGATGTATGTAAAAACATTTATATTCAACACACATATTTGGCCATTATAACATGAACTTCAAATACTTTCTGGGCACAAAACACATTTCGAAATAATACTAGCAGTACTAGGCCCTATCGTATTGTGATGATATCAATAGTATGCACACTGAGGATAAAACCTAATCTACCCCCCTCCCAATTGAGAGAGAGCACCCTAATGTGGTGAACGATATCAACAATATGTACATACACAAAAGTAGAACACTTATTAGCAGCACCGTGGGCTGAAGCCATGTGGGTAAACCCAATGTCAAAGGTATTGTGGTTTTAGCATACAGACAACGTATGAAGCAGCACCGCCAGCCAGTGTCGTGAATCACAGGCGGTCCATGCACGATCACTCCCACTCATGCACACTCACTCTGCACCGCTAAGCAGTGCAGCAGGTATCAGCGAGTCCGTACGGAACACTCTTGCACACACACACACACAGCACCCCAATGCAGGGCCACTGGTACCCAGCAGGTCAAATGTTCACCCTCTGCAGACTCCATAGCTCAATCCTCCCTCGACCCTCTAGTTCACCCCAATAGCCCTATACCCCCGGATGGAAGATAACCAACCCAGCCTCCCGGACACTGGGCCACACGCGGCCAAAGTCACACTTAGTCTGGTTTCTCAGTAAGCAGGTGGGAATATGTAGCAGTTTTAATTAGGAGGTAGACGTAAACAAGGGAAGGTTAGCAGCTACTTGGGAAGTTTACCCCCTGGTCTCAAACCCAAGAACTCACGCAGTCTCCTGACCCGCCTCCGAACTGTCTTGTAAGCGTTCCTTCAACCTAGTCAATCTCTCTCTTGCTACTACCTGGTGCCAAGATGTCTTCCAGAGGAACCAGGTGTGGAGAGGGCAGATGGTCCACTACGATGAGGGACAAAAGGAGACAACCGATGAATGGGGTGTAATCCAGGAGAGTCTCTTGATTGGAGGAGGCGCCCGATGGGTATATGATGATCTGGGTCATGCCCAGGCAATCTGGGCACAGCGTTTGGTGCGCATTGGTATGAGTCGCACCAGGCACTTCAGATGTCAAACATGATGAGTTGAAAATTCCACACCTCCCTGGTAATGAGGCACAATAACCTGTGCACATTGAGATGGGTTGCACCAGGCAATTCCGGTCTCACACACAGTGAAGGGATGCAATTGCATACCTCTCTGGAAATGAGGCACTACGTCCAGTGCATAATGATACAGGTTGCACCAGACCAGTCCATTCGCACACACACTGCGCTTGTTCAGCAGAGACACATGAGGTAGAATGAGGCACTACTATGGATACACCCCCACCTCTGAGCGTCGCACCCTGTGAATCAGACGCTGCACACAATGAGCATGCAGTCGCCCTCTTGCACAAGAGATGTGGCATAGTCGACAACACGGGCCACTTGGGGTCCCCCAACCGGTGATTCAGCTCACCACCAACTAGGCATTTATAAGTGTCATGGTCCTCACAGTACATCGACCACACCCCGTAGAAGTGGGCATAATTTCTAGGGCTCCGCACTAGGCAATGTGGTCTCCAAAAACAAGTCTTAGCTCCAGGCTCACACCACGTTACTAGTTGGGATTCAGTAGCCGAGGTGGGCACTTGAGAGAGCACTGTTCTCCAGATGTCGCAGGTAGATAGTGTAGGTCCCTCGCCGGGAGATCTTTGATGTCCCTGAGATCTCCTAGAGAACAGGAGGCTCACGGTCGGGCTCTTGGAGAGCACACTTCAGGACTCCACACTTCAGCAGGTCCTCGGCCCAGGCTAGCCACTATTCAAACAGTTATCCTCTAATGTGCACAACAGAGTCATCTGGCAGTGTGCACCATGCAGTCTGGGTTCTCTGGTCCCACATCCCCACAAGTGTATCGCTCCCTTTGCTGATGGGGCCATGATCCAGCCCCTAGAGGCTAAGTGTCACAATCTCTCCAGTCTATCCCATCCGGCCCTCAAATGGCAGAGGCATGCCGTTCTTTTGGATTATGGCTGCCACTTGGGTAATGCACAGATGTGCCCCCTGACCCTGGTGTCCTCTGGAGCCAGAGACCTCAGCACACAAGAAGTCACACTGTATAGAGTAAGGTATGCAGTTCCTACACCAAGGATAGACAGAGCGTGTTGATGAGGTCAGTCAAGTCCCAATGAGTCACTGGGAGCGTGACAATTTAGGAGCAAGTGCCCTCAAACCCCCAGAAGGGTATCATGCTTCATCATTGGGCGAGCTCCACATCGGGCTGGCGCTGCAATGCCCGACCAGCACCCACAAGGGGAATCTTTACCGGAGATCTTTTCGGTATGCCGGAATGAGATGTAACTTATTCTATAAGTGACATTTCTAAACGAGTTATGCCAAAAGTCCCTTTACCAATGGAAAGGGTTTGGCATGGGGAATCCATTTATAGGAAACATCATGAGGCTGCTCCACTCCAACCCACTAGTGCTGCACGAAGTAATATCAGCCACTTCCCCATGTTAACCTTTATGAGAAGAGCACGTCTCATAAGTAGTGAAAACACACATGGTATTCCCCTCTACCTGGCTGCACATGAGCTATTGCGCACACAGACCTGCGCTGACATGTTGGACACATAGTCCTCAGTACCAGGGATGCAAGTTTGCATGCCCGAGTCTGCTCAGCAGACTGGTCATGGGCTTAACTAATATGTGTGTCTGTGCTAATGCACAAGCCCACGATGGCAGGCGCCACACGCATTCACTGGCATCATAGGTGCAGATGCTCACATACAGCAGCTTATAATGTCAAGCTGCTCATGAGTTTACTCAAGATAGATGTCAGTGCACACCTACTGGTCTGCGGACAGATCAGCCCATGTTTCAGAACATTGAATCAGCGCCACGTCCCCACACAGGTAGGAAGGGTGCACACACTTTCGCACCATATTTACAGTGGGAATGTGCCCAGTGCCTGGAGGTCACATACGAGAATCAGCAAAACCCAGGCGGAAAAAGCAAAAAAGTTCAGGGAAACGCTACCTGACGAGTATCAGGTCCATCACTGCCATTATTGCGAGACTGAGTCATTGAGTGCAAGTATGATGTAAAGTTCAAATTGGATAGCAGTAGCAGAACAACAGCTCTATACTCATATATTTTGCCTTGGCTACATTGCCTAATTCCTTATTAAGAAACTTTCAGATTTCCTCCTCAGACCCTTGCCTCCTTCAGACTCAACTTTTATAGTTATGCTTAAGACATACCAAAAATTGAATCATAATTGGACCTTGATTCTTAAAAGCTTGGATTCTGTTTTGCCACTCTCCATTACTGTATGGTCAAAAACCCTAAAGCCTCAATGTGAGCAGGATGTTAACCTTTACCTGTGGATTATCAGCCCTCCTCTTTGAGAATTGTATTTCTGAGTCCTCCCATGGCTGCTTTTTCAATAGAGATATCTAAATGCTGGTCTTACCCTCTGACCGTGTCAGGAATGTTTATGTACATCCACCTTTTTCATTGTTTCATGGGATGCAGGGCTCCATTGAGCTAGAGTCTCTTATCTGAACTAGATCAACATACTCCACCTTGGGATACAAGAATTTCTCTTGCATAGGTTCCAAAAGGTCTAGATGTAGGTGTGATACTGCTTCTTGATCTTTGCCTGATGAATATTTCACTGCTAAGGTGTGTACTTTGCTTTGGCTTTTTTAGGCAGGTGTGTCTCTGCCAAGGTCCTCTGCATCACACATGCAACTTATGTCAAGTTGGACACACCTTCCTCCTAAGAAGACTATGGAGCTTTAATCCAGAGCTGGATCTAGTCAAACTTGAAGGGATCTCGATTTACTGGCTTGACTTTCTTCTTCCAAACTGCAAAATAGTGAAACTGCCTTCAGGCTACATTATAAATACTGATGACCGCCTTACTTCCCTCAGGGCCATCAATACATGTTTGTTTTTCAAACAAATGATTTTCATTCTCACTTGTACTACAGAAGCCTATCTACTGCAGCCATTCCTTTATCATGATGCAGTTGCACTTCTAAACGTTTACCTGTGCATTCTACCCACTGCTCCATTTCCGAAGAACTTCTCTAGCTCTCACAGATGGCACTTTCACATACACATAACCCTACCAATGCACTCTTGCACGCATCAATGGCCAGCTTCTGCAAAATCAACCTACTATCCTGTTACTCTGGCCTCTGCCCCTGAGGCAAACAATTTTCGCAACACTGCTTCTAATGACTCTTTGAATGTTATGCTGCATCAAACCTGCAGTGTCATGACTGGACCTTCATTCTGACTCATGCATACCACACCCAACTCTCTTCAGTTGTATGTGATCCTGGAGAAAAAAAGTGATTTAAGGAAACCTGGTTTAAAGAAACATTCTCCACAAAACTGTTTCCTCAAATTTTAGTAAATTATTGTAATGCCCAGAATTTTGTATGAATCTTGAAAAGTGTCTCACTTTTAAAAATAATGTTTAAAATTTCTTTTTTTCTGGCACCTTAAATACCTTGCAGAAAAACACTGTGCCTCGGCACTCCTAATGTCCTTATTTTAGTCTTCAGCCAGTAAGCAATAATCCTCAAAATAACCATGAAGCTGCTCACAAAAAATATATATCAATCTTAATAAATTGTTACAAGAATTTTTTTGGGATCATTACAAGAAAGTTTTAATTGTCCAACGTCAATGCTCCACTTTGTAATCAACAATCATATTTCAATGATTATGTATGTCAGTCCAGCATAGTAACACAAATAATATTTGAACAGATGAAAATCATGTTCTTGATGTTTCCTCGGTGTCAAAGGATGATGGCAGCCGACACGTGTTTCGTTACTTACTGTAACTTCTTCAAGGCTTCAGTTCTTAAGCTCTCCCGCTATTCTACGTAAGGAACAGCATATCAAATTTATAATAAAAGAGTTCAAGCTGAAGACTAAAATAAGGACATTAGGACTGCCGAGGCACAGTGTTTTTCTGCATTAAGAACACGGAAGTTCAGACGAATTACCGTGTAGTGACATCTTTGGTAGTGGGATGTCTTTGTGACCTTGAGAGGCACCAATACTGGGAATCTGTTATTTGTTGAAATATAGACTGGTTTTTTATAGTATTGATGTGCTGCTGTTGATGCCACCACTGCCTTCTTGTCTTGTTTACCTTAAATACCTTATTTGTCATTTATATTTTCTATTTCTTCTTCTATAGCTGTCCACAGTCACTTTTTGCTCTTCTTTGATTCTTACTGTATCCTGGTCACTTTCCGCTTATACTTCAAATGCATTTTACAGATGCCCATTAATTCTGCCTCTACCTTAGTACATCAAACCTCAACAATACCTTTGAACTTCTACCCATGCCTATTTCATGGTGCCACCATGTTTACCTTTATCCTTATACTTTTCCCCTCGCCTATGCCTTTTGCAGCTATGTCTTTCTATACCTTGTTACCTCTACTCCTATTTACACTCTTGTACCTCTGTCCTTTCCTATGCCCTAACACCTTTAACTTGCCTATATACTAGTATCTATACTGCCTCCTGCAAACTACTTTTTCCAGCCCCTTCATTTTATCTAGTACATAAACCCATACTTCCACCCTAGAACCTATACACCTACCCTACTTATACAACAGTGCCTCAACTCCTGACTAAAGCCTAGTACATTTATTTCTACCCATTACCTCTTTTATCCTTCTTGTACCACTGTTTCTTAAACTCTACTTATACTCTTGTAACATTACCCCTGCCTCTACACTGGTATCTCAACCATTACTCTACGGTCTGTACCCCTACCATAGTACGTCTACCCCTAATTGAACTCTAGTACTTCCACACATCCCTATGCCATAATACCTCTACCTCTACTTAGATCATGGCACCTTAATCATTTCTTAAATCCTAATACCCTTACTCCTACCATTACCTATGGACCTTTAACACTCATTCTTTCTCTAACCTAGCACCATTACCCTTACTTATACCTAATGGTGCACGTTGTAGGCCGCATTTCTTTTGCACACATTACTACAAAAAACATGCTCGCTTTTGCGCCACTTTCTATTTTCACACAGAGCTTGATTATGTTTTCGTGTTCTGCCCTCTTCCTGGGATTTAGTCTAAACACCATAGACAAGGTCAAACAACAATGCCCCTTGTTATTCTCTCTGGTCAGGCACTAGTACCTAGACATATAACGAGAATGCAGCTGCTGTTTGCATGCAAACATGTCTTGTCATAAAACTGGGGACAGGAGTTCAGAAATAACACACTGAAGCAAGATTACTGTGTCAGCTGAGATGTAGAACGTCCATCTATGTATGCTAAGGTACGGGGTCCGCCACTAAACCCAGAGATCTTTGATATATAATAATTTAGCTTCAGTATGAAGGGGGGTGGTTAGGCTAATCTGTCTTATAACATGACAGAACTTTTTATGGTATATGGTTTATTAATCATGCTACCAATATTTTTGGTATGCATTTGTTTTCTAATTGTGGCACAAATATTGCATCTTAGAACATGATAGTTTAAATAAATATTATAAACTTTCTTTGTGTCTCTTGTTTATCTTATTGTTGACAAGTACGAATGAGAGAACGAAAGGGTGTGTCCTGTTGCCTCGATCCCTGAGAGGATTGAGAGTGTTATGTTCTGGGGTGCCAGCTCACTTGTTTCTCTGGAAAGGTTAGAAGGGCAAGTGAGGCACTATAGCTAGTCGGACTCGGGCTCATGGATACTGATGTGGTATGGTGACTCAGTCTCTACATACTGATGTTCTATGGCCCAAAGCATAGTTCTGTTTCTGAGCAGAATCCCTGCAACAGCACCACTACCCCTTGCATATCCTTAGTACCCCTACCCTACCTAAACTGATGTGTCTCTACCCGTAAGAATACCTATCTCAACTCCTGCTAATATCCTATTACCATTACCACTATATAAACCTCCAGTAAATCTTCACCTCCTACTATCTCACTCTACCCCTTCATAGAATCTAACATCTCTACAACTCTCTGGGCACTAGTAAGTCCACCCCTACTCATAACCAAGTACTTCGACTCCTACCTATGCCCAAGTGTCTTGCCTTCCATTCATGCATTGCAAATGATTCTGATAACTAATTCGAGTTTGTGTACTTCAAATATTTCAGATGGGAAAGGGCGATAATGGCAAAGACTATATTTGGCAAAAAAACATTATGCTGTAAAATGTGGAATTTATTTGCTGTGGTTGGTATAATATACAGAAAGAATATAGGCATTTGCTTTTTTTTTTTAGAAAAGCAATGCAATTATCTAGCGAGCTTCATGTTAACGTGGGTCAAATTAAGCCAAAGGCCTTGTAGAGGCAATTTGTAAATGATTTCTAGCTGAAACTTAGAATGATAGTTTCCCAACCGTACAGTTTGTTGTATCCATTTTATGTTAGTAACTGCAGGCAGAGAACAGTGCATTTGTCGCCTAATGAACTGCTACATGTTTTGAACAAGCTAGGTGAGACATGACCTCTGCAGTAAACTAATTTTAATGTGGCTTGTGCTCGTTTGTAAAATGTCTTTTGTTTTTTCCTAGGCTGTACTTTGGAGGTACAAATTTTCCCAGTTAAAAGGTTCTTCTGATGACGGCAAGAGCAAAATAAAATTTTTGTTCCAGAATACAGATACAAAGCAAATTGAGGCAAAGGTAAATTGGCATATGACTGGAAGCAGAACAATTAAAATGTATGAACAACAGAAGGTAGGAGACAAAATAGCCCACGGCCATCCCAGGTTTACTGAAGATGAATGTATAACCGTTTAAAGTGAGGATTACTGCATTAAATTAGTGTGCTTGGAATTGCAGCAAAAAACTTTTTTTAAAAGTGTCTTGGGGCTTTCATTTAAGTTTTGTGAGCTAATTTGAGAGGCACCAAAGAGTGAGAATTTTAACACCTCCCAATGACATTATCCACATCTGTTCACATTACTTGCTATAATAACTAATAACTAATGTCCTACCAGATTTCCCCTCCTCCCCACTGCCATTAAAAACTGAGAAATGCAGTCCTTTATTACAGGAGAGCGGGAATACCCACTGTTAGTCGAGTGCCCTTTAGATTCCTCATGCAGGCACATGCCTATTACATTCTCTAGGAGCACCAAATTGCTAGGGTGATTTTGTGATGATGAGGAGTGTGCAAGTACCTAAACAGAGACAACTCTGCCTTCAGAAGCTGGCCTGTAAGCACAGGCGCGGCTGGCAAAGGTAAGAGCAGTGGGGCGGGGCGGGGAAGGGGCGGGGTGGGACGGGGGAAGGTGACAAACAGCGAGATAGGTAAAATTAAATAAAAAAATAAATAAAACCACTTACCCTGTGCTCGCCGCATTGCCGAGTAGGCGAACACAAGGTAAGTGGTTTTCTTTTTTTTTTTATATTTAACTTTACCTCATCGTTGCCTGTTGACTCTCCCCACCCCGTCTCACCGCTCTTACCTGCACGAGCCGCTCCTCACTATTACCCATTTTGAGGATATTCTTTTACTGACCTCAGAAAGAGGGATGGCTAAGTTCGATATGCCGGAACTCAAAGTCGTGACTTGCATGCCACCACACATTTCAGCAGTGAGCATTCAACTAGCTTAGCCTGATTCTTGTAATGGAGCACCCCCTCGAAAATGTTTATTATACTCCCCACTTGAAATGAAATTCATAGTGGTAAAGGGTTTGGTGGGCTCAAAATTGAATTACAACACAGTTCTAACATCTAGGGTGCCAATATTACTCACTGGTATTTATGTCAAAAGGCCCTACTTGATCTTTATGGCACACTCTCTCTACTGACAACTTAAGGAACAGCACTGACAACACAGGTGTTTGCAGCTCTTCAAAAACTTGTTTTTCAAACCATTGCATAATTTTCTGAGGGCTCAGTCTATGATCAAGGGTCAGAATTCTTGATCATATAAAAATTCTTCAGCAATTTTGGGAATGGGTAATTTAAGCTAGGAGGGAAAGAGGTCACAGTCTTGACATGAAGGGCCAGATTCATGAAATTGTCACCCAACACAGAGCAGCAGCCAAAAATGCTGCGCTATGTAGCATGACAGGGAGGGAGCAGGAGAGCGCCATATCTACAGAGATATGGCTCTCTCCTCCCCTCACCCTAATGCCGGCGTAGATTTTTGCTGCTGAGCACCACGCACACTCCTTTGCACCATATTGTAAGGGTGTGTGCATGAGTCTCGCATAGGTTTAGTACTGGAAGGGTTCCCTTCCAGTACAAAATACTACGCCTAGACAACTTTTAAAACTTTTCGTACTTTGTATGTGTGCTGTACAGTGCAGCACACATGCAAAGTCAGAAAAGAAAGGAGAAATAAAAACATTTCTCGTTTTAACATCTGCTTTCAAGTGGCATTAATTTGTGACGCAAAACCCTGTCTCAAATTTTTGGTAGATAGAGTTTTGGGTCAAAGAGCATCACTAGTTACACTTCGAACGCCCATGTACCACCCGCTTGACACTAGGTAACACAACTGGGAAGTAAATAACAAAATAATGTTGGCACTGGTTTGTACCAACTTTTGTGATGCACACCCACTGCAAAATGTTAGTTAAACTAACCCGAAATGTGACTAAACTCCTGCAAGGCCTAAACGATTCTATACATATGGTTACTCTCTTTCATATGAGGAATCATTGGCTAACATTTTCAGCTTGACTCAAACAGTAAGGCTTTCCTCGGAGAATGCGTTTCTTATACATGTTGAACAGCAAGTCTAACAGTAGTGGATTTAAGATGCCATGGGTGGATGCACAGGGATGCCTATGGAACGCCTACCACCACGAAATGTAATGCAGTGCAAACTGCTGTGTTGATCTACATTTTTTTACCAAGTCACTCAAGGCACCACAAATAGTCCCTTGTGTGGCTTTATAAATCCATTTTGAGGACTTGCATGCCTTGGAATGACTTGCGTCAGGTATGGATAACGTAAGTTCTTAGTAAATCTGCCCCTGAGTGCTTATAAAGTTTCATAATCAATCAATCAGGGGGTTTATAAAGCGCGCTACTCACCCGTGAGGGTCTCAAGGCGCTTAAATAAAATGTAGAAGCTATTTGAGTACTTGCCAATGACCTCAATTATTTAATGAAATGTTATATATAGTATTTTAATGTTTGGCATTCTCTGGTTTACATTTGACCCTATGGCTAAATGCGGACTGGAAATCCACATCAATGTGTTTTTGGCAGAATTCCATTGTTTTTACACTGCATATCTAGCAGCTTGCAGGAAGGTCTGAGGGCGCTTCTGTCCACAGTACATTTTATTGACCTCCTTTAGTTTTTTTATAGTTTGTTTTTGTTTTTTTATTATTATTTATGTCCGTATCCAAACCCTTCAACCAACTCCAGGGATGGGAGGGTGGGATAATGTTAGCCCCTGTGTCTTTAATGAAATCTAGATTCTCTTGGCATTTAATTAGGAGAATCGCTATTTCATTACAAGACCGGAGGCTACCATTAAGCATTGGGAAAAATGTCATAGTATGTTGAATTCTTAAGAGCATTAGGTTAAGGAGACCCCCAGACCTAGATATGAGACCCTTTGGGACATTAAACTAGTCCTGGGTCTTTTCACAGCATGGCCTAGTAACAGATATTTAGATCGGAAGAGACATTCTATGAAGCTAGCTTCTCTTTTCTAATTTCCTGCCTTCGTGTATCGGATGTTAAAGCTGTAGAGGTAAGTAACAAGGTTACGATGCCTTTGGAGTGAGATTTGAAATTATTAGAAGCACTAAGACTATGTCAGACACAATTTTTATACTAGGTTTGACTCTTGCAAAAAGTTGTGCGTAGTAGATTGCATGAGAGGATATGATTCCAGAATGAGTGAGCATCATTCTGATGGGGTTGAGCAGCTACTCATCTCATTTGTGAAACCTTTCAAGGCTATAATGTCTGCTTCAATAGCAAGGTAGGTTAAATGGACTATGAATTTGGCAGGTGTTGACCTTAAGAAGTTTCAAGCACACTCTATGAGAGGAACTATAACTAGCCAATCCTTCTGGAAAGGTGGAAGTCTAGAGGACATCCTTAGGGCTGCTTATTGGTCAAACCCTAATACCTGTGCAAAACATTACTGTAAACTGAAGTAGCACATGTCGAATATGGTTTAACAGGACTACCAATATGCATAATGGTAGCCCCCGGTCTTGTGATGAAATAGCCATTAAATTAAATGCCAAGAGAATCTGGATTTCATTAAAGACACGGAGGCTAACATTATCCCACACTTCCATTCCTGGAGTTGGTTGAAGGGTTTGGATAGCGACATAATTAATAATAAAAAAGAAAAGGAAAACCAAACAATACAAAACTAAAGGAGGTTAATAAAATGTACTGTGCCTGCTGAAGAACCCTTGAAAGGAGGTACTTTGTTAGCACAAGTTGGTAGTAAGAGATTTCTTTGGTGTTGTAGCATTTATATAGTGCTTAATACCCCTACGTATGGTACTGAAGCATTTGCCCGCACTGGTACCTGTGCCGTGTATCATTTTGATAATATGTGGGAAGTGTTCAATGTTGTGTATGATGACCACCGAGGTGCAGTTTTCGTAAAGGTGATTTAAGCTCAGACACAGTTTCATCATCAATTTCCCAGAAAAGTGTGAGGCGCGAAAGAGGAAAACACAGTATAATGAGGACAGCAAACGAGACAGATGAGGAGAGCCTGGTATATTAGTACAAAATGATGATGGATGCTAAAGTGTTATTGATGGTAAACATGCTCGAGTTGGTTCTGATCTGAACCTTAAAGTAAACAAAACTATTAGAAAAGTGAATGCGAATTTCAAAGCAGAATGCTGAAGAAGTAATAGCTACGCATGCTGCACACAAGAAGGACCTGATGGCAAAACCTGGAATACTGGACACAGCGGAGCCTATT
The DNA here is from genome assembly GCA_963921515.1 of Calotriton arnoldi. Taxonomy (NCBI): domain Eukaryota; kingdom Metazoa; phylum Chordata; class Amphibia; order Caudata; family Salamandridae; genus Calotriton; species Calotriton arnoldi. Next base: position 860,106 of record CAWUFW010001614.1, on the reverse strand, counting down.
CGCAAACTGCATTTTGTAGTATGTTAGTACTATAATAAAACTACTAATGTTCTACAAAATGTCATTCACATACCTAGGTGCGAAAGTCTATGACTTTGCCTCTCCTATCTTTTGTCAGTGAAGATCTCTACCTAGACTGTGGAGATCCCACTACAAGTAAGTATACCTTTTAGTAGTAAATGTGGGCGGGACAGAGGAAAGGGGCTGGAAATTAGGAATCCTAACAACTAAAGGGGAGGGTTTAAGAGAGGAGTATGGAGGGGCAAACATCCACCCACAAAAGAAAAGCCCACTGCTATTCACAAACTGCCCTTCTTTAGTTACTACAGCTGAAGAGGGCCCAAACAGTTGTAAATGTAAGTCCAACACCACAAATGGCCAATCACTGGTACTGGAACACGCATCTTTAGAAAATGAAATTAGAGACTTAAAATAAAACTCATAGAAACTAATGTTAAAATTAAACTATTTAAATTATTTAAACATGTAAATACATTTTATTCTGTTTTCTATACATGCAATTTCAAACTGAGGGGTTATTTTTTTATTCTCTGAAATTACGTGTTCAACACATGGATGTTGGAGGACCACATTGCTGGTGTCTTCCCAGGCAACATAGCCATTTTTATCTGCTTTCCATCGTACCATAAAAATGAATGCTACTTACAATTTCAAAAAACATGTTTTTGCAGTTTTATATAGTGTGAACTCAACCCAAAGGGTTTGGAGGACTTTACATGAGCACCTTTTACATTACACAAGGAGACATTCATTTTTTGTAGGCACAGAAAGATTGAGTGATTTGTCCAGAGTCACAGGACATTGAGACAACACCAGACTTTAACCCGGTTACCCAGTTCCAAAGTCGGCAGTTCTGGTTGTTACGCCACATCCTTACTGTCTAGGAGAATAATTGTTTATTTTTATGCAGTACCCTAGATTGTTTTGTTACATTAGTTGATTGATGATGCTTGGCAAGGAACTAGAACCATAGAAGTTTCAAGTGTTCTTGGTTGGGGGAGTAAAGTGAGTTGTGGGGAGAAAGGATCATGAAGGCAAGTCATAAAACTACATAGGTGGGCTAAAGTTTCAATGTTTGAATTGTTATGTTTATAGAGTGTGGTTTACACAATTAACCATGAGTGCCTGGCTGGGATATCAAGTATACTGTTCTTTCTCTCAACCTGCTACTGCGATCGAGAGATTCATTTAGTATGGTCAGAAAAATATATTGGCAGGGTCTCAAAATTCCATTGTTCCAAAATGCGGGTTCCATCTTACAGGAGAAAGTAGGTGTCCCTCTCAATATTCAATTTTTCTATGATGGCCACCATGTGTTAGTGGTGACCTAAGTGGATGTCAGTTGTTCCTATTAACCTCTACCGATCACAGCAAGAACCTGTTAGTAATGTGTCTTTTTAGATTACTACCACAATGCTTCATCATTTGGTCAACACAGCATATGATGTTGAAATATCTTTTTCATTCCTATTCATAGGATAAATGGCTTGAATTTTCCTAATGTTTTTATTTGCAAATTTATCATGTGAAAACAAAAGCCACGACCTTACGAGTGTTGAGCAAAAAAGTCACTGATAGAGGCATAAACATTCGAAAATATAAATAAAATACTCAAATGATATTTAGATGAAAAATGAAGGCAACTTTAAAACTGTTGCAGCTGTTCCAAAACATGCACGCAAAGAATACCAAGTTGTGATTTTAATGTATTACTAAAACTCAGAAACATGTAATAGGCGTTGAAGGTCAAAAGCCCAACCTTAAATTCTTGCATGCTCTTTAACAGGTTCTCTGTGGAGACTGTTATTGGGTACCTCTATGAAACTACACAATTTAAAGTCGATCCGATTGGCATGGATACAATTGGGAGAAATAGTTATGGCTTTGTTTGTTAATAGTGTACTTAAACTTCCAGATTCATGCAAAATATGTTGTACTCAGGACAATAATGTACAGAATTTTTAGTACTGAATGTTTACTACACAATTTTTTGACAGCACACATTTTCAAGTGTGCAACATTTCTGCATACTATGGGTTCTTTGTTTGAATGAGGCACCTATATTTCTTGGATTACTTACCGGTAATTTTCATGATTCCTATTCTTCCTTACTTTTCCCTGTACTGACATATGAATGATTGTAGGAAAATTATCCTTTTTGCCCTGATCACCCCCATTTATTTTTTACTGATGCTGGGGGTTACTGACTCCGAAAATGCCCTGGGCACTGCTAACCAGGCACAGGGACAGTTCTCTGTCCTCTAAAAGTATACGGTAATTGGTATAATTTTAAGTGGCGAAGACAATCTACCTGTAAGCCCCTAGTATATATGTAGGTTTAGAAACCCCAGTAGACTTAATGCACTTAAGTGTGCACTGAAGTGGTGTCTGGTGTTGTTTTAAAATCAGGTCTGCCTTGAAGATTGGCTTTAAAATAAGACAATGTCCAAGTTTGACTTTGGAATTAAAAGTACTTTCAAAGTCCCAAACTACCTTTTACAACTTATAAGTCATCCCTAAGGTCTGCCCTAGGTGACTCAAGAGTAGGGTGATTTGTTATAAAAAGCAGGGACAATATATAATATGTTCTATATGCCCTGGTAGGAAAAAACAGCTAAAGTTGTTATTAAACTTAATAAAGTCTAACTTTTGATTAGAGGTAGCTAGACATATCATTCAAAGCATCAAAATAATGGTTACAAAAAATGCATCACCTTGCCATGGACGGATTTATTATAACAATTATAGGAAAGTAGTTTTAGAACTTACTATCCTGAAGTTAAGTGAAGCTGCCCTGTAGCAGCCACTTCTGATTGGTCAGCCTTTTACAGCCTGAGCCAAGCTGCTCCCTGAGTAGGTGTGAAGAGGCCTGGGGCTGCAACAATACATCCATTTGGTGAGAGGAGATTTGGTTCCTGGAGAGTTCAGGGACAGGAAGGTGACTGGATAGATAAGGTAGACTCCAAAGGCAGGAGCCTCAGCAGAAAACAGTTGTTACAGGACCCAGACCATCCCTACTTTCTTGATCTCTAGCCTGTGGGACACCCCCTAATTAGATTAGGAGAGGGGCGGGGAAAGGAGTGTAGTCCATTGTTAACCACACCTATAGGTTGGGTTAAACAGACAAACACACCAAGGAGAGAATTTCTCCATTTAGATTTTTGGGAGAACAATGTATTCTGGGTCACAAATATGTCACACTTCGCAGGAAGCGGTCATAGCAGAGGGAAGTAGCTTTACCCCTATTAGTTGGGGTGTCCCCCCTTCCTGCCAACCCAGAATGGAGGATAATTTTGGGAGAGCTGCAGGAGCTCCTCAGATCACAGTCTTGAACATCAGAAGAAGAGGTGCTGCCCTGGTGGACCCTTGGACTGCCCCACAGAAGGCTTGCACTCAGAAGCACTGCACCTGCTGCACTCACAAGGACCCACAAAGAAAGGACTGTGCCTGACTCAAAGTCAAAGGAATGGACTCCCTGATCAGCAACAGGTAAAACAGAGATGGAAGAAGTCACCTGCCAAGCCAAGGAGAGGATCACCCCAGCTGACCAGTTGCAACTGGATTTTTCCTGGACTGTGCAGGTGTATTGTGGGACATTGAGTTTGGGCCCCCAAGAGGCAATCCAGAGTCTCTAAAACCTTGGTTGGTGCTACTGGACTCTTATTTCCCCAACGGGACCAAGAAATTACAAGATTTAAAAGTTTGGAAACTTTCTGAAAGTTTTGCAGAAAAGCTCCAGAAGGAGACTGGCTTGACGTTGAGAGTCAAGCCGCCGACATCGACTCACCGATCGGACTGACCTTGCTGGTTCATTCCGCCCAAAAACTCCAGGCAGCACCCCAATCGACATCCAGAGGGAAGCTGTCGACAACCGCTTTGAGACCCTCCGCACCGTTGTCGCCGAGGATTCGATACCCGTTTTTTGCTGAGCTGCAGCAGGCCACCATATTCGACTCGAACTTTGGCTCCACTGACAGGCCATTGGTGGTAATACGACCGACTGACAGCCCTTCGGTCCGATCACCGCATTATGATGCTGGCGGTCGGACCCTATACGATTGGAGTCCACACTTCCGCCTCCGCCAGGATCTCAGATCTCAACGGGCGGTGGACGGATTTGTGGCCCTTAACGACGTTGGTGCAGAGCCAGGCACCACTGTCAGGATTTGGCTATCCCTTTCCGACAGCTTGTTCATGGCAGGAATTTCAGCAGGAACAGGCTGTCGGAAAGGGATATTGAGGGCTCCATATAGGGCCCCGTCCCTCGTGGGCCACTATAAAGTGGCCCTGGGCTCATGTGTAGTGCTGTATACAGGACCGGCCAACAGGCCTCGAGGGTGGAGAGGTACTTCCCCACAAGGGAAGTGGGAAGGGATACGTCCTCCCAAGTAATATCCACAATCAATAAGTATCCTGCCCAAAAACGAAACTACGTTTTAATGTGTAGGCACAGTTCTCAATCAGAGGGGTGGGCTCAACCGTATTTCAGGGAGCGCTTATGAGTTTAGGCCAGGGGGGTTAAAGATTAAAAATCCACCATACACTCCAGGTATCCCTTTAATATGGAGAGATGGTGGATGTTAAAATAACAAGAGGAGGGTATTCCCAGGATTCAATGGTCCTATGACCCTAAATCAATGCCAACATGTTTCAGCCAGTGAACGGCCCTATGGGTCCACGGCTTTCTTCAGGGCACAACTCAGTGATGAATCCCTCCCTGGAATTATCAGCACAATACGTCAATTTAAAAATTATTTAAACAAGAAAACGCCGTTTGGATATACTTTTCCTTGATGAGGCGTTCACTCTCAAGTTTGTCCAACCTGAAGGGAGACAGAACATAAACAAAACATTTGTTTGTATACCATAGAATGAAAGATAAAAAGTGCCTTATACAGCGCACAGCTCCTCTAGCCTGATTAGTTGGGGTGCACCGCTGCGCTATCAATTGTGCCTGAATTTCCGCAGTGTACATCATAGTTTATGTACAACCATATAGTGTCACTATACCTCACCGGAACGCCTTATATCCGGGAGGTGCTTAGTACATTCTTCTCTACCCAACATGCAAATGTGATCCCAATGGGGGTGTCGTGAGTGAGAGTCATTTTCACGTCATCTATTTGAAAATAAAATATACCTTGAAATTGGCATAATATGTGAACACATGCGGGAAATATAGTGCCAAATTACATGAGATATAGAGTTCCAGCCCCACGTGTGAGATTAACTGAATAAAATGGAGGCTGCGTTCTCTTACCAGAATTCGGCAGACTGCACACTTCTCACGAGTGCAGAATAACACAGGGCGGTCCTATTGTTAGACACTGGGGGAGAACAGCCATATGAGACGCCATTACATAAATCATGTCCTGGAACTGTGGACGTAAACGTCCCTGACTGAAACATCGTTCCGTTAAATTAAGTGAATTCACAAGAGAAACAGACGTACGTCGTCAAGGATCCCGACCCCGCGGTGTAACCTAATCGGTTCTGCACCTCCTGGCGTGAGTAGCCGGCGTGCAGGAACCGTGGTCATTTTAAAGGAAGTGCGGGATCGGAAATGCCAAACAGTGAATGCAATCCTACACCATCGGCGCTTCTGTATTACGGCATGTTCGGTAGTATTGAGAGTGGATACCAAACTCCCATGGAATAGTGGGAATTGTTGTATTTAGCTAATATCAGGGCGTGTTATATAGCCACTTAAAACTTTATTCCTTCTGAACATACAGACAGTGGACTACCAAACTCCCAAGGTTTTATGGGAATCGTGGTTTTCAAACTCGTATGAGGGCGTGTTTATTTTAAAATAATATTCCCTCTAATATTTCAACTGGTGGACTGCCAAAACCTCATGGTATTGGAAGACTTTACCTATGTGCACTTATAGATGTATAATAACACGGATGTTTAAGCAAAAATACATCGAATACAATAGTATCGGACAACATGTGGAGCAGCCCAGCGTTATGGTGTTCACGTCAGTCAGTGATAGTTCCCAATATAGAGACATGAGACAACGGAGTATTGAGCTCATATCAGGGCGTGTTGTTTATCTACTTACAACTGAGGGGCATATTAGCAAGACCGGCGATAAAATTATCGCCTTTTTAGCGGCAGGAAACTGCCGCTAAAACGGCGATAATGGGCTTGCTAATATGCGTTATAGAATTCCAATAGAAGCCCAGGTTAGATGTCCTGCACATCTAACCTGGGCTTCTATTGGAATTCCATAACGCATATTAGCAAGCCCATTATCGCCTTTTTAGCGGCAGTTTCCTGCCGCTAAAACGGCGATAATTTTAACGTGGGTCTTGCTAATATGCCCCTATATTTCCGCTGAAGATAAACACAGTGGACTACTAAACTCCAATGGTTTTATGGGAAGTGTGGTATTAAAACTAATTTACGGGTGTGTTTATTCTCAAACTTTGTACCCTATAACAAATCAACTCGTGGACCGCCAGAATCTCATAGTGTAAGGGGACTGTTCCCTTCTGCACTATAGATGTATTTTAAAAAAAGGGGTGTTAAGCCATGATACATTAAGGCTACATAGAGATAGATAGTGTCGAACTTCATGTGGAGCAGTCCAGCGTTTTGATGTTCACGTCAAGGTGTAACATCTCCACAGTAAATGGAGATAGGGAAAAGGGAAAGATCCCATAAGGGGATATAAGAACGTGTCCACTTGTTGCAAACGTGCCGTGGATGGCATCATATTGCTCTTAGCGATGGAGAAAGCCTGAATGTATCTGTTGTAATACCAATAGTCTGAAATACCACACTGGGCTGGTTACAGTGCTCAAAGGATCTCATGTCCTTCCCAGTTGGCCCCACGGGATGGAGTCGTTTAACCCGTGTTCATGAGTTTTAAGAGTATATACCCATCTCTGTTCCTTCAGTAACAGTCTCCTAGGTAGGTCAAGACCCCCCTTCACTCTTTCAATGACTGTCCAAATCAGATCTTTGTCTGTGTGTTGATGTTCTACATAGTGTGATGTGAGTCTAGTGGCGCTAACCTTTCTGCGTATGGTGCTCCTGTGCTCGCTAATGCGGACTTTGACCTTCCTTGCTGTCATTCCAATATATCGTTCTCCACATGGACAGGTAATCATATATATACAGTTGTCTGTATTACAATTAGTGTGTATGCGTTGCTCCCACGGCCGTGGGAGTCCCAAGTCGATGTGGGATGTATGAGTCGTGAACTGGCGGACAATGCACGTACCGCATGGAAAATGGCCTCTCACTTGAGGAGCATTCCATAGTGTCATTTGTCTCTCAGGTTTCCATTGGTAAGTGTCTGTATGGACTAAGGAATTCCTAAGGTTCCTATTCTTTCGGAAGGAAAACATTGGTTTCTCAAAGTTCAGTTTATTGGAAGTCAGGATATTCCATTTCTGATTTATAATTTTCTTGATGGAGTTAGAAGAAAAATTGTACGTGGTCACGCATATTAAAGACTCTGTCTCTTTTTTTGGTGGATCTTACAGTAAGGCGGACCGGGGGGTGTTACGGGATCTTTTTTGGGCCCGATTTATTATCCTCTTGGGGTAATGTCTTTCTTCCAGTCTTTTTGTTAAGAGTGCTGCCTCTGCTTTGTAGGTGTCCAGGTCTGAACAATTCCTGTGGATTCTAAGGAATTGTCCGACGGGGAGATTTTCCCTCAGGGATCTTGGATGGGCGCTGTTGAAACTAAGGAGGCTGTTCCTATCTGTTTGTTTCTTATATAAGGAGCTTTCCAACCTCCCGTCTCTGGTAATGATATTGACATCCAGAAAGGACACTTTGTGGCTGTCCATAGTCATGGTGAAGTGGAGAAAGGGGTTAAGTTGGTTAATCCAGATCCTGAAATTCTCGATACTTTCTTGGTCGCCATGCCAGACTACCAGGATGTCATCAATGTAACGGAGCCAGGTCCGGATCTTGTCTGAGTATGGGTTCCTGGCCCAGATGTACTCCTCTTCCCTATGGCTCATATAGAGGCACGCAATACTGGGGGCAAAAGTACTGCCCATCGAGGTCCTGTGTCTTTGTAGGTAGAGCTGGTCTTCATACCAAAAGAAATTCTCTGTCAGGGCCATCTTCATGAGGGTCACAATCCACTCTATTGGTGCTTCCCAGGTCCATTCTTGCGTTCGTAATATGTCCTCAATCACACGGAGGCTCTCATCCTGGGGGATGCTGGTAGATAAGGCCTCAATATCCAGACAGATTAATGTCTCTTGTGAGGGGTCATATTCTAATTCTGCGAGGATGTTGAGGAGGTGTTTGGTATCCTTGACATAGGACTTGATTCTAGTGACCAATGGTCGTAAAAACCAGTCAGTGTACTGAGATAAGGGTTCCAATATTGAACCTATTCCCGACATTATAGGTCTCCCTGGAGGGGGGTTACGTCCCTTGTGAATTTTAGGTAATGTGTAGAATAATGGTGTTCTAGGATCTGTGGTCTATAGGAACTCCATTTCCTTCTTGGTAATCCACCCCTCTCTAATGCTCTGATATTTTCTTCTGTAGGAGAGAGGTAGGGTCGTGTTGTAACTTTTCATAATGTCTTTCGTCTCACAGGAGGCTCAGGCAGGCCTCTCTGTAGTCTTCAAGATATTGTATGACCGTAGCACCACCTTTGTCTGCTTGTTTTATTATTATATCTGATCTTTCGCTAAGGGTCTCAAGAGCTTCTCATTCTCTCTTGCTCAGGTTGTTAAAAGCCGCGTTGCTGGGTTCCAGTTGTTCAATCTCCTTGGACACTGCTTCCTCAAAGGCCAGGACTTCCGGAGGCATACAGCCTCTTAGACTTCTTCCGTAGGGTGGTGTATCCTGGTTCCATCTCCATCTTGGGCTTCCCTTCAAAAAATGCCTTGATCCTGATTTTTTGGAAGAACTCACCAAGTTCACATCTGATCTTGAATTTATCAATATGGGCGGTTGGGACAAGGCCTTTGTTCAAAATCGCCAGTTTGTCATTGGTGAAGGTTTCTTTGGTGAGGTTCACGACCAGATTTACACTGAACTCATTCCTGGTAATTGGTGTTTGGTGTTTGGTCTTGCTCCTCGTGTTGGCTCTCTCTGTCTGTGGGTCGCTCCACTGTACCTGTTTGTTGTGTCGTCTGCCACGTCCTCCTCGTTTTCCTCCCTGGCCTAAAAAATGCTGTTGGTTTTGATTCGGGTGGAAAAAAGGTATGTTCTGAAAAGGTGGTGGTCCTGGGTACTGTTGTGGTCCATTTGGGCCAGGCCAGCCAAATATCTGTGGAGGGGGATGGTGGTAATTAGGGGTAAAGCCTCTCCCCCTTTGATGTCTTTGCTTTCCCCTCCATCTGTTGGCCGAATTGTCACTCCCCCAGTCTTCTGTATCGGATCGAGATGACATAGAGTCGCTTCTATTCGATGAGTCAGTCTCAGAGTTTTGTTGACCCTTGTAATCGTCCCTAATATATGGATAGACCTTCTCATGAGAGAATTTTTTAAGGGCTTTTTGCAATTTGGTAATCTTACTTTGCATTAGAAACTCTTTATGTTCGTTGATGGCTTTGTTGACCTCTTCCAGTTTCTTCTTGAACACTGAGATCTTTATCTGTGTGTTCAGAAAATCCTCACTTGTCTTGATTTTAATAACTAGTGCCTCAGAGAGACGTTTAGCTGTATTGATAATTAGGATCAACCAATCGCATGTACATCTCCACACGATCAGGGACCATTCCCTTTTAAAAATGGGGTCATCCAGGAAAATGCGTGGCTCATTGCTCACCAACAATCCTGTTGGGGCAACGTTACCCCGTAGGTATTCCGTCATTATTGCTCCATGTAACAGGATTTTCATCTGGGTTCTCTTAAGTTCTTTTAATTCATCCCAATTTTGAAACTGGTTGAGGCACTGAGTAATGTTGGTATCCGGTAGCAAGGATGGAGCTGCTAGGATGGCCAGTGCCATTTCATAGCTATAGCCAATGCCCAGTGTTTCTGTCATATTCACAGTTTAGGTGTCAGATGGTCCAACCTGGTCGTATATTTAAAAGTGGAAGATGCTAAAAACTCACACTCACACTTCTTATTTCAGTGGGGAGATATTAGTGTGTAAATTGGAATTTCCAATTTTAAAGAAACCCTACAGCTGTACGCTGCTCTATTACTGTATACAGGACCAGCCAACAGGCCTCGAGGGTGGAGAGATACTTCCACACAAGGGAAGTGGGAAGGATACGTCCTCCCAAGTAATATCCACAATCAATAAGTGTCCTGCCCAAAAACGAAACTAAGTTTTAATGTGTAGGCACAGTTCTCAATCAGAGGGGTGGTAATATGCTTCTACCACTGTTGGGAGCAATACCTCTTTGTATAGTAACCCTCACACACTCTAATAGTGTCATGCTTCATCATCGGGTTCACCCTGGCTCCTAAAGGCCAGGCTGGGCTCAACCGTATTTCAGGGAGCGCTTATGAGAAAAGGCCAGGGGGGTTAAAGATTAAAAATCCACCATACACTCCAGGTATCCCTTTAATATGGAGAGATGGTGGATGTTAAAATAACAAAAGTAGGGTATTCCCAGGATACAATGGTCTTATGTCCCTAAATCAATGCCAACATGTTTCAGCCAGGGAACGGCCCTATGGGTCCACGGCTTTCTTCAGGGCACAACTCAGTGATGAATCCCTACCTGGAATTATCAGCACAATACGTCAATTTAAAAATTATTTAAACAAGAAAACGCTGTTTGGATATACTTATCCTTGATGAGGGGTTCACTCTCAAGTTTGTCCAACCTGAAGGGAGACAGAACATAAACAAAACATTTGTTTGTATACCACAGACTGAAAGATAAAAAGTGCCTTATGCAGCGCGCAGCTCCTCATGCCTGATTAGCTGGGGTGCACCGCTGCGCTATTAATTGTGCCGGAATTTCCGCAGTGTACATCATAGTTTATGTACAACCATATAGTGTCACTATACCTCACTGGAACAGCTTATATCCGGGAGGTGCTAAGTACATTCTTCTCTACCCAACATGCAAATGTGACCCCATCGGGAGTGTCGTGAGTGAGAGTCATTTTCACGTCATCCATTTGAAAATAAAATATACCCGCAAATCGGCATAATATGTGAACACATGCGGGAAATATAGTGCCAAATTACGTGAGATATAGAGTACCAGCCCCACGTGTGAGATTAACTGAATAAAATGGAGGCTGCGTTCTCTTACCAGAATTCGGCGGACTGCACACTTCTCACGAGTGCAGAATAACACAGGGCGTTCCTATAGTCAGACACTGGGGGAGAACCGTCAAATGAGATGCCATTACATAACGAGTAGTGCCTTAACTCACCTCCATACACTGTGTGCCATGCACCACATGGTGCATGGACCACGGTCCATGGACGTGCAAGAAGTGCTCCTTTTCATGGCGGCTTGTGCTGCTGCCCTTTTCCTGGGCCACAGCTCAAGCGGCAGTGAAAAGGAGCACCTTGTGACCTGCAGGCCGGCGGTCGCATCATAATTCAGGGGTTTTCTTACTGCTGCCATAGCGGGCGGCAGTCCGACCACCCAACATCGTAATAAGGCCCTAAGTCCGAAGGTAAACTTTTGACGTGGACTTAGCCTTCAGCTTCTCCGACCTGCACTCCATCATGATCAGCTTAAAACTTTGACTTTGTCCTGGTCCATCGCAACCAGATAGTTGCGAGTGGCGCTTTAAACGTTTTGATGCTAGAATGCACAATTTTTGATTTAACCTTTCAAACTTTATGTCTCCGGTTCCCTACATTGGATTTTTGTCATTTTGGTGTCACTTTAAAGATAAAATATTCTCTATTGTTATAAATTGTTGTTGGATTTTTATTGTGTTGTGTCTTTTACTTATGTACCATTTTGGTGGTATTAAATGCTTTACACATATCTGTCTCCTATGTTAAGCCTGACTGCTCATTTGCTAAGCTACCAAGGGATGACAAAGGATTAATTTACTGAGACTTGACTGGAACTATTACTGACTGTGGTATTATTACGAGCTGAAGGTGCATACCCTCACCTACTAAAAAATCACTTTCCTGCAGTGATTGTGCCCATTCACTGCTTACTGCTCACCACTTCCTAAGCTCTTTTCTTTTTCTATTATTAGAATAGGGAATCTACCCATTAATCTGCTCCCCCTTCTGTAAGAACTGCCTGTTCTTCTACCAAACCCCTAACTGGAGGGTGATGAAATAAACACGGTGGGAGGGAGGATTGTAAGTTCTGGGACGAGTAGAAAAGAATTGGAGTAATGAAGATTATCAGTAAGTAATCTGAGTATTACCTTCTCTTCTCCTTCCTCAATCCATTCCTTACATAACGAGATCTGTCCAAGCCTATAATCCCCTTCATCAGCTAAACAAGTACGCCAAACTGGATGGAATTTTATTGATTGACATTCCTCTCACACTCCTGTAAAGACACAGAGAGATAGATACAGGTTTCTACCCAAGTTTCAGTACTCTTACAACAAACAAAGAAGAAAAAATACTTTTAAGCCCACGGGGATCCCAAAATAAATCTTGATCCTAAGGCTAACTGCAAATCCTGAGCAACATAGAATCTATGATGTAAAATAAATGTAGAAATGGAAGCCCAAGTTGTGGCCTTACAGATTTATGTAATGGAAACTCTTAACTGTTCAGCCCGGGACACCATCATTACTCTGGTACAGTCAGCCTTTATTGTGTCGGGAATCTCCTTTACATAATCTTGATTAGCTGGTGAGGTTACTATTCTTATCCACCTTCTCAAAGTGGAATAAACAGTTTTCTCCCCTCTTGTATCTGGGCCAAAATTAACAAACAGGGCATCTGAGACCCTGTACTCTGCTGACCTCTCTAGGTAAATCCCAGTCACCCTTAATAACATCCAGAAGATGAATTAAGGGATCTACCCTGGTATCATCAGGCTGTAAGGAAGGGAGAATTATCTCTTGATTTCGGTGGAAGTCAGTATTAACCTCCAGGAGAAGTTTGGGATCTAGAGATTGGACCATACAATCCTCAAAATTCTTTAGGTAAGGGTTCTAACATATGAGAGGAACCAACTCACCTAATTTCCTAGCTGTGGTGAGGCAGCTAGGCATAAGGTATTATGAGTGAGACATTTCTCGGGTGTTGTCTAGAGGGGTTCAAATGGAACCTCTGAAGAAAGGATACAATAAAATGTCGATGTCAAGCTGAAAAAGGGGTTTGAATCGTAGGTCCTAAGAGCCTAAGCCTTTGAAAAGCTTTAGTACTAAAGGCTCAACTTGGGATAACTAATTCGAAGGAAACTTGAATTCCCTGAATGCAGGCCACTTCAATCTAAGGGTGGATATAGAAAATCCTTTGCCAAAGTCCTCCTGCAGAAACTGGAGAATGTTGGTTGTTGAATTATCAAATTGAGATAAAGATCTCTCTGCACCATGAATTGAAAGACCCGGTTGTGGCCATATGCTCTGTTAGTGGATTTTCTTTTAGATGCTTGTAAGGATCTAAAAACAGAAAAAGAGGGACTCTTACTCAAGACACCCTACTTTTCAAAATCCACACAAATGTTTTTAATTGGGCCAGGTCTCTTTGGGAAGGAGAGGGTCAAACAGATGAGAAGGAGACAATGGCAGACCCATTCCTGTTCTATTGCTAGGAGTCCCAGAAAGAGAAACTAAGGTCTCCCTGTCCAGAAAGGAAAGACCAAGATCATTTTGACTGATTCTCTCTAGAGTCTTGCTAGAACCTCAAATGAAATAGGAGGGAGAGACCAGCAGAGATTCATTTGGCTTCCAAGGCTTACAATCTCATGATCAAAGGGGAATGAATCACTTATGTCACTATTACAGAGTCTCCAGAGTATAGTATTGGAGACCCTCAACCACACATGCACAGTCTGCGGTATATGTTTTTTCTCTGCTTGTGTGGTAAGGTGGATAGTACCATCATTGGGTCTTATCACTTGAGGGTTCAATTCTCGAAGTGATTTACCATCCTCCACCAGGAGGGAGACTGCCTGGGTAGTGGCAGTTGTGAAAGTGTTTAAAAATATCTCCTTTTCTGTATGGAAACTTTATTGGTCAGGAAAGGGATATGATTGAATGAAAAACAACGGTGCTCAAGTGGATAAAGTTAATGGTTCACTGCACCTCATGTGAGGTCAACATGTTTCGGCCAGAAAGTGCCCATTCGGGTCAGGTGGCCTTCATCAGGACCAGAGCTTGAGCGAGCGGTCTAAATTTTAGAACTCTCAATGTCTAGTAAGGTTAAGTTGAATCACTTACCACTTTTTGTCAGTGAGCACATTTGGTCGTTGCTGACGTGGTCATAAAAGTCTCCACTGTTAAATCTTTGTCCCTCATTGATGGGTCCTAGGAATCGATATGGATTAGGCGATCATCTAGATATGGGTGGACTATTACCCCATGGGCACAAAGGTGACCCATAACAAGAGCTAAGAGTTTGGTAAAACCCTCAGGTATGTCTTTAGCCCAAATTGTAGCACCCAAAATTGCAAGTGGTGAATTGCGACAGCAAATGTGAGGAATCTCTGTTAGAGGAGAGCTATCAGCATGTAGAGGTAAGCGTCCTCAAATTGTATTTCGTAAGAATATCTGCCCTAGAAATGAGAGGGATGAACTGTTGCAGAGTGTTGATTTTGAAGTAGGTTGTAGGAATATACTGGTTCAGGAATCTCAAGCCGATAAATCACCAGAAGATTTCTGGAAGAGGAATACTTTAGAGTAGCACCCAAGACCCCTCTCCTGTAGAGGGACAGAACGGGAAGGATGGCCATCTTTGCCTGCAGAAGGGAAATACTGACCCATAGCGATTTTCTTCTTATTTTGTCCGTAGATCACTAGGTTTGAACAAAATGAACCTCTACGAAGTAACCCAGGGAAATGTTGTGCTGCACTCACTTGTCTGAAACTGAGTTTCTCCAAACCTGATGAAAATACCATAGCCAACCTCCCACTGTGTCAGTGGAGGTCCCGGCATAGTCAGAAAGTTTGCTTTGTGTTGCATCTCTCATCTGACTGACAAGAAGCGGAACAAGACTGAGCACTCTTGGTTTGAAAACGAGCCTTATTCTGATAGAAATTCATCATCTTTCTCCTATAATGATCAGACTTCCTCTTGTCCCCTTCCCAAGATTTCTGCTTATGAGTGAATAGTTGATTATGCTTTGACTTTTAATTCTCACAGAACCTTCTCCAACTCCTTGCCAAAGAGTTTGGTAGATGACATCTGGCATCAACAGAATTACCTGAAGTTATGGCTGAGTCTCTCATGTTACCAAACAAATATGACAAGAATCTGGCTTGGATCTGTATCTGACCCCACAGCTGAGAAAAATCCTCAGCCTCTTGAATACGAGAGGAGAAGACTGAACACGCTTAACTAAGGTTTGAGAGGCATGTACCCCATAGATCTCCAATCTTAATCCCAGGCTAATATTAGCATGCACTCACTTTAGGGCATCCTCAGCCTTTTTTGTCTACAGGATCGATAAGACAATTTCTTCAGTGAGAAGGAAAGCTTAGCCCACCAAAGTGGTCAGAAGGGGGTCCACCACCAACGATTGAGGTAGCTCAGTCTCTCCCTTAACCAAGAGATATTCAAAAATCTCTTGGGGTCCTTCCATTCCCACTTCAAAAGTATATGAATAATGGGTATCACTGGAACCATTGGAAAAGAGGGCCTCTGGAACTGTCTGAATCATTCTCCACTTGTGCCAGGCTGGTTTTCCTCTACTGGCAGCTGAAGATAAAAAGAGAGGTATGAGACCACCGGTTTAAGATCTTCCTTCATGATGTACTTTTCTCTAGGAGCAGAGGGGTTGCTCATTTCATCTTTGTCATAATCTTTAGCTAGCCTAGAGGAACAGGAAGGAGAAGAAACGTACAAGTAAAATTTGTCTGAAGATTGAGGAGAATCCTGGTAAGAAGAGTTCCTCCTACACTGGCGATTATATACCTCAGACAAGGATTTCACCATCTCCTGTAAATCTCTCAGAAACCGGGGTAGACCTTGAGCGAGACCAGTCCCCTGTTCTTGACTCCATCAAGGTATCTCTCCATGGAAGGTGAAGTATGATGCATCTTCCTAGAATGGTTTCCCATGATAACAGCAAGCAGCCATTTGTGAGAAAAATACACAGAGACTGAGGAGACTTAAACTCCTTAAACATTACCTGGGTTCCTAGCCTAGGCAACCAACCAACAGCCTGCAATAGTCTAATAGACAGGCACAAAGAATAGGCACCTCAGATAACTCCCTCCCAAAAAGGAGTAACATCAGAGCTTCTGTAAAACCTCCAGGGGAGAGGATCTATCCAAAAAAGACCCACTACTACGTAAATTGCATTACAGCATGTTGAGACTAACCTGGCTCTCAGTTCAAAAAGTCAAGCCTTAACACCACAATTTACTCCAATATGATGAGACTATTCTTAGTGTGCAGGCTGTTATCACCATATTTATAATAACAGTGTACAATATAACCTAAGGAATCTATTTAAACATGGTGCCTGTTACAGCTGTCACAAATTAGTACAACAAATGAGGTGCTGGTAGCAGTTGTGATGAATCCTAAATACTTAACACAGCGCCTTGTTGCAGTCCCTATGGTCTTTCATTATGTAAACACGATGCCAGAAGCGGTTGCGATAATTGTTTAAAGAGTGTGGCTTACAGCACAGCCACTACCCACTCCCTCTCCTCAAGTGATGTCTACTGCAGTCTCAGGAGAATGGGGAAGACAGGCGGTAAAAGCCAACCTTCAAATACAGCAATACATCGCAGACTGAGCCAGAGCAGGAGACGGTGCAGGGATGAAAGGAACAAATATACTCAGTCCTGAATGGTGCCGTCTCCCGCAGTGAGAACAAACAGAAAGAGAATAAAGTAAGTTGATACTAAGTTTAAAATGAAAAAAACTGCTTCTTACCATAACATCTGTTAGTAGAGGGGCCCTAGCACCCTGAAACACTTAGGAAGTCGCCTCAGCATACTTCCAACAGCCCTTAGGAAGTGACAAGATAACACAGCAGGCATGCAATGCCCATAGGGCTAAAAGAGCTTTAGCCCCCTCCCCACCCCCCCCATCATGTGTTTCAGCCCGGGCTGATGCAGCTTGAGCTGCTGTGGGCTCGGCTGGGCAGTGTCTGGAGTCTTATCTCTGCCACACCTGAGTTTTTCATAGGTCTTTAAAAGACCATTTATATCCCTTTGGAACTGGTTAACAAAGCTGTGTTTGTTTTGTTCACTGTTTCCAGTACCCCCTGAGTCCCCACCCTGCCTCTTCGCTATTCCTTAAATTTGAATTTTATTTTTACTGCCACAGTGGGAGAATGCATTTAGTGAAAAGGCATCTCACCAGTAGGGATGCCATCCTTCCAAAAGAAAAATACCATCCATTTGTTGTTATTTAAAGAGTTTGCAAAAGTGTTGCCTTAAAACTAAATAGGGCTGTAAATAAAATGGTATGTATTCATTTGTAACATGACTTTCCTGTCTTTCTTTCCTTTGGTATAATTAAACTTAAACTGTAATTGGCGTGGCCTAGCTGTCCAACATGGCGGATGTGCCTTAGGCAATCTCCAGTGTAGCCCTGCGTATTATCCAACATAATCCTGCCAAGCTACTGACATCTTAATCCCCCCCCGCCTCCAGTTACACCTGTTTTCTTGCAAGAACCTCCACACTGGATGGGGGCATTGACGGTGGGCAGCGATGCCACAACAACATCTGATGGCCTGTGGCAGGTATGGCTGGCCAAGAGAGAAAATACAGCAACGGCGATGAGTCACGGTGGCGGCTGGGTATCTGCCGGAGGGGGTCCACGGAGCGTGTCTTCCCTGCCGATATCAGCCGAGTCTGGAGAAGACCCGTTTGGGACCAACAAAAGCCAGGGGAGCCCCGGAGTCGCCTGTTCCGGTGTCGTCCTGGGTCCCGTCTGTCCTGCGACGGAGTGCGGCTTGGATTACTGACCACGCTGACGGCTCTATGCAGTGGAGTGGGCCTACTTTGCTCAGAAGCCATCTCCCTGGCTGCGGTGCCCAAGGCCCATGTGTCGGTTATACCCATCTGAGGGCGGACCGGTGAGACGGTCAGATGCAGCGGTGCCCATGTTGCAGCAGATGTCTCCTGAGGGTGTAGCCTGTGGCCCACATTGTCTCTGCGACCAAATCGGGTCGCAGCAGAGGTAGAGACTCTACCGGGGCCGGCCCTGCTCGGAGGCTATTTTGGGCCACTGTGGTAATCAAGACCTGATGGAGGCGGGACCGCCTTAGTAGTGGCCGCGCTCCCTGTACCTTTGTGACCCGCTGAGATATGGGCCCTAAGTTCCTGGTGACTCGGTGGCCGAGTCGAGCCATGGAGGTAGCAGTGCTGGTGGTCTCATTGGTGTGGATTCGCCATAGGAGGCTCCACCCGCTCAGATTGGCTTCTGGACTCCCGCTGTCGGTCGCACAGGGAGGGCCGAGTACAGAGAGAGCCGACACTTTGACCCATGGGCCCCCAATCCCGAATGTACCGGAGTGGTGTACCTGCAGTGGCTCAGACACCCCTGTGACCTCGGGTGACGCACAGGGGACACGGCTGGGCCCTATCACTGATCCAAAGCCATTACAGAAGAGCTGATTCCCCTCTGGTGCCACGTGGAGCATGATACAGGTGAGGCACCCATTAGGGGGGGTGGGGTGCACTCCCGCCGTGAAGGTGGCCGGTTTAGGCCCCGGTGCGGCTTGTGGGCGACGAGTCCCCTCCAGGCCTCTGCCAGCTGTGATCTGAGTGAACACGACCTCACCCCTTCCCCGATCCACACTCCTGCAACAACTCTGAGACTTATCATCCCGACTGGGGTCCCCAGGCTAGACCGCAACACATGTTCGGGCTGCTCTCACCCCCTGCGTGATCTCTGGTGTCGCCAACTGCTTGTGGCCTGGCGGAGCTAGTGAAGAGATCCACTTACGATGACGTGGGATAGCCAACCAATGCCACCTCTAAACAAAGTACGCTAGACCGCTATATCGGGACTGGGGTCCCAGCTGTGGACTCTGGAGGTTCGGCAGAGTTGACACCGGACAATACCACCCAATCCAGAGACATGTTGGATGCTAAGATTGGTACAGTCGGCTCAGATGTAACACTGCTACGCCAGGACCTGCGCAACGCGGTGGAGAGACTTACAGAGGTGCAGACGAGGGTGTCCAGTGTGGAAGACGTTGTCTCTACCCTCCAAAAGAAGTTGGACACACTCTAAGTCCTCACCAGAGGTCTTGCGACACCGAGGGGCGCGTCTGCAGGAACAACCTCCGATTTGTTGGCTTTCCAGAGGGCTATGAGGGAAACTAAATGGGGAAGTTCCTAGCCCACTAGATAGTGGAGTGGATGCCAGCTGGGTCCCTCACCCCCTGCTTTATCATTGAGCATCACCTCCACACCCTAGCGAAGAAGCCCCCTCCCAGCGCCAGGCTACAGCCTGTCATTGTAAGAGTTCTCAATTTTCACGACCGAGACACTATCATTCGACAGAGCAGGTTGCAAGAATTTCTCCCCTTTGACTCCCAGCACATTATGATCTTCCCAGACTATACCAGGTTGGTCAAGCAGCGGCGCCAAACCTTCGCAGAGGCGAAGGCTTGCCTCCGGGGCCTCAAGATCCCCTAAGCACTTTTATTCCCGGCCCGCCTACGTGTGGTTATAATTCCTGAAAACTCTTCTTCGACTCCCCTGAAGAAGTCTTTGCCAGGACTGACAAAGACATACGCATTAGGCCCCACACACTGCCTCGACTTGACTCTGACTCTTCCTCCAGTGATCCTCTTTGCCAATGGTCTAAGCTCAAGGACAAACGTCGCCATGGATCACAGTTGTCATGGTGATCCAGGGCCCATAGCATGGATAGGTTAGAGGCCGCTCAAGTCTGACATATTCATATACCTCGAAATAACTAGACATTGGCTACACGATGGAGCTGGACCATCACAACGTGATCAATCATCAATACGAAGGTGCTTTAGATGGGCTTTGGTTAATGAACTTGTTATTGGGGATCCATTGGATGGTACTGGTCTTCAGCCCCTGTTGGGATTGGGATCATACTCCATCTGGGATAGATACTTCCATGTTTGGGATGTTTTATTGCAATTTGTGTTATGTTCCTAGTGTGCGATTTAGGCACTCTCCATGCAATGCCTGCCCACTGACCATATCCCGTATGTACTCGACACCCGCCTAGATGACAGAGGTACACGCCAACACTCCAAGGGGTAGGCTCCAAATCACCAGCTGGAATGTCTGGGGTGTCGTAAACAAAGTGAAATGGGGGGGCATTACTCCGGCAAGCCAAACGCCACGGGACCGGAAACGCACCTTCTAGGTTCTAAAACCCCATGTCTGTCCTGATTTGGCTACGACCAAACATTTTACTCAGTGTTCGCCAGAGGCTCCCGAGGTGTAGCAATCCTGATCCACAACAGAGTGCCCTTCGAATTCTCATGCATGTGGGTTGACACACAGGGTAGGTATGTAATCGTGACAGGTACAATTCACGGAGAGCCAGTTGTCCTGGCAGTGTTTATACCCCTCACCCAGGCCCTGTTGGAGCGATTGGCGACTATCTGGGTGGACATTCCTGATGGGATCACGGTACTGGGCGGAGATTGGAATGATGTTATGTACGCCACCCATGACAGATGGCATGCCCTTGCAGGGCTGGCAGGATCCTGTGAGTCGTGTCTGCGACCCCTGGTTGAGGAGTTGGGATGCGTAGACGTTTGGAGACTGCTTCACCCGAACCATCAAGGCTTTACATACTATTCTCACATCCACGGGTTGTTCTCTAGCCTCGATTCCTTGTTAGTACCATCAAGTTATGTTCACAGAGTCTCTGACACTGCAATATTGTCTAGTGGTCTTGCAGACCACTCACCGGTGTCACTTGGGCTCCAAATGAGCCCCAAACGCCCTCTCTTTCGCTGGTGCCTTTCCCCTTGGTGATTACAGGACTAGCAATACCAAACACACATGCACCAAGCCTTGACCGAATACTTTGATCTCAATATGGGGACTTTCACCCCGACTACAACCCTGTGGGAAGCCATGAAGCCTACGCTTCATGCGGTGGATAATGCATTCTGCGCTGATAGGCGTAAACAGCACTGTGAAAAACTCTGACAGATGAATGCTCATATTGTGACCCTGGAGCGGCGAAGAATGGAGGAGGGAGATGGCCTGGCATGCCAACAACTGGCCCTAACGCAACAGTTGTATCAAGGGGAACTCCTAGAGGAGCTAGGGCTGCCTGGTTGGCCTCCCATAGCTGAATATATCAATGGGGAGATAAATCTAGCAAAGTGCTGCATCGGTTGTGCCAAGATGCGCTGAAGCTGATTCACCTTCCGGGAGTCCGTGTCCCCGACGGGGATGTCCTCACTGACCCCATGGCGATTGCGAATAGCTTTGGTGACTACTATGCGGCGCTATATGCTAAAAGCAATGCGCTGTCAGAAGCTCTCATACAGAAATTCCACGACGATCTTCCCCCTTGTCAGATATGGCCAGAACGCTACAAAATAACCCCCTTACCATCGCCGAATTAACCACTGCACTAGCCGATATGCACCTAGGTAAGGCTTCAGGCCCCAATGGTTTCCCATGTGAATTCTTCAAAGCATATATGCTGCAACTGAATACCCACTACATTGAGGCAATACAAGTCGTCTTGGCAGAGAAGCAAATGCCCCCAGATTGGAGACACGTAGAAGTGGTTGTCTTTCTCAAGCCTGGCTGCCCACCTGTTAGCCATTCCGCCTACTGACCGATCTCTTTAGTAAACATAGAAGCCAAACTCCTTGCCAAAGCCCTGGCCAAACAACTCATGCCCCACATGACCGACATAGTCCACCCGGACCAGGCAGGTTTCAGGCCTCACTGCGCTACACGCCACAATATCCGTCGGGCCCAAAACGCCAAAGCAGCAGTTGATCGCTTGGGTCGCCCGGCTGCCCTGCTCCTGGCAGATATCAATAAGGCCTTTGACTCCATCAGTTGGACCTATCTGTTCGCGTTCCTTCGGGCACCTTAACATTGGCCCCCGATTCTTATCCTACATCTCTCTACTATATACGGAGTTTACTGCTTCAGTATAAGTGGCTGAATTGGTCTCTCCTCGGTTTCCCATTCGACGGGGTACTCGCCAGGGCTGTCCCTTGTCACCACTCCTATTTGCCCTGGCCATGGACCCACTGGCTGCCTGGGTTAGGATCGATGCCCAGATACGAGGCTTTGAATTGTCACAAGAGGTCTCCGACCGCATCACACTCTATGCCGACGACGTCTTGTTTTTCCTCACAGAGCCCCACAGAACAGGCCCTAGGCTTCTTCACATTATGCAGGTGTTTGGTGAAACAAATGGTCTGTATATGAATCCCACTAAATCTATGCTTTGGCTGCTTCGGGGGGCGCACGACTATGGTGCATGGTCCGCAGACCTGACCATCGTCACAGAGGGTTTGCAATACCTAGGTGTCTTCCTATCTGCCTCTCAATCTATCTCCTGGGTGCACAATCTTGCTCCATTGACGGAACAAGTAAAAACGGATATAAAATCCTGGACACATTTGCCCTTGTCACTGTACGGACGATCCGCCATCTTTAAGATGGTCTCCCTTCCTCGCCTGTTATATCAATTGAAAAACCACCCCTACCCTATCCCTGCGATCTGGTTACGACAGGTAAATGCATTAATGAGCCAATTCCTATGGGGAGTGGGGCGGCCCGGGTGGCCCTTCGCACCTGCTTCCAGTCCAACTGCTGCAGTTACATCACAGCTGCAGGTATTCAGTCTTATCATGCGGCTTAAGACTTGCAAGTGCTTAATGAATGGTGGTACTGTGCTAAAGAGGATGCAGCTTACGCTGTAAATCGCTGGGTAATGGGCGACAATTCTTTTCACTCATTTCTTTATAGCAGGTTGAAGCCCCGGGCTTTGATGCCCGCGCCGAGAGTGGTAATCCAGGTGTTGAAACAATCCCTGCGGAGGAGGAGGTGGTGGGGCCGCCTCAAATGAGAGTGCCCGCCCTGGCATAAAAGTTTCTTGCCCCAACTCACTAATCTGTCCATGTTTTGAGAATGGGACAACATTGGCATATCCTCACTGGGGGTGGTCATGCATGGCTTGATTCTCAAATCCTTTAAGGAACTCCAAAATGAATTTGCTTTGCCACGCAGCCAATTCTACAAATACCTACAATTTCATCACACCCTCGCCCCGTACATTATCAACCTGGAGGCTCCCCCAGAGTTTAATCCGCTAGAAGCAAATTACTCATGGGAGACTTAGGGGATCACAAAATCACTAAGATATATCAGTCCCTTATTACCAATAGCAATACCACATTATATGCCCTCCGCGCGGCCTGACAGCGAGACCTAGAATCACTAGACGATGACGACTGGACCAAAGTCCTGGAGTCCTCATGAAGCGCAGCCATTTCTTTATGCCTATGACTCATACAATTCAAATACCTACACCGGGTATACTACACCCGACACAGGCTCTGGTGAATGGCCTAGTGGCCTCTTCCACCTGTCTATGCTGTGGTAACAGCAAGGGCACTTTTATTCACACAGTATGGTCGTGCAGTGCACTGACAAGGTTCTGGCGGGGGGTCGTGAAGTGCCTGTCTGAAGTTCTAGCCTGGGAACTTCCTATGTACCCTAAATTAATTCTCGTACACACTACCGATGAAATTGGGGGTAACAGGTACAAAAGACACCTATTGTTCCTTGGTATTACCCTGGCAAAACAAGACATCGCCAGACTATGGAAGGCTAACTCACCCCCCCTCGCTGGGTTTATGGAAACGAGGAGTGGACTTCTGCATGGGCCTGGAGCTACCGATTTTCCTGGCTCGGGGATGCCCACAAAAAAAACAAGATTTGGCACAGGCGGGCTGAGTATCACGGTCTACCTCTGGAACCTTTGAGCTCTACAGTAACACTCCCTGAGAATGAATCTAGATAGAGGAAGACGGTTTATCAGACTGTTACAAAGCATATTTGCATCCGATGTGTATAGATGTTGATGAAAATGCCGTATTCATATATGCTGACATGAATACATGTGGTTTGGGTCTCTTGGGCTGTATTGTGGCAGAAAATACAATAGAATCTGTTGGGGTAAAAAAAAACTTAACCTGTCATTATTAGTCGTTAATGCAGCCCTAGAACACATTTAAAAGTGCTTTGTATTGTATTTGCTGTTTGAAGTATGCCCAGATAAGTGCGGAAAATATGAGCTTTAGGTGATTTTGCTTATTTTTGTACTGACTGGGACATCAAAAGACCAGTGGTGCCGGTAGAAATCCCATCATCTGGCATCCCTAATCAGAAGACTGAAAGTTTGTTGCAGCATCAGCACATTATTTATTTCCTCCACCCTCCATCACTGATTGATGCCATAATAGCAATAGTTTAACATATCTGAAACCCTACACCAGCCGTCCATACACTGCTGAGTTACTCCAGATGTCTGGATATACATCCTGCATTCAGACAACTCACTCCTGATTCTCATCACTCACTCTTCACTTTCATGCTCACCCTGCACTCACAGCGATCACACTGCACTCACACTACTCACCATGCACTCATGCCATTCACCCTCCTCCTACCCTGCACTCACATGAGCACACTGCTCGCCCTGCATGCACATGACACTCCACTCACTTGTCACTTTCACCGCTTACCCTACACTCACAGCGATCACACTGCACTCATGCTGTTACCCTACACTCTCACCATTCATCCTCCTTTTACCCTGCGCTCACTCGAGCACACAGCTCACCTTGAACTCACAGCACCCACACTGCACTCATACCCCTCGTCATGAAATCAAGCCGTACTCCCTCCAATTACCCTATGGTCACATGAGCACACCGCTCCCCCTGCAATCACAGTGATCACACTGCACTCACGCTTTTCACCCTGTACTTACATGAGCACACTACTCACCCTGCACTCATGGGACACTTCACTCACCTGTCATTATCACTGCTCACTTTGCAATCTCACTCAAACAAGCATATCACTCACCATGCATTCATTCCTCCCACTCTGCAATTTCTTCTGCACCCAAACTAGTATGTCACATCACACACACTGCGATCACTCCTCTAACCCTACTCTCACACTGTCACATCGCTCATTGTGCACTCGCATAGGTACTCCTGTCACTTACACAGCTCACCTTTCACTCACATCTTCACTCACATGGACACAGTACTCACCCTGCACTCCCACCACGCACACAAGCACAGCACTTACCCTGGAGTCAAACCCCTCATCCTTCAGTTCCTCCTCTCACTCTACACTGACACAGACAAACCTCTCAGCCTGCATTCATTCAAGCACTCTGTTCATCCAGCCTGCCCACAGGGACAATAGTCTGCCTGATCTCATAGGGACACACCACTCACTCTGCACTAACTCCTCTCACCGTGCACTCACCAGTCACTGTCACAGATCACCCTTCACTCTTGCGACTCATCCTGCACCACACAAAGGCCACTCACCCTGCACTTAAACAGCTCACACCACCCTGCACTCACTCCTCTCACTCTGCCCTCACTCCTTTCACTCAAAACTCACATGGACCCTCGTCTCACATTGCATTCATGCAGCTCACCTGACACTCACATCGGCACTTTTTTCACCCTACACTCGCACCACTCATGCTGCACTTACTCACACTATTCACCATCACCCAGCACTTACATGAGCACACATCTTACTCTGCACATATAAAAATACACAACTCTCATGAATAGACACATATTTTTACAAATGTACCCACAGAATACCTGCTTTTTCCGTGGTACTAGATGCTTACTTAATTCCATCTTCAACAACGGGGCTGGTGCAAAAGGGGGAGAGTGGACTTAGAATGTGGATTGGCACAAGGAGGGAGGCTAGGGCTTTGGCTTTGGGGTATGGTGCTGGATTGAGGATCATATGACATCTTCAGCCATTACTGGCTTTCCATTCACCACAATGCTTTATTCCGGGACACATATAAATATTTTTTTACATTGTAAGTTGGGTCTCAAAACCCCAAAAATGCAAAGTGCTACTGGATGAAATTCATGGTTGCCAAAGAAGTCAAGCATTTCATAGGATCGGTTGGATGCTGTGATATTACGAAAGACCGTGGATTTGTTTACTTCCAATACTGTAACTGCTTGATCCACATGTGAAACCAAACATAAGCCCCATACAGCTATTTTAAGGAAGTGCACTTTTCATTCACATCATACTTGTAGGAAACATTGACAAGGCAATGTATTATTATTTTTGAATAGTGTATAGAGGATATGTTTTTATTAAGCTTGTGTGAGTTACAGCAGAAGCAGCTTTGCAAGCCTTTCTAACACAATAAAAGCAGATTGACTAATGAAAGTGTGAGTGGCAGTGTATCTCTGTATGAGTGTGACAGAGTACAAAGGTACGAAAGAGTGCAAGAGATATAATGAGAATGTGCATGTGAGAGAATGTGTGTGTGTAAGTGTATGTGAGTTATGCGTGCAAGTGTGCTTCTGGTATGACATACTGAAGGGTATTCTTGCCTCATGGACATAATAGCATATGGATGGGAGGTGTTACCTATGGCAAACTGCAGGCCCTAACATGCTTCTATGAAGATATCATCATTGGCTGTGGGGACTCAACTGTCTAACTAAGAAAGCCGCTAACCCAGTCATACCCAGAGGCAGGGACACAAAACATGTGCCCCCACATCTGGACAAAGGTCCTGACATGATGCACTTAATTCTTAGCATATAAGGTGGATCCATAGCAAAATGTTGGTACTGATATTTGAGGTAATTCTTGTCATAAGATTTCCTGTACTCATTTTATAGAGGGTGTCAATGGCAAAATGCTGAACCTTGTATACCGGAGGGAATTTTAAGAGGTACCCATGGCTGTGATTAAAGTATCCATGTTAAATTTCTGGTACTTACATATTGAATGTACTCTTTGGCATAAGGGGCTCACCCATGAAAGAATGATGACCTTGGTATAGTGGAAGTAATTTCTGACTTAAGACTCCTATGTAATTCCAGGCTTCCCTGGTTCACCATGAAAGTACTGGATTATTTCATGAATACCCTATAAGAGTCTGTGGCATTTTAGAAATTAGATCCCAAAAATTTCAAAAAATGATCAAGGGAGAAGTCTACTCTCCTTTAAATCATCTACATGAAATCTGTTAAATTGTTTTGCTTACTGGAATTTAGGGAAAGTATCACACCCCAACACTTACATAGATCTTTTTGCTCATATAATGGCTATGAAGTAAGCTCTGACACCATTTCTGGAAATACTTGGCCTGCCCCATTGCTGGGAACAGGACTGGCTTTTGGGTGGTGATACCTGTGCAGCCGCACCCGAAATTGACTTTGGTAGGGGGCGCTGTGTTTAAAAATAATTTTTGGTTTAAAAGCACATAAACTTCCTTGTGCATCAGGCAGTTTTCAAGGAACAATAAAAATGTCAAGATAACTCTGGTGATTAATGTTCCTACTAGTGAGAGTTCAGGATTTTGTCTAGTGGCAGTATTGGCTCATCGTAAAGTAGTGCAGAGGTTTAATGTGCCTGATGCAAGGAATGTGTACCGTGCAGATCACAGAACTGAGTGTGAGTGAACTATGAGTAGCACTATAAAAAAATGGAATGTTAGTCAGAGAGAGGCTACGGAGAGATGAGGTGCACTGTTGGAGAGCGGTAATGAGGGAATTCATGGAGAAGGAGGTTATGGGGGAGGAAAGCACCAAAAATGACTGTCAGAACGGCCGCTACCAGTGTTCGAGCTGGTCCTAGCTGGTTGGCTTAGCCCCCCAAGAAGTTTGGGTCTAGTTGCACCCCTAGAACACAGGCAGTGTTTACAGAAGGGAGAGGATTTATGGGTAGATTCCCTATTCTAATAATAGGAATAGAAAACAGCTTGGGAAGTGGTGAGCGGTAAACAGTGAATGGGCACATTCAATCACTACATAAGGAATGGGATGAAGAAGGAGAAAAGGAGGTAATAGTGGATATCTGCAGGAGATGACTAACTCTGAAGTTGGTTCTCTCTTCCTTTTGC
Source organism: Calotriton arnoldi (assembly GCA_963921515.1). Taxonomy (NCBI): domain Eukaryota; kingdom Metazoa; phylum Chordata; class Amphibia; order Caudata; family Salamandridae; genus Calotriton; species Calotriton arnoldi. The sequence continues at coordinate 831,944 of CAWUFW010001614.1, read as the reverse complement.
AGTGATTAGGAGGGCCATAAAGAGAGCATACAATACTTGAGTGCACCCTTCCCTCAGTAATCGCTCAGGAGCATTAAACTGTCAGGCCCACACCACAGAAGGGAACACTTATAAGGCAGAGATCTTGAAGCAAGACAAACAACTAAGCTCATCAGAGCTCAGTTGATGTGCCACTGACTCCTGCAACATTCACAACTGCCACCAGTGATGTTGCAGTTTCGGCGGTGATGCATCAGAGCAAAGGTAGGTTGTGCCATATCATTAACAGCAGGAGGGTTTCTCAAGATAGTATTTTCAAATGGATGTCCGAGGACCACATGTAACAGGAAACAATACTTAAATCCATTAGGTGCAACATTATGTCAAGAACATGAATCCTGCTCTTGCTTTCATGTCAGCGATGGGCCAGGTCCATTTTTATTTGTGGAGAGTGGGATCCCCGTTTTTTTGATCATTACTTCGCAAATTCTCTTCATGTTATCCACACTGTGGATTCTGCCCAAAGCTGTGGCACAAGTGGAACCCTTTTCATGAATGTGGAGCAGCATATTTGGGCGAAATTTCCTTTACTCTAGGGTACTCTTGCCTAACTTTGTGCTAATATTATTGCGTGAAATTACACCATATTCCCTCATTAATTATGCTGTGTTGCTTGTAAAATTGTAGCGCAGAAGCATGGGAATAACATAAACGACCAAAACTCAAAGAGCTGTTCTTCATGGCACTTGTGTTTTTTTGCTCTTTTTTTAGTGCAAAATGTGTCCTTGCGTCCAATATTGACAGAACATCATATTTTACTACAAAATATAGCAGTAAACACCGGTTTCACATTTCATGTAATTTCCAGTGACATTTGCAGAATTTTGTGTAATTATGCAAAAGCAAATTATGCAAATATCTCACAGCCCTACTTGAAATCTTCATTGTTAAATTGCCATCCAGCATTTGAAATCTTCGAAAAGCGCAACCAGGCGCTTTTGCTTCCACGCGAGCTTCTGGCTAGAGTCACGGGTCACTTGATTTGCTCTCATATAGCGCTGCACGTCATTCACCAAATTATTTTAATTGTTTTTTTGAAAGTCATGTCCATTAGTGTTAGGCTATAAATTCAATTGCTTTCTGACTCATGACAAAGGATATAGCATTTCAGTATGCCCTACGCCCTATCGTTAATGAAATATATTCCTTCATTTGTTGTACATGGAAAAAGAGCTTGTTGGCATTACCATAATAGTTTCAGGGTGATTCATCTTGGTTCTCCTAATAATAAGATCATTATTGAATGCTTCAGTGGGAAGGTGAAACCCAACAGATAAGACTTATTCTGTACATTCTGAATTGTGCCTGCAGCTTGTCAATCATAATTCCATGTCCTCATCCACATAATGCTATTTTAACACGTGGTTCTTTCTCTGCACATAGCTACTATAGTGAATTTCTTCTTTCATTCTTTAAATGTGTCCAAAATGAGGGTTTCCATCAGTATATTTTCAGAGTTGTACTGATTTTTTCAGCTGTTCCCGTTGAATTAGATGCTATATTGTGCAGGGACTGCTACCACATACTTGGTATATTTAGGACGCCTTTGTTTGTCCTTTTGTGAACGTTGTACTCTGCCTTGAGTCCTATTGCAGAGACTGTGCACTGGTGCCAAAAAATGGCCAACTCAAAATATTCACTATTTTTGCTGCATGTGCAATAGGGAATAGCACAAAAAGTGTTTGGGGGGAACAGTAGGACCCCCTTATTTCACGTGATGTTTGCCTTGGTTAGAAAGTGAAAATGGAGAAAAAATGGCCATGTTTCTGGTGTGAAAAAGAGGACCAGATTTGAGGCACATCAGTTTGTTTCATTTTTATTACATGATTCGCAAAAATAGGGCCCGTACGGTTTGCTCTATGTTTTCAATGGTTGCTCATGGAAACCGAGGCTTTCTTGTTAAAATCTGCTTGCACTTGTAATATGTTTCATAAGCAGTGGCGTAGTTAGACCTGCAAGGCAGACCCTAAGTTTGCCGCCTGGTGCAGGTAAGAGCGGGGGGGGTATTGCCGACGGTTGACTTGTTCCGGGTTGGTTTGGCGGCCTATGGACGCCTTGTTTTTCGGGGGCGGGGATGGTGGTATTCAACAGACACGACTTGCTCACCTCCGCCGCCCCAAAAACAGTGCCACCTGGGGTGGATCGTCCCACCCCCTCTGGCTACGCCACTGTTCATAAGCAGTTCTGTGTGTTATCTATGTGTAGCAAGGGTTCCTCAATCCATTTTCTTCATTTTGCCTGGATGGAAAAACATTTCTGAAATATGTACCGGGCCACATTTGTTTGCTCCAATTCATATTACACAGGCAGCAAAAAAGTATAATGTAGTTCTGCCCTATTAAGTACCAATGCGAGGCGACGAGAGCTGCAGCCCCTCATGTGACCGGGGCAGCTCGAGGTGTGCGAGACTCCGCCCCCCAGAGGGAGAGACTGCAGTGGAGGTGTAACGGTAATGGCGAAGCACGCTGAGAACGCAAACAAAATACAGAGCTAAAGGTGTTCGCCCGAGTCAGCCAGGGTCCAGCGCCCAGCCTGGGAATTCTCGGCTGAATGTGAGCACGAACGACGGAGGCTATAATTGCTGCCTTTGTACAAAGAAAATAATTGTTTTGGTCGGCAGAGCTGGCAGCAGTGGATCGGTGATAGACGGCTATCGCGTGCTGAATTGCCCCTTATCCAGCCAGGTACTGGGGAATAATAAAAGAGACTGTAGCTTTGCTGCAAGCAACCGGGCCGGAGGGCTGGAGGGCTGTTCTGAACCGTTGAACTTATTTTTAATGCTGTGGAGAGATGGAAGAAACAGCAGAAACCAGAAGCTGTGTGGAAATATCAGCTTAATTCTTTCCTTTTTTTTGATAGTTAATTCTTGACATTGTGTGTACGGCTGTGCAGTAGGGGAAAGAACTTAATGCAGTTAAACCAAAAGAATTTAAAGCAGGATGGGAAGGCATTTAAGACAAGCAAATCCAGGGGCTAGGGTGGAAATTGCAACAGGATTGAAACTAAAAAACGTAACATGCTGGCTAAAGAGATGTCAACCCCGGCAAAAGTCCCAGGCGTTGTAAATCACTCTGGATTAATTTCAAGTTTAGAGAGCTCCACGGAAGAAGTGACTGAGTCACAAGGATTACAAGGAGGAAGATGTCATCATAGGATCCGAAGGAGTACTGGAAGGACCTAGTGAGCCCCTTATCCCAGTAAGCAAAACGGCTGAGTTAAGAAATTGTAAGGACTTTTCGCTGTTCGTTAAAAAAAATACTCAGCCTATACAGTCCCCCGCAATTATATCTCCTTTATTGACAATTGCAATCCCTCCAGCAACACCAGGTGAGGCAGTAGCAATTGATTCCTTTGCAAGGCTGCACATTTCTCCTCTTGTTGAAGTTCCACCTCTAGCCCCGACACCCTCTGTCTTATTTAATTTAAGAAAGGGGAATACACCAATTTCCCCGGTAAATGAAGCTGCCGGAGTGGATCCACTACCGCAAATTTCCTTAGCAACAAACAGCTCAGAACAACAGCCAGAAAGTTTTCAGCAATTACAGGAACGGCCTGGTATATTCCTGGAGAACGGCCAGGTATCATTAAATCAGCCTGACAAGAATGGGAATAAAAATTTGCAAGAGAATTCACAAGAGAATTCACTAGAGAATTCGGAACTGCTACCCACTAGGGTTAACTCGCAACAGATGGAAGTAAAAGATTTGCTCAACCTTATATTGGAGGAGATTAGGGAAATGAAAAAGTCCCAGGCACAAAAGATAGCCATTCTTCACCTCAGGCTTGAAAAAATCGAGGAATCTATCGTAGGCACTCCCGCAAGGCTTGAGGAAGCAGAGTCAAGAATAGCTCATTTGGAAGACCAGATGAGCTCTACAATACAGAAAATCAATGAGGTCACGGCAGATAAGATCGCTTTAGAGACCAAAGTAGAAGAGTTGGAAAATCACTCACGCCGCTCAAATCTTCGCATTGTGGGAGTACCGGAAGGGAAAGATGGTACCAACACCTTGTGCTGGGTTGAAACATTCATTAAGCAAAAAGTACTTCCTGATTTTACGGGGGATCTTACAATAACCAGGGCACATCGGGTTCCGGCGCATCCTATTCCGAATTCTAAATACCCTCGTACAATTCTAATACATTTTTCCGATTACAGAATAAAGGAAAATGTGTTAACTAAAGCAATTCAGCAGAGACAATTTGCTATTGATGAGGGTACCAAATGCCGGATTTTCCCAGACATGTCGGCAACAGCAGCCCGTAGACGCAAAGAGTTCGTTAAACTCCTGTTTTTATTTAAAGCACAAGGGGCCCAGGCATCCATTGCACAACAATCAAAGCTAAGGGTGTTGGCTAAAGGCAAATTCCATATGCTCTCACGGGTAGAAGAAGCTCAGGAATTGCTGAGAGATATTTCCACTGGGAGATGAATTTGCATTGATTTAATTTACGAAAATGTATAATGTTTGCGGTTTTTTCCCTTCACGAGTCCTTTCTTGGGTTGGGGGGCGGGGTTGCTCACCCAGGGTGCAGATCCAAGGCATCCCAAATAGGTGAAAATAGGGGAAATGTGGTGTGCGGGTTCAGAGGGGACCACATTGGGGATCAGGGAAGGGATTGAGAGGGGGGATTTGGGGGGGTGCTCAAATGCAGGAAAAAATGAACAGGGGAAAAAATGTGTATCCAATTTTACAGATTTACTTTATGTGATGCAGGCCACGGTAATTGGGATTGTTTAGATTTATAGATAAATTGTTCTAATGCAGATTGTGAAAATAGTATCTTGTAATGTTAATGGATTACTTAATCCACGTAAAAGAGTTGCTTTTTTAAACTGGGTTACGTCGCTTTCCCCGAGATTGTGTTTCTACAGGAAACTCATTTTAGATCTGATAACCCAAAGATAGTATTTCCCAAAAGGTATGTACAGGCATTTTTTTCATCCGCTAATTTAGCCGTTCGAGGGGTTGGGATTTTACTTTCAAATACACTCGATTGGCAAGTCAAGGATGTTCAGCGAGATGGGAAAGGTAGATGGGTGTGGGTAAAGGTTAAACTGCAAGGAACATTGCTGAATTTGGTAAATTATTATGGTCCTATTGAGGACGATACTTCAGCACTTGTCCAAATTTACCAATTAGTAATAAGTATGGAAGGTCTTGTAGTTTTGGGTGGTGATTTTAATTTTATTCAGAATCTAGCCCTCGATGCATCAAACAAAGCAAAGCGTCAACTGAAACCTAAAACCGCAAAAATAATTAGCAGCCTAACAAAAGATTTTTCATTAGTGGATCCCTGGAGATTAGCCAATCCCACTCTCTTACAATATACCTGCTATTCTGGTAGATTCAGATCAGCCTCACGTTTGGATTATTTTTTAGTGGATAAATCAGCCATTAGGGGCCCGGCAGAAATAGTAACCAACTCATTTTCAGACCACTCTCTAGTCTCTTTTTCTTTATTATTAAATAAGAATGTGAAAAACAGACCTAGATGGCAATTTGATAAAACCCTTTTACAAGATGCGACCTGGTTAATAGAAACCAGACGGTTTATCAAGGAGTTTTTCAAAATAATGTAAATACTGCCCCTTTATTCTCGGTATGGGAGGCCTTTAAAGCTACTTTCAGAGGCCAGGTTATTTCGTATAAAGCAAGAATTAATAACCTACGGAGACATAAGATTGCCACACTACAAACTGCTGTGGAGGAGGCTAGACGAAAGATAACTCTTACAGATTCCTCAGCGCCTATAATAAAGGCACAGCAACAAGAGCTAGCTATGGCAATGGAGAATCTGAAAGATTTTTTCTTAACAGAGGAAATTGCGGGAAGTAAGGCCTACCAACAAAAATTATATGAGGAGAGTCAGCAGATTGGTAGATTTCTGGCTTGGTCCACGAAATCACAAAAAGCTGCACAATTAATCTCTCAAATAAAAAATCCAGCTACAGGTCTCCTAGTAGAGGATAAGCGGGGTATTGGTGAGGTGTTTAGTTCACACTTTAATTATATTTATGGAGAAACGCAGGGGGTGGATGAGGCAGATCTTGGGAGATATTTTGATTCACTGGAGCTACCTTTGTTATCACAGCAATTTTCAGAAGCACTGAGCTCACAAATTCGAATCCCTGAAGCACAGGCAGTATTAAAGAGTATGGCGAATGCCAAAGCTAGTGGAGCAGACGGGATTCCTGTAGAAATTTATAAGATATTTCAGGCGGAACTGCTTCCTTTTTGATAAAATTGTTTAATGAAATTAAGGATGGTATAGATACTCCCAAAGGTTTTAAGGAATCGGTACTAATAGTTTTTCTTAAAAAGGATAAGGACCCTGCCGATCCAAGTTCCTACCGTCCTATCAGTCTGTTAAATACAGATTATAAATTTCTTATGAAAATTTGGGCAAAAAGGATTGCTCCCTGTGCACAACAGCTGGTTCATAGCGATCAAAACGGTTTTATTCCTGGACGTTTAATGGCATCAAATACCTATTTTTTAATGCAAGCCATTGATTACTTCTCTATTAATAAGATTGATGCGGTGATCATGATGATGGATGCTGAAAAAGCTTTTGATCTGGTAGATTGGAGTGCGTTATTTTTTATTTTATCAAAGTTTGGTTTTTCACAACAACTTATACAGATGTTAATAAAAATATACAGAGGGGCAGAATCTACAATCATGATCAATGGCTTAGTAAATGGTAAGGTTACTATCAAACGAGGCACCCGTCAGGGATGCCCGTTGTCTCCTCTCCTATTTTCATTGTTTATCGAACCCCTTGCAGAGAAGATCCGGAAGAGCATAAGTATCGTCCCTCCTATAAAGGGTATGGCAAAAATTAAGCTCTATGCAGACGATATCATTCTATATTTGAAGTCAGGGGCAGATAACCTACAGAATGTATTGGATGAAATTCAAAATTTTACACAAGTTGGAGAATATAAAGTCAATCATGCAAAAACTGAAATTTTAGCATTTAATACGACTCCTTTGGATTTTCCATCTGCCATCCATCTAAAACCTCTGCACCCAATTAGGTATCTGGGAATTCATGTCACTAATGATTTTGGGCAATTATTTTCTATGAATTATGTTAGATTGCTTACGAAAGTCAAAGAGTTAATTGATAGTTGGTCTTTGTTGCAACTGTCCTTAGTGGGAAGGGTGTCAATGGTTAAAATGACGGTACTTCCACTGTTTTTGTTTCTATTTATTAATCTGCCCATTAAAATCCCGAGTTATTATTTTAAGGAGCTGGATCAATTAATAAGGAAGTTTGTTTGGAAAAATAAACAACCTAGGGTTAAGTTCTCTATATTGCAACTTGATGTAACTTCAGGAGGACTGGCACTCCCACATTTTTTAACTTATTATCAGGCTTCTTTACTTAATCTGTTTTCCCAATTGGGTAAGGAAAATTCTGTTTTTGATACAATTTTTTTGATACATATGCTGAATGAAAGTGCCATCGGACTCCCAGCTTTCCTACGTTTGGCGAAACTTCCTAAAAAACGCGCTATAAGGTTATCTTCACTCTGGCTGACAGAATGCAGTTATTTTTAAATCATGGAAGATCCCTCTATTTCACGCCTATACCCCAATACAGGATGGGGCATTAGGAGGTCTTAAACTTTCCAGAAGGCTTTTTCAGGACTGGCAAGAACTGGGCTATCTCCAGCTTGGGGATTTTTATAACCTTGATTCCTTAATTATATGGGAAACGGTTTGTCTTCAGGCCATTACACCGAATACTGCACTGGCCTTGAGCTTTGCACAAATATCTAATTTTCTTAAAAACAACTATGCAATTCTAGATGAGACGATAAGGCCAATTGTCAAGCAGATAGTAAATAAAACGGTAGGGGTTGGCTGCTGGTATAAGTTACTTCATCAAAAAGCCAACTCAGAAGAGGTCCTGATAAAAGAGCTTCAAAAAATTCATTCAGAGACAGGTTGCAAGTTTAATACCAAAGAGTGGTCTCAGCTTAATGATCTAGCGAATAAAGCTCTTAGAGGCGCCAATTTTAAAAGAATTAATTTTTTATCTAGATGGTTATTATATTTTACTCCTCTGAAATTGTCTAAAATGTTTTTAACTTGTTCAAATAAATGTTTTCGCTGTAACAGAGAGGGGGAAGGGGGACGGCTACATATATTTTTTGAATGTAATGATTTACAATATTTTTGGAAGAGGGTTTTCGAGGAAATTTCTTTGATTTTATCCTTGGAAATCTGTCCGTCAGCCATGTTGGTGTTATACGGTTCTTCAGCAGAAGTAAAATGCTTTACAAAACATCAGCAATATTTTATATTAATTGCTATTGCAGTTGCTAGATCACTTGTTCTGCAAAACTGGAGAACCAGTTTACAACCTAGCATTGTACATTGGTTTAATTAAATGACTAGGACTTATAAACTTGAGGAGGCCTATGCCAAACGTATAGGAGCGGTAGCAAGATTTAGAGGTATATGGCGTTCTTTTCTCCCTTATGGTTTTATTGTTGAAGCCTGATGATTATGAATTAGTTAAAATAGAAGTCATATTTGCATGTTGCACTTAGTAGAAGGTAGGATATTTCTAAAAAAAATAAAATGAAATGATTTGTACATGGCACTTTTCACTTTATCTTTGCACTTTGCACTTTATCTCTTACTTCTATTTAATGTAATTTAATAAATTAAATAGTTTAGTCTAGATGTTTTTAGCTGAGGACTGTGGGAGTCTGATGAAATTTTTTTTTTTTTTCAGTTGCCTTTTGAAAATGTAATGCGAAATGCTCTTTATAAATTGTTCAACATGCTTGCTTAATTTATTGGTCTTGCTATTTGATATGTAAACCGACATGTAAAATATTTGCTTTATGTATTTTTCTCCTGTTCTAATAAAAATATTTAAAAAAAAAAAGAAAAAGTACCAATGCAACATTTTTGTAACAGCCCCAGATTTGAAGAAACATACAGCACCATGCAAATGAGGGAATCTCTTTGGCTGCTCAGAGCCACAGGTGAACAGCTAGAGGGGTCCTCTAGTTGTTGTTTGCTTGCCTTGTCAAAGCTGAATCCCTTTTTATGTACCGGAACCTTGAAGCCTTTATTTCATTTCTGCTTGAAGGTTGATGTAACTCCTGAGTCCTGGCAAGGCTTTGATATTATACCTCTCTACAAAAAAAGGGGACCGTAATCTTCCAGAAAGTCATCGTCCAATCCAACTTTTAGGATGTTACGGGGAAGATTTTTGATAAAGGGCTATTTAAACTTTTAGCCTCCTAGGTGGACGCTGTCCAGTTTTTGCCAATTGAACAATCAGGTTTTCGTAAGGCAAGTTCAACCATAGTTAACATTGTGCTTTGTATATGCGGAGTGAGAAGTATGTTAAATCTCGAAAAATGAAGGTGTCTGTGGCATATGTGGAATTTAGCAGTGCCTGTGATTCTGTAAATTGACCAATACTTAGGCACAAACTTATTAAATGTTTACCCTGTGTGGTTGGCTGCCTCCATGGATGTCTCTTCTTTCAGAAAATTGGATGAAAGTACTTTTGGGCACCGGAAATGAATACGTTGATAACATTCTTGGAAATAATGGTTTGAAACAGGGTTGTGTAGTGGCTCCTTTGTTATTCTTCTTATACTTGTCTGGTTTACTGTCTCTATTATGCAAAGCTGTCTCTGACACCCCAAAATTATGATTGATGGAAGCTTCAACCCTGTTGTATGCTGATGACCTAGCTTGAATGTCTCTTACTCCAGTTGGTTTGCATAAACAACTTGACATCTTAGCCTCTTTTGCACTTGCTCATAATCTCTCAGTTAATGAGAAAAAAAGTTAAATTATGTTATTGGATGCAAGAGGTCTTAAATCACCCAGGTCATGTGTTTTTTAATGGAAGTAAATTAGAGGTGGGTAAAGAGTATACTTATGTGGGAGTGAGTATTTCAAACAATCTTTCGTGGGTTCATCAAGGCAAAATACAGCTCTCTAAAAGATATAGGCATTGTCTTCCTGCATTTTTTTAATGCACAGTGTAAGAGAGATGTGCAATCGCGTTTAAAGATGTATGTAGCAAATATACCCTGTGTCGCATTGTTTGGAATAGAGCCAAGATCGAAGTCCTCTCTCAATAATCTACCTCACATTTAGACTGACCTGTGGAAGAGATACCTTGGTATTAGTAATTCTAGCTCGATTGAAATGATTCATCCGAAGCTAGGTTTAACTGGGTTAAATTATCGAGCTAACTGCAGGCTATTACTTATTTATTTCAACTGTTTAGTAGCCCAGAAAACTCATATGGAGAGAACTCGCAAGAGATAGTAAGGGGACCTATACACCTGGTAATGTTTATTCCTATGGCTTGAAAGAGATGGATTTGAACTGCAAAGAGGTTTTAGCATGTAAGAATAGTAGTACTTTAAAGCGTCATCTATCTCAGCTTTCAGGATGACGTGCCTCATTGTTTACAGTTAAAAAGACTGCATTTGAGATGTCTGTTTAGAAGGAGTGGTGAGATGCAATTTTACCTGAAGGCTAATATATGTTGCTCTGTACAAAGATTTCTTATGAATTTCATGTTTGGTCAAATACCGATTGGTGAAAATACATGGATAATAAAGGAGGGCACCCCTCTTCGCCCTGGCTGTCAATATTGCGGTGCCCAAAAAACAGGATATGAACAGGTTCCATTTTTCTTTCTGGGTCATTTATATTTACAGAGAAATTTAATCTGCCCTGTTATTTCTAAATACTTCCTAGAAACGCACGAGAAAGAACTGAACTTTTGGTTAGATTCCCCTGTGGTGAATGTTTGCTAAAACGTGATTACATTATTTGGATTTTTTCTTGTATTCTAAAGAGTCATTAATATTTATGTACATTTTTCAGTGATTATTGATTAACAGTGATGTAGTGGAAAATCTTTTGTATGTTTTAATCCTTTACCATACTTGCGCTTTTTATCCATTGTTTGTGGTTTTAAGTGTCTTCCGTGGAAACACTTTCACAAATAATAAATAAATAAATCATTGTTCATCCCTCAAGAGACAGTCTGAAGTTATCTAGGCCTGGATGCTCTTTAAGAAGGGGCGCGGAGAACACCGAGTGGACAAAGATGGGTTCAGTGTTTAATTGCATCTATCCTTGTGGGTGTCTTTGGTGCTCTGCTAAAGGGTCAGGTGCCAGGTACACTTAGAGACGGGGTTAACATAGCTCTGTGTTTCATTGATGTTTGGGTAGCAACATATGCGCAAACTGACTGAGCTTTGCAAATTTTTTTTTTTTTTAATTGAAAAATTCAGCCTCGGTCTAAACTGCCCCTCCCAGTGAGTATTGCACATTGGAATAATCAGTAGACATTTTCCTCTTGCAGTTATTGGGCCCAAGATCAGAGATGCCCTTCCAACAGGACTGGAAGCAGGCAAGCAGCACAGTAGGGAGAACTTTCCTGACAATTTTCATAGCGAGATTTCTGGAATGGGTGAATTATCCGGCACATAAATTATCATTGAAATGCACTGGACCAGGTCGTTTAGCTTCATAGGAGAGAGGTGATGCAATGGTCATGTTATGTGTAAAAAGTAGGAGCTTTCCTTAAACATTTGAGAAAGCTTTCAGTCATATTGAGCAGACCTATCTCCGTTAGTACGTGGGCTTTTTATTATAGAGGGAATGCACACAAAGGCAGTCGTATAAATATGACTGCATTGAGAAAAAATAACGGCACATTGGGAAATTAAAATGCATCTATAATATCTTGCATAGCTATATGAGGTTAAAAGCATTTGTTCCAATCACCTCCCCTACCGATCTGACAGACTGTGGGAAGTCTATATAAATAACCCAGTCTCACGGAGTCTGGAAGGTTCCCGGAGTTCTTGACACATTATTCACGTGTATTAATGTCACAAGTGATGATGACTTTTGCGCAAATGAGAGTGCAGCTGTTAAGCGTCTTGAAAACAGACAGCAAGGACAGATAGTTAACAATTATGCAGATGCAGGCTGGAAAAGCCCTGCTCAAAAACGTCCTTCCTACTGTGACATAAATATCGTTTTCTGAAAATGTGCATTGCAATTAGTAGTCGTGCATGAATAGTTTTATTGCGCCTTGTCATCTGTGGCGCCACCTCGTGATAGGTGACCCGTGCGAGGCTTCGTTTTAACCCCTACGGTCATTTAATTTGCTCGATAATTAGACCAAATGGTCGCTTAGGAATGATAAATAGGCAAGTCGAGCATTTGGCATCGGTTTCAGTGCAGACGGAGAGGAGAATGGATGGTGAGAGAGGCAGCACCCAGGCTACTGGAGTGATGACGGAGCTTAGCTTGTGGCAGATAAAACGGTATGTAGATGATGAATGTTTGAGACGCCACCCCGTGTTCCCTCCTTTTTACGTCGGATGAGACTACACCACCCAGAGAGCAGAGCTCACCAAGGCTTGAATGCTCTTTGCGGGTAGGCTTTTAACGAAATTTAATTAAACATGTTAATGTTTCTGTAAATAACGCACAGGAGGAAGCTGTTTCTAGAAGTTTTTTCTCTGCGACATTTTGCTTACCGTATTGCTTGATGATGTCACATGGTTGCTAGGGGCACTGTCGACATCTCTAAGTTAGCATGAGCCTGGGAGCCATGATGCTGCTTTTACACACGTTACTAGACGCTTTCTCTTATGCAAGGCTGTTTACACTTTTCACATGAGAACTGTCTGCTGCGATCGTTCTCTGCTTATTCCTGGAGTTTAGTCTGAACATTGTAAAGCAAGGTCAATCAACAATGCCCCTTGTTATTATGTTCTGGTCAGGCCCTAGCACATAGACAAAACATACCCTGCAGCTGTTGTTTGTGGAACACTTGTATTTTGATATTACGGGACTGCATGTTTAACACACGCACACTTGGAGAGGGACCGTTCCATAGAGAAGAGCAATACGCACCTGTGATGTAGAAATACGATCTATGTCCTAAAGGTATGGGGTCTGCTGACAAAGCCCAGAGATCTTCTATTATACAATACTTCATATTCAGTCCACGGGGAGGGAGCTTGGGCACTGTAGTCCCGTTTCCAATGTCTTTGTAAAGATGACATCTACCTTCATAAAGTATGGACTTGCTGCTATGCTGACAATATTTGTATTATGCATTATTACGCTAGTGGTGGCACGTATTCTGCATTTTAGAGCACGTTAGTTGAAATAAATATTTTAAACTAATTCAGTGACTCTGTCACATCTTGTTGTGGACAAGTACGAGAGGAGTGAGCAAAAGGAGTGTCTCGTTACCACGATTCCTGAGAGATCCGGGAGAGTTGTGTTCTGGGTTGTCTAATCATTTGTTTCTCCATTTGTGAGTAGGAGAGCGAGTGAGACACTATAGCTAGTCGGTCCTGGGCTCGTGGGTACTAAGGCTGTAGGAAGGCAGAGCCCCTATACACCGAGGTCCCATAATCCTCTGCATAGTTCTGTGTATATGCAGAATTCCTACAACAATGAGAGAAGTGACTAGTTGCTCCTGGAATGTTCTGCCTGTGTGGAAAGTTCTTTTTGGTGTTTCTAAAGCTACGCAGAATTGCAACCTGTGAAGCTGTTCAATCCAAATGTATGGTCCAAATTTATGGTTGGCCAAACTAATCATAGTAGTTGAGTCCTTAGGGATCAATAAAGCAATATCAAAGAATAAAAACTAGTTATGGAACTCTATACAAATCTATGATTTCTAAAATCATTAAAATTGTTGTTATACCTCCGATATTACTTACTCCTAATGTAGCTTTTCTGTTTCAAAATAGCAAAATGTTTTTTTGGAAACCAAAGACAATAGACCTAGTCTGTCCAATATCGATATGAGGATCACCTTATTCTGAAATTCTTTGATCATTGGCCAAGAGGTAGACTTCGGACAAAAAAGTCCTTAATTGGACATATTTAGATACTACTCTGAGGTGAGAGTTTAGGGCATGGCACTCTCTGGGGCCAGAAGTAGTGCTTCAGTGGATATAACAGTTGTGAGAGATCTCGCAAGAGGAGACTGAATGGTCGTTCCTGGCAGGGATGTAGTAGGTACCTTATGAATAATGCATTGTCTTGGATATGCTTCTGAGCTCCACTGTGAGAGAGAGTGGAATGCTTCCAGTGCTGGTGTGACTTGGTCCTACCTCTGTTGGTTCAGGCTCACCCCCATGGCTGGATTCTGAAGTCTGTGAGTCTATCATATTCTTTATTAAGCAAGAATACAGCGAGGAGACACTTTTTGGAGCAAGGAAAGATTCATATTGATGACCTTTGCCAAGGCATTTATTTGAGAGCAGTTAGAAATTGGCTTAGTGGTTGACTGGGATGTGAGCCCTGGTCAAGCAACAACCACAGCCCTAGTCAGGCTGAGACACAAGGAAACCCCAAATTAATGTGTTCTCTACCTCCTGGTAGCTTGAACAAAGCAGTCAGGCTTAACTTAGAGGCAATGTGTAAAGTATTTGTGCAACATTTCAAACAGTAAAACAGCAAAAATGTCACACAAAGATTGCACACCAGATTAAAAAATAGAGCTTAATTTAATAAATAAAAAAAAGACTAAAATGACAAAAAAATGCAATTAGTAGAACCTGAGATATGAACGTTTAAAGACCAAACTGCAATATAGTGCCTAAAAGCATAATGCGCCTATCTGGTTGCACTGGACTGGGTCAAAGTCAAAAGTTCAGGTCGACCGCGATGGAGCACGGGTCGGATACAGTCCGAGATTAGTGCCACTGAAGGTTTATCTTCTCAAGTTTAGTACCAAGAGTCCCGTTCACATTGGAGAGGGTAGAGAGATAATAGAGAACATCACTGGCGGTGGTTGGTGTGGCAGGAGGAGCAGGCCGGGTGTCGTGGATGGGCAGACTGGAGCCTCACATTGGTTGTCCTCCATGGGTATTGATGCTTGCTGTACGAAGAGTCGGGCTGGCGATAGTTCACACTGATTTTTGGTGTGAGCAGCGTGGTTCCGGTGCGAGTAGACTGTTCGCTGTCGCAAAGAGCCAAAATGCTTACATTTAGGAGTTTGAGAGCTACACCAAGGGTCCCGGACCTGAGATGCACCACTTGGGGGTCAGGAACTCGCTGAAGACAGGTCCAGGAGCTGATGAGGAGCGTGTTATGTCCCTGAGCCTCAGATCAGGAGTCCAGCAGACTAGCCCTTGGAGTCACTGTGGGTTCCTGGGCTCAAGATGGTGTGCAGTGTGTGGTCCAGTACTTCTTCCACAGGCAATAGGTCAGTAGACAGCAGATCAGCACAACAGGGCAGCAGCTCCTTCAGAGTGGCAGTCCAGCAGAGTGACAGTCCTTTCAGTAGCACAGCAGTCCTTCTTCCTGGCAGAGTATCCACAGGCCCAGAAGTGTATTGAAGGGTTGGTGTCTGAGGTTTTTCTTTTATGCACTAGTGGCCTTGTTCTGGAAGGTGGCAGAAGCTTCTAGACAGTGTCTTTGAAGTGCATGGACTTCCCTAGTTCCCCTGCCTGGCTCCAATCTGGCTGGTGTGACAATGCATGGTTGTTAGGCCCTTTGTGTGGATAAAGGACACAGCCTATTAAAGTGTAAGTGGAGCTGTGCCCAGCTCCTCCCTCCCATTCTGCCAGTGATGGCTAATTCAGTTACACCTAAACTTCCCATTGTCTGTGGCTGTCTAGGAAGAATACACAAAGCCCAATTGCCAACAACACCAAGTCATGTGATCAGAGACAGGCTGTAGGCACCAAATGGCTAAGGCAAGAAAATGCCAACTTTTAAAAGTGGCATTTTCAGAATTGAAATTTAAAATCCAACTTCACCATAAGTAGGATTTTACATTGTGATTTCAGATTCACTAAACTTGAAGTGGTTATCTCTTTCCATTTGAAAATTACACTTATAAAATGTAATAAGGCAACTCCAATGCTAGCCTATGGGAGAGATAGACCTTGTAGTAGTAAAAAATCGAATTTAAGAGTTTTTCACTCCCAGGATATGTAAAACCTACAAGTACATGTCCACCTTTTTAAATACATTGCACCCTGCGCTCTGGACTGTCCAGGGCATTCCCTAGAGGTGACATATGTGTATTAAACAGGAAGGTTTCTACCTGGCAAAATGATCCTTTTGCCAGGCCCAAGTGGAAGTTTTAGAACTGCACACACATGCTCTGTAATGACAAGCCAGAGGCATGTTTAAAGGGCTACCTAAGTGGGTGGCACAATCAGTACTGCAGGCCCACTAGTAGCATTTAATTTACAGGCAAGGGGTACACGTAGTGCCAATAACTAGGGACTTACAAGTAAATTAAATATGCCAATTGGGTATAATCCAAATCCACATGTTTTAAGGAGAGAACACAAACACGTTAGCACTGGTTTGCATGGGTAAAGTGCACATAGTCCTAAAGCCAACAAAACCAAATTCACCAAAAAGTGGAGGGAAAAGGGCAAAAAGTATGGGGGTGACCCAGGGCCATTTCCAACAAGGGGTGAATTGGATATCTTGATTTAATAGTATGTCCTGGTTCTTTGCATTCTGGTGATGTGGGATGGTAACAATTCTTAGGACGTGATAAATAGCAGCACAAAAGAGTCTAATTTTCCGAGGATTAGATTTTGTTTTTTTGTTCCACTGCAGCAAAGGAAGCTTTTCCTCATCCTATATTGGATGTGAGCTAGCCAGTTAGATTTGTTAGATTGGTGTTTAAGTCCATTTCCATCTGTATGTAAACTTTGGTGTTGATAGAAAGTTTCTCCTTGCATAACTCTAAAACTCTAAAATGTCCGCCATTTTTTTATGCATAGAAGCCTTTTCATAATTCTGTGCTATTTCTTCATTTGATGAGTTTCATTTGGCTGTTTTAAAGATATAAGCAAAAATGTGACAGTTCTGTGCCCACGCTTCAACTATGAATATATTCATAATTGTTCGCTATCACCAGAAAATGTGGACAATGGATCATGATAATAGAAAATATGCAAAAATGTGCAAGGAAGAGTTAGGAGCATTCACAACCTCTCTGCCTCCCAGTGTTCATGAACATTGGAAGAAAGGTTAAAGAATAACATAAGAAAGAAGTAGAACAGGAGAGCTGATGCTGCATGATTCTAAAGTGGGCAGGTAGTCCCTCTAGTAGCTATGTTGTCCTACACTTTGAGCCAGATTTACAAACCTTTTGTGCTGGGTTTGCGTCACAAAAGTGATGCAAACCAGCTCAAAACTTTTTTTGTTGGATTTTGCATTAGAAAGTTGTGTAAAAGTAAGACAAAGCAATGCTTTGCATTACTCTCCAGCAGAGGGGCGTGACACAGGTGGTACATAGGCATTCCCATGCTACCACCCATGCTTTTTGCTGTAAAACCCTATCTACTAACAATAGTTGTTAGACTTTGCTTTTTCAGCGGGTTTACCCCCAGACTTTTTGGGCTCCTGTTTTTGACCCTTTTTTCGTTGGTTTTAGGACTCAGGGCACTTTACCACTGCTATTCAGTGCTAAAGTGAATAAGCGCTCCCTGTGAATTGTGTTTATGGATTGGTGATTCCATGATTGGCATATTTGATTTACTGGTAAGACCCTAGTACAATACACTGTGTGTGTCCAGGGCCTGTAAATCAAATGCTGCAATCGGGCCTGCAGCATTGCTTGTGCCACCCATATGAGCAGCCTGTAAATGTAACTCAGACCTGCCACTGCAGTGTCTGTGTGCAATTTGGTACTGCCATGTCGACATGGCAAGTGTTCCCTCTTGCCAGGCCCTAACCTTTCCTTTTTTACATGTAAGACACCCCTAAGGTAGGCCCAAGGTAGCCCCATGGGCAGGGTGCAGTGTATGTGAAAGGTAGGGCATGTACTGAGGTGTGTGACATGTCCTGATAGTGAAATAAAGTGTATTTCGTTTTTCACTATTGAAAGGTTATCTGTCCCATAGGATAGAATGGGAGTTTATTTATAACATTTTATAGATATAACTTCCCATTGGGACAAGATAGAAAGATGGAATTTAGTATGCCTGAACTCACAATATAAAAAAAGCATTGTTCAGTAAAGATGATTTTTATATTGTGTGTTTGAAAATACCACTTTTAGAAAGTGGGTATTTTCTTGCTTAACCATCCTGTGTGCCTCTGCTGGTTTGTGGATTGACTGTCTGGCTTTGGAGTGACAGGGGCTGGGGATGCGCATTCTCTCAGACAGCCACTGGGGGGGGGGGTTGATATGCATCCTGCCTTTCCTGAATGTGTCAGGGCTCGGCTGAATAGACCTGGGCTGCATTTAGAGTAGTGGGAGGAGTTTCACTAGCACCTGAATAGGCCTGGTCTGCATTTAGAGTGGTGGGAGGAGATTTCCCTTGCACCTGAATGGGCTCTGTCTCCCTTGCACAATGCTGTCTCCCCCTCCTGCCGGGAAACTGGACCAGAGAGGACAGAACTGGTTTGGGCTGAGCACAGACACTCTCTGCCCAAAAGAACAAAGAGAAACTGAGTATAAATATTGGGGCCCAGACCCCAGAACTTTAGATTACTGCTGGCTGAACTAAGGAACCTGCCAGGAAGAAGAGCTGGAAAAGCTGTCAGGAGGAACTGCCACTTTGCTGCATGCTCTGCTGTGTTGGCCTGCTGCTTGCTGCTACTGACTTGGGCAGGGCAATGACCGATTGTACTTTCATCATCCTGCTGTTAGAGGTTTCTCCAAGGGCTTGAAGCAGAGTTTGCCTCCTTTTGGAAGTCTCAGGGAGATAAATGACTTCAGAGAACTCGCTGGAATCAAGGAACCTGCCAAGAAGAAGAGCTGGAAGAACTGCCAGGAGGAGTACTGCCCCTTTGTTGTGTTGTTGCTTTGCTGGGTTGGCCTGCAGTTGCTGCTTCTGCTTTGGGCAGTGAAAGGACTGGACAGAACTTTCTACACTTGTGCTGAGTATCTCCAAGGGCTTGAAATTGAGCTTGCCTCCTGTTCACGAAGTCTCAGGAACAGCAAAGACTTCACTGACCTCTGGGTACCGCTCCTGGAACTGTTGTTTCAGTTGCCACAGAGGGGGGAAAGCAGCCGACTCCATCACCGAGTCTGTTGCTGGCTCCATGTCCTGAAGGCACCGCAGAGGGCACCGTCCGCATCTCGCACCGCAACCATGGTCTCACCAACGACGATGACCACCGCCACCGAGCCTCTGCTTGCACCGTGACCTGTGGGCACCACACTCCGCACCGCCTCACTTCACTTCGCCGCCCTGGTCTCACCGACACCGTCGCTGCCTGCTGACCGCAACCTCTGCGACCCCATTGTGGCTGGGGGGCACCGCTTGTAAGTCTCATGATGCACCGCCCCGTCCCACACCGCAGTCCGGACTGACCGACGCCAGCTCCCCGCAACCGGCTCTGTCACCTGCACAGTGATCTGTCAGCACTGCATCGAGCACCGCCTTCACGCCTCACCGCAGCCCTGGCCTCACCAATGCTGCTGGACGATCATCACCGAGCCACTGCCTGCACCGCGCCTTGAGGGCATTGCACGCTGCACCGCTGTGCTTCGCACCGTGATTGTTGCCTCGACCGGTCCGCACTAACGAGTCAGCCGCAATGCAAATGGTACTGTTTACGAATCTGCCTGACCGACACGGTCAGATGGAACTGTTGGATTTTGTTGTTTACAGCACCACAGTCGCCCCGGACGGAGCTACCGACTCGGAAGAACTGTGTTTTCAAGTTATTTGTGCAATTTGAAGTATTCTTGCAAAGTGCATATTTTTAAAGTACTGTATGTTGGATTTTTGTCGTTTTTGGATATATAAAAATATCGGATATTTTTCTAAACTGGTGTGGTGTCCTTTTGTAGTGTTTTCACTGTGTTACTGTTGGTTATGTGCAAATGCTTTACACACTGCCTCTGAGATAAGCCTGACTGCTCGTGCCAAGCTACCAAGGGTTGAGCAGGGGTTATTTCAATAGTGTATCCCCCTCATCCTAGGAGGAAGGGTCCCTAATTGGACAGGGTAACAACCTGCCAAATAGAGACCCCCATTTCTAACAATAGTTGAAAGGGTTTTCTGCCAAACAATAACTCCACTTTGAAGCATACTTTCCTTTCTCAACTTTGCATGTATGCTGCACTTTACAGCACACATACAAAGTGGGAAAAGTTTTATAGTTTGCCTTGACATAGTATTTTGTACTGAAGGGTACCCTTCCAGTACACAACCTATGCTAGACTCACACAGATACCCTTGCACTATTGTGCAAATGTGTGTGTGTGGCGCTCAGCTGCCTAATTGCGTGCTGTCAATAGGGAGTGGGGACGAGAGTGCCATATTTCTGTAGATATAGCACTTTCCTCCTCCCTCGCTGTCACAAAGCACCACGCAGCAATTTTGGGTGCTGCACTGCGTTGTGTGGCAGGGTCGTAAATCTGGCCCTTCATCTCTTTTCCGTCTTATGGTGCATTTCAGTGAGTGAGCTGCTAGTTTCACCATGGTCTTGAGTGTCTGGCTTTCATGGAAAAAAAATATCATTTGTGTATTCTCTTCAGCTGTTTTCTGGCTGGAGTGGTTGAAGTAAATCAGCAGGGTCTCAACTTCTGTGCTAGGTTCAGAAGTAGCTTCCAGCGAGTTTTAGTTAACATGAAGTGCATCTGTATAAAATTTATGAAGGATTCAATCATAGTTTCCAGTTGTTGTTTGAGTCCTGTTTGTGGGCAAGATGTGGACCAGATAGAATGCAATAGTCACATGATCAGACCAGTCCACGTTGAAGGGTGGCAATTAATGTTTTTTCAGAATGATGTAAATAAAGATAAGAGTGATCCTGATGGCACAGGCAGGTAACATGATGAATAAGTATATGCCAACTGTGGCCATCAAATTAAGGAAGTTATCCTTCTAGGGCTTGGTTTGCGCATCAGCTGGGAGAAGGAAAGTCTCAAGCGAAGATGATGATGTTGAAGCTAGGGATGCCACTGTGAGGGGTCAGAAGTCTCAAAGTTGAAAGCTGTTCTTTTCTGGCAGCTGAATGGCAAAGAATGTCAAAGTAGTTGATGGCCGATTACTGCTGAGTAACAAGAAGAGAGATGGAAGATTGCCTTTGATCACAGAGATTGGGATCTCTGCATAGGGCAAGGCCTTAGGGCAACATACTAAGCGTGACAAATGCATCACGATATGTGTCTAATGCTCAGTGTGCCATGTGACTCAAGCTACTCCCTAATGAAGAGGTCCAGTTAGGTCAAAACTATCCTGGTGTTGCTTGTGCTCCTGTTCAGAGGGGAGCTAGCCTGCCATTTCGGGGTGGACTGTTGCTATTGGAGCAGAAACAAGGATGATTTAAATATGCCTGGTTCATTTCTGAGGTGGTATGGTGGACAGAAAATGATGAACTCGGATAAGGCCCTGAGTAAATACAAGTTGCTGGCATTAATTAAAGCAATAAATCTATCACTTTGTGTTTTTTTCAGGGCATGGAGTTAGGCCAATCACTGCAGGGGCCAGATGGTCCACAGAACATGCTACACATAACCTGCAAGCTTCTGCAGTGTGGAGTTGGATCTGGGAACAGGATGCATAGCTTAAATTGATGCGCACAGCAGGAACTTGATCCTGGGAGTGGCCTTCATCATGCACCGAGTCCAGTCTGAAAGTCTTCCAAACCCACTGCATGCAGTCTTTTGCTATGCCCTGCAGGCTATAAGTGTAGAGAATATCTGCACCCCAATAACTGCGTGAAACAGGGGCAGCAATAAGGCATAGCCAAAGCACACACCTCAGACCTAATCCCTGTAAACCTCAGAGGCCATTATGCTTTACCACCTGGGTTGCAAAGGAGGCTTGGGGACTGGCTATGGCCTGTGCTAATTTGTGAACCATTCACCAACTACCAGAGATCAAGTTCATTTTTCAAGCTCTATATATCATTTCTGGTTCATGAGCCAAAGTTTTTCTCCATTACCCATGTGCCACACTTATTATGGCCCAAGACTACTGTCTTTGCAGAACGTGCCCAGATTGTACTTCTGTCCCAAGAAATGCAGGATCAGATTGTGGCCAGACCGTAGTCCTGTCACCACAGATGCTGGGAAAGATTTTCAGTTAAACACACTTTATCTGCAGCAGATTGAGAAAGGGTGGCAGGGGAAAGGGGAGGGGTATGGAATAGAGTGAGGAAGGGAGACACAGAGGGTCAGTGAGAGGGAGAAAAGGACAAAGGGGCACATACACAAAGAGGGACATAAGCATAGAGAGACAGACACATGGAGAGGGACACTGACAGAGACAGATGACGACAGAGTCAGATGACGACAGAGTCATAGAACAGTGGTGATTATACAGATTGAGATGTATATAGAGTTAGATGGGAGAGAGGCAGATAAAAGGAGACAGAGGCACATAGAAACAGATAGACAGTGGTAGATAGAGGCAGAGAGATATACATAACAGAAAACAGATACAGAAAGAGGTAGGTAAAGATAGAGATAGATTGAGGCACATAGGGTTAGCTAGAGGCAGATAGCGATAGTGGCTGATCTAGAAAGAGATAGATAGATAGATAGATAGATAGATAGATAGATAGATAGATTTTAAAGCTTCTCTATCACTCCTGTCTTTCTTAGTTTCTCCTTTCTTCTTCTCTTTCCCTGTCCGCTTATGTCCCTCCCTTTCCTTTTTTCTCCCAGTATCTTACCCTCTTCCAAACTCTGTCGCCTGCATCACCTGTCTGTATCACTGTCTTTCTTGTTGGGTCTCTCTTTTCCTATCTTTCACTCAATCTCTGACTATCTTTCTGTCTCTATTCGTCTGACTCTCCCATCTTCTCTCTCTCTCCCCTCCGTCTCTCCCTATTTCTTAGTCTTTCTATATCTCTCCATGTTTTTATCTCTTTTGGCTTGTCTTTCTCTGCCTTTCACAGTCTGAATTTCTCTCTCATGCTTTTTCTTTCTAACTCTGTCTCTCTCTCTTTTTCTATATCTCTTTCACCTATCTCTCTTTATCTCTTTCTCTGTCTCTCTATACACCCTGACTTTCAGCTCCCTACTCTCCATGCCTTTCCTTACTTTGTCTATCCATATCCTTCTCATGCTGTTTTTTCTCTCTTCCTGTCTCTCATTATCCCTATCTCTCCCTCTTTCCCTAATCTGAGCCATTCTTCGAGTTTTGCATGAACTACAAACAAAGTGTTAACATACTGAGTCAGATGTTGTTAGGCCTGACATCCTTGGTGCAGTATTCCCTCAGAAAAGTTGCTTTCATTCCCCTGTTTTTGCTAAACTCGTTTTTGTTGGCCTTAGGACTTTGTGCATTTTACCCATGCTAATCAGGGATAGAGTGCTTGCTCTCTCTCCTTTAAACGTGCTAAAATTGGCATACACACAATTGGCACATTTAATTTACTTATAAGTAGGGCTAGTTGCTGGTACGCTGCTCCGCTTGTTCACCTGTTTTTCCTCGTGCAAAATTGATTTATTTGGGTAATTTTAATCCTTTTTTAAGCCTTTTTCATTTCAGCATTTTCCGCTTTGCACCTTATTTTATTTATTTGCTCCCGCCTACTTGTTGCTTGTTCTGCATCTCCCTCGGCTCCTACACTGGTCTGTTGTGGCTGCAGTGCCATTTGGGCAGAGGGTTGATGAGCGTGAGGCTGCACCCACATATGGGTCTGCGCTTAATTCCAGTGCTGGAGCGGTCTAGCTGCTCCAATGGAAAACACTCTTTAAAATGATGGCTGAGCGGACGCACAGCGGATACTTGCTGGTACGCTGCACCGCTGCACCGCATGTTTAACTTGTTTTCCTTGTGGAACATTGATTTGCTTGGGTAATTTTAATCCATTTTTAAGCCTTTTTAATTTTAGCATTTTCCGCTTTGCACCTTATTTTATTTATTTGCTGCCGCCTACCTTCTGCTTGTTCTGCCTCTTCCTCGGCTCCTACCCTGGTCTGCTGCAGCTGCAGTGCCGTTTGCGCAGAGGGTTGATGAGCGTGAGGCTGCACCCACATACAGGGCGGCGCTTAATTCCAGTGCTGGAGCGGTCTAGCTGCTCCAAGGGAAAACACTCTTTAAAATGATGGCTGAGCGGACGCACAGCGGATACTTGCTGGTACGCTGCTCCGCATGTTCAACTTGTTTTCCTTGTGCAACATTGATTTGCTTGGGTAATTTTAATCCATTTTTAAGCCTTTTTAATTTTAGCATTTTCCGCTTTGCACCTTATTTTATTTATTTGCTGCTGCCTACCGTCTGCTTGTTCTGCCTCTCCCTCGGCTCCTACCCTAGTCCGCCGCAGCAGCAGTGCCGTTTGCGCGGAGGGTTGATCAGCATGAGGCTGCACCCACATCCGGGACTCTGCCTACTTCCGGTGCTGGAGCGGTCAGCCCCTCCAAGTAAACACCCTTTAAAATGATGGCTGAGCAGATGCGCAGTGGTTAGTTGCTGGTACGCTGCTCCGCATGTTCAGCTTGTTTTCCTCGCGCAACATTGATTTGCTTGGGTAATTTTATCCATTTTTAAGCCTTTTTCATTTCAGCATTTTGCGCTTTGCACCTTATTTTATTTATTTGCTCCCGCCTACCTGCTGCTTGTTCTGCTTCTCCCTCGGCTCCTACCCTGGTCTGCCATGGCTGCAGTGCCGTTTGCGCGGAGGGTTGATGAGTGTGAGGCTGCACCCACTTCCGGGGCTGCGCTTACTTCTGGTGCTGGAGCGGTCTAGTCGCTCCAAGGAAACACCCTTTAAAATGATGGCTGAGCGGACGCGCGTAGCGGGCACACCACTGGCACGCCAAAGGCGTGTCTAAGGCAAGCCCGTCTGTGCCCGTCTGCATCCGGCCGGGGCCAGAAACCTTGGCCCTTTGCAGCCAGGGGTTAGATCCTACACTCCCACGTTTCTGCATGATTTAAGGCCAACACCAAAAGCACATTGTCTAATATTTAACCCAGACACTCTACCTTTCTCATGCGAATCCAGCGACTTCACTTGCTCCTTAGCCACCTGCCCTAGGGAGGCTCAGCCGGTTACTCCTCTGATCGAGTCACAGGCTAGGGATGTTGAATGTGATGCCTATTTAAATCACCGGGCTGAGCTCTCCCGGGCACAGCATTTTCTTTGTTTTAGCCTAAACTGTTTCTCCCTCCCTAAGCACCAGTTGCACTTAATTAACTTTCTTTGTGACATCAATCCTGATGCTGTATTTCTTACTGAGACCTGGTAGCATGAAAGCTCCCTGCCTGATATTATTACAGCACTTCCCACCAATGTTTCTCTCATGGGTTTAAACAGACCTCATGGAGCTGGTGTAGGTATTGCCATCATTTTTTAAAAGGTCCCAAATGCAAAATTGAGGAACTTCAGATCCCTAATTGTGAAGCTCTGCTTTTTACTCTCTCCCTCATGCCAAAATTTACGCTCTGCGGGGCACTAATTTATCGCCTTGGCGGGTACCCCAGTGAGTGGTGTTCCACTCTTCCTGACTTACTGGCCCACCACATCCTCGGGCAGCAGACTTCACTTTGCTTGGTGATATTAATCTCCATCTGGAGGATGTCAACAACAACCTTGCCTCAGCTTTTATCGATGATTTAGGCATTTTCAATCTAGCACTCCTCAACTCTGCACCCACTCACAAAGCGGGGCACTTTTTGGACCTCATTGTTTCTAACTTAAACCTCCTGACAATCGCCCCCCCCGCTTCAACTCTGTTGGTCGGTTCACTTTACGGTGCCTTTCAGCATTAGGGTCCCCTCCGACCCCATCTCTCAGCCTGCGTTGAAATTAAAATCAGGAACTGGTCTAAACTTAACATTTCAGCATTGAATAAGCTGCTTCTTAATAAGAAGCCTACTCTTATCTCTAAACTTGACTCGGACCAAATTTCTGTTCACTAATAACTTACTGAGGCTGTGACACCATCTTGCCACCTACTTTAAAACAAACGTATAGAACTCATCCTCCTGCTCCTTGGTGTACTGATACCCTTAGACTAGAAAAGAAACAATGTAAAATCCTAGAAAGACAGTGGAGGAATCTTTATGCTGAGGAGGCCAAATCTGAGTATGTGGTGGCGCTGAAAAAATACCATGCCCTTTGTAAATCAGCGGGTGCAAAGTACTTTGCTGAGAAGATTGTCAGCTCTCAACACTGTCAGAAGACTATTTTTAAGGTGGTGAAAGAACTAGTAACATCTTGCCTCCGCCCTTTCTTTCACAAAACCATTGCGATGAGTTAGCCCGTTTTTTTCTAGAAAAGGTTGTTAAGATTCACTGCCAGTTAGCAGCTGATCCTTTAAAGGCAGAGAGCTAAACGCATTTGGCTACCCCCACGGGAAGTTATGAGGAAGTCACTCTTCCGGTTAATAAGTTGGTGGAGACCACAAAAGATAGGGCATGGTCCTTTCTGGATCATGCATCACTAAAGAATACGCTTCAATCCATTAAGTCTGGCTCTCAGCTGGACACCCTCCCCCGCCAAACTCAGACTTTTAGATGATTCCATTTTAACTGTCATTCTAAAGCTTCTTAATACCTCTCTGAGTGCAGGCATCGTACCCCAGAATTGGAAGCACGCTCTGGTTCTCCCCCTCCTAAAAAAACCGGACTTGGGCCCTTCCTCTTGGTCAAGTTTCCGTCCTATTTCCTTCCTTCCTGTCTTTTCCAAAATTTTGAGAAACCATGTTAATACTCAACTGTCCACATTCACTGAGACCCATCGGCTTCTCCATCCTTCGCAGTCTGGTTTCAGGGCAGTGCACAGCACTGAGCCCGCTCTTCTTGGGGTTTCTGAATGTCTTGGACAACATCTTGACTCTGGAGGCACAGCTACTCTCATTGTGCTTGACTTGAGCACTGTGTTTGACACAGTGTATCACTCTAGAACTGGCAGACTTAAGTCGTTGGTTATAGAAGGCATGGCCTTGAAGTAGGTGACCTCCTTTTTAAAGGACTGCACCTTCCAGGTCTCTTCAGCCAATGCAAGATCGAAGACACCAGCCGTGGCCTCTGGGATCTATTTGGAGCCCTTTGCTTGTTAACATCTATACTCGTCCTTTAGCAGACGTAATTGAGAGGTGTGGGCTCACCCTTTTTTATACGCTGATAACACTCAGATCATCTTTTCATTATCAGCTGCCCAACATCATGACCCTTTGCCGCTTCATTTAGGCCTGAGGAATATTTAATTATGGATGAACAAAAATGCACAGAAACTTAACAGCGATAAAACAGAGGTCCTTGACTTGGGCAACAACCCTGATCCCTGGGGACCTAGCCACTGTCCGGACTCCCTTGGGCCTCTACCCTCTCCATCTACTAAGGTCAAGTTTTATCATGGATGACAAACTTTCCTTGAGGCCACGGGTGTCTAAGGTTACTGCTGCCTGTGTCTCAGTCCTTAAGTGGCTGAAAAAGATCCTGTAGTTAATCTCCTTAGCAGCACAGAGAACGGTCATTCAGGCTCTGGTCATATCCAGACTGGATTAAGGAAATGTGCTGTACCTAGGCATGGGTAAAACCTCGATTAGACACCTCCAGACCATTCAGAATGCGGCTGCCAGGTTACTTTTTCGGCTACCAAGACATGCCCTTGTCTCTCCTCTGCTTCAGGAACTGCACTGGATTAAGATCTCGAAGCGCATCAAATTTAAGGCACTGTGCCATATGTTCAAGGCCAAACATGGCTTGGCGCCCTTATACATCCTTGTATGCCTACGTGGTTGCTGAGATCCTCTAGCCACTCGCTGTTCACCACTCCCAGGTTTCGTTTAACCCGTATTGAAGGTCGCTCTTTTGCCTACCTTGGTCCTTAACTGTTGAACTCTCTCCCAGCCACTCTTAGGAATTGTAATGCTTTATTTTGCTTTTTGTAAAAATGTGAAAACTTGACTTTTCTAGCTATCTGATGGGGTTCACCGTTATCTGCATCTATCCTGCACCGGGACACCCCTTGGGGTAGCTGCACACTTTATAAGTTTGTCAAATGAATAAATATAAGACCCTAGTAAATACCAGATCCTGTAAATTAAACTAGTGGGCCTTAGCACTCATTGTGCCACTCACCAAAGTAGCACTGTAAAACATGTCCCAGCCCTGCCACTGCAGTCGGTAGTGCAGTTTTGAACTGACATTTCGACCTAGCAGAATAAACCGTTTGCCTGGCCTAAACCTTCCTTTATAATACTTATAATACTATTACCCTTAATAAGTGATAAGTTCAGTTTGGAAACAAGTAGAGAAATGCTTTACCACTCAACTGAATTGTTATTTAAAATCCTCTTTTATAGTAAGGTCAAATTTTAAGTTACTATTCTGAAAATGCAAATTGTAGAAAGTTGGCTTTTTAGTGCCTAAACCAAATGTTCCTTTCTGCCAGTGTCCACGGTCATATGACTGTGAAAGGCTCTTGTTAGAAATGGGGTTTCTGGTTGGCTAAGGTATGCACCTAAGCCAGGCAGAACCCACCACTCTAGTCAGGGTAAGGGAGTTACACACCCAAGATAACCCCTGCTCACCCCCTTGATAGCTTGGCTTGCGCAGTCAGGCTTATCCCAGAGGCAATGTGTAAAGAGTTTGCGCAACACACACACACCAGTGACCCAATAAATACATTACAAAAGAAACACCACGCAGTACTATATATTAAAATATGTATCTGCACTGCTTATAAACATAGACCAAAACAACATAAACCAATAATCACTTTACCAACTAGGTAATTGTCAAAACATCAAAGTTAGTGTAATAAAACATAGATTTCTATGTTGCACACGCCATAAAAACACCATTACTGTATATAATATGTAGCTCCTGAAAGACTATTCATTATTCTGTCAGTATAAGGCATAACCACAACATACATCTTCACATCAGGGCTTGAATATGAAGCAGTTTATGACAAGTTATATGAATTACCACATGTCAACAAAACATCATGAAAGACCACGTTACTGTGCATATTTATGCAGACCATGATATTGTCTTCGTTATCCTAACCAGTTTAAGGTCTATAACGACATATACCAATATCAGAGCATGAAATGCAGCAGAAACGTATGACAGCACTCCAGCGCTCTTCTTAAATGTTATACAGTAATAAACACAAGGATACAGGGCACAGCAGCACCTGTGCACCTATTGCCGTAAGAATGGTAATGGTGAGCTCCTACGAGGGAAGTCACCTCAGGCAGTGTCGTCCTGGAGTCTTCACCCTCCAGAAGGTGGAAACCACAATGCCCCCAAACGTGGCAGGTATGGAGCCCTCCAGGGCTAATCGTACCGCTACTCCCTGTGTGAACACCAGGTATCAAGAGGCCGGAAAGGGGGGCTGTGGCAACAAAGGCAAAACAACAGGTATGTTGGCAGGAACAGTTCCCCATGGTCTGTCCCCAAAGGAGTGTGGGGGGAGACACAAGCAGTAGGACCACGTGCAGAGACCTCGTTCGGTCCCCCGCAGCCCAGATATGACATGTGGCCACAAGCGAGCATGCAGTGCCGCTGAAAGGCTCAAGGTGCCTGAGAAAGAAGTGGGGAAGTCTCCCCAGCTCCCATGTGGGAGGTGGGCGCAGACTTCTCAGTTGCACAGGCCGTAGTCCAAGAGTCAAGTAAGAAAGAAAAGGGCAGGTGCGGCTTCCCTCACAGGGTCCCACCCACAGTAGGACACAAGCGGAGATCCTCTGCTACTCCCTGGAGCTATGGAGGCGGACCTTCCTCACTGCTACTGCGTCCCTCTCTGGCCAGAGAGGCACTGAGGGGAAAAGAAACACGGGGTAACAAACACGCTGCTCGTACAGAGCACTCCACGAGCTGGTTGTTGGGGCAGAGGGGGACAGAAAATGAAGTGCTCCCCACGTGCCAAATGCACATACAAAGAGCATAAAACATGCGCTGAATCTGAAGAGGCAAAGAGCCTAAGCAGTGCTCCTTGGAGAACACTGGGGGCACCAGCAGGGGAACAAACGGCAGGCCAGCACATCAGGCAGTGCGAAGTAGTAGTCTCTCCTGCAGCCCAGTAGCCAGCAGGCCACACAACAAAGTAGGCAGTCCAAATGGTTCTTACTGGCAGTACAACTGTCACCTGGCCAGGTGCAACATGTAGAGCCAGCAGCGTCTGGTTCCAAGTCCGCCCAGTGTCTCAAGTCATGGGGCCAGAGCCCCTGTACTTATACTCAAAATGTCTTTGATGTAAAAGTAACTTCAGCCACCCCCATTCAATGCCAGCCCTGGCTCCAGACACACAGGTAGGTGGAGACAGCATTGTGAGAGGACAAGCACTGCCCTATTCAGGTATCACTGTCAACTCTTCCCACCACTCTAGCTCAAGAAGATCCATCAGCCGGGTGATGGGCTATCAGCATATGTGGGGCATACCTCAGCTCCCTTTGTGTGACTGTCTAGAGTGAATGCAAAAACAGACCCTGTCAGTGTAAACCAGATGTTGATTGGAGTCAGTCTGCAAAGCACAAAGAGTCATAAGCACATAGAAATGCATGCTTTCTAAAAGTGGCATTTCTAAAATAGTAATGAAAAATCCACCTTCACCAATAAGCAGGATTTGTCACCACTATTCCAGACATACTAAACATGGCAAAACTACTCCTTTCAAATCAGAAATTGGCACAGAACACCTATCAATGAATTCCCAATGCAAACCTACGAGAGGAGCAGCACTCACAGTAGTGAGAAACCAAATAGGCTGTTTGTCACTACCAGGACATGCCACACAGCAAAGGCACATGTCCTACCTTTTACCTACACAGCACCCTGCCCATAGGGCTACCTACTTCCTACCTTAGGAGTGACCTATATTTAGTAAAAAAGGGAGTCTCAGGCTTTGCAAGCAACTTTAAATGCCAAGTCACTGTGGCAGTAAACTGCGCACACAGGCCCTGCAGTGGCAGAGGCCTGAGACAGATTTGAAAGGCTACTTCTGTGGGTGGCACAAGCAGCGCTGCAGGCCCACTAGTAGCATTTATTTTACAGGCCCTGTGTATATAGGATACCACTGTACAAGGGCCTTACAAGTAAATTACAAATGCAAAACAGGTGTGGACTAATCATACCATGTTTCGAGGAGGGAGCACATGCACTTTAGCACTGAAAAGCAGTGGTAAAGTGTCTAAAGTCCTAAATCCAACAAAAAAGAAGGTCAGAAAAAATACAGGAGGATGGCAAAAAGATTGAGAACAACCCTTCAAAAAGGACCAGGTCCAACAGCTCTAATGTTGTGTTTTGTGATTTCCTTCTAGACATGGGAATAAAAGGACCTTGGGTGTGGGGCAGGATGTTCATCTCCTGGGCAGAATGCCCATGGGGGTTGTTCGCATCCCCACTGAGCTTCAAGGGGTAGCCTCAGGTCTATGCCCACCATCTTTCCAACTTCAAAGGCCTGCCAGGCCTCCCACTCAGAAAGGCAGCTCATATCTAGTCCTGCCTCCCCTTTGGCTCCAAACTGTCTCGGGGAACAACCCCAAGAAAGAGGGGAGGTTAGGAAAAGGTGGCATTCCCCCACCCACAGGCTGGTGCTGTGCATAAAAGTGCCACCTTCAGAACCTCTCATCAGAACACTCCTCGACCTGTGGAATATTCAGAAGAAGGACTGCCCTGCTGTCTGAAGAAGGAAGATAGGACCTTCTTGCCTTGATCCCAGGCTACCAGAAGTTACACCAATGATCAGTTTGCTGGCCTGCTGTTTGAGCTACAGGGACACAACAAACTTCCAGAGGCCTCTCCTGCAACTAACCAGCTGACCAGCATCAATTTGACCTGCCTGAGCCCTGCTGCTAGCCTCTGTTGGTGTGAGTCCTGATCGCCAAGAGGTGCCCCTCGAGGTCCTGGGCCTTTGGCTGGCATCAGTGATTACTCCTCCTGCCTCAAAGCCACAAGTTCTGAGCCTCAGCTGAAGATCCAGAAGTTTTTTGGCTCATCGTGATCATGAATGGACTCCTCACATCGCCCGACAACCATCTTCAACACCCTCCAATGCGAATCCCCAGCGATGACCTGCTCTTTGCATCCACTCTGACAACCAGCACCTACGGCATCAGTTCACATCAACCACTAACACGAAGCTCCAGTGACGACCAGCTCTTTATGCCGGCAATGGTCTCCGTGGGTCGACTGCCAAAATGAAGCTCCTCTACCCGCATGGACTTGGATTCAGAGAAGGTAAAACTCTACACCAGGAAAAACCTGGTCCCTGGATCTGACCCACGCTCCATCTCAATCAGCCTGAATGTGAGGCTTTGACCCGCTCCAACACGACTAATTAACTGCATTAGGCACTTTGTGTTTTTTGGTGCTGTTTTCACAAGAAACCTTAAAAATGCATAACTCTAGTTCTACTGATTGGATCTTTGTCATTTTCATGTCATTTTATTTATTAAAATTAACTCAATTTTTTAAATTGGTTTGGGATATTTCTTGTTTTGTGTTTTTGCTTTATTACTATCTGAAGGGTGCATACACACTGTCTTTGAGTTAAGCCTGACTGCTTTTGTGCCAAGCTACCATAGAGTTATGACCAGGTTAATTTAGTTACTTTTGTGGATCACCCCGAAAAGGATTGTGTTCATTATTTGAGTGGGGCTTCCTCCTCTCTCAACTAATAACCCAATTTCTTACACATGTGAAATAAAAATCACTAATCTCTGAAGTGCTCTCTGAGGGCTGGGCCATAGACCTTCAAAGACTTAACTGATTAATGATTTCTTTTCCTGATACATGCAAAATGAAATGCTTCTGTGCTGGAATGCATTGAATGGCATGACTGTCTGTGTCAAGCGATCAGCCCAGTTTTTGGGCACTTTCCCTGCATCTTAGAGGACAGTAAACACTTTGGCTATTTTATTTAATTTAAATCAACATTTTTCAACCATCTTGTTTGTACTCTAATCCCTCATTGTTTGTGAAATGCTCCAGTCCCACCTACATTCATCCTCCTTGCCCCCACTATATTTTCTGTATATGGATTCAGGAACTGCTCACAGTGTGTTGCTAGTGGGACAAACATTTTCAATGACAGCCAATAATATTGTTGTATATTGGGAACTGCTGAGTGCACCACAGGACAAACAACTGTTCAATCTAATTATGTTAATCTTTCAATCGTATTTGAGCTAAAAATGATTCTATTAATGTTTAAATATGCATACAAGTAATTCTTTAAAGTCTACCCAATATTTTTGTGACACACAAATATTGCTAGAATACTTAAAACATTTACAAAATAAATGACCTATTCTCAGTAAAGGTCGATTC
The DNA here is from genome assembly GCA_963921515.1 of Calotriton arnoldi. NCBI lineage: Eukaryota > Metazoa > Chordata > Amphibia > Caudata > Salamandridae > Calotriton > Calotriton arnoldi. Next base: position 798,691 of record CAWUFW010001614.1, on the reverse strand, counting down.
ATATTAAGGGCCGATTTATATGTTGACAGAGAGAGAAGTACGTCACAATGGCGACAGAGCGTACCCCACCAACATAATGGTCTGCCTGCCCAGTTTAATTTCAAAGTGTTTTATTGATTTTTATATACAAAGACATTAGCATTTCTGTTACAGGGTTGGCTATTCGTGGTTTGTATGGCAGTTTTGCAATCACTTCTAGACCAAAGTTTGCCTAACCCCACCTGCCGTGGCTTAGTGAGAGAAAGAAAGAAGGACGATAGAGGAGACTACTCTGTCTCTGCTGTGGTGAAACTAAACTGAAGGCCCAACAGAGTAAGAGTTGTTGGAGGTTTGGCTATATGTCCGCCCACCTAACTTAGATGGGCAGATATACAGCCATTTTTCAATGCCCATCACCGCTAGGAAAAACCTGGCGGTAAAGGGCACTCAAAAGTGCTCAGTGCCCTACTCGGCATGGGAGGAACTCCCATGGCAAGAGGGGCATTGTTTGTTTTTCTTTGAAAATAAAAAATACTGTAAGTTTGACATATGACTCCATCATACTTACAATGCATTGGAAGGGACTGCTGTGACAGCAGTTTCTGTCAATGCTTGAAATGTCTGCTGGCCCAGTGGACCTTTCAAAATTAGGCAGGCAAAGCCTCCGTCAGGGCAATGGAGTAATTTACTCCGTCACCCTAGTGGAGGGCTGGCTGTATGCCAAATATTAAACTAGACCCTAGTCTACAAGAAAATGAGGCAGCACGGCACCGCAAGCCATTTAGCTGCGCGTGCTTCTTCATTTTCAAAGGACAGGGATGCGTTGTATTAACAACAATACGACACAACCCTGTGCTTTCCCCTGTGCTGGCACACAATTAGCTGCCGTGCTCCAGCGCAGGCACCCTTGCATCATTTTGTAAGGGTGCCTGCGCTGCGGGGATGATTGTTTTTGTGCAGGAAGGGACACCTTCCTGCACTTTCATCTTCCTATGTGTGCTGCCGAATGCAGCACGCATAGAAAGAAGAAAAAACGAAGAGAAATAAAAGTATTTCTCCTCGTTGCGCTATTCCTACACCTCCCATGGGGAGGCGTAGGATTCTGATGCATTCCCACGCATTCCCAGTTTTACGAAAAGTTGTAAATCTGGTAATGCGTCAAGTTCCATGGATGTTGCATGGTTACACCCACAGCAACACCCATGAAAAGCCCTTTTCACGCATAGTAATACGTGAAAGGGCCTCATATTTACAAGGCCATAAAAAGTCACGCAGGGTGACTTTACGTGGCCTTGTAAATATGGGCAAGCCCATTGCGCCGTCGGTGCTTCAAAATAAGTGACGCACCAGCAGCACAATAGGTTTGTAAATAAGCCCCTAAATTTTGTGCAATTATGTTCACCATTTGTTGCTGCTGTGGGGAACAAAAACTCCCAGCACCATTACAGGACGTATTAGTTCAATAGACATTTACAGTTCTGAGGCAAGACATTGGAAGGGATGTGTAACCAAATTTATGGTTTACTGCCAATTCAGTTGTAGTGGCGCTGGGAGCAGGGTGTGGGGCAAATTGAAAGAATCCCTGTGCAAGACCAATGCCCATGCTCAGTGACTTTTGACCCCTTACCCAGAGCCCACTGTGCTTATCCAAAGGTCATGTGCTGCAGAGTCTGATGTCCGGTATACTGTGTGAAGGGAAGAACCATGCCAAGAGAACTCTTTGTCCAGGAGACCAAGTATATCTTTCGAAAACAAAAATAAAATCACCTACAATACTTTATTAATTGGAAGTTGCATTTATTGTAATGCTAAGAATATTTAAACACCGATAATCAATAAAATGAAATGATAAAAAGTGAAAAGAAGACTTTTAATTTGAGTATTGAATAAAATCTCCCAGGCATTGTAAAATCATTGAGGAATTTTCACACCCATATTTTTGTATAGACCGGAGATGTATGGAGTCATTGCTAAGTCACAGTAATCGGAGATGTATGGAGTCATTGCTAAGTCACAGTAATCAAAAGTGCAATGAAGAGGAAAGTGCTGATTTTCAATATTGCTCATGGATTCAGAAAAACGTCATTATTCTCGAGCACCACTTTGACAAGGCAAAGATGGACGTTTTATGTCCAGCTAAAGAGACTAGGGGGCATATTCTCAAGGACTCATCGCCGAATTAGCGGCACTTTTCCGCCACAAAAGTGGCGATAGATTTATCGCTCTATTCACAAGCCTGCGTTAACAGCCGACATCGTCAGTTTACCAGCGATAGCTGCCGCTAAAAACATCGCCAAGGCTGACAGCGACAACTAACGCTAATCATATTCAGAGTAGGCGTTCCCGTGCAAATACTCATGATAACACCACTTCGCGATATTCTCAACGACCAGCCAGATTGGCGATGCGGTCCAAAAACAGGCGATAAGGCACGTTAGCAGCAGGGACTTAAGACCTGCTTTTTTCTGGTCTTAAGTAGGACGAAAACCTGCAGTAGAAAGGGAGCCCAGCCCAGAGCCACATCTGAAGACCAACAGATGCCATGGAGCTACTAATCATGCAGCTTAGAGACCCAAGAGGGCCACAACACCCACCGCCACCACCCCCAGGACCACTCCCACCCCCAGAACCACCCCCCACCCGGACTGCCACAGAGGCAGCGCAGAACAAGACAGTGGACTTTCCGAAAACGCACCAGCCTCAGAGACTTAACGCCAGAGGATGTCATTGCCCACTACAGGCTCAAAAGGACAACCATCCTCCGCATCCTGACCCACATTGCCCACAGGCTGACGATACCAACACAGCGGACAACCAACATCCCTCCGCAGAAAAAGCTACTGGCTGTGCTGCACTTGTTGGCCTCTGGTACCTTCCAACCAACAACTGCCAGAGTTGGAGGAGTCTCACAGCCAGCCCTATCAAAGTTCCTCACACCTGTCTTGGATGCCATCATCAGCTTGATACCCCAGCACCTTCACTTCCCCCACACTGCACAGGAACAGCTGGAGGCCAAGCAAGGCTTCTACGCCATAGCTGGCTTCCCGCACGTGTTGGGGGCAATTGACTGTACACATGTCCTACTTGTGACCCCTGCCGACACTGCACACAATTACCGCAACAGAAAGCACACGCATTCCATCAATGTGCAGGCAATAGTGGACCACCGGGGACTGTTCACCAATGTCGTCGCCAACTTCCCAGGCAGTGTGCATGATTCCTACTTCTTCCGACAGTCCATCATCAACCAGCGCTTTCAGGATGGCACCTATGGAAATGCACTGCTCGTTGGTAAGTACCAACGGAACACACCACACACCTCAACTCCACAATCATAGAACTCACAACTGTGGGAATGCACACGAAACAAAATCACATACAACATGCCAACCAACATGCCCACCTACCAGACACGACAACACAAGTAACTGTGGTAACAGGGGCCAGACATGTAGACAAACCATCCACAAAGGCATAGCCCCCTGCCACACAATTGCAGAATGTGGGGAGAGGTGGGAACCAAGAATGTGCGAAGGAGGCAATGGACCCATTAATAAGAATGTACACAATGCCAAGTGTGGCAGTGATGTGCTGGACAGTCTTGAGTATGCAGAGCACAGACATGTCCATGTGGACATATACTGCTGGTGTTTGTAGTGTTGTGGACAGTGGACGCAACCATGTTACCTCAGGCAGTGGGGAAGACCTTGGACATGTAGCTATGTAGCCCCCCCTGTAAGCGTAAGCGTAGTGGGCTGGGCCGGCGTACGCCAGTCCAGCGTAGGAGTGTGAATAAATAGCCCGGGGCTCTGGGCGTGGTTCACTTCCGGGATGGCCACCAAAGTAACTACTGCGTGCGTCTCTGTGTCCGCCATATCCTGACCTTAGGCCTACACACACGTGGCCGCCCACCTTCAATGGCCAAATTTACACGGGCGACGAGGTGGCTATGTCACACGCCACCCGGCGCACATCTCGTCATCGCCTGCAGGGGCGTGTAATCCAGGGCGGCGCCCCTCACTCTGCCACGAGGCCGCCACCATGACCGGTGGTGCTTGCGCGATCCTGTGCGCCTGCTACACCCCAGCCCCCTGGTTCCCAGACCCGTCCGGCGCCCAGCGGTGATTGTCTGCCCCTGTGCACCCAGGCCTCACTGCTCACCTGCCGCCACCGGCGTGTCTCCAAGAGGGCCCACCACGTGCCGGTGCAATCTTCAAACCCGATGCCCGCGAGCGTGGCAGCCTCCTCAGCCGATCGCTGGCTTCCGCGCAACAGGCCCCCAGCGCACCCTGCGGCACCACACCGCGAAGTTCTGTGTATGCTGACTGCTCCCTCCGGCCTACACTGCGGTCCAGCAGGTCTCAGACAAATCCATTCCAGTCCGTCCCCCATGCCTATGGCATCATCGCAGGCTGCACACCCGCTCAGCTCTTCAGGTGGGACTACCTCAGTGCACCGCAAGTCATCGTCACATGGCGGTGGGCCCGTGCCGGATGCAGTGCCTCAGGTGCCACTACCTCTGTGCACCACAAGTCACCGTCCAGCCTCCAGGCCTACTGCATCATCGAAGGCTGCACACCCGCTCAGCTCTTCAGGTGGGCCTACCTCAGTGCACCACACGTCATCGTCCCGTGGGGCTACCCCACAAGTCCGCCTCCAGCAGCCAACAGCATGTCCTCTGTAACGCCACTGGAGCCCTTCGCAGTCACGGGGCCACCCCCGTCCCAGGCAGGCCGCTGGAAAGCCTGGGTGGAATGACTGGAGACGTACTCCGAAGCGCACGACATCCCAGCACCACAGCGGTGGCCCACGCGTAGGCGTGTGAGTAGTGTGAAGAAATGGCCCGGGGCTCTGGGCGTCGTTCAGTTCTGGGCTCTGGGCGTGGTTCAGCTCCGGGCTGGCCACAAAAGTAACTATGGCGTATGTCTCTGTTGTAGTGTCGGCGCCACCCGGCCCTTAATCGACAATGTTGCAATGTAGCATGCACCCGGAGGGCGGGCTCACCCGAATGGATAAATAAAGGAGCGCAGACCGCTCGGGGTCTTGGCTCATACATGCCAACTGTTGTGTGTGTATCTTCATTGCCGCAGCATAAGCCAAATGCCTAGCCTCAATCGCAGCGCGAGTTCAGCCAGGCCTGAACTCCACATCTGTGTCCGCCCTATCCTTACCATAGGCCTACACACACATGGCCGCCCACCTTCAACGGCCAACATTACAGTGTTGTTGTCAGGCTAGCGGACATGCGCAGACAGGCATGACAATGGTGTGCCATAGGAGTGCAAGTGATGCAACCACGCAGCGCAGACAAGTAAATAGGCTCGGGTGAGGGAGGAGCAGCTGTGAGGCTACGTAATACACATTGATCCCACACATTTGCCAGAAGCAATACATGGCAAACATGAATCCCAACGTCACACAAATCACACACCACAAACTTGTAAGTCTGCCAACACAGCATGCAGAACCACCAATTTACACTAATCTCACTTACCTCTCACAGGTGATCAAGGATATGCACTCTGCCCGTGGATGATAACACCCCTCCGAGCCCCGAACACCCCGGCCCAGAGGCAGTACAATGTGGGCCACAAACACACCAGGGGCATTGTTGAGCGCACATTTGGCGTATTAAAGTCACGTTTCAGGTGCCTGGACATCACAGGTGAAAGACTCCTGTACAGCCCAGAAATAGTGTGCAAGATGATCATTGCATGTTGTGTATTGCACAACATATGTGTACGCACCAATGCCCCATGGATCCAAGTGCCAGATGCACCGGATGAGGAAGATGAGGCAGGTGGACCACACCCCACTGCAGCTGCAGCAGGAATAGTCTTAAGGGACACAATCATTAACAATTTCTTCGCATGAGCACGTCACATTGTGACTGTCCTTAGCAATCATGGAACAGTACAAAATGACCACATGAACAGCATGTGCAAATAAATTCATTGCAACACACATTCCCTGTGTGCATGTCAGTCCTCTGCATTAGCACATCACTCTGACAAGTGTAAGTGCAACATTAAGTGCTAACAATCTCACAAATAGCAAATAGATGGTGGGTGTGTCACCTCTGTACAGAGAGGCTGTTCAGGGTGTCACGTATTCGGAATGCCATTTCAGGGTGTCAAATGTAGTACGTAATCCCACTCATCAGCGTATCACATGTGTACAAAAACATGACATGAAGGCTGTCATTGGTGTTCAAAAAAAGACATTTTGTCATTTGGGGTCAAATATGAACTTGCGGGTGTCATTCGGGGTCAAATATGAACCACCCTGATGCAGAGATGCACCCTGTGACTCAAGTCCCACAACATGAGCAACATGGACGTAAGGGGGATGGGGGCACAGTGATCACCTCAGCAACATGGGAGATGCACACCAGCCAAAAAGCCAGCAGGAATACCTTGCGTGGAACACACCAAGGTGTCCCCTGGACATATGTGCCATATACAGATCACATGTGTACACGGACGTCATCCATCAATAGTAGTGAACAGTGTCAGCTAATAGGTGCAAGGTGAGAAGTCACGCGCCTCCTCACAGCTACCTGTACCCATCACTGTCAAACTGCAGCAAAACACCACTGCTACATCAGAGCATGCATAATTGACCATGAGGGCACGTACATGGCTGGTAAGGGTTCAACCGTGCCAGAAGGCGAAGCAGTGACATCCCCCCCCCAAAATCCACATCACATTTCCAGAATGCAAGCAGATGACAAACTCACATTAGGGATGAAAGCTCCTTTGTCTGAACTAGAAGGCGGTAGCACATCTGCACCTCCGACCTTGGAATTGCATGCTCCCGGCACCCCCTGAGAGATACCATAGCAGCTGATGACGCCTCACACACTACGCACAGCGCTAACCAAAGACCAACGTATACACACCCCACCCACAGAAGTCCTTGCTCGCAGTTCTCTTGCATGGAATGACCTTCACACTTACGCACAGACCATCCCAGGAGTCCAACCGCTGCACACTCAAACAAATCATTGCTCCGAGCTGTGGCATCCACATAACTTTGACTTTTTTACACACAGCCCTATTTCCTACATTGACGTGGGGCTAAGTTGGGAGAATTGCGAGATTGTTGTTTAGGAGCAATGAGGCCACAGCTAGTTCACACATTCCCAGTCATCTCACTGCCTATATGGGTCACGGTCAAACATGTGCATTGATATCAGTTCCCAGGGAGTACCTTTTTTTGGAATCACTGCCCCTACATTCATCCATACTTTCATACTTGCTTGATCATAGACATGACACATCTGTGTGAATTAGAATGTTTTAATCACATTCGGTAGAGTGTTGAGGCTGGACCAGTACATGGCCATGCAAACCCCACTTTACATTGTTGCCCCATGGAGGGCCAGCCGGAGTCCTTTAGGGATTGACAAGTTCATCGGAAGAGAAAGTGTTTAGTCCGCAGTCTGATTGCTGTGTCATTGGTAACCAAACCAAATATGGCAGTCCATGTCGAGGGCCAAGGTGAATGTCGCAGAGTGTATCGGGGGACAGTAGAAGGTGTCCAGGGCATGATGCAGAGGGCAGAACCAAGCTGAAACAGGCCATATGGCGGAGATGTATGCTACCGCTTCCTTCTTACCACAAAGGCAGAATCATCCACATCATCGTCCTCTGATGTGTGATGTGCCTCACATGTGGGTGGTGGTGTTTTGTCTGCAGCACTGTGTGGCACTGACACATCAGGGGCCGACGGTGGAATGTCTGCCGCACTGTGTGGCAGTGACACATCAGGGGCCGGAGGTGGATTGTCTGCTGCACTGTCAGGCACTGACACATCATGGGTGGAGATGTGGATGGAGTAGTAGCAGCAGCATTCATCTGCGCCAGGCCTTGTGGCAGCAATGCCATGATGAGGATCTGCAGGCCATGGAAGATCCCAGCTACATCTCGCTGGTGTGCAGGCGTGGCAGCCATTCTTTCCGCCTGCATCCGCTCCATGTTCTCCATGATCCTCCGCATGTGTCCCAACTCCCGGCTGGCATCGCTGGAGCCACTCTGACTAGACAGTTGTTCTTGTCTCAGAGTCATGACTCCAGCAATGTCAGCCATGGCTTGTTGGAGAGCATGGAGCGGACTGTGGGTATCCGTTAGGGACTGTAAGTGGTCCCTGATGGGACTTAGACACCCATGTATGGCAACTAGTTTGGCTGCCATGAGGTCGAACCCCACCCGCACCTGATCTGCCATCTCCTTCTGGCCCTCTAATACACGGCGTTGGAATACCATGTGTTTTGGTCGTGGGGGTCCTGGGAGACAGACGTGGTGGTGGGTGTTTCCTGCTGTATGGTCTGTGCAGGGGGTGGGGTCTCCTCAATGCAGCTGGGCTGCCCTGCTCCTGGGGGTGAGGTTCTGAGGGTGTCCATGAGCTGTTGGAGGGCGTCGGTGTCGATGGTGTGGAGGTCCTCTTCATCATCAGTGAAGAGTTGTACGGTCTGCTCTGCAGGTGGTGTTGATTCTCGCTCTGCAATGTAAAGGGGAGATGCAGTTTAACACTGTGTTCCATGTATGTTCACGCATTGGACAAGTTTACAAACAGACTGCATGACTATGTACATTGTGACTGTTTGGGAGGAGATGCCTATTTGATGCGGGACAGTGGACATTTCTACACCATCAGGGATGTGGGGTTGTACTTGTACATTATCATCTCACAGTTTCCTGCTATGCCAAATGTGATTGGCCAGTTTCTACACACAAGGGGCAGCAGTTGTGTCCTCTGTTCTGTTGTGAAAGTGTTGCAGTTTGTACCACATTGTTGTCAATGTTGATGTGCTCTGATTCTTATGTGTGTGTGCTGCATTGTGGGAGAGTCGCCCCTGCAGCTCTGATTTTGCTATCCCTTTCAGGCGGTGTGCCTTTCACTTCTGTGCTTATACAGTGCTGAGATGTTGCAGACTTGGGTAAATTGGGCTCTTGGTGGGAGTTGGGACTCTTGGGCATGGTTTGCCCGCAGATGTCTTGTTGACGTCAGGGGTTGTTTGTGCACGTGGATGTGTCAGAGTGTGACCTGCTCCTTTACGGATGTGGTCCATACTCAGCCACCTCAGTGTTGTGGCGTGCACCATGTCATGATAATTGAAATGCAGCCATGCTAATCGTCATGCAGTGTCACTTGCATTGTCAGTGTGGCTCATGGACCCGCAGCTTTGCTGGGTTCAGCACATGTGCATGGGTTTGTTGTGAGATTAGTGATGTGTGGGGAGGGCCCCCTCTGTGCACATTGTCGACGGGGGCCTACTTGCTGTTTCTATGTGTGCTGCAGTATGCCAAGGAGATCAGGGACATGATCCAGAGTCATTGTGGGTGTGCACTGTGCTATACTTAATTGTGCATGTGTGCCATTGTGCCCATCTCCCCCCGTCCCCCCAGTCCCTGGTCGTTACTCACCCTGTTGCTGTTGGGTCAGGTCATGTTGAGCAGTGTCCGGTACCCCAACTCCTGCCACCGTCTCCCCACTGATGACTGTGGACACCATTTCCTCCATCTCATCCAGCTCCTGCTGTGGCGCTGGACTCCCTTCTCCAGTCTGCATTGCGGCTTTCCGGTTGTTAGCGAGTTTCAGCTTGGTTTTGTGCTTCACATCATTCCAGCGCTTCTTGCAGTTGTCCACTTCCCTTCTCTTCACTCCGACTGCATTCACCTTGGCCAAGATGGACTGCCATATTGCATTTTTAGTTGCCAATGACACAGTGGAGGTGATGAACAGTTGTTGGTGGTGTTCTATCACCTCCATAATCAGGATCTTGTTTTCCTGCTGACTGAATCGCGGGTTCCTCTACTTCTTCTCCTTGCCCTTCTCCTTCCCCGAGGTCCCGTGCTGGTCCTCCGGGGGGTTTGTCTGGTTCTGGTTGGCCTCTGTAATTGCTCCAGCTTCCTCCATGGCGCTTCTCAGTTGTTTGGGTTTTGTGTTTTTTTCTTTTTTTTTTTGCAGCTTGTATGGTGATTTTACCCGCCTGACGTGGGAATAGCAAGTCTGGTGCTGCTTATCGCTGATGTTTTTATCGCTGTTAGGTCCATCGCAACTTTTTTCATGTTCGGGTTTCCTTTTTTATCGGCGTCCCGGTAATTTTAACGCGGACATTTGATGCGTTATCGGGACACTATCGCCTGTTGCCGGCGTGTTGAGAATACGCCGTTAACACAGCGTTATTTTCCCGCGATAGACGGCGTTATGTAAAATTGCGTTAACCTAGGTTGGCGATAATTATCGCCCGTTCTTGAGAATATCCCCCTGGGTGCCGTAGCCCGTCATAAAGTCACGGTATTATTTACTAATCGCCCTCCTGCATTCATTTGTTTTACTTTGCTGTAATGATAACATCAGGCAGTAAAGATGTGAACATACTTATCCCTCATTCTGAGTTCATGGTTAAATTCCGATCCCTTTGCAAACAAAAGGGGCGTGGCCTCTATTAACGTGAAAGCGCAGCATGGGGCGCTTGTAAACAACAAGCATTTGCAATGCAATAGATCTTGCATTTTAGAAACTTTGACCGATTGGTATTGTAAATGACAATGCCTTTTATTATTGCAGGTTTTTTTAAACACATACATAAAAGGCATTGTCATATACAATGCCAATCGCTCAAAATCTTGCAATTGCGAGACTTATTGCATTGCAAATGCTTGTTCCACTTGCCATCTGTTAACAGCAAATAATTCAATTAGCCGTGGGAATGTGCCCCGCAAGTTCACTTTCGATTCAAACTTCCCAAAATCTAAAACACACATTGAAAAAAGTGAACATGTGTGCACTAGCATTAGTGCCAGATGCAGAGACAGTTGGGATCCAGCCCTCATCCAATCCCCAGTCTTATGTTGAGAACATTTAATAACCACACTAAATCATTCACTATATTTGGTCTCAAATGATCACTATACTGTGTTTCATCAACAACACAAATATCCTTCAGTTGCTGGTCACAATGAATATCAATTCAAACTAAATCATCTATTATGCTATAGTTGTTTTCGATGCCTTTCACGTTCACCACTTATGAAAAGATCAGAAAATTAGGTTTTCATATGATTCTCTTGTGTAAGCGTGAAGCTTACCTTTGCTAATACAAGCTGTTCAGCAAATGGACTCTCAGCTTCCATCTTGTTGCAGACCAAGAAGTTGCTTCTTTGTTAGATTTTCAATCTTGGATAGCTGTGACACCACCATGATAAACACACACACAGTTACTAAACACCTCCTTAATTAAATCCAGCCTTCTGGCCTGTGCCAGTGCTTGTTTTCCCTGAAGACATATGATCCAACTGAGAAGGGAAGAATGTTAGGTTTCAGAGTATTAGCTCCATGATCATTCAGGACTGCATTTACCCTGGGTGCAGTATCAAAAAGCTGCAGAACAATTCAATTCAATTAAACACTCACTGAACATTTTACCAAAAAGAGTAGGATTTCTGGAGGGCAGGAAAGACTGCTGGTGACATGTACTGCATAAGTGGACGATGGCAGGGCTACAGTGTAGTGACTAGCAGCTCTAAGTGGCCTGTTGTTGACGTAGGCCCATTTTAGTGTATTTCTTTTTTTTAATTCACCAGATTTGCAGGTCACTTAAAACTCATAACACGATAATGTATTAACTCTGTGTGCCTACAGGCCTGAAGTATGATTCACAGAGTTGCGCTTACATGCTACAGGCAGGATCTACTGGACTGAAAGTCAATTTTACTGGACAGGTTGCTTTTGGGTAAATTAAGTAAATACTAAAAGAAATTCACTCAGATGTTCAGTCTATGTTCAAAGGAGAAAAAAAAACAGAGCTTTTCTGCATTCTAATTTTCATAAATTTAGTCTGACTTATTAAACAATACATTGTCACATAGTTCTTTGAACCTTCTGATTTTAGTTAAGTGCATGTTGGAGTTGTGATTTGCCCTGAATTTCTAAATAACACTCGGGCCTTTTTGGCTGCTGAAGGAGGTTTTTGATTACACAGCAGTCCTTTGCCTTGGGGAAAGGCTGTCTTTTTGTTCTTTTTATATAGCAAAGCATAGTTTATATTCTAGTCTCAATGGGATAATATGATTGGCACTACAGTACTTAGATTATTTTCCCAACAAACCAGTTTTAGAGCTTTAACAGAGGTCATAATTTTTTAAAGAGATTATTTTCTATTACAGATTTATCTACAGCCGGCAACACGGGTAGAATGCTGAAAAAAATTAGAGGAAATACAATTCAAAGTGCTATAGAACTTAGTTAAAAATCTGCATTACTGCAATGAAGAGTAAAGATTGATTTCATATTTCTGGAGGTATTTGAAAAGCTCCAGTTGCAAGAATGCTATGCACTCAGTATGCCGCTCAGCCTGCTGCTGAACCTTGCAACATGAAAGTCCCAGATTTACAAAGGAGGGTTGTGAGGAGATGGATTACTAGTTGGGGTGGATACTAGTTGGGATGGATACTAGTTGGGGTGGATACTAGTTGACCACAAGTAATAATGGGCCGAATTTAGATCTTGGCGGGTGGGTTACTCCATCACAACCGTGACAGAAATCTCGTCCGCTGAAATGTAATTCCCATTATATCCTATGGGATTTCAATTTCGGCGCACGGGATATCTGTCACAGTTGTGACGGAGTAACCCATCTGCCAAGCTCTAAATCAGGCCTAATGTCACTATTCCTGTTAGGTCCAGCAAAGGTTGCAGTAATTTAAAACCGAGCTCAATCTGTGGTAGCTAAGCATTTAGAAGTACCAAAACAGTTAAAAAGCCATAAGCATAACACAATAAAAATCCCTCTCCAATGTTCCACAATAGAGAATATTCTAATGAACAGAATGACACCATCACCAATAATTGGAACCAGAAATATGAATTTTCAACATTTTAGTTAAAAATAGCAGCACTGAGGCCTTGGTTTGCCACAGTGTGCAGAGTCAAAAAACCAGCAGCATGAGTCCAGAAAAAATGGAGGGGAGCATACAAATGGAGGCAAGGATATTGTGATGTGAGAGTGCCAAGGGCCAGGAATTGGTACCCATCATCCATATCAGTGGAGGACTAGGTGCCTTATGGCATCATTACAACCATTGCAACCCATTAAAGGAGGTGATCTGAAAGAGTCTCAGAGAACGGGCCAGAGAAGACTATTCCCTCGGAAGTGCATGCTGTAATGGATAAAGGTCTGACTGCACTAAATGAGCACATACATAAAGGGCTCAACAAGAGAATTAGGGTTAGCTAATGACACACACGTGCCTTGTGCATTTCCCTGTGCCTGTACCTCCTCGGCCAAATTAGGGCAATGGAGAGTAGAAGTGTTCATATCTGGGAGTGCATTCTTTTGTCATTTAGGAATCTCACTCAGTAATTTGCTGACAATACTCACTGAAAAGCCATTTGCAGAGTTTGCCAGTGTGTGCAGCCTAAGATACACAAATGCAAATGCAATTTGTTGATAGGAGTTAGGTTTTTGAGCACTCCTATTCCTTAATTGTATGTTGTTGGAAAATGGCCCCCTCTGAAGGGTCACACCAAAAGGTTTGCCTTCCTCCTCCTGTTTTCATGACTTTCTTTTTGTTGGCTTCCAGACTCTGAGCACTTTACCACTGCTGACCAGTGCTAAAGTGCATGTGCATCTCCCCTAAACATGGTAACATTGGTGTATACACAATTGACATATTTAGTGTACTTGTAAGTCACTTGTAAAGTGGTATACCATATACCCAGGGCCTGTAACCTAAATGCTACTAGTGGACTTGCAGCACTGATTGTGCCACCCATACATGTAGCCTTTCAAACCAGTCCCAGGCTGCCACTGCAGTGCCTGTGTGTGCAGTTTACTGCCACATTGACTTGCTATTTAAAGCTACTTGCCAAGCCTTAAACATCCCTTTTGTTACACATAAGTCGTCCCTAAGGTAAGCCCTAGGTAGCTCATAGGGCAGGGTGCAGTGGAAGTCAAAAGTAGGACATATGTACTGTTAAGTTTTGCATGTCCTTGTAGTGACAAACACCCAAATTTGATGTTGACTACTGTGAGGCCTACTCCTCTCGTAAGGTAGCAATGGGAATACCTTAAAACACTTTTATGCTGTACTTGCTGATCAGAAAGGAGTAGCTGCATCATGTGTTATATCTTTGGAATGGGAATGATAAATCCTCTTTAATGGTAAAGTTGAATTTAAGATTACTAATTTAGAAATTCCACTTTTAGAAAGGGGGCACTTCTCTACTCCTACTGCTCTGTGTGCCTGCAGTCTGTCTCCAAAACACGTCTGGGGTGGTTGACAGCTACACTTTGTGCATTCCCTCTAGACAGCCACAAACACAAGAAGGGTGGGTGTGGCAGAGAACTCATCTGTATTCATATAGTTCTTCCTGGGCAGGAAGAGGGAGGGGAGCTGACACTTACTCCTGATTTGGCAATGTCCTGTTTCCCACACAAAGGGCTGATTACCCCCCAAAGATAGCCTGGCAGACATGGCTGGGATAAAAGGGAACCTGTGCACTTCAAGGGCTTGCTTTGAAGTCATCCCCACTTCAAAGGCACAACTGGGTATAAGTACTGGGGCTTTGACCCTACCAAGACAGTACGCTACTGGAACTGTGAAGAACTCTGCCAGTAGTAAAGGCTGCTGTGCCACAAGGATTGTCTTCTTCCCCAACTGCTGCTCTGAAAGAACTGCTTTCTGCTTTGCTGAGCTGCCCTGCTGCCTGCTGATCTCTGCCCTGCTGACGACAAAGACCGGACCCATCTCACTTGAACCCAGAGTTACTCCAAGGGCTTGCTGACTTGCCCCCAGTTTATGAAGTCTCAGGGCCATCAAGGACTTCCTACAACTCTGCTGTTGCTGCTGGACTCTGCTATCTGTGTGTCCTACCCTGCCTGAGATTCCAATCCAGTCCTGAGCCTTGGAAGTGGGTTCTGCAGCTGTTTTGCTTCAAAATCGAGGTAGTGACAACTTTGTGCTGATTAGAACCGAAACAGTGCCCTTTGACGCCGACGCAGTGCCATTCCGAGGACATCCCTACACAGCTCGACAACAATGCAGGACCCGGCTGTGAGGTTTGATGATGACACAGCGCCTGTATCATAATGTGTTTGACGTCGACGCAGGACCTGACTGCAAGGCACTTCAACTAAACTGCGTGAATCGTAACCACCACATCGAGTCTTCGACGCCAACCCTTGCTCTATCCAAGGTACTTTGTCTGCAAGCCCTTTGTGGGTCCTGTAGCTGGCCTGCCCTCCATCATGGTCGGCCTGAACTTTGGATTTGCCTCAGTCCAGCGGGACCTCAAGTAGCCCCTTAGCTCTATTGACATCTAAGCACTACTTTTTGATTTATTCTTTAAAAATTCTACTTATTGGATTTTTGTAGTTTTGGTCATGTTTTACTCAGAAAAATATAATTTATTTTCCTATACCTGTGTGGAGTATTTTTCTGGGCCTGATTCACAGAACTAACTTACGTCAAAACGTAAACGTAAATGTAAAGTTAGTACTTTTTAGGTATTCACAGAATACACTTACTCATTTTAGTATTCACAGAATGAACTTACTCATTTCGGTATTCACAGAAGTTAGTAGTCCTAACTTTAGGACTACTAACTTCTGTGAATACCGAAATGAGTAAGTTCATTCTGTGAATACCAAAATGAGTAAGTGTATTCTGTGAATACCTAAAAAGTACTAACTTTACGTTTACGTTTACGTTTTTGACGTAAGTTAGTTCTGTGAATCAGGCCCGCTGTGTTTTTATTATGTTACTGTGTGTGTGTTGTACAAATACTTTACACATTGCCTCTTTAGATAAGCTTGACTGCTCTGTTCCACGCTACGAGAGTTTGAGCAAAGGTTATCTTTTAGTGTGTATCAGGTGATGGCTATGCCACAATGTTCGCACATCTATACAACCATGAAGCAGTCCAGGAAGGATTATACCAACAAAGAAATAGTTTTTTTGGAGGTGGCTCTCTCCTGGTATACACACCCTCCCACCTAGGGTGAGAAGTTCAGCCCAAAGAAACCATCAGGCTGAAAAATTTACAGACAAAAAATACCAGAGCACCCAAAAGAAGTCCACAGTTTACTGTAAATCTGAACCAATAAAGGACTTTAGAGTCCAATGGTATGTTGTTTAGTGTAGGTTCTTCATATTCATTGCCTTTGTAGGGCAAGGTATGACATCAAAGATACAGAGGCAGCCGACACGTGTTTTGTTATAGAGACTTTGGATTCTTTAAAGTGCCCAAAGTCCATAGAGTGATCTGTTCACATCTGCAGTGTAGGGATATTGTTGTCAGGCTAAAATTCGTAACAGTCTCTAAAGGCATAGCTCCCCATGTAGGGATGTTTGAGCCCTTCCAAAATATATGGCACTGGCTTCCCCACTCCCTCTGGAGTACAGTAGAGGGCGGATATGTTGGGGACCCTGGAAGAGTGGGTTTCTCCCCTGCATCTTGCCTCTACTCATCAGCACCAACATTCAGGCACACACGCGACACTTGCCACGCATCAGAATCCTACTCCTGCTAACTCCTGGCTCCCACCCACCAAATTCGCATGGACACAACCCCCCTGTGCCGGCAGCTACATCTACGCCGATATCTCCCCCTATTCTCCTGCAGCACAGTGCGCCTGGGTCCTGCCTGGGGATCACGTGGTCCCTCTCTGAGCCTCCTCAAAGCGTCATCATTCCAAACCTGGAACCACCACCAACCATGGGCAGGCTGTGATCCACTGCCTCCGGCAACCCACAGACTCCCCCAAACCCTATGGTCCCAGACACCACAATGCTGGAAGACACACCATCCCTATCTACACTGGATAAACTAGACAGAGTGCTAGCGGCCATAAGCATTCCCAAGCCACTATGGAATCCAGATTCGTATCCCTGACCGCAGAACTCAGCTATTTACTCGACGACCATTGCAAGCTTGCGGACAAGGACTTTGAAGGCGAGAAAACCCTAGCCACCCTACAATCACGCACAACAGATAACCAATCAATGCTCCGGGACTTACAGGACCGAGTTCAGCACCTTGAAAGCAGGGCGGATGACCAAGAGGGGCACTCCCGCAAGAGCAATATCCGCCTTCTGGGACTCCCAGAGGGGATTGAGGGGACGGACCCCTCGCCTACCTAGAGACTTGGTATAAAACATTCACTCCAACATCGGACCTCACCCCTTCTGTGCTTTGGAATTGGCGCACCGTGTCCCAGCCAGGCGCCCACCGCCAGGATCCTCTTCCCACCCCATGCTGGCAAAACTCTTGCACTTTAAAGACTGCTATGCCATCCTCCGAGTGGCCAGGCAGAGGGGGCCCCCTCCGGGTAGAAGACAAGACCATCATGCAGTTTCCCGACTACAGTCGTGAAGTCCAGAGTCAGCTCTCCTCTTTCCTGGAGGTAAAGCGGCACCTCCGTCAATAAGGGGTGGATTATGCGCTGCTCTTCCCAGCCCATCTCAAGTTAATATCCAATGACGCTACCCTCTTCTACACCGACCTTAAAGACGCCTGGGACTGGGCCGACGAGCATCAAGCCACTCAAGCAGAGGACCAGGACAAATCAGCATGGGTAATCCCTAAGCTGCGCCGCCGATGACAGGGTAAACTATGCATGAGGCTGCCAACCCAGCTGCCCTCAACCAACCCCCATAATCTGGAGCAGCTAATTGCAGACAGCTGGCAAGCTCTATAAGCTGCAGCTGACCTGGGCCCTACTACCACAGACACAGACGACAAGAGGGGTCCCACACATTTTCTCCTCAGAAGATGGCACTCTCCAATCTGAAGATTCTCACACTGGATCACAGACCCCCCCCCACCGGTGACACCACAAATGGCAGACACCTTTTTCTGAACCTTATGCACCCAGAACAATATGGCAGACTACTGTGTCCTGGTGATCTGCATCAGTTAGAAGCCCAGTCCTACATGCTCTCCAGCCGATGCATGGGTTTTTCTTCACCTGCCCACCCCACTTGAGCCCCCTCCCCTGCCTCGCACCCCTCCCTCTCCATGTGAGGTGCCCACCCTGGTGCTTATTCCGTGAGGGGCCCTGGCATGGATTGCCAAGTCCGCTGAAACCTCCCACTGACACAGGCGCATTTCGCTCTTTGACACTGTATGGGCAACATGGCTGCACTACTCCATACCCCTGACTTAGCCCTACCTCCACAATACACTAGGGGTCACTGAACATGCCTTGTTTGGATGTAATACCAGTTGTGGTAGGCCCCCGGTATTGGTAGCTATGATCCCCAAGGTGGCAGAGTTACTCCCATCTTCCTACAACCTCACTTTTGCTTCACCCTAGCAGACAGGCCTCCGATGGTTCTTTTGACTTGGGCCAGGCGATGTGGCAGGGTGACACTGCACTAGGGCAGCCCACTTCTCACACGACACTCACTTTACCCACCCTTTGACATGGCACCTTCCACTGACATTTGTTTCCTTACCTTGAACATTTGCAGCATGCACACTGTCCGTAAGCGATACGCAGTCTACTCCTATATTAAATGGCAGCAAGTGCAAATCATTTTCCTGCAAGAGACTCATGTCACAGCGAGTGAATTGGACCGATTCTGCAGACGCTGGAGAGGCCTCATTTGCGCCACCACTTACTCTGCATATGCACGGAGTACCCTAATATGGGTATGCCCAGGCGTTCTCTTTCAGGAAATCAGTGCAACCGTTGACATGGAATGTCTCTACGTCCTCCTCAAAGGCCGGCTTGATGGCCAGCCCTTACTCCTCAGGAGCATCCATGCAATAAATGCCGAACAAGGGGCCTTCTGGGACACCCTCTCTACCACGCCCTCTCCTAAAACCACACTACTGTGGGTCTTAGGCGGAGACTACAATCATGTGCTTGACTTGATGCTAGATAGGTTCCACTCTCCCTTGCCCTGTTCCTCCCACACACACAGGCAGACCTCTTCCAGAACTGGACATACTGCTGGTCCCTCACAGATGTGTGGCGCTCCCAACACCCTGTATCCCGACTTTATTCCTTCCACTCCATACCACACAGCTTGCACTACGGCTCGACCGCTTTCTTCGCTATGCCCCATGGGTACCCCTAGTTCAACACTCTGATTACTTGGGGCAAATAGTTTCTGAACACGATGCCTACGTCATGGACCTCAACTGGGAGCCCTCGCTCCCCACGACCCCCACGTGAAAGCTACCACGAGATTGTTTAGAAGACCCAGTGTTCTGGGAAGTGCAGAGGGAACATATCCATCACTACTTTTCAGAAAAGCACAATACACCCTCCTCCATAACGCTAGAGTGGGACGCTTTTAGAGTAGTGATGAGGGGTGACTGTATCCAACAAATCGCGGGAGTCCGGAGGACTCTGGAAAGTAACATAGGGGCAGCCGAGCAAAGCATAGCTGGCCTGAGTACAGCAGCAGACACGAACCCTGCACTCGCCCCACGCTGCTCGGAGCAAAAACCTCTTATACCCCCCTTTTAGAAAATCTGTGGTGTTACAATTTCACAGGCCACGTGACCAACGTTCACAGAGAGGGCGATAAGTCCGGCAGGCTCGTGGCTTAGTTAATCTGACAAGAGTCAGCGACTCACCCCATCACTGAGGTGGTCGATCTGGCAGGCAACACTGTTCGCACTCAGGCTGAAATACTGCAGGTGTTTTATGATTACTACTCCTCCATCTACAGGGCACCACCTGCCACAGCAGTGGACCATTCCAATGCATTCCTAGTGGGCATCCCCCTTCCGCTCATCTCTGCCTCCACTAGAGCAGGCCTAAATGCATCAATCACCTCAACAGGCGTGGCGCAGGCAATCCGAGACCTTGCCTGGACCAAAACCCCAGGCCTAGACAGCTTGCCTCAGGTACAGCACCTTCTCGTCGCTTTTGGCACCCCACCTAGCAGAGATGTACGAAGCGGCACTGGGCACAGCTGACCTCCCACACACGCTCCGAGAGTTCCTCCTGATCTCCCTCCCCAAACCAGACAGAGACCCTAAACAGCTGACTTCTTACAGGCTTAGAGCCGTCCTCGGAGCCGACTACAAAATATTGGACTAAATCCTAGCTGACAGATACGCCCAGATCCTCCCGGAATTGGTACATATAGACCAAAACTAGTTTGTTTAGGCCCGTAGCACCTCCCAAAATATCCGCCGCCTTTTCCACGTATAGGACCAGGTTGGGGGGTGATTACCACAGGCAGCCTGCCTTATTCTAGACGTGGAGAAGGCATTAGATACACTAACATGGCACTACCTTTGCACAGTGCTCACCTGTATGCGTATCGGACCCAAACCTAAAGCCTACACCAGATTGCTATACTCGAGCCCAACTTTCCGGATCTACCTGGGGTGCCTCGTCTCAGCGTCGTTCCCAGTTGGCCGTGGCACAAGACATGGATGCCCACTCTCCCCCTTGCTATTTGCAGTAGTGATGGAACTCTTGGCTGTGCGGCTACGGGGAGAGGGCCGAGAGTGGGGCATCCCACTCTCAGGTAGGACACAATATGTGTCCCTATACATGGATGGGATGACCTGTATGTTCGAGACATCACAGCTGATCTCGCACCGCTACAGGACACCCTGGCGGACTATGCCTTCGCAGCTGGACTCCAAGTCTATTGGGCAAAATTAGCTATATACCTACTCTGCCCAGGTCAACAACCAAGGGACATATGCCTTGGCGCCACCCGCCTCAACTGGCATGCTCAGGCAACCCATTACCGGGAAGTCTATCTCTACCATGACCCCAAGGAGCTATACAAGAGGAACCTCCGCAAAGCTCTATCAGGGATTCGTGCCCAGGTACGCTTCTGGCTGGCCCTTCCATTAGTCCCCATAGGCAAGATTTCCCTAGAAAAAATGGTTATCCTGCCTCGCCTGCTATATTACTTTGCGAACCTTCCGGTAATCGCACCCGCTCCTTCTTTAAGGAACTGGACTCTCTACTATACACACTCATCTGGGGAGCCAAAAGCAGAAGGGTTGCCCTTGCCAAACTACAATTTCCGGTGGACCGGGGAGGCCTAGGTACACTCGCTTTAGAGGCATATTTCCTTGCAGCACAACTCCAATGGTTATCCCGCAGGACGGCTGGGCGCCACCTGGATGAAACCCAGTCAAAACTTGGCCGCCTATAGATCTCCTTGATCTGGGGCTTACTATTGCCGACAGCTCTACCTACATCCCCTTGGCCCTTGCAAGCAGTGATGGCAAGGACATGCATGGCAAGAATACGCCGCCTATCCCGGGAGACCCCACTATACAATCCCTCATTGGTGTCCCTCGCGACCCAGGGTGCTTCACTGCCAGGGACCTAAAGGTCTGGATGGACCCCTCAATACAACTGGTGACCATTTTGCAGAAGGTCATTTCCTACGCTTCAACCAACTTGCCGAGGAGAACGACCTCCTGCTGGGGCAGTTCCTCATACATAGACTTCTCAGTTACACATGTCACAGCCTCTGGGACCTCACCGGGGCGGAACATACAACACACCCAGTAGTGCAGACCATCCTAACTATGGAAGCCGGCCACCATCATATTACCTGGCTTTATAAGGCCATTCTCGCACTGACACTAACCCCCTCACAGAGCTACACCAAAAGTGGAAGAACAAATTTGGGAGGGTACTCCATGACAAGTAGGGGGACCAGGTTCCCCAAAAAGGTCTCCCACAACTTCTGCTTCAAAAATATACAATACCTCATTCTTCATAGGACCTACCTAACCCCGGCTCAGCTACACTGATTCTTCCCCAAGACGCAATTTGAATGCTCACAGTGTCAGATCCCAGATGTGGACCTCATTCACATGCTTTGGTCCTACCATAACCTCCAAAGCTAGTGGCATTCGATCCATACCACCCTGCTCGAGGTCACAGAGCAACCAGACTTTCACACAGGGGAAGCATGCTCTTTGGGTATATTCAAGCACAAGAAACAGCAAAAAGTGCGGACCTTCTTTGCTACCCTGGCACTTCTACTAGCCAAATGCACACTCACGCTTCACTGGTGTCTCCCCATAGCCCCCCCAGTGGAGGCTTGTCAGGGAGCAATGCGCAGATGGGCTGCAGCAGAAGAAGACACCCTCCGTTACGAGGAGATGCGACAACTGCGCAAGCAGCCTATATCTCAACAGTGGGCAGTCTTGCTCACACACTTCCAACAGAAGGTGGGAAATGATGACCTAGCCCTGTGAACGTGCCAAGCACCTCGCACATATGTTGTACACAGCACCTCAATCGTAGTCGCCCACATTGACATCTCATCACAATTTTCCTTTACTCACTCTCATGTACCTTGTGCACTCCAATACATCTGCATGCCTGCCCCCACCACGCTGCATACATAGTCCTCTACAACCAGGCATCACAGCCACCCCGCCAGCCCCTCACTTCGACCCCACAATTTCACCCCAGTTATGCCGCGATGATAATGTTCAGCAAGCTACCCATGGGGCGCACCAAGAGCAGTGCAGACCCTTATACTTTTGTGTCCCTGCACAGACACTTACTACTACATGTTGATGTTTGATTGCACTGTCTCTCCTGCTCAGTATCACTGTAACAAATTGTATCATGCCATATATTAGCGTGGTTTATGTTATATAAATCAATAAAGATGTGGGGGGAGGGAAGGCTGTAAGTATTGAGAAAGAAGAAAGTCTAGGAAAAGTAATTCCCAGAAAAAAGGACTGACCTTGAATAAATATGTGACCTGCCCAAAATATGACCGAGTCTGAGCGGGTGGAAAGCGTGAGGTAATCTGGCAACAAGGACGCCTGGGGAAAGTAGAAATAGGACTATAGAGGCAGGGCGGCCATCTTGGGATATCTAAAACAGAAACCATCTTGAAATGTCACAAATTATGTAGAATGATAGGCACACCAATCTATTGCAGATGGGTCAGAGTCAAGGGTCACCCCAGAATTTTTTGGAATGTAGCAAAAAAGCTGTAGCAAAAAGCTTGATGGTAGAATATCAGTGGACACTAGGGAAATCAGTCATCATATAACGACTAGTATGCCAGGTACCTCAGCTACAGTATAGGAAATTAGGCAGCCAAGGGGGACCAGAAGGAGACTTAGAAAGAGCATCACCCAAGGCACACAGTGCAAGTAACAAGAGAGAATAAAGCAAGAGAAGATAATTCAGTTAGACTATACAATGGTTCTGTTCTGTAGTTATAATAATATGGTCCAGACCTACATTCTATTCAGGCCAGAGTTCGTACTGTTTAGGCGTAAAATCCATTTGAGTTCCTCTTCGTTCAGTAGAGATGTTACATCTCTAACCCTGCTCGGTGTCTTGATGACGGAGATCACTTACCATCGCTGGTCATTTTCTGCGTGTTGTTTTTCCAAAAAACGTTCCACTAGTGGTGCAGTGGTGAACTTACACCTGAGCTGGCAGAAACTGATTTTAATTTTCTGTGTAGTTTGTCCATCGTGGATCAAATTGCAAGGCCAGAAAATCACATTGTGGGTATTACAATTGGAAAATTGCTTGGGAGCCATGCCGGATATTGCCATGATGAAAATCTTTGGATTCAATGGTGAGCGGGCAGACAATGCACTTTCTGCATTTGTAGTGCCAAATGAGGGAGGTGGTGCCCAAAGATCATTTATTGTCCTTTGTGTGTTTGGTTCAGAGAGGGGGCCTGCACCAGATGGTTCTTTAAGTTTTTTGCCTTTCCGAAAATCAATATTGGGCCTATTAAGTTTGAGGTCACCTGCTGCAAGAATGTTACTATGCTTTTCTATACAGTTAGTTACCTGACTGAATGCAGGAAAGAATGGTATTACACATTCAAGTTTGATGTTCCATGTTTTAGGTTAAGGTTTTAATAGTGTTTCCCTCAGGCAATACTATGCCCTTTTTAAGGACCTTCGCACAAGTTGTCTGTGGTAGCCTCTCACAATCAATTTCTTGGATCCTATTTCGGCCTCTTTGAAAAAGTCTTTGTTAAACCTGCAGTTGTGTCTAATTCTCAAAAATTGACTGCATCAAAGGGAGTGCCTGTAGATGGTGACTAGAATAGGTTAGCAAGGTATTTCTCTCTGTGGGCTTCTGGTGGAGCGTAGTGCACTGCTCTCCATTTTCAGACTTGACATTGACGTCAAAGAATGCTATTTCCAACTTGTGACAGTGTGAGGTGAATTTAAGTCGCTTACAATTGGTGTTGAGCCATCCCCTGAAAAGATTTACCAGGGTTTCAGTTCTTTGCCAAATAAGAAAAATATCATCAATATGTCACTTCCACATCTGTACATGGTTGTGGTAGGGTTTGAAAGGTGTCAAAAATTGTTTCTGACTGTAAATGGACCATGAACAAAATGTGCACATATATGTTCCTTTGATCTGTAAATAGTACTCATTATCAAACAAGAAAAAAATTAGTTAGTGCAGATTCAGCAGGCCAATGATCAATGACATAGGGACTTGGTGGGGCCTGGGTCTCATCTCAAACACATTGGAATGACACTGATATCTTCAGATTGCGCAATGTTTATGCAGAGTGTCCTATGTCCATAGTCATCAGAAGGGTATTGGATTCACCAATGGTTTATTGTTCAACCATGTTGATAAAATCCATACTATACATCACATAACATGCTGTAGTGAGATCAAACTGGCATTTAAAGAAATCTACATATTGTCCAATGGGTTCCTGGGGGATTTTCAGTACTTTTATGGACTTTGGGAAGCGTACAAAGCACCGGGGTACGTGGATTCTTTACATTGAGGTACATGGATTCATTTTGACATAGAAACCCTTCATCCTTATCTAGAGAGGCAATTGGTGAATTTATTTAGCCAGGTCAGAGTTCTGTGTTATACAATTGTCTGCTGTCTTAATGATCAATAAGTCATCAGTTCTAAGTGTGTGAAGAGCAGTTCTTACTTAACGAGAAATGTTGTAAGGAGTGAAGCTGTTTTGCTGTTCAGTCCCCAAAATGCCTTTGAAAACAAATTTCCCAAAGGTGAGAATCTCCGGTGGTAGTGTGTTAACAAGTGGGGAGATCATAGAAGGGGGCATAGGACTGTAACATCTGTTTGAGTAGTTTTAGGTTGTTCTGCAAAAAATGAACGTAGTCTGATTTTTCTGAAGAATCTGAGCAACTCAGTTTGCAATTCCAGAAAGTTTGTACATTCTGTAGGGACAAAGGTTAAGCCTTTACTGAGTAGTGAGATTTCTTTGGATGATAGAATGTGACTAGAGAGATTAAATCTATTGAAGGACTTAATTCTGAAGTCATGGAGCTTAACTCTCTATTCTTGTTGTGGCCCCAATGGTAATATCTGTTGCATGTTTGCCATTCCCCTGAGGTGTTGCTGACAGAGTCAGCCGCGGTCCATGCTGGAAAGAGCGGTGGGGCGGATTTCGACATCCGGCCACAAGGGAAAGTTAATTATTTATTTAATTTTCCCTCTCGGTCATATGTTGAAATACCCCCCCCCCCACCCCGCCCCACCGCTCTTACCTGCACGGACCGCAGCTGGAATCAGTGTTGACCCCTCCCTTGCTATCTGGGAGATTGGCCTCTTTCTAAAAAAATGTTGGATGAGGTAGGCCATTCCCGTAAGTCACTGCTGTCTCCTGAGTCTTTCTGAATTTCTGAGAATGTCATAAATTTCTTTTGGCTATCCAATCTTCCCCACGGATGATTTGAGTTTGTGGATGAATTATTTCTGTTGCTTTAAAAGTGGTCTGGTAAGTATGAGTATTTTCTCTCTAATTTTTCCTATCTTTTTATGCACGGAGTCTCTGCAGTCGTAATATTACTATTAGTAAAATTAAACTTGCATTTCGTGAATACCCAAAAAATATTAATCTTACATAAAAGTGTAAGTTTACCTTTGTGAATCAGGCCCTAAGTCTGTAGTGCTCTATCCATTTTGAGATGCTCCAAAATCAATCAAATACATTGAACATCAAAGGATGTCATCTTCTAGCCAGTTCATTTTTAGATTCAAGTTTATTAAAGCAAATAATGCCACAGCAAGATTTGATTTGAAAGAGTGTATCCATTATGGTAGAAGGCAGAAGTTTAAAAAGTTTATTAAAGATAACCCATCAAAAATAGAGATCCTATTAACTATGGCAGACTTCCATGTGGGATGCACTTTAGATGGCCACAAGAAATTGGTCCATGTCCCACACTTGCCAAATAAGTACGAAATTTAGGGGCAGATTTACAAGCCCCTTGTGCCGCCGGTGCATCACGTTGCGTTACGCACCGGTGGCGCAGCCTGCTAAGTGAGATTTACAAGAACAGGTAAAGTCACCCTGCGTGACTTAACCTGTGCTTGTAAATATCGCCCCTGTTCACGCAACACTTTGCGTGTTAGGGGCGTGACATGGGTGTTGCTGTGGGTGTTCCCACGCAATACCCATGTCCACTGATGCATTTCCAGATTTACGAGAAATCGTAAACCTGGAAATGCGTCAGAATGCTACCCCACCCTAGGGGTGGTGTAGCGAGGTGCAACAAGGAGAAATGTTTTCATTTCTCCTCGCTTTTTTCCTCTTTCAATGCGTGCTGCATTCTACAGCACACATTGGAAGAGGAAATCACCTCAATTGATTGTTTTTGTGCAGGAAGGTGCACCTTCCTGCACAAAAACAATCTCCCCACGACGCAGGCATCCTTGCACCATGGTGCAAGGGTGCCTGCGCCGGCGCATGGCAGCAGTTTGTGCGCCAGCGCAGGGGGAAGCACAGAGATGCGACATATTGTTGTAAATATGTTGCATCCCTGTGCTTCGAAACTAACGCAGCGCGGCGCAGCAAAATGACTTGCTGCACCAGGCTGCGTTAGTTTCTTGTAGATCTGCCCCACAGGTTTCAAGATTAATTATGTTCTCCTGCACATCACACAAGTGGTTGAATTTGCAAAAACATGTTTCTGGTAGTTATTTTGTATCGCTCACACGTTACTTTGCATCAGGTAATGCCTGCGCGCCTTGTCTGCCATATGCGCCAGCTTGAGACCTGTAGGTCAGACTGATTTGCATATGGCCATGTCTGAACTGGGGTGGTGGAGTGAGCTAAAGAATGATGATGGATTAAACCCAGATCAGTTGACTGGGGGTGAGTGTTTGATTTGCTCTAACGCTCCGTCCATCATCTCCTTTGGTATCGCTTTGTTCGCCCTAAGTTGGCAGGGTATGCCCAGACGTGGGTCCCTTGCTCACTTTGCCACTGGATTCAAGATAGCCTGGCTGATGAGGGTTATGAACCCGAAACCGATCCCAGGATGCTTGTTTCCGGTCCAGGGAAGACATGGCTTGGCAGTTCGGGCTGGACTGTTCCCATGAGGCACAGGGTCAGACTGATTTGCATATGGCCATGTCTGAACTGGGGTGGTGGAGTGAGCTAAAGAATGATGATGGATTAAACCCAGATCAGTTGACTGGGGGTGAGTGTTTGATTTGCTCTAACGCTCCGTCCATTATCCCCTTTGGTATCGCTGAGACCTGTAGAGCACACAGTTATTTTTGGGCATTTCTGTTACTGTGGTATTCGGCAGTTTGATTTGCATGGTTAAACGCTTATGCATCTTTTTACTGAGAGGTGTTATGTTTCAGACTCACTCCTGTTCTTTTCATTAACGCTCAGCCTTACTACTGTGCAGCACTGAGCCTATATAACATTGCTCACTCGCCTTTCCATCGAGATGGGCTACTTGTTTTCCTGACTTTTTGAACTTTAATTTATCGTTTAGAGAATTACGTTTGAAACGTGCAAGCACGATTTATGCATTTTGTGTTATTTTAGGTCATTTTTGTTTTACTTTTCACGATTTTCGATTCATGTTTTTGACGACATGAGCGGGCAATCTTTGGCAGTTCATGTGAACTTGAATCACTGCCATGATTGAGGGTGTGATTTTCATGAACAACACTAATTCATATGGTTATAAATATCTCCACATCCAGATACGAAGGAGTTTCCTATGACAATCACAATGAGGGACAACAAAGGATCAATTGTAACACAGATCTCTATTTGGGACAAACAGTAAGTAGTGCGAGTAGGGGACGCCTCTCCCAGGCTGATTCACACCAGCGACCAGAAGGTGATATCCTTGCACACACAATTAAACTGACAAGTTCAGGATTACTTGGTTGACTCATAAAGGAGTTAATTGTCAAACTTGTCTTTAAGCCTATTCACACCCGCATGAGAGAGAGGCAGTCCCTCTCAAGACTGGAAGAAGGTAAAGGGTATGTCAGGACAATTTCATGTGGTAATTAGATTTCTGTCATATCTATCATATGTAATTACTTCATGAATTCACGCTTGAGCCAAAATGCAAAAAATATTTCATTTATTTTAAATAGAAAACTTGATAAGATACTATAAATGAGTTATTTCGTTGTTGCTAGTCACCACCGGAACATAATGAGGGTGTAATGTCATATTCTGCTCTTGTCTGTCAGAGGTGTGCAGCAACAAGGCTGTTGGCCTATAACCTAACCCATCAACCATATGAGGTATGTTACATGAATATAAGTACATTTATCTAACTGCCCACCTACATAATCTAGACGTATGTACGTGAGTGATCCAGATTTGCTTTAGAGAACTAATAATATATTTAATATTCATATTTGAAACCTGCCAAGGTCTACCTTGCAGCTTGTTATCAAGTCAAGATAGTAAAATAATATCAGGGGTTGTATATAGAGGGAACAGACATAGGAAATAAACTTACCACAGCAGCATGAGACCCGATCAGCAGGTCTCAACCACGGGAGAAGTAGAAAATTGGTGCAATCCGAAAAGCATAAAGTTAAGGGAACGTCCAAGGAGATAAAAATATTCATGACTGGTCCCATTTGCCTTGCCATTTAGCCTAACTTCCCTCCATGTATACTAATGAGTCGAATGTCTCAATCTCCCCTACAGAACCACAAACTGGATATCAGAGACCCCACAATGAACTATATAGGACCTATTTTAAAACCTAAACATAGCATCAATATTTTCTATTTTGTTTTTACCCAACAGATATATCAACTGTTCTTTCTCAGTGACATTGATCAAACATATTCCAGATAAATAGTTTGAAACTGTCTTAAAGGTTGGTTACATGTGTACTTTTATGTTGTGCATTGTATAGGCTAATTTGTTATAGTCTATTTTTATTAGCTTATTGATTTTTGCAACTCTCAAAATGTTAGTTTGTCATCTGTTATTTTTTCAGGTAGCTGTATTCACTGACCAGGATAGTAGCATGTATGTTTTTTATTTGATGGAGCTTACTATAGGCTTAGTCTAGTTCCAAATATGAAGTTTTATTTTGTTGCACTGAGGTTTCTGAATGCAAACATCAGCAGTGTTTTAAAGGAGTAAAACATGAGCCCCAAACCAAAATCAGAGGAGCAGAGGCTGAACTTTCATTGGGGAGCATGCCGGGTTCCAGAGGCATATAGCAGATGAAATCAAAGAGAACAGCCCATATTAGGTGATTTATATGACATGTATAACAGTTTGTGGGGTAGGACAAGGAACTCATTTCATTTAAGTAGGAGGGGACTATGGTGCTTTTGGCCTCTGTGACAGTCTGCAGGTGTATGTATGTCTGTGACAGTTAAACACAAGGAGATGATGGACGGAGTGCTGAAACTTTTCAAACACTCACCCCCAGTCACAGATCTGGGTTGAATCCATCATCATTCTTTAGCTCACTTTGCCACCCCAGTTCAGACACAGCTATATGCAAATCAGTCTTGACCCTGTGCCTCATGGGAACAGTCCAGACCGAACTGCCAAGCCATGTCTCCCCTGGACCGGAATCAAGCATCCTGGGACCAGTTAAGCTAGCGAATAAAGTTTAGATGCCAGAGAAGACTCCTGAACCTATACCTGAAGCCACACAAGTCATCTCTGACCCCGCACAAAAAGTAAAAAGCTTGGAGGGCTCACCTAGAAGAACAGATCAGGAAGTATTGCCTATCTTTAAAACCCAGCTAAGTGGTGAGAAAGATGATGTTTTAGGGGTCCCGCATTTGGAAAAAAATTGGGAGAAAGGAAAAGAATAGAGGAAAAATATGAAATCAACACACAGATTTTCTAAAAAAAAAGCAAAGGAAAATTCGCTTTGAAGAAAACATAGAGGTTATAACTAGTACGGAGACTTTTATTTAGCCCCTGCAAAGTAAACTACGAGATATGAAGCCAGAAAATGAAATTGATTTGTGAATTCTCAGGACAAAGAATTAATAGTAGAGCCGATGGTGGCTTATGAGGTCCCCCCTGAACATTCTGATTTCCAAAGGAGATTACGTTAATGCCCCAGTAGAGGGGCCCCTATCATCTGTAACAGTAGAACAAAGGGGGCCTGTTAACCTTATCCCATCAGTACTTAACCCCTTGGCTGTCCCTTTCCCTGACTCCGTTAAAATGAGAGGTAATTTAGAGATAAATGGCGCTGAACCCTCCTGGTAAAATATGGATACATTAAGGCTAGATTTTATTCCTCTGTTTGATGCAGATTTAATATTAAATATGGCTTCACTACTTAAATGTCCCTCGGAGATTGAAAGTTTGAAACTTATACAAAGTAGCGATGTAAATCTAGTCTCCATCCTAACCACAGAAGTTGGTCATAAGTCGAGGGAAAGGTTTAATTCCAAAATTATTGTAAATCTGATATTGAAATGGTCGGAAGGCCTTCAAAGCAGGGGAATTGATGTTATTCCACTCTTTGAGGTACCCTGATACAGAGCCCTCGACAATAGGTCTTTGTCAATCCATCCACTTTCAGATAGTAGAGACTCCTTGCATGAAGCAGAGGAATTAAAAATTATTATCAATAAAAATGGTAGACAAGTGTTATTTAAAGAATGCCCCTCCATTAGGCGGAACTCTAAAGATGAGAGCCCCAAATGGAATTGGTTACCCAGTGCACTGTCGAGTGGGTCTAACAGTAATCACTCACAGCGGCGATCCTACTAGCAATGAATTAACAATTATATCCTGGAATGCTGCAGGAATAGAGAATAGTAGGGAGAAGTTACTGTATTTGAGCACATTAGATGCCGATGTGGTGTGTCTCCAGGAGACTTGGTGCACAGATGATTTGATTTGTAGGGATTATCTCACCTTAGATTGTAAAGCAACACCTTCCAGGAGGGGACATGCAAAGGGAGGGGTGGCCTGTCTACTGTCGAATCAGATACAATGGAATTATGATTACTACAAAGATCCTAGTAATCTATTTCTGGTAGTAACGTTGTACAACCTTGATGGAAATGCAAAAAGTCCACCACTAATGTTGATAAATGCCTACATTCCGCCAGACGCCCCTTATGATGTTCTCTTAAATGCGGTCTTCTCCTACATTAAAAAAGTTAACGATTCAGAATTTCCCCCTCATATAGTTTTGGTAGGAGATCTGAATTGCAAGATCTCTAACTCTACATTGGACAGATTTCGAAACAAAGAAAAAGAAGAATCCATGCGGATTCCGCAAGCTCTTTTTCCACAAAATATAAGAACCAACAAGAGAGGGAAAATGTTTGCTGATGAATTAATAAAGGTTGATGGTGTTATAGTAAATAGGAGACTTCCATCGGACACACCGGCAGCTTTTACATGTAAAATCTCTAGAGGAGAGTCAATTTTAGACTACGTGGTGGTGCACCTTCTTTTTCCTGTTGAAAGACTTAAAGGTCTCTAATTCCTTTTGTAGTGATGAAATACCAATCATAGTTATAAAACAAAACAGTACACTGTGGAGTAAAATTCTTTACCCAGTATTTAAGTATTGTTATGAAAATAAAATGGTTCCCCCTTCCTGGAAGGGAAGTATAATAGTCCCTCTGTTTAAGAAAGGAGACTGAGATCTTCCTCATAATTACCACCAGATTGCGCTTCTTGATGCGGGGGGTAAAGTCTTCGCTAAATGCCTTATGACCCAAATTAGCGATTGGGCGGATGCCATTAAAATCTTACCATTGGAGCAAACAGGGTTTAGAACAAAATACGGAACACTTGATAATTTAACTGCTCTACAGGTAATAAATGAAAAATATGTCAAAAACAGAGGAGGAAGGGTGTATACAGCTTTTATAGACTTCTCCACAGCATTTGACAAAGTTGATCGTCCTCTGCTGTGGAGAAAGCTTTTAAATTTGGGTATGCCGGGTACCCTTTTGGAGTTAGTTCGTGCCCTCCATATGGATACTTGGTGCAGAGTCCTAATGGGAGGAGAAAGAGGTCTCTCACAAGCTATCCCTACTGCAAATGGTCTAAAACAAGGATGCTTATTGGCTCCCCTGCTTTTCTACCTATATATTTCTGATCTCCGTCACAATCTGGCCCAAAGTGAGGGCTTTGCCCCGTTACTTGGGGGAAAACCGATTGTGTGTCTGCTCTATGCAGACGACATAATAATTTTGGATTTAACGCCGTTAAGGGATTAAATAGTCATCTCAGGCACTTCATAAATTTGCAGAGGCTCACCATTTAAAGATTAATATATCAAAAAGTAAAATTATGTGTATGCATAGAAGAAAGAAGCTGCAGTACGGAAATTTTGTATGGTCTATAGGTGGCCAAAAACTGGAACTTGTAAAATCATACACCTTTTTAGGAAAAATAGTGTATGGCAACCTAATTGATAAAGCCGATATAGAAAATAACATCTCTAAAGCCACCATGCAGGGGAAAAGCTTGAGCTCCCTATATAAGTCTACTGGAAAAAGACATGTTGCACTTTTATTGGAGGTGTTTCGTGCAAAAATCCCCGCTTCCCCGCTTGTCATCATTGCTGCTGCTGCTGGCGGGGGGGCCTACAGCCACCACAATCCTTCGCGCCTGGAGGCGCTATCGCGTGAGCACAAGCGCCCGGAGGTGCTTTAAAAACACCGCGGGTCTCCCGCAGCACGGGAGCCCGCTTGTCATCATCGCTGCTGCTGGTGGGGGGGCCTACAGCCACCACAATTCTTCGTGCCTGGAGGCGCTATCGCGTGAGCACAATCGCCCGGAGGCGCTTTAAAAACACAGCGGGTCTCCCGCAGTGCGGGACGTGCGCAGGCGTGCCCGGGCCGTGCCAAGGGCGGGCCCATCTGCGCCCATCAGAGCCAGGAAGAGGTGGGGCGGGGCCACCCTCTTTGGCTGTAACGGACGACGCTACTCGAACTGTAAGTGACTGGCATTGTTGACCTCAAGAATCTGATTACTTTGCATTGCCCCCTATGAACATTTGGACAAAAATTACATACTCTGTCCGCTGCTGCCCCAGTTTTGACTTGTCTCTTATCTTTGTCACCTCTAGCACATTTGGTGGAGTGGGGGCCTCGTTTTTGGCTAAATTCATTCTGCTTGCGGAGCTGTTAGACCTCTGCAAAAGTTCTTTGGGATGGGCAAAAGAAAGGCACAGGGGCAGCAATTGCAAAGTAAGAGGCCTTCAAGTGTGCCCTGTCACGAGACAATTGGTAGGATAGAGACTATTCTAACAGAATGCCAAGATATAGCTAATTCTGCCTGCTCAAACTCTCAATCCCCATGTGGTAGTCCGACCAGCACTATAGGTACTTGTGGCCCCATGTCCACCACTTCTCCTGAACCACCCCCTGCCAAAAAACTGGCCAAACACATTCCATCAATGTTCAAAAAACAAAATAAAAGGCGCAATTAGATCTCAGGTACTGGGCTCCCTGGAGTAGAGCTGAGTGCAGCAACTAGCCAATCTGGGAATAATGAAAAGAATCTATATAGTGCAACAGCGATTATCGATATTGAATGCCAAAATAGATTTGAGGTTCTTGCTACCAAGGATGTGGAGGCGGGGGTAGTGGGTGACGATTTACTAGGGGCATGCAAAGTTACTGCTGGCGAATTTCAGTCACTAAAAAACCTTATAGAAAATTTAAGGGATGAGGTAATCTCACTCAGAGTTAAGTTTGCTGGATTGTTGGAGAGGTCTAATGATAGGAAACTATCTCACCGCAAATGTGCAGGGCAACCCCTGAGGATGGAAATTGTACCCTGGCTAATGTGGAAAAATCCTTAGATTTTAAGCGATCTGCAGATATGGAGTTATCATCACACACCTTTGGGGAACGTAGCACCAATGTTATAGCCAACAAGCCCCAGAGGATCCCCCCTGGTTTTACACAAGGTAGAGGCATAAGTATGGATAGAGGAGAGGTTGTGTTGGATGAAGGTAACATTCATATACAAGAAGTAGGGATAGCACCAGATAGGGGGCTAGTCTGGAATGGTAGCTATATGAGACCAAGGGTGCAAGAACAATGCGCAGTGATCTATCTTACGGAAGTCCCCAAACTTCCCTTTAATAACTAGGAGGACCAGGAATCGCTCAAGAATAAGGTAATCTACTGGTTCCGGTCTACTCGCCACTACTATTCAATCATTAGGGATGATATAAAATGGGTTAGAAGACTCCCTATGCAGATGTCATCCTGGGACATGATTGAAGTTAGATTTTGTGATGTTGGCATCATCACTGGTCTATTGTCAATTGATTCACGTACCATTCCTTTAGAAAACTCTCGTATTTCCATTAGATATAAACCACCAGCTGGAGTCCCCCTGAGATCTTTATTGTGACGAAATGCTGATACTCCAACAAGATTGCCACTCCCAAAACATGGGTTAGCCGTACTTGGGCCACTGCAACCACATATGGGAGAATGGAGAAGGTACAGCTGACCGCCATTCGAAATACAGATGACACCTATAAATAGGGGAGGATCTCCAAGTTCTCGGGCAGTGCCACTTACTAGTCCACCATCACCCACAAACCCTTCTTTTGCCGACCAGGGCCCTGACCCAGAAGCTAACATTATGACGGCTTCCTTGGTGGGTAGTGGTGTTGAGGTTACCCCATCACTGAGAGAAGTAGAGGGTGGAGAGGGGGGAACATTGCCTATCCACTCATTAAAGGTGCTTGTATGGAATGTGGCTGGGATCTCCAAGTTACTGGGGGACCCTGAATGGTGCTCCTTTGTAGATTCTTTTGACGTAATTCTTTTCCAAGAAACCTGGAGCCTGCAAAGCCCCCATAGAAACGGCTTTTCCACCTATGCCATTAATGCAAAAAGAAAAGAGCTGGGTAGATCTTTTGGGGGACTAGCAGTATGGGTGAACATTGATTCAGGGGTCTGAGTCAAACTCCTACAAGTTGATTACGAAGATATTTTAGCTATGGATCTTACCTTATCTAGTGGTACAAAAATGAGAATATTTAATGTCTACAATAGAGTGTTGCAGCCTCAAGAGGAAACTAACACATTGTGTATTTTAGATACTGCTTTGTCATATTATGCCGATATTTTGCCTGTAATAGTGGCGGGCGATTTCAACTGCACATTTAAGCCCCTTGCCCCAATCCCTGCTGAGTTGACTGAAGAGTGGGACAGAGAGTGGCATATCCCATCGCTCGATCTTCCGGTAATAAGATGGTCTAAGAGAGGTGCACAGTTAATGGCCCTCACGATGCAACATGATCTGAGAGCCACTAATGGAAGGACACCCTCTCAACTTAATGGGAATTTTACATTCAATAGGCCAGGCTACAAAAGTAGGATAGATTTTTGTCTGGTATCCCTAAATTTGTGGCACTTAGTAAAAGATATGGCAGTGGTTCAAAGGGTCGATAGTGATCACAATGCCCTAGCACTTACTCTAACTCCCAAGGGCATTGTTAAGCCCACCAAAAGGGGCTGCTCTGACGTAGGCACCCTGACAATTTCTAATAACTGGAAGCAAATTAAATGGGACTGTGTGGAGGCCCACCCAGGGGCTTTAGATATTGCCAAGAAAAAGGTTTGTACACTTATGGAGGAATTGGCTAGCTGTGTTTTTGATAATGTTGTGAAGACAATGGGCCCTAGACACGAATCCCTATACAATGAACTAAGGGAAGTACTTGGGAAACCATTAAACTCCCAAAAGATAGCTAGTACTAGTACACACCGGAGGATAGGTCAGCAGGATGTCTGGTACAACAAGGAGTGCAGGCTTCACAAGAAGGCACTCCTAAAGGCAGTCAAGCAAAAAGAACACACTGAGATTGTGGCCTGTAGAGCCAAATACAAGCGGGCGATTGTATCTGCAAAGAAAGAGTGGGAAAGCCCCCTGTGGTCATCTCTAAGAAAGGCACTGTCAGCTAAAGACTCAAAGAATTTTTGGAGTATAGCAGCACACTGGCTAACAGGCGAAGAGAGAGCCCTAGAACATGCAGTCCAGCCAGAAGACTGGGTAGCATACTTTGCCTCTCTCTACGAGTCCAGGGATGCTATAGATGAGGAGGCACCCCAGGGTCCAGCCCTAGGGACTGTGAATGAGGGCGGTGGTCTTTCTTTTTCCCTGGAAGAAACACAAGCTGCAATTCGCTCGTATGTCTCGGCCCGTGCGCCTGGACCAGACAAGATTCCTAATGACCTTTATAAAGAGGACATAACTCTCTGGGGGCTCTATATTAACCTCCTTATGAATTCAATTCTCAATGGTACTCCCATCCCTCCATCATGGAAGAACGCAGAGGTCGTCCCTATTTATAAAAAGGGGGATAGAACGAGGCCATCCAGTTACAGGCCGATTAGCTTAATAGACTCCCTGCAGAAAATCTTCTGTAAGCAAATACTGGGTCGTATCCAGGACTGGGCTCTTGAAATCAAAGTCCTGAGTGATCATCAAGCAGGCTTTAGAGCAAAAACAAGTACCCTTGACCAAACCTTTCGTTTATTATGTATTTACTGGAAAGAAGTGCAAGTCAAGGGAGGCAAGCTTTATGTGGCCTTTGTTGATTTGCGGTCTGCCTTCAACCTTGTCCCGCGTGCAAGTCTTTGGAGGGTTTTAGAGGAGCAGGGCTTTCCAAGCAATCTTTTAGACATTTTAATCAGACTACATACATCCAACACAGCACAGCTGAGATGGGGTCCGAAAAACCAAGTAACAGACCCCTTTCCAGTTCAGTGTGGAGTGAGACAGGGTTGTGTTTTAGCCCCCACACTTTTTATTCTTTTTATTAACGATGTTATAAAAAATTTAGACAGAGATGGCTGTGATGCACCGAAAATTGGCAAAAGGAGAGTGCCTGCCCTCCTTTTTGCCGACAATACTTTATTGATTTCCAAATCACCACAGGGATTGCAGCAGCTTTTAAATGATTTTATTAAATGTTGTGATGGGCGAGGGCTGGTGTTAAATGAAACTAAAACCAAATATATGATTTTTAGAAAAGGAGTGGCAAACCCTACCAAAAGACCTGTAATAGCTGGCAGTACTAACCTGGATCGAGTTGAAGCCTTTAATTATCTAGGCATTCGCCTGACACGAACATTAAACTGGTCAGCACATATTGAAAAAGTCAAAATGCAACTCACACACCAGACTGCCAACCTTACTAAAATTCACAGGAAAACCCAGTCAAAACAACTTGCACCGGCTCTCGAGATCTATAACATGAAAATCCTAGGTGGGGTACTATATGGAGCTGAGTTGTGGGGCAGTGGGATGACAGATTGCTTGTCCACAATTGAGAATCGCTTTATCAGATCTTTGGTAGATTTACCTGCAAGCACCCCGCTGCTGCCATTATGCTGCCAAATCGTTCCCCCCTAGGTGTATGACCAAAATGTCCGGATACCAAACCGCCTCTGCTTGTAGTTCAGCCAGTTTTGCCGGCAGCTGCTCCCATTTCATTCCCGGCTGGCCAAACCACCTTATGCAGGTGTCCGCTGGCCGTCCTTCCTGCTTGTACCCCTTTTGGCGCCACCAGGAATGCATCCGGGTTATGAAGGAGTGACCCACCACCCACGCCAAGTGCGGTCTCCGTCCTTCCGGGGGAATGAGAACATGTCACTTAATTGTTCGGCTGGGCCGGCGAGGCGGTTGTTTTTTTTTTGTTTGTTTTTTTTTTATACCAGCTGGGGCCTTACGTATGTCCGGTATGCCTTAGACCGCTATCTCCCCACGGCCTTTATCCCAGCCTCAGACATCCCATGCTGTGCGGCTGTCGTGGCGGCCCCTATCCTGAATGAGTGGGACCCGAAAACTGACGGTGGCAGCCCTGCTTCGCTGAGTGTGAGGCGCATGATCAAGGTGAACTGGAATCTGCTAAGGTGTGTACCGTCGCTGTGCTTGAATAGAGGGCCCTCGACGGCTGGACGTATTGTCATAAAGGCGAGCAAACAGCACACCGCGCAGCAGTTCTTATCCTCAATGCACCGTAACCTCACCACCGCCCCTTTCCCGGTTTGGTCTGTCTTTGAACGCCTTAGTAGTAGCTCTATCTCCCCTGCTCTCGGTGTGACATCGCCCGCCTGTAGGCAGTAGTCCGCTGGGCCTGTCCTTGCGGGCGCTACTAATTCGCTAATGCGGAACGCCCCAAAGAATGCAGTAGAAAAAGCTGCCCTGAGTAGTAGGTGCTCAAAATTGTCCTTTGTTGTGCCCTGCAGTGCACCCAACAGGGCCCTCAGCTTTGTATAGTCTATTGGGAGTCTGGAGTCCCTTCTTGCGCCCTCCGCGCGCCTCCACCCCTTCATTGCTGCCTTGGTGTAGTGTGTGGCCACGGGATCCAGCCCGGTCTCTAGCTTGGCGTAATATGCCAGGGTGGACAGGTGGGCTTGTGTCCATGATCTGGACTTCTGGGCGTCAAATGCCCACTGTATGAACTGCTCTGCCGCCCTGCAGGTGGCTCTCCTATTGCCCAGTGACTGGATCCCCCCCACCCGCATTACAGTACTGATATATGTTTTGTATCTCCTGGCGGCTTCCGGGGTGAGGGCTTGGCTGACCAGCTCTGACAAATCTATCCCGCCAGGTCCCACAGCTGGCCCGGGAAAGGGGTCATTTCCTGCTCTGCGCTGGGCGCCAACTCCCTGAACTTCTCCATCCGTGCCCGGGACAGGGCGTCTGCCACTTCGTTGTCCACCCCTGGTACGTGGCGCGCCCGCAGGTCTATGTTGCCTTCCAGCTGTAACTTAACCAATCTGCGCATTAGTCGAAGTGTGTCTGGGCACCTGGCTGTCCCCTTATTAACTGCTTGCACTACCCCTTGTTGTCGGACCATAGTGTTAGCTTCATGCTCTGCAACTCGCGCTTCCAGACTGTGAGTGCTACTATGATGGGGAATAGCTCCAGAAAAGTGATATTATTGGTCCTGCCCGTCTTGTGCCAGCTGCCAGGCCATTGCCCTGCGCACCACTTCTTACCCAGGATTGCTCCAAAGCCTGTGCTACCTGACGCGTCTGTGTATAGCGCGATTTGTTTGCTAGTCACCCAGCCTTCCCTCCAGATGAGTACACCGTTAAAGTCTGCCAGGAACGTGTCCCACATTGCTAGGTCTTTCTTGACTTCTGCTCCTAGCCTGACATGGTGGTGTCTATGGGTGAGCCCACATGTCAATTGGGTCAAACGCCTGGCGAATGCCCTGCCGGCTGGGATTACCCTAGCCGCAAAGTTTAGTTTGCCTATGAGTCTCTGGAGGTCCCTCAGCGTTGCTTTCTCCCGCCCGCGGAGGCTCCTGATTTCCCCCCTGAAATCTTCCTCCTTTTCTGGTGGGAGCCTGGACGTCCCGGCGACGGAATCTAGCTCTATTCCCAGAAATGTGATTTTTGTCACCGGGCCTACTGTTTTTTCTGCTGAGAGTGGGACCCCTAGTTCCCCAGCCAACTTCATAAATGCTGGTAAGGTGTCTCCGCACTCATCGGATTCCCCGGGACCCGTGAATAGGAAATAGTCCAAGTAGTGGAGCTTTCCGCCTGACGGGTGTCTTACGTGTAGCGCCCATTCCATAAAGGTGCTAAATAATTCAAAATAGGCACACGACACCGAGCACCCCATGGGCATCGCTTTGTCAAAGTATAGTTTGCCCTCCCATTGGAAACCTAGTAGATGAAAACTGGAGGGGTGGACTGGGAGTAAGCGGAAGGCGGACTCGATGTCTGCTTTTGCCATAAGGGCCCCTGGGCCCGTCGCCCTAACTAGGTCGATGGCATCGTCTATCGTGGAGTAGGTCACTGAACATACCTCCGTGCTAATCCCATCGTTGACGGAAGCGCCGTCGGGGAATGACAGGTGATGAATTAATCGGTATTGCCCTTGTTCCTTCTTGGGGACTACCCCTAAAGGAGAGATCACCAGTTCCTTGATCATGTGATCGGGCAGGGGGCCCTCTATCCTCCCCAGGACCCTCTCTTTCTCTATTTTTCCCGCTACTACCCCCGGGTGTTGCATTGCTGATTTCAAGTTTCTGACACTGCCTGGTGGGCGGTGGCCTGTAAACGGGATGGGGAAACCTTCTTCAAAGCCGTGGACTAGGGTGTCAGCATCAGTCTTGTTATGGTAGCTGTTGGCTAGCTTGCGCAACAGGTGCGTGCTAATGGGGGACCGTGCCAGCCTGTAGGTATGTAAACCCGTTGTCCCCCCTGCGCCCCCTTCCCCCAGATCATTGCTTCTTTTTCTCTTTCCTGTCTCCCTTGTGGTCTTTTTTGCGCTTGCACCCTGCTGCCGGGTGACCCCCCCACAAGAGGAGCAGGTATGCTGGAACTTGCACGCTGCCCCGTAGGTACATTCGTTTGATTCGAACTTCCAACAGATAGCTGGTGTTCCATTGTTGTGAGGTGCTCTCCACGAGCTAAATTGCTTGGGCTTATTAAATGGCCTCCCCTTCCCCTTGTGGGCGGACCCTTGAAAGGACTGCTCGTGTCTACCCCCCCATGACTTGGCCTCCCTCGCAACCATCATTTTGTGAATGAATCCAGATACGTCCTCCTCGTTCCACTCCATTTCTGGGTGTGTTTGCATCTTTAGCCTGAACCCCTTATCATATTCCAGCCATGCTTCGCCTGGGAACTGTCTCTGCGCATTGTGGATGTTGGACTCGTACAGCCATAGGTCAGCTGCGCAGCGCTGGAATTTTTCCACTATAATGCAGGCCATTATACGGAACGCGTCTAGCCAATTATCGAAATTTCTCTCCTTGCGCTCTTTTCTCCTTTCCCTTTTGTCCTCGTCCCTCTTATCGCAGGTGGTCAAGTCAAGCCCTTCTAACTGTATCTCTAGCAATGAAAAGATGTCAACGAATTCTTTCCTCCAAATTCTTTCCTTGACCGCCAGCGGTATGAGGCTAGCTAGCCCTGTGGCCCTGGTGGTTAAGGACGCAGGGCCCGGTGAGGGCGTGAATATGCGTCTGTCGCTGTTGCGGGAGGCGGGGTGGGTGACGGGGTGTGCATCCCCAAGCCAATGTGGGTGATCCTGCTTCGCCCCCACCCCTAAGGTGACCTGGTGCCCTAAGCGCTGTCGGCGTACGTGGCCAGGGTCTATCAGGTGCCATGGTAACCCCGATGCCACTTCCTCTGCCTGGGCATCTACCTCTCCCGGCCCTCCCGTGTCTCCCTGCCCCTCCCCTGCCGGTGCACCTGGCGCTCCAGCCTGCCTGGCTAACCTTTGCATAATGAGTGGTGCCATAGTTTTAAAGCATTCCTGCACAATTGCACTGATATGCTCACCGTTTGTCGTTGTATCCGTTGTCCCCCCATTCGGTCCCGCCGCCGCCGTGCTGGCTACAGGTGGCTGGGTCTTCCTCTTGGGGGCCTGTTTGGGAGCCGCCACATCTGCCAGTTTGGCCGGCGCCCTCCTCTGCCGCTTGGCTGCCGGTGCGTTGGGCACGCTCTGCTGCCGGTGACTTGGCCCTTCTTCTGCATCCTCCTGCAGATGGGGCTGCAGCCAGTCGTTCCCGTGGACTTCCGATGCCGCCCGGATCCGGCGCAGAAGGTCATCGAGCTCCTTCTGCTGCCTCTTGTTCCCCTTCTTTGCCATCTGCCCCCAGCCGCAGTTGTCCCAACTGCGTTCCTCCTGCCGCTTCTTCCTCCTGTGCTGTAATGCGGGGTGCTGCCGCCAATGTATGCACCAAACTTTGTTGTGGCTCCGCCGCGTGTGACCTTCTTAATGCGGGGTGCAGGTATATACACCAAGACCCTGCCCTCAGCTGTGCAGCCTTTTCGTCGTTTTTTTTTGGTTTTTTTGTTTGCTCTGTCGAGCACCGAAGCCGATGCGCCTGCCCCTTTAAGGCTCGCTCCGGCGCCGGCTCTGCCTTCTCGTTGGCGCGCGCTCCCGGCTTAGTAGTGGAAAGCCCGGGAGCGGTGTGACCGCAGACAGCTCCTGTCCAGGCGGGGTGCGGGGCCTCGCGCCGTGTCTCTCCCTACCACCAGGCTCCGGTCACGCTGCCCCTGTCCACGCGCCGATCGACCTTCGCAGCCCGCCTTCGAAAAAGGCACGAAAGTGAAGCCCACTGCTCCAGCGGCCCTCGTTGATGCCGCTCCTTGTCCCGCTGATCCTCACGCCTCAACCCGACGCTGATGCGGAGGGTCTGATCCGGGCTGCCGTCCTCTACTGGATACCGGGTAGGTCACCACAGCATTCTTTGCTCAGGTCCACGGAGGGGGGGTGCTGGGGTTTGCAGTGCCGGTAGCCATAGCCGCGGGGAAATCCAAAAATCTTTTGCGGGTCCGCGACCCCCCGTGTTCAGGGGCAGAGTCCGGCTTCGGGACCGTGGACTCGAGTCCGTCCTGTTGCCGCCCCCGGAATTCCGCGTGTGTTCCAACGCCACCGATACCAGGCAGCAGGGTTCTCCCGGCGGCTCCGACCCCCTGATGACCAGCGAGTTCGGATGCGCTTCTCCTGGCCGGCCCCGCTCTGCTCCAAGCACTGGGTGAGTTGGTGGATGCTCTCAGTCGCCTTCCTTCCCTGCTTTCGGCGGCGGCGGCGGTTGCTCCTGATGGCTCGCCCAGGGCTTCGCCTCGACTCCAGTACTGGTGATTCCGCGATCCGGCCAAAAAGATTCTTGCGGTGCTGCACCCCCGCTCCCAAAAGATAGGAGCTTACCTGGGGGAGCGGCGCTTATATCCCCCCCCGGTGCTGGGCCGCCTTCTGCATGGCCTCCCCCCCATTGGGGGGTTCGTATCGCGCCTGGGCCCCCATTGGCCGGGGGGGGCCGGCGCCTCTCTGGCGGTCGCAGCGGGGGGCGCGGGAGCTTCCCTGCTCCTTGGCGCGAAAAACCGGTTTCGCCCGGGGCTTGGCGTCGGTTATGGCGCCGGCCCTCTAGGCCCCCTTCGGTGGCGGCCTTTGCTAGATCTTTGGTAGATTTACCTGCAAGCACCCCGCTGCTGCCATTATACTTGGATCTTG
This sequence comes from Calotriton arnoldi, assembly GCA_963921515.1. Taxonomy (NCBI): domain Eukaryota; kingdom Metazoa; phylum Chordata; class Amphibia; order Caudata; family Salamandridae; genus Calotriton; species Calotriton arnoldi. The sequence continues at coordinate 755,528 of CAWUFW010001614.1, read as the reverse complement.
CACAAAGGCAGCTAGCACACAAGTTAAATTATAAACTTCTCATCTTTTGGCATAGGTTGTGGAAAGTGGACGAACTTCTGTCTTATAGGGAGCCACGTCTTGATCTATTGAAGTTACCATCAATAACCTCGATTCCCTGGTTCAGATCACTTAGAGTGTTATTGTTGAAACTTGGAATGGAGGGTTATTGGAATGACCCAGAGAGTTTGGCAGATGTATCCCGAAAGAGTTTGAAAGAAAAATTCTGGGAAGTAACAACATTGCACATCCTGGCTAAAGTAGAGGGCCGATTGACCTCTGAATTTCTAAATTTTAAATCGACTCCCTGCTTTGAGGAAACATTAGATGAAATTGTTCCTCCTTTGGCCCGAAAATTATTCTTCCAATTTCGGTATAAGACATTACCTACAAAACTTTTTAGTAAAAGCTGGCGAAAAGATGTCCCTAGCGAAGACCTTTGTCCAGCATGTAATGTTACCCAAGAATCCATTGTTCATCTTTTATTTTTTTGCCCTAACTACAAACTCCTTAGGAAAAAATGGATATTACCACTTTGTAAGTTAGTTGGCAGGGGTCACTATCTGGAAGTCCTAAGAATCTTGTGCACTGATACTCGTAGAGTAGTGGTTTTTAGTCTTTCCAGATTTTGGTACGCGTTATGGATAAAACGTTTGAAATGTACTTCATGACACATTGCACTTTCTATATCAACTTGACTTCAAACATACTTTTGGAAAGACAACATGTATTTTGCTAACTATTCTAGGATTCACTCTATTTTTAACTTACGTGATTTTATCTTAAAATCTTTTTATTCGATGTTTGTTTTTATGTATAATCTCTCTTGTTCTTTTGTATTCTGTGCTGTGTTCTTTTAAGATCCATTGTGATCGAAATAAAGAAATATGAAGATGATGATGAATTGATCGATGTAGAGAAATGTTTTTTTTTAAATGCAACGGAAGGCCGAATTTTAAGAAGTTTAGCCTCAGTTAACTCAGCATGTCCTGTGGCCGTCTCAGGTTAGAATTTGGGTTGAGAAGCACCTGGGTACAGGGTCTCGCGGGGATAGGGCGTGGGGTCCTAGGCCTGGCAAAGGGGGATTTTGGTACATTAAGATTTTTACTTCAGAAAGAAATTTTAGAATGTTTAAAAGAACAGTCATTAATTTTTAGAAATTTTAGAACTGCGGTTGATTTGCTGCAATTAGATAAGTCCCTGCTCCTTACTTTATCGTCGTATCAATTAAGGGCCACCGTGAAACAGGCCACTTGGGAATCAAGTTTTACAAGGGATAGGGAAGCTTGCACTCTAAAGAGGGGTATCCATCCGGTCATTGACTCCTGCATGATAAATAAAGTACAGGACTACATTTCTTGGAACCTGCCTCATGGAGTGCGCCGTTTTTGGCTATTATTGAGGCGGGGTATGCTCCCTTTAAATCCTTTATTGTCTAAATGGTATGGTTCTTCACCGTTCTGTAATTTGTGCAATAATGGCCTCCAGGATGCTAATCATGTGTTATTTATTTGCCCTGCATTATTATTGTGTCGGCGTAAATGGATGAGACCAATATGTTTACAATTATCTATTCTTTCGGCCTCTGCACTAATCGATTCTCTCTATGAGCCGCCAAATGAAATGTTTTGCCATAGGATCTTTAACTTTTTTAAGTGTTTTCTAAACATGTACTAAGGCTCATTAGGTTTGTAGGGAGCAACCACTAATACTTGTTTCTAATCCATTTTCAATTGCACTAAGGGCACAAAGGATATTCTTAATTATCTTATATTGTATATTATATTGTTATGTTTTAATCTGAAGATTTTTATATTGTTGGATCTCGCTTAGGACTTGCAGATGCCTTGTTGGATAGGAATATTTTCTGTGTCAATTTTATATCAAAATAGATTCTTAACTATCATGTAGTTGGTTTTTCCAGCTTATGTGGATTTCCACGGAGTTCCGTAATCATAAATAAACTAAAACTTTAAAAAACTTGGGGGCATATTAGCAAGACCGGCGATAAAATTATCGCCGTTTTAGCGGCAGGAAACTGCCGCTAAAACGGCGATAATGGGCTTGCTAATATGCGTTATGGAATTCCAATAGAAGCCCAGGTTAGATGTCCTGCACATCTAACCTGGGCATCTATTGGAATTCTATAACGCATATTAGCAAGCCCATTATCGCCGTTTTAGCGGCAGTTTCCTGCCGCTAAAACGGCGATAATTTTAACGTGGGTCTTGCTAATATGCCCCTTGGTTACCAGAAGGGATAACTACACTCAGCTGAGCTGTCACTCACAGGCATGGCCAACAAAAAGTGTGAATTGGAACTACATGTAGGGCTTTTCTGATGACTCCTTCCTGTCTAACGATTGGAGCTATTGAAGTGTTTTATCATTTGAAGATTTGATTCTTCCCTACAAGGTGACCTCAAGGTTTTCTGTTTAGCTTCTTTTTATAAACAAATAGGAATATTTACTTGTGCACAGCAGACACAATTGTTTTATTTTCGTGCAAAACACGGCAAGTTTTTAAATGCAAGTATTTGTTAAATTTGATGAAAGTTCTACGTATTAATTAAATATGTCCTTTGCATGTAAACAATGGAAGAATTTTATTTACACACTCAAAAATCACAGAAAATCACAGAAAATCCCATGAACCCTTCCAAGATTTAACGATAACACAGTTTACAGAAAAACTTTCAGTCTGGAAAGATTAGTGATGAGTTTCAAAATAAGTGTGTGAAAAAATATTTTTTTTAAAGAATGTCTTAATGTTCTCCTGACTCCGTTCCCTTAAATATGTGAATGTGTAATGTTCTTAGGAATAAAACTGAATAAATTAATTTAAAAGCAGTGTAGTTGTCAGAAAGTGGTGCAAAATCTAGACACGGGTATAATGGCATGTCAAACATAGGTTTGTTGATTATTTAAATACGACGGGCATGCTTCATACTTACCCAAAGAAGTTATACAAAGTGTCTTGAGACAAATGAGCTTACAAGCCCAGATCTCCGTCCTGTTGCTGGAGAGGATTTTGCTGCACCGCGCATGCCTGGCAAACAACGGACTATGAAAGAGCGCCATAGGTAACTCAAAGGCATACCAAATCAGCCTCGCTGTCCTGATAACAGCCTCACTTTTAATGAAGTTTATTTAAAATGAATTCGACACATTATAGCAGCCGGAATGAAGCTTACCTTTCCTTACATTTTCCACCAACGCAAACAGTGCCTACACTGATGAAATCAATAATTAAACGAAAAGTATGTGCATTTCTAGTTGTATTATGGTTTTATAGCTTGTAGAAACGCTACAGCAGGCTGCCCTAAATAAAACCAAAGAACATTGTGTGCACACTGCTAGTCTCACGTGGCGCCCTTAGGATACTGTTTGTCACCTCTGTCAGTCTTTGTTGCTGGTCTCCTTTCTAATTCACTCAATCCTCAGCTCCTAACTTTTTCAAGGTAACCTTTTGTACCTTGCAGACTTTCTAAACTGCAGACGACTTCGATATCCCTGTTCTCTTTCTGTTCCTGGGGATAAACTCCAGCGCAGGCTCTCGACTGAAGGTCACCTTTAAGAATGCCATGTTCTAGAACTGCATTAGCAGGACCTTGTGAGAGAATGGATGCTCAACAGCTGGCGTCCACAAGCTGTTCACAATCACAGCTACTCTGTATTTCAAGAGCTGTAGGTCACATGTCAGGCTGCACCTGTGAAATAACAAAGGACATGTCGAAACAATCTCTATTTATAAGTAGAACATGCACCTTCTAAAAACTGTGTGAACATGATCTGTTTTTAATATGCATCAATTGCAAGATTTGTAACTTACCCTTGCAGTTAAAGATTTAAATGAACGTCTGACTTTGTTATGGGAAGTGCAGATTCAGGACTTTATATATAATTCCCATCCCATATACAAGATGATGTCATAATAATAACAATATTATGGTTCATATTATTAGTGTTGTTATTATTACTAAAATTATTATTATTACTATTAGTGTTGTTGTCATAATGTTGTATGCCGCTTCTGACTATCAAAAAGGAGAAGAGCGAGGCTTGGCAATCAGGGACAGTTTACGTTTAAATAAACAATAACAGCCAGGAATAGCAGCCACATCTCTTACAGTTGCATACTGAAACTGAACTTGCATTATGTACATGGCATGCTTTATACTGTACAGTGAGTGCAGAAAAGAGAAGCTCATCCCCCTTTGGGCAGGAAATACTGGTACAGCGGGCCATAAATTGCGTGTTAGATGCTTGATCCCAGCCTGATAGACGGGGTCATAAATACCAACTGGAGGTCACATTCTGAGGTGGTCCAGGTGGGTGGGTGAGTTGTGTGTGTGTGTAATCTGGGTGTTGCTTACTACTAGGCATTGTTTGGGCTTTATTGGATGAATGCAACTGGACGGTTGCTCTGGTATCACGTCCTTGGGCCAAAAGCAGGCCCTCTGTTGAGCCTCTGTTAGTGTTTATGAGTGTGTGCATCTGACTCGTTTCTTAGGCATTACAACCTCCGGCCATATGTGATTTACTGCTGCAATCTTCCAGGTGTGATTGAGGCTGTTCCATATCTGGTGTTTCCATCACTGGAAGCACTAGGGGTGGACAGAGGGCAGCTGCGTTATTTTCATCTGATAACTGGTGACTTTGAAACTAGAACAAGTGTTTTATTGTGAATTTGGGTACCTCAGGCAACAGTTGCTGTGCTGTGTGCTGGACTCCTAAAAGCGGGACCTTTATATAAATCAATCTGATGCTAACAATATAATAAGAACAACAACAATAATAATAATAATAATAATAATAATAATAACTGTAATAATAATGATTGTCCCCTCAGAAATATATGCGAACCACATTTTACTTCAAGTATTATAATTCTCCAAACAGTAAAAAGTTCATGAAAATTACCATACCACTGATATGAAACACAGTTGTGTGATTTGGCTAAGAGGAGATGTCCCAAAGCGTCTAATTAGAGAAAAGCAAATGTTGCTTTAAGCACTTGGCAGAGTGCTAGAAGCAATCCATTTCTGCCTCCAACCGGATGAGCTCCTGGCTTCAATCTCAATTGTGTTCCTGGCTCCACCTGAAGTGGCTTGTGAGTACAGTGGGACTGAAGCAAAGCAAGCAATAAAAACACACTTAAGCGGAAAGAAAGATAATTCCTTTTTGCAAAACTATTCCTTATTCTTGATTTTCCTCCTGGCTCCAAAAAAGGCCACTTGGGGTTACATTTAAAATAGTTGGAACTTTTTGAAAGTGGGTTGCCTTAAACATACATTAATTCCCTCGTACACATTGATAGTAGCTCTGTGAAGAGCAGCCGCCAATGAGATGTCTACGCAACATGAAAGTCATAAGTTAAAATTCTGTCAGGCTTGCACAGCATTTATTATGCGTAGTTTAGTAGATTGATTAACTTTTATTTGGGCAAATTGATACTCACAGATTTCTTTTACTAAGTTCTAGACTCCCCATTTTTAAGTAAAATGTGTTTTAGTGTGTTTAAACGTGGTGGAAGCAGCAGCTGCACTGCCCTTTGCTGTTTCTCTAAATCATTGAAAGGGTTGGATTTGCAGTTTCTGCTCAATGTTGTCTTGTGGAGTAGGAAGCAAAATAGAAAGGCTCTCCCTGAGGAGCTGAAAACATGCAACATGTCTATATTCGATTTAGAAAGACTTCTGTGAATCCCTTTCAAAGTAAGTTCCCATTTAAAGAGAGGGAGCAGAGCAAGACAGGACAATACTAAGATGATAGGTTTAAACACTGAGGGCCATATTTATCAAACGTTCATGCAGCACAGCAAGACACCTTCCTGCGCAGTGCTGCATGAAAGAGGGAGGGCAGGAATGTGCCACATCTATCAAGATATGGGGCATTCCTGTCCTCTGCCTGCGCTGGTGCACAATTAGTAGCACAGTGCCAATACAAGTACCCTTGTGTCATGGTGCAAGGGTGCCTGTGTTGTAGGCAGGATTGTTTTTGTGCAGGAAGGGACACCTTCCTGCACAAAAACAATCCTCAGAGGCATTTTCCCTTTCTATGGGCCCGATTCACAGAACTAACGTACTACAAAATCCTAAACTTACTACCATTTTGGTATTCACAGAAGGCACTTACTCATTTTGGTATTCACAGAATGCACTTACTCATTTTGGTATTCACAGAATGAACGTACTCATTTTGGTATTCACAGAATGAACTTACTCATTTTGGTATTCACAGAATGAACTTACTCATTTTGGTATTCACAGAATGCACTTACTCATCCTAACTTTACGTCCGCACTCGGGCCGGAGTTTAGGGCCCGGTGGCAGAGGTTCCGACCCAATGGCGGAATCTCCGCCTCCGGCCCGGAAACTCCGCTTCCGGGCCGGAATATCCGCATTTTGGCCGTTTGAGCATTACCTCAATGCTAAACACCTGTCTAAGTGCCTACCATCCCCCATGATGCATCAGCTTACACACTGCAGCCAATCCCAGCCCTGCAGCACATATGAAAGCAGAGTAGACACACAGAAACACTTTCAACATGTCGCTGAATGTATTTGTTGCTCTGCCCTCATGCGGCAAGAAGACTTGAGGAGGAGGAGGAGAATAGAGAGGATCTTCAGACAGAGGATCAACATATTTGGGATGTCCACCCAAGATGTAAGGGCCAGATTCCGCTTCCCTCCAGAAGTCATCTTGGAGATGGTATGTGATTGGGAGGAGGAACTTGACTCTGCTACCTGCTGCTCCGATGCCATTCCAGCCTATCTGAAGGTCCTTTCTGCTCTCCATTTTTTTGCAACGGGGTCATTCCAAAGGGTCACCAGTGATGTCGTGGGCATCTCCTAGGCTAGCCAGTCACGGTGCTTGCATCAGGTACTGAGCTGCATCAATTCTAGAGCCCACCTTCACATAGGAATGCCCCATACACTGGCCAGCAGGCAAAGGGCAGCTAGGGATTTTTTCCTATCTCCCGCTTCCCACGTGTGCTGGGTTCAATTGACTGTACCCATCTGGCCCTTCTGCCACCCCACCGCATTGCACACATATACTGCAACAGACACCGATGGTATTCCATCAATGTGCAGGCTGTCTGTGATGCCAGTGGGAGATTCATAGATGTGCATGCAGCGTTTCCAGGCAGTACCCATGACAGCTTCGTATTCCGCATGTCACCTCTTGCCCGGCGGATGGCTGCGGGAGAATTTGGCAACATGTGGTTACTGGGTAAGTACCAAGCACTAAAAAAGAGTGATGTGTGCTTATGAAAGGGCTAATTTACAAGCTCCTTGTGCTGCTGGTACATCACTTTCTCACATATGAAAAGTGACGCACTGGTGGCGCAAGGGGCCTGTCAAGAAGCCCAGTAATGAATGAATGCCACCTTATATCAACAACCATTCTACAATAAGAATCACCAAGCCACATACATGGTCACAACAGACACTGCATGTACTAAGTAAAGATCATGTTCTGTTCAAATTTTAGATGGAATTGTAACCTATTGCCCTATCTTCCCTCCTCAGGCGATGCTGGGTATGCACTCTCCCCTCAACTCTTTACACCTTACAGACATCCAACCACTGTACCTCAGCGTAGGTACAATCGGGCACACATACGAACTCGAGCCATCATAGAGCGCACTTTTGGTCTGTTGAAGTCGGGTTTCAGATGTCTCAGCCGTACAGGGGGTGTGCTGACGAACTCCCCTGAAGTTGTGTGCAAGATCATTATGGCCTGTTGTGTCTTGCACAATATCGCTTTAACGCATGGCTTACACATACCTCTTGAACCTCGGCTAGCTCTGAATCCGGGCAACCAGGCCATTGCACATAACTGAGGTCAGGGTATGCAAGTCCGTGATCAGCTGGTTGCCACGTTTTTTCACGTGAGCAACCTGTTGTGTCATGGACAAAATGTGGTTTGCTGTCTGTTGTCAATGATGAAAAATGGATATTTACGACTCTGTCCAAAAACTCCATCCTGAGACTGCTTTGCTAACCACACTAACTGTATGTCAACCACAACTGTTGACATGAGTCAAAAGATTGACCCATCAGGTCATGTGCCAATGTCAGCAATCAGTGTAGTGGATTTCCCAAGGATTCTATTGAATCTGAGGATGAGATGTACATGTTCTGAGAGACCCTCCCGTACCTTTTGACAATGGGTGTCTGTATCTAACAAGTGCATAACTATAGCATTTTTGATTTTTGGCCCCCAAATGATTTTCATACACCAATAATTTTGGGCCCACAACGTGAGTGATGATGTTGTGGCTGAATCTGCCACTATGTGTCTGGGATGCACAGCACTGCTACCCCCTAATACACTGTAACACAACAGCCAACTCTTGTGTTGATCACTAAATATGGACTACATGTACCATAATGCAATGCAGTTGAAAAGTAAACTGGGGTGTGATGTTGTGCCAGCCCCCCCCCCTTGTCCCAGCCCAAATCTCATAACATGGTCTGTTCTCCCTTTTGTTTCATCTCTATGAATTAATCTTACACTGTCATTTCAGGTTTCTCTGCTACAGAATAACAGGATGGCAGTGGATTTGTTCTGTGATTGTGGATAAATCAGAATGAACACAAAATGGCTGACAACTACTTCCTGTGATGTATTTCCTGTCTCCCACTACCTGTCTGTCACTTCTTGTATGAAATAATAGGTTCCTGGTCAATTTCGCACATTCCGGCACAGTAGCGTACTTTGCGCATGCATAGCGTACTCTGCGCATGCGCAGAGTACTCTAAGTATGCGGAAAGTACGTTTTCGGGCCGTAAACTCCGAAAAGTAACCGGAACCCATAATTTCATACAGGAAATGACATACAGGAAGTGGGAGACAGGAAATACATCACAGGAAGTTGTTGACAGCCATTCTGAGCCATCCTCTTTCACAGATCAGATCCTCTGCCATCCTGCTGCTCTCATCAACCTTACTTCCCCCCAAATGGCTGAGGGTTATGAAGAGAAAGCACCCCCTTTCAGTGAAAGGGAATTAGACATCCTAGCTGAGGCGGTGATACTGAAATATCCTCAGCTATATGGGGGGCCAGAGGAACAGCTGAGCAATGCAGCGCAGGCCAGATTATGGGCCAGAATTGGTGAGCGCTGCAGTACAGTGGGCGTTCACACCAGGAACGCGAGGGCATGCCGCAAGCGCTGGGAGGACCTGAAACGCTGGGCCCGGATCAAGGCTGAAGAGCTCCTGGGCCAGTCTTCCCAGCACCATGTGCTTCATCCTCGTCTCTCGCCACTGTACAGGTGGGTCCTGCGTGCAGCTCTTCCGACCCTCCATGCTCAGCTGGAGGAGCAAGAGCAGCAGAGACCTGGTAAGTGCATTATAGGCAAAATGTGTCTTGAAGTATGATGCGAGTGCAGACAGAGCTGTACCATTCTGTGTCCCATGCCTCCAGTCACCTATTCTGTGTCTATGCAGCAGTCATCATGAAGCAAAATGCTCAATGTAGCGCATTATTTGTACAGGTCAGAGTGCATTCTGGGAGTTGTAGTGTCATCATGAAAACTGGGAATTTGAGACACACAGTTGCATTAATAATGAAATTTGCACTGCCAGCACCACTAACAGTGAACCAAGGGAATCATAACTGATGTGTGCATTGGATGAGGAATGGTACAGACACTGTCCAGTGTGTATATGTGAGGCCAATGGGAATTGGATGCTGTGACTTACACTGCTTTCGGTGAGTTTGGGTTCTGATTGAGACAGATCATCATGTGCCATGGAGTCAAGATAGACTTTGAGACCCTTGCCACACTCATAAGTGTTTCAAATGTTGCCAAGTGTGTCCACAGACACACGTCTTACCCCCAGTAGCTTGAATGCCATTTTCCATGTACAGGTAGCTGTAACAACGAGCCACTACTGTTCACCAGTGCACAGCACTACCTGCTCAGCCTCCAAAGCCAATATGTGGCACTGGATTGTCAGCTTTTGTGAGAGGATATCAAAAGTTTAGACTCACAACTTAGCAAACCTAATTGGCCAGACCCTATATGGATGTGTTACCCCCAATCGGCCTTTGTGTTGTCCCATCCAATGCTACACAGCAGATAACATTTGTCCAGACGTGAAAGTGCAGACACTCCATATCACAGGCCCTTTCCAATTTCATCTGGACTCTCTCTGATCTCCTTTTGTGGACTGGGTTGTGGAACCTGCCCATGTAGCAGTGACAGGACACACAGGTCACAAGAATGCCATAGCTGAGGGTTGGCAGTACAGACGTGCAAACCAACAATAATCTTGTGAGATGTCCATGTCAGACTCAAATCAGGAGATGACAGTGAACATGCACGTAATTTAAGCTCATAAACACTGACAACTCTATAGTGTGATCAGAGGAGAACAAAGTCTGACCTTGGCTCATCTTGATATGTGTCTTGTCCTGACGTGTACACCAACTACATAATGATTTATCTCACATTTCAGTGGACTCCGCTGGCCAAGAGGACCAGGTTCGGAGCAGGACATCTGTGGTGCGCCGGCGGCTACGACCTCTTTCCAGTACTGAGGAAGAGGACGATGAGGCGGAACCCTCAACATCAGGAGGCATGGGGATTACGCCCAGCCGGACTGACCAGGATGATAACTCTGGTGCCACGGACCGGGTGGATGCTGAGGACATTGAAGGGGGGGTGATGAACTGGACACCTCTGGCCAGGGGGGGTGGGGTGGAGAGCCACTCTCCCACAGACCATTCACCTATGAGCATTGTCGAGGTGTCCCCGGGGCAGGCCACTACGCAACCCGGGCCTGCCATCAGCCCCTCCCGAACTCCAGAGGCCCCCATTCCATCGGGGCCTCCAGCTGCAACCCCTGCAATCTGTCCCCCTCATCGTAGCTGCCAGGTCGACACCGACATTGGCTCCGAACCTGAGGCACCACACCCCCCCACATGCGACCCAAAACCCTCCCTGTGTTGTTCCGTCTGTGGCTGTACCAGATGACTTGATGAGGGCATGTGAGGGTCAGCCAGACATGTCCCCTCGCATCTTGCTGCAATTGTGTCTAGAGGTGCGCATGATGCGAGAGGAAATTGCATGAGCTCTGGCCACCCTCACTGCCAGTTTCAATTCCCTGAGTGCAGCCATGTCGTCTGTTGTGTCCCAACATCCCTCCCACACCACCGTAAATGTCTCCCCCTGTCCGTTGCCCCACACTCTTTCCCCCCCTACTCCTCGTGTGTCCCGACCCTGTGTGGTGCCTGTTCATGCACCGGCCAGCCAGGAGCACGCATGGGACTCAGAGGATCTGGACATTGTGGTCCTAGAGGATGACCAGAAGGACACTTGAACAGTTGGACAGATTTTTCTTTGTGGACAATGATTTACTTTTCCCCTTGTAAATAGACTGGTTTCCCTGACACTCCCCGACGTGTTATATTTATGTTGCCCCACCCCAATCCAAGTTACCTTCTCCTTCTGCAGTAAGGACATCATTTGTTTTCCTTTCTCCCTTCCAGGCGGACTGTTGTTGTTTTTCTAACCCCACACATTTTTTACATAAAAACTTATTCTGATTCATACTTTCTCTATCTTGTTTGGCTTCATTGTGAATGTCTTGTACAAAATATGCCCATCCATTTTGGCAGTCATCTGCTCCGCACATGAGGGCTTGCTGCAATGCCGAGGTTACACTTGTACATGATGTGTCACACACACACATACATCCTCTCATCTCTACGCCAACTAACTTGGTGATCAGGACATGATACGCAACAGAGTTTTGACTTGGGAACAGATTTATTTTTTATTAACACATATTCACACTGGTCAAAAAGTTCCTGGGATGTGATCAATGGGGATCGTGCTTGTGACTTCGCAATTTCGGGGGTGATGATAGCTGTGAGGGATTAAGTCTGGGTTGACGCCGAGGTGCAGGTTGGTCTCGTGCATGTGCCTGTACAGGGTGAAGTTCATGTGCAGGGGAGGATTGTGTCTGTACACTTGGTATATGTGCATGGACAGGGGTTGTTGTGCAGGTGGTGGTAGTGCCTGTTCAGGGGTGGTGGTGGATGTGCAGGTGGGGGAGTGCCTGGATGGGGGGCGGTGGTGAGTGTGTACCCTTGCTGTGGTCCTGTGCAGTTTGTGGTACAGGTCAGGTGTGTGGGTGTGATGTGCTGCAGGCAGATGTGATGGCTCCCCTCCCTGCGTTGACTGTGAAGGGAGACTTTGGATCACTTTCGTCATGCCGTTCATCATCTTCATGGCCAAGGCATGGTGTCTTAAACTCTCTTCCCTTTGGAAAGATATCATGTCTCTGATATTCTTGGACATGTTTTGCCAAGTTTTATCCAACCTATCCAAAACATGGGTCTGTCTGTCCACCACCTGAGGGAATTGGCGCAGGGCCTCAGACATGTCTGACAGGGTGGCCCCTATGGCATGAATGTCCTGCCTCACATCTGTCTGCTGTTTGAAGAAGTCCTGCTCCCACTGGCCACCAAGGCCATGTGCAGGCCCTCTCTGCAGGGGTCGGCCATGGATGAGACCGCCAGGTCCAACAGCAGGGGGGGTTGGCATGTGGAAGCCTGTGGACAGGAGAATGGTGTCCAGGGGATACCTGCACCACAACAGGGTTGGTACTTCCCTCAGATGGTGAAGATAATGCCTGGGATACACTGTATGGGGAGGAGTGTGTAGGGGAACCACCATGTCTGTCCCGGATGTGAGGGCTGTGAGGGAGTGAGGTCTGGGTTGGTGTGTGGGTGAGCTGTGGCTGGTTATCTCTATGCTGTGGACAGGCAATCTTTTTCATTGGAGGAGGCTGACACACTTTGCTGGGCGGAGGGTGTGAGGTCTTGCTAAATGTGGGCGATGTGGGAAAATTACTGTCCATGGCATCAGATTCTTCATCCTCTGAGGGGATGAACAGACAGTCACTATCGTCCAATACTTCATCCTCCTCAGGTACTTCCTCCTCCTCCTCCTCTTGCGCAGTACTTGCAGCTGACATCACTGCCTGGAGGAGCAGTGGATTTTCACCTCTGATTGCCCGCCGCCCAACACTGGTGGAAGGTCCATCCTCCTCATCGTCATCATCACCTGGAACACAGAGGTTGCAACAGGATAAGTAATTGACCTAGTATGAGATGTGGTGCAACACAAGGGTTGGTTCTACTGTACTTTGCATCAACAGATGACGCACATGTGACCTGGTTTGGGTACCCCTACAAGTGACAGCTCAGACAATAGCACTGAGGGGTGAAACTGAGATGTACACTGAAAAAGCAAACTTACCAGCTCAATCCACAGCTTTGTGTCCTTCTGCAATCCCCCCTGATGTCAACTGCTGAACCATGCTCCTCATAGGTACTGTTGACGAAGCGTTCCGTGATCCCGCAGCTGTAAAGGGAAGTGACACCAATGTCAATCATCTGCATTACCAATTTACAAACAAGCACATATGATACTTATGATATGGATGAAACTTTGTCAACAACAACTGCAGGTTCTATGCAGAAGGGGATTTTGATGTTTGTCATGGTTGTGATAGGGAAACACTTCACACCACATTTACCTGATGTAGATGTGCGAGAGGGTTTCACTGCTGCAGCCAGGATGTCATGCATTCCCCGGGATGGTGTTCTACGCTGCACTGGTGTCATCCTGTCAGCAGCTGTGATGAGACATACATATCCATATTTCAGTACACCAGATGGTAGCTATGAGCTAACATGTACATGTCATTCTCAATGACCATTGATAGGATATTCCTGGACAATGTGCAGCATGTTTACCTCATGGACTTTACATGTGGGTCCCTGCTCACATGCAGCAATTGGCAGCTGTACCTCCACACTGCGCTGACATCAATAAGATGGCACATCAACAGACAAACGTATATGAGAAGGTTACTGATATAGGAAGGAAGGGGAGAAATGATCAGGACGCCACCGCATTACATTGCTTACACCTTCACCGTTAAGCCTAATATGTCTCATGAGTATGATGTTGTCTGTTGACAAGTTGGAAGGAGTGTACATCCACAGGCTGACCACATTTGCACAGGCTGACCACATTTGCACATCAGTTCAAACATTGCATTGCAGAGTTCATATGTGAGATGTGCAATAGTCAGGTACCTTTTGTGTGTCATTTGTGCTTCCCTAACAATGGAGTCACAAAGCTCATTTTGGATTGGAGTGTCCTCTGTTCCCATTATCCATTTCCTACATCATGGTAGAACTAAGATGACAACGGATGATGTTTTGTACAGCAGACATCCTTACCTCATATATCATACACTCACTTATATAGGTGGATACAGTAGAAGAGGAGGCAAGCAGAGTGCAACATTTGACTAGGATACCACATTGTGGGTAAATTGTGAATCTTTAATGGTTGACGCCTACACTGGATTTGGTTTGGGCCTTTCAGCCAAGAGATTTTGAAATGTGACTTCCTGAAGATTCACCTTGGCAGCCCATACATCCATCACAAACGTACAGAACTGGCATCAGTGTGAGCATCATCCACACCAATTTCAAATTGTTTTGTCCTTTGGAATTCTGCTAGGGAGTTTTCATATCATTGAATTACGATCCAGTTGTGTCTAGTACACTTAATGTGACACTATATACTATTTTTATGTCCATTCTACACTCACTTTTCATATGTTTTGTGACATCCTTTCACTAGCCACCATGGTGTGATCTGGTATATGGTTCAATGCCATATGTAGGCATATTGTGATGCAGGACAACAGTTATGTGAAACACATACAACATACAGCGGAGATTAAAGGCAAATTTCATGAGCATTCAGGTTCATTGTTCCTGGGCTTACTTACCATGGCCCCCGCACCTGCCCAGTGTGTGGTCCCCAACCAGATGTCACAGCCAACCTAGTAGCAGAAGTCAATGTGTGTCTTGGACTCTGGGAGGACATCATTGGACCTACAATGATAAGTGTGTTTGCAACTTTACATTTCGGCTGCCACATGTGATGCACTCAATTTGAGGCACAAAGGATGAGCACAAGCAGTGTGGGCCCTACCGTTGCAGAAGTATCTACCACAAATTATCATGAGTGATTCCACATTCAACTTATTATGGCCCCACTGCCTAGTAGCAACGTCTATCAAATTGACATAACAACACTTCCTGAAGTAAGGTCCACTATCATGTTTTGTTAATGGACCAAAAGACATTCCATACAATTATGACATCTATGACCAGCTGGTTGGACTTGACAAATTCATGTATGGAAAAGAAACATTCTAAGTTGGACAGTGGACGCATTCTCAATCCTGATATTTGAATCTCACTTCTTGTTCATCATTGTCATATTTGTTCTCATTGGATTTTTTGATTTAGTCTACAAAAATAATTGCAATCTAGACGTGGATACATTTAGACTTGCTCTGGCACCCGATTCCACGATCGAGTTCCCAGTCCTGGAACTGTTGGTGGAATACATGTAATGTTCTGAAAACACAATGATATGATGAGCCTAGATATGTTATATTTTGTCTTTCGCTATTCACAGATATAGTTTGCTAAAGGTAAATGTCCTTTGAGAATTCCAATAGTTGTAAGGCTAGTTTTTCCTCTCCAGTTGCTTTGAGATGCAGACACTATGTATCTCCCTCTGTTGCCTGCTGCCTATGTATGCATTTTGACCATCTCCTGACTAGTTTGACTTACCAGTTAGTGAGGGTGCTCTGCGTTGCTCTGGATGATGTTTCCTCCCAGAAGATGCAGGGACCTCTGCTCCTGTGGTTGTCTGCACTCTGGTTGGATGTGTCAATGGGTGAGAAGAGAGAAAAATCAACACATGGAAAATGTACATGTGGAACTTGTCAGACATTTCCTCATATCTTCTGCATGCTAACAGTATTGTGAAGTACTGCCACGGCTGGTGCAGGTAGGAGCAGTGGGGTGTTGGTGATGTGATGGCGTGGCAGGGTGGGAATTAAACAATGGGATATGGGAATGAAATATTTTGAAATAAGGATTCTCTCACCTTCTGTTTTGTGATTTTGGCAGGCCCAAGGTGAGTTGTTTTTAGGATATTTTATAGTTATTTTCTCTATTCTGTTGTCTGTTGATTTGCCTTTGCACCGCACCCCCAACCGCTTACGTTCTTGACTGACCCAGCTGCGTCTGGATAAGTGGAAGGGGCACTTTGACAATTGCTACTTAACAGTGTTAGGTATATACGGCATCAGTACTGGGCCTTTGTATTTAATAGTGTGAAAGGGATTTGCCATTTCTAATACAAAGCATTCTGGGACTTGTGGTGCAACATACAGAGGGAAACACATGAGCCTCTGACTGACTATATTTGTATATGAACTTTGGACAACTTCCTTACTCACAATGGCAGTGCGACACAGACATACATTTTGTATACTTGTTCTTGTCATCCCATTTACCTGGTACCACGTTGCGGACATCACTCACAGGCAGCCCATGGAGCATGTGGGGGTGGATTGTAGTGATGATATCCTCCTCTAGTGGTGTGAGACGGAGGCGGGGTCCAGATTGTGAGGCAGGGAGAACTCTGTTTAACTCGATCCTGGAGTACTTCTCCTTCGCACTCTTCTTTTCATCCTGCCACTTCCTCTTTATTTCACGGACTGTGCCCACATCCTCCCCCAATGCTGTGACAGCAGTGGCTAACTGCTGCCAAAGAGCTGCCTTCTGTGTGCCACTGGTGCAGTAAGGTGGGAGACCATGTAGGCGTTTGTGGTGCCTCACAATGAACTCCACAATCATGGTGGTCTCCTCAGTTGTGAAGTTCTTCTTCCTCCTCAGTTTGTACATTTTGCAGTAGCGATGAACAGCAAAGCAAACAGGAACTCTCTGTGGCCAAAGCTGGTCCTTGAATGTGTGCTGCTTTTATGTGGTGCTGGTTTTGCAGTTAGTCTTAATTGACTTCAGCTGGAGCATGGTGGGGGATGGTAGGCACTTGAAATGCTCAAATGTCCAAAATGTGCTTTTTCCGGCCCGGAGGCGGAATTTCCAGCCCGGAGTCGGAGTTTCTGGGCCGGAGGCGGAGATTCCGCCATTGTGCCGGAATCTCTGCCACCGGGCCGTAAACTCCGGCCCGAGTGCGGACGTAAAGTTAGGATGAGTAAGTGCATTGTGTGAATACCAAAATGAGTAAGTTCATTCTGTGAATACCAAAATGAGTAAGTGCATTCGGTGAATACCAAAATGAGTAAGTGTATTCTGTGAATACCAAAATGAGTAAGTGCCTTCTGTGAATACCAAAATGGTAGTAAGTTTAGGATTTTGTAGTAAGTTAGTTCTGTGAATCGGGCCCTATGTGTGCGGCAGAATGCAGCACACATAAAAAGAGGAAAAAACAAGGAGAACTAAAGATATTTCTCATACTGGAGCCTCACCTGGAAAGGCGTAGCATTTTGTTGCATTCCCAGCTCTACCACTAATGGTAAACCTGGGAATGATTAATGATTACCACATACAGGTGGGCATGACTAAATAAGTAAGCATAGCCCTACCTAGGAGTAAGGCAGGATACCCATTGGGTAGAGACTGTACTTTTCATGTGTTTTTCAGAACCAGGTCTTGTTGTTTTGTGCAGTATTTGAGTGGACGGCGTCCTGGTTATTATTCCCTCTTTTGCTCCCTATTTGACAGTCAAACCTGGGAATGCGCCAAAATCCATGGGTGGTTGCGAGGGAACACCCATTCTCCACCTGTGGAACCCCTCCCTGGGGCAGAGTAATGCAAGGCAGCGATTTGCGCTGCCTTGCGTTATTACAGATTTATCAAGCCATGCAGGGCCACGCACGGTGGCCGTGCAAGGCTGGATAAATCTGACTTAGGTTTTGCATCGCTCTTGCACCCCCTTGCGCAATCGCGATGCAAAACCATGATAAATCCGGCCCTAAATTCTAGCTGAGCATGTCAGTCATGCCTGTAGTGAACAATGATCATTCACAGATAATTGTGATCTGAGTTGCGACCTCTGTATTGTGGTTGTGCAACATAGGAGCTGATCTGCCTCATATAGTGCTCTAAATGCGTAAAAATTTGAAGGTACACCATCTCCTTTCTGTAGCATCATTCTACTATTTCCTTAATTTTAGTGTACATATGTTCTCACCTTGTACATTAGCTTTACTGGGCCCCAATCAGTGTGTATCATGGCACCCAGAATCTTCCCCATTTTGTTAAATTGGTGCAATATTGTTTTAATAGGAGATGGGTCTTATTCTCTCAGCAATGGAGACAGTCTATTTACCTGATTCTTTGGTAACTTCAAATGGTGCTTAATATAGTATGTGTGCTACTATGAAGGTTTTAACATTACCAGTATTAACTTTGCACATGATAGAAATAGTGTTTTCACTTTGTGTAGGCTGTACATGAAAACACGTGTCAGTTTTTGTTACTTATTATCTTGATTGCAAAGACTTTAAATCCATACAGTGCTCAGCGCTTATCAAATATATGTTATCCCTGGGACTAACTGTTCAAAGATTTAAACATTTCTACCAGGTTATCTAAGAACATAATGGGGCGGATTACGATGTTGGTCGGAAAGCCTCCGACCACTAATCGGAATCTTTCCGACCGCGGTCGGAGGCTTTCCGACTGACACGGTTGATTTGCTGTCCTATCGTCGGCTGTCGGAACATAAACTGGCCGGTCATACTGATTCAGTTCCGACCAGCTCTCGGAGCCTTCCAGCTGGTCGGAACCGCACTGTAATCCCCTATGGATGGCGTTTCTGCCATCGGGATTAGGATGGCGGTTTCCCACAGCCTTTCCGTGCTGGCCTTTCCGACACGGAAAGGCTGTCGGATAGCAACTTTGGGGTCCCTACTCCCCTTGCCACTGCGGCCTGCGGTTGGTGGTCGAGGGGGTACTTAGGTACCCCGCTGTAAATCCTTGCACTGTGTGGCAGGCACCATGAGGTGCCTGCCACAGGGCGCAGGGTTTTACACACACCCTCATTTCTCTATTGGAGGCTGTATTACGGCCAGTTTATGGCTGTGACACAAGCTCCAATTGAGAAAAGTGAGTAAGCGACTGAACAGTGTTCGGTCGCATCGTAATCAGGCAGTCGGAACCGCCGACCTGAGGTCGGTCGGTTCCCAGTCCGAGACGGTGTCGGTCGGAGGCAACTCCGACTGACATCGTAATCAGCCCCAATGTGTCTCATAGCCCCTGCCACTTCTGGGTCACACCAGCACCTCTAACTCTTTAGTAAGCTATTATCCAAATCTCAAGCTCCTTAACAGACCCCCTCTCTTCTCCACTCCTCTGATTTTGGTTTGTGACCCATTCTTTACTTCTTTAAAAATGCCTCTGAGATTTGCATGCAGAAACATCAGTGCAACAAGAGAAAGCCTTGAGAGATATACCCCTCTTTAGAAATATTTTACAACATCAAGGGGAACAGAGCTGAGCACTGATAAACACTGAGAACCAGCAGAACCTCCCTGCTGTAGTCAGTCGCTCTTCACTGACTACTAAAATCATTATCCATTAATGGGCTCACAAAATATTGTGAGCGGGCAAGGGTTAAGGTGTGGGTGATACATGTAGAGGCATTCTAGGCATGAGTGAGTCAGATTTTTTAAGTGTGTGTTTATTTCTGCCCCATAATCATGTGGAGCTGTCTGTTTGGCATTGGGTGTGCAAGATGACCATTTTAGAAGCCCAGACCGATATGCAATGTTTTAAAACGAAGCCCAGAACGATGTGCATTTTTATGATAATAGCCCAGTATTCAGGACTCCCAATCAATTTGAAAACTATGAAAACATATTTAGTAGTGGTTGCTTTCAAGAGGATAGAAGTGCTTGGAGTGACCTAGACGCTGAAGTAGAAAGCCTCTTTCCTAACTCTGTAGGAGGTTACCTTGGCAGGTCCCAAACGGAAATACATTACTTTGGTAAGACAGATGCAATGAAGAGTTGAGTTTACTTTCGAAGCTGTCATCCTTCTCTCAGCTAATCCAAGATACCTCCAATATGCATTCCTTTCTGAAGCAAAAAATGGGTGGGCACATGTTCTTGAATCATTTGGTCGCCTACTGTGTGTCTATTGGAAAAATGGGACATTTCTATACAGGTCAAAAGTATGAGCGTTGATATAGATTAGCCTTTTAGCATTTTTACCTAAGCTCAGTGTTGGCCAGATGTACATAGGTAATCATTTTTGATTACCAAATAGCAAATTTTTGCGATTCACTATTTGGGAATCGCAAACACCCATGTACAAATGTGCATGTTACACAATTTGGGATTCTCAGTGGGTCGCAAATAGATCTACCTCATGAACATTAATGAGGTAGTCTCAGTTTGCGACCCATTGAGAATCACAAAAATCACAGGGATGATGGCCTGCAGAAGTCAGCAGACCACCATGTCTGTGATTGCTTTTCAATAAAGTAATTTCTTTTTAAATGCAGTCCATTTTCCTTAAATGAAAACAAGATGTGTTTCAAAAAGTAAAATGAAAAGTTTTCTTTTAATTTTTTAAGAGTAGGCAGTGGTCCGCGGGAACATTCACAAAGGGCACGGGGTCCCTTGTGAGCCCCTTCCCATTTGCGAATGGGTTAATACCAAGTTGAAGTTGGTGGTAAATTGCAAATTCATACATGCCACTGCGAATCGTTATTAGGAGGAGATGCCCTAAACATGCCCCTTCTAATACTAAATATCAAACCCAAATTGCAATTCTGTAATAGGTTTCCGAATCGCAATTGGGCCTTTGTACATTCAAAAATGCCTTTTTGGGTTTGCAAAGGATCCGATTCTGCGAATCGGCCCGTTTGCAAATGTAAAAAAGTTTTGAACATCTGGCCCTATGTCACTAAGAACATAGGGCCTGATGTACAAAGATTACATGTGCAAAATGTGCTTGCAAATTGAGCAATGACATTTTGTGAATGCAGTATGATTTTCCAAAGTAACCTATGTATTACTAGGTCGGTTCACAAATACTGAATTACAGGGGGTCATAGAACAACCTGCCTAATTAATATTAACTAGGCAGTTCGCAATTTGCATCCCCCTGTCATTGACTACAATCACAGGGACATTGGCCTGCAAGGGACTGAAGACCACCATTTCCATGATTGCCTTCTATAACAGAAAACCTTTTTTGTTTTTTGAAGCAACCCAGGCAGCTTTAAAAAGCAAAAAAAGGTTTCCATTTAGGAAAGCTTTAGTGAGAGCCGGTAGTGGTCGCATAAACTCCCTCTGAAACTGCAACATCGATTTCCAAAGGAGAAGGGGCCCAAAGTGGACCCCTTACCCATTGCAAATTAGTCACCACTCCACTTTGGGATTAGATAACAAATCAATGGTTTGCAACCAGAATTACGGTTGCGCACCATTGAATTATATCTTTGAAAGGAACAACCTTAGAATGCCTCTTACAAATTGTGACATGTCAAGGGTTTTTAACCCCATTTTGAGTTTGAGTTAGTACATCAGATAGAGAGATTTAGCAATCTCAAATTGTGTAATCCAGGCTTTGCGACCACTAAATGAAAGGCCTCAAATGTTGTATATGGCTATTCTAAACTCCATGTATGTAGTCTGAAAAAATATCAATCTTGTTCATTCTCCAATGAGGAGTATTTTAGTTATAACCATGGAATAATTTCACTCATCTATTATATTCTCTCTTTTAGAATAGCTAAATGGAGTTTTACTCAACTTTGAATGAATAAAACTCTAGGACTTTCCTGGACTGGGGGTTGATTAAAAAATGGACAATATCGCTGACGTCAGATTGACTTTACACTGGCTTCTTATTGAATAAATGATCCATTTCAAATGCTTATGCATCCTGCATTAGTGCAATCAGTATCCAGCTTTCAAATATATATACTGGTTTAATTCCACTTTGAAATCCCCTGGAATGGCATGGTCTGTGGATTGTAATCTTCTTTCAGAGGGCTCCTTTGGGTGAGCCACTTTGAAATTAAGATTTTTGGCCAACTTTGTGTGCCATCCGCAAAAACATCTTCCAAACTCTTTGCAGTAAGAATCTGACTCCCTTACCATTAAATGTGAGCAAAAACCCAATTTTTAATTCTTCTAGTAACACAATTGTAGACAGGCATCTAAAAACCACCATGTTTATAGTTTAAACCTACATAATTATACTTACAAATTGCTCCAAATTGTATTCACTCAAAACAGTATAAATCCACGGAGGCATAATGACATAGAAGTGAAGGAAGCATGACCCCAATATATGGAGGCTGCAAAATATAAGGACATGAACAGCATTTGTATTGTGCCCTAGGGAGAGGTCAGTCAATACACTGTGTACATCTATGTAGCCTTTCATAACAGGATCATTCCTTTCCACTGAGAACAGATAGTAAAAGGGTGAACATGAGATAAGACAAATAAGCGTGTAAACTCTATTTGAGGGGTTGATGCTTTGGATGCCTTGGTGCCATGGTTACTCACTAGAGGGACGGCCTTTCTGCATGACCTTGACCACATCCCCTTTAGTATGTCACCTGTAGGAGCTCCATATATGGAATTGCTTTGCAAATGTATGTCTATTTAGCTGGAACACACATGCAGCCCCAGACCAAACCATCTTCTCTAACTTTTCTTTGGATAAAGCATGTAAATGAAATTCCAACAACAGTCTCACCATCACATTTCCAAAACTGTTCCTTAATTGATTGAGTAAGGATCACTGTCATCCTACTTCGCAAGTTGAAAAAAAATATGCTCTGCTAGATCTGGCTCAAGCAAGCAGAGCTGTAAGTTGCACATCTCCCTCCATCTGGGACCAAGTGTTGAACCTGGCCCTTTCTACAGGGTTATCCCCAAAGTTTCTGCCTTCCTCCGCCTATTTTTCTGACCTGCTTTTTGTTGACTTTGAGAAGCTGGGGACTTTACCCTGCTAATCAGTGCTAAAGTGCATGTGCTCTCTCCTCTAAACAAGGTATGATTGGTTTACACCTGTTTGGCATATTTGATTTACTTGTAATTCCCTTGTAAAGAGGTATCCCATACACCCAGGGCTTGTAAATTAAATGTTACTAGTGGGCCAACAGCACTACTTGTGTCACACACAGAAGTAGCCTTTCAAACCTGTCTCAGGCCTGCCACCGCAGGGCCTGTGTGTGTAGTTTACTGCCACTTTGACTTGGCATTTAAACCTACTTGCCAAGCCTTAAACTCCCCTTTTATTACACATAGGTCACCCCTAAGATAGGCCCTAGGTAGCCCTATGGGTAGTGTGTGTATGTAAAAGTCAGGACATGTGCCTGTATGTGTGGCATGTCCTGGTAGTGACAAACAGCCTATTTTCTTTTTCAGTGCTGTGTGGCCTACTCCTCTCATAGGCTAGCATTGGGAATCTCCTTATATATTTTTAAGTGGTATATCCTCATCAGAAAGGAATGGCGTTGCCGAGTTTGTTATGTTTAGAATAGTGGTGCTTAATCCTGCTTACCGTTGTAGTTGGATTTTACATTACTATTTATAAATCCCACTTTTAGAAAGTAAAAGACACACAATTGATGGACGGAATGCAGAACAAATCAAAACATTCACCCCCAGTCAAGAGATCTGGGTTAAATCCATCCTTCTTTTGCTCACCATGCGACCCCAGTTTAGACCTGACCATAAGCAAATCAGTCTTGACCCTGTGCCTCATAGGAACAATTCAGCCCGAACTGCCAAACCAGGTCCTCACTGGACCGGAAACAAGCATTCTAGGACCGGTTTCGGGGTTTTACCCCTCATCAGCCAGGATAGCTTGAATCCAGTGGCACAGTGAGCCTGGGACCCATGTCTGGGCATACTTGGCGCACTTAGGGCGAGGAAGTAAAAGACACACAATTAATGGACGGAATGCAGAACAAATCAAATCATTCACCCCCATTCAAAAGATCTGGGTTAAATCCATCATTCTTTTGCTCACCATGCCACCCCAGTTTAGACCTGGTCATATGCAAATCAGTCTTGACCCTGTGCCTCATTGGAACAGTCCAGCCCGAACTGCCAAGCCAGGTCCTCACTGTACCGGAAACAAGTATTTTAGGACCGGTTTCGGGGTTTTACCCCTCATCAGCCAGGATAACTTGAATCCAGTGGCACAGTTAGCCCAGACCCACGTCTGGGCATACCTGGCGCACTTAGGGCGAGGAAGCAAAAGACACACAATTGATGGACGGATTGCAGAACAAATCAAAACATTCACCCCCAGTCAAGAGATCTGGGTTAAATCCATCATTCTTTTGCTCACCATGCCACCCCAGTTTAGACTTGGCCATATGCAAATCAGTCTTGACCCTGTGCCTCATGGGAACAGTCCAGCCAGAACTGCCAAGCCAGGTCCTCACTGGACCAGAAACAAGCATCCTATTATCGGTTTCGGGGTTTCACCCCTCATCAGCCAGGATAGCTTGAATCCAGTATTACATTGAGCCCGGGACCCACGTCTGGGCATACCCAGCGCACTTACGATGAGGAAGCAAAAGACACACAATTGATGGACGGAATGCAGAACAAATCAAATTATTCACCCCCAGTCAAGAGATCTCGGTTAAATCCATCATTCTTTTGCTCACCATGCCACCCCAGTTTGGACCTGGCCATATGCAAATCAGTCTTGACCCTGTGCCTCATGGGAACAATCCACCCGAACTGCAAAGCCAGGTTCTCACTGGACCGGAAACAAGCATCCTTCGACCGGTTTCTGGGTTTCACCCCTCATCATCCAGGATAGCTTGAATCCAGTGGCACAGTGAACCCGGGACCCACGTCTGGGCATACCCGGCGCACTTAGGGCGAGGAAGCAAAAGACCCACAATTGATGGACAGAATGCAGAACAAATCAAAACATTCACCCCCAGTCAAGAGATCTGGATTAACTCCACAATTCTTTTGCTCACCATGCCACCCCAGTTTAGACCTGGCCATATGCAAATCAGTTTTGACCCTAGGCCTCATGGGAACAGTCCAGCCCGAACTGCCAAGCCAGGTACTCCCTGGACCAGAAACAAGCATCCTAGGACCGGTTTCAGGGTTTCACCACTTATCAGCCAGGATAGCTTGAATCCAGTGGCACAGTGAGCCCGGGACCCACGTCTGGGCATTCCAGGCGCACATAGGGCAAGGAAGCAAAAGACACACAATTGATAGACGGAATGCACCACAAATCAAAACATTCACCCCCAGTCAAGAGATCTGGGTTAAATCCATCATTCTTTTGCTCATCATGCCACGCCAGTTTAGACCTGGCCATATGCAAATCAGTCTTGACCCTGTGCCTCATGGGAACAGTCCAGCCCGAACTGCCAAGCCAGGTCCTCACTGGACCGGAAACAAGCATCCTAGGACCGGTTTTGGGGTTTCACCCCTCATCAGCCAGGATAGCTTGAATCCAGTGGCACAATAAGCCCGGGACCCACGTCTGAGCATACCCGGCGTGCTTAGGGCGAGGAAGCAAAAGACACACAAGTGATGGACGGAATGCAGAACAAATCAAAACATTCACCCCCAGTCACGAGATCTGGGTTAAATCCATCATTCTTGTTTTTGTTTCTTTTGCATATGTCGCCCTAAGTGGGAAGGGTATGCCCAGACGTGGGTCCCGTGCTCACTACACCACTGGATTCAAGGTAGCCTGGCTGATGAAGGGTGATGCCCTGAAACCGGTCCCAGGATGCTTGTTTCCGGTCCAGGGAGGATCTGGCTTGGCAGTTTGGGCTGGACTGTTCCCATAAGGAACAGTGTCAAGACTGATTTACATATGGCTTGGTCCAAACTGGGGTGGTGTGGTGAGCAAAAGAATGATGGATTAATCCCAGATCCTTGTGAATGGTGGTGTATGTTTGCATTTTCCAGCATTCCGTCCATCAATTGTTTCTTTTCCATATCTCGCTATAAGTGGGAAGGGTATGCCCAGACATGGGTCCCGTGCTCACTACACTACTGGATTCAAGCTAGCCTGGCTGATGAAGGGTGATTCCCTGAAACCGGTCCCAGGATGCTTGTTTCCGGTCTAGGGAGGACCTGGCTTGGTTGTTTGGGCTGGACTGTTCCCATAAGGAACAGTGTCAAGACTGATTTGCATATGGCTGGGTCCAAACTGGGGTGGTGTGGT
Source organism: Calotriton arnoldi (assembly GCA_963921515.1). Lineage (NCBI taxonomy): Eukaryota > Metazoa > Chordata > Amphibia > Caudata > Salamandridae > Calotriton > Calotriton arnoldi. The sequence continues at coordinate 729,396 of CAWUFW010001614.1, read as the reverse complement.
GAGCAAAAGAATGATGGATTAAACCCAGATCCTTCTGACTGGGTGTGAATGTTTGCATTTTCCAGCATTGCGTCCATCAATTGTTTCTTTTGCATATGTCTCCCTTAGTTGGGAAGGGTATGCCCAGACGTGGGTCCCGTGCTCACTACACCACTGGATTCAAGCTAGCCTGGCTGATGAAGAGAGATGCCCTGAAACCGGTCCCAGGATGCTTGTTTCCGGTCCAGGGAGGAACTGGCTTGGCAGTTCAGGCTGGATTGTTCCCATAAGGAACAGTGTCAAGACTGATTTGCATATGACTGGGTCCAAACAGAGGTGGTGTGGTGAGCAAAAGAATGATGGATTAAATCCAGATCCTCATGACTGGGGTTGAATGTTTGCATTGTCCAGCCTTCCATCCATCTATTGTTTCTTTTGCATATGTCGCCCTAAGTGGGAAGGGTATGCCCAGACGTGGGTCCCTTGCTCACTACACCACTGGATTCAGGCTAGCCTGGCTGGTGAAGGGTGATGCCCTGAAACCGGTCCCAGGATGTTTGTTTCCGGTCCAAGGAGGACCTGGCTTGGCAGTTCGGGCTGGACTGTTCCCATAAGGAACATTGTCAAGACTGATTTGCCTATGGCTGGGTCCAAACTGGGGTGGTGTGGTGAGCAAAATAATGATGGATTAAACCCAGATCCTTGTGACTGGGGGTGAATGTTTGCATTGTGCAGCATTCCGTCCATCAATTGTTTCTTTTGCATATGTCACCCTAAGTGGGAAGGGTATGCCCAGACGTGGGTCCCCTGCTCACTACACCACTGGATTCAAGCTAGCCTGGCTGATGAAGGCTGATGCCCTGAAACCGGTCCCAGGATGCTTGTTTCCGGACCAGGGAGAACCTGGCTTGGCAGTTCTGGCTAGACTGTTCCCATAAGGAACAGTGTCAAGACTGATTTGCATATGGCTGGGTCCAAACTGGGGTCGTGTGGTGAACAAAAGAATGATGGATTAAACCCAGATCCTTGTGACTGGGGGTGAATATTTGCATTGTCCAGCATTTCGTCCATCAATTGTTTCTTTTGCACTTTTAGAAAGTGGGCATTTCTCTGTGCTTATAACTTTTTGTGCTTTCGAGCCTGAATCCAGTAGACGTCTGAACTAGGTGACAGCTACATTTGGTACATACTTTTGTGACAGCCACCACACAGGAAGGGCTGGGTGTGACAGGGGATACATCTGCATACTGATAGGCTTCCTGGGCTTGGAGAGGGAGAGGTGGTTCACACTTTACATTTGTATAGGTTGTGTCCTGCCCTCACACAAAGTGCTGGTTTATCCCCTAGTGATCATCCAGAGCCAGGCTGGGTTGAAAGGGATTGTTGTGCACTTCTAAGGGCTCCTTTGAAGTCACCCCTTGATCAAAGACAATTTTGAGTTTAAGTACTGGGGTTCTGACCCCAAGTCTTTAGACACTGCATGGGACTTGTAACCAGATTCTGCTAGCTCTAAAAACTGTGCATTGCCAGAGGACTGCTGTGCTGCTTGGAGGAACCGCCTTTTGGACTACTTGCTTTGCTGTGCTGTCCTGCTATCTGCTGGGCTGCTGAAGGGACTGTCATTCTGCAACTGTACTTTTGTGCTGGCCTGCCTGCCTGCTACTCTCTTCATGCACCCAAGTGTTCTCCAAGAGATTGCTAACTTGCCCCCTGTTTTCCCAGAGTCTCAGGATGAGAAAAGACTCTACCTCAGTAATCCCTTGCCGTAGGGCCCTTCGTCCGGCAATACTACTCTTCTACAGTCAGTGCGTGGAGCATTTTAGCTGATCCCCTGGGGAGCGCAAACACCCAGCTCTTTGTGCCCTCCAGTGCCACGCTCTACAAGGAGAGAGAGAGAAGCCAGCGCTCCCCTCTGCATGCAAGTCGAATGTCGTAGATTGCATGGTGATGTGCTGTGTGCTGTGTGTCTAAACTGCTCGCGCTCAGATCTGGAGAGTGCCTTGTGAGGCCACCATGCTTCTAAGCCCAACATGGAAGGGCTTCATACACATACATAGGACCTGTGGTCTGGCCGATCTAAGGCAGAGTCCGGGAAGTTCTCAGAGTATCACCCCACTCGCCGCCTTCCTGCGGCCCAAAGGCTGAGATACCGGTGTGCCCCACCCTCCCGTTGTCCGCAGGGGGCCACAGCCCCACTCGTAGCAAAGCAGCACAGATCGGAGACAGCCTGCCATGGCCTCAGAAAGGAGACCATGCTTGTGGGGATCCCATCCTCCTCGTAAGCTCCGTCCACAGTGGCCACAACTCGCCAGGAAGGAGGTACCGTACCCCACCAGGACCCGTGTGGGGCCGTAGCTGTACTGCATGGTCACATGCAGCTGGATTTAGCCAGTGCGGAACTGCAGAGGTCCAGGAGAGGACTCCTGCACCAGTAACTTACAGGTTGTGGTTCCTCCCCCACCCCCAAGCTCATACCTTGACTCCAGGGCTTGTGGTAGAGTTGCAGTACAGTTCCCAAAATGCGACAATCTGGCTATCGATCCCAATTAGGGATCGTTGTGGGATTACCATAAAACCCCAAGTAGAATGGGATATATTTGTCCTGCATTCAATAGGTAGTTTACCTTTTACCATATCATGGGCAGTAGGCATGCAAGAGTAACTGCGGCCTACATTTTATGCCTGCCTATCATCCCTTCAGCAGGACTCACAAAAATCTACCATAACCAGCCTAGTAGGAGTACAGGTGTTCCTGCGCCCTATGGTTATCTGGCATGATTTATGTGTCTTTCTAAACAAGTTTGCATCTCTTGTACTTATTATATGATTCTTGTTGTTTTGTCACATATGAGCCTTCCCTGGTTTTGCCATATGAGCTTTTCGCTTGTACCTCTTGCACTGATTATATAATGCATGTAGTTTTGCAACCTATGAGCCTTCCACTAAGTTTGCGTAATTTACTGATGTATGTGGTTTTGATTCTTGTCTTGTACAAGATAACAAGTACTATCTAAGTAATTGCATAGTATGCAAAGTATTTATGTTTCATGTTGTTTTGATCTGGTTTTATGTACAATATAGATATATTTCCATAAATTCCTGTGTGGAGTCTCTTTTTGTGGTGTATTCATTGTGTTGTTGTGTAAGTTCGTCAGACAAACGCTTTACACATTGCCTCTTTATATAAGCCTGACTGCTCTGCTCCAAGCTATCAGAGGGGGAGCACAGGTTATCTTTGGTGTGCAACTGATTTGCCCTGACTACTAGAGTGGTGGGTTCTGCCTGGCTTAGGTGCATATCCTAGCCAACCAGAACCCCCATTTCTAACAACAAGCTAGAAGATCTCTGTCTAGACTTGCATAACCTCAGCCTGCTGAAGATCATGCCTGGGCAGATTGGCATGCTAAGAATGAATAAACATTAGCATTCTCCAGGAGTACATGTCCCTTATGCCCATGAGATCATCATACCGGTCTGAGAAAAGCCAGCAGAGATTATGCAGAAAGAGTGGATCCCCCCCAAAAAACATATCTGGAATTTGACTGTGGCTGGACTGTGAAAATATTTAATGATGCTGTGCTCTCTGTGTGTCCATGGATACTTCCCAGATTCACAGACAGCGCGGTTCTTTAACTCAAAGACCAGTCTTTAAGGGAGGGGATAGATCACAGCCTTTCTTCCAGTGCGACTCTGTAGAGCAGGACACTGCAATGCGAGTTCAGGCCATGATTTACTAAGGAGTTGCATTGTCCTTGCATGATGCAAGTTGTCGCAAGACAATACAAGTCCTTGACTGGAAATTACTAAGCCATGCAAGGGGTGATTTGAGCTACTTTTTTGAGCTTTGTACATCAGCCCCTTGAGCTGCGTTGCATTACACTGCATTTGGGAATGGTTCCATGGGTGGAACATTGGCTTTCCCATCCAGGAATTTTGGGGCATTGCCCGATTTACTAAAACTAGCAAACCTTGAAAAGTATCCAAATGCTTCACCTTCCCCAAAGAGGCACAGAGTCGGACTGGTACTGAAAATAGGCCCAGGCACCAGAATAAAATTGGCCCAATTACTGTGTCATAAAGTTAAATAATGGCCCGTATTTGATAATTGGGCAGTTTTAAACTTGTAAAAACACGCTGTATAAGTGTGTTGCAAGGTATGGAACAATGCATGGATTTGAACTTGCTGCAGACTGTATTTATTTGAATATCAGTGAAATAAACAGTAAAAACCATCCCACAAGACCATAAAACTGGCCCACAAACAGTCATAAAACCGACACACACACTGGCCTGGCAGAGCAGCCCTTCAGACATTCCCTGATTGCCCTATAGGCCTGTCTGTCCTTGAAAAGGCGTAACGAGGAGCAATATCTTTATTTCTCCTTGTTACTTGCTCATTCTATGCGTGACGCATTCTTCATCATACACAGAAAGAAGAAAATGCCTCTAAGGATTGTTTTTGTGCAGAAATGTGTACCTTTTTGCAAAAAAACTATCCTGCCCATAACGCAGGCACCGTTGCACTATATCGCGGAAGGGTGCCTGTATTGATGCTAGGTGCCACACAGTGTGCCAGTGTAAAGAGAGAGCAGAAATGCTCCATATCTTTATAAATGTGGATCATCTCTGCTCTCTCCCTTTCACATAACGCCTGCACCTACTGTGCTTGCTGGCCTGAGTGGCATGAAAGTTTAGTAAATATGCCCCTCAGTCTTTAAGAAATGCAGACCTTCACACTTGTTGGAGTTGTATGGGGGAGACTGATACTCTCTCGTCTCTAACGTGTTTTAATATACTGCTTACCTCATATCTCTCTTCTAACACCATTTATAAAACTTTTGATCCTTGGGTTCTGCACAAGATGGCTCCTTCCTCATTTCTTAATTCTTTAGGAACAGAAAGGGACATATTTTGTTATGCCCCATCCATCATGGATTACACACCATCATGGCCAAGTAACTTCATCAATGCCACTCCCTGCTTCTTCTTTCCTTACGTTCTGTGTTTCCCTATATATGGAACTGGAATCAGTAGCACCACGTGATACCAATGCTCCAGTAACTTTTTTTTGGCAAGTTCTTAGACCAAATCAATAACTTGGGGGCTATAGTTTTTTCCTCAGATATTTCTTCCTAGTATCTGGATCTCTACTTCTGCTCCTGATTCTGCTCTTTTTGGATTTGTTGCTCCTCTATTTTAGCGTGGAAGGTTGTGTGAGCCAGGTACCACTATAGCGCTCGTCCTTAGATATTGCTGTCTGCCTGTATGTGTTGTATGAGGGATTACTTTTCCTCCAATTAGTGATCATTTAAAATGAAACATCACATGGAAGCCACAGTGTTAAAGCAGCTGCTCTTACTTTTAACAAGAGAAGAAGGTATGTCCATTGCATCCAGCTATTGCCAGAGTACTTGATGCCCTTTTGGATAATTCATGCCACAGCACACACATCATCTGTCTCACTGGCAATGAACTGGGCCCATTTCCCCACTCAGTGTGCAGTGAGAATATCTGTGCTGTGAGAATACATGGAAGCATCCCCCATGATTGCAGCTGATCTTGGCATTATGGTTCGGTGGCTGGTGGTCCACGACTACATGCAGGTCAGTAGTTCACATTTTAGGGCATTCTTCTTCCTCTCCCTTATTTTAAATGGTACACTGTGCCTCAAGGGACCTGCAGCAGCTTACATACTGAACTGGAACCAGTGATTCCCAGGTTTCAATAGCCCTGTTTCTATCAACCTTACCCCAAAGACTCCAGCATCTCAGAGACATCAAAAACTCATCTCTGCCTCAGCCCGTTACAAGAACAGGGTCAGTGAGCTTGACTTACACCTATCATACAAAAGATGAAGGCCCTGTACATGAGTAGATCAGAAAATATTTCAACATTATCAGGCCAGTTTTTCGATATTGTCCCTTATTATGGCGCAAGGGTGACTGCGTTGTAAGTAGGATTGTAAGACCTGCACAGGTAAGGCCAATCCTGTCTCATTCCTCTTGTGTTCTAAGGTCTTTGATCTACCAGCATCAGAGTAATTAAGTCACACAGCAAGTTAGCTCAAAGCATGGGCCTGATCAAGGCCCGCTGAGAGAAATATACCAGATTCTGAAATATGTGAAGGAATCCACATATGCCAAAACTGACTTGATATTTGGATTGCAGGCCTGACCATTACTATGCGTGGCAGTGACCCTGACCTTTGTATCCTAAGCCAACCTGGATATACGGTAAAACCCAATTTATGCATCTGTATTTAACAGTTAATACATTTCACATGTTACATTATACCCAAAATGGGATTGTGCTGTTGCTTTGCTTCTCCAAATAAATCACAGTCACTTTAGTAAGGTCCCCATCTGTTACGCCAGACTAACTCAGACAACAGACTTCCTTGTTCAGCCAAAACACATGCACACGCATATGCATACATGTTCATAACAACCTGTTCAGAGCCGCTCACATAGGCTGCAAAATGGCTGATAATATTTTAAAAGATGGGGCACCTGAGATTACATCTCAAAGCCATTATCCATAGGGCATTATGGTGGGTGAGACAGACCCTGTAAGAACCCACCTCAAATATTATAATACTTGTCAGGGTGAACCACGAAAGTTACTAAACCTGTGCTTAATTCTCAGATAGCTTGGCACAAAAGCAGTCCGGCTTAACTTAAAGGCACTGTGTAAAGTACTTATGAGTACTCAAACAGTAATAAAGTAAGAACACATGACAAGAAAAATCCCAACCCAATTTAGAAACATAGAGGAAATTGTAAAAAATAAAATGACACCAAAATAACAAAAATTCAATAGGTACAGCTCAGGTGGAGATCTAAATTTCAACAATTTTAGGTAAAAATAGTGCCAAGGGACATGAAGTGCTAATTGTGGGTCACAAGTTCAGGCTGACCACATTGGAGTGCGAGCTGGATAAAGGGTCAGGTTTGCCTTGCTGGAAGTTTTACCTCCTGACTTTGGTGGGGGGGCTGCTTTGCAGAGCCCTGTATCAATGCGTTAGATCTGGTGAAGCTCTTCAGGCAAGAGCTTTGCGGCTCGGCTCTGTGTCGTTCGGTATCAGATCCAGTGAGTTTTTTGTGGGAGCTCCGTGGAATGGCTCCACATTGTTTGCATTAGATCTGGGGATCTTTCAGTGTGAGCTCCATAGCTGTGCAGGACTGTGCAGACATTCTGGCGAAATCTTTAGTTAGGCAGGGAGAAATGCACTCTGACTCCAGCCAAAGATCCAGGAGCTTGAGGACAACACTTGGGGGTCTGGACTTACTTCCGCAGAGGCCAGCAGAGGGGACCAGGCCAGGCCCTGTTGGGTCTGGTCAGCTGGGCAGTTGGAGAGAAAGGGCCTATGTAAGCCCTGTAGCTCAAACAGGTCAACCGACTGACCCTTGAAGTCATGTCTGGGGTCCTGAGTTCAAGGCAAGCAAGTTCAGTCTTACTTCTGGTGTCAGACAGCAGGACAGTCCTTCTTCTAATCACCACGGCCCAGGAGTGTTCTTACTCCAGGTTCTGGGGATGCCACTTTTATATCCAGTGCCGGCCTGTGGGGGGGGGGAGAAGACCCCTTTGATTAACCCTAAAATTGGTTCTGGTTAGTTACTACCTTTCATCTGGGTTTGGCTCCAGTCTGGCTAGTGAAACAAAGGCAGGGGCAGTTCTTCTGTGTGGGCCAGGGCAGGCCCCTTCAAAGTGACCTCAGAGCTGGGGCACAGCTCATCCCCAGCCATCCTGTCAGGAAGACCTGCACCTCCCACACCCAGGTCCTTTGTCCACTGTCTGGGAGTCATACTTATCACACCACAAGAGAGCTATTAACAGTCAGATGGCCCGGGATACCTTCAGGAAGGCACATTTATATTTTGATTACAAGGATTCCACTACATAGTCCCAAACTGACGTTATGGATTATAACGAGTTATAATGTAACCCAGTGATTTTTTATGGGAGAGCCAGCCTTGCGGCAGTGAAAAACAACCTTGGATATTTTTCTCTACCATGAGATGTACAACTTAAGTACACATTTCCTATTTTTTAAATATCGTGCACCCTGCCCTTGGGGCATTTGGCGGCCTACCTTAGATGTGCATTATAACTATTAAAAAGGAAGGTTTATTCCTAACAAAAGTTTTATTTTGCCAGGTCAAAGTGATAGTTTAAATCTGCACACACAGGCTGCAATGGCAGGCCTGTACACATGATCTACAGAGGTACTTCACTTTAAAGGTGGGCACAGTGAGTGCTACAGCCCACTGGTAGCTTTTAATTTACAGGCCCTGAGTACCATATACTATAGAATTATAAGTAAATTAAATGTTCCAATGAAGTGTATGCCACTTTTTCCATGTTTAAAAGGGAGAGCACAAACACTTTATCACTGTTTTATTAGGAGTAAAGTGTGCAGAGTCCAATGGTCAACAAAAATAGATTCAACTAAAGAAGGCAGAAATCTAGGGGAATACCAAGCAAAAGATTGTAATGTCCACAAAAGAGAAGTGGTCTAAAAGCAAAACAACTGTTACTACCACAACAATTAATGATAATAACGCCTATGAATGCACTGGAACACCACTTTATTAAGTATCCCCTTTACCTTCAGGAGAAAATCAGTTTTGGTAAATCGTACACAAGTTTGTACTCAGCAAAAGGGATATTCACAAGAACGTGCGCTAAACATTTCCAAAAAATGTTAACGCAACTTTACATATCGCAGTCTATCGCGGGAAAATAACCCCGTGTTAAACTGGAATTCACAACACGGCGGTACCATGCGATAGTGTTCCGAAAACGCGGCCAATGTCCGCGATACAACCACCGCGACGGCGATAAAAACACAAAACCCAACGCGTAAAAAGACGCGATGGCCCCAAACGCGACAAGAAAACAGTGATAACCTGCAAGAGGCCAGCAATACCCACGCGTAAAGCGGGAAAAAGCACAAGAACAGCCCATGGAAAATGCCACCAAAAAGGAAATGAACTGCGGAGTACCACGGATGCACCCTGACCGACTGCAGAGGACAACATGAACCCCACAATCCCCACGGAGGAATACCCAGGAATCCAGGGCACGTGGAAGGGCAATGAGAAGAGGAAGACGGGCTACAGGCTGCATGAAAACACGATCATCGGCACGGATGAGATAGAACATCACCACCAACTGCACGTCACCTCCAACGTGTCATTGGCAACAAAGAGGCAAAGATGGCACACCACCTCGGACCATGTGAATGCCGTCGCAGCGCCAAGGAGGACAATGGAAGAGGACAAGAGGCGCTGGATTGATGTGAATGGCAAAACCAAGCAGAAACACGCTGCCAACATGAAAGCAGCAACGCACTTCGGAGGAGGGGGGCCAGCACGATACCAGGAGCTGAATGACATGGGGAAGATGGTGGCCACAGCCATCAGTCTGGAGACGGTGACAGGAGTTGGGGATCCGGACTCTGCCGAACATGACCCGACACCACAGCAACAGGGCATGTACCGACCAGGGAGTGGGGGAAGGGGGGAACTGGGCACAATGGCACACATGCACAATTAAGCGGAGCACACTGCACACCCACAATGACTCAGGATCATGTCCCTGATCCCACAGGAACACTTCAGCACACACACAAACACCTAGTAGTCCCACGTACACCATGTGCCCAAAGGGGCACCCACCCAACACATCAACAATCACACAACCAACACATGCACACGTGCGAAACACAGCAAACATGCATATACGTCAGCCACACTGACAATGCAAGAGACACCACATGACGAGTAGCATGGCTGCAGTCCAATCATCATGACAATGTACACGGCACGACACTGAGGTGGCTGAGTGCGGACCACAACTGGAAAGGAGCAGGTCACACTCGGACACAACCACCTGCACAAACAACCCCTGACGTCAACGACACATCTGCGGACAACCCATGCCCAAGAGTCACAACTCGACAAAGAGCACAAGTTACCCAAGTCTGCAACATCTCAGCACTGTGGAAGCACAGAACTGAAAGGCACACCGCGTGAAAGGGAGAAGTGGCAGCCATATCAGAGCCGCCGGAGTGCCTCACCCACCGTGCAGCATACGCACAGAAGAATAAGTGCACCTCGACATTGACAACATCCTGGTACAAACAGCAACACCACCACAACAGAACACAGGACACAACTGGTGCCGCATATGTGCACAACATGGCCAATCACATCTGGCACAGCAGGAAACTGTGACATGACAATGTACAAGTACAACCCGTAACCTGCAAATATTTATTATTCACACATGCCGTGCTTGTGGACATTTAGTACTGTCCCATGATTGCCAAGGACGGCCACAATGTGACGTGCTCAGGAGAAGAAATTGGCAATGAGGGTGTTCCTACGGGCTATTCCTGCCGCAGCTGCATTGGCATGTGGGCCACCTGCCCCATTGTCATCATCATCATCAGGTACCTCTGGAACCGGGATCCATGGTGCATTGGTGCATTGGTGCGTACACAGATGTTGTGCAACACTCAACATGCAACGATCATCTTGTACACGATGTCTGGGCTGTACAGGAGCCTTCCACCTGTGACGTCCAGGCACCTGAAACGTGACTTCAACACGCCAAATGTGCGTTCCACGATGCCCCTGGTGCGTATGTGGGCCGCATTGTACTGCCTCTGGAGGGGGGGTGTTCGGGTCTTGGAGGGGTGTCATCATCCAAGGGCAGAGTGCATATCCTTGATCACATGTGACAGTGCAGAGAGATAAGAGTCAATACTTGGTTCGTCATGATGTGTTGGCAGGCCCACTAGTCCAGTGACGCCTGTGCTGGCTGTGTGTGGGGTGTGTGTAGACCAGCCCTCAGGGAGCAGCTGGTGCTGGCAACAACTTCAAAAGTCATCAGGCACTCAGGAATGCAATGAACGAACAGCAAGGGAGCATGACTTGAGTTGCACAGAGTTAGTGGCCCCGGATGCACAGCGGCCGACACGGGCCTACCGCCACAGGACACTGACTTGCGGGACACTAGGGTAGGGTCATGAGGGCAGAGCAGGGTCTCGTATGTATCAAGGGTGGTTTTCGCGGAGTGTCCCGGGGGAGAGTTGGAAGTGTACCCCCAGGGCATGGTGCAGAGGGCACATACCAGCTGTGTCCGGCAACATGGCTGATATGAATGCCACAGACTCATGCCAAACACCAAGTCCGTACCTGCCAGTTGCTGATGACAACCCCCAGGCCACAGGCTCAGACACCAACAATGTTCGGCTGGAGGCTGACGGTGTCTCACGGCGCACAGGGTAAGTGGCACCAGGTCAGTCCTTGCGAGTGGTTGACCTCCTCCATAGCGGTGATCTGTGTTCCCACCGGACTGAAACGCATCTGTCTCTCACTCCTCTCCCTGCGTCCACTGGCATGAACTCTGCCATTGATGAATGAGGACTCAGTACCAAATGGGGGACATACTGGACTGCAGTGTAGGCCGGCTGCAGCGGTGGGGTATGTCAATGAATGTGGACTCCTGGGGGCCTGTGTCACGGAGGTCAGCGATGGTCTGAGGAGGCTGCCAAGCTCGCGAGCATGGGTCTTGGAGCTAGCACCGGCACATGGTGGGCCCTCTTTGACACACGACGGTGTCGGCAGGTGAGCAGTGCGGCCTTGGAGCGCTGAGGCAGGCAAGCCGGGTCTGGGTATCAGCGGCCTGGGGTGCAGCAGGCAAACAGGCTCGCAGGCCCTGCTGCTCACGGCGTCGGCCTCGTGGCGGGCTGAGAGGCGCCGCCCTGGCAGTGACGTTGGCCATTCCGGGAGTGCACCACACTCAGCGCAACGGTGTTTTCATCCGCACCCCTGCGCAGGCCTGGCGTAAGCCGGGCCAACCCACTACGCTCACGCACACAGGGGTGGATGCAGCGAGCGACAGTTCCGCGATCTACCCCACATCCTGAGGTGACATGGTTGCGTCCACTGTTCACCACTCCCCAGACACCAGCATTTAATGTCTGCATGGACATATCTGTGGTTTGCATACCCAGGTCTGTCCAGCACATTCACGCTACCCTTGTCGTTGTGAACATTCCCATTCATGGGTCACTTGCGTCCTTCGCACATGCCTGCTTTCCACCTCTCCACACGTTCAGCTGTTGTGTGGCTGTGGTGCCATGATATGGCTGGCTTGTGTACATGGGAAGCCCAGTATCCCAATGGAGTTGTGTTGTCGTGTCTTGTAGGTGGGCATGTTGACTGACATGTTGGATGTGGTTTGGTCACATGTGCATTTCCAAAAGTTGTGCGTTGTGTGATGGTGGGTTTGAGGTGTGTGGTGTGTTGATTTGGTACTTACCAACGAGCAGTCCAGTTCCATAGATGCCATCCTGGAGGCGCTGGTTGATGATGGACTGTCGAAAGATGTAGGAATCGTGCACACTGCCTGGGTAGTTTGCGATGACATTGGTGAACATTCCCTGCTGGTCCACTATTGCCTGCACATTGATGGAATGCGTGTGCTTTCTGTTGCGGTAGATGTGTGCAGTGTTCGCAGGGGGCACAAGTGGGACATGTGTGCAGTCAATGGCCCCCAGCACGTATGGGAAGCTAGCAATGGTGTAGAAGCCTTGCTTGGTCTCCAGCTGTCCCTGCGCAGTGTTGGGGAAGTGAAGGTACTGGGGTATGAAGCTGATGATGGCATCCAGGACAGGTGTGAGGAACTTTGATAGGGCTGGCTGTGAGACTCCTCCGACTCTGGCCGTTGTTGGTTGGAAGGTACCAGAGGCCAACGTGTGCAGCACAGCCAGCAGCTTTGTCTGCGGAGGGATGTTGGTTGTCCGTTGTTGGGACCGTCAGCCTGGGGCCAATGTGGGTCATGATGGGGAGGATGGTTGTCCTTTTGAGCCTGTAGTGGGCAATGACTTCCTCGGGCGTTAGGTCTGTGAGACTAGTGCGTTTTCAGTAGGTCCGCTGTCTCAGTCTGCGCTGCCTCTGTGGTGGTCCGGGGGGGGTGAGGGGGGGAGTGCCGGTCCCGGTCCTGGGGGTGGTGGCGGTCCTGGGGGTGGTGGCGGTGGGTGTTGTGGCCCTGGTGGGGCCCCAAGCTGCATGATGAGTAGCTCCATGGCATCGGTTGTTCTTTGGGTGTGGCTGTGTGAGGGGCTCCGTTGCCTACTGCAGGTAGTCAACCTGCTTATCACCAGCAAGGGGCAGGTGTTAAATAGCTGCTGCTACCGCGGCTTATCGCGTGGTTTTGGTTTGCATCACAGATCTGGCAGTTCGTTGTGAATGTGGTGTAGTGGTGTTTTCGTGTGTTTTTGCACGGGAACGCCTACTCTGCATCTCATTAGGGTTAGTTGGTGGTGTCACCCGTGGAGGTAAATTTTGCGGCAGTTATCGCGGGAATACTTGCGTTGTCTGCAGTTTGCACCCGCTCGTGAATGGGGCGTTAAATCTATCTCCACTTTTGTTGCGTTAAGGTGGCGATAACTCGGAGATAAGTCCTTGTGAATATCCCCCTATGTGTCCCTCTTTTAGTCTGATCATCTAAGATATGTTTGGAAACAAGATGTTCAGTTTCATGCTTATTCTGTCTTCACTCTAAATTGACTCTTTCCAACAAGAAATAGACTTGTGGAACAGAGTTATATAAAAAGGGGCATATTTATCATAGGGTTGCATCCCTTTTGCACCACGCAACGGGGTACAAAAGCGACACAATTTATCAAGCCACGCAAAGGCACCTTTGTGGCCCTGAGTGGCTTGATAAATCCAGGGTAACGCAACGCAGTGCAAATCGCTGTGTTGCGTTTCTCTGCCCTGGGCAGGAGGTCCATGGGTGGAGCCTGGGTATTCCCCTTCATCCACCCATGGATTCTAAAGCATTCCCAAATTTACCATTACTGGTAGACCTGGAATGCGTCAGAATGCTACAAATTCCCAGGGGAGGTGTAACGAGGAGAAATATCTTTATTTTCCCTTGTTACTTCCTCTTTCTATGTGTGCTGCAGTCTGCAGCACACACAGAAAGAGGAAAATGCCTCAAGGGATTGCTTTTGTACAGTGTACTCATTCTGGTGAGAGTAGCGCCAGGATTCGTTAGTGAAATTTCCTTGCGGCTCCATGGAGCACATGGAGCTGACAGAGGAGGGTCTGAGGAGGATGTCGGACGTGCAGCAGGCAAGGTAAGTGACTTTATTTTTTATCATTTGCCCCTGGCCTTGCCTGCATGCACGCACCCTCCCACCACTTAGTTGTTCGCCCGCCCACCCAGCCGGTGCATATACGTGCCAGCCGCCCCTGTAATTTAGTAAATACTTTGGTCATCAATTAGTGCATAGTTTCCGTTTGTCCTCCCTTTTTATTGCCCCATAATCATCAAGGTCAAGGACATCCCTAAAAGTGACAATGCAATATCATGCTACAGTAAATACAAACCTCTAATAGTTGTCAGTAAAGTGAGTGACTTTGATGAAGATATGTGTCTAACTCTCTGCTTCCAAAAGCCCATCTCTATAACATTAGTTACAATAACGTCAGAGAGAGCTGGTGGACCATTTAAATTGTGAGTTGAAAAAAATTGAAGTATACAAAACATTTATTAGTCTACGCATGTATTTCTTAACAATTTTATATAGCGCTTCTGCACTAAAAAATGTTTGGTCACTTTAATTCCTATTTGTAAAGCTTTAAATTAGAACCAACATATACACATTTTAATAGACTCGTGATTAGAATAAAAACTCTGATGTATAATTCTTGCATGGTGGCTATGAATTGAGGAGGTTGGGGATTACATTGGAACATCAGAAACAATCTGTTTTTAGGTGTAACCAAAAATGGTGGGCTTTCGGGCGCCTTTTGAATAAGATTAGAGGGCAAGATTTAACCAGGCCTTGGTCAGTTCTGAATATTGGTACATCAAGCAAATAAAATTCCTTCTTCAAAGTCCTCTCTTTAGTAAATCGTATTGTGAGTCCCCTGTTTTTCATGCCTTTCTGTCAACAACATGCAAAGGAAGCAGCGAGCCTGTGAACTACTTTTCACTGTGGAGGCATATGCAGGGACAGTAACAACAGGACACACTTCACTTCTGTTAAAGCTACCGTAATTGGCAGATCCAACATTAATATTGCTGGCAGCCATTTTCACCATGATTTCAATATGTGCGTAGATTTAGGGGGGCAATATGTGGAAACAATGGGATTTATTTAGAAGCCCCTTGAGCTGCCGGTACGTCACTTTTAATATGGGAAAAAGTGACGTACCGTCGGCGCAAGGGGTTTCTAAATAAGCCCCAATGTTTTGGTTTTCAGTCATTAGCACAAATCTCTGAAGAAAAAAAAGTGAATAATCCAGTTTCTAGACATTTTTCCTGTTTCAAAGCATTGCCTGTTGAACAGTGCATCAAAACGTCTGTTAAATATGAATTATGTCAATCCTGCCTTAGAAACAATTATGGGCTTTAATTTTAAAGACATTTGCTATAGGTTCAAAGCACCAAACAGGATGCGTCGAGGATTTTTTTTAGCTTTTTCTGCTCTGTTCTTTTCTCTGTTATAAGTAAAAGCGTGCAGAATTCGTTGAAAATACGTGTTTGCCTATATATGAACTATTATGTGAAAAACAAAGCTAACAGGCCTATTCACAACAGAATCTCGGTAGCGTAGATATACAACTCGGATTTGCACGTCTATGAACTAAGCCATGCCTAGATAAGATAAGAAAATGTATGGTTTCCAACCTTCCAGTTGCTTTTCCTGCACTGTTACTTCTCTGCACCTGAATCAGACCATGATTGGTTTACTGCGTTTGCCTGCACAACTCCTGCTGGGATGGTAACACTTTTGTTTAGTACTCGTTTTGTAAAAACCTTCCTTCTAATGCTATTCCTCAGACTTTTTCGTTGACTGTCCTATAATGATCTGAGTTACTATTGATCTTCTTGAAGTATGCATTTCTTACAGTGTTTATGCAGGTTTATATATAGTGACTTGTCTCCAAGGGCATTTCAGCACTGTACTCGAGAACCAGATCACAATATACAGTATTGCTCAGTCAAGTGATGTTCGGCCAAGGCCAGGAATTAAACCTGGTCCCCCAGATTCAAGGTCGGTAATTCTGGCAGTTGGCCCACATCTCCTCTCCTTCCATCAAAATCTGTCTCCTCGGTTCTCCAATTATATACCTATGCAGATTTGCGAACTCCACTTTTAAAACGTCCTCCTTTTTAGTAGCCACCCTTTTTAGCAGCTTGTGCTGTGCTTGCGAAATCTCATGTAAATGACAAAAAAAATCTTTAAAAGGGCTTACAGCCCACCTTTACTTACCATTTGTTGGTTTGCTTGTCACTCTCATTTCTTTGCTTTCTATTGGTTATTGCGTGCGATTTCCTGTCTCTCTTTGAGTCTCGTAATGAGTTTGTGTTTTCTTTGGAGCATGGACCAAGTACCTCTTCCTTTTGAAGACTTCATCTGCTGCTTTCATTGCTGGTACTCTTTTTATTTCTTTGACATGCACTCTTACAGAGTGCATGTGTTTGCAGCCCATCTCCTTCTGCCTGTTCTCCTCCTGCTCTTTTTCTTTTTTACCCACCTCCCTCTCTCTGTTCTTTTGCATCCTCCTCCCACCCTCTGTTCTTTTTCACTTACCACTACCGTCCTCCCCTCTCTGTTGTTATTCATCCTTCTCCCGCCCTCTGTTTCATGCTCTCTTTTCTATTTTGTCCTCCCCTGGTGTGAGCTGTGTCAAACCCTACCCTCACACTCCCCAATCTCCTTTCCCGCTCTCTGTATTTTTTAATCCTCCCCTTTCTGTTTTTTATCACCCCCACCCCTGCCGCCATCTGTTTCTCACCTCCCAAGCCCCCACGCTGTTTTGAGACACATTGCACAGCTGCGTGGGTGCATCTGTGGAACATGGCTTTAAATTTTAAAACAACCCTACAACGCGGTTAACGCTGGCCGCATCATAGCCCTTTTACTTTAACAACGCCAATAGATCTCACATAGGTGAAACCTCTTGGCCTTGCCAATACTTGTTATTGTACCACTACCAGATCAATTGCATAGCATGGATACTCAGCACAATTATTATTATAAGATAAATGTGTGGAGCTTGAGGAAATTAATCGTTATACAGGGTCACTAAAATGACCACTCTTAGAGCCTTCCGTAGGTCTGTGGTTTTTTACAACACAGACATAACTTCCCCTGGTTCATTATCTAACATACAATAATATAATCGACCGAAGCAAGACCAGATAAAAAAATCCCTGCAATCCCCCAACTAAGAAAGCATTCCCTTTCCTGTAATTTGAGGTTAATACTGCAAGGCGGGGGTATTTAACCCGTAACTGAGATTCCTGCAAGACGTCAGACCACTCATTCCTTTGACTGTGCACTGAACCGTAAAGTTTATAAATAAAACAACATTAGATGATAAGAAAAAAAGGTTTACGCAAATCTAATAAGTCAGTTCTGCGTTGCTGTGAAGGAACACTCACTTCTGAAACGAAAAAGGGGAGGAATAGAAAATGCTCCCAAAGAACGAACAAAAAGAAAAAAACAGCATCTAGGTCAGTTGTACTAACTAGGTCTTACCTACACATCATAATTCATGGCAGTATTTCAATGAAAATGTGTTAGTCCACAGGGGCCCCAGCTGCAGAAACATATTTAATGATTTGTGACACACATA
This sequence comes from Calotriton arnoldi, assembly GCA_963921515.1. Classification (NCBI taxonomy): domain Eukaryota; kingdom Metazoa; phylum Chordata; class Amphibia; order Caudata; family Salamandridae; genus Calotriton; species Calotriton arnoldi. The sequence goes on along the minus strand of CAWUFW010001614.1, from coordinate 711,745 downwards.
TTCATCACACGGAGATCGCTGTGTCCTCTTTTTCATAGTTTCTGCTTACTCTCTGTCGGAGGTTTCTTAGCATGTATTTATAGACTGCTTGTAGTGTGCTTTTATGAAGACTATTTGAGTCCCTGAAGCATGACGTGCAAAGCAAAGTTTGTTGGGGAAATACATTCTATAAAGTAAATGCATTTATGCTATAACATATTATCTTATATTACATTGGCAATAAAACATATCACACACTACATATTACATTACTTTACCATCTTGAAAGATGAACTTGCTGAGATATTTGCTCACCTTCATAAAAATGGTGCCTAGGATCAGAGAATGCAGCTGTTTATTAAAGCATATGAACTGCACAAACATGACGGAGCAAAATGAGGAGAAACAACCAGTGTTTTTTAACAAGTGAAATGCGCAAGCATTGAAGTGCTAGAATTCATGATGCTAAATAATCTACTGCTATATTTTCTACAAGGCATACATTGCCGCTGAGGACGTCAAGTCCCAGAATTCCCTGCGCGTTCTACACCTGGCAATCTACAGGCATGGATAAAGGCACGCTGCTATCCCGCTGCGCAAGGGGGCAGGGAAATGAAGCAGGGTGCATTGGTCCAGCACAGGAATTATGCATTCATACAATATAAATATTTTAGCTGTTAGCATTTGGCTTATTAACTTTGGATGTCCGCGCTACTGCCCAGTCAAATGAACACAATTTTATTAGGCCACAACACAGTTCAAAGAGAATCCCTAATCTAACTTTGGTTTTGTAGCTATAGCATAGGAACCAGCCAATTCCACGGAGATATATGGGTTAAGTTAGAGCAGTATTAAATAAGGGTAAAAAATACAATGATGTTGGACTTGGCTCTCTCTGCAGGGTCCTCCTATTTTCTGAGCCTGTTTGGTTCTCTTTCTAGGACTGTGCTCAACAGTGATAAAGTAAGTAAATATTTAGTTGCAGATTAATTGAAATCATTGCAAAAGAAAGGGTCCGATACAATATTACGATCTGTATATAACATGACGAGTAACACAAGTGACGAGTAAAACACAATTCAATTGATACAGTCGACCTTTTGGTTAAAAAAGAAAAAATATAAATATATTTAAAAAACTGGTTAAACCCTGAAGGGACAGAGAATCCCAACAGTTACAAACATGCAGTGCGAGAGTTTCTTAGCAAGATGCTATATAGCAGATGCGTAAGGTGGCATGCCATTGGCTAAACTGTAACTCACGGGCCCCACACTGTGCCCCTGCTGCACTAATAACAGTCTATTAACTTGAAATTAAAACTTTGTTGCCCTGCAGGAGAGCTGGAGCAACTGACTTTTCAATAGTGTCATCACAGCGGGGTGGCAGGATCTTATCTGCAGGGTCCAGAAAGCTGGCCGTAGCAGTTTCCGCCTGAGCTGACTGGCAGCAGGGTAGATGCACAAGAAGTGTAATACGCTCTCCTCAAAGCGGCCACATAGTCGACAGTAAGGGACCAACAAGGTTTGTTTCCAGGCTGGGACCTGGTCTTTTGATGGAAAGGCCCCCAGGCGGATTAGGAGCAGAAAGTGTTGAACAGATGGAGCTATGTGACTGGTGAGGTTGGGTTGTGGGCCCCAATCTAGGTTTGCAGTACCGACCATCCATGTTTTTGCGAGCCATCTCAGCTTTGTCACTTGTCCAGGCTTGTAGTTTAGCGGCTTTGCTAACAATTTTTTAAACACAGTGAAAGTGAATTTTAGGCCCCAGACTTTAGACAGGTTAAGGGTGATTAATGCTTGCTGAAGCACTGTTGGACAGTGGTTTTTATGTGTGTGCTGGTTCTTCATTTCTGACCAGCAAAAGCCAGCCAGTGAGTCAGGTGGAGCAGATCTTATTTTCCAGCACAATTTGATAAGTGTGACTATCCTTACTGGGGACTGGTGGAATAACCCGAATTCCAATCGGACCTGTGCTTGGGAAGTATGTCGTGGAAGTCGAAAGATGCGTTTAAACAGGATAGAGTGCAGTTTGTTTAGGATGGTGCAATCCCTCCCTTTTAGGAGTTCCGAGCCATAGGTAAGTGAAGGGAGAAACTTAGCTCCTATAACTTGTAATAGGTGGGATTGAGACGTACACCCCAGATTTTTATGAAGTATGTTGAACGTAAAAAGCAATTTGTTTGCCAAAGCCCTTCTTTGAACTAAGTGCTCCTTATACGTTAGTCTGGAGTCCATTACCACTCCTAGGTATTTATAAGATCTAACCAGCTCTAGTTTATTCCCTAATGCTTTCCCCTTGAATTTAATTTGGTGAAAGCTGGAATTTGCAGAAAATCAGATAACCTTTGTTTTGTTGTAATTTAATTCCAGACCCAACAATTCTGTGTATGAAAGTAATTTGGTTGTCAGGCGCTGAAGACCAACTGGAGTCTGATTACATAAAACAATGTTGTCTTCGTATTGTAGACACCGCACTGGGGTCATTGCTAATTTGGGTGAATCACTTTATACTTCAGATAATCATGCTTTGAGATCCGCCATGAAGATGTTAGATAAGCAAGGGGAGAGCACACACCCTGCTTTAAGCCAGTGTGTATGGGGATCTTACTATTGGTTCTATCACCCTTGCCTATTTTAACCCAAGTCTCTGAGTATATGTTGACTATGGCCTCCAATAGCTTCTGAGGTACACCCCATCTAGACATCTTTGCCCAAAGACGCTCTCTCTGGACCATGTCGAATGCTGCTTTTATGTCAATGAAGCCGGTGTATAATTTTGAGTTTTTTCAATTGCTTTTTAGTCAAGAAGGCTCAGGGCAAGGAGGTTGGTCATGGTGTTCATGCTAGCTCTAAATCCCGTTTGAGTGCTCAGAATTATGTTTCTGGCTGCAGCCCAGGCCTGAAGGTCTGTTATTAGGTTGAAGGAATTCAGTTTGGCTTCGATATCGATGAGCGCTATCAGTCTGTAGTTTGCTGGGTTGGACCTACTGCCTGCTTTGAAAATGGGTTGGAGCATGCTGTCTCTCCAAGATGCAGGAATGGTATTTGTAGTAAAAGCATAATTAAACAATGGAGTGAGTTGTGAGGGCCAAAACGTTTGGTCGTACTTGAAAAACGCGTTTGGAAGACTGTTTGGTCCTGGGGCCCCATCTGATCTTAGTTCCTTTAGGGATTTCCGAACTTGGATTTCTTTCAACCATTGACCCTCTGGCGGATTATCTAAAGGCAAGATTATCGGTCTGTTTGAGGCTGGCTGATTTGTGCAATTTACCGCTTATGCTTTGGCCTTTTAAATGTGGGTCATCCAGTCTGCTTCTAATATGTCGGCATTGTGATGGCGAAAGCTGCCATTGGCATGAGTATTAATTTCGATTGGTTGCTTTCATGAAGTTTCCGGATCTCCTTGTTTAGTACTCTTATTTCCGTAATAGGGATTTGGTAAACCAAGTTGCTCCTTTACTCGAAGTATTGGTGTTTTGTGAAAGGTTGAGTGAAATGTTGGTGCTAAGTGACGTTGTTAAGGACTCCCAACATTGCCATGGTGGCCACCATTGATTATCGAGCATTTGGGTTATAAGCATGATTGTAAAGTCCATTATCGTAGATGCCACTGTTCTGCTCTAGGAAAGATGTTTCAAATTATAGGCACTGGGTGGAGCAATCAGGTCATTGGTTCGAGATGCTCTTGGTGGTCGTATTCGGAGCTCAACAAGCTGGGGAAAGTGGTCGCTCTCTACTCTAAGTGTTATATGATAACTAGAGAGTGTATTGCAGCCATTTTAGTAATGATGTTAATGACTCTATTTTTTCTGCTTTACTCTACTGGCATGGATGAATGTACACATTACAGATTAAGAGACTGTCTTTACAGATGTTGCTTTGTATTATTGATTTTTGCCAGGCTGATAGTTTGATGCTTTGTATACATGGTTGGCTAAGATCAACCTGTTCTTGTTTCCACCTTAGGGGGGATGCGATAAATATTGAGAGTCCGCCAGAGGCTCTACCTGCATTATTTCTTTTTGTCGCTTCTTGGTGGTACTCCTTAAAGCCAATAATTGGCGATGGTTGCTCAGCCCAGGTTTACTGGAATAGTAGGATGTCGAAATCTTGGAGGAAGGTGATAAAGTCGATCTCCCCCACCTTACTGCTATGGCCTTTAACTTTCCAGGAACACAATTATAATGGCCTGTATTTTTGTGCTGTGTGTTGTTATGATCATGCATCTCTCTTGAGTTGGATGGGACCCAACAATGATGGCAAGGAGACCTGTCTATTTAATTGGGGGCTCCAGGGGCTGCAATATGGTGAATGCTTAGATTCTGGAGGCTGTTGAGGGATTTATCTACAGGGCCTATCACTCCCCTACTCCCCTATCACACTGTCTGTGACAGCTGGGCTGTTTTGTGATGATTTCGGTTTTGGGCAAAAGGAGCCCAGGTACCGCTCTGGCTATGTTCTTTTTAGTTAAATGCCCAAATTCAAGAAACAATCCCTTTGTTGCCATATCTCCATGACTATCTTTGAGTTGGTCCAGGAAACCACCGCAATTTCTCTTCCCATCGTTTCAGGGTTTGGTTTGAACTCAATACCTTCAATATGATGGGTTCTCAGATGTCTTAAGGTGTCTACTGTGCTGACCAGTTTTAATATGGCACTTCTATTTAATATATGTCATCGTCTGGACCAGTAGCAAGGGATAATTTTGAGTTTTGCTTGTTCTTCCCAGGTGGAGACTCCCTGGTGTATACTGATTCGAGCCTCTGTCCGTTTATGTACCTCAGAATGTAACTGAAATTGGTTTTGATCTGCGGCAAATTAAAAGGCAGAGCTTATTACATTTGGAACCATGTGGGTTTGTTGCATTGATGTTGCTGCTTGATTTGGGTAGGTCGTAAGTAACGTACTAGTTGGTCTTGGCAAGACTAAATAATTCAATTGTCGTGAGAGGGATTGCGCTTGTGTCCGCAGTGACCCATCTCTTTACTGTAAAGTAGCTTTGATTGTTTTGGAAGGCATTGGGCATCTATTGATTGCTCTAACTGTTGTGGATACGCTAAGTGTCCTAGCGCTGTTGTGGTGATGTTAGCGAGATTTGACTTGTGGCGGGCACTATTGGGTGTAACTTGTCTTGACCCTTCCCAGTAATTGATTGGGGAATGAGTTATGTCCCTTTCCCCATTGTCTATGTTCTGGGGACAAGGTTCGTGTAAGATTTGTGAATCTAAGCCGACAGTTGTGCAACACTGCTCAATTGACGATCTAGTTGGAGTGCTAAAGTGCTTGGGCTTTCTCCTTTAAACATGGTGAAATTGGCTTACACCCAATTGGCACATTTAATTTACTTGTAAGTCCCTAGTAAAGTGGTACTACAGGTACCCAGGGCCTGTAAATTAAATGTGACTAATGGGTCTTCAGCACTTATTGTGCCACCTTCTTAAGTAGCCTTTTAAAACATGCCTCAGGCCTGCCATTGCAGCCTGTGTGTGCAGTTTTAAACTGCTATTTTGACCAGGCAAAATAAACCATTTGCCAGGCCTAAACCTTCCTTGATAATTATGAGTCATCCTTAACATAGGCACTAAAGTCTCATAGGGCAGGGTGCATTGTATTTAAAAAATAGGACATAAACCTTTTGCTAGGCTAAACCTTCCTTTTTTAATACATATAAGTCACCCCTATGGTAGGCCCTAAACATCCCAAAGGGCAAGGTTCATTGTATTTGAAAAGGTGGACATGTACTTTCTAGTTGTTAATGTCCTGGTAGTGAAAAACCCCATAATTTGTTTTTCCACTACTGCAAGACCTACTTTTCCCATCTGATAACATTGGGTTGCCTTTTTACATTTAATAAGTGATACCTTTTGATTGGGAGCAGGAAGGAAAGTCATGTTTAGTACCTAGAGAATTGCAATTTAAAAACCTCTTTACTGGTAAAATCGGATTTTAAGTCACAATTCTGAAAATGCCACATTTAGAAAGTTGCAAACACAACAAGATGATGGAAGGAGTGCTGAAATTTTTCAACCACTCATACCAAATCAAGAGATCTGGCTGAATCCATTGCTCTTTTGCTCATTATGCCACCCCATTGTGGACTTAGCCATATGCTAATCAGTCTTGAACCAGCTCCTCATGGGAACAGTCCAACCTGGACTGCCAGGCCAGGTCCTCCCTGGACCAGAAACAAGCATCCCAGGATTGGGTTTGGGGTATCACCACTCATCGGCCAGGCTAGCTTGAATCCATTGGCGCAGCAAGCAAGGTACCCACGTCTGGGCATACTCTTGGCCACTTAGGGCGAACATGGCAAACACAACAAGATGATGGAGAAAGTGCTGAAACTTTTCAACCACGCACCTCGAGTCAAGAGATATGGGTTGAATCCATCGATCTTTTGCTCACTATGTCACCCTAGTTTGGATCCAGTCATTTGCAAATCAGTCTTGACCCTGCTTCTCATGGGAAAAGTCCAGCCCGAACTGCCAGGCCTTGTCCTCCCTGGACCAGAAACAAACATCCCGGGACTGGTTTCAGGTTTCACCCCCTCATCAGCCAGGCTAGCTTAAATCCAGTGGCTCAGCGAGCGAGGCACCCACGGCTGGGCATACCCTTGGCCACTTAGGGTGAACATAGCAAACAATACAAGATGATGGACAAAGTGCTGAAACTTTTCAACCACTCGTCTCCAGTCAAGAGATCTGGATTGAATCCATTCTTCTTTTGCTCACTATGCCACCCCAGTTTAGACCCAGCCATATGCAAATCAGTCTTGACCTTGCTCCTCATGGGAACAGTCCAGCCCGAACTGCCGGGCCAGGTCCTCCCTGGACCGGTTTCAGGGTATCAACCCTCATCAGCCAGGCTATCTTGAACCAGTGGCACAGCAGGCAAGAGACCCACGTCTGGGCATGCCCTTTACCACTTAGGGCGACAAAAGCATAAAGAACAAATGATGGACAGAATGCTGAATTAATCAAACATTAACCCCCAGTCACAGATCTGGGATTAATACAACATTGTTTTGCCCACCACCCCACCCCGATTTGGACCCAGCCATAGGCAAATCAGTCTTGACTCTGCTCCCCATGGGAACAGTCAACCAAAACTGCCAGGCTAGGTCCTCTCTTGACTGACAAGCATCCTGGGACCAGTTTCAGCATGTCACCCCTCAACAACCAGGCTAGCTTGAATCCAGTTGCTCAGTGAGAACGGGACCCACATCTGGGCATACCCTTCCCACTTAGGGTGATAAAAGCAAAAAGAACAGATGATGAGCAAAGAGAACAGATGATGCTTACCCATGATGTAATGACTGACACAAATCTCCACAGCAAGAGTAACAGGGGGGACCAATCAGCCAGGCCCACCAGGATGCATACAGGCCTGCTTGCAGACCCCTCAGGGTTTACCCGGTCACATGCGAACCTTCGGAATAGTGGTATGAGTTTAGTTGTGGGTTTAGCATAGTGTAGGGTCTTCCATAAATCCTGCTACATCAATATTGCAAGGTTATTATGAATTGACAGTCACTGGACTACGCTGTGGAGTGATGTCTAGGGAATCCCAGCAGGAAATGTTTTCTGCTGGTCCTTAACATGTGAGATCATGCCTCATTTTAGCTCCATCCTCCATTCCTCCCGAAGACTTCTGGACCAGGACCACAATTCAGGGCTTGGCCATATTACATATTGATGGAGGTAATACTGTAATCCCTAGTTTACCCTCCAAGCCATTCTACACATGGCTGCCCATCTTGTCAAGGGTGCCAAGAAATCAGGTGATATCTCCCATCATGAAAGATCGCCAGTGGCTGCTCTTAAATACTAAATACTGGAATCCATTTAAAAATGGCATGTGTCACACATAAAGCTACAGACCTTTGAATACCTACTTACTTAAAAGACAAATTCATGCTCACTGGAGAGAAGAGAAGCACCAGAAACAAATTGTGAATGGTTGGAAAACCCAAAATTAAGAAAGCCAATGACACTAAAACAGCCCTTCTCATGTCTGGTCCCATAATCCCAGAACAATCTGCCTGAAGATCTGAAGCTCAAGGATAACCTACTATCATTTACGAAAAACCTGAAGACTCACCTGTTCAGAACTTATCTTTGAGACTCTAGATTTTTCGGTATGTTGCTAAGTCTAAGCTATATAAATACTCTTGATAAATAAAAACAAAAAAATGTACTGTTGCCAGGCACAGAAGTACATGTGTACGTAACTCTGATCCTGTCCCCAGTTATCATGACCCGGAATTGTTAGCTCTATTACTTCCCAGTTCCCATAAGTGATGGCACAAATCTTTTGAATCATAGAGGAGAACCTTGTATGTTGTTGTTTCTAGAATGCAAACCTCCCCAATCCAAGATGGCCACCAAATGTATGGGTGGCTTGCTCATTCTGCTTTCTGTTTATCAGCTGCTATGACTCCTCCACTTACCAAAGGTACAATGTCTCTAGGGAATGAGAATGTTGGGATGGGAGCCACTGATGCTCAGGTAAGTAAGACCCAGAATGTGTGCATCATAGAATTGGGACAAGGCCATGTGCTAGAGGAAGACCCAGAGTCTTAAAAATGCCTGCACATGTGAAAATCCTGGCAAAGAGAAATATCTCACGGATCAGTGTGAAATATAGGTTTTATCGTCATAATGACAGTCCCAAACCACTTTTAATAGCTTTACCATTGTTCCTAGTTTAATCAACGTTCTATTCGCCAAATGTAACCACAATATGGGCATTCTAATTTTAATACACTTTGCAGTGAACAGCTTCAACTATCTCAGAATTTTTACACAGAATATACTTTTTCACACAGCTAATTGCACACTTGTATTCTAAATATTATACATTCTGGAGTACATAATTAAGTATAATTCTCTTTTTTTTTGCTACTGATAATTAAATGTCCTAAATTGCACTGGCTATTTTCAAAACAATGGTTAATGTCACTAAAAGTGTTTTTATCTGTTTGAGAGGATTAAAAAACATGTGTAAGAGATTTGGTTTGTGAATAAGTGAGGCACAGGAGCAAATTTCCATATGTAACATACTATTTAGTAATTAAATAGTTTGGTTATGGACTGTAATATCATGTGCCCAAATATTTCCAAAACCTCATGTAGACTCTTCACACTCTACCTCTCTCCCTCTCACCAACACACACACGCACACCCACACACACTCTCTCACACCTCTCTCTGTCCCTCTATTTTACTCTCTCTTTTTCCATCAAAATATATATGGTTTCCTAGTCACCCAAGCAAGAGGCAGGAGGTCTGTGAGCGATTCTTAGTTTATATGGAGTTGTCAGAACAGTGAAATACACAGTGGCGGCTCCCTCATAGGGGCGTGGGGGCATCGCCCCACTGCTTTCTCGCAGTGCGAGAAGCAGAAACATAAAATGGTAAAACTACCATTTTATGTTTCTGCTTCTCGCACTGCGAGAAAGCAGAAGTGCCTGGTTGTGGGTGGGCGGGAGGGCGGTCCTGCTCGAGGGCAGGGGGGAGTGGCTCCTACTGTTGTGGGCCCTGACTGCTTGGGTCGGCCCTCTGGGGCCGACCCAAGCAGTCAGGCGCACTCTCCCTTTTCTCTATGTAGGCATGCAGCCTACATAGAGAAAATGGCCCGGCTGGGGCGCTCTCCGCTGCGCCTCACCAATCACAACGCTGCCATTGCAGCGTTGTGATTGGCTTAGGGGAGGGAGGCTGCCTGCTGGCTGCTTCGCTTCCTGTAGGGAAAACGTTTCGCGCCGAACCACTGGAGGTGCAGGCGGAAACACCGCACAGGACCAGCGCAGCCACCACGTTCAAAGAGTGAGGGAAGAGAGGGCTGGCTCTCACTGAGGCGGCGATCTGTGCTCCACGCAGGAAAGGGCGCTATCTGCCACTGCTGCGCCACCCTCGGACTGATGAAAGAAAAAGAGACCCGCGTGCTTTGGTATAGAAAGGAGCGGCTGGCTGTCAGTCGCCATCATATGCAACTGTTCAGCGTGGCCCTTAGTCACAAGCTGACGCTTTAAAAACAATTGCGTAATATGTGAGGGCAGAAAATGGGCAGCACACGCTAGTGTCGAGGAGGGCTCGAGTCCGTGCATCACTATAGCACCTACCTGATTTATTAAGTGCCGGGTGGTTGTCAACCCATAACCAAACTGTCAGATAGACACACGCAAGTATAAATACTTGCAGGACATACACATATACAACACAAAGGCAGAAGCAGAGCCGAATGCAGCGGTGCAGCTAAGAGCAGCAACAGGTGCCACACGCAGGGAGACGGGCGCTACTCCGAGGACCGACGCCGCTCACAGTACTGGGCATAGAGTGACGACAGAAAAAAACACTTGGGCAAAGGAGAGCTATTACAGTCTGTGCACCCTGCACCTGCAGGCTCATACTGGAGGCTGCTGACAGTGAACGAAGGTGCCAACCTGTGAAGGCTCTGTCTGTGGAGTCCCCCTGCTGTAGTTACGACAAAGGCATAGTGTGACTGAGAGAGCGATTCACTCTCTGGGCGCCCGCTGCATTACTGTTGCCATATGCGACACAGTTAGGCATCTCTGCAGCCGTTCGAGATACGCCGGGCTGCTCTCTTCAGTGCTGACTAAACTTTGTCTTGCCGCAGAAATCCCTTCAAGCACACTGAAATTGTGAGTATTATTTATTTTATTGTGCAATTTTAACTCGAGGTAAACCCACATGTTAAAAATATGTATTGCTAGTATACTTGTGAATATATATTCTTGTGAGTAAATCAGTATACTGGGCGCGATTTCACGGTCTTTGCTATTTTACTTTACGTTGAATAGTTTTAGATGCAGGTTAGAGGGAACTTAAGGGACCTGTGTGGCACAGTCCATGCTGTGCGATGAGCCACACGGACAAAGAGTGCAGTGGTACTGGAGTGAGGGCACTACAGGAAGAGAGATGGCAAACCAAGGGCAGCTGCATTAAGGAATAATTATAACTTTAAACCGTTATGTTCAGTGATTTAGTTCCTATTTAGAATGCATGTATTAATCTTGCATAGTTACATTCCCTAAAAGTGTTAGCTATTTGAACGATGTTGCTTCTGTATTTTTTTCATGTATAACATTGCTCTTGTACAGTGCATAATTTGAATTGAGTTGCACCACTTGAGAGCTCTGAGGCTGAGGGCACTGTGGGAAACTCAGTGAGTGAAAAAGGTGTTCAGAAATCTTGATGGCCATCCAGTCCTGCGCCTCTCTGCACAGCGCACAGGGCAGTGAGCATGTGTTCCAGTTGTAATTGTGGTTCTGTGCATATGGGTTAGATGGGGGTAAAAAAAAAATTAAATAATGACATGGCAAAAGAAATGCAGTGCTCTCCCGCTACTTATAAATCATCCCTAACTTTCACGCCCCACTGCTTTCAAATGTCACCAGCCGCCACTGGAAATACATGCCTGAAGCGGGAGCTGATGAGGAGTTGGATGGGGTGCAATAGCCACCGGGAATGCTTTGGAGGCTGCAAGCAGGCAGCTCTATGTCCCTCCTGATCGCTTCACACTCTGGAAGCCTCGCTACCTGTGACCACACCAGATCCACTAGGTCAGACAAGAGAGGCGAACAGACCTTGCACAGGTCTGTTGCTGAGATTTGAGTTTCTAGTTTGCAGCATCACCCTGATTCAATGTCAGACTGCTCTTCCTTGCTATCAAGAGACTCAAGAATTAAAAGGCATGCTTGGTCCTCAGGTAAGTGTCCACAGTACTGAGGCCCGAGGACACCACCCATAAATGGCCTCCATTGCTACCATTGGCTCCAAGTAACCTCTGATTGCCCTTGGATCTCCAGTGTGTTTCAAATATCAGATTAAACAAAAATCTGTGCTTGTATGCTTTAAGCAGACTATCTCCCCTTTTCCATTTTTGCCGGAAATATCAGACTCCATGCAAGAGCCAAGAGGTCGCAGACGCTGAGGTGCATAGTTACTAATTCTTCAAGCAATGCGGAGCATCAAGCAGAGTTGCTGCACTGCATTCTATGGCATGGAGAGAGCATTAATGTGCCACACTTCTTCCCCCTCCTAGCTCTGGCACACTGTGTGCTGCCTAGTGCCAATACAGTCACCCTTGCACCATGCTGCAAGGGTGTCTGCATTAGGGGCAGGGTTGTTTTTGTGCAGTAAGGGAGCCTTCCTGCACAAATCATCTGAAGAGGAAATAACGAGGAGAAAAAAAAGATTTTTCTCCTCAGCATGCTATCCTCTGGCAGGTGTACAGTTTTGACGCAGTCGCAGGTTTACAAATCTTTGTAAATCTGGAATTGCATCAAATCCATGGGTGGAAGCATGTGAACGGTCATGCCCCACCCATGGAACTCCTACCAGCTCCAAATGTGACGAAACCCAGCTGAAGATGCTGTCTTGTGTTACATTTCTTTACAAAACCACAGAACTCTATGCAAATCGCCACTTGCGTGGCTTTAGCAATCTTACTAAAGCCTTTGTGTTGTCCTTTCATCACTTTGCACGGTGCAAGGACAATGCAAAGGCTTAGTAATCCTGAGCCAGAATGCATCAGATCACATAAACTGAGCACTGTTTGCCGCACTCTGGACAGGACTTCAAGCCCCAGCTTCACTCGTGGTCAGGAAGCCACCAGCTCATCTGCCTGCGCCCAGAGGCACCTATCTCTTCAGCGGGAGGATCCCGCTGCATGGGACATGCTGTTTGCCGCCCTCTGGGCAGGACTTCAGGCCCCAGCCTCACTCACAGCTGGGAGCCGCCAGCTCACCTGCCTGCGTCCGGAGGGGCCTATTTCTTCAGCAGGGGGATCCCGCTGCATGGGACGCGCACGTTTGCCACACTCTGGGCAGGACTTCAGGCCCCAGCTTCACTCGGGCCAGGAAGCCGCCAGCTCACCTACCTGCGCCCAGAGGCACCTATCTCTTCAGCGGGAGGATCCCGCTGCACGGGACATGCTGTTTGCCGCACTCTGGGCAGGACTCCAGGCCCCAGCTTCACTTGCGGCAAGGAAATTGCCAGCTCACCTGCCTGCGCCCGGAGGCACCTATTTCTTCAGTGGGGGGATCAAGCTGCATGGGTCGCGCTGTTTGCCGCGCTCTTGGCAGGACGTCAGGCCCCAGCTTCACTCGTGGCCGGGAAGCTGCCAGCTCACCTGCCGGCGCCCTTAGGCACCTATTTCTTCAGCGGAGGATCCCGCTGCACGGGACGCACTGTTTGCCGCACTTTGGGCAGGACTTCAGGCCCCAGCTTCACTCACAGCCAGGAAGCTGCCAGCTCACCTGCCTGTGCCCGGAGGCACCTATTTCTTCAGTGGTGGGATCCCACTACATGGAACATGCTGTTTGCCACACTCTGGCCAGGACTTCAGGCCCCAGCTTCACTCGCGGCAAGGAAGCCGCCAACTCACATGCCTGCGCCCAAAGGTGCCTATTTCTTCAGCGGGGGATCCGCTGCGCGAGACATGCTGTTTGCGGCACTCTGGCCAGGACTTCAGGCCTCAGCTCACCTGCCTGCGCCCCGAGGCGCCTATTTCTTCAGCAGGGGGGATGCAGCTGTGCAAGACGTGCCCGGGCAAAAACCAGACCAAGAGTGGACCCGTCTGCACACGTCCATGGCTGGCCGAGGCTGGGCTGGGCCTACCCTCTTGGCTGATTGATCTTCTTGTTCAGTTCAGTGTTTTACCCTCCAGGCCGGCATTTCCAGCACCCGTACTCATCTAAGGGGGTCCAGGATACACATGCAGTAAGTAACGACTTTGCTGCTCTTTTATACTGTTATTGTGGGCTTGTGAATCCTGCGTCCTGCCCCCTGTAGCTTCCAGGGGGGCCTTGCAAAAACTGCTACACTATCACTTTTGCTAATATGGGGAAGAGGAAAGCCCTACCCACTACAACATCCACTGGACAATCCAGCTCAACCATTGACTTGTTCTTGGCGAAAGCCGTGGGGGCCAGCCCAAAAGAAATCGACTGGGGCTGAAAGGTGACTTTCAGTCTAATCAGGAAGCACTGGGTCCTAGCCCACAGATGTTCTATCATTGATTGATCCTAATGTTAAGGGGTTGGACACAGTTGCCTCCAACCCAATCTCTCTGGGTTCTCCACCTAATACTGCTGTGGCTGTGGTCCTCTCCCCTAGGCCTTTGACACCTAGGGCCCTTCTTCTTTCATCCCCAAATACTGATGTGATGAGCCACCTCCCCCAAATGGAAACGGAAGGCTAAAAAGACAGGCGAAGTTTTGGTCACACGGAACGGGTCTGCGGGTATGTACGTCAGTAATAGCCCTAAAGAAAATTACAGCCACCTTTACGGACTTAATGGGCCCCATTCGGGTCAGACTCTACAATTTGGAGGCAGTTTTAAGTGACCTGTCAAGTAGAATGGCCAGAATTTTGGTCATCACGGATAAGATTCCTTATTTCTTAACACAGCAGGCCCAAGTTACATCTACCAACGTCCCTCCCATCAATTTCCTGGTTGTAGCAGTAGTCAGTGTGGTACTGCTACATCAAGTCCCAGGCCGTACCAAGTCAGTATTCCTCTCTAGGGCCCTGTGACCCCCACTCTAACATCTAAGGCCCAGTCTCTACCAACTTGCTTCCCTTGGCTCCTAACATTGCAAGTGTAGCTTGTACCAGTGGCCGGTTGATGACTAGTTCTCCGCTCCCTGTGATTAATCTACCCTCGGCTTGTGCCCCTTACATTGTCATCCTGACGGGGGTCCCTGGGCTTACCACACATAATTCAGATACTACCAGCCAACTGATTATTAAAGTTTCACACTGGTTAGGTACACATACAAGCTTTACCGACAGGGTCTATAAAGACATTTTGATGGCCCGGAGGGTCTCATGGATAGTGGGGGGGACTGTATTATTATCAGTGTTAGATACCCCGAATTGGCCGGAAACATTTTGGGGGGAGTATCTAAATTGTACGTCCCAGGCACCTGGATAAAATCACTCCTGTTGGCCTTTTTTTATAGACTCCCCACAGGCGCCTCATGTATCGAACAGCATCTGGGCAGTGGGTGTGTAGATAGCAGAGCGGGGGCCCACCAGTGGCTATCAAATCGTTACGCTCCACTGGTGGATCTTAATGATCTGGACTGACTCCTTGAGGCAGAAGACAAACGCACCTAGTTGGTCCAAAAACTGAACTTATTACCCCAGAGCATGAAGAAGACCAGGGACTTATCCCCTTTAAAACTAATCCATCCCTCTTCACATCCCTCAATTATAGAGCACCCCCAGGCAACTTACAGTCCATGGGGGCCTCATATTCACCACCCTCCATCTGAACTTACACCGAGGGCCTTACCCATAAGCCCGGGAAGAACTTAAAACTAATTTCTTGGAATGTGGCAGGCTTGTCCTCTAAGTTCTCTGACGAAAGGTGGTTACAGTTTATTAAGTCCTTTAATATTATTTTCTTGCAAGAGACATAGGAAGCCAAAAATAATTTTTTCCTAGAGGGGTATAAGACCATCTTCTGCCCAGCGATGGGCTCTAGTGTGGGCAGAGCGGGGGGGGGGGGGGGCCTTATCATTTTTGTAGCTCTTGAGTATTATGGCACCATAGAGATCATGAAGTGGGACTCCCACGTGTTCCAGGGCGTAAAATTGCACATTGGGAGAGCTCTCCCCAGGAGAGTAATTAATTTCTATAATACAAATAGGGGGCCGGATCAGACCTCTAATCTCATAGCCTTAAGTAGTGCCTTAGACTCATTAAAGGGGGAGGGCCTTGGCCATGAGAATCTTATCCTGGCAGGGGATTTTATTTGTCAACCGTGCCCAAATTTTTTGTGCCTGTTACCTAACACACATTCTTGCCCAATTTCGGAGGACTTGCACCTGCAGCATACTATGGAAGGGGAGGAGTTAAATAACTTCTTACTCACGCACAATTTGGTTTTTACCTTAGATCAGTTGCTAACCTGTTCTAGTCATCAAATCCCTCCGGCATATAAAGGAAGGGAATCTGTCACGATTATCGATTTCATTTTTGTATCTGCTTGCACGGGTTGGCCTCTTGTCTCCTTCAATATTTTACATAGCCCCTAAAGCGACCATAACCCTCTGACCCTGTTCATGGAAGGGGTAGGGAACCAACTGGAGGGTCCTCGATAGCCCTGAGGAGCCTTAACACCCAATGACCAGGGGAGGCTTCTATGCTGGTCGCAAATAAACGCTAAGGCTTTTAATCATAGCCTTTTTGCTGACTGCCAGCAGGAGATATTCACCTGCTTGGACCTTTTATTGCCTGGTGAGGAGGTTTTAATCTCTTTTGCCTCCATCGCTCAGTCAGTCTCTTAGCTATTATCGACCCCGGTGGACTACCATCGCCCGGCTCACCCTTCATGGTTTGACTCTTGAGTGTTCCTGGGCTCTACGGCACCAGAAGATAGCCCTGAAACAGTCGCCTCACGACAGGGAATGGGTGTCAAATTGCCTTCGAAATTATAAAGGGCCTTGAAAGAATGGAGGCATCAACTACAGAAACAGGCATGGGCTGATCTAATTAAAACGGGTGAACTGAGGGATTCTACACTCTTTTGGCAGATTATTAATTGCCCCTGCTTTTCAGAGCCATCAAGGCCTGCCCTATGTCATCATATCACCCCATAACAGTGGGTCTCCCATTTGGAAAGGGTATATAATTTTGGCCTTTCTGAAGGGCCTCGAATGGATATTGCTCCTAGTCCAGCAGTTACACCAGGTATTTTCTTGTTGGAGGAAGTTCATAGGGTCATTGAGTCTTTGTCTCGGAACAGGGCCACAGGCCCTGATGTGATCCCCGCAGATCTCTTCCAGGACAATATTGAAGTTTGGGCCTCAGTCTTGACACTGGTGTTAAACGCAGCAGCTAAGAAAGGGATGTTGCCCTCCTGGTCAACTGCCACCAATATTCCCATCTATAAAAAGGAGGATAAAGACAACCCGAAATGCTACCACCCTATTGCCCTCATTGATGCCGTAGTCAAGGTGTTGGGTCGGACCCTTTTAACTAGACTCTTCTCATGGGCGGACGCAAATCAAATCATATCTGAGGTCCAGTTCGGCTTTCGCCTGGGTAAGTCAACTATTGACAAATGTCTTAATCTTTATTCATTGCTAAATAAATATACGGTTGCTTAACCGGGAGCGTTGTTTTTAGCTTTTATGGACCTTACGTCCGCCTTTGATCGGGTTAATTGGAAGAAGCTGTGGGACTCATTGATCTCTTTGGGCGCTGATCCCTCCATTATATCCCTACTAATGAGTCTTCATGCCCACACGACAGCGGCAGTAAGATTCTCCCGGGGGGGGCTCACTGAACACTTCAATAGCATTTGGGGGGTGCCCGAAGGTTGCATTTTAGCCCCGTTTTTATTTTTCATTTATATCAACGGTTTAGAAGCTGCCCTCTTGGTTTTACAGTCTAATTCCCCCAGAGTTGGCAGGAGATCTTTGCCAGTCTTACTATATGCTGAGGACAAGGTGCTTATGGCTCGCACAGCCCTCGGACTGCAGGTTTTAATTGACTGGTTTCTTGTTTTTATGGATAGACTGGACCTGTCAGTCAACTTCACAAAGTCGTACGTTTTGGAAGTTGGCATCCGGGTCTTCGGTTGAAAACCTTCAAAGCAGGCTCTCACACTCAAGCGAAGGTCCTGGCTTTCCCCTATCTGGGAATTTTATTTGATGAACAAATAAATTATAAAACATTATTGGCGGGCAAGCTGAGTGATCTGAATAAATCTATAGGTGCCATCACTAGCTATGCCCACAGATTGGGTTCTTGGGCACCAGAGGTGACTCTAAAATTGTACCAGTCTATATACACCTCAAAGGTGCTATATAGTAGTGAAGTATGGGAGTATATTGCAGCACACAAGCTACAGGTGGCCCAAAATAATTTTTTGCGTCGGATTTTGTGGGTCCCTCAAAGCACTCCAGCCTATGCAGTGCACGAAGAGCTGGGTGTTAACTTTTTAGCCGACCAGGTGGCAGTTAATCCTCTATTGTGTTGGGTAAAAATATGCTCGCGGGAGATCAAGGACTTAAATTGCTTGATTATCTCAGACTGCCTGTCACTCGAGCATGCTTCTAAAATTCCCTGGCAACGATATGTAAAGGAGACTTTTTTTTGCTCTAGGTAGGCCAGATATTTTCCTCTTGTGTGACACTGTACGGCCTCAGGACCTTAACGTTATAAAGGATCTATATTTCAACTATACCTCTGCCCACCATGAAAATAACGAGCTCAGGAAATCAATGGTGAGGGCGCATGCCTTGTTAAAGTCAGTTCAGGGCAGGGAAAATTATCTTTCTACCCTCACAAGTGCAACTGACAGGTTTTTAGTCACCCGTTTTAGGTTTAATCTTCTTCACCACCTTTTGGCATCTCCATCTGGCTTTGTCCCCCCAAACATGAGAGGACCCTGTGGCTGCGACTCTAGGTCTCCACAGGACATGTTACATTTTGTCCTACTATGTAAATATTTTACCCTCCCAAGAAAGCTGTTTCCTCGCCCCCTTTTATAGAGTCTGATGTTTAGGCAAGCCAGAGTGGCGCTTATGTACCTACAGCTGTTGCCCAACAAACTCACACTCTGTGCTATGACATGTTTTCTGCTGGCCGCCTTTCCATCGAGATTATCTAGACCTCGTTGACCATTGAATGGCCACCTGTGTTTTAGCACTGTCTTTTTTACCCCTTTCTATCACCCGTGACCAAGAGTGGCGTACTATTTTAATTTTTAAACTGGATGTGCAGTTTTTTTATTTGAATTTCTTTTTATTGGATTTGTAATGATGATTTTTACAACTGCATGATTGTATCTTTTATGGTTGCAACTGCTCCCGAATAAAGATGTATTTATTTATTTACATAAACTGAGCACTGGAAGTACTAACTTAAGGCATGTTCAAAGATAAATGGTTTTCTATAAGTAGAACATTAAAGGAATGTGCTGCTTTTGATTGGAAATTGTGGTCATATTTGTTGATGCCTCTAAAGGAGCTAAAAAGCCCAACACCATAACATAACACACATCAAAATAACACAACAAAAATACCTAAGCCTAATACAACAAAATCATTTGAATTAGAATGCAATAATGCAATATTACAACACAAAAGCACCTAAGAATACAAAATATGCATATCAGCACAGCGTGGAATGAGAACTTAGAAGCACAAGACAAAAACACATCACAGAGATGCAGTGTAAAAAATAAATCAATGACAAAACACATCATAAACACAGTAATACTCTTAAACAGTAGAAAAACAACACAAGAGACCACATTGACAAAGCATATACACCGACACAATACACCATTATAACGCATTGGCACACTTTTACAACAGTGCAACAATGTGCCACAAGCAACACAGCGCAACAAAATAGAACATAAAAACAGGTATAACACAGCACAATGACATCACACTACAACTATTGAGCACAAAAATACAAACTAACAGAACAAAATTGGAAATGTGTGCTTTTGTGTTGGTGCATTATTGGATTTTGTTGTTTAATCTATATGCTATCCTTTTATGCAGTGTTGTATTGTTGAATACTTTTTGTTGACTTATTGTGCTGTGTTTTACATTTTGTTGGTATATTTTTTGTGATGACATTGTGCTGTGCTCTATTGCTTTTGTTGTGATTGTAATATTGAGTTATAGTGTTTCTGGACTTCAACTGCTTCCTCTCTGCTTAAAGTTGCACAAGTATCCTCGTCACCCAACACCACCACCACAATCTGCTTTCATACTATGGGGTTAAAAGGTGTCTGAAGCAAACACTGCCTTACTTACAACCAAGGACATGTAAGAGTACAAGCCAAAGATGTTTGAGATCATGCCTCACATTCTTCACTGTAATGTGAGCCAGTCCTCTTTCTTAAAAAGTCCACCACCAGCCTTCAGAATAAAAACAAGGGGACCATGACAACCAGATGAGCAGGAAGTAAATTACTGCGTCTTCACAACAAGTCTATTAAAACACATGTGCAGGTACGATTAAATGTCAACAGGTGTTGGGTCTCATGTATTATACCCCTGTAGTAAGTGGTAAGGTCACAATGAGGTGGTTGCAGACGTTCATTATTCTATACAACACCTGTGTGATACGCATACTAATCCAACAATACTACTCTTGACCCGCACTATAATTTATGCGTTTGCTTTCCATGTATTGCAGAGTGGAATAACTATTATGAAGGGTCAACAAACATGAACATGCACACCGACAAACGCGCACGCTTTTCTGTTTAGGTCGAGCATTCGAGACTTCTTGTATATACTTTAGTTTATACTTATATGTGTATGTACTTTGTGGGCTTTGGAGATCAGCCTTAGGACTTGTCTGCTTCCGCTTAGGGACTTTTTTTTCTGTTCAACTGCCTCTATTTAACTTTCTTGATAGAAAACGACCAGCAGAGGTCAGTAAAATACCAGAATCACTTTAGCATTCTCTAGATTCCAGTCCATAGAAATTGTCTTCCACGAGCACCCATAGACAATAATATTTTTTTGATGTGACCACCGAAGGCCCTGATTTTATATTGAAAACAGAGCTTTGGACTATACCATTTCCAGCTGAAAGGCAATATTTCTCTCCATGTGTTCCCATACCTGGCGTGTCACGCAGTTTGGTGCTTACTTTCCCTCCATGTTAAAGAACAGTAGATGTTTCAGCACCCAGGCTAATGTGCTGCATAGCTAAATACATATAAGGTCCCAAAGGCGAGACCGATTGCATTGCAAATGCTTGTTTTAAATGAGCACTGGTTTTCTCTAATGTTATTAGGAGACATGTTCCTTGATTTGTAAAAGAGGTCACTGTATTCTCTGCTCAAGAACCATCAGAGCAACATGAATGTTGCTTAGCAGAAGTAATGTTGGCAGAGTTCGTGGTTGTAAAAGCCAAAATATCCCTCTACCAGGGATCGCATTTCATTGAGAACTATTGGCAACACGGGCAACCGCAGGCACTTTGGCATTTGCATCACTCTCAACTCCAGATTCACTGCAGGGAGTTCTTGGCACTTTGTGGGTCTGTAACCTCAGTTCACCCTACCTCTCTGTGTGATATTGCATGTGCAGATGTTCTCCTTGAAAGGTGAATTGTACTTTTTCAGTGTCCAAAACAGTCAGTGCATGCAGAGTTGGGAAATTATTGGCTAATACAGCCCTTCTTTGTCATGCAAATATCCACAAAATCTTTACTGTATACAACTTTACTGGTTTTGAATACGTCCTTAAACACACATAATTACCTCTCATTAAAAAAATACCTGCTCTATCACATAGGTGAATGCAAAACAACACAATTTAAATACATTTTTATTAAAAAAAAAATCTTTATGTATGAGACATTAGAGCAGATGGAATGCATTTTCCTTATCATTTTGACTAATTACTGTGTAATGAACTTAGGACAATTGCCCTTTGTGCAGTGATCAACATAAGGCCACCTCCTATGAGCTACCTTGTCACTGTGTAATTAATAGCTGCTCTTCCTTGTTGGGAAGATCATATATAAGGGTAGGGATCAGGGTGGCTCTTGATGGCTGATGTGCCATTGGTGCACTGCTGTCCTGAACTGCCAATCCTTGAGCAATGCTGACTGCGCCAAATATGTGCCAACCCTGAGAGAGGAATGGTGGCTCACCTATCGAAGAGGCTGTACTACCTGCATGCAGTCTTGTCATTTGGTTTGTGGCCTCATGGTCTGCTTTGCTAAGTTGGCTTAGGCCTGACTGCCATGATGCCTTTTTTGCGCACGTTACTTTGTGCCCTTATTTTTCCAGCCTCTGCTTCTGCCCGGCTATTTTAGAACTGTCTGCATTTCTGCCTTTCACCTTTTCTCCTGTTCCCTGTGGGTTACGTCTGCACAACATGTACAAGGTCGAAAAACAACGTCCCTTGTTCTTGCTGATTTGGCCAGTCCCTCGCACTTAGACATAACACTAAGTACAGCTGCATTGGAGAAATTTGTGTGCTTTTAATATTGTGATTGCACTGTTAGAGGCACTTGGAGAAAAACCTTTCCAGGGAGAAGAGCTGTGCTTGTCTGATGATGTAAACCTTGCATCTAGATATTGAGGTATGAGGGTCCGCCTGACAATGCCCAGAGGTCTTCTGTTTTTATAATAAACTAGCAATAGCACGGGGAGGGTGGTATGGTCATTTAGCCCTATATCCACTGCTTTATGAAATGCTTTCCCCGTTTGTATTCTATGGAATTGTAACCATGCTTATTATTTTATCCTTAAGCATTATGCTGATAGTACTGGCACGTGTACTGTATCTTAGAGCACGATAGTTGAAATAAACATTTTAAACTATACTGTGTCTCTTATTACGCACGTTGTGGACAGGTATGAGTGAGTTATGAAAGGGTGTTCTTGCTCCCGCGAGTCCTGAGAGAGAGATACCGTGTTCTGCATTGTCTAATCATTGGTAGTATCTGCTAATGAGACGCTAAAAGCTAGTCGGATTGGGATTGTGGGTACTAAGGTGTATGGTTGGTTCACCACTATACTCCGAGGTCCTATTATCCTGTGCATAGCTCTGTGTATGTGCAGAATCCCTACAACATGGCGCTACCAACGTAGTGGGCTGCTTATCTGCGTGACGCTTGAGTAGTACTTGTGCTTGTTCACAACCCCCTTTTTATAGGTTCTTTCAAGCTTGAAGTTGTTAAAAGGTGTTTAAATAAAACCCTATATTGTGCTGCCTCATACTAGGTTGTCGAACATTTTAGCCTTAAATGGCTGTCCAAATTGCGGCACATAGCCGCGCAGCACTCCGGGCTCACTTGACAGTGTATGGAGTACCTGACGCGGGTGTCGATCTGATCTTTGTGGTACAAGTGGATCCCGCTTACCACTTTGAGGTGTTTTACTCTTGGGTCACCTTTCCGGCGGTGGATGGGACGGATAATATGTTCCATGAATATACAGCCACCACTATTCCTATAGTCTATAGGCCTTATCGAAATCTTGAAGTACCGCTCACGGCATGGCAACACCGTGTTTGGTTTAATGGCGCCCTCCCCCAACCGGTTACCCCGATTCGTTTAGGCCCCTTATCGATTGCAGGGGCCACTTGTCCAGTTTTGGCCGGGTATACCCCACATCCGCGTTATATGACGCTAGCAGTTGCTGAACTGCGTGAATTGCATACGTCTTTGATACGTGTGCACAGAGCTTTAGTACAGTATGTTACAGGCAATATCCAGGGAGCCCTGCCTGTAGTTGCAGCGCATCCAGCTGGGCCGGGCGGTGTAACCATAAGTCCCATCATGGTTAATTCGGTGATGGGCAAACGCCCACAAAATAAGGACAATTTGCCTTTTTGGCTTGCAGAAAAATTTGACCAGCTGGAGTCAGTTTTTCCAAATACTTCTCCTGTGGAAAAACACAGGATTTTAACTATTAGTTTGCCAAAAGACTTGATTCCCGAGTTGACAGAATGCAACAACTGGGGTAAGGTGTTCGCAGTAGTATATGCGAAGTGTTTCGGCTCTCCTTCCATGACGGTTCTCCCCTCTGTAATTAAACGAGGGCAGGATGAGCATGGCCCTGAAGCGGCTGTGGAATTAGGGTTGAGACTGGTGGGAGTGTTCGATGTAGTAGCTAATTTGATCCTTGCAAATGTCAAGGGCGATGCAGTTAACTTTCAAGTAGCTAATGCTTTGGCTTTGATCCCAGAACCGGACAAGCCGCGCGAATTACCGAAAATTATTGCACAGGCTTACAAAACAATTGGCCGCAATAGCCTGGGAGTCAAGCCTTTTGCTAAAACGCAAACACAATCACAACCTCAACCGAAAACTCAATCTGAGAAGGATGAGAAGCCGTTCTTTACTAAAAAGAGCTGGAGGTTGAAAAAACAGGGTAAGCAACAGAAGAAGCCAGGGTCGCGAGGCGCATCCCCGGTTTCCGTTTCTTCTGAACGCACTTATGATTTGCGCGATAGGGCGAGAATTAAATCTCCAGAGAGATTTCAAGTCCCTGTTACGCGTTCTCCTCGTTCTTCACAGGCACCGTCGACCTCCCAGACAGGTGGAGGAGATCGCCAGGATAGAGGCAGGGGTCGTGAGGCTCCACAGGGACAAGACCAACCTCGACAACAAGTCCGAGGGAAACCAGACGAATTTCCACGTTCTCGGCACAGTTTCAGAAGAAGAAAGTTGCATCTGTAACAGCGAGGTATGCCACAAACGGTGAGAACGAGACTCCTGAATTGGACGTGGGCAGTGACGCTCCTAGACAGCGCTGCGGAAGTTACCATAGTGCGGGAGGCACTACTTCCTCATGTGGAGGCAACAGCAACTGACACATTCATTACTGTTGAGACAGCAGACACCAGAGTGGCACCCCCTGACAGACTATATAATATTGTCCTTCAAATTGAAGGTGACATACAGCGTGTAATTAAAGGGATTTTTGGGGAGAATCTGACCTCATCCTACGACATTTTGTTAGCAGAGGCGGATTGGCCGCCCCCATTCGTACTTGCTGCGCGTAGAGGGGAGGAGGTAATCCTTCCGAGCTTTTCTCGTCATGTCCCCAAGGACAAAGCGGAGGCTCTCGCAGCCGAGTGGGCTGCGTCCCTGGCTCCGGTGTTATACCGCAACCACGTGGGCTGGGATGAAGACTCTCCCCCCCATGATATTCCTTTGCGGTCGCTGCCACAGTCACAACCCCAATATCCCATCAAGCGAGAAGCTAAAGGTCCCGTTTCCGAAATTCTGACACAGTTAGAATATCAAGGAGTAATTGAAACATGCGTATCACCGATGAATAATCCCCTTTTCGCGGTTTCTAAACCCGACGGATCGTACCGCCTAGTGTTTGATTACCGACATTTTAACTCTCATTGTCGGACCTTTGCGGTACAAAATACACATAGTTCTGCACTTGTAGACAGTCTTGTTCGTAAAAAATATAAAAAGACACTTGACTTATCCAATGGATTTTACACGCACAACTTGTCCCCGGAGTGCAGCCAATGGAGCGCTTTCACTTCCGGTGGTAAACATTTCAAATTCCGGCGTTTACCTATGGGCTACAAGAACAGTCCAGGTGTATTCGCCGCCCGTGTTGTCTCTTTGTTGGACAGCATAGACCCAGATGCGTGTTCATACGTCGATGATATCTATCTGACGGATGACGAACTATGGCCGCATCTTTCCCGAGTGGACCGCATTATTCTTGAATTCGCGGTCTTAGGTTACAAATTCAACTTTGCCAAATCTCACATTGCTGAATTTACCGTTTTGTTTTTGGGCTATGAGCTCAACAATGAAGGTAAGGGCTTAGCCCCCCATTTTTTGGAGAAATGCGCACTCTCGTGCCCTCCAACTACTCTGAAGAAGCTTCAGTCATTACTGGGTTTTCTAAACTTTGGGCGTACTTACATTCCCGAATATGCCCAGCGTATCAAGCCTCTTTATGCCTTGATACAACCTAACTTTTTGAAGTCATGCTGGATTCCAGAGCATTCCTCTATACTGCAGTCTTTGCAGTCAGATTTACTTGAATCTAAATACTTGTTGACTCGTGACAACCACACAAACCTGGTGATTAGAATCGTTCCAGGGGCAGTGGGTTTCACGTACTTAACCTTTAACGAAGGTGACACAGTACGGATTGCATACAAGTCACATCTTTACACTTCAGCAGAAATGCGCTTTTCCTCTGTGGAGAAAGTTTTGACTGCAGTGCAAATGGCGATTCTAAAGGAACACGCACTGGCACAGGGAAAACGCATTTTGGTGGTAACACCATATCCTGCCCTTGAGGCAGTGACGAAAGCAAGTGTTCCGAACTCAAAGGCTTTGCAACCCCGTTGGATACAATGGGCTACATCTCTGACGTCTCCGGATGTCACATTTATCTTTGATTCCTCTCTTCAGACACAGGAGTTTTTACAGTATGAATTTGTTCATCCTCCTCCTCTGTCTTTGCTACGGCTTGAGGAGTACGAATGTATTATCTATACCGATGGTTCGGCACAACCGGCCATGGGTTCCAAGCATGCTTATTCAGCAGCGTGTGCTATTGTTGCAGGTAACATGGTGAACGGTGAGTTCAAATCAACTGTAGTGCACACTCAGGCACTAGGAGACAGTACTGCACAATTGGCCGAGCTGCGTGCTTTGGTGCTCGCACTTGAGTTCGCTAATTCAGACGTGACTACTCTTATTGTATGCGATTCTTACTACTGTGTTCAGTCTTTCAATGACAATCTGTTCTTTTGGTCGCAGAACGACTATAGAGATGCAAAAGGCAGCACAATTAAGCATAAGATACTTTGGGTTCGAGTGGCAGATCTGAGACAAAGTCTGCCTCTCACACAGGTGATTCACACTCTTGGCCACCAGCGTGTGGGCGCACACACTGTCGGTAACGGTTTGGCAGATGAAGCTGCTAAATCAGCAGTAGCCACGTGCTCACTCGCAGCAGTTACAAGATCCATGACTAAGATAGATAATGATATTCTGGCAGCTATTGCTGCAACAAAGGAGGGTGCTAATTACCCACGGGGTTTCCCTTCCAAATACTCTTATCAATTAGGTCCCGAACAGGCTCCTTTCGTAAGAATTCCTGACGTTGGTGATCGGCTGATTCCCAATGCGGACCGCAGACTTTCCTTGATAACGGCCGCACACGAAGGCATGGCTTTGGCTCATGCTGGCGTGTCTGCGACGGTGTCCATATTGCAGCAGCGTTACTGGTGGCGTGGTTTATACAAACAGACCCGTACTTATGTGCTTTCTTGTGACGTTTGTCAGCAAATTAAGCCTTCCACGGTTACTAGGCCACCACAAACCCCGCTCTGCATATCTAACAGACCTTTTGGGTGTGTTTACCTGGATCACTGCGGTCCATTTTCTTCAGACACTGCATATAAGTACATCTTGGTTGCAGTGGACTCGTGCACACGTTTCATCTGGGTTTGGCCACAACGGAGTGCTGACGCTCGAGATGTCATAAGGGATTTGCGTGTCTTTGTGGGAATTTTTGCCTGTGGCACCTTCCATTATGACCAAGGTCCAGCGTTCGCCTCTAAGGCGTACAAGGACGCAATGGGGTCACTGGGGGTGCGGGTGCAATTTTCGTCTCCATATCGGCCTGAGGGCAATTCGATTGTTGAACGAATGAACCATGACTTAAAGCAATCCTTGACAGCTAGAGTCTTAGGTACTGGCAGGAACTGGCTGGTCCACTTGTATACCGTACAAGGTGCACTTAATAATCTCCCTAGAAGACATCAGGGTGGGCGGACCCCATACGAAATGCTCTTTGGCATACGAATGTTTGTGCCCGACCTTGTCGGTCTAGACATGGCGGCGCAATCCGCAATCTTTGATATAGATAACCATTCTACTATGTTACAGGACTTACAAGAAGCCCGAGACAAACTTGCAAATGAACATTTATCTTCAGCCACAGACGCTGCGCTGCAGATTCCGGTTGCCGGCTGGCTTCTGAAGATTGGAGATCTGGTTCGGGAGAAGGTGGAGAACAAAAAAGAATTTGGCCCCTCTTATCGTGCACCGGTTCCAGTCCTTGGCTTGAAGGGTACTCGTACAGTCATCTTACCACCGCTTCCTGGTCGCAAAGAGAACAGATTCATCTCAGTGGACAATGTCAAGCTACAACATCTGGCCGATCCTGAATAGTGTAACACCAGCGGTCTCCTGTCCAGCCATTTCTAGGACAAATGTTTGTGGCCCTCCAGCCTGAACGGTCACTGATGTTGCTATCGAGATGGTAGATTTGCCTGATCGCTTACTCGATTACCCGGCCTCCCCCTGCAACGAGGAGAATGAGTATACCTACCCCGCAATCGAGTCGGTGGCTCACCTACCAACAACGCCACTGAGCCCAACACGTTATTCCTTTGACTCGGATTCCACCTCATCACTTATCCCGTCCAGATTCAGTATTTTTGTATCCTGGTTCAGAGACAGTTTTTTGATTCCTCCATGGACATACATCTGGTTGGTACTTTTCCTGATTTTTCTATTCATGTCTATTGGCTTTGTCACAGTCTTTTTTCTACTCATCAATGGTCACTATTTACCAGAACGCACTGCAGTGAACTGTGTCGCTGGAACTTTGGCTCCACATTCTTCATCTCACATCATGAAGTGTGACCACACATTTGTGAACATTTCAGCTTTCCCAGTCGCTGATGGCATCGTATGGGATGCAGTAAATTTCCAAATTCATGGACCAACCGGGATTGTTAATGTTCCAAATGTCCTCCGTGTTTCAATGGGTGATGTCGTTAAAAGTAATATTCATTCTGGCGATTGGGATGTGCATGCCGTTGAATCGTTATTTACTGATTTGAAATATTATGCTGCTTTCAATGGTGAAGATTTGTACATGAATTCTGCAAGCTATGCCGATTTATATTGTTACCAGCATTGGGGCAACCACTTTCTCCATAAACCAAGTACCCTTCGGGGTCCTTTCAATTACACCCAATGGGAGCATTGTCCGACCCCTTTGCCAGGTAGCTCCCAGACTCTTAAAAATAAGTTTACTTATTTTACTGGCTTTGATAGATCGAACCCTGGGTCCTATTATTTTAAATTAAACACTTCATCTACACAGAAGATCATGTTGACCCACACCAAGTTACTGTATTCGGGTTCCTTTTTGGCCGCCTTGGCTGTGGGTGGTTATGAACACTGGCAGGACACCATTGACTTGAAATCTATTTGGGGCTCCAAATCATGGCAGGTACAAGGCACAGAAGCCTTGCACCGTGCTTGCCTCATCCCGACCCAAATTTTGTTTTTAAATCATTCCATCTATCAAACAATGTGTTGGGGTTTGGCTACTTCCAAACAATTAAATGCACCTTCCATTCCTGTGTTGTCTTCCTCCACCAACGAGAGCTTGCATTTCAATGTGTCCCTTACAGATTTGCAAGCCTTGTTTCAGAACAATTCATTTAATGTTTCCACGTTTGTTCAGTCACCCTGGTTGGCTTGGCCAACGGCAGCAAATGCCTGCCAACTGCGTTTTCATGACTCAGCTCCTGGTTACAAACAGGATAGGCCAGACCCGAGGTTTTCTGACTCTCGTACTGTTACAACATATTCTGTTGGTAAATTATGTAAACAGTGGTTGCAGCACTCTTCATTAGATTCTGTGAAACAGCATTTATCCCTCCTATCGGGCAACATTGATCTGTCCGATTTTGTTCTGGGGCCTCGTGGTCCTCGACCTAAGAGATTCATTTACGAGACTTACAATGAGCTCTGGAAGCTTTCACAAATTGAAGCTGCCTCCCGTCTTCGGGAAATTGATCAAGCAAATTTAGAAAAGGTGCTTGCTGTTGTTGACAATAGTATTAATACCCTGTCTTCCCGCATTTACACATTAGAGAATATTGTTTCCTCTGTTGTTGATATTGTACAAGATGATGTTTCTGTGTTATATCATGGTCAAAATCAATTGCGTTCAGTGATGCAGTTTGCATGGACTTTGCAAACACTTAAAATGGGTAAAGTTCCTTGGCATTTTTTAAATACCTCTGCCTTATTATTGCCGTTTAATTTAACTGAAAAACAGCAGTTCATGTCCATGAAAGATGCAACATACACTCTGTTACATATCGAAAAAATAGAGCCCTTGCCATTCTCTGTGGCGGAATTGGATTCTGCAGTGTGGCTAGTTCATGGGGTTATCGCTTTACCTTTTTCTTTATTTGAGTTCAGTTCCTGCATGAAACATTATCCTGTTGGCCGTTTTCAGCCTTTAGGCAGTGCCTTCTTGCATGAACTGTGGTCCTTGCCCTTCCTTTATAGATGCCTTAGGGACTGCAAGGAAGTTTTTCTCACAGGAGAGTCATGCGATTCTACTATGGGTCATTCCCTTATTTGCAAAAACATTAAATTGCACTGAGCTTGTAACGTTTCGGCTCCGAATCTTGCTTGTGTTTTAAAGGGCATTCCTGCTCCTGCTATATCCCCTACTTTCACTGTGCTTGCAAATGGTAGCTATCTGCTTCTAAATAATCAGGACTGCTGTGGCATGCTGGCCGGCATCCCCTATATTGTAACAGTTTCCCACAGGGTTGTCTGCTGCAAAAATTTGCTTTTTCTTCCCCCGCACAACATCATAGATAGTTCCATTTGGCCTTCCATTCCTACTTTGAAGGCGGATTTTAATAAATTCAGCAGAATAAAGGCGCTATTATTGAACCAGGAGGTTATGCTCACGTCCACCCGGGAAACATTCATCCTCCAGGTGGCTAGTACCCACAGTGAAATACAGGCCCTTTTGAACACCAACCTCCCACAACATTTCGGTGAACTGATTCACCGTGTTTTTAATGCATCAGGCACCGAAGGTCTGGTGCACTTTTTTTAAAGTTGTGGGCTCTGGCCTTGTTACCTCCTTTCAAACTATCTTTGGTGTAATACCGGCTTTTATTCATTCCATTGTTTCCAGCGTCTTTGGCGGCTTTCCGTTGATCCTTGCCTTAGCGGCTGGTATATTGCTTTTGGTCTGTTTACTACGCAATGGCTGCACTTCCTTGGGCCCTTCTTGACCCAGGTCGACTCCAGATGCTCCGTGACCACATCCTCGCCTGCTTCGGCGTCCTGCCATTGGCAACACTCAGTGTGTCATACAGACTTTCTTTTCGCTTTGCGTATTTCACTTGCGTGCAACCTGTGATGTCTTGCATCCGATGTCCTTTTTCATGGTCCTTGGATTATTGCCTCTCCAATACGTCTCTGTCTCGCCCGGATTTTGTCCACTTGATGGGTCCCTTAGAGGCCCATGAGTGGGACTGTTCCGGTGGTGGCTACATGGCGCGTGCGGCTGCACTTGGACTTTTGGCACAATGGGATGTCTGGGCGGCTGCTCAGAATCTCCTACAACAAAGTTATATTGAGTATCACGCAAGTTGTCCCGCAATGCTATTCGCTGCTCCCTCTTGTGAGGAACATGGCTGCAGTTTTGATTTATTGGACTGGATGGCGTCGCTTTTTTCTGACGATTCCAACGATGTCCTCTTGGAAGGTGTGGCGTTTTTCTGCACTTACACTCTGTTAGATTGAGGGGGCCTTTGCTTTCAGCGACCTGCCTCACTGGATTTTTTTTTCTTTTTTCTTCTGTGATTTGTGTCCTTCATTGGGGACTAGTCCACACCAGACGTTTCTGTTCTGCTCCTTCTATTTGAGCTCTGTCTTCGTCCTATGTCTTCGCCAATGGACTGACCTGGGGAGGGTTTCATGTGGTTTGTGGCCTCATGATCTGCTTTGCTAAGTTGGCTTAGGCCTGACTGCCATAATGCCTTTTTTGCGCACGTTACTTTGTGCCCTTATTTTTCCAGCCTCTGCTTCTGCCCGGCTATTTTAGAACTGTCTGCATTTCTGCCTTTCACCTTTTCTCCTGTTCCCTGTGGGTTACGTCTGCACAACATGTACAAGGTCGAAAAACAATGTCCCTTGTTCTTGCTGATTTGGCCAGTCCCTCGCACTTAGACATAACACTAAGTACAGCTGCATTGGAGAAATTTGTGTGCTTTTAATATTGTGATTGCACTGTTAGAGGCACTTGGAGAAAAACCTTTCCAGGGAGAAGAGCTGTGCTTGTCTGATGATGTAAACCTTGCATCTAGATATTGAGGTATGAGGGTCTGCCTGACAATGCCCAGAGGTCTTCTGTTTTTATAATAAACTAGCAATAGCACGGGGAGGGTGGTATGGTCATTTAGCCCTATATCCACTGCTTTATGAAATGCTTTCCCCATTTGTATTCTATGGAATTGTAACCATGCTTATTATTTTATCCTTATGCATTATGCTGATAGTACTGGCACGTGTACTGTATCTTAGAGCACGATAGTTGAAATAAACATTTTAAACTATACTGTGTCTCTTATTACGCACGTTGTTGACAGGTATGAGTGAGTTATGAAAGGGTATTCTTGCTCCCGCGAGTCCTGAGAGAGAGATACCGTGTTCTGGGTTGTCTAAACATTGGTAGTATCTGCTAATGAGACGCTAAAAGCTAGTCGGATTGGGATTGTGGGTACTAAGGTGTATGGTTGGTTCACCACTATACTCCGAGGTCCTATTATCCTGTGCATAGCTCTGTGTATGTGCAGAATCCCTACAACATGGCACTACCAACGTAGTGGGCTGCTTATCTGCGAGACGCTTGAGTAGTACTTGTGCTTGTTCACAACCCCCTTCGCAGACGCTTCCGGAAGCGTGTGTGAGGGTGATACCTCCTATATTGACGTTTTTATAGGTTCTTTCAAGCTTGAAGTTGTTAAAAGGTGTTTAAATAAAACCCTATATTGTGCTGCCTCATACTAGGTTGTCGAAAATTTTAGCCTTAAATGGCTGTCCAAATTGCGGCACATAGCCGCGCAGCGCTCCGGGCTCACTTGACAGTGTATGGAGTACCTGACGCGGGTGTCGATCTGATCTTTGTGGTACAAGCGGATCCCGCTTACCACTTTGAGGTGTTTTACTCTTGGGTCACCTTTCCGGCGGAGGATGGGACGGATAATATGTTCCATGAATATACAGCCACCACTATTCCTATAGTCTATAGGCCTTATCGAAATCTTAAAGTACTGCTCACGGCATGGCAACACCGTGTTTGGTTTAATGGTGCCCTCCCCCAACCGGTTACCCCGATTCGTTTAGGCCCCTTATCGATTGCAGGGGCCAATTGGCCAGTTTTGGCCGGGTATACCCCACATCCGCGTTATATAACGCTAGCAGTTGCTGAACTGCGTGAATTGCATACGTCTTTGATACGTGTGCACAGAGCTTTAGTACAGTATGTTACAGGCAATATCCAGGGAGCCCTGCCTGGAGTTGCAGCGCATCCAGCTGGGCCGGGCGGTGTAATCATAAGTCCCGTCATGGTTAATTCGGTGATGGGCAAACGCCCACAAAATAAGGACAATTTGCCTTATTGGCTTGCAGAAAAATTTGACCAGCTGGAGGCAGTTTTTCCAAATACTTATCCTGTGGAAAAACACAGGATTTTAACTATTAGTTTGCCAAAAGACTTGATTCCCGAGTTGACAGAATGCAACAACTGGGGTAAGGTGTTCACAGTAGTATATGCGAAGTGTTTCGGCACTCCTTCCATGACGGTTCTCCCCTCTGTAATTAAACGAGTGCAGGATGAGCATGGCCCTGAAGCGGCTGTGGAATTAGGGATGAGACTGGTGGGAGTGTTCGATGTAGTAGCTGATTTGATCCTTGCAAATGTCAAGGGCGATGCAGTTAACTTTCAAGTAGCTAATGCTTTGGCTTTGATCCCAGAACCGGACAAGCCGCGCGAATTACCGAAAATTATTGCACAGGCTTACAAAACAATTGGCCGCAATAGCCTGGGAGTCACGCCTTTTGCTAAAACGCAAACACAATCACAACCTCAACCAAAAACTCAATCTGAGAAGGATGAGAAGCCGTTCTTTACTAAAAAGAGCTGGAGGTTGAAAAAACAGGGTAAGCAACAGAAGAAGCCAGGGTCGCGAGGCGCATCCCCGGTTTCCGTTTCTTCTGAACGCACTTATGATTTGCGCGATAGGGCGAGAATTAAATCTCCAGAGAGATTTCAAGTCCCTGATACGCGTTCTCCTCATTCTTCACAGGCACGGTCGACCTCCCAGACAGGTGGAGGAGATCGCCAGGAAATAGGCAGGGGTCGTGAGGCTCCACAGGGACGAGACCAACCTCGACAACAAGTCCGAGGGAAACCAGACGAATTTCCACGTTCTCGCCCACAGTTTCAGAAGAAGAAAGTTGCAGCTGTAACAGCGAGGTATGCCACAAACGGTGAGAACGAGACTCCTGAATTGGACGTGGGCAGTGACGCTCCTAGACAGCGCCGCGGAAGTTACCATAGTGCGGAAGGCACTACGTCCTCATGTGGAGGCGACAGCAACTGACACATTCATTACTGTTGAGACAGCAGACACCAGAGTGGCACCCCCTGACAGACTATATAATATTGTCCTTCAAATTGAAGGTGACATACAGCGTGTAATTAAAGGGATTTTTGGGGAGAATCTGACCTCATCCTACGACATTTTGTTAGCAGAGGCGGATTGGCCGCCCCCATTCGTACTTGCTGCGTGTAGAGGGGAGGAGGTAATCCTTCCGAGCTTTTCTCGTCATGTCCCCAAGGACAAAGCGGAGGCTCTCGCAGCCTAGTGGGCTGCGTTCATGGCTCCGGCGTTAAACCGCAACCACGTGGGCTGGGATGAAGACTCTCCCCCCCATGATATTCCTTTGCGGTCGCTGCCACAGTCACAACCCCAATATCCCATCAAGCGGGAAGCTAAAGGTCCCGTTTCCGAAATTCTGACACAGTTAGAATATCAAGGAGTAATTGAAACATGCGTATCACCGATGAATAATCCCCTTTTCGCGGTTTCTAAACCCGACGGATGGTACCGCCTAGTGTTTGATTACCGACATTTGAACTCTCATTGTTGGACCTTTGCGGTACAAAATACACATAGTTCTGCGCTTGTAGACAGTCTTGTACGTAAAAAATATAAAACGACACTTGACTTATCCAATGGATTTTACACGCACAACTTGTCCCCGGAGTGCAGCCAATGGAGCGCTTTCACTTCCGGTGGTAAACATTTCAAATTCCGGCGTTTACCTATGGGCTACAAGAACAGTCCAGGTGTATTCGCCGCCCGTGTTGTCTCTTTGTTGGACAGCATAGACCCAGATGCGTGTTCATACGTCGATGATATCTATCTGACGGACGACGAACTATGGCCGCATCTTTCCCGAGTGGACCGCATTATTCTTGAATTCGCGGTCTTAGGTTACAAATTCAACTTTGCCAAATCTCACATTGCTGAATTTACCGTTTTGTTTTTGGGCTATGAGCTCAACAATGAAGGTAAGGGCTTAGCCCCCCATTTTTTGGAGAAATGCGCACTCTTGTGCCCTCCAACTAC
Organism: Calotriton arnoldi; assembly: GCA_963921515.1. Lineage (NCBI taxonomy): Eukaryota > Metazoa > Chordata > Amphibia > Caudata > Salamandridae > Calotriton > Calotriton arnoldi. The sequence continues at coordinate 676,777 of CAWUFW010001614.1, read as the reverse complement.
TCTGAAGAAGCTTCAGTCATTACTGGGTTTTCTAAACTTCGGGCGTACTTACATTCCCGAATATGCCCAGCGTATCAAGCCTCTTTATGCCTTGATACAACCTAACTTTTCGAAGTCATGCTGGCTTCCAGAGCATTCCTCTATACTGCAGTCTTTGCAGTCAGATTTACTTGAATCTAAATACTTGTTGACCCGTGACAACCACACAAACCTGGTGATTAGAATCGTTCCAGGGGCAGTGGGTTTCACGTACTTAACCTTTAACGAAGGTGACACAGTACCGATTACATACAAGTCACATCTTTACACTTCAGCAGAAATGCACTTTTCCTCTGTGGAGAAAGTTTTGACTGCAGTGCAAATGGCGATTCTAAAGGAACGCGCACTGGCACAGGGAAAACGCATTTTGGTGGTAACACCATATCCTGCCCTTGAGGCAGTGACGAAAGCAAGTGTTCCGAACTCAAAGGCTTTGCAACCCCGTTGGATACAATGGGCTACATCTCTGACGTCTCCGGATGTCACATTTATCTTTAATTCCTCTCTTCAGACACAGGAGTTTTTACAGTATGAATTTGTTCATCCTCCTCCTCTGTCTTTGCTACCGCTTGAGGAGTACGAATGTATTATCTATACCGATGGTTCGGCACAACCGGCCACTGGTTCCAAGCATGCTTATTCAGCAGCGTGTGCTATTGTTGCAGGTACCATGGTGAACGGTGAGTTCAAATCAACTGTAGTGCACACTCAGGCACTAGGAGACAGTACTGCACAATTGGCCGAGCTGCGTGCTTTGGTGCTCGCACTTGAGTTCACTAATCCAGACGTGACTACTCTTATTGTATGCGATTCTTACTACTGTGTTCAGTCTTTCAATGACAATCTGTTCGTTTGGTCGCAGAATGACTATAGAGATGCAAAAGGCAGCACAATTAAGCATAAGATACTTTGGGTTCGAGTGGCAGATCTGAAACAACGTCTGCCTCTCACACAGGTGATTCACACTCTTGGCCACCAGCGTGTGGGCGCACACACTGTCGGTAACGGTTTGGCAGATGAAGCTGCTAAATCAGCAGTAGCCACGTGCTCAGTCGCAGCAATTACAAGATCCATGACTAAGATAGATAATGATATTCTGGCAGCTATTGCTGCAACAAAGGAGGGTGCTAATTACCCACGGGGTTTCCCTTCCAAATACTCTTATCAATTAGGTCCCGAACAGGCTCCTTTCGTAAGAATTCCTGACGTTGGTGATCGGCTGATTCCCAATGCGGACCGCAGACTTTCCTTGATAACGGCCGCACACGAAGGCATGGCTTTGGCTCATGCTGGCGTGTCTGCGACGGTGTCCATATTGCAGCAGCGTTACTGGTGGCGTGGTTTATACAAACAGACCTGTACGTATGTGCTTTCTTGTGACGTTTGTCAGCAAATTAAGCCTTCCACGGTTACTAGGCCACCACAAACCCCGCTCTGCATATCTAACAGACCTTTTGGGTGTGTTTACCTGGATCACTGCGGTCCATTTTCTTCAGACACTGCATATAAGTACATCTTGGTTGCAGTGGACTCGTGCACACGTTTCATCTGAGTTTGGCCACAACGGAGTGCTGACGCTCGAGATGTCATAAGGGATTTGCGTGTCTTTGTGGGAATTTTTGCCTGTGGCACCTTCCATTATGACCAAGGTCCAGCGTTCGCCTCTAAGGCGTACAAGGACGCAATGGGGTCACTGGGGGTGCGGGTGAAATTTTCGTCTCCATATCGGCCTGAGGGCAATTCGATTGTTGAACAAATGAACCATGACTTAAAGCAATCCTTGACAGCTAGAGTCTTAGGTACTGGCAGGAACTGGCTGGCCCACTTGTATACCGTACAACGTGCACTTAATAATCTCCCTAGAAGACCTCAGGTTGGGCGGACCCCATACGAAATGCTCTTTGGCATACGAATGTTTTTGCCCGAACTTGATTGTCTAGACATGGCGGCGCAATCCGCAATCTTTGATGTAGATAACCATTCTACTATGTTACAGGACTTACACGAAGCCCGAGACAAACTTGCACACAAACATTTACATTCAGCCACAGACGCTGCGCTGCAGATTCCGGTTGCCGGCTGGCTTCCGAAGATTGGAGATCTGGTTCGAGAGAAGGTGGAGAACAAAAAAGAATTTGGCCCCTCTTATCGTGCACCGGTTCCAGTCCTTGGCTTGAAGGGTACTCGTACAGTCATCTTACCACTGCTTCCTGGTCGCAAAGAGAACAGATTAATCTCAGTGGACAATGTCAAGCTACAACATCTGGCCGATCCTGAATAGTGTAACACCAGCGGTCTCCTGTCCAGCCATTTCTAGGACAAATGTTTGTGGCCCTCCAGCCCGAAAGGTCACTGATGTTGCTATCAGGATGGTAGATTTGCCTGATCGCTTACTCGACTACCCGGCCTCCCCCTGCAACGAGGAGACTGAGTATACCTACCCCGCAAACGAGTCGGTGGCTCACCTACCAACAACGCCACTGAGCCCAACACGTTATTCCTTTGACTCGGATTCCACCTCATCACTTATCCCGTCCAGATTCAGTATTTTTGTATCCTGGTTCAGAGACAGTTTTTTGATTCCTCCATGGACATACATCTGGTTGGTACTTTTCCAGATTTTTCTATTCATGTCTATTGGCTTTGTCACAGTCTTTTTTCTACTCATCAATGGTCACTATTTACCAGAACGCACTGCAGTGAACTGTGTCGCTGGAACTTTGGCTCCACATTCTTCATCTCACATCATGAAGCGTGACCACACATTTGTGAACATTTCAGCTTTCCCAGTCGCTGATGGCATTGTATGGGATGCGGTAAACTTCCAAATTCATGGACCAACCTAGATTGTTAATGTTCCAAATGTCCTCCGTGTTTCAATGGGTGATGTCGTTAAAAGTAATATTCATTCTGACGATTGGGATGTGCATGCCGTTGAATCGTTATTTACTGATTTGAAATATTATGCTGCTTTCAATGGTGAAGATTTGTACATGAATTCTGCAAGCTATGCCGATTTATATTGTTACCAGCATTGGGGCAACCACTTTCTCCATAAACCAAGTACCCTTCGGGGTCCTTTCAATTACACCCAATGGGAGCATTGTCCGACCCCTTTGCCAGGTAGCTCCCAGACTCTTAAAAATAAGTTTACTTATTTTACTGACTTTGATAGATCGAACCCTGGGTCCTATTATTTTAAATTAAACACTTCATCTACACAGAAGATCATGTTGACCCACACCAAGTTACTGTATGCGGGTTCCTTTTTGGCCGCCTTGGCTGTGGGTGGTTATGAACACTGGCAGGACACCATTGACTTGAAATCTATTTGGGGATCCAAATCATGGCAGGTACAAGGCACAGAAGCCTTGCACCGTGCTTGCCTCATCCCGACCCAAATTTTGTTTTGAAATCATTCCATCTATCAAACAACGTGTTGGGGTGTGGCTACTTCCAAACAATTAAATGCACCTTCCATTCCTGTGTTGTCTTCCTTCACCAACGAGAGCTTGAATTTCAATGTGTCCCTTACAGATTTGCAAGCCTTGTTTCAGAACAATTCATTTAATGTTTCCATGTTTGTTCAGTCACCCTGGTTGGCTTGGCCAACGGCAGCAAATGCCTGCCAACTGCGTTTTCATGACTCAGCTCCTGGTTACAAACAGGATAGGCCAGACCCGAGGTTTTCTGACTCTCGTACTGTTACAACATATTCTGTTGGTAAATTATGTAAACAGTGGTTGCAGCACTCTTCATTAGATTCTGTGAAACAGCATTTATCCCTCCTATCGGGCAACATTGATCTGTCCGATTTTGTTCTGGGGCCTCGTGGTCCTCGACCTAAGAGATTCATTTACGAGACTTACAATGAGCTCTGGAAGCTTTCACAAATTGAAGCTGCCTCCCGTCTTCGGGAAATTGATCAAGCAAATTTAGAAAAGGTGCTTGCTGTTGTTGACAATAGTATTAATACACTGTCTTCCCGCATTTACACATTAGAGAATATTGTTTCCTCTGTTGTTGATATTGTACAAGATGATGTTTCTGTGTTATATCATGGTCAAAATCAATTGCGATCAGTGATGCAGTTTGCATGGACTTTGCAAACACTTAAAATGGGTAAAGTTCCTTGGCATTTTTTAAATACCTCTGCCTTATTTTTGCCGTTTAATTTAACTGAAAAACAGCAGTTCATGTCCATGAAAGATGCAACATACACTCTGTTACATATCGAAAAAATAGAGCCCTTGCCATTCTCTGTGGCGGAATTGGATTCTGCAGTGTGGCTAGTTCACGGGGTTATCGCTTTACCTTTTTCTTTATTTGAGTTCAGTTCCTGCATGAAACATTATCCTGTTGGCTGTTTTCAGCCTTTAGGCAGTGCCTTCTTGCATGAACTTTGGTCCCTGCCCTTCCTTTATAGATGCCTTAGGGACGGCAAGGACGTTTTTCTCACAGGAGAGTCATGCGATTCTACTATGGGTCATTCCCTTATTTGCAAAAACATTAAATTGCACGGAGCTTGTAACGTTTCGGCTTCGAATCTTGCTTGTGTTTTAAAGGGCATTCCTGCTCCTGCTATATCTCCTACTTTCACTGTGCTTGCAAATGGTAGCTATCTGCTTCTAAATAATCAGGACTGCTGTGGCATGCTGGCCGGCATCCCCTATATTGTAACAGTTTCCCTCAGGGTTGTCTGCTGCAAAAATGTGCTTTTTCCTCCCCCGCACAGCATCATAGATAGTTCCATTTGGCCTTCCATTCCTACTTTGAAGGCGGATTTCAATAAATTGAGCAGAATAAAGGCGCTATTATTGAACCAGGAGGTTATGCTCACGTCCGCCCGGGAAACATTCATCCTCCAGGTGGCTAGTACCCACAGTGAAATACAGGCCCTTTTGAACACCAACCTCCCACAACATTTAGGTGAACTGATTCACCGTGTTTTTAATGCATCACGCACCGAAGGTCTGGTGCACTTTTTTAAAGTTGTGGGCTCTGGCCTTGTTACCTCCTTTCAAACTATCTTTGGTGTAATACCGGCTTTTATTCATTCCATTTTTACCAGCGTCTTTGGCGGCTTTCCGTTGATCCTCGCCTTAGCGGCTGGTATATTGCTTTTGGTCTGTTTACTACGCAATGGCTGCACTTCATTGGGCCCTTCTCGACCCAGGTCGACTCCAGATGCTCCGTGACCGCATCCTCGCCGGCTTCGGCGTCCTGCCATTGGCAACACTCAGTGTGTCATACAGACTTTCTTTTCGCTTTGCGTATTTCACTTGCGTGAGACCTGTGATGTCTTGCATCCGATGTCCTTTTTCATGGTCCTTGGATTATTGCCTCTCCAATACGTCTCTGTCTCGCCCGGATTTTGTCCACTTGATGGGTCCCTTAGAGGCCCATGAGTGGGACTGTTCCGGTGCTGGCTACATGGCGCGTGCGGCTGCACTTGGACTTTTAGCACAATGGGATGTTTGGGCGGCTGCTCAGAATCTCCTACAACAAAGTTATATTGAGTATCACGCAAGTTGGCCCGCAATGCTATTTGCTGCTCCCTCTTGTGAGGAACATGGCTGCAGTTTTGATTTATTGGACTGGATGGCGTCACTTTTTTCTGACGATTCCAACGATGTCCTCTTGGAAGGTGTGGCGTTTTTCTGCACTTACACTCTGTTAGGTTGAGGGGGCCTTCGCTTTCAGCGACATGCCTCACTGGATTTTTTTTTCTTTTTTCTTCTGCGATTTGTGTCCTTCATTGGGGACTAGTCCACACCAGACGTTTCTGTTCTGCTCCTTCTATTTGAACTCTGTCTTCGTCCTATGTCTTCGCCAATGGACTGACCAGGGGAGGGTGTCATGTGGTTTGTGACCTCATGGTCTGCTTTGCTAAGTTGGCTTAGGCCTGACTGCCATGATGCCTTTTTTGCGCACGTTACTTTGTGCCCTTGTTTTTCCAGCCTCTGCTTCTGCCCGGCTATTTTAGAACTGTCTGCATTTCTGCCTTTCACCTTTTCTCCTGTTCCCTGTGGGTTACATCTGCACAACATGTACAAGGTCGAAAAACAACGTCCCTTGTTCTTGCTGATTTGGCCAGTCCCTCGCACTTAGACATAACACTAAGTACAGCTGCATTGGAGAAATTTGTGTGCTTTTAATATTGTGATTACACTGTTAGAGGCACTTGGAGAAAAACCTTTCCAGGGAGAAGAGCTGTGCTTGTCTGATGATGTAAACCTTGCATCTAGATATTGAGGTATGAGGGTCCGCCTGACAATGCCCAGAGGTCTTCTGTTTTTATAATAAACTAGCAATAGCACGGGGAGGGTGGTATGGTCATTTAGCCCTATCTCCACTGCTTTATGAAATGCTTTCCCCGTTTGTATTCTATGGAATTGTAGCCATGCTTATTATTTTATCCTTATGCATTATGCTGATAGTACTGGCACGTGTACTGTATCTTAGAGCACGATAGTTGAAATAAACATTTTAAACTATACTGTGTCTCTTATTACGCACGTTGTGGACAGGTATGAGTGAGTTATGAAAGGGTGTTCTTGCTCCCGCGAGTCCTGAGAGAGAGATACCGTGTTCTGGGTTGTCTAATCATTGGTAGTATCTGCTAATGAGACGCTAAAAGCTAGTCGGATTGGGATTGTGGGTACTAAGGTGTATGGTTGGTTCACCAATATACTCCGAGGTCCTATTATCCTGTGCATAGCTCTGTGTATATGCAGAATCCCTACAACATGGCGCTACCAATGTAGTGGGCTGCTTATCTGCGAGACGCTTGAGTAGTACTTGTGCTTGTTCACAACCCCCTTCGCAGACGCTTCCGGAAGTGTGTGTGAGGGTGAAAGCTCCTATATTGACATTTTTATAGGTTCTTTCAAGCTTGAAGTTGTTAAAAGGTGTTTAAATAAAACCCTATATTGTGCTGCCTCATACTAGGTCGTTGAAAATTTTAGCCTTAAATGGCTGTCCAAATTGCGGCACATAGACGCGCAGCGCTCTGGGCTCACTTGACAGTGTATGGAGTACCTGACCCGGGTGTCGATCTGATCTTTGTGGTACAAACGGATCCCGCTTACCACTTTGAGGTGTTTTACTGTTGGGTCACCTTTCCGGCGGTGGATGGGACGGATAATATGTTCCATGAATATACAGCCACCACTATTCCTATAGTCTATAGGCCTTATCGAAATCTTGAAGTACCGCTCACGGCATGGCAACACCGTGTTTGGTTTAATGGCACCCTCCCCCAACCGGTTACCCCGATTCGTTTAGGCCCCTTATCGATTGCAGGGGCCACTTGGCCAGTTTTGGCCGGGTATACCCCACATCCGCGTTATATGACGCTAGCAGTTGCTGAACTGCGTGAATTGCATACGTCTTTGATACGTGTGCACAGAGCTTTAGTATAGTATGTTACAGGCAATATCCAGGGAGCCCCGCCTGGAGTTGCAGCGCATCCAGTTGGGCCGGGCGGTGTAACCATAAGTCCCGTCATGGTTAATTCGGTGATGGGCAAACGCCCACAAAATAAGGACGATTTGCCTTATTGGCTTGCAGAAAAATTTGACCAGCTGGAGGCAGTTTTTCCAAATACTTCTCCTGTGGAAGAACACAGGATTTTAACTATTAGTTTGCCAAAAGACTTGATTCCCTAGTTGACAGAATGCAACAACTGGGGTAAGGTGTTCGCAGTAGTATATGCGAAGTGTTTCGGCACTCCTTCCATGACGGTTCTCCCCTCTGTAATTAAACGAGTGCAGGATGAGCATGACCCTGAAGCGGCTGTGGAATTAGGGATGAGACTGGTGGGAGTGTTCGATGTAGTAGCTGATTTGATCCTTGCAAATGTCAAGGGCGATGCAGTTAACTTTCAAGTAGCTAATGCTTTGGCTTTGATCCCAGAACCGGACAAGCCGCACGAATTACCGAAAATTATTGCACAGGCTTACAAAACAATTGGACGCAATAGCCTGGGAGTCAAGCCTTTTGCTAAAACGCAAACACAATCACAACCTCAACCGAAAACTCAATCTGAGAAGGATGAGAAGCCGTTCTTTACTAAAAAGAGCTGGAGGTTGAAAAAACAGGGTAAGCAACAGAAGAAGCCAGGGTCGCGAGGCGCATCTCCGGTTTCCGTTTCTTCTGAACACACTTATGATTTGCGCGATAGGGCGAGAATTAAATCTCCAGAGAGATTTCAAGTCCCTGATACGCGTTCTCCTCGTTCTTCACAGGCACCGTCGACCTCCCAGACAGGTGGAGGAGATTGCCAGGATAGAGGCAGGGGTCGTGAGGCTCCACAGGGACGAGACCAACCTCGACAACAAGTCAGAGGGAAACCAGACGAATTTCCACGTTCTCGCCCACAGTTTCAGAAGAAGAAAGTTGCAGCTGTAACAGCGAGGTATGCCACAAACGGTGAGAACGAGACTCCTGAATTGGACGTGGGCAGTGACGCTCCTAGACAGCGCCGCGGAAGTTACCATAGTGCAGGAGGCACTACGTCCTCATGTGGAGGCGACAGCAACTGACACATTCATTACTGTTGAGACAGCAGACACCAGAGTGGCACCCCCTGACAGACTATATAATATTGTCCTTCAAATTGAGGGTGACATACAGCGTGTAATTTAATGGAATTTTGGTGAGAATCTGACCTCATCCTACGACATTTTGTTAGCAGAGGCGGATTGGCCGCCCCCATTCGTACTTGCTGCGCGTAGAGGGGAGGAGGTAATCTTTCCGAGCTTTTCTCGTCATGTCCCCAAGGACAAAGCGGAGGCTCTCGCAGCCGAGTGGGCTGCGTCCCTGGCTCCGGCGTTATACCGCAACCACGTGGGCTGGGATGAAGACTCTCCCCCATGATATTCCTTTGCGGTCGCTGCCACAGTCACAACCCCAATATCCCATCAAGCGGGAAGCTAAAGGTCCCGTTTCCGAAATTCTGACACAGTTAGAATATCAAGGAGTAATTGAAACATGCGTATCACCGATGAATAATCCCCTTTTCGCGGTTTCTAAACCCGACGGATCGTACCGTCTAGTGTTTGATTACCGACATTTGAACTCTCATTGTCGGACCTTTGCGGTACAAAATACACATAGTTCTGCGCTTGTAGACAGTCTTGTTCGTAAAAAATATAAAACGACACTTGACTTATCCAATGGATTTTACATGCACAACTTGTCCCCGGAGTACAGCCAATGGAGCGCTTTCACTTCCGGTGGTAAACATTTCAAATTCCGGCGTTTACCTATGGGCTACAAGAACAGTCCAGGTGTATTCGCCGCCCGTGTTGTCTCTTTGTTGGACAGCATAGACCCAGATGCGTGTTCATACGTCGATGATATCTATCTGACGGACGACGAACTATGGCCGCATCTTTCCCGAGTGGACCGCATTATTCTTGAATTCGCGGTCTTAGGTTACAAATTCAACTTTGACAAATCTCACATTGCTGAATTTACCATTTTGTTTTTGGGCTATGAGCTCAACAATGAAGGTAAGGGCTTAGCCCCCCATTTTTTGGAGAAATGCGCACTCTTGTGCCCTCCAACTACTCTGAAGAAGCTTCAGTCATTACTGGGTTTTCTAAACTTCAGGCGTACTTACAATCCCGAATATGCCCAGCATATCAAGCCTCTTTATGCCTTGATACAACCTAACATTTCGAAGTCATGCTGGCTTCCAGAGCATTCCTCTATACTGCAGTCTTTGCAGTCAGATTTACTTGAATCTAAATACTTGTTGACTCGTGACAACCACACAAACCTGGTGATTAGAATCGTTCCAGGGGCAGTGGGTTTCACGTACTTAACCTTTAACGAAGGTGACACAGTACCGATTGCATACAAGTCACATCTTTACACTTCAGCAGAAATGCGCTTTTCCTCTGTGGAGAAAGTTTTGACTGCAGTGCAAATGGCGATTCTAAAGGAACGCGCACTGGCACAGGGAAAACGCATTTTGGTGGTAACACCATATCCTGCCCTTGAGGCAGTGACGAAAGCAAGTGTTCCGAACTCAAAGGCTTTGCAACCCCGTTGGATACAATGGGCTACATCTCTGACGTCTCCGGATGTCACATTTATCTTTGATTCCTCTCTTCAGACACAGGAGTTTTTACAGTATGAATTTGTTCATCCTCCTCCTCTGTCTTTGCTACCGCTTGAGGAGTACGAATGTATTATCTATACCGATGGTTCGGCACAACCGGCCACGGGTTCCAAGCATGTATATTCAGCAGCGTGTGCTATTGTTGCCGGTACCATGGTGAAGGGTGAGTTCAAATCAACTGTAGTGCACACTCAGGCACTAGGAGACAGTACTGCACAATTGGCCGAGCTGCGTGCTTTGGTGCTCGCACTTGAGTTCGCTAATCCAGACGTGACTACTCTTATTGTATGCGATTCTTAATACTGTGTTCAGTCTTTCAATGACAATCTGTTCTTTTGGTCGCAGAACGACTATAGAGATGCAAAAGGCAGCACAATTAAGCATAAGATACTTTGGGTTCGAGTGGCAGATCTGAAACAACGTCTGCTTCTCACACAGGTGATTCACACTCTTGGCCACCAGCGTGTGGGCGCACACACTGTCGGTAATGGTTTGGCAGATGAAGCTGCTAAATCAGCAGTAGCTAAGTGCTCAGTCGCAGCAGTTACAAGATCCATGACTAAGATAGATAATGATATTCTGGCAGCTATTGCTGCAACAAAGGAGGGTGCCAAATAACCACAGAGTTTCCCTTCCAAATACTCTTATCAATTAGGTCCCGAACAGGCTCCTTTCGTAAGAATTCCTGACGTTGGTGATCGGCTGATTCCCAATGCGGACCGCAGACTTTCCTTGATAACGGCCGCACACGAAGGCATGGCTTTGGCTCATGCTGGCGTGTCTGCGACGGTGTCCATATTGCAGCAGCGTTACTGGTGGCGTGGTTTATACAAACAGACCCGTACTTATGTGCTTTCTTGTGACGTTTGTCAGCAAATTAAGCCTTCCACGGTTACTAGGCCACCACAAACCCCGCTCTGCATATCTAACAGACCTTTTGGGTGTGTTTACCTGGATCACTGTGGTCCATTTTCTTCAGACACTGCATATAAGTACATCTTGGTTGCAGTGGACTCGTGCACCACGTTTCATCTGGGTTTGGCCACAACGGAGTGCTGACGCTCGAAATGTCATAAGGGATTTGCGTGTCTTTGTGGGAATTTTTGCCTGTGGCACCTTCCATTCTGACCAAGGTCCAGCGTTCGCCTCTAAGGCGTACAAGGACGCAATGGGGTCACTGGGGGTGCGGGTGAAATTTTCGTCTCCATATCAGCCTGAGGGCAATTCGATTGTTGAACGAATGAACCATGACTTAAAGCAATCCTTGACAGCTAGAGTCTTAGGTACTGGCAGGAACTGGCTGGCCCACTTGTATACCGTACAACATGCACTTAATAATCTTCCTAGAAGACCTCTGGGTGGGCGGACCCCATACGAAATGCTCTTTGGCATACGAATGTTTGTGCCCGACCTTGATGGTCTAGACATGGCGGCGCAATCCGCAATCTTTGATGTAGATAACCATTCTACTATGTTACAGGACTTACAAGAAGCCTGAGACAAACTTGCAAACAAACATTTACCTTCAGCCACAGACGCTGCGCTGCAGATTCCGGTTGCCGGCTGGCTTCCGAAGATTGGAGATCTGGTTCGAGAGAAGGTGGAGAACAAAAAAGAATTTGGCCCCTCTTATCGTGCACCGGTTCCAGTCCTTGGCTTGAAGGGTACTCATACAGTCATCTTACCACCGCTTCCTGGTCGCAAAGAGAACAGATTCATCTCAGTGGACAATGTCAAGCTACAACATCTGGCCGATCCTGAATAGTGTAACACCAGCGGTCTTCTGTCCAGCCATTTCTAGGACAAATGTTGTGGCTCTCCAGCCCGAATGGTCACTGATGTTGCTATCGAGATGGTAGATTTGCCTGATCGCTTACTCGACTACCCGGCCTCCCCCTGCAACGAGGAGACTGAGTATACCTACCCCACAAACGAGTCGGTGGCTCACCTACCAACAACGCCACTGAGCCCAACATGTTATTCCTTTGACTCGGATTCCACCTCATCACTTATCCCGTCCAGATTCAGTATTTTTGTATCCTGGTTCAGAGACAGTTTTTGATTCCTCCATGGACATACATCTGGTTGGTACTTTTCCTGATTTTTCTATTCATGTCTATTGGCTTTGTCACAGTTTTTTTTCTACTCATTAATGGTCACTATTTACCAGAACGCTCTGCAGTGAACTGTGTTACTGGAACTTTGGCTCCGCATTCTTCTTCCCACATCATGAAGCGTGACCACACATTTGTGAACATTTCAGCTTTCCCAGTCGCTGATGGCATCGTATGGGATGCGGTAAATTTCCATATTCATGGACCAACTGAGATTGTTAATGTTCCAAATGTCCTCCGTGTTTCAATGGGTGATGTCGTTAAAAGTAATATTCTTTCTGACGATTGGGATGTGCATGCCTTTGAATCGTTATTTACTGATTTGAAATATTATGCTGCTTTCAGTGCTGAAAATTTGTACATGAATTCTGCAAGCTATGCCGATTTATATTGTTACCAGCATTGGGGCAACCACTTTCTCCATAAACCAAGTACCCTTCGGGGTCCTTTCAATTACACCCAATGGGAGCATTGACCGACCCCTTTGCCAGGTAGCTCCCAGACTCTTAAAAATAAGTTTACTTATTTTACTGTCTTTGATAGATCGAACCGTGGGTCCTATTATTTTAAATTAAACACTTCATCTACACAGAAGATCATGTTGACCCACACCAAGTTACTGTATTCGGGTTCCTTTTTGGCCGCCTTGGCTGTGGGTGGTTATGAACACTGGCAGGACACCATTGACTTGAAATCTATTTGGGGCTCCAAATCATGGCAGGTACAAGGCACAGAAGCCGTGCACCGTGCTTGCCTCATCCCGACTCAAATTTTGTTTTTAAATCATTCCATCTATCAAACAACGTGTTGGGGTTTGGCTACTTCCAAACAATTAAATGCACCTTCCATTCCTGTGTTGTCTTCCTCCACCAACGAGAGCTTGCATTTCAATGTGTCCCTTACAGATTTGCAAGCCTTGTTTCAGAACAATTCATTTAATGTTTCCACGTTTGTTCAGTCACCCTGGTTGGCTTGGCCAACGGCAGCAAATGCCTGCCAACTGCGTTTTCATGACTCAGCTCCTGGTTACAAACAGGATAGGCCAGACCCGAGGTTTTCTGACTCTCGTACTGTTACAACATATTCTGTTGGTAAATTATGTAAACAGTGGTTGCAGCACTCTTCATTAGATTCTGTGAAACAGCATTTATCACTCCTATCGGGCAACATTGATCTGTTCGATTTTGTTCTGGGCCTCGTGGTCCTCGACCTAAGAGATTCATTTACGAGACTTACAATGAGCTCTGGAAGCTTTCACAAATTGAAGCTGCCTCCCGTCTTCGGGAAATTGATCAAGCAAATTTAGAAAAGGTGCTTGCTGTTGTTGACAATAGTATTAATACCCTGTCTTCCCGCATTTACACATTAGAGAATATTGTTTCCTCTGTTGTTCATATTGTACAAGATGATGTTTCTGTGTTATATCATGGTCAAAATCAATTGCGTTCAGTGATGCAGTTTGCATGGACTTTGCAAACACTTAAAATGGGTAAAGTTCCTTGGCATTTTTTAAATACCTCTGCCTTATTTTTGCCGTTTAATTTAACTGAAAAACAGCAGTTCATTTCCATGAAAGATGCAACATACACTCTGTTACATATCGAAAAAATAGAGCCCTTGCCATTCTCTGTGGCAGAATTGGATTCTGCAGTGTGGCTAGTTCACGGGGTTATCGCTTTACCTTTTTCTTTATTTGAGTTCAGTTCCTGCATGAAACATTATCCTGTTGGCCGTTTTCAGCCTTTAGGCAGTGCCTTCTTGCATGAACTTTGGTCCCTGCCCTTCCTTTATAGATGCCTTAGGGACGGCAAGGACGTTTTTCTCACAGGAGAGTCATGCGATTCTACTATGGGTCATTCCCTTATTTGCAAAAACATTAAATTGCACGGAGCTTGTAACGTTTCGGCTTCGAATCTTGCTTGTGTTTTAAAGGGCATTCCTGCTCCTGCTATATCTCCTACTTTCACTGTGCTTGCAAATGGTAGCTATCTGCTTCTAAACAATCAGGACTGCTGTGGCATGCTGGCCGGCATCCCCTATATTGTAACAGTTTCCCACAGGGTTGTCTGCTGCAAAAATGTGCTTTTTCCTCCCCCGCACAACATCATAGATAGTTCCATTTGGCCTTCCATTCCTACTTTGAAGGCGGATTTCAATAAATTGAGCAGAATAAAGGCGCTATTATTGAACCAGGAGGTTATGCTCATGTCCGCCCGGGAAACATTCATCCTCCAGGTGGCTAGTACCCACAGTGAAATACAGGCCCTTTTGAACACCAATCTCCCACAACATTTCGGTGAACTGATTCACCGTGTTTTTAATGCATCACGCACCGAAGGTCTGGTGCACTTTTTTAAAGTTGTGGGCTCTGGCCTTGTTACCTCCTTTCAAACTATCTTTTGTGTAATACCGGCTTTTATTCATTCCATTTTTCCAGCGTCTTTGGCGGCTTTCCGTTGATTCTCGCCTTAGCGGCTGGTATATTGCTTTTGGTCTGTTTACTACGCAATGGCTGCACTTCCTTGGGCCCTTCTCAACCCAGGTCGACTGCAGATGCTCCGTGACCGCATCCTCGCCGGCTTCGGCGTCCTGCCATTGGCAACACTCAGTGTGTCATACAGACTTTCTTTTCGCTTTGCGTATTTCACTTGCGTGCAACCTGTGATGTCTTGCATCCGATGTCCTTTTTCATGGTCCTTGGATTATTGCCTCTCCAATACGTCTCTGTCTCGCCCGGATTTTGTCCACTTGATGGGTCCCTTAGAGGCCCATGAGCGGGACTGTTCCGGTGCTGGCTACATGGCGCGTGCGGCTGCACTTGGACTTTTGGCACAATGGGATGTCTGGGCGGCTGCTCAGAATCTCCTACAACAAAGTTATATTGAGTATCACGCAAGTTGTCCCGCAATGCTATTCGCTGCTCCCTCTTGTGAGGAACCTGGCTGCAGTTTTGATTTATTGGACTGGATGCCGTCGCTTTTTTCTGACGATTCCAACGATGTCCTCTTGGAAGGTGTGGCGTTTTTCTGCATTTACACTCTGTTAGATTGAGGGGGCCTTCGCTTTCAGCGACCTGCCTCACTGGATTTTATTTTGATTTTTTCTTCTGCGATTTGTGTCCTTCATTGGGGACTAGTCCACACCAGACGTTTCTGTTCTGCTCCTTCTATTTGAACTCTGTCTTCGTCCTATGTCTTCGCCAATGGACTGACCAGGGGAGGGTGTCATGTGGTTTGTGGCCTCATGGTCTGCTTTGCTAAGTTGGCTTAGGCCTGACTGCCATGATGCCTTTTTTGCGCACGTTACTTTGTGCCCTTGTTTTTCCAGCCTCTGCTTCTGCCCGGCTATTTTAGAACTGTCTGCATTTCTGCCTTTCACCTTTTCTCCTGTTCCCTGTGGGTTACGTCTGCACAACATGTACAAGGTCGAAAAACAACGTCCTTTGTTCTTGCTGATTTGGCCAGTCCCTCGCACTTAGACATAACACTAAGTACAGCTGCATTGGAGAAATTTGTGTGCTTTTAATATTGTGATTGCACTGTTAGAGGCACTTGGAGAAAAACCTTTCCAGGGAGAAGAGCTGTGCTTGTCTGATGATGTAAACCTTGCATCTAGATATTGAGGTATGAGGGTCCGCCTGACAATGGCCAGAGGTATTCTGTTTTTATAATAAACTAGCAATAGCACGGGGAGGGTGGTATGGTCATTTAGCCCTATATCCACTGCTTTATGAAATGCTTTCCCCGTTTGTATTCTATGGAATTGTAACCATGCTTATTATTTTATCCTTATGCATTATGCTGATAGTACTGGCACGTGTACTGTATCTTAGAGCACGATAGTTGAAATAAACATTTTAAACTATACTGTGTCTCTTATTACGCACGTTGTGGACAGGTATGAGTGAGTTATGAAAGGGTGTTCTTGCTCCTGCGAGTCCTGAGAGAGAGATACCGTGTTCTGGGTTGTATAATCATTGGTAGTATCTGCTAATGAGACGCTAAAAGCTAGTCGGATTGGGATTGGGGGTACTAAGGTCTATGGTTGGTTCACCACTATACTCCGAGGTCCTATTATCCTGTGCATAGCTCTGTGTATGTGCAGAATCCCTACAACAGTCTTAATAGAGACTAGCAGAGGGGATTGTATGACGGAACCCACATGCATTTCCCACGCATGCCTGTACACTGCAGTCATTACCCAGACTGCGACGTTACTAAGCGTTCCTTTACCACGCAAGTCATTACAGCGGCTTGCTTTAAGGGGGCACTGGAATTTGGAATAGTATAAATTACTATTCCAACTCCAGTCAGTGTATCAGTAGGGAAGTGTTGGGTTTAAAATCCAACACCAGCCAAACAACATGTCTCCTAAAGCAAGTCGTTATAATGACTTGCGTGGTAAAGGAGCACGTGGTTGCGTCACAATCGGGGTGGTGACTGTGGTGTTAAGGCACATCGGGGTAGTGACTGCGGTGTAAAGGCACATTGTGGTATTGACTCGTTGTAAACAATGTTTCCATCAGAGGGGCTCCCACCACCTAGATACCTGGATTTAAAACACTGTGCCCACTGGGTAGATTGATGCACTGCTGTTTTCACAGGACTTGGGTAATTTGACAAACAGTACTTGATATTTGTCATATGCTTAGATTTGCTTGGTTCAAAGTTTGCCACTACTCATTTTAGTTGAGAAAATCCTGCCGCAAGATGTAACTTTTTCTAAGCTCCATTAAAGGACTGAGACGCAGCTACACCACTTGTCCAGGGGAAACATTCCTTGTTAGCCTCTGTTTTTTCAACCTGATTCATACATTTGCACCTTCACAATATACTCTAAATGTGAGTTCCTGATACATTAAGCTGGGTTGGTGGAGCCCTCATCACCTTAAGAATTGGAAAGAAAAAAGTGTTTAAAGACCTGTAGACTTTGCTACTAACATCTGCCACTAAGAAGTCAAGTTGGTGTAAACTTGGGGTTTCTGTTTAGGGATAATGTATCAATGCAGTTTATGTTTTCAAAGTGTGGTAACAGTATTACGGTAAACGTCTGCACATTGCATTGGTGGGGAACATACATTTTCATAAGTAGTTCTCTACATGAAGACACCTCCTGATTCATGATAATAGATTCCGCTCTACTATAACTCTTGTTAGACAGAATCCTGCCTACCAGATTTGAACAGCCAGCTTCCAATTTGCCCTATGCATGAGGTACAAACAGGTACATGACAAATAGGTGAGGTTCATAAAAATGAGCTGTTGTCACCTATTTGTCCACAGTAGGAGAGACTCAAGTGCCTGGCGACCCATACGTTTTAATTATAAATTGTGTGGAACATGGTGGGGTATTTTCCAGACCTGGTAAATACCATCACCCTGGGGTGAATTATCTACTTGACATTGAGACTTTGGGCCCAGTTCTGCTTAAGCAACATAGCTTTACATTCAATGAGTCCAACAGTCTCTAAAGTTGAACAATGGAATGGAGAATTGATGGACAAGAAGCAATGAGAAATTGACAGAAGAGTTAGCAGATCGGGCTGAGTTATCTTGAAAATAAATAGACCATTCTAATAACCAATCACTTTGAAGGAAATAAGCCTTTACTGCGGACTCTACAGTCATAAACTTACTATTAACTCATAGTTTGTGAATACCAAAAAAAAAAAACTTACACAAAAGTGTAAATTTACCTTTTTGAATCAGGTCAGGTCCCCAGTGTTAATCTGGATATATTTCAGCAACAAGGGATAACAGCCTACATAAGGTGATAAATTTATAAACACGATAGGACAAGAAAGGGTTAGTTAAGGGCTTATTTCCCCATAGAGCAGGGTGGAGGAGTAATCGTACAAATATGCAACAATGGAGTAGAGGTTGGAACAAATTAACACAGAATAAGTATATGTGTGAATTTCCAATATTCTTGTTTTTCACAAGGATATGTTTTAATAAGATTTTTTAACAGTATGGAGTTTAGAAACCCGTCTTTTATTAGTTGGAATGGGCAGATGTTGAATTATGCCAACAAGTGATGAGCAGTGTTAGAAGTTGGGTTTCAAGTTGGCAGAGGTATTCACCCTTTCTAAGCAGGAACTACAATCCTTGTCAGTGTAGGTCACTAACACACCCTAAATTAGCCTGTGCTCACCCTCTTGTAGTTTGGCACAAAGCAGTCAGGCTTAACTTAAGAGGCAATGTGTAAAGTATTTGTGCAACACTTCAAACAGTAACAAAAAACACCACAAAAAGACTCCACACCAGGTTAGAAAACTAGAACTTAATTTTATAAATAAATCAAGACCAAATGACTAATATGCAATAAGTAGAAGTCAAGATATGAACTTTTAAAGATTAAATGTGAAAAATAGGGCTTAGAAGCAATTAGTGCCTATTGGGTTATCTGGTTGCCCTGGACCAGGGCAAAGTCAAGGTATCAGACCGACTGCAATAGAGCGCGGGCCAGATACTGGAGCCACCCAAGGCCCCTGAACAAAAGTACCTTGATCCTGGTTGCAACAGTGAGAGGCGGGGTGTAGTCAAGCGATGTGTCAGTGTCAAACTCACAGGTGAGGTAATGCACTGATTTTCCCCCCACAACGATGACGATGCGCCTGTTCCGAAGATGAAGCACTGCTTCTGAGATGCATTGCTTCCAAAGGCGATGTTCTGGGTTTCTCTACACAGTCAAGGGGATGCATCGATCATCTCTCACTGCAGCAGCGGCGATGCGGTGGTTCCGATGCATCAGTTCCGAAAGGGATGCGCTAGTTCCAAATGCGATGCACCGGTTATGTTCTAGCAACAGCAGCAATATAATGGTACTGCTTCACGCAGCAGACGCTGTGTTAGTTCCACTGGAGCAAGCACCTGGATCTACTTCCAATGGACCAGGCACAGGAGCAAATGGTAATAATTTGTTTTCTCTGAGTCTTAAAATAGGAGGCATGCCAGCATGCCCTTGGAGATCACTCTGAGTTCAAGTAAGTTAGTCCAGTTCTTCCTCATGAGCGCAGAGGGTAGCAGGCAGCAGGGTAGCACAGCAGAAAAGCAGTTCTACCAGAGCTGAAGTCCAGCAGACTGTCAGCCCAGCTGTCCTTCCTCCTGGCAGAGTTCTTCACAGGTCAAGCAGTGTCTGATTTTGAGGGGTCAGAGACCCAGTACTTACACCCACTTGTGCCTTTGAAGTGGAGGTGACTTCAAAGAGGGGCTTTGAAGTTCAGAGAGGTCCTCCCTCCCAGCTTTGGCTCCAACCTCTCTACATGGAGGGTATGCAGCCCTTTGTGGGGGGACAGGACATTGCCTATTCTGGTGTAAGTGTCAGCTCCTCCATGCTGCCCAGGATGACCCATCATGATGTGGATAGCATCAATTGCTATGTCCTGATGATGATCCCATTATCTTGTCAAGGGATTGAAACATTGTCGACTTCAGCACCTTGACACATACCTGTAATTGTTGTTACTAATATGTGCTATGGTGCTACTCTGTATGTTTTTTGGCCTAATCACTAAATTGTATCTCAGCTACTATGTGCAATGCCTGAGTTTGGTAACTCAATTTTTCGTTGTAAACTGTCCCACTTGTATGTCTGAGTATTTTTCAAAATGAATCATAATTTCCATCTGGATATATGATCATAGACATCATTGTATCTCTGTGTTAATTACAGTTACAATCCTATGTTGTCAGGGACCGCTGTTCCTTTATAAATATTCGCACCCAAGATCCCTTCTACATTGCTTGGGTTACATTTTTTTTGTAAAGTATGTGGATGGCCTCTCAGTCACACATAACCTTCCTTTGTGTGGTTGTCTAGAGGGAATGCACAAAGTCTAGCTGTCACCCACCCCATATGTGTATTGGAGACAGGCTGACGGCACACAGATCTAAGAGCAGAAAAATGCCATCTTTCTAAAAGTGGCATTTTTTAAAATAGTAATGATAAATTCAACTTTGGCAGCAAAGAGGATTTATCATTGCCATTCCAATGATATGAAACATGACAGAGTTACTCCTTCTAAATCAGTAATTACAGCTTATAAGTCTAATAAGGAATTGCAAATGTTAACCTATGAGAGAGGTAGGCCTCCCCTGTAGTGAAAAAACATATTTGGGCGTTTTTCACTACCAGGACATACTATTCTTAAACTTACACGTCCTACCTTTTGGTTACATAGCAACCTGCCCTATGGGCTACCAAGGGCCTACCTTAGGGGTGACTTGTACATAATAAAAGGGGAGTTGAAGACTTGGCGAGGGGTTTTAAATGCCAAGTCGATATAGCAGTGTAAACTGAACACATAGGCTCTGTAGTGGCAGGCCTAAGACATGTTCAAAGTGCTACTTGTGTGGGTAGAACAATCAGTGCTCTTGGCCCACTAGTAGCATATCATTTACAGGCCTTGGGCGCATGTAGTGCACTCTACTCAGTGCTGCAAGCCCACTAGTAGCATTTAATTTACAGGCACTGGGCACATGTAGGGCACTCTACTGGGTACCTATAGGAAAATTAAATATACCAGCTGTGGATACGTCGATCAAACCATGTTTTAGGGGAAAGCACATGCACTTTAGCACTGATAAGCAGAGGTGAAGTGCTCAGAGTCCTAGGGCCAACAAAAAGCATACTGCAAAAAATGGAGGTAAGCAGGAACAAGGTTTAGGGAAAGACCACCCTAAAGCTATCAGATCTAACATGCTGTGAGTAAATTTTTGGTCACTTGAAACTAATATAGTATATAAAGACTGAAGCAAATGGGATTATATTAAATGACAAGTACCTTTCAACAAATATTGATTAGGGGTGTTACTATGTTTGGAGCACGTAACATGCAATGGCAGGTTCTTCAAATTTTTTGTGATTCACAGGGTGGGTGGGCGGCCATACAGGTCCAACTTAACCAATACACATTTATTATTGATGCAATTTGTGGGTGTAATAGTGATAACCCTCATATATTCAATTCTATTTCTTGAAAAATTAGCAAAATGGCATGGTGAATCATATTAGTTGGGGAGTCTAATTCCATAATTGATTATAATTCTGACTTAATCAATCAATATGCCACCTTGAGAATAAATAAAATGCACAATGCCATTATTAGATAGGTACATGTATACGGGCTCAAATAGTTATGGTGCTCACTGAAGGGAGATGCAAACAATTGTACCTTTTACCTACATGTGTAAGGGCACTGGCATTTATCCCAGATAATACAACTACCTCGGCAAATATTGAAATATGTCTTATGGTTATCTCCAACCACAATCCAAAACTGATAGAATTAGATATTAAAGATCAAAGGGTGAATGATAGTATTCTGTCAAAAGTCCACTTCCTATTGAAGGAGAAAGCATGTTGTCAGTATATGAACAAAGCGATACCAAAGGGGATGATGGACGGAGCGTTAGAGCAAATCAAACACTCACCCCCAGTCAACTGATCTGGGTTTAATCCATCATCATTCTTTAGCTCACTCCACCACCCCAGTTCAGACATGGCCATATGCAAATCAGTCTGACCCTGTGCCTCATGGGAACAGTCCAGCCCAAACTGCCAAGCCATGTCTTTCCTGGACCAGAAACAAGCATCCTGGGACCGGTTTCGGGTTCAAAACCCTCATCAGCCAGGCTATCTTGAATCCAGTGGCAAAGTGAGCAAGGGACCCACGTCTGGGCATACCCTGCCAACTTAGGGCGAACAAGCGATAGCAAAGGGGCTGATGGACGGAGCGTTAGAGCAAATCAAACACTCACCCCCAGTCAGCTGATCTGGGTTTAATCCATCATCATTCTTTAGCTCACTCCACCACCCCAGTTCAGACATGGCCATATGCAAATCAGTCTGACCCTGTGCCTCATGGGAACAGTCCAGCCCAAACTGCCAAGCCATGTCTTCCTGGACCGGAAACAAGCATCCTGGGACTGGTTTCGGGTTCAAAACCCTCATCAGCCAGGCTATCTTGAATCCAGTGGCAAAGTGAGCAAGGGACCCACGTCTGGGCATACCCTGCCAACTTAGGGTGAACAAGCGATACCAAAGGGGATGATGGACGGAGCGTTAGAGCAAATCAAACACCCCCAGTCAACTGATCTGGGTTTAATCCATCATCATTCTTTAGCTCACTCCACCACCCCAGTTCAGACATGGCCATATGCAAATCAGTCTGACCCTGTGCCTCATGGGAACAGTCCAGCCCAAACTGCCAAGCCATGTCTTCCCTGGAACGGAAACAAGCACAGGGTCAGACTGATTTGCATATGGCCATGTCTGAACTGGGGTGGTGGAGTGAGCTAAAGAATGATGATGGATTAAACCCAGATCAGTTGACTGGGAGTGAGTGTTTGATTAGCTCAAGCGCTCCGTCCATCATCCCCTTTGGTATCGCTTTGTTCGCCCTAAGTTGGCAGGGTATGCCCAGACGTGGGTCCCTTGCTCACTTTGCCACTGGATTCAAGCTAGCCTGGCTGATGACGGCTGAATAGCCAGAAACCGGTCCCAGGATGCTTGTTTCCGGTCCAGGGAAGACATGGCTTGGCAGTTCGGGCTGGACAGTTCCCATGAGGCACAGGGTCAGACTGATTTGCATATGGCCATGTCTGAACTGGGGTGGTGGAGTGAGCTAAAGAATGATGATGATTAAACCCAGATCAGTTGACTGGGGGTGAGTGTTTGATTAGCTCAAGCGCTCCATCCATCATCCCCTTTGGTATCGCTTTGGTCAGTATATGAACGGCATGATACATGTCTTTTTTATCAAAATATTGTACGTCTCCTGTTCAAGTAGCTTCGGATGTCCTAAAAGCTTACATCTAAGATTTTACTTTTGCATCTGTTAGGACTACTGTCAGAAATTGGGTCATTGGTTGGGGGGGGGTGTGGGAGAAGTTCCACTCAGGCAACAACCACAATCCTTGTCAGGTTGAATAACAAAAGTCACTAAATTAACATAAGCTAAACCCTCCGGTTACTTGGCACAATAGCAGTCAGGCTTAACGTAGATGCAATCTGTAAAGTATTTATGCAGCACACAAATAGTAATAAAGTGAAAAGACATCATCAGCAGAGGCCAGTGGGGCTCAGGCACGCGTAGCTGCAGGTTCAGTTGTAGCAAGTCAGCTGGACAGTTGCAGGGTACTCTAAAGCTTGTTGTGTCACTGTAGCTCACACAGGCGGTCAGCCAACTGAACCTTGGGGGTCACTCTGGTTAGCTTGGGATGAAGGCAATAAGGTTCATTCTTCCTTTTCAGATAGTATTCCTTCTCAGACAACCAGGTAGTCTTCTGCAACATTCACAGGTCCAGGAGTGTTCTGAAGAGTGGCTCTGAAGGTCCAATATTAATACCTGGTGCTAGCCTTTGTATGACGGGACTCCCTGTCCTATCCCCACATCTGGTTCTGGAAAGTACTTCCCCTTCCCTAGTCAGGGCTCCAAACTGTCTAGGGATGACACAAGGCAGAGCATGCCTGGTGTCAGATTCCTTTGTGTGTGCAGGAGGTCAAACCATCTGATGTGTTAGGGCTGGGTACAGCTTCTCCTGAGTCATCCTGCCAGGATGGCCCTTCCTGCCAACACCTAAGCCCCCTTTTGTGTCACTGTCTGAAAGGAATACAAAAACCTTCAACCTCAAAGCCATTCACAGTCATGTGACCCAGGTCACTATCAGAAGGCACAAATGGTTGGGACAAAAAAAATGGCAACTAAAAGTTACATTCTCAGAATTGGGACTTACAATCCAACCATTAAACAGTTTTTTAAATTACAATTCATTTTGAGTGAAAACAGCATATCGCTATCTGCTCCCAATCCAAAGTTAGCACTTTTTAAATGTAATACGGTTACCCAGTGTTAGTCGATGGGAGGGATAGGCCTTACAACAGTGAAAAACAACTTTAGGAGTTTTTCACTGCCATAGCATGTAAATCTTACTTTTTAAATACAATGCACCCCATTATATGAGCCTTTAGGGCCTATGTTGAGGGTGACTCATAATTATTAAGCAAGGTTTAGGTTTGGCAAAAGGGTTATTTTGCTAGGTCGAAAGGGCAATTGTAAACTTTACTACAGGCTGCAGTGACAAGCCTGAGACATAATTTAAAAGGTTAATTTAGTGGGTGGCCCAGTGAGTGCTGCAGGCCCACTAGAAGTATGTAATTTACAGGCCAGGGGTACATGTAGTGCAGTTTGCTAGATGTAGGGCAATTTTACCATGTTTGAAGGGGAGAGCACACACACTTAAGCGCTGGTTAGCCGTGGTAAAGTTCACAGAGTAAAAATGAATTTGGGAAACAGGAGGTGTGAAGGCAAAATGTTTGCTGGCATACCTGGAGAGGTGTGGTGCAGCGGCCAGGGCAGCTGACTTCGGAGCATAGGGCTCATGGTTCGATCCCTGGCTCCGGCGGCAGCTCAGCTCAGCACCATGTGACTCTGGGCAATAGCTCACTTAATTTCCACGACGGCCCCCAGCGCCTTGATACCCGTAAGGGTGAGTAGTTCGCGCTTTACAAATACGTATTTATTTATTTATTTATTATACCATACCAAGGATGTCAGCTAGAAAATACGTTGAGAAAGCAGATCTTTTTAAATTGAGGATTGGCCAATAAGCAACCCTATAAGCAATTAACATATTTTGGCATCAAACTGGAAGTCATTTCAGGGTAAAAGCAGATGATGCATATTTAAATCACAGAGGGGAGGGTAAGAGATTGACTATGGGAAAACTATTGCTCACAGTGCATATAGGATTTCAGGAATGCTACAAATATAGCGGGCATTCGGAAGGAAGCAAGGCAAATGGTTCATGCTTCAGTAAATATTGTCAGACAATTTCAAAATTATTATCAACAATTGTGTATCAATTGCAGTCTTTCAGAGCTAACTGTTATTAATAAATACATAGATAATATGGACTGCCACACCTGGAGGACATCAAGATAGATATGCTTGAAAGAGAAATCGCACATCAGGAAGTCATAGCCACAATGCAGGCCCTCGCTGGTGGCAAAGCCATTAGGGTTGATGTAATTTCTTTGGAATTTCATTCAACCTTCTCCTTGTTGCTTGCCTCTGTGGTGACATTAGTTAAGGAGATTACTTATGGATTTAAGGCTCTGTCTTCATAGAATTCAATAAATATTACAGCTTAAAAATAATCACTGAATGATTGCAGATCCTAGCAACCTTTCTTGCTTATTAACTCTGACGCCAAGATCTTTGCCAATGTACTAGCAATGTGACCTTTCATATTTATTCATAAATGAGTTAGTAGTGTACATGATGTCAGTATGAAGGTCTCTGCATACACTGATGATATGGCAATTTTTTCTTCTAATGCTGTATAGTCCATGGAGGCAAGAAGCAGACATATATGGCTAGTTTCTTGTCATAAAGTAAACTAGCCAAGACACAATTTTGCTTAAATCTATTCAAGATGAGGTGGACTCACATACAGTTCAGGAGACTGCATATCGTGGGATTAAGTTAAATAGTGATGTTGACAAAATATTTCAAGATTAATTACAAGATTGTACTGAAATGTGAAGTGTACAGCTTATAACTTGAACAGGCTTCCTATAACTATGATTGAACAATATCACAGCATCAAAATGGACAACCTTCCAAATTTCTGTATTTATTTTCATCTATTCCACTGTCCATACCCAACATGTTCTTCAGTAGGCTCAGTTCCATAATCAGTACCTTTATATGTACATATTGGAAAGCTGGGAGAGCATTATTTGTTTTAAAAATCCCTCAAACTAAAGGAAGTTTAGCCCTCCCTGACTTTGAATTTTATTACTTGGCTACTATGGCACAGAGAATATGCAGCTTAATTAGGATTCATATTCTGTGATTCTTCCTTTAGTTTCAGCACTGACTACAGGTTATCTTTTTCTTACTATAAGAGTGTTAGCTTCAAGGTCATACAGGCCATTTATCATATTGGGATAAATGGATCAAAATGTTCAGCATTTCATTTATAAACAAGTATATGCCCCTGTGGAGTAAGTAATACTTCTCCACTGTTTTCCAGGATACTAGTGTTAAACATTTGTTCAACAGTATTTATCATTTTTTATCGATTGGAAACTCAACTTTTACAGAATGACAGAAAGTTTATAATCTATCAAAGACCAATTGTTCAAATATTTATAAACCAGGATTTTTCTTTAAATGCAATATGTTAGTTTTGCAGATTGGTTGTAAAGCTTGAAAATGTATTTTATCAGACACAAAATAGAATTCATCAACATGAGCTATTTAGGTTTTTTACTGATACGGAAGGCGAAGGTCTGGACAAACTGTTCTCTAGATAGTCTGCAAAACTTGGAATTAATACTGTAGGAAAATCCCTCTTTTTAAATGACCATTTTTCTGTGGTCTGTTGCTGCTGATTATTTGACTCTGTTCACTTTGCTAACCAGGTCCCAATGGTTGTGCTTTGACCCCTAGAACATGTCAAAATTGGCTAAAATCCTAATTGGCTTATTGAAGTTGCATATAAGTCCCTAGTATTTCGTACAAAGTGTACCTAGGGCCTGTAAGTTAAAAATCACTAATAGACTGCAGCACCTATTGTGCCACCCACTACAGTGACAGTGCAAACGTGATCACAGGCCTACAATTGTAGCCTGGCTTTTCAGTTTAAAACCGCAAATTCGGCTTGTGAAAATAACCCCTTTGGACAGGCCTAATCCATCCAGTTATATATTAATAATTCATCCCTAAGTATGCCTTAGTGTGCATAAGGCAGGGTGCATGGTATTTAAAAGAAGGAAATGTAAATGTTTAATGCTAATCATGTTTTTACAGCTGAAAAAAAAAAAAGTTATTTTCACTGTGGGAAGGCTGGCTGCTTCATATGAAAACACTTGGCTACATTATAATCAATAATGCTAATTTTGGTTAGGAAACAGCTAGAAATATAATTCAAAGACTTTTTAATTGGTATTAAAATCCATTTAAATAGTAAAATCATATAAATTTTTAATAACTATTAAGTACTATGTATTTTTAGAAATCTAGCTTTTTCTGCTTAAATCCTCTGGAGTCCCATTTGCATGAGCTTTAACTGTCACATACAGGGGCGTAGGAAACACAAAAATTCTGGGGGGGGCAGGGACAACCTTGTGGACTTTCCAGTGACCGCATACAAATTGCCTGTTGTACGAGACCGTGCGCCCGTTAAACAAATACAATCACATAGTTTTGAAGTGAAATATTGAGAAGGCAGGCATTAGTCACAGTTTGCAAGTATGCTTTATTGTTATTTACATTCACATAGTAATTAGACCAAATGTTAAAAAAATGTATATGAATCTTGCATCTTCATGCACCAAGCAAACAAAGGTCGCTGACTTCGGGTGGGGGCGTCGTGTTTGCAAGTGCATTATGATTTGAAAAGTACCTGCTGCTGCATTCCTGGTCTCCAGCAATTTTCAGGCAACAATAAAAATGTGAAGATAACTCTGGTGATTAATGTTCTTTGTTGAGAGAGATCGGAGGTTTGTCTAGTGGATGTTTTGACTCAAGGTAAGGTAGCCACAGTGGGTTAATATGCCTGCTGCAAAGAATGTGTACCACGCAGATCACAAAGTGCATATAATGGAAATAGGTCAGTGGGTTACTGCTTTTGTCTGAGAAATTCTTTTGTTACTTGAAGTTTATAAGTTAAAATCCTAACATAGAACAATGAGCTATTAACCCTCATCAAAGAGCTGCATGAAAACTGCAAGGTATAGATTAGACCGTTATGATTTTCCCCCTGTCTTTCATTAGCCTAATGTTGGAAAATGGGTTCATTTGGATAGAAATCAATTCTGATTATTATAGAGAACTCCCAACCGTGGTGTTATGTTTTAAATTCTGAGTTTGTGCTTCTCTAGTGTTGCAAAGTAATCCTCTGCCCTGGGCACCCCCTCAACTGTTTACCGACTGCTACTGGTGGTAACTGACTCTGACTGACTTTGGACTCTGCCTAACCAGGCCCAGGGCTGGTGCTATGCTGAAAGAGACACTTAAAAATACAGTGAAAACACCTACATACACTAGGGTACACTATGGGTTAGGGTACCACTATGATTGGCATAACCTCCCCTATAAGGCCCTAGTACATGATAGAGCAGGGGGATTAAAACTACCTCTAAGTCCCTAATAGATAATAGGGCATGGCAGTTTAAAGGCCAGCAGCCTTTCTGCACTTGCATGTGTGCACTTCTGAAGCCTGAGGTCAGTTTAAACGCAGCCCAGTGTTGCAGGACTGCTTTTAAAATGCAAATTGTGCCCAAATTGACTTCTGTGTTTGGAGCACTTAAAAATTGATGAGCTACAATGTTGGGGCATATTAGGTATCCCCAGAGTTTCCCCAAGGTGTCCCAGGGGTGGGGGTGTTAGGTATCTATAAAGAGGACCCTTATAAAATGAGATTTATATGCCCTGGGTTTAGTGAAATTGAACATTGCACTTCCCACATTGTAGTAAAGTGCTTCCCAAAATCGACTTTTGTGCTAGGAGCACTGTGAAGTGAGGATCTGCAATATTTTGATATAATCAGAACTCCTAAAGTCTTTTCTAGATGTTCCAGGGGTGGGGGCCCTGTAGGGATAAGCAGGGTCCTTATAAAACATGTTCTATAGGCCCTGTATTGGAGAAATTGCCCAGTTCATTTTTCCATTGCAGATCCCCAGCCCATAGGTTAACATTTCAAGAGGTTATTAATTAATAACTGGAGAAAGGAAAGCCATAAAACTAGGATTAAAGGACTCAGTAGAATGGTAATGATAAATGCAACAATTTGGTATTGTTGAATGTATTCTAAAATGTACAGACAAGAAGTTATAAGACTTTCTTGTCTGTAAGCCAAAATTCAGCCCTCTAGTGCTCTGCCTTGATTGGTCAAAGATAAGTGGATTAGCCTGGCTGTTTGACGAGGTATTAAATAGCCCCTGGGGTTAGGAAGCCTTTCTGGGAAGAGAGATTGCTGGGCATAGGAATACCAGAGCCAGGGCGAGGGGTAGAAAAAAATGCTCTTCAAGGGAAGGAGAAAACAAGCTGGAGAAACCAGTTTCATTTACAGCTCTACCCCCTGCTCCACAGCCAGATGGGGGGATTAAGGAGGAATTCCCAGATGTAAGGGGAGTGGACCTATGCAGATGAAGCCATCCTGTAGGCTGGTTTAGTTAGTTCTTCTCCCTCTGCTGGAAAATCAGCCGTGATGAATTTTGGAGAAATGGTGCTCTCTGGGAGAAATAATGCCACACTTTAGAGGATCTGGTCATACCCTGGGGTGTTGCCCTGCACCTCACTGGACAGGAGTGACCTCCTGCTTGACCCGGAGTACTTGGAGTAAGTATCTGAGAGGGACAGAGCCTCTCAGATGATACTACTTGAAACTTGAGAGAAGAAGGGTCCCTGCTGAGGAGTTTGATTTGCACCAACCAGGCCCTGCACTCTGAAGATTGCGACTGTTGCACAATCTAGAACTACAGCACTGTGGACTGCCTTGCTTCAAAAGGACTAAAGAGTGGACTCCCTGCAAGCTACCGGTTAACAGAGCTCACCTGCACCATCACCACCATGAATCCCCAGCCTGGAGAACTACCAGTGAATTTGTAAGGGTTTTGTCCAAGTGGATTGTGGGAACTGAAGTCTCAAACTTTCAAGGACCATCTTGGAGATTCCAGACCCTTGGAGTCACTTTTGGACACTTTGGGAACCTTTGGGGAACTTCAGGAAAACATTCCAGAGGTTTGGAGAAGTTTGGAGCAACTTTGGAAAAAAGCTCCATTAGTGGACCGTCTTGACCTGACCAGCCAAGTCGGCGACCCTCAACCGCGAGCTGGCCTGCAGTCCAGGTTCCTCCTGCTGAAAAGCTCCAGAGGTCCGACTTCCAGAGTTTGACCAGGCATAGGCCGAAACCCAAGCCGGCGAACCCTCATCGGATCCAGCCTGGTGAAGAGCATTGAGGGACCCCGCAAGAAAAAGCTCAGTAAAAGTTTTTATTTCCGAACGTAGAAAAGGTGACCGGGACCAACCGCGAGAGCCAAGCAGACCACCTTCAACTGCGAGCCGGCCTGGATCCCTGGCTCGTCCCGCTGGAAAGCTCCGGAAATCAGACTTCCATAAGTTTGACTGGGAGCTCGTCGCAAGGCAAGCGGGCGAACCCTCACCGAATCTGACTGGCTGAGAGCTTCGAGGGACCCCGGGAAGAAACGCTTCAGAAAAGTTTCTAAGTCAGAAGGTAAAAACTTTGACCGAGACCTACCGCAAATATTTACTGAATTGGTGTTTTTAAATGCTTTACATACCTATCTTTGAAGTTAAGCCGGCCTGCTCGCAGCCAAGCTGCCAAGGGTTGAGCACGGGCATAATTTTCCAAGACCGGTACTGAGCCATATATTGAGGTAGTGGCCTTATTGCCGGGGACAGATATACATTTGCCCCTACTAATAACCCACTTCCCAACATCTAGACCAAGCACTCTTAAACTATACTGTCTACAAGTATGGATGACATGTGACTCCTACACCTTATAGTCCTCGGTCTTATGTAACATTTCTATAAACTGATTTACACACCTATGATTAATTGTCTCTCTTTAGTGTGTATGATGTAAAGTGCTGACACCCTACACTGGTATGAGTGGCGCTATATAACTAATTAAATGCATCTGAGAGAGTGGTTATGGAGACTTGAGCGGCACTATTAGAGGGTGGTAGTGAGGGAATCCGTGGTGGAGCTGGATTGTTGAATACCAAGGCTGTCTACTTGATTTCAGCTCCTGGCTCCTTCATCCAAAAACATAGTCTCCCTTCACATTATCTCACTCTTGAAGCTTCTTTCCATCTTTGCTTTCTCCCTTTTCACTGTTTTCCATATTTCCCTTCCTCCTTCTGCCCACACCCCTTGACGCCTTTCTCTCTCTTGCTCTGTTTTAAAAAAATTTACCGGTCTATAAAAAAGCATGCAGTTGGGCCTCACCTGCAGCCACCAGCTTAAATTAAGTATCATTAGCTTGCAGCTCACAAAGGAAATGCCAGAGTGGCTAGTCCGACCCTTTCTGCATTTTATCTCCTGCCTAAAGAACAGACACACTATTTTCTCTCCTTTCTGCAAGACACAAGGACCTCAGCCTTCTCCCTTCCCCATGGCATAGCATAGAAACATTACATATGAACAAAAATAAGAGCCACAGGGTCAACCTCATCTCAGAATCCCTGCCCCCTTTCTACCCAAAATGGTCTCCCAAGTTAACTGTTCTTACTCAGCACAACTGACTCTGGTGTTAATCTGAGCTCATTTTAATATAGCTTCTCCCATCCTTGTTACTTCTGCTGGGGTACTTACATTACTATTTCCATCAGAGTGAATACTGCTTCAGAGCATCACCAGCTACCAGTCTCTTGTCTGTAATTGTCGGAGGGTTCCACTACTAAAGAATGCTTGCCGACTGCACTGTGTACAGCTTCTGCTGTTTCTCATTCATGCCTCCCCCCACGTACCCTCCCACAGTATGCAAGAATATAGAGCCTCTACAGGCAGGACTTGTTGCTTGAACCCCGTGCCATCGAATTCGCATTCAGCCACGGGCCGTGCAGGTAAGAGAAGTAAAGAGCATACGGAGTGATTTACATGGTCAAAGGCAGAGATCCAACCAGAAAGTGAATCTGGATGGGAGATGCTGGGTTCTGCAGTGGGAGGTGGACTCTTTACTTTGTTGGGATGTAGTGTTCTTTAAAGATCTGCATCTTCAGCTCCTTCCTAACTTGAAGCACGGGCCGCGGCTGAATGCGAATTCGATGGCACAGGGTTCAAGCAACAAGTCCTGCCCTTAGAGGCTCTATATTCTTGCATACCGTGGGAGGGTACGTGTGGGGAGCCATGAATGAGAAACAGCAGAAGCTGTACACAGTGCAGTTGGCAAGCATTCCTAAGTGTGTGGATGGGGTAGGCTTGTTTCCTCATTGTTTTATTGGTTCTTGCACGTCTTTGTCCCCCTGAATGAGGGTGTCTGAATATGTCCCTGACTGGCCCGTTGATAATTTTGCATTGTTTGTTAGATGTGACCTGCATGACTGGGCCTATTACTGCAGATGAGGCCTCACCAGTGGTGTTTACAGAACTTACACCTGTCTGCTAAGTTTGCACCCCGATATCCAATCCAGAAGTATTCATACTGGCCCTACGTTGTTGACAAGTGAATTCCACAGATTGCATTCTTTTAGAGCCATCATCCCTCGGTCATCCTGGACCCAGATTCATGCCTAGAGCTGTTATGCTCCTAGCTGCCAATTGGCCACGTCATATGTAGGCCCTTCTGGATTTTTGGCCCACTTTGCTTTGCATGCCTGGATTTCAAAGTCCATGCCTATAGTGGAAAATGTAAAACTACAAGTACCAGAATGCAAAGGGCTGCTGGCTAAAGAACCACGACTGGCTGATGACCTCATCTGTGATTCTTGTCCACTTGGAGCTTTAAAATGTAAAGTTACTCTAATGAAAATCTAATTTGTAGTCTTCAAAAACATAGTTTTTTCCTTGAAAGCCCACTTGAGTGTAACTTATTTAAGAAGACCCACAGCTGTCACAGAGAAACACAAAGAGACAGCACAGAGAGCATGTGGTGCTAAAGCACTTGGCACATATTTTATCAAGAAGATGCCCTAGCAGGCCTGCAATTTCTAAAGGTGGACGGGGCGCCAACTGGTGCAATGGGATCATAAGAGCTACTCACATTTCGATTGTTGATGCAATACTGTGAGCAAATCTCTTGCACTTTTTGTGATTCACAAACACAAGAACAGGCCTAAGTGGGAAAATTATGTTTTAAATTGGGAACATTGTCAGGCCATTAATGGTACAGAGTTGATAATGAGGCAACTTGGTTTACACTTGGCGTGCCTGCAAAAAGGGCCCTCATATTTCTATCCGGGTTCAGAGTGGTACTGCCTGAATAAGTGTGGCTTACATTTAATGTTACCAGAGGACTCCATAATATCATCAGAGACACAGTGGTCAAGTCATGGGCTTTCCCTTTTCCTTACATTGCTCTCAGGTGTATTAGTCCACTTAGTTAAGCTTATGTAAAGCACATGTTAAAAGTGCTTGTGCATGAAGCAGAGACCATGAAGTTTGCGAAATTAGTTTGGTGCGCATGCAAATCCTACATTGACAATCCTTGGTGAATTGCACTACTACTGCTGAAAAAGGCCAATGGTACCAAAGGGTGAGGTGGACTGGCCTCAAGGGTCTTGTGACCTCCATGACAGAGTCATTGTCGCTCTAGGGTGTGCTTCTTCGTATGCCTGCCCGCAAGACTGGAGGTGAACTTCAGTATGGATTGTGGTGGACAGGCCTTCAAGGTTAAGCCATACTTGCCACCGCAAGGGTCCACCTGATGGTGCTAAGACACCAGGGTTTCTAAGGTTTATCGGGGCCTTCTAAGGTGTATCATGGGAATGTGCTCTGTCAAGAGAGTGGGCTGATGGACTGGTCATGAAGGCTGAACCTAGTTTTCCAGTTCCAAATTCGGCAGCTCTGGCCAGAGTGCTGCATCCTCTCCCCCACTGAACACCATACTGCCCCACTGAGAGAAACTAGCACTTCCTTCAGCTACAACCCAATTGCGCTGCGACTCAATTCAAATTATGCACTAGACAAGAGTAATATGCTGCCTGAAAAAAAAGTAATAACATCCTGGAAAAAGCAAACACTCATAGGGAATGCAAGAATAAGCAAAGCATGTGAAATGTAAGCAGGAACAACATGGTTACCTTAACGCTTTTACACTCATTATTCAGACATCAGTGAGGGATTTTGCCTGAAAAGTTCAGGACATGACTACAAGACCCGGAAGGGACCCGTTTCAATGTCTATTGCTTATATTCTTACAAAACGTAAGCAGTTTGATTTAAAAAGACCACATCCCTGAACGCAGAGCAGTGGTACACATTTTATAATCTAAAATAATTAAAACAGTTGAAAAGGATCACATTAAACGTTTCCCACTCCACCCATCAACCAGGTATTGCAGCCCCTCTAGGAATGGTGCCCTTCCCCACCCTGGGAAAACAATGTTGTTCAAAGAAAGAAGATAAAAAGAAAGTAGCGCTTCACTGGCAAATTCTGTAAAGTGGCGCTAATGTGTGTGGGTGTAAATAACACCAATCTGGCCTGTCTGTGACCAGTCTGTATTGCTTTGGTTATTTAATTATTTTTCGTATTTTGATACTTTTTTCTCTTTGTCCCGAGATTGCTCTTTGGAATAGAAAAAGGTCAGAAAATTACGACATTTCAATCCAAAGTGTTTCATTCTTTTTTGGAACCATTTCACAGGGCAACAAATAAAGAAAAGGAGAGGCAAGAGAGAGTAAGAGCTGTCTCTTGAAAAAAGCAAGGGAGAAGAGCGGGACAGAAAGAGAGGGAGGAATAAAGAGAGAGAAAGGGGAGGAGGGCAGCTGCCAGAAGCAGAGCAGGAGAAATGGACACTTCTCTGTGCAGGAAGGAAAAGAGACAGGGTTTTTTTCCTCCTCTGCCCGTCCCAGAAGGGCCGAGCCTTACTGCAGCATAACAAAGGGGAGAGGGCGGGTGGCCTCTGTGACTGGAGGCAGATCACAGGTAATGTGCAGGCCCATTAACGGTAGCGCTTTCGCGCACTAATGGCCCTGAGAATCACAGAAGGGAGAGGGGAAATTCTTTTGTCCCCTCGTCCCCCCACCCTTGGCCCCCGTGTCCCCCCCACTATAAAATCTGGGGGAGATATATCCCCCGCGTCCCCCACACTTCCTATGCCCATGGTCACATGGCAGCTAAATAGTTGCTATTCCTGAGGTCCTGGGACCCTTGGCTGTGTCAAAGTGTGCTCCTCTTAAAATCCCCAAAAAACTGGGACTTACAAACGTTTTGGCTTCAAAGACCCCCAGAGGACCTGGACACATCAATCTGATAAAGGTGCATTGTCGCTGGGCCAAAGAATCAGGCTGCTCCCACTCAGAGTTTTTCCGCAGCACCAAATCCATATCAGTGGGACATCGTGGAAAGGGTATCCAGGCTTGTGGAGCACTACAGTTTTCAGTCTTGCGCCTCCACGGGAATCAAAACTCCCAAAAAGTGACTAAGCCCGAATGAAAACATTTTCACTGGGCAGAGGTGCCAAAAGAATCCTGCCTGTGAGAGACCTTCCTTGGTCACAAATGTTTAACTTCTCCCAGCTGTGGGAACAAAAGATATCCCAAAACTCAAACACCCCTAAAATCTACCTGAATTAAACCTCCCACATTTACAGGTTTGGAGACGGTGCTAAAACTTTATTTCATGAAGCAGTGTGTCTCTGCGTTATGTAACCCCCCCCCCAAACTCAAATCAGCAGAGAAAAACAATTCATTAAGTTATGGGGTTCACTCAATAACTGAGTTTTAGATCAGTGAATAGTTAGTGTTTTAGGCACAGTTGCCAATACCCAATGAGGATTTTTGACTTCCATTTCAAAGACGTATTCAGAAAGTAAAACCTGCAACCAGGTTGAAGCTGGTTTCTGTTGCCGACCCGCAGTCCATCGTGGTCAGTCTTAAATCACTCCTAGGTCCCAGTCAAGTGCAACCAGATGACCGTGGTTTATGCTTAAGCCTTTTTGGCTCTATTATTTCAATTTTAGAAATTCATGTCTCCGTTTCCACTTATTGTTCTTTTGGTGTTTTAGTGCCATTTTGTTAAATAAATTACTCACTATTTTTATAAATTGGAATGGTATTGTTATTGTATTGTGTTTTCAAATTTTTAACAGTTTGTGCTGCTTCTAAATGCTTAACTTAAGAAAATGTGTAAAACCCATGTGGTCTGTGCTATAGCTCCCTGGGGTTGAGCTCAGGTTTAGATTACTGAAACCTTAACTTAATCTAACAAGATAGTTGCAATATTACTGGTGGATCCTAACTAATAATCCAGTTTCTCTCAAATATTAGTAAAAATGTATATGGTTGCAACTAGATGTATATGGTTGCAACTTAGATGGGCAAAGAGCCTTTTAAAGTTTAATATGCTAAATATGTTACATTATACACTAATTAAGTTATTTTGGTGGAGGTGTTGTGCCGATTCAAAGTGATGTCTACACAGAGCATTATGTTTAGTATTGATTCAACATTTCCGCAAAGGTAGGCAAAGGTGTGCCCAATTCATGTACAATACTATTACAGATGCTAGACTGTCCATCACTCAAGAATGGATTAATTCGGACACAACTAGTATTGATAAATGGTAGCATCAGCAGTATAAAATGTATGAACTCAAAGCAGCTGGTCAATACGCTAAAGAGCCTATCAGACTGAAGCGATTTTGTCAAATCTGAAGACCATTAATCTAATTTGTATATCCTTAATCCTGACCTTTATGAATTTCTGTGGTCTAAGACTGCAACATTGTTTTATATATCACCTTCTTGCAGAAAAAATGTATGAATATCTTAAAATGCATTCCTCGACCTTGCTATTCTTTAATTTGTCTCTCTGTTTTCATCTGGATTGCTACTATATCAAATGTATGCTTTGTGCATTTATATCTGATATTCTGCCATCTCCTTCATATAAATAAATAAAAAAAGCAAACCGATCCAGCCATGGTTGACCAAATATCTCCCCAATTGCTTGAAAAAGAAATGGTCTGATACTCAGGGACCCTGAGGATGGGAATACTCTGCCCAGCTGATCCACAAGTCCATCCTCCCTCCTGTTAGAGAATATAACAGGATAGAATATCTAAAGTCGCATCTTGCAGGTAACTTGACCACTTAATCCTGCTCAGAGCAGCCCCTTGAAGATTCTTCGGCGAACACTGCCTCTGACCCCCTGGAGTACACAGCACTAGAGATAATTAAGATCATCAAAAAATCATGAGCTGACTGCACTCCCAGACCAAACGGAATCCCCCAAGCTCTCTTCAAACAAAACATTTCTGTTTGAGCAACCTTTCTGGCTGAGTTGTTCAGAATTGTATTTGCAGAAGGGGCCTGTGACGGGGCGCCGGCGGCTGGGGCGATAGTAGGAGACCCCGGGGGCACCAACACGGGCTCACTCCTGACGATCGGAGGGAAGGGTCCCAAACCGGAAGGAGAAAAGGAGGAAGAGGAGGCGAAAGAGGTGTGTGCGGTCGGCGAGGAGGACGGGAGCAGAGCGGACACGGAGGACGGGAGCAGAGCGGAGACGGAGGACGGGAGCAGAACGGAGACGGAGGTCGGGAGCAGAGCGGACGCCGGGAGGACGAGAGAAGCAGAGGATCCTAACAACCAGAAGGGAGCAGCACAACCGGCAAAGGGAGAAGACCGGCTGGAAACCCTGCGGGAAGGCGCTCCGGACGAGGCAGCCGTGACCCCGTTGCCGGGTCACGGTATCAGGCAAGTGGCTGTAGTACCAAGGGGGGTGTGGCATAGCTGGGCGGCCTACAGGGCGATATTCCTGGGGTATTGACTGGCTGAGAAAGGGGAAAAGACGTGTACAGGGGGCTGGAGGTCAGGTTGTAAACATCCGTAACCTGGATGAGAGTATTGAGGATATTGCGGGCACTTCAGAACCAAGAGTGAAGATAGAACTTGCGGTTCTCTCCCCTTCCCTTACGGGCGGGTTCCCCTCACTCCTTCCCCAACTGATCCCCCCCCGCACGACGTGTGAAGTAACACTCCGGGACACGGCTGATCATCCTGTGCACAAAGAGGGCGGGAACAATAGACTATAAAGCCCGACCAGGTATCATTAACTGTCTCTCCGTTTTCCCGAGGGGAGGAGGACCTGAGCCGGAGGTGAATTGAAGACCCCAAGAGAAGCCCACGGTGAAGATACAGAGGACCCACCCCCTTAACAGGACAAAGACAGAACCCTAACTGGCTGTACTGTATTAAACTCAGAGACCCCAAGCATATCCAAGCCTTGTGTCGTTCCTGGTGCGTGACAGTGGTGTCAGAAGTGGGATCTCCCTCCCTGCAACATAGCGCATCGGGAAGATGACCCAACCACTTGGCCTTGAGGACATGCTGAAGCAGCTGGCAGAAGGCCAACGCCACCTCCAGCTGGTCGTGGAAGGGCAGGCCACGGAGGCCAAAACAGACCGGGAACACCTGCAGGAGGCCCTCCAAGCCCAGGCGGGCCTGATAGCCCAGAACCAGTCGGTGCAAGACACCTCTATACAAAGGCTCACTGACACTATAGCCAGCAGCAAAGTCCACCCCAACGTGCCCAGCTTGGTCCTACAGAAATACCAACCCGGCGAAGACCCCGACTTCTTCTTTACGAACTTTGAGCGTGTCGCCGGTACCGCCCAATGGCCAGCCGAGCGCTGGGGCCAGTACATCGCCCCTCTATTATCCGAGGAGTTGCAGACCGCTTATCAGGCCGCCAACCCAGCGGGCACGACCCCGTACGACGTTATCAAAAAAGCCATCCTGGAACGGCTCGGTTGTGACCAGGAGCATTACCGACTGAAGTTTAGAAAAGAGAAATGGCTTCCCCAAGACAACCCCCGGGCACTGTTTTACAGGGTACAAGACCTGGGTAACCGGTGGTTACAACCCCATTCCTCCAGCATGGAACAGGTCATGGACAGGGTCCTCCTAGAGCAATATCTAGATGCCCTCCCCAGCGCTACACGCGCTTGGGTGAAGCAACACCCCAATGTAACAATCACGGGGGCCATGGAACTGGCGTGTGCCCATCAAAGAGCCCCTGAAGCGAGAGCCTATCTAGGCAGACCGCCCATGGCCAACACCCCACGGTGGAGATCCCCTATTCCGGGTCCTACCCCAACCCAGATCCGGCCCCTTATCGATCCCTCTTTTCTCCCTCGCCTATCCCGAAAGAAGGAGGAGCAGGGCCCCAGTGCTTCCGTTGTGCGGAGTGGGGCCATATAGCACGTCTCTGCCCCCAGAGACATAATACGGCCGAACCTATGGAGGTAGGATATACCCGGGGAGGGTTCTACTGACAGGCAACCAGAACAAAGCCTACCATCTGGTGCTTATCATAAATGGTGGTCCCATCAACGCCCTTATTGATTCCGGGTGCCACCATTCGGTGCTCACCCAGAAACGTGTCCTGAGCCAACAGTGGAGGAAGGAGGAAAAGGTAGCCATTACGTGCATTCACGGAGACCAAAAAACCTACCCCGTAGCCGAGGTAGTCATCAACGAAGATAGCGAGGAGAAACACCTGAGGGTAGGGGTGATACCAGAGCTGGTTGAGGAATGTATCATAGGGACTGACTGTCCCGACTTCCCTGTGTATCTGGCAAGGGCCATCAAGGAGGAGAAGGAGCGCCAATGGCTGAGGGACACACCCTTTTACTCAGAGAGCATAGAACGAGGTAGGTGCCGGGAAAAGAAAACACGCAGCGCCAAGAGAATACATAACCGTGAAGTGGTGCTTAATGGGCTGTCTAACCCCCTCTCTACCTCCTCCTCTGTTCCAGACGGAGTGTCAGGACGACCACGCAGCTTCAGAGCAGCACAAGTAGAAGACCCCACCCTAGGGAACGCATGGGCCCAGATAGTACCAGAAGACGACCACCAGGTAGGCCCCTGCTTTTACAGATCAAACGGGTTGTTGTACAGGCGGGTAAGGAAGGACACTGAGACAACAAGAC
Organism: Calotriton arnoldi; assembly: GCA_963921515.1. NCBI lineage: Eukaryota > Metazoa > Chordata > Amphibia > Caudata > Salamandridae > Calotriton > Calotriton arnoldi. Next base: position 636,861 of record CAWUFW010001614.1, on the reverse strand, counting down.
AGCTTCTAGTGCCCAATCCCTTCCGTCAACAAGTCCTCCACCTGCGCCCATAACCAGGCCGGGGAGGGCACTATGGGAGGAAAAGACCGAGGAATACCTCCTGCGACGGTTCTACTGGCCAGGGTGTTCTCCGACATCAGACGACATTGCGCTGCCTGTCCCCTGTGTCAACGAACCAACCCCCCTCACGTTCCTCGGGCACCCCTGCCGCCCCTTCCGATCATAGACACCCCTTTATCCCGAGTGGGTATGGATCTAGTAGGACCCTTGGTCACCTCTGCACGAGGACACCAGTATATACTGGTATTGGTGGACTATGCAACCAGATATCCCGAAGCCATTCCCCTCTCTAGCATGACAACCAGCAATGTGGCCCAAGCGATGCTGGGGTTTTTCAGTCGGGTGGGCTTCCCCAATGAACTCCTAACGGACCAGGGAACCCCGTTTATGTCAAAACTCATGGCCCAGATCTGTAAATTGTTGGGCATACAACAGATACGAACGTCCGTCTACCACCCACAGACGGACGGACTGGTCGAACGCTACAACCACACTATAAAAACCATTCTAAAGAAAGCCGTTTCCACTTCCAGAAGGGACTGGGACAGACACCTACCCCTCACCTTGTTCGCCATACGTACCCACACCCAGTCCTCCACCGGGTACAGCCCCTTCGAGTTGGTGTTTGGGCGAAAACCCCGCACCCTGCTAGACATGGCGGCAGAAAGATGGGAGGAGGAAGAAAACGAGGGACAGGGGCTCCTGGACTATGCCACCAGTCTCCGAGACAGGCTATCCACTTTATGGGGGGGGTGAGGGAAAACCTAGAGGCCGCACAAACAAAGCAGAAAGAAGTGTACGATCGGCAGGCAAGGCTAAGAACCTTCCGGGTGGGGGATAAGGTCCTTCTCCTCCTACCCTCTTCGGACAACAAGCTCCTAGCCCGCTGGAAAGGACCCTTCAGCATCACACACCAAGTAACCCCCATCACCTATAGGGTAGCGGTACCCCATGCAGGGAGGGCGTGGCAGATCTATCATGTGAACCTTCTGAAGAAGTGGGAGGAGGACCCATACCCCAGGTCCGTTACGTCCAGCGCCCTGTTGGTTACTAACCACCAACCCCTGGCCATCTCTTTTCCACCCCAGGACCGAGACCCCTCTACCTTGGCGGTCCCGTTGGGGCCCCAGCTAAGCCCTGACCAAAAGGAGTCCCTTCATGCCCTAGTCAGGGAACACACGGATGTCTTTTCCAAACTCCCAGGCAGGACCCCCTTGGTACAGCATCATATCCGAACCGAAGGGGCCGGGCCCATACGTTTACGTCCCTATCGAATCCCGGAAGCCAGGAGGAGGGTGGTAGAACAGGAGGTAGAAGACATGTTACGTGACGGAATCATAGAGGCCTCCACCAGCCCTTGGTGCTCTCCGATCGTCCTGGTACCAAAGCCCGATGGATCGGTGAGATTCTGTGTGGACTATAGGCAGCTGAACTCCCTCTCACGCTTCGATTCGTACCCTATGCCCCGGGTGGACGAGATGATAGAAAGGCTAGGCACCGCCAAATACCTCACCACTCTGGACCTCACTAAGGGGTATTGGCAGATCGCCTTGGCCCCAGAAGCCAAAGAGAAAACCGCGTTCTCTACCCCGTCGGGCCTTTACCAGTTTAGGGTCCTACCTTTTGGCCTCCATGGAGCACCTGCCACGTTCCAAAGATTGATGGACATAGTGTTACGATCCCACCAAGAGTACGCAGCCGCATACCTAGACGACATCGTCATTTACAGCCCCACATGGGAACAGCACATCGGCCAGTTAAGGGCAGTCCTGAGTAGTCTAAGGCAAGCAGGTCTCACTGCGAACCCGGCCAAGTGCATGCTTGCTGCCGGTTCGGTACGGTTCCTGGGATACCACATACAGGAAGGACATATCAGACCCCAGGTGGACAAAGTAGACGCCATCAGAAACCTCTCCCTGCCCACAACTAAGAAAGGCATAAGGGCCTTCCTAGGCCTTGTGGGGTACTATCGCAGATTTATACCCCGGTTTTCGGAGGTCGCAGCCCCTTTAACGGACATGCTAACAAAGGCCTACCCCAACGCCATCAGGGAGTGGACAACGGAACAACAACAAAGCATGTCTGGGTTGAGAGACGCGCTATGTCACGAACCCGTACTACAGTGCCCCGACTTTGCCAAACAATTCACCCTCCAGACGGACGCCTCAGACAGGGGCCTAGGGGCAGTCCTGTCCCAACCCAATAACACGGGCAGCATGCATCCCATCGTATACCTGAGCCGGAAGCTGCTACCCAGGGAAGCCCGTTATTCCACAATAGAAAAGGAATGCTTGGCCATCAAATGGGCCGTCCAGTCCCTCCAGTACTACCTCCTGGGTCGCCCCTTTCTTTTGATCACGGACCATGCCCCTCTGGTCTGGCTCGCCAGGAACAAAGACACCAACGCACAGGTTTTGCGCTGGTTTTTGGCCTTACAACCTTTTCGTTCCAGGTATCCCATCGCCCGGGCCATCTTCAGACCAACGTGGACTACCTCTCCAGACCAGGCGCTGCTTCATGGCCCGATCGGCCATGCTTGGTGGGGATGCTGTGTGACGGGGCGCCGGCGGCAGGGGCGATAGTAGGAGACCCCGGGGGCACCAACACGGGCTCACTCCTGACGATCGGAGGGAAGGGTCCCAAACCGGAAGGAGAAAAGGAGGAAGAGGAGGCGAAAGAGGTGTGTGCGGTCGGCGGGGAGGACGGGAGCAGAGCGGACACGGAGGACGGGAGCAGAGCGGAGACGGAGGACGGGAGCAGAACGGAGACGGAGGTCGGGAGCAGAGCGGACGCCGGGAGGATGAGAGAAGCAGAGGATCCTAACAACCAGAAGGGAGCAGCACAACCGGCAAAGGGAGAAGACCGGCTGGAAACCCTGCGGGAAGGCGCTCCGGACGAGGCAGCCGTGACCCCGTTGCCGGGTCACGGTATCAGGCAAGTGGCTGTAGTACCAAGGGGGGTGTGGCATAGCTGGGCGGCCTACAGGGCGATATTCCTGGGGTATTGACTGGCTGAGAAAGGGGAAAAGACGTGTACAGGGGGCTGGAGGTCAGGTTGTAAACATCCGTAACCTGGATGAGAGTATTGAGGATATTGCGGGCACTTCAGAACCAAGAGTGAAGATAGAACTTGCGGTTCTCTCCCCTTCCCTCACGGGCGGGTTCCCCTCACTCCTTCCCCAACTGATCCCCCCCCGCACGACGTGTGAAGTAACACTCCGGGACACGGCTGATCACCCTGTGCACAAAGAGGGCGGGAACAATAGACTATAAAGCCCGACCAGGTATCATTAACTGTCTCTCCGTTTTCCCGAGGGGAGGAGGACCCGAGCCGGAGGTGAATTGAAGACCCCAAGAGAAGCCCACGGTGAAGATACAGAGGACCCACCCCCTTAACAGGACAAAGACAGAACCCTAACTGGCTGTACTGTATTAAACTCAGAGACCCCAAGCATATCCAAGCCTTGTGTCATTCCTGGCGCGTGACAGGGCCATTCCAGATAGCTGGAGAGGCTCAATTATTCACCCAATATTTAAAGGAGGAACTGCTTGGTCCCCAAAGATCTATCATCTAATTGCACTGCTGGACATTGCCCTTAAGTATTTTTCAACACTGTTGCTTCAAGACCTAGTGGCATGGGCGTTTGAAACAGGTAGGCTTCCCCTAAATCAGACGCAGTTTTTGAAGAGTCAAGGGACAATAACAAACCTGATGGCCGCAGGATTAATTATGAGAAGAGCAAACAAAACTGGCGCTCCGCTGTATTTGGGCTTTGCTGATTTTAAAGTAGCGTTTGATCGCGTCCCGCACGACAAACGGTGGAAAAAGCTTCAGCATTTGGGAATCCCGCACAACCTTGTGAGAACAATCAGGCTGCTATATGCAAACACCTGGGTCAAGATTAAGGTTGGAGGCGGAAGTCATCTGTTGAGAGAGGTGAGGACATTGATTGTCCTTAAACAGGGATGTGTCCTTGCATCCCTCTTATTCATCTTATACATCTCAGACATTTCCCTGGCACTTGACGTACTGGCATCCCATGCCCGACCCTTGGTGGCCTCTCACTGTTGAATATTCTCTATGCTGATGACCTGCTCCTTCTCAGCAACACCAGAATAGGGCTGCAGAGGCTACTCAATCGCCTAGCGACATATGCAGGGGACAACCAGCTAGTGATCAATCAAGGTAATTTCCCTAAACCAGTGTATCTCCAATGTTTATCTAGGTGTCAAGATAGTCTTAAGGGCCTCGTTTGCAGCCCAAAAGGAAGCAATTAAAAGAAAAGCCCTGGCTCTAAACTTCGCATTCACAACTTCAGAGAAAACCCAGTGGGGGCTGGAAAGTCCGCCGATTAGAGGGGCAGGAAAAGGGTATAACACATTTTAAAAAAGGCACATAAATACAATAACCCACATAAAAAAAAGGTACTTATCACATTTTCCGGAGACACATCCTCGCTCTGGTTGTCTTCTCCTCACATCACGTTACGTCCAGCTGGGCTTAACCAATCCTGGCACTGCATGTGATCAGTGCCCCAATTGGTAGGATTGGCCTCTCTTGCCGCTCCCAAGGACACTGGAGGCTTGTGTAGGCTCTCAACCTGACTGTCTAAGGTTTATAATGCAGGACTCTCCCCATCCTGACACTCGGTTCAGGATGGGTTGACGGAAAATAAAATGGTAATGAATTAACTTCATTACCATTTTATTTTTCGTTCTCTGGGTCAATTAAGTGGGGCGACGCTCCTTCCCTCAAACTGAGGATGACACATCCTTTGTAATATGGCCACGGTAATCAAGTCAAAATTTATACCAACCCTCTCTTATTGAGGCAAAATAATGTTGGGTCTGATGCCAGCTTACCTGATAAAATTGCAATAAGAATTTTTAAGCAAGCTTTCCAACTGCCAAGACCAGCGTCGCCGACTAAAATCAGGCTTGAGTTTTCGCTGGTAAAAAAGAGCCTTGCAAGGCCTGGGGCATTTATAAAATGCTGTCACAAATTGAAATCTGCTGCTACGGGGTCATTAACCCACTGTGTCTGGTCAGAAATCAACCTCCAGAGAGGTAAAGTAAACTACAAAAAGTAGCTTGAGGACAGCATAGAAAAACTCGGGCTGAGTGAGCTGTGGAAGCTACACATAACTGACCAAGTGTTCAAGACAATGGTAAACAAAAGCTTCAGGCTGCAGAGTTGGGTGGAGGATAAAGGAATGGTGGCAAAAACGAGCACACAGGTGGCTGGTGCTGAGCTCTTATGGTGATCAAAAGGACTGGCCTCTCCTGGAAGTCACCTACTCCCTTAAGGCCAAACGAAAGTTACTGCTAATGAGACGGGCAGAGCTTCCCACCTTAGACTTTAAGTCAAAATGGCAGGAGGAAGGACAATGGGGGGACATGAAGTGCCGTCTGTGCCACCGGACAGATGAGACACTGCTGCATGTCCTTTGCGTCTGCCCCTGTCTTGGCCTGCAGCGGAGGACCCTACTGAGAAATGAGTTTATAGCCTTGTGAATCAGGACGTGTAGATTAGCTGCGATGGAGTCACTGAATCCACTGAATCGCCAAATGCGATGTAGCGCGCGCTACGAAATTCGTTTTATTTATTTATTTGCTAACTTACCTGTGTTCAGCCGGATTCTGGTTTTTACTACCCCCCACCCTGCCCCTCCCCCGCCGCACGTCACCGCCCGGCGAAACTCCCTCCAGGAGCCGCGACTGAACCTCCGGAAGCGTCTGCATCACCCCAGCCCAGTAGGCCCCCAGCCTGTGGTATCCCACAAAATTGAGCTTGGGTTGCACTGCATCTACAGTAGCCCTCTGCCCAAGCCAAAAATATTCTGTGCAGGCACTGTGGCATAAGATAAGCCCTGTGCAGATAATAGAAATGTGTGAGCTTAAAGCACACATTGCTAGCGGTTTCCTTCACTTGGACACATACTCGCTTCAACTTGCCATCCGTAAGTTGCCCATCCAAATCCACATTCCAGCTATTGCATACAGCCGTTGTGTGAATACGTCTGTCTCTCTTCAATGCAGTGTACAGATGGGAGGCCCCTGCTAGACCCTGGGTCCAATATTGTGGTGAGAGTGTGCAACTCCTCTGGCTCCGCCAGAAAGGTCAACCAGATCTCTCGGACCGTACGGGAGAGTTTAGCATATTACAGAAAGTGACCCAGGTCCACCTAGAACATATGCCCAACCTCTTCCATAGTAACAAAGGAGCAATTCAGGTAGAGATCTCCCACCCTATCACAGTCCCCCGCCATCCATTGGGGCATATTCATCAATAACTGTATGTGCTTGAAAGGCTTCAGCCACCAGAGAGGGAGAAGTCAAGCATACAGGGGTCTTCCCAAGATGTGTTTCACCACCAGTTCCCAGACCTTCTACACCTGCCTCACTATATATGCGCTTTATATTGGCAGCCTCATGCCGCTCATCAGGAGTTTGGGGTAGTCCTTCTCCACCAGTCTGGCCACGAGCCGCTTCTCCTTGTTACACCATCCATGCACAATAATGCCTTGTATTGTAGTAGCCAAGCCTTATAGTACTGCTGCAGATCGGGATGTCCCAGCCTGCCCTCATCAGGGTCCAGTTTCAGGATGTTCAGTTCCACACAAGGACACCAGGAGGCTATTGAGTTCTGTGAACGTGGATCTCGGCAGGTCGCAGAAGGAATACTGCATCACGTAAAGACACCTGGACAAAAGCACTATCTTACTGTAAGGCCCATCTGCTCATCACCGAGACCGGCAGTGTGTTCAGGAATCAAATGGAAGCACATAGATTGTCAATGACCTGCCCATGTTGAGGTCATACTGATGGCTTGGAGTGTGTGTGTTATTTGGATACCTAAATACCGAAACCTCTCAGTTTCCCAAGGGAGCCCATCTCGGGAAGGTCTACCTTCGGTCGATCTGTCAATCCTACCAAAAGAAATAGGCCCAGGTAATGCTTGTTAACGTGCAGCCCGTATGCCTGCCCAAAGTCCTCCATTATTCCCAGCATCATTGACACTGAGCCCTCTGGCCGGCTCAAGTAGATGAGGGTGTCATAGACATACATCAACCCGAAATGGACTGTGTTCCCAACTCGTATACCCCAGTCCCTAAGATCCTGTCTCAGGCGAATTGATAGCTGCTCCATCATCAAAGCGAATAGCAGTGGGGACGGGGGCAGCCCTGTGGCATGCCCCTCTCTATATGAAGAGCCTCGGACACTACATTCCCAGTCGCACCTTCACGGTGGGCTCGGTGTAAAGCAGGCTTCAGAGACTCACATGGGTACCCCATCCCAGCATAAACCCAGATTGGTCTTCCTCTACCAGGTGTGTTACAACCCACCGTAGTTGCATCGCTAGCGGTTTTGAAAGTATTTTTGTGTCAACACCCAACATGGACAACGGTCTTTAGTACCCCGGTTCTCTCTTTGTCTGACTTAGGGATCATAACAATTAGGGCATTGCGCATAGGTGGAGGCTGTGCACCTCAACGCCTGGTCTCCAAAATGTCTCCAGGAGGCCGGGACAAGCAAGTTGGTGTAGGCCTGATAATACTCCACCGGGAGTCCATCAGGTCCAGGGTACTTACCACAGACCAGATCACGTATGGCCACTGAAACTTCTTCCTCCCGTACCTCCCCCTCTAGTCCCTCCCTCTGGACCTCGGTAAGTCTGGGGACATAAATCCGTTCCAGAAAGACCCTCATTCCATTCAATGTGTCTGTAGCAGGCACCCCGTACACCCTGCCAGGTGGTCCCTTACAGGGCATTTTGCCCAATTTGTCCCGTTGTAATGGCCTGTCCAAGCAGAGTAAGGACAGAAGCATTTATGCCAGCAGCCTCCCTGACTTTTCTCCTTCCCAGTGGAGCCGCTGTCTGTAGTCATGCTTCATGTAACAATCCAACAAGTGCCATAACTCTTCTACTCTACGCAGCGCCGCAAGTAGATCCCCATCCGAAGTCCACAGGCTACCTGATTGCCATTACAGTTGAGTCAATACTCCCTGCAGCAAGTCATGTTTCAGTTGCCTCCTGGTGCCAGAGACCTGCGAGAGATTCTCACACTCCAGCAACTTCAGAGCACTCTGTACCTCTAAGTGTCATTGAGCTTCAGGTGGTCTTGAAAAACCAGGACAATACCTTCCGGATCCTTTCCTTATAAATTTGATCCTGCAGTGCTTTTGGGCGGAGCCACCACCGAGTAATCCTAGGGTATTGTCCCCCTAATCCATACTCTAACAGTAATTGTGCATTTTCCAAGAGGAACCGCACCAGATATTGAGACTCATGGATGTTTATCAAGCTTTCTTCTGTCCCCAAGAATCTATCTAGCCTATTCAATGCGCCGTGAGTTGGGGTAAAGCAGGAGAACTCCCTGACAATTGGTTGTAGTTCCCTCCAAATATCCCTGCAATTCACCCATTACATCGTCTCCCGGAGCTTGGCTGACATATTAGGCTTAGTCCGCAGTTTGGGCAGGTGTCTGTCTTTACAGGCCATCTAGTATACAATTGAAGTTTCCCGCCCAAATAATTGGCATCCTTATATACAGGAGCAACGCCCCCCCAATGGGCTGAAAAACTCCTTATTATCCACATTAGGTACACACACATTGAGGAAGCACATATCCATCCCATCTAGCACACTATACACTAAACATATCTCCACTCTATGTCTGCTTTGAAACTGCGGAGTTAGAATGAGACATGCAGTGCCATCCAGATCGAAACGCTCTAGCATAACTTGAGTAAGTAGAGAAGTGAGTAGCCCTCCCATTTCTTCTGTAATTTCTGCATCTCGCCTCCAGTAGATTTTTTTTTGTACCATAGCTATAGGTGCACCCACACTTCGCAGATAGGCATTCACTCTGTAACCCATGACAAAGTGTCCACGCCGTGCACATTCCAGCTGACCATACGCATGCGTCCTGACATACTATGTCAACTGAGTACCCCTATCCTCTGTCATCCCAGACCGTTTCTCCCCCTCTCCCTGCATCCTAGGTATCCAGGCCAACCGTGCATCCACTGCACATAGCCTGCACAGATCTGAATCTAAAAAATCATACCCCATACCAACTCTCCCAGAACACTGACAGAAAAAAACTGTCTCCCCACCCATAACAGACTCCCACCCACTAACGTATGAAATTAAATGTGTGCGACTCCCGCAGCATGTAGTGGAAACAGAACCTTTCACCCCCTAAGTAACTTGATTTGTATCATGGGGGTGAGCTATGCCTCAGGCCCACCCAGCAGGTGCACTCTGATGCCTAACTGCTCTCCGCTGCAGACTCCTCACACACCCCTCAGTGGGGGGGTCAATGTACTCCATGTGCACCAACCACACAACTCTCACACCACAGCAAGAACAGAAAGAAGGGAGGTGAGAGAGAAAGAAAAGAAAAGGAGGGTGGCAAGAAGGATCCTCATCTGCCCTCCTGCAATGTGCTGTTCCGCTCTCCACAAGGCACACAAAAAAGAGCATAATAACTCAATGAGGCACAGCACATATATCATCACATTTTGACAATTTTGTCCCTCCGGGTCGCAGTGTCCATAGCGTTCTTTGTAGCCACAATAGTACAGCATTCACTATCTGTACAATAACCCTGAGCCCACACAGTTCCATCGACTCAGCGGTGTAACAAGTCAGGGTTTAGATTCCAACCAGTTCTGGCACAGCTTCTACAATGTCGGATCCACCTTCAATAATCAATCAATCATGGATTTGTTAAGCACAATTATTCACCTGAAAGGGTCTCAAGGCACTGGGGGTGAAAGTGGGAAGCGCAGATCCTTGAAGTTCATGGTATTCCATCGAACATCCTGGTCTTGAGTTCCTTCGTGAACTTGGAGAGTATTGGCGTCTGTCTGAGGTGGAGTGGGAGGGTGTTCCGTGCCTTGGCCGCGAGGAAGGTGAAGGAGCGGCCTCCTGTTCTGGTCTTCTTGATGCGTGGCACCATAGTGAGGGAGAGCTGGGCTGATGGGAGGGATCTTTGGGGTGCATGGAATGAGAGGTGGTGGTTCAAGTAGGCAGGTCTGGTGTTGTGGAGGGCTTTGTGGGCATCAGTGAGAAGCTTAAGGTGATTCTCTTCTTGATGGGGAGCCAGTAAAGTGTCCGCAGGTTTTGGGTGATGTGGCAGTGACGTGGTAGGTTGAGGACTAGTCTGCCATAGTCGACTCTGCTGCTGATGAGGGCATGAGTGACGGCTTTCCCGTGTTTGAGGGGGATCCAATTGAAGGTCTTTCATAGGAGTCGGAGTATGTGGAAACAGGAGGATGAGACAGCGTTGATTTGGCGGTCCATTTTGAGTTCGGAGTAAAGGATGATTCCGAGGTTGCGTGCGTAGTCCGTGGGGGGGCAGCTTCCCGATGCAGGAGGCAACCAGGTGTTGTTCCAGGCATCGGGGTGTGGGCCCATGATGAGTACTTCAGTACTTCGGTTTTGCCCGTATTGAGTTGACCTGGCGACAGCTTCCATTCCTTCTTGCAAGTTGTGTTTAGAGACGTTGGGTTCGTTGGATAGGGAGAGGATGAGTTTGGTGTCGTCTGCGGAGGATACAATGTTCAGTCTGTGGGATCTGACGATGGGTGCGAGCGGGGCCATGTAGATGTTGAACAGGGTGGGGCTGATGGAGGATCCTTGGGGAACTCTGCATGTGGTCGGTGTGGGGTCCGAGAGGAAGGGTGGGATTCTGACCCTCTGTGTTCTGCCGGAGAGGATGAGCGGATCCAGTCGAGGGCCTTGTTCTGGATCCCTGCATCGTGGAGTCTCCGGGCAAGGGTGCAGTGAGAGACTGTGCCGAAAGCTACGGAGTGGTCCAGGAGGATGAAGGCCACAGTCTCCTCTCTGTCGAGGAGGGAGAGGATGTCATCTGTTGCCGCAAGGGGGGCAGTTTCAGTGCTGTGGTTTTTCCTGAAGCCAGATTGGGAGGTGTCGAGTATGTTGTTTTCTTCAATGAAGGTGGCGAGCTGGATGTTGACAGCTTTTTTGATTACTTTCGCCTGATACGGGAGTAAGGAGATGGGTCTGAAGTTTTTGAGGTCGGTGGGGTCCGCCGAGGGTTTTTTCAGGAGCGGGTTGATCTGGACATGTTTCCAGTCGTCGGGGAAGGAGGGGGTCTCGAAGGAGCGGTTGATGATTCGTTGAAGCTCGGGGGCAATGATGTTGGTGGCTCTGTGGTAGATGTGGTGGGGGCAGGGGCGGCGGAGTGGGTTGACTTCATGGTCTTCAGGGTGTCTTCGATGGTAAGGACGGTCCAGCTGTCAAGTGTAGGCTGCGCAGTGTCGGGAGTGGGGGGAGTAGGTTCTGCGTATTGGTTGTCATCATCGAAGTTGTCATAGATGGCCCTGATTTTGAGGTGGAATAGGGAGCTGAGTTTGTTGCAGAGGTCCTGGGAGAGGGGGATGTCGGTTGTCTCACTGTTTGGTTGGGCGAACTCTTTGATTATGCTGAAGAGTTCCTTGCTGTTGTGTGCGTGGGTGGAGATTCTGTCCTGGAGAGCTTTCTTCCTTGTGTTTCTGATGAGCCCACTGTCGAGGTTAGCTGTAGTTTTGGAGTTCCTCCATATCTTTTAGAGGCGTCTGCAGGTTTGTATGGATTCTCGGAGTTCAGTGGAGAACCTGCTGGCTCTCTTGGTGTGTGTATTGGTAGTTTTCTTGAGGGGGCGATCGTATTGGCGCAGTTGGTGATCCAATTGTGCAGGGTACGGGCTGCGGTGGTTGGTTGTCGTCTGTGGTAGCTGGAGTAGTGCTGCTGAGGGAGGTGATGAGCTGGTCGTCGGATATCTTGTTCCAGTTCCTGTGCGGGGGCTGGAGTGGAGGTTTGCAGGTGTTGGTAGTTTTGAAGGTGAAATGGATGCAGCGGGGGTCCGTTCATCACCTGAGGTTGCAGACGTGACCGCCTCCACCAAGGCTCCAGCTTCCTCCTATTCCAACTGCTGGCACTCCATGTCCAGTGTGCCATCCTGCTGCACCACCACACAGGTTTCTGGGTGTGGCCTCCCTGCTCCTGCTTCGTCGCCTCTCCGTCGATCTGTTCGATTGGTTTCACAGTGACTAAGCGCGGGTCCCTCTGTGGCAGGTACAGGCACCGGGAGTCGTCCATTTCCCCCAATCTCCAACCAGTCCCACACTTCCTCAGGCTTCGTGAAAAAAGGGCTCTCCCCTGGTGCAGCACTTTCAATTTTGAGTGGTATAGTAACATGTACTTTTGTCCCATAACCTTAAATTTTAGTTTAATGTCTCCAAATGTTTGTCACAGCAGCTGCACTCATGTAAATCAGGGAAGATCCAGATAGTGCGGTCCTCAAAGGCGGGGTCCCCCATTTGCCGAACCGCCCGCAGGATCACATCCCTGTAGTTAAGGATCTTCGCAATCAATGTTTGCGGCGGTCCCCCATTGGTGAAGCCGGTGCTAGAGTCCTATGGACACGCTCTCCCACAAAGACGGGTGACAAGCCAGTCACCAGCAGCAAGGTTCTGACCCAATGTTCAAGAAAGAGCACTGGAGCAGCTCCCTCCGCACCCTCAGAAAATAACATGATGTGCAGATTGCAGTGTCGGGAGCTTCCCTCCTCCGCAGCGTGCATTTACAGCTTCTGTGTTTGTGCCATGAGGCTGGCAACCATTGTTTAGAGGGCAGTCACCTCCTCCTGCAGCTTATTCACTTGTTCCATTGCCAGGAGCCTTGCAGTTACCTCATGTTAGTCTACCTGCAGAAAGATCACATCCATGGAGAGTGAATCGATCTTGGCTTGTACATTGGCGCTTCAGACCTCAATTACAGCTAGGAACTGACTGCCCATGGGTGTCAGTGGGACATGTACCCCCCCCCTCTGCTTTCAGCAGCGAGGCACCCCAAGGTCCAGAAGCCGCATACTGCTCAATTTTTGTCTGCTGCACTCCTCGATGCCCCCTACCCTTGGCCATTGTCAGGCCACAGTGAAGCCTAAAGTGCAGTCCTCAAGGAGATCTTAGGCAAAAAACACACACAGTCTCACTGGGTTCCAGTGCTCATCTCCTATCCATCCAGCAGCTCTCAGCTAGGTATAGGTCTGGAGCAGGCAGGGTCCAGCTACCCCCGTGCCAACAAACAGGGATCTGTTGCGTCCCAGAACAGAGGGGGCCACTCAAATCACATGGATCAGGCAGGCTGCAGGTCAAAAAGGGTACCCCCTAATTGTCCACCTCAGGGACCCTTCTCTGGCCTCACTACTGTCTCAGAGGGGTAGGCCACAGTCCTTGATGACACCAATGGGACCTCTACAATGGTATCAGCTCCATCAGCAGGGGACACCTCATCATCTGGTGAGATTTCTTGACCTCTAGGTAGGCTTATCCACTGACATCCAATACCCCCCATCTCAGGCGTCAGTACCTTATGTCCCAATGCTGTGGGTGGCACCACCTATTCCTGCCTCCATACTCTCCTGGGCTGGCTATTACAAGCCTGAAGTTTCCCATCAATCTCCACAGTACCCAGCTGCAGGCCCTCCTGCAGCCTCAACACTTCCTCCTGGTTCACACATGGAGGGGCCACAGTCCAGCCTAGTGGAAAGTTGGAGGGGGTAACAGGGTCTTCCTCCTGTCCCCACCACGATGCAGGTACAACTGAGTCTCCCCCGCTGCCAGCCACATCCCACCGCACCTCCCTGCACAATGCATACTGGATCCTCATTGGCAGTTCCTGGCTTGTAGCCCTGACAGTAAAAGTAATGTCCTCTGTTGCACCTGCAGCCATCCCCCAATTTGAAACACAGGGGGGGTGCCTCTCCATCTGCCGACCACCACGACGGCAGTCTGGGCTCCAGTTTTGGTGGACCGCACTCAGCTCCTGCAGTGCACCACCATCTTAAGGCCTGTGGCCTCGACATGTGTGGTGCGTGAGCACTGCTTGCCTCCAGATGCCTCAGTAATCTAGCTGCCCCAGAAGGGTCCCTGGAGTGTCTCGGCACTCCCCACAAGCATCAGCGCTCAAATGGAGGCAATCTGCCATGGCAGAGTGGTAGGATTATGAAGGATGATGCATTCAGGGCAGGAGCTCCCTTCCAGTGCTGCCGGTCGGCCTTCCTGCAGGCCACGCCCTAGCTTACCACGAATTAGACTTAACCCAGAAAGTGGATCACTTTAACCCACAGTTTATTTCTGAGACTAAGGACTTTATTTAGAGTTTGGCAGACAAGATAATCCACCAAAAATGTAGTGGATGTTCCATCTGCCACACTTGCAGTTCCTCATTCTATTTAGAGATAGGGAGCCCCCATTGTTCTATGGCAGAACATCTACTGGTTCCTCAGTCAGAAACTTTGACTGATGGCCCAATTCCATTAGTCAAATACCTCAGACCATCTAACCAATTTAGAGTGGACATTTCTATATACTGAATGGAAAGAATTGACCGCCCGCACACCATGAGCAAACCTCCAGCATGTCAGGGACATTGATCTTGAAGAAAAAAAAAAGAAACTCACGCTTTGAGTTTGTTTTTGAAGAACAAAAAGCTTTGCTAAGTGTGTGCCTTAAAAATGATGCCTACTCAGCAAAGTCCATCTTTGTATGCCTGGTAGAGAACTCTTAGTAAGGCATTCGGTCATCTACCGTGGCAGTGGAGTACATCTCTCAGTTGCTCTGTCACACTGATGGTCCAGCTGTCTAAATCTGATAATATTGAGCTCATTGAGGAAAACTTAAAAAACCTGACCAATCGCATTGTTATGCAAGCTGAGCTCAATTTGAATGCCATACCATAGAGTTATTCCTTGACCTGCTGAAACAAAAATGCCGAATGTATGAAACTTGAGTGGGTGAATCCTCCATTCATTACTGATCAGTTTACTGCTTTTATAAATTAATATCATGAGGGAATAGTAGTTGTCAACGTTGTATGCTCTGTGAAAGCATGACCATACAATCACCACTAGAGTTGAACATTTTTCATCCATATAGTTTATTTAAAGTTTTCATCACATTTTCAGCCAAATATAGTCTTCATGATATGCCCAATGGTATGCATTCTACTTGTACTGCTACTAACAACTTCTCACCTCAAAAGGCAGTAAGGTACAGTTTTTTCTGAATCCTGCTTAAAGCTTCAGTTCTGAAACCTGAATCCTGTTTAAAGCTCTAGTATAGGTTGTCAGAGGAAGATAATTCTACACCCAAGGGTAAAATGAGAGAGGAGAGGATGCTAGCTGGTTCCTATTGAATGATGTACTCTTCCATTGGCCGTCGCAATGTCCATTGCAAATGTCTCTCTGGCTGCATACAAAGTGTGTTAATATAGCATTATCACTCACTGCCAAGAGCTATACAACTTGTTAAAGGCCCCAAATTTAAATTATAGACCATAGCCACAGGCAAGGGCCTATGACGAGGGAGAGGGCCTTTTATCACTGATATAGCCTGAGGCAGAAGGGCTATTAGAACATTGCAACCAATGAGGATAGAGTGTCATAGATTAAAAAAGGAGAAACAGAAAGTCAAACATTGGAATCTTGAGCCACTTCATTATCTTCAATGGAGCTTCCAACATTCAATGGCTAATTACTGATAGCATGCATTCATACAGCTTCGTGTGCAGTACAATACTTTTTTTTAACAATGGAGTGGTTTAACTCTCGCTTCATTATCACCATTAATTTGACAATTTTAAAATATTTGCCATGTTGCATAAAAAAGGCAATGTGAGAAATTGGGTTACTGGTTGAATTGTGGGGGTGGTTGACCCACTTTTCAAGCAACAGCCACAATCCCCGTCAGGCTGAACCACAAAAGTCACTACATTAACCTGTGCTCAAACCTCTTTATGCAGCACACAAACAGCAAGAAAGTTAAAATGCAACACAAGGGGGCGTGGCTTGGGCGCGCATGGAGTGAGACGTGTTCCATCGAGTCTCCGCTCCGTCGCCTCCCATAATTGCCTTTTTCCGGGTCACCGGGGCCGCTTCACGGCTCGAGACGGCTGGCTAGCTGTGGGGGACCCCCTGGTGACGCTTTATGCAGCGGGGTCTGATTAGAGGCTCCGTCCAGACCGGACTTCCTGGCCGGGAACGGCCCGACCTGCTGCTGCTGCCATTTTATGAGCCGGCTGCTGCTGCCTCTAACCAGGCACCCGGTGGCCTTATCTGCTGGTGTGGTGTGGCGCTGGTTTCGACGGGGAGGTCCTTGATGCCCGGGCCTCCACCGACCTGCTTGGGGTCCCGAATTGCGGCAGGAGCCTCCTCTCACCCCCGGTGCCTGTGAAGACGGACGGCGGTCCCCCTGCTGGCCGCGACGCCTGGCTGTGTGGGCGATCGCCCCCCCTGCATCCTGAGAGTGCACCGAGACAAGGCTGTCTGCTCCGGTGGTGCAGGTACCGGGACGGGGGGAACATTTGTGCGCTGGAGGCCGGATCGCTTGGGATACGCCTGGCCCTTCGGCACCAGGCCTGCCCGGCCTGCTTCCTACTGCGGCCTACAACTCTCCGGCCCCTGCTCCACTACTCCCGCCTCTCCTCTGGATCCCTGGCCTCAGGACGCGACTCCGGTGGGCGCGCACGCTGTGGGGGCCCACCCGCCGATGCCTGGCTCGATATTCCTGGTCCCTGGGCCCCGCACTGCTGACGTTTTGACCTGTGGGGGCCCTGGGGGCCGTCCGGACACTGTCGGAGCCTGCATTATGCTGGACGCTGCCTCGCAACTTGTGAGGCCCTTGAGGAGGACCCAGTGACTCTCTCTACCCCCTCGGTTTGCGTGCCCCCCCCTTCTTGACCTACTTGGCTTGATCTCTGGTCGGGGGCCCCCATGATTCTGCAGAGTCGCGGTGACGGCCCGAGGGGGGTCTCTGCTTTCTGGTGGGGGTGCTGGCTCCCCATTGCCGCTAATTGGATACTCTCTTTATGCTCTAGGAGGTGCGTTCATCTGTGGCCCCCCGGCTGTTGGTGATCCCACACATCTGGAAGCTCTTGGTGCCCATCTTTGCCCTCTGTGCTACAGGGCATACCACCTTTGCGCTGACTGATCCTCGGCTCCTCTGCTACCTCGCTACCACCCTTCTCGGGCCCTGCCACTGCCGGGAGTACTCTGGTTCTTCTTGCGCTGGGTCCTTGCCGTTTCTGGTCTGCGCAGACATGCCTCTAAAACATAGAGGTAATAAAGAGGCTGACTCTGCAGCTACCCGCGAGAATCCAGTGACCTCCCTATGGTCCAAAACACCTTCGCATATGCAGGAGGACCCTACCGCTTCTTCGGCGTCCTCTGGATCGTCCGCCTCTGGGGTGCCAATCACCCAGGCCTACATGTCATCCTTCCTGCAAGAAATCAAGACTGAAATTGGCTCCCTTCGTCAGGACTTTAAGGCCGGACTGCAGGACATCCGCAGAGAGGTCACTGAGATAGGCGACAGGGTTGATGGTCTTGAACGTACAATGGACGCCAGGACGGAGGATCTTGATGGTCTCTGGAAGAAGGTAACCGAACTCGAAGACCAAAATATCACCCTACAGTTGAAGCAGGAGGATTTGGAAAACTGCAGTCGGCGGAACAACCTTCGCATTCGAGGTGTGCCGTTGGGAACGGAAGGGAAAGACATCCTGTCGTACACGGCGGACCTCCTGCATGCCATTCGCGAGGGTGAGGGCACCTCACTGCCCATGCTTGATCGTGCACATCGGGTGCCTGGCCCCCGCAACCGCCCTAACTTTGTCCCGGACATCATCACGAGAGTCCATTTCTTTGCAGACAAAGAAGCCATCCTTCGAAAGGTGCAGGGAGTTCAAGTGGTCTCCTACAATGGGCTCTCCATACAAATCTTTCAAGACCTTGCACCTTCTACGCTTCGCCGGAGGAAGGACTTCAAGCCTGTGATGGATAAACTACGGGACCTTGAGATTAAGTATCAATGGGGCCATCCCTTTGCTTTGATGTTCACCTGGGAGGGCAGACGGCGAGTTGTTCAGTCCTTACAGGAGGCACAGCGTCTCCTCCACCTCCCTGTAGACTCTGACAATGATGACCTCCCATCTTCTCGCACACGCCCTGCGGGCACGCTCCGGCCGGAATGGTCCACTGTTCCTCCTCCTCGTTCCAGGCGCCTCTCGAGGGATCCTGAATCATTGCAAGCCAAACAGGATGTTGTCGACCACGTTCGCTCCTTGAGTGCCTCCCCATCCCTCACGAACTAGCAGCCCTCTGTTCTGTGATGTGCCTTGCTGTGTTACTACCTCGGGCCTGATTCTGACGGGCCTCCCGGGCCTGGTGGCTGGATTAATCTTTGCTTTCTTCATTGTTCCACGGGATGCTGACGGCGGACACTCTCCACCTCCTGTGTGTCTGCCACCCCCCTTTCCTGAGTCCTATAGGAGAGTGACTTCTCCGGAATGGTCCGCCTTCGGGATCCCGGGCCATTCCCAATAGACTCTATATTGACTTGGCCCAGTTGACATGTTTTTTCTTTGTTCTTTTTCTTTCTTCCCCTTTCTATCTCCCCTTCTACGGGCTTCTTTCGGATGCGCCCTTGGTAGAGGCTGGGTTGTGGTGTTACTCTGGGAGTGTATGGAGGGGCTATTGGCAACTGTGTGGGGTCGGCTGGCCCTTTGCTCCTGTTCTTTATCCACTTTTTTTGCCACTGTTCTTGATAACATGTTTTCCTTTCTCCCCTGAGCGTCCCTGGGGGGCTGCTTCCTTCCAGGTATTGGGGGTTGTCTTCCATGGCCTCACTGGGGTGTGCCTGGCTGGATTTAGGGTCTGGCCTGCTCTGAGGTCTGATGGGGTGGCTGGAGCGCGTTATCCTTACTCTCTTGCATCATGACACAAACCGTTACATTCCTCTCTCTCAATGTAAAGGGGCTTAACTCCCCTAACAAGCGTCGGCAGGTATGGTGCTATTTATTGCAGCATGACCCTGATGTGTTTTTTTTACAGGAGACCCACTTGCTCTCTTCTGACACCCGCCTCATGTCCCACCGTAAATACCCCACCCAATTTTGGGCATGCTCCCCGTCCAAGACTAGTGGTGTGGCCATTTTTTTTAAATCCGGCTGTCGCGCGGCAACCTCCAAGTGTGTGGCTGATGAGGGAGGGAGGTATCTTAAGGTTGACATGGTGTGGGGTCGGGGCTCCTGTACTTTTGTCAATGTATACGCCCCCAACCAGAAACAGGATGTGTTCTTGCGTCTGCATCTTGGGGCTCTCCTTCGCTCCCTTTCCACCCCTATTGTCCTTGGTGGCGACTTTAATCTGGTTTGGGACCCTGAGCGGGATCGCACTGCGCAGGCGCACCATGCTGCTGGGGCGATGTCAGCGCCATTAAGGAATGCCATTACCGACTTCGGTTTGGTTGATGCCTGGCGATACCTACACCCGGACTCTCGGGATTACTCTTTTTTCTCTCACGTTCACCGCTCTTACTCGCATATTGACTACTTTTTCATTTCGCTTTCTTTGGCTCATGTACTGTGCACCGCGGAAATCTCGGATATTTCTATTTCCGACCATGCGCATGTCTTGCTTACGCTCCAATCTCCTACTGCCCGTGGAGATCCCCTCTCTCGATGGAGACTGCCCCCCCAGGCCCTCCGTGATCCGGTAGATGTGGCGGACATCCGTAAAGAGATAGAATCCTTTTTTGTGGCCAACTCTCTTTCTGATACTCCCGGGGATGTCTGTTGAGATGCCTTCAAAGCTACTGTTCGGGGGATTATCACCTCAATCTCCATTGCCCGGACCAGGGAGGCACGTCTCGTTGAATCCACCCTCTCTCGGATATTAAAGACTTGGAGCGCGAGGATCATGCCTGTCCCTCCCTCACTAACAAGCGGCGCTTAGCTGCCCTGCGCGGTCAACTGTGCTTACAGTGCACTAATGAGGCGGAGAGGCTTCTTGTTAATCTTAAACAAAAATTCTACGTGGGTGGTGATAAGGTTGGGGCGTGCCTGGCACGCCGTCTGCGGCTCCAGACTGCCCGATCCCACATTGCAAAGCTTAAGCGGCCCGATGGCTCCTGGGCTATCTCGGAGTCGGATAAGGGTCAAGCATTGATGGCCTTTTATACCGATCTTTATGCCCACGATCCTAGTCCGCCGGAGGCGGTCGCGGCGTTCCTGGACTCCTGTCCCTGGGACCCTATTGATCCCTACTTCATGAAGCTACTCGATGAGCTCATCTCCCACGAGGAAATTGCTAAGGCATTGAAACAGCTTCCAACGGGCAAAATCCCGGGCCCCGACAACCTGTCAGTCGCTTTTTATCGGGTCTTCTACCCGCAGTTGTGGGATCACTTGCTCCATCTCTATAACAGCTTCACTGATCATTTGGGCCTCTCTCCTACAATGAACGAGGCAGAGATAGTGCTTGTCGCCAAGTCTGGCAAAGACCCGACCCTGCCGGCTTCTTTCCGCCCCATTGCTTTGTTAAATACCGACGCCAAGATATTCACCAAAATCTTGGCGAACCGTTTGGAGCCCCACCTTCTGGGCCTTATAGACCCCGATCAAGTGGGGTTTATCCGCCATCGCCAGGGCGCGGACAATATACGAAGAATTGCCCACTTGGTGGAAAAATCGCGTATCAGGGATATCCCGGCCTGCCTGGTCTCCCTTGACGCCGAGAAGGCGTTTGATCGCGTGGACTGGAGCTTTCTCTGGGCGGTTCTCCAGAAGATCGGCTTGGGACCGGGCTTTATTTCTAAACTGTTGGCCCCCTATGCGAAACCTACCACTCGCATTCGGTTCAATTTCTCCTATTGCTCCTATTTCTATCCACTGAGGCACTCGTCAGGGGTGCCCGCTTTCTCCTCTATTATTCGCACTTGTTGTCGAGTCCTTAGCTATTGCCATACGCCGTAATCAGAATATACGGGGTATCTGTATGGGGGGCACTGAACATAAAGCTTCTCTCTTTGCCGATGATCTGCTTCTGTCCTTGTCCTCTCCATCGACCTCCCTCCCTGCGGTGGCTGAGCTCTTGAAGTCCTTCGAGGCCGTTTCTGGCTATCGGATTAATCTAGCGAAATCCCATGCTCTTAATCTTACGCTTCCGGCCTCGGAAGTCCAGGGATTGCGAGACCTGCTCCTGGTACAGTTCGCTACTTGGGCCTGGATCTGACTCCTACGCTTGCTTCTTGGTCCTCCTCTAACTGGCCTAGGTACCGGAAATCTATTCGCGACGAGATGCGTCGATGGGAAGGCCTCCCCCTGGCGTGGTTGGGGCGCCTTAATGCCGTTAAGATGTCCCTCTTCCCTAAAGTCCTTTACCTGTTCCAGTCTCTTCCTACTCCCATCCCACATGCTGACATCCGGGCCCTACACGTGGTTTTACCAAGTTCATCTGGGGGAAATCCCGCCCCCGCTTCTCTCATAAAATACTTATGCTCCCCAGATCTCGGGGTGGTCTGGCCTGTCCCAATTTAGTGGAATATTATTGGGCTTGTCATCTCCGGTTTTTATCAGAATGGATCGTTCCTGAAAGTGAGAAACACTGGTTTCACATGGACCGTGCAGTGGCCTGTATACCATTATGGGATTTGGCCTGGCTCCCGCGAGAGGCGCGCCCTCGCAGTACCTACTTAGCGACTCCGACGAGAACGGTCTTGGAGATATGGGATAGACTGGCAATTCCCCAAGGCCTTACGACCTTCCCTTCCCCCAATACCCCTCTAACGCGAAATCCTGCATTTCCCCCTGCCTTGCAGCCTCAGGCTTTTGCGGCTTGGACCATAGAGGGTCGGTGTTCTCCAGGATTTTTTCCAGGGTTCTACTCTCCGCACCTTTGACCAATGCAAACAATTTTTCCATCTCACAGATAACGCGCGTCTGCAATATTGTCAATTGCGTCATTGGCTCTCTCCCACAGTGCACTCCCGGGAGGAAACTCGACAGCTCACCCCCTTCGAATCTCTGGTGTGTAGATTCGAGGGGTCTAGAGGCCTAATCTCTAAAACCTACTCTGTCCTTCAACACTCTCGACAGCTTCTGCTTCATGGCTACCAGGCGCGTTGGGCCTCCGATCTGGCTGCTGACATCTCCCCGGAGGAGTGGGATCGCTTGTGGAGGGACATCCCTAAGGTGTACCGTAGCATTCCTCAGCGCAAATCTGCATATAAACTGATGACCCGATGGTATTATACCCCTACCCGTCTCCATCAGATGTTCCCGAACACTCCTCCGACTTGCTGGCGTTGCCAGAAGGATAGAGGGGACTTCCTGCACATTTGGTGGTCTTGCCCGGGTCTTACCATGTTCTGGAAGGAGGTCCTCAGTCACATCAAGGAGGTGGTGGGTTACCCGGTTCCTTCTGCTCCGTCCCTAGCGCTCCTGTGCATCCGACCCGGCACGCTGAAGGCCATGACTTCGTCAGGCTGGTATTTAATTCTCCACTTATTGGGAGCGGCGAGACAGTCCCATTGCCTCCTGCTGGAAGCGACCCCACCCTCCTCCTATTGCTGCATGGTTTCTCCAGCTGTGGGATACCCTGTCCCTGGAATTGCTTACGGCCCGCCTCACTCATACTGACACACGCTTTGACCGCATCTGGCATCCACTTATACACCATCTCACTAAAACCGAACATTCCCGCTTGATGCCCCCTAGACTACGGGCCCTACAATTGTTCGAAGACTCTCTGAAGCCCTTCTCTCGTGGCCTGAGACCGGCCTCCCCGGAGTAACCTCCTTGGTCTGTCAGATGGGCCCTCCTGACCTGGCGATTACTGACCTCCACTCTGGGCCCTGGCATTTCCCCCTCCTCCCCATCTCCTTGGCGCATCCTCTCTTGTTCTTTTTTCTCTTCTCTTCCCCTCTGGGGACGCCTTTTAGTTGTTTTCTTCTTTTCTCTCTGTCCTTATTTCCTTCAGGTTCTTTTTTCTGTCTCTTTATTGTTGTATGATGTTTTTTGTTATATTCATAGCAGAGTATACTGATATTGTCGCAGTATGAATTGTATCTTTCATGTGGGTGGAGGGCCTCACTGTGTCTGGACTTTGCTAGTATTGACCAACTGTCTGACTCAGTGGCTGTGTTGCTTTGTTAGCCTTCTATTGGGCAATGGACCTTTAGCTGTGCCTCTGCCTTTCAGTCCCTTCCGTAGCTCTCCCCTTGGGCGTGGCAAGAGCTTTCTTTTTGATGTTATCACTTGTATTCTGAGACGTCACTGTGCCCTCACTACATTTGTGTTTTGTAGTCTATTGAGCCGGTCCTATCCCTCTGCAGAGACTCAAAGTTGATTGCTTATTCCGTACCCCAACTTTTGTTACCCTCCCGCCCCTGCCTTCTATTTTCTGCGGCATGTATACTTTTCTATTTGTTTGAATTCAATAAACAGATATTAAGCAAAATACAACACAAGAAAAATCCCACATCAATTTAGAAAAATAGAGGAAATGTTATTATACTGGAGTTATGAATTTTAATATTTTGAGATAAAAACTACTGTCTAAAAGATCAAAGCGCCAACCACAGACACCAAATTAAGGAAAACCAGGTCAAAGTCAAGAAATATGGCCAACAGTGATGGAGCACGGGTCGGATACAAAGAGTGGATTGGGCCTGATCAGCACTTACCTTCGGAATTAGATGAAATTTCAAAGAAAAATGTTCTGAGAAGGTAAAGTTCAGTGGGGCAATGCGGCAGGAGGTCTCCAAAGAGGGAGCGTCATTGTCGATCAGCTGCTGGACAAACTCGTGGTGAAGATTTCTTAATTCAGACT
This sequence comes from Calotriton arnoldi, assembly GCA_963921515.1. Lineage (NCBI taxonomy): Eukaryota > Metazoa > Chordata > Amphibia > Caudata > Salamandridae > Calotriton > Calotriton arnoldi. The sequence continues at coordinate 613,118 of CAWUFW010001614.1, read as the reverse complement.
TTTTTTTTTTAATTAAAATTCTCCAGCGGTATGAGGATGGAAACTCTAGCTGACGAGAGTTCCAGGAGGCCAGATACCCCTTTGCAGAAGTACAGCTGAACAGGTTTTGCTGCTATGGAAAGAAGCGTAGGGAGCTGCCACGAAGTCAGGATGACCAGCGATGCACCTTGGACAGATAGATGAGCAGGTTGGTCCCGGATTTCTCTCGGTTCTCAGAGCAGTTTTTAGCCAAAAATTCTTAAGTCACACATTTTGGATTTTGGCTAGCTGGTCACCTTTAGCACCACCATGCAGGGTCCAGGACTAGAGGGCCACCACTTGAAGGTCAGGACTCACTCAGGCTGGGTCCAGGTGTGGGATCAAAATGGTTAAAGCCTTTTCTGTCCCCGAGGCTCTGATCAGGAGGTCAGCCAACAAGCCCTTGAAGTCAATTTAGTAGTCCTGGATTCAACAGCAGAAACAGGGCTCGAGCAACAGGGCAAGCCTCTGAGGTTTCAAGACAGGCTTCAGACAGCTAAGCAGTCCTACCAGGTGCAGCAAAGCAGTCTGGTGGAGTGTACAGAAGGCGACAGAAGCAGGTAGTCATTTGAGAGTCCTTCCGCATGTTCAAAAAGTGAACTGCAGAGAGGGTCCTATTTTTATACCTGGTGCCTTCTTTGAAGTAGAAGGTATTGAGAAGATTCCCTTTCAAGTGTTTGAAGTTTCCTGACTCCCTGCCCTGGTTTCAAGCTGACTGCATGAACAATTCAGGGGTGCTAAGTCCTTTGTGTGAGGGCAGAGCACAGGCTATTCAGTTACAAGGGAGGTTGTGCCCAGCTCCGCCCCCCCATCCTGCCAGTTGATGGCCCATCTCGGCACACCTAATTTCTTTATTGTGTGCCAGTCTGGGAAGAATAATGAAAGTTCATCTGCCAACTACACCCAGGCATGAGACCCAGTAACAGGCTGCAGGCACCAAATAGAGCAAGAAAATGCCAACTTTCTAAAAGTAGCATTTATCAAAATATTACTTAAAATCCGACTTTACCATTAAAGAGGATTTTTTATTTCAATTTCTCACACACCAAATATGAAATTTTTAAATGTTCCCAATCAAACGTTAGCACTTATTAAATGTAATAAGGCAACCCAATGTTATCTTATGGGAGAGGTAGACCTCACAGTAGTGAAAAACAAATGTAGGAGTTTTTCAATACAAGGATATGTAAAAGTTAAAAAAACATGTTCAACCTTTTAATTACAATGCACCCTGCCCATGGGGCTACCAACGGCATCCTGTAGATGTGACATATATGTAATAAAAGGGGAGTTTAAGGCTTGGCAACAGGGTTATATTGCCAAGTCGAAACGGCAGTTTAAAACTGCATTCATGCTGCAGTGGCTGACCTGGGACCAGTTTTCAGGGCTACTTAAGTGGATGGCACAGTAGGTCGTGCAGGCCCACTAGTAGCATTTCTAATTTATAGGCCCTGGGTAAATGGTACACCTTCTACAAGAGACGCGTATTTAAATAAAAAATGCCAATTAGGCCCAAGTAAATTTTACAATGTTCAGAGGACAGAGCACAAGCACTTTAGCACTGGTTACCAGTGGTAAAAAACACAGAGTCCTAGAGCGAACAAAAACAAATTTCAGCAAAAAGTGGAGGGAAAAGACAAAATATTTGGGGGTGACCCTGCAGAGAGGGCCAAGTCCAACAGGCCACAATTGCATTGATACACAAAGTACGCCATGAATTGGATTGCAAACAAGTAGTTACCCTAATCAAATGTGATCAGCAAGGGCCATTCTTAGCTCTCACAAAATATGAATGAAATATATGCACAACAGTACTTAGAGAAACATGTAATTTGAAAGTTTTACAGTCTTTTTCGTTTCCTACAACTGACATGCACCGGTCAGTAGTTTTAAAGGGACTTGCATCTTCTTAAATCCGTAAGGATTAGGATACCCAGAAACATTATTATAAAAGTGCAGTTCATAACACAAACCACTGTACATTTGCTTCGAATACATGTTCTTTTGCTTTCATCTTTTGCCCATATAAGCTCAGTAGGGGCAACGTGCAAACAGTTCCATGTAGTTGTGACTAATATAAGGCAATTATTTGTTTCCAGGTTAATTATGGACAAAACGAAATAGAAGATTTACTTATATTATTTATTATCCATGTAAATATGAGTTTCATATTATATGAGTACCACAATAATTTGACATGATTTAATATAATACATCTATTGCTAGGATGTTACCCTTTCTTGCAGCAGTAGCGTTTTTGGGAATTATCATACATTTAGAGATCATATATTCTCTAACATAAATTGCTGAGGGCCGCCAGAGACTGGAATAACCTGGAGCGCTAAATTCTGATCAATGTAATTAAAATGACCTACAGCTACATTAATACTTGTAATGACTCTATTGACAATCAATTAAAATGCTGGCAAACTATTTGTAATCTATACTACCTTTCAGATTGTCTCCACTATTGTACTATTAATTTCTGATTTAATTTCTGTATGCGACTTTTGACTAACAGCAGGTCTGAAAATGATACATAGCGTAAATGAACAGTTTAAGCTAATCAATATTCTGCACTTAGTTCTTGCATTTGTTTCTTTCCCTTTTACATGCATTTATAATTGCTTGTTAGTGAAAAAAGCTTTTAGATCTTCGGAGATAGCAATATGTTAGGGAGAATGAGCTTATATCTTAATTATATTTAATATTTAATATTTCAATTTGCTCATCGCAATTGATTTAGTAGGTTGGAAAGAAACTCGATTTTTTCCGTGGGTGATTTGTGTGTATTAAAGAACTATTATTACAAACCTGCGCTTATATTCAAATATTTGCGTCCCTAGAGGGGAGCTAATGGGGAACGATGCACCACGGAGTTTCAACTCTGTGGACACATTTTTAAAAAAAGTGAAATTCATAAAGGATTAAAGAATTCAACTGCAGTAAACCTGATTGTGCACTTTTACCCAGGTCAACCAAACAAGAAACTACATTTACCTACCGTATAGGAAAAAGTCAATCCAAAATTATATGTAGTAGAATGGCATAATTCAGTTGTTTAAAATATGTTAACATCCTAAACCTATACATTTTAGAAGAGAGCAAACATGATCAGTGCACTGTTTCCCACTCCCATTTCTGTTACTTCTTCATTTTAGCACAGATAATTCTAGTGCGTTTGAGGGTGCACTAGGTGAAGGGTGGTTGAGTCAGCGCCGTCCACAACACAGTGGAGGTGGAGTGAAGCGAAGATCAGGTTGTAAATGTAGGGGTGTTAGCACCACCTCCTAGCTCATTTCTCCCACTCTACTAATCATAAATCTGCTACAGGAGGCACTGTCTTTCTTTTCAGGTGTCATGTTGGTACTATGCTAGAGAAAACAGTAAATGTTTAGAAATAATCTTCAGGTAACTTAGCTAGTATTACATTCAGATTTGTGATACCTGCAGTCACAGAGAAAACAAAACCAATATCAAAGGTGAACTTGCTGGCACACGTTCCAAACCATGACACCGAGTGACAAATCAGAGAGGAAAAGATGACCTCCCAGAACTCCATGACTACTCCTAAAGCTATGGATGAGGACTAAGGGGCATATTATCAAGAAACGGCGTTAAAATTATTGCTGCTTTAGCGGCAGAAAACTGCCGCTAAAGCAGCGATAATGGGCTTGATAATATGCCCTTGAGAATTCCAATAGAAGCCCATGTTCTGGTGTCAACATGGGCTTCCATTGGAATTCTCAAGGGCATATTATCAAGCCCATTATCGCCGCTTTAGCGGCATTTTTCTGCCGCTAAAGCGGCGATAATTTTAACGCCGTTCTTGATAATATGCCCCTCAGAGTTTAGTTAAAAGGTGCAGATTTGAAACTGAATTGGAGGACAGTACACCACAGTTGTAAGAGATGCAGAAAAGATATGATTGTCCAGTCAGGGATGCCAGTTTTTGCAGAAAAACAACATCTCAAAATATAGACGTGTTTGCAGTAAAGCGAGAAGAAATACTAAAAACCAAAGACATGAAACAAACACACCTCCAATACAATGCAAAGAGTAGTAAATCGAATAGCATCTGGCTCTTCATACTATGCTCTACATGATCTTTAAGGTCCAAATTTACTAAGCTTATGCATTGTCCTTACGTTGGGCAAGGCAACGCAAGGACAATGCAAAGGCTTCAGTAAGATTTACAAAGCCATGCAAAGAGTGATATGTGTCTCCTTGTGTGGCTTTGTGAAGAAATGTAATGCAACAGCGCAGCTAACCCTGCTTTACGGTACATTTTGAGATGGGAGTCATTCCATGGGTGGCGCATGGGCGTTCCTGTGCACAGATTTGGAGGCATTTCACTACGGGACAAACACCAACACACTCTGGATGCCAGTGTTTGCCCCACGGTGATTGTTTTTTTTCTTTTTTCAGCCTCTGCTGCACTCTACACTGTGCTCACAAGCATTTTGCCATCTACAACTGCAGCGCTGTTCAATTAAGTGCTGGAGTGCAGGCAGCAACATTTCTGCTGCCATAATAAATGTGGGCCATAGTCTCCCTACTGCCTAAGCCTTGCATTCATCCATGGATATGACGCAATTCTAGATTTGCAAATGTTTATTGCAGCAAATCAGTATGCCTACTAGAAAATGGCGTAACAAGAAGAATAATTATTTTTCTTCTCATTATTTCCTCTTTCTATTTTTGATGCATTGTGCATCATGCATAGAAGAATGAAAACGCCTCTTCAAATTGGGTTTTTTCAGGAAGTTATCCCTTCCTTCACAAAAAAATCCAGGCCGCAACGCAGGGACCCTTGCAGCATGGCACAATGGTGCCTGCATTGGCAACAGACAGCACACAGTGTGCCAGCGCTAGGATGGAGCAGAAGTGTACCATATCTTAGTAGATATGGCACATTTCTGCTCTTTCTGTTTCACACAACACAGTGCAGCAACTTTGCTCGCTGCCCTGCATTGCGTGAAACATTATAAATGTGCCCCTAAATGTCGGCAAACACCAGAGCACTCTTGAAAGAAATACAAATGTAGCACAATGCAATCACTATAAAAATTGTTTGATGCTGCAAATCAATTGTAGGATAATTACACATCCTATACAGTTTTCATTTGTTAGCCAAATGGCAATATAATGCTTAATCTGTAACAGAATTGCAATATGTTACCCTATACTATCCTAGTGATCACAAATGTTGGAGGGTGGATTATTAGTAGGGGTAAGTCTGCACCTACCACTAGCAGTAAGGCCACCAACAAAATATAAGGTCTGTACAAGGTCTCAATAAACTATTCCCTTGCTCAACCCTTGGTAGCTCGCAACAAACAGGCAGGCTTAACTTAGGAGACAGGTATGTAACGCATTTAAAAACACGAATACATGAAATAGGTAAGACACAACATACAATAAAAATCCCACACCAATGTGTAGCAATAGGAAATATTCTTATCTTTAAAATGACACCAAAATGACATAAATCCAATATATGGAATGGAAGTTATGAATTTTGAAAGATTTATCACTTTCTAGTGCTTAAAAACATTTAGTGCCAACTTGGGATATCTGGTCGCGCTTGACCAGAGCAAAGTCAACATCTGAGGCCAACTGCGAAGGAACCCTGGTCGGATACACTAAAATTTTACCTTCACATTTAGAAACTTTTCTGGAGGATTTTCTCTCAACGGTGAGCAAGGCACTGCATCAGTCCGGATTTGCAGCGGGTTTGCTGGCTTGGTTCAGCAGGAGCTCCTGGTCAACTCTTGGAAGTCTTGAGCTCCGAAGCTTTCAGTGGGATGAACCTGAAATCCAGGCCAGGTCGTGGTTGAAGGTAGTTAACTTGATTCTCGACGTCAGGTCGGTCCACTTATGGAGTTTTTCCAAAAGTTTCACCAAACTTCTCCAAACTACTGAAACTTCTTTCTGAAGCTCCTCTTGAGGGTTCAAAGTGTCCGAAACACAAATCCAAGGGGTTAGAAGATCTGAGATGGTCCTAGGAAGTTTGAGACTATAATTCCCACAATGCACCTGGCCAACTACTTAAAAGTCCACTGGATGCACTCCAAGCTGATCAAGTATTACTGAAATAACGTGATTATCTACTACAAAAATGTTTATCGATTGTCCCTTTTGTCATGCATGCTTCCTTTGCTGATCTATCACTCTACCAGGGGCTTTAATTTCTTTCCTCTGTTGCAGCATATAGCTGTGTTAAATTATTTATTTTACTCATACTCTCATTTACTCCTCTAACCATACTGGGCCCTTTCCGGTCAGACAATTTACAGCGCTTTCATTGCCATAGAGACAATGACCCTCTGATGAATCTTTCTCTGCTGCTAGGAGGGGTGGAAATTAGGGTGACCAACTCCATGTTAGCTGTCCAATAAGGACAATTAATTGACAGCCAACTCACAAGTTTCAAATTAGATTTAGGTACACCACTCTTAAGACCATCATGTAGAAACAAAGAATAGCAACAGGAAGACCCATCCTCCTAAAGAAGTTAAGTCGAGTGAGGATTATACAAACCAAAAGTTCTGCGGAAGCAACACAAAACAAGAGAAATAATACCTGCTGTTTTGTCAGAGCTTGCTGATTCTCCCTACAATGCATTTAAATCAATTTCAATTCAATTGAATTCAAAGAAACTTTATTCGGCTAACCTAGGCCATAAAAGCAGATTAAACACACAGTTAAACAAGCATTTGCAATGCAATAGGTCTCGCATTTGCGAGAGTTTAAGCTATTGGCATTGCAAATGACAATGCCTTTTATTTATCTATCCTGATAATTAACACATAAATAAAAGGCATTGTCAATTGCAATGCTAATAGCTGAAACTCTTGTAAATGCGAGACCTATTTCATTTCAAATAAGCGGCCACCATTGTCCCGGGCTGCTTGGAAAGTGAAAGCGCGCATGGCACAATGAATGTTGCAGGATGCATGGTGTGCCTGCAGTAGGAGAAACGCATTAAAGAAAGTAGTGCTTACATACTAAATAAGACATGCCTTGTAACAACAGAAGTAAAAGGGCCAGTCCTCATGGGAGCTTACAAATGAAGACAAGGCCGTACTAAGGAGGGACTAACAAGCCTGTTAATGGATCAGAAGTCAGCATTTGCAAAGGACAATGACACAAGCCAATGGAAAATATGGACGGAGAGTGGGGGGAGCTTCAAGTCCATACTCCAATACAGCATGCCTCGCAGAGCCCAGGCTTGACCTAAAAACTATGGTGGCCCTGAGAGGGGACATCCCCTCCTGTAAATCCACACTGTGGTTCTGCCTCAATGGGGAAATTAACTTGGTATGTGGTAAAGTAGCAAAGTTTCTGTTTCTGTCAAAGTTTCTGTCAATATTGCAAAACTATCTGCATTGGCATTTTATCGGAAGCATAGTGGAAAATGCTAAAATCTTTGTGATATTCTCAAATTTCTGAGTATTAAACTCTAATAGTTATGCTTTGATGCACAGTGAGGTGAGATACAAGGTTTGTGTTTTTCCTCTTTTTTATGAGTACTCATTGCAAGTTCCGGAGTTTACATAGTGTCTTAGGTTCTATTACTCAGGACAGTCTGCATGGAGGTGTTTTATACTGTAATGCTTTTATTATATATGGTTTTCTTTAAAGCTGTACAATATTTGTCTAGAAATGTCAGCAATGAGATGCGTTTGCAAACTTAAAAGTAGTCTCAGTAGGCAAAGCTCATTTATGGCGTGCGGTTTATTGTTGAAGTTGTCATCTGGCTGGGAAGCTATGTGGAACTTTCTTTCGATGGTCCCTATTAGCATCTAAGGTATGTTTTTAATGATATTGTGCCCTTCGATTGTGTGGTGTTAGTAGCGTGTTAATTTGTGTTTTTAAACTTGAAAAATCATATTACTCCTTGGTCATGCCAGTGCCATAAAACTATGAGTCAGTCAGACATGCTACATAAAAACAAGTCTGAATTATACAGCTATCTGACAAATACACACACTCTTCAGGCGCTTCTTCCCTACTAAGGGCCCGATAACGATGCAGTTAGGAAATCTTCCTGAGCGAATCGGTTTGGAAATGGTTTCCGACCGAATCGGATCGGGAGAGTCCGACCGACCGAGTATGATGCATCCGGATACTTCCAGATTTGATTTGGTTGGACTCCCATTGACTTCTATGGGAGCCTATCAGGTACATGCATCAATGTAGGCTTTGCGATTCCTTAATTGCGATTATTAAGGAATCGCAATTAAGGAATTGCAAAAGTCTATGCATTAGGAATCGCTATAAAATTAGCGATTCCCAAACATTCCTTAATTGCGACTCGCAATTTGCGAGTCGCAATTAAGGAATGCCTTCCCATTCATTCCTATAGGCCTACACGCCCATAGGAATGAATGGGAGATTGCATGCGCAATTTGCGAGTACCAATAGGTACTCGCAAATTGCGCATGCAATTTCAATGGTGCAGGGGTGTCAAAAGGACACCCTGTTGCACCCCTGTAATTGATCTGTGCACACATGTTGCGCACACACATGCCCCAAGGGCATGTGTTTGTGTAACCTACAACTTTGAAAAATGCACTTTAGGCATTTTTCTGAGTTTTTGCAAATTACCATCAAGTACAAATTGATGGTAATTTGTGCCCCCTATTAGCAAAATCGCAATTTGCGATTCCATCATGCATTGCATTTAAGGAATCGCAATATGCAATTCCTTAAATGCAATCGCAATTTAAGAAATCTCAATAATTTACGATTTCTTAAATTACGAGGGGCTGACAGGTTGATGCATCGCAGAAGCCCTTTTTGCGGGCGCAAACGGCCGATTTTTGCGAATCGCACCGTTTGCGCTCGCAAAAATGGTTGATGCATGTGCCTGTCAGTTCCTAACCGCATTGTAATCAGGCCCTCGGTCGGGAAGACACGTTTCCGATCCAATTCAGAAGGAGCAAATGCCGTTAGGAGGCCTTCCTAACTGCATCGTAATCGGGCCCTAGGTGGGAATGCTTTCCTAACCGCATCATAATCGGGCCCTAAATATTTACTATGTCTCCATGTGCCAAAGTTTCCTCATCTGTCAAAGTTCCCTCATCTGTCAAAGTTCGAAGGCTGAGAGGGTGGCTCAGTGAGTGGAGTGCTCTCAGCCCATACAAGCAACGTAATCGAAATAACAAACCCTTCCGCGTAAATGTGAACATCTCTTATTGGCAGCGTTTAAAAACGTGTAGTGTAAAACGCTATGTAAGAAACAAGCTGCCGAAAAGTGTTAACACCTACATTATGAGCTATATACGTGGCCGCCGAAACTATACAGTAGTGGAAGACCCAATTATGCAGCAGGGGAGGACCAAATTATACCGCAAGAAAAGGCAAGTTATGCATTTTAATGCAGAACATTTTATGATAGTGTTACTTGATACTTGTCTTTTTTCACGTTATCATCTGGGCAAAGGTTTCACCTCATTAGTACCAGTTTAGCCTTCAAATACAGTAATAAGCAACTAAAAGATTACCAGTCAACCTTTGCATACGGCTTTACACTACACTGCGTGGCAACACAGGTTGCTGTGATTTTGGTAACTTTAGATCCATTTGAGCTACAAATATTTTTTGTTAAGATCCGCAGTTTATACAGTAGATGACAGTTTATGTGGCAAATGCTGCACTTCCATAATTATGCGCTAAAGGCTGCGACTGCAGAATCAGAACTGCAGTGGGCCTGACTATATAACACAGATAGCTGTTCCCTTAAAATTAAAATGAAGTTAGGATTATGAAATAAAGCCAAACCCTTCCAAAACTAACCAGTTAAGTTAGGCCACATCGCACGTCACGAGGACAAAAACTCTCCACCCCTCGCTGCTAAAAATGGACTGTTCATGGTTATGCCAAGAAAAAATAGGTCTTAACACATTGAGTTAACTTACAAAAACAAACAAACTGTATCCATTGCGATGCCATTCATAAGGAGATATTCAATATAATCAGTGATGTGCAACTCGCGATAGTATGTATCACAACATATGCCTGCAGGGCTGTTTAGTGGACGTGCCACATAATTACCTTTGGTCCTACAGCATGATTTAGTCAAACCTTCCACCGAGCACGGTAAGACCCTGGCCTACAACATGCCCCAAAACACAGGGTGCGAATCACACAACTATGGCGGCGGCGCCAGAACACCTCGAGGTGGCTTATCAAGCACTCACTGAAATACTACATGGAACTTTGTAAACTGTAGCGAATGCGTTGTGCAGAACTTAACCAAACGTACTGAACTCTCAAAGCACTGCACAGGGCTGCAGGAGCTCGGCCTCACCAGTGATTTAAGTTAATGGTCCTGAGGTTAGGCCAGGACCTTGTACATAGTTTACACAGAGCACGCGCGAGGGTCATGTGCCGCCAGACACTGCTTTCACGACAAGGTGTGGCAGTGCTCAGTGTACGGCGGGATGATGGTGGTGGGGGAAGGGGGGTCAGGAGAGGTCAGCGATGTTCCTAGGACCCAGGAGTTACACGGCTTAGAGTGAACTGAAGCTGGGCTTGGTGTCTGCCACTGCTGCGCCTTATCAATAAATTGCAATAAAATCACTAGAAAGCGCTGCATATGTCTGAAGACCCGAGTTTGAACATGGGGCGCCCCACCCATTCAGAGCTGTGACCCCCAAGAACGTATGTGACCATGCCATTCTCAGGGCTGGGGCAAAGTGTGCACGTCTGGGAGCGGGGGAGGGGTTTAAAACTATTTAATTAGGATTTGGGTGTTGTGAAGGTCAGGTTTATAATGCGAAAGACCACTTGTGGGATGCTGCAGGTCAGCAGCCCAGTAGAGGAGCAGAGCTGCGACACCCAGTACTGATTAGCAGGTTTTGGGGGTGGGGAGGGTCGGGGTGATGGAGGGCCCTATAGGTCTAGAATGGCACCTCAAGGAATGAGTGCTTGTCTGCATTGCAGGCCCAAACTGAGAGCCGAGCTACCATCAGTGTTACGTAAAATGATCATGGGTCCCTGCAGAATGAGTCTCCCATGCCCCACAGACTTTTATTGACCTTGAAGGCGAATAGGGCCTCTCCGAATGACTTGGGGCCCCTGAATGAGTGCTTGTGATGAGCCCTGTGGATGGGGGTGGGTTGCTGCTATGATTGCCTCATTAGGGGTACTTACACGTCTGCATTGGAGTTGTGTGTAGACACTGAGTGACAAGGGTGGAGCGCTCTGAACCACATTACTGGAACAGTGAAGGCACCTTGGGTCATGGATAACCTGCACCAGCTGCCCCATCTCTACAATGAAACATTTTGGGGTGCTGCTAACGTCGGCAAGCCTATGAAGGCTCCAGCCAGATACCTGGTTTCGGGTTCCACGTCTACTTGGAAACTCGAGCCAAAATGAGCCCATCCTTGAGGTGGCTTCGGCCCACCCCTCCACTTCATGTGGCTGAAAACTACACGCAGGGCTGCACTAGAAATAGAAAAATCCTAAAATTGAGGCATTCAGCTGGTATTCTATGCCCTTGTCTACATTATAAATACCAAAAGCCTCAGCAGACGGAACAGTTTACAACAACAACCATTGTAAAATAATCCTTAAGCGAATAGTAAGCAAAAAAAAATGAAATAAAGAAATAAACAAACAACATGGATTCAATGTAATACTTACTGTAGAGAGTCTGGAGTTTCTGCCAGCCACACAACTCATTCTGGTGTTATGGGCTTCTGATCAGCTGCTGCGCAGAAGGAGGGGAGGCGGGCAGGTCGGCGGCCGACTCCGCGGCTGTAGAGGTGATCCGGAAGAGGCTTTTGCCCGGCCGGTGATGAAGACGTGGGAGGAGCTTCAAATAGGCATCCTGTTTTTGGTGACTGGAAGGGAAGAAGATGCAGCTTTGAAGCTGCAGATAAAATTACAGTCCAGCGCTTGTAAGATGAGCGCCGCACTGACTTAAAGTTGAGCATTATTAAAAAATGGAGGTGGGCGAGCTTTGGGATACTGAAAAAAAGCGCAGCGCCCGGTATGTGTGTGACTGCAAAGCGCGGTGCCTAATATGTGCGTAGCACCCACTATGTGCATGACTGTGAGTGAAGCAGGCATGCTGAAACTAAGCACGGCACCCAGTATGTGTGTGACTGCAAAGCGCGGCACCTGGTATGTGCATGGCTGCGAGTCAAGCAGGCGCCATGCAAAAAAATAAATAGTCCCCTATGAAATACATGTAGAACTATAGTGTAAGGAAACTGTATTTGGCCGGTGCTCCTGGACTAAAAACGGAAATGATGTACTAGGAGCACTAACCAATAAGGAGCCAGGAAATAAAGGTGACACACGAGTGAACCAATGGCAAGCGGCAGGTGGGATTACACTCAGTACGAGTGATTACAGCTTGTCTTACAGACAGCGCATGCGCGCTGATGCTCGAACTAAAAAAGAGATACCAAAACTGATCAATACAATATATTAAAAAACACATATTAATAATTCATATAACTGTATCAGACAATCGAAAGCTGTATACCTCGGAAAACACCAAAACTTAAAATTTAAGCCACCCTGTAAAGTGCAAAATAGTGCAGTACATATGTATAAAACCACTAGTATAATATAATAAAACTACTAAAACAACTCGGTGTTAAAAAGTCAATAAATGACATAAGGGAACAGAGTAAAAATAACACACTTAAGCTACAGGCAGTTTTTTCTTTGTCTTAAAGCACCTGATAAAAAACTGGCAACTCCAAAACAAATCAGAGGGAGGACAACATTTGCTAATATATCAGGGCCGGTTTCACTTGTGGAAATTTACAGTGCCTTAACAGTGGAAGAAAATATTTTTTTCGTAAGTTGCAATAAAAAATCACAGAAAAACATAAAGTGTAAGAGGTCTTGTTCCGAAAAATGATCACAAGAACAAGGCATTAAAGCACCCGTCTTGGAAAAGCCCCTAGGGACAGATAGACCCCAGTGGATAAAATTAAACCTGAACCTAGCTAAAAGAGAACAATGATACTGACTCCTAATGTACGTCCAATAAGGTTGTCCTAGGGTCCCTGGGCTCACTATTAGATATTGCCTTACTGTAGGTTTGGTGAGTTCCCTGTTTTCTCTTTCTGACACCCTTCTTGCTAAGAACAGTGATTTTATATCTCTCAGCTCATTAGGGCACATCGGCCTATGATTCATGAACAGCTCGGGACAACCTAGGATCTTCAACTGCTATGAAACGTAACAGAGCCATGGAATATCAAGGGCCCCATCAAGCTTCATACAGTCCTCTAGGAAAAGGTGGTTTAGCGTAATAATAGGGTTCGACCAGATTTTCAACCAGCGCATTACTGGGGCCATAGCGATAGTATCAGAAATATTACTCTGCCAAAGTTCCTCATGTACCATAAAAGATGGGGAGCAAGGAGGTACTGCTAGGAGTCTGCAGAGGTGTTTATTCTCAATAGCCTGCAGTTCACTAACATCTTTATAGCCCCATACATCACTGCCATAAGTGGTCTTGGGTATATATTTCTCATTGTAAACCTTCAATAGGGCAGGTAACGGTTTGGCCCCCAGTCTCCTGGCAAAATTCATGGTGGCTCCAGCTGCTCTGGCCAGGGTGTTTGTTTTGAGTGCCCTCTGAGCCACCCAAGACCCCCTTTCATCAAACAAGATGCCTAAGTAAGGGAATGCAGAAACTTTAGTCAGATCACCTCCCCTACACAAAAGCCTTAGTTATAGTTTCAAGAGCTTTGTTCTTCCTGTCGTCATTATATGTGACTTAGAAAGGTCAAGAGAAACCATAAAATCTATAAAAGTATTTACGAGACTTTGCAACCCCACAGTTGTTCTGGCAAGTAGCACTGCCTCGTTTAAATCATAATAACACAGTTCAAATGGAAGAAGGATAAATTGCTTACCTGTAATCCTAGTTCTTTTCCAGGGGAATACTCGTCAAAATCATAAGCACTGAAAGGCCAAAACCACAGGTTCCAGGAACGTTATAGTTAGGGATTAGCATTTAAAAAACCATAGAAATTCACGAAAAAAACACAAGTTACAGGAACATTATCATAGGCTGACATATCACTTGTCCAAAACCTGTGAAATTCAGCCTTTATAGTTAGCTGAGCTAACAATGACTCGTGCCCCGCAATGCACTGCTGATGATGTCATATATTACATGTGCCCACATGGGCCCAGGGCTGTGGGGGGCCCCCGCAGCTTCAGGGACTGCCACCTCCTCGGAGCTCTGTTTATTATATGCTGGGGAGCCACGTGGGCCCCCCGCAACCCAGGGGACCGGCACCTCCCCGGGGCTTCTTTTTTTTTAAATAACACAAAACGGTGGCCTCTTCTTGGCTAATTATGCAGGGCAGGATTCATCCTGGAATGATGCTCATGTCAAAAAAATTAAACCTCAACAGGAAGCACTTACAGATATAAGGAAAACAGGTGCCCGAGTTGAAGTGCCACTTCTGTAACTCATTTATCAGCCTAACTTCGTGGGCATGGTCATAGCTAAGAAGGTGTGCTTTCTCCTCATTTCCACCATGAAAAGATTGCTGTAATCCTTGATGGCATTGGTTGCACTCTTGCTTTTCTCGAGTGCAAAATCTCATGCAGTACCTGTGACAAGGAAGTTCTTTCTCGTCATCAGCTGCTGAGACGACAGATAGTGTGCTGACCTTTTATGACAGGCATGTAAACTTGCCGAGAAGCCCCGCCTGTTTGGCCCGCCCCATGTACATTAGCGGGATGCAACGTCTTCCCACCCTTTTCCCACAATGATGGAAAGCTTACTGAAAGCACCCTAGCGCTTTTCCCACTCGGTGGCAAAGTTACAGACATACAAGGTCTCTGGAGACATTTGTTCGGGTCCTTCACGCAGCTGTAGTGTAGGAGCTGCACTATACGTTTACCCAACGAGAGAGCACTTACTGATTAGACAGTAGAAAGTACTCCAGTTGAGTACAGGTATTGCACAAAATAGTGGCCAGGAAGCGCTTACAGATATAAGGAAAGCAGGTGCCTGAGTTGAAGCTCCACTTCTATAATGCATTTATTGTGGCATGGTCATGGCTAAGAAAGTGTGCTTTCTCCTCATTTCCAGCTAACTATAATAGCAGAATTTCTCTGGTTTTGTACGAGTTATTATTATTTAATATTATTTAAATGTCAGACTAACTATATCGTCCCTCTAACCTTTGTTTTCTGTGAATATATATAAGTGTCGGGGTGATTCATCAAGCGGGGGCCGAGAAAAAAGGAGGGTCCCAAAACGTGTTTTCTCCATGTTAATTTCCATAGGAACTTTTGTCGCGGCTACAGCCCAAACTGCTGAACGGAATGACACCAAATGTGGCAGAGAGGTAGCCCTTGGTCCAGAGTGCACTCTTTGCTTTAAATGGTGTAAACCTGTTCAGTAGTTCCTGAAAAATGTAACAATAAAAAATATCGATATCTGGTGACCAAGGACGATTCCCGAACCCTCCCTATCACGAGCTTCATTCTGATTAGCTGCCAACACTTCAAACCAAGAAGTAATGGCAGCCATCTTGTGACTCGGTAAAACCGAGTCACAAGAAAACAGTAAAAAAAAGATAAAAAACAAGAAAAGGGGGCAGGGTAGAAACCCCCTGACCCCCGAGGCCTGCTCAGGGGGTCCCAAAAAAAGAATTTTTAAAAAAATTTTCGGCCGGAATTGCGCTGGGTGCACGAATCCGGTAGAAAACCTTTTTTAAAAAACAAAGCGTGGGCTCCCCCACTTCGTTTTCCTTAAGCCCCTGGGTGGGCCAGGTCCCAGGGGCAAACAGAATTTATGCAGCGGGGGCCCGCGGGTCCCCCGTAGTCCCGGGGACCACCACCTCCCCGGGGCTTTGCTCATAATGTGCGGGGGCACGCAGCCCCCCCGCAGCCCCGGGGACCGCCACCTCCCTGGGGCTTTTAAAAAAAAAACTGAGTGGGGGTGGCTCCTGCCCCCCCAAGCTGCCCTGGGGACCGCCACCTCCCCGGGGCATCCGTAATTATGTGTGGGAGACCTCGCGGGTCCCCCAACCCCGGGGACCACCACCTCCCCGGGGCTTAAATATAAAGAAAGAAAGTGTGGGGGGGCTCCTGCCCCTCCCCACACTGCCCCGGGGAGGTGGTGGTCTTTAATTATGGGTGGGGGTCCGTTGCGGACCCCCGGCTCCGGGGACCACCACCTCCCGGGGCTTTTCATACGAAGGGAGGGGGGCCACGTGGCCCCCCTCCTGGAGCCCTCTATGACCCTGGGGACCGCTACCCCCCAGGGCTGGCTCCAGCAATGTCCAGGGGTGCCTACCCCCAAGATATTGCAGTTTGCAATGGCAGGGTGGGAGCACTGCTCCCACCCTGCCATTGCAAACACTGCTTTGCTTCATGGAAGCGAGAGCAGGAAACCTGCTCTCGCTTCCACGAAGCAAAGCAGAATTGCTTTTGGACAAGGGGAGCTGCATGTTTGCAGCTCCCCTTGTCCAAAAGCAATGCCGGCTCCCGCAGGATGCGGGGAGCTGGCTGGGACCGCGGGGGCATTGGGGCTCCCCCTGCGGACCTCATCAAAGAGGCCAGGCCCTGGGGGATGGGGTCCCTGGGGCCATAATTGGCCTGAGGAGGGGGGCCACGGGGCCCCCCTCTAAAATGAAAAATAAAGGCTGGGCAGGCCCCAGGGGATGGGGTCCCCGGGGCCAGAAGTGGCCCAGGGAAGGGGGGGCCACATGACCCCCCTCCTGTAATTAAACCAAAAACGAGGCCAGGCCCCAGGGGATAGTGTCCCTGGGGCCGAAATCGACCTCAGGAGGGGGGCCGCATGGGCCCTTCCCATTTTTTTTTTTTTTTTTTTTTTATTTTTAAAATGGGTCGGGCCATGGGGGATAGGGTCCCCAGGGCCCACAAAATATTAAGAGAAGGGGGCACACAGCTAACAAAAAATCAAAAAAATAGAAAAGCCTGCATCTCCCGGAGGCCCCGCCCCCTCCCTGTACCACTCTACAAACGCGCCTCCTGGCACATTCTGAGTTGGGAGATTAAGTCCCCTTGAATCCTGAGGGTACCTGGGGGCCAACTAGCTCACCAGGTACCTTCAGTAAGCCCCACACAGTGGGATTGCTGAGAGGTGGTCCGAGGCCACGTCCCTTTTTACACCACTCTGCAAACGCGCCTCTTGGCGCATTGCAGGTGGGGCAAAGAGGTCCTCTTGTGTCCAGAGGACCTCAGGACTAAAGTGAACTTCATCCCCCGGGCAGCAGTGTGCCATGAGGCGCGTAGGCAGAGTGGTGTAAAAAGGGGGCATGGCCTCGGACCACTCTCAGCAATCCAGCTGTGTGGGGCTTACTGGAGGTACCTGGTGGGCTAGTTGACCCCTAGGGACCCTCAGGAGGCAAGGGGACTTAACCCTCCAACCCAGAACGTGCCAGGAGGTGTGTTTACAGAGTGGTGGAGAAAGGGGGCATGGCCTGTGTCCATCTGTCAGCTATCCCACTATCTGGGGCATACTGGAGGTATCAGGTAGGCTAGTTGGCACCTAAGGATCCCCAGCAGTGAAGTGGACTTTAATCCCATCCAAGAGCGCGCCAGGGAGCGCGTTTGCAGAGTGGTGGGGAAAGGGGGCGTGGCCTGCAATGAGAATTTAGCAATGCTGTTGTGTGGGACTTACTGGAGGTAATAGGAGGGGTAGTTGGCCCCCAAGGTTGTCCTTGGGGGCCAACTACCCCTCCTGTTACCTCCAGTATGTCCCATACTGTGGTATTGGTAAGACGTCTTCGGAGGCCACACCCCCCTTTCTCCACTGCTCTGCAAATGCACCTCCTGGCTCACTAAGGGTTGGGGGATGAAGTCCACTTTGCTCATGAGGGACTTTGGGGGCCAAGAAGCCCTCCTGGTACCTCCTGTAAGTCCTACGCAGCAGAATTCCTGAGCGTTGGTCGGAGGGCCAGCCCCCTTTTTCCACCTCTCTGCAAATGCGACTACTAGTTAAAGAAGCATTTGCAATGTAATAGCTTTCACATTTGCGAGAGTTAGAGCTATAGGCGTTGTAAATGTAAAAGTGTTTTACTAATGTTTCTTGGAGTGGAGTGCATGTAGGTTGTGTGTAGTGGAATTATGTGGTATGATGTGCAGTGAAATTATGTGGATAGACTTTGACTTTGATGTGGATAGAAGGTATGTGGTATTTAGTGTATAGGAATTATGTAGAGTTGGATTATGTGTTATGGAGAGTAATTAAGTGGTATGGTAGTCTGTGTTGTGGAGTGGTAACCTCAGGTTTAGTCTTCCTCGTTTCCATAGTAGCTAAACTATAAACTCAGTGAGACAAAAAAAGAAGGAACCACTGAGGAACACTTCTGGACCAAGTCAGAGGTATGAGCAGGGCCACTGGAATTATGGGACTGTTTGGCTGCACCGACTTTCGCACAAATATACATTTTCCGCATTTGCCACATAATCCATCATCTGCTGCATAATCTGCAGATTTGAACAAAAAAAACCTTGTTTCTAGCTCAAACTGCTCAAACGCTACCAAAAATGCAGCAACAAGTGTTACAGCGTGGTGTAAGGCCCTTTGCAAACCTAGAATGGTCACCTGTTACTTATTGTTAAATGTGGGTATTAAATTGGTACTAATGGTGTGCAAACCTCTGTTGCTTCTTTCTGCACTTTTCTTTTTTTCTGCACTTCTTTTGCCTCTTTCTGCTCATGTCTTCCACTTTCTGCACCTCTCTTGCCTCTTTCTGCACCTCTGTTGACTCTTTTTGTACCTCACTTGCTTCTTTCTGTACCCCTCTTGCCTCTTTATGCACCCTTCTTCCCTCTTTCTGCACCTCTCTTGCCTCTTTCTGCACCCGTTCCCTCTTTCTGCACCTCTCCTGCCTGTTTCTGCACCTCTCTTGCCTCTTTCTACACTTCTCTTGCCTCTTTCTGCACATCTGTTGCTTCTTTCCGCACTTCTCCTGCCTCTTTCTGCACCCCTCTTGCCTCTTTCCGTACCTCTGTTGCTTCTTTCTGCACTTTTCTTGCTTCTTTCTGCACCTCTGTTGCATTTTTCTGCACCCCTCTTGCCCCTTACAGCACCCCTCTTCCCTCTTTCTGCACCTCTCTTGCCTCAGTCTGCCCACCTGTTCCCTCTTTCTGAACCCCTTTTGCCTGTTTCTGCAACTCTCTTGCCTCTTTCTGCAGTTCTCTTGCCTCCTTCTGCACCTCACTTTCCTCTTTCTGGAACTCTCTTGCCTCTTTCTACAGTTCTCGTGCCTCCTTCTGCACCTCTCTTGCCTCTTTCAACACTTCTCTTGCATGTTTCTACACCTCTCTTGCCTCTTTCTGCACCTCACTTGCTTCTTTCTGCACCCCTTTTGCCTGTTTCTGCACCCCTCTTCCCTCTTTGTGAAACTCTCTTGCCTCGTTCTACACCTCTCTTCCCTCTTTCTGTACCACTCTTGCCTCTTTCTGTACCTCTGTTGCTTCTTTCTGCACTTCTCTTGCCTCTTTCTGCACCCTTCGTGCCTCTTTCAGCACCTCTGTTGCTTCTTTCTGCAGTTCTCTTCCTTCTTTCTGCACCCCTCCTACCTCTTTCTGCACCTCTCTTGGTTCTTTCTGCACCTCTTTTGCTTCGTTCATCACTTCACTTGCCTCTTTCTGTACCCCTCTTGCCTCTTTGTGCACCTCTCCTACCTCTCTCTGCACCCTTCTTGCCTCCTTTTGCACCTCTCTAGGTTTTTTCTGCACCTCTTTTGCTTCGTTCTTCACTTCACTTGCCTTTTTCCGTACCCCTCTTGCCTCCTTCTGCACCTCTGTTGGTTCTTTCTTCTCTGCTCTAGCTTCTTTCTGCACCTCTCTTGCAAATTTATGCACCCCTCTTGCCTCTTTCTGCACCCCTCTACCCTATTTCTCCACCTCGCTTGCTTCTTTCTGCACTTCTCTTGCTTCTTTCTGCACTGCTCTTGCTTCTTTCTGCACCTCTCTTGCAAATTTATGTATCCCTCTTACCTCTTTATGCACCCCTGTTCCCTCTTTCTGTACATTTCTTGCCTGTTTCTGCACCTCTCTTTCCTCTGTCTGCACCCCTGTTCCCTCTTTCTGTACCTATTTTGCCTGTTTCTGTAACCCTCTTGCCTCTTTCTGCAGTTCTCTTGCCTCCTTCTGCACCTCTGTTGCTTCTTTCTGCACTTCTCTTGCCTCTTTTTGCACATCTGTTGCTTCATTCTGCACTTCCCATACTTCTTTCTGCACCTGTCTTGCTTCTTTCTGCACCCCTGTTGTCTCTTTCTGCACTCGTCTTCCCTCTTTCTGCACCTCTCTTGCCTCTTTCTGCACCTCACTTGCCTCTTTCTGCACTTCTCTTGCTTCTTTCTACACCTCTGTTGCTTCTTTCAGAAATTCTATTGCCTCTTTCTGCACATCTCTTGCCTGTTTCTGCACCTCTCTTGCCTCTTTCTGCACTTCTCTTGCTTCTTTCTGCACCTCTCTTGCTAATTTCTGCACCCCTCTTGCCTCTTTCTGCTCCCCTTCCCTCAATATGCACCTCTCTTGCCTCTTTCTTCACCCCTGTTCCCTCTTTCTGCACCTCTCCTGCCTTTTTCTGCACCTCTCTTGCCTCGTTCTATACTCCTCTTGCCTCTTTTTGCACATCTGTTGCATCTTTCCGCACTTCTCCTGCCTCTTTCTGCACCCCTCTTGCCTCTTTCCGTACCTCTGTTGCTTCTTTCTGCACTTTTCTTGCTTCTTTCAGCACCTCTGTTGCATTTTTCTGCACCCCTCTTGCCCCTTACAGCACCCCTCTTCCCTCTTTCTGCACCTCTTTTGCCTCAGTCTGCCCACCTGTTCCCTCTTTCTGAACCCCTTTTGCCTGTTTCTGCAACTCTCTTTCCTCTTTCTGCACCTCACTTTCCTCTTTCTGCAACTCTCTTGCCTCTTTCTGCACATCTCTTGCCTGTTTCTGCACCTCTCTTGCCTCTTTCTGCACCTCTCTTGCCTCTTTCTGCACTTCTCTTGCCTCTTTCTGCACCTCACTTGCTTCTTTCTGCACCCCTCTAGCGTCTTTCTGCACCCCTCTTCCCTCTTTGTGCAACTCTCTTGCCTCTTTTTACACCTCTGTTCCCTCTTTCTGCACCACTCTTGCCTCTTTCTGTACCTCTGTTGCTTCTTTGAGCTCTTCTCCTGCCTCTATCTACAACCTTTGTGCCTCTATCAGCACCTTTTTTGCTTCTTTCTGCACTTCTCTTCCTTCTTTCTGCAACCCTCCTGCCTCTTTCTGTACCCCTCTTGCCTCTTTGTGCACCTCTCTAAACCCTTTCTTCACCCCTATTGCCTCATTTTGCACCTCTGTTGGTTCTTTCTGCACTGTTTTTGGTTCTTTCTGCACCTCTTTTACAAATTCCTGCATCCCTCTTCCCTCTTTGTTCACCTCTCTTGCTTCTTTCTGCACTTCTCCTGCTTCTTTCTGCATCCCTCTTCCCTCTTTGTCCAATGCTCTTACTTCCTTCTGCAATGCTCTTGCTTCTTTCTGCACATCTCTTGCAAATTTCTGTATCCCTATTGCCTCTTTCTCCAGCCCTGTTCCCTCTTTTTGCACTTTTCTTGCCTGCTTCTGCACCTCTCTTGCCTCTTTCTGCACCTCTTTTGCTTCTTTCTGCGCTCCTCTTGCCTCTTTCTGCACCCCTCTTGCCTCTTTCAGCACCTCTGTTGCTTCTTTCTGCACTTCTCTTGCTTCTTTCTGCACCCCTCTTGCCTCGTTCTGTACCCCTCTTGCCTCTTTGTGCACTTCTCCTGCCTTATTCTGCACCTCTCTCCTTTTTCTGCAGTTCTCTTGCCTCTTTCTGCACCTCTTTTGCTTCGTTCTGCACTTCACTTGCCTCTTTCTGTATCCCTCTTGCCTCTTTCTGCACCTCTGTTGGTTCTTTCTGCACTGCTCTTGCTTCTTTCTGCACCTCTGTTCCAAATTTCTGCATCCCTCTTGCCTCTTTCTGTACCCCTCTTCCCTCTTTCTGCACCTCTCTTGCCTCAGTCTGCCCACCTGTTCCTCTTTCTGCACCCCTTTTGCCTGTTTCTGCAACTCTCTTGCCTCTTTCTGCAGTTCTCTTGTCTCCTTCTTTACCTCTGTAGCTTCTTTCTATACATCTCTTGCAAATTTCTGCACCCCTCTTGCCTCTTTCTGCACTCCTCTTGCCTCCTACTGCACCTCTGTTGGTTCTTTCTGCAGTGTTCTTGCTTCTTTCTGTACCTCTTTTGTCTGTTTCTGCACTTCTTGCCTCCTTCTGCACTTCTGTTGCTTCTGTCTGCACTTCCCTTGCCTCTTGCTGCACCCCTCTTGCCTCTTTCTGCACCTCTGTTGCTTCTTTCTGCACTTTTGTTGCTTCTTTCTGTACCTCTCTTGCTTCTTTCTGCACTCCTCTTGCCTCTTTCTGCAACTCTCTTGCCTCTTTCTGCACTTCTCTTGCCTCCTTTTGCACCTCTGTTACTTCTTTCTACACTTCTCTTGCCTTTCTCTGCACCTCTCTTGCCTCTTTCTGCACCTCTGTTGCTTCTTTCTGTACTTCTCTTGCTTCTTTCTGCACCTCTCTTGCTTCTTTCTGTATCCCTCTTGCCTCTTTCGGCAACCCTCTTCCCTCTTTCTGCACCTCTCTTGCTTCTTTCTGCACCTCTCTTGCTTCTTTCTGTACCCCTGTTGCCTCTTTCGGCACCCCTCTTCCCTCTTTCTGCACCTCTCTTGCTTCTTTCTGCACTTTTCTTGCCTCTTTCTGCACCCCTCATGCCTCTTTCTGCAACTCTGTTGATTCTTCCTGCACTTCTCTTGCTTCTTTCTGCACTTCTCTTGCTTCTTTCTGCACTTCTCTTGCTTCTTTCTGCACTCCTCTTGCCTCTTTCTGCACCCTTATTCCCTCTTTCTGCACCTCTATTGCCTCTTTCTGCATCCCTGTTCCCTTTTTCTGAACTTCTCTTGCCTGTTTCTGCAACTCTCTTGCCTCTTTCTGCAGTTCTTTTGTCTCCTTCTGCTCCTCTGTTGCTTCTTTCTGCACTTCTCCTGCCTCTTTCTGCACCCCTCTTGCCTCCTTCTGCACCTCTGTTGGTTCTTTCTGCACCTCTGTTGGTTCTTTCTGCACTGCTCTAGCTTCTTTCTGCACCTCTCTTGCACATTTCTGCACCCCTCTTGCCACTTTCTGCACCCCTCTTCCCTCTTTCTGTACCTCTCTTGCCTCTGTCTGCACCCCTGTTCCCTCTTTCTGCACCTCTTTTGCCTGTTTCTGCAACTCTCTTGCTTCTTTCCGAACTTCTCTTGCCTCTTTCTGTACTCAAATGGGAAGTGCAAGCTGTGAAGTTTAAAGGTCCGCGTGCTCTCGTCACTGAGGTATATGTCTACTTGTATATGTATTCTTACATGTGTTATGCATCTGAAGATGGCAGCTTAAAAAGTGGGTAACTTCTCCTATAGGTGGTCAAATTTTCTCAGTTCTGCTCTGTCATTCGGTTGCACAGGCAGACATGTCTTATGTATATAGGTGTTATAGAGCCCCTCAAATATACTATTGAATACCCATGTGCCCTGAATTGTGAGCAGAAAGAAATGCATACACCTTTTTTTACACAAGTTTACAGAGTATTCTGTTTGAAACACAGGTATTCAAGTGTTTGTATGTTTATTTTCATTTAACATGTCACTAGGTAAAAGCATAGACACGCATGCATACCTTCAGAAACTTGGTCAGACTTACAACAGTGATATGCTTAGAAGAAAATAAATAAAAAAACAGCGAGTGTGGGAACTGTAGTCAGCTCCTACTGAGAGTGAGACTCAGGGTCATCGCAGAGGCGGCCTGGCCAGGTCCAGGTGTGGCTTGCGGTGTGCCCGGGGACTCCCACTCGCTTGACCACGTAACCGAAGATCCAAAGAACAGAAGAGCAGTTCGAAAAGGATCACCATTCTCAAAACCAGGATCAGAAGAGAATAATCGAGGACTTCTTCAAGAAGCAGGAAATAATCATTCTTCACCATCACTATCTCCTTCTTAATAACCACGGATTCTAAAATCCCAAAAATCCAAAAAAGACTTCTTCAAATCTGAGCTAGACAATGCCAAAAATAGACCAAAGAAACTCTTTGAAATTCTTAAAGAACAATCCAACAAATTGGCCAAATCCACACTCTTGACCGCGAAATCACAGCTTAGTAGTGAAGAATGTTCCTCATTCTTCACAGCAAAAATGAACTCCCTCCAACTCGAGCTCAGCACAGCTGCAATTAACTCAGCCACCCCAAAGACCACTCAAGTTGTAAACCTAGATCAACTTGAACTACCTCTGCCCAAAAATGACTCTCACTGGTCCTCTTTCAAACTGTATGATCTCAATGACATCACCAAAACCTTAACAACTATCAAACCCAACAACCACTTCAACGATCCAGTCCCCTCAAATTGCCTTCCCCACATCTACCAAGTCATCTCACCTCTCTGGACCAAAATCATCAACGCCTCACTAGCACCAGGTCACATCCCGGATTGCCTAAAAACTGGCCAAGTCACCCCTATACTAAAGAAACCAACAGCAAACAACGCTGACCCCAATAACTTCCGACCCATAACCAACATTCCCATGCTAGCTAAGGTCTTGGAAAAATGTGTTCAGCAACAACTGAACCAACACATCACAGACTTCAATCTTCTGAACATCCACCAATCGGGATTCAGACCTGGCCATCGCACAGAAACAGCCATTCTGCATATAGTTGACGACGCCCTCCTAGCTCTTGACCGCAACGAAACATGCCTACTAGTCCTGCTCGACCTCTCCTCTGCATTCGACACGGTCAATCACGACAAAATGCTAAGCAGACTGGAAAACAGGATGGGTCTATCGGGCACAGTCCTTAAATGGTTCAAATCCTTTCTAGAAAACAGAACGCAATCATTCATGGTGAACAAAAATCTTTCTCCCTCCTCACCGAACCCTCTAGGAGTACCACAAGGTTCTACCTTATCCCCCACCCTATTCAAACTGTATGTCGAACCACTAACCGAACTACTACAGCAGGCAAACATCGCCTACCACATGTACGCGGACGACACTCAACTTTACATCAAGATTTCATCCATAGAAGACATAAAGACGATGAATCTAGCACTCGAAAAGACTGTCCACTGGCTATCGACCAACTTCCTCAAGCAAAATTCGCAAAAAACAGAATTTCTTCTAATCTCCCCCCACAATAATTCCCAGGAGACAAAGGAATGGACCAAGCTGATCACTGCTCTAAACTGCAAGCCAACCTTGGTGGACTCCACCAAATCACTTGGAATTACCCTAGATAAGAACCTTAACATGCAAACACACATTAACCTGTTAGCTAAAAACGCACGCTTTCACCTCAGCTATCTTAGAAAAATGAAACCTTTCATCGAGAACCCGGACCTCAAAAATGCAGTTCAGTCCTTAGTCATCTCAAGGCTGGAGTACGGATGCACCACCCTCTCGGGGCTACCCAAAATTTCAACCGCCCCATTAACGCCGCAGCAAGACTCCTAACTGGATCCAGGAAATATGACCACATATCGCCACACCTGAAAGCACTCAACTGGCTACCTTATGAAGCTCGAATCCACCTAAAAATGGCATGCATCACTCACAAAGCGCTACACCACAATTCCCCCCAGTACCTATCCCAAAAACTTACCCTATCTGGGGGACTTAGACACTCAAGGAGCACCGATAACCTACTCCTGAAACCGTCGCGTTTCAGCAAGAAAAAAACCTATGACCGAGCATTCTCCGGAGCAGCACCAAGAATATGGAACTCGCTTCCCGCATACATCAGAAAAATCTCTTCTACTCCCTATTCAAAAGGGAAGCAAAATCATTCCTGATGTGTAAATTCCTCCCATAAACTCTCACATGGACCATTCCAGTTCTACACTCCAGTTCCACATCTTCAAACTTGCCTCCTCTATCCCAATAAGGATACCCTTGCCTCTCGACCTGTGCCTAGGGCTCAGAACTATGCTATGACCCTCCGAACTTTATCAAAACATGTTATGTTGATTCTTTGTATGCTATGCTTTGCTAACTGTCTCATTTGTACTGTGCTCTCATTGTAAAGCGCTCTGATACCCTACCCTGGGTCTGGTCCGCGCTATAGAAAACTCCAAAAATAAAAAAAATAAAAATAAACAACCACGGAAGGTCCTGAGCCATTCTCCACATAAGCATAAGGAAGTCCTTGTCGTAGCTGGGTTTTGTGTCCTTTTTTTGACGCCATTCAAGCGCTCCTAAACGAGATAGATTCAGACATTTATCAATACATAAAACAGCATGGTCTATACAAGGCTGCGGTCCCGCACAGTACATATGAAAAAAGTAGGCACGGCACAAGCACCTATAAACTATAAAAGCATTCGCAAAGTGGCTCATTTTGGAGCAATAACAGAGAAGTCTATAATAACAAATTTCTTTACAACTACTCTGAAAACAGGGGATCTATCAGCTCCAATTTCACAGAAAGGCTACCAGGAGCTAACTACCGCTACAGATAAAGATAAAGTTGGCACAAGAATGGTGAACTCGATTCCTAATACTGATCTATACAAGGAAGTAGCTCACGAAAGTAACCAGATGCCAGTCCTAACAAAAGTCTCAGAGTCTATGCCACCTTCAAAGACTGTGGAATTGCTGCCAGGGAGAGAGCACTCCGGTCATAATCCCGTAACAGAACAGCTGGAGGTTCCTCTACAAATTCCAGCTACTGACTTCACTCTTCCAGATATAAACTATATATCGCCTCTCCAACCTGTCTCTAAAGCTACCTTAAAACATCCAGTACTTTTGCTTTCTAGCACTCCGAGTAATCTTATAGAAGCCGTACAAAGTTCCTCACAATCCTCTGAATTTCCGTCATTCATCATGCCACAATCTTTAAACAGGCAAGACCCTATTTCAAGTACCATTCAGTCTCTGCAGAGAATTATGGATTCTATATCATTACTCTTAGAAAAGAACATGGAAAATACAGATCAGATATTGGAAACTCAAACAGGAATTCTGCAATACCTCGAAGACAAAAAGAGGAAAAAACAATCTACTCAATCCATCCAAAATGTCCGAATGCTATTTAGAGACTGACAAAGGCAGTGAAGACAGGTATCGCTATAACCCCTCAGCATTTAGCATCTCCATCGCAAAAAAAGCAGAAAGCGACTCAGACGGGGGGCTCTCAAATTATAACTAAACAGAAAGAGAAAACCAACAGTTTTATTGGCGATAAAATCTATTTTCTCCGAAAACTATTCAAAGAACCCCTCTCAGAGAGTTCCTCACAGAAACCCGTCCAAACAGCCATCCCTTTATTTCCAATTTTTGTTCAAAAAGATCGACAAGGAGGTCCTTTCCTCCCTGCTGCAAAAGCTGGAAAAACTCAAGGGGAGGTTTCCATTTCAAAACAAATAACTCAAATATAGTCTACAACACCTCCAATTAAAAAAGGGAAACACAACCAAGGGAAATCTAATAAAAATAATAACAAAAAGATAAGAACGAAGCGAAGAATAATGAGAAGATCTTCAAGAAAAGAAAAGTTCCCTCAAGTATGCTCCACAGAGCAAGCAGATGAAGAAATTAGCTATGACATGAAAGTTTTGTAAAGCAACTCAAACCATACGCCAACAGTCTGCTTCTTTTGTAACCCAAGCAGATTCTAAAGACCTAAACCCTCTCGCACCAAACTTCATAACAAAATTTCCAGAACATAGCATCCCTGATTCAGTAAATCATCTCGCCAATCAGAACACCGAGGGCAGTGAGGAATATCCAGCATCTAGTGCCCTAGAAATAACAGATTTATTCCCAGCTGCAATATTCCATTTAACCGCGGGAGAATAGTCGACTTATTACATAAAATTCAATCTCTTCAATCACTTACCACGGCAGAAATAAAATTAGTCTCTTTTCCAAATAAATCCCTCTGCTCTGTGGCAATTGTTGAGTTCTGGTTCAATGTAATTCCTGCTATAATAATTAAAGAAAGAGATACTCTTCACAAAAATGGATTCGATATATCCGTAGTTAAAGAAATCGGTGCTGCTTATAATCAGTCAAAAGAGCCAGAAGGTGCTGAGGTCCCCCTCAATAACTACAGCCAGCAACATATGGGCTGTAAAATATCGAAACACAAGCAGGACAGCCCTCTGATGATCTCTTTTAAAGATGGAGTGCGCCGAATCTGGGACTGTTCAGACACAAAAAAACAGCCTCATTCGGATGAAAATTCTTGGGCGTGGATCGCTGGCTCTTTAAATAGTAATAAATCCGGCAAAGATTTAAAACTCCCTTTTTAGCAGTAACTTAAAAATAGTATCATGGAACATAGCCGGAAAAACTCCAGAAAAATTATCTTTTGTATTGGAAAATTTACTGTCTATTGTGTTACTGCAAGAAACTTGGTCCTTGGTGCCTTTCTCTCAAAAAGATGACTTCGTGTTTGTCACTGCAGCAGAGGTTTCAAGAAGAGGACGCTCAAAAGGGGGCCTAGCGATCCTACTAAAATAAGCAATTGACTGGGACGAAGAAGAAATAGAGCTTTCTTTCCCAAATGTGCAATGCATCAACATCATGTGCCGGAAAGAAAGAACGGAGTCTGCTCTAGAACTACTACTCTTTAATATATACATTCCTCCTAGTTCTTCAAATGACCATCTCTTGGAAAAAGCCTTTTCGAAAATCGAACAAACTTTAGAATCCAGGGTGTATCCTCCGATGATAATAGCAGGGGACTTCAACGGGAAAATCTCCAATGCCGTATTTAACGACAAGGGGAAGACATCTCAAGAAACAGCATGTTCAATTCCAACCCCCGTATTCCCAGATAAGATAAGAGCAGATAAACGAGGGAAACTGCTTCTGTCTCTCATTGCGGTTACCAATGGCGTCATCTTAAACGGGAGGGCAGATGGAGATATTCCGGCCGCGTTCACTCACTTGGGCTCCTTTAACTCTTCTAGTTTAGATTATCTAATCTGCAGTTTAGACTTGTTCCCGAAAGTTCAATAACTATCCATCCAGTATACACATGAAAGCGATCATGCATAGTTGATCATAGGAATCGATATTTTTACACAGACCAATTCCCCATGGTCTTTAGGTATTTTAGACGGCCGGGCAGACATAAACCAAAAAACATGTAGGATTCACTGGAACTCCAAAGCAATTAATAAAATGAACTCTGCAATTTCTCTCTCTCCGCCATGTCCAGATATGAAGATATAATACATTCAGTAGTGGCTTCCCTTCAGGCAAATACACCAAGACGAGAAAATGGAAAAATCCATCAAAAAAGAAAACAAATAGATCATCCGGTTTGACATTTAAACACCCTGACCAGAATGCAATTTCAATCTTTCTGTGCTGCAAGACGAGGAGAAATAAGAAAGCAGAAAAACTCCGCCAACGAAAAAAAGAGAAAGAAAAGCAAGAACAAAAAGACAGAACCTGGGTTGATATCCAAATCGCAGTAAAACACAGAAACAATAAGGCATTCTGGAACATAATTGCCGCACAAATGGGGATAAGAAAATCAATCCGAGCAACACCAGTCTCATCATCAGAGTGGGAAAAGCACATCCTCAGACTATATAAATCTAATTCTCATATCCAAGTTTCTCCCGGCCAGCCTTCTGTCCAAAAGGGCCAAATTGATCAGGTCTTGTCAAACATTTCGGCCACACAGATCTCCACTTTCATAAAAGCTGCTAGATCATCTGCAGCGATGGGCCCGGACAATATTCCAATCAAAGTCCTACAAACAAACATCGATGACTGGAGTAAATTTCTAGCCCCACTTTTCCAATATTATTTCAAGACTGGGAAAATACCAAAATCTTGGCGGGGGAGCATAGTGGTCCCTCTCCTAAAAAAAGGCTCAAGATTGAATCCATCGAACTACAGACAAATAGCCCTCCTAGATGCCACTGGAAAGATCTTCGCAGCATGCGTTTTGGATCATCTAAAAGACTGGGCATTCTCGAATACCGTGATCCCCATGACACAGGCTGGCTTCCGCCCAAAACACTCAACTGCGGACAATATCGCAATTCTCCAGACTGTCCTTGATAAATATGTTACGTTAAATTCACAAATAGTTTATTGTGCTTTTATCGATTTTTTGACCTTTTTTGATAGCGTGGACAGACCAACATTATGGAAAAAGCTAGAGAGTCTACGATTCCGATTGATCTTCTCACAGTAATTATCTCCCTGCACACGGCAACATGGTGTAGAGTTCAAATGGGGGGAGAAAAGGGTTTAACCAATACAATCCCCTCGATGAATGGATTGAAACAGGGATGCCTTCTAGCACCCATGTTATTCTCCATTTACATAAGTGATCTACAGGGATGTTTTTCCCAAATTAATAACTCCCCACCAAAATTAGCACAGCACGATATACACTGCTTAATGTACACTGATGATATTGTTATATTTGATCGTACCCCAATTGGCTTGCAAAGAAATCTAAATGAACTAAACCAATATGCAAAAGAACATTTTTTGGTACCCAACATATCTAAAACAAAATCCCTGCCTTTTACATGGTCATTGGGAGGCAACCCAATTGAGATAGTGAAAGAATATGTTTACTTGGGCCGTATCTTTACGTATAATCTACAAGACGCCCCCATCTCCAACATCTTGGGCGAAAGGCAGACTCCCATGTCGCGGCACTACAGAGATTTTATTGCTCAACTGGCAATAGACATTTTAAATCCCTGCTGGAGGTTTACAGCATGAAAATCCCATCCATCCTCTCTTATGCCTTGGAATATACACAAATTAAAGCATGGCAATCGATAAAAGTAAAGGAAGAGATCATTCTTCGGAATCTGTTAAAAGTATCCCAATCAGTCCCCGTACAAGCTTTACGCCTCAAAGTCTCTCTAAAGAGCACTTTTGCCCGAGTTGTCTCCAATATTATCAGGTGGGACTATAATCTCTTTCATGCAGTTCCAGGCACACTAAGGCATATATTAAAACTGGAGACTTTAAGAGATGAATCGGCTCGGTACACCTTCAATAGGAACCTCATAAAAGCCCTTGAGGTGTCGCAATGCACTATAGTATTTTTGCAGGCCTGGTCCCCAGCGCATCGGATGCTCTTTTTAAAACATATGACGCCTGATGACGTCACATATTACATCACACATGACATGGTCACTGACATCACTGATGACATCTCAAATGACATCACTGATGACATCATCCACACGATCATCTGATGCACCTCCTCACACCCTAATAAAAGCTTTGATCCACCCACTCTAAAATACAGACTACCAATATCGAAACCATAGACAGACCAATAGCAGTTAGTACATACCCGCTCAGTGATTCATACGTCTACGCACACATCCACTCACTAACCCAAACAGTCACTCATGCACGCAGTCATTCATCAATACAGCCACTGATATATCCACTCATACACCCTTATAGACACTCAGACACTGCCACTCACCCAAAGAGTTACTCAAACACCTAGTCAGTCACCCAAAAAATTAATTACACTGCCATTTACTCACCTATACAGTTATAGACACGCAACACCTCACTTATTCATACAGATAGTACCATATACGTACTCTCTTCAACAATTACTGACATAAGCACACACTTATCCATGCAGCCACTGTCACAATCACTCACTGTCACATATACTCACTTATATACTCCAACACTCACATATACTGCCTTTCACATAGGTAGTTACTTACACATATACCACTAAGACATCTGTTCATTCACCAACACAGCTATACGTACACTCACTCATCCATACAGCCCCTAACACATGCACTCATAAACCCATACACCCAGTGAATCACCCACTCCACATCCATGCAGGGAGTCACACACCCCCCACCCACACAGACATTCGGGCACCCATACAGGTACTCAGACAACCAATCATTAACCCATATAGACATTGATGTAGCTACTCACCAACCCATGCACTTACACACCAACTGACAAACTGATACAGACATTCACACAGATTAATCATTCACCCATGCATTCACTAAGACACGTTTAATCACTCACTTATACAGTCAGTCATGCACCTACTAAATCATCCATTCAGACACTCATACACCCACTCATTCTTCAATACACCTTGGCATATATATATATATATATATATATATATATATATATATATATATAACATTCTTGAACTTTTTAGAAACACTCAGTCACTGGATGATGTCATCAGTGATGTCATCAGTGATGTCATTTGAGATGTCATCAGTGATGTCACTGACCATGTCATGAGTGATGTAATATGTGATGTCATCAGCAATGCATTGCGGGGCGCGAGTTATAGTTAGCTCTACAAACTATAACGGCCAAATTTCTCTGGTTTTACACGAGTGAAATATCCAACTAACTATAAAGTCCCTGAAACCTGTGGTTTTTTCAGTGAATTTCTAAGGTTTTTAAGTGCTATTCCCTAACTATAACGTCCCTAAAACCTGTGTTTTTTTCCGTGATTTTCAAAGGTCTTTTAAATGCTAATTCCTAACTATAACGTCCCTGAAACCTCTGGATTTTTCAGTGAATATATATATATATATTCAAGCAGTCTATAGAACAAGAAAGCTAACGAATGCTCAAGTTACATTTAAAAACTTTCATTTAAAAGCCAATACCACTCAACATTTCTGCAGGACAAAAAATGAGACTTTAATGTGTAAAAGGCTGCTTTTATTTGAAAGGAAACAGTAATGGAATGCGAAGCATTGTTAGCCAATAGGCTGCATTGAAAACAAAATAGATCAAAACTGGAACCTTGCCTTTAAGACCCTAGAGGGCCTCTTGCATCCCATCATGCCCCACAGGTGACAGTTAGGTCAGGTCTATTTTACGGGGATATGAACAGTTAGAGTATGCACAACATAAAACAGCTGCTGTATGAAAAATTTGTCCGGGGAGGAGGGAGGGTTGCTCATGACTTTGATGAGTATTCCCCTAGAAGAGAACTAGAATTACAGGTACACAATTTATCCTTCTCTTCCAGGGGATACTCGTCAATAGTCATAAGCACTGATTTAGAATATCTAGCCCTTCCCATATCCCTGCGGATGAATATAACTATTCACTAGCAGCTGAAGGTAAATTATGTAAATAGATTTCTTAAAGAAGCCTACCCTACTAGAGCATCTGCCTGAGTGTCTGAGTCAAGACAATAATGCTTGGCAAATGTATGTACAGATCTCCATGTTGCAGCTTTGCAAATCTCTGCGATGGGTACATTTCTGAGTAGAGCAGCAGTAGCCACCTTACCCCTCATAGAGTGAGCTTTGGGTCTTGAAGGTAGGCACTTATTGGCTAACTGCTAGGAAAGCACAATACAACATACTATCCACCTAGAAATGGTTTGTTTGGAAAAAGCCATACCAGTTCTCATTGGACCATAGTTGATAAACAGATGGTCTGATTGTTGGATTTCCTTTGTTTTGTCTAAGTAGAACTTAAGTATTCTCTTAAGATCAAAAGAATGTAGAACCCTCTCCGCTGGAGTGGAACGGTTAGGGAAAAAAGTTGGAAGAGAAATGGTCTGATTGATATAGAAATCAGAGTTCACTTTTGGCAGGAATATTGGATGTGTTCTCATGACAACCCTGTTCACATGAAAAACAAGATAAGGTTCTTTAGTGCATAGAGCCTGGATTTCACTGACTCTACATGCTGAAGTATTAGCAACTAGAAAAGCAGTCTTCCAAGTAAGGTGATGTAAGGAAGCTTTGTGCATAGGCTCGAATGGGGGACCCATCAACTTTCCGAGAACCACATTAAGCTCCCATGAAGGAGAAGGTGACCTTAGAGGAGGGTAGACCTTCTTCAAACCCTCTAGGAAGACTCTGACTGCAGGCATTTGAAAAAATAAACCTGCGTGGGAGGCTTTCTGTAGGCTGTAATGGTTGTAAGATGCACCTTTATGGATGAAATCTGCAGACCAGACCTAGCTAGATGTAACAGATACAGCAAGATTACACTCTATTGGACTAGGATTCGATGATGACCATTCTGGACACAACACAAATAGAATCGCTTCCATTTGAAAGCATATGATTTTGTGGTGGAAGGCCTTTTGGCCTCTCTCAAAATGCCCATACAGTCTTGCAAAAGACCTAAGTGTCCATTCTGGAGGAATTCAGGAGCCATGCTGCCAAGCTGAGCTAGGGCAGGTTGGGATGGAAGAACTGCTACTGAGATTGTAAAGGAGATCCTGTTTGCATGGCAACCTCCTGTGTGGTCTTTCTGGTAGATGTAGCAGGTCTGGAGACCAACACGAAAAGGCCATTCTGGTGCTATGAGGATCATTCTGGTTTTGGACCTGTAAAACTTGTTGATCACAGCTGGAATCAACTGGACTGGAGGAAACACATAGAGAAATCTCCCTGACCAGTTTATCAAAAGGGCATTCCCCTTCAACCCTTGTAGGAAGACCTGGATGCGAAGTTGCAGCATTTTTTGTTACTTTCATTTGTAAACAGGTTGATGTGTGGCTTCCTCATTCCCAAAAGATGTCTTGTGCAACATCTTCATTTAGTATCCAGTTGTGAGTTCCGGTGAAGTTGTGGCTGAGAGAGTCTGCTTGGACGTTTTGTGCTCCTGGCAGGTGAATAGCTGAAATTGTCAGGTCCCTTTGCAAGTAGCAACTTCCATATGGTTTGTGCCGCCAGAAACAGGGGGCGCAACCTGGTTCCTCCTTGCTTGTTCAAGTAGTGCATTGTAGTCCTTTTGTCTGTTTGTATTAGGAGGGAGCTTGTCTTTATGGAGGGATAAAAAAGACTTGAGAGCGAGATGGACTGCCCTCAGCTCCAGCATGTTATATACCACTGCTCCTTGTCCGATCACAGACCTTGGATTTGCAGAGATCTCATGTGGGCTCCCCAACCCTGGAGGGAAGCATACGTGATCAGAGTCTGTGTGGGAATTTCCTGTTGAAAAGGAACTCCTATGAGAAGGTGATTACTCTACGTCCACCATTTGAGTGACTGTTTGGCATCTTGTGAGAGAACCACTGTGTCCTACCAGCGGTTTGAAAACTGCGACCACTGGTCTTCCAGCATTTGCTGTAGGAGCTTGATGTGTAGTCTGTCATTAGGCACAATGTAAATGCAAGACACCATCGGACCCAGGAGAGATGCTACTTCTCTGGCCGATGCATGAAGAGTGCGAAGGAGAGTGTGACACTTCATGTTGATCGAGGATAACCTCTCCTCCAAAGGATACACTCTTGCACATTTTGTACCCAGGATTGCTCCCAAGTAGTGTATGTTTTGAGTTGGGACCTGCGTCGACTCCTTGAAATTGACTTGTAATGCCCGATGTTGTAGAGTTTCGAGGCAGGTCTGAAAATGTTCCTGAGTTAAGGCCGGAGAGAAGATTGTGATCAGCCAGTCGTCTCGGTATGGGTAGACAAAGATTTTCCTCCTTCGCAGGTTTGCTGCGACCACCACCATGGACTTGGAGTAAATGCGAGGTGCTGACTAGGGGGCACATGTATCATTGAAAATACCGGTCGCAAAGGGGCAGATTCACAGAATCTGCCCCTTTGCGACCGTTTTTTTTGCATTTGGGATGCATCAACCCAAATGCAATTTCGCAATTTAGGGAATCGCAAATTTTGCAATTACCTAAATTGCAAATGCATTTAGGGAATCGCAAATTGCGATTCCCTAAATGCAATGCATGATGCACTTGAGATTTCACAATTTGGAATCACAAATTACTATCAATTTCAAGTTGATGGTAATTTGCGAAAACTTTGAATAATGCACAAAAGTGCATTTTACAAAGTGCCATGTTGAGCACACACATGCCCTTGGGGCATGTGTGTGCGCAACATATGATCACATGCAAATTTCAGGGGTGCATCAGGGTGGCCTTTTGGCCCCCTTGCACCCTTGAAATTGCATGCGCAATTTGCGAGTACCTATTTGATACTAGCAAATTGCGCATGCAATTCCCATTCATTCCTATAGGCCTCTAGGCCCATAGGAATGAATGGGAAGCTATTCCTTCATTGCGACTCGCAATTTGCAATTAGCAATTAAGGAATATGTAGGAATCGCTAATATTTTAGCGAAACCTACATGCATAGGCAATTGCAATTCCTTAGTAATCGCAATTATGGAATCGCAATTGCCTACATTGATGCATGTGCCCCTAGAGCCCAAATAGCAGAACCTTGTACTGATAGTGGTGGGATGCTACTGTAAAGCTCAGGAACTTCCGTTGTTTTCTGGTGATCGGGATGTGGAAGTAGGCATACTGAAGATCGATGGCGCACATCCATTCCCCTGGATGAAGCTGGGGGAGATCTGGTGAAGTGCAAGCATCCCGAACCTCTCCCTGCAGATCAAGTGGTTTAAAGGCCTCAAGTCTAGAATGGGTCTGTACTCTAGATTCAGACCTTTTTTCTAAACCAGAAAATAATGTGATTATAACCTTTTTGAGAGACTGCGAGCTTCTCAATGGTTTCTTTCTGAAGCAGAGTGTTGACTTAATTTTGTAGCAAGGCTTGTTGATAGGAAGATGTTCTCCTTGGTGGAACAGCTGGAGGAGGGGGCTTTAACCTGATGGAGTAATCATTTTGAACAATATTCATGACCCACTTGTCGCTTGTAATTTTAAACCACTTGTCCCGGTGTGTGACAGTACTTTCCTCCACCGGAGTGGAAAATGATGAAGGGGGAAGCGTTCACTCATTGCTTAACTGGTGTTTTGGCGGAGGAGGCTGATGGATGAGGAGCCCCTCTCCCTCGAGCAGGTCAGCGCGGAAGGTAATGCGACCTGGTGTGGTGTTGCTGCTGAGTTGCCTAATGAGAGGTTTGAACCCTCTGCTGGAAAGAGCGATGATCATAGGGGTAGAGTTGCAGCGCAATTCTTTGCACTTTTCAAGACCTACTGCCTTCAGGCTATCTAGGTCAGAATTCATTTTCACAATTTCATCATCTGCATGTGTCCTGAATAATGAATTGCAAGTGGATGGCAGATTGAGTATCCGGTTCAGTATCAGTATCAGGTTTAAGGCCTGTAAGGCATATTCAGGAAGATCGTCCGGCACAGATCCCATGAGAGTAACTGCGAGATCAGATTCGTCAGCAGCTGCACTGATGACTTGGGTGGCCACCAGAGTAAAGAAAAAAGGTACCCCATAAAAAGCATTCTAGGTCTGAGAAAAGGGGGAAATCAAAGCACCATAGCACAAAAATTCCCATATGACCTGTATTACTTCAGTAATGGCTCCAAGTGTCCAGTGTCTCGACCACAGGCTACTACAGATACAACAGCATAAAATGTAATTTATATATTTTATTTAATTTTTCTTGGTCATTCTTATCTTAATTGTACTCCTACCACATTTCTCAACATCATTTGTAGTTATATTTGCCATACAAATATGAATTTCTCAATAAGAGAGTTTTTCACAATATAGTTACAGGTCCAAAACACATAATATCATACATTATTATAAACACTTTTTACATTGTTCATTTGATTTACAACAATATGTTTTTGTACACTCCCCCATATCTCAATTCACTCACCCTTTCAATAACCAAACAAACACATTTTCACTTCAACAACTCATTCATACCCCAGCCTTGTACCACGTACACCTTGAATTACATTCGGGAAAGATCCCCAATATCTTTTGTTGCTGTGTTGTGGGCTGGGGTTTCCAAAACATACAGTCAACGCACGTTTTGGTGGAAACATATCTTATCAATCCACCTTCATCAGGACCACATGATCTACACCATACCCTAAGGTGAAACAATATGAGGAAATCAAACTTTCTAATCTACTTATATCTAATGCTGGGTAAGTCTCCTCCTCCTCATCTCCTATGGTCAAGACTCCTAGGGCAGGTAATTTTGT
This sequence comes from Calotriton arnoldi, assembly GCA_963921515.1. Classification (NCBI taxonomy): domain Eukaryota; kingdom Metazoa; phylum Chordata; class Amphibia; order Caudata; family Salamandridae; genus Calotriton; species Calotriton arnoldi. Next base: position 575,177 of record CAWUFW010001614.1, on the reverse strand, counting down.
ACACCTACGGTTGTACAGATCCTGGATAGAATTCTGTAGTAAGTCACTTGCAATGTGCAGAGTTACATGTTATCTGCCATCTGTGCAATTAAATAGTTCCAATTTTTTTTTAAATAAGGGTATGTCCCTTCTTTGATTCAAATTGTTGTGGGAAGATATCGCACGACAGCCAGGTCATGTGGGAATCTTTGTGTTATGGTTGGCCACCAGACCGCCCTCTTGCAGGATCTCCTGAAAATGTTGCCTGTCCTCTTTTGCCAATTTTTTGGTAAATCTGGGCAGTGAGTCCTAGAGCGATCTGTCGTACCTCCTTAAGATTGCGGAGGCACTGGCAACTTTCATAAAAGATGCGGAGGTGCTGCACGTCTTTTTGCCCAGACAGTCCATTTGTATACTGTCTTTTTCAGGGGGTACTGTAGATGATGACATCCCCGGGTGCATATTTCTAGCGGCAGCTATTATAACCAAATCTGGTGGTGGGTCTAATCTGAGGAAGATAGGGTCTTGGTCAGGTGCCTTACACTTCTTCAGGAAACATGAAGGTGCATAACCCACAGATACTGGGTGAGAAAAGTCTGTAGTGCTGGTTCTAACAGACCAGAGGCAGCAGTGGTCTGGATGCCTCTCTATGATGGAAAGTATCAAATATTACTGAAGCAGATGAGATAGGCCCAGATATATCGATATTTAGTTTTGTTGCACCTCTGATTAGGACATCATTAAAGGTGATGAGATCACCCACAGGTGAGGTCCTTGCCAGAGGTAAATCTGACAACATTGGTGAGTAATCTCTCACCGAGGGGCATGAAGTGGTTGTGGACCATGAGGTAGACCTGTGCCTGCCTCTGTGAGATCTACATCAGTGTGACCAAGATCTGCATGTTGTACTTCTGTTAGGTGTCCAAGACCTTGATCTCCATATCCGTGAGGTCCTGGACGGCTATCTTCACTGTGGGGATTAAGATCTTTGTGGAGATCGTGGTTGTACCTGAGGAAGTGATGATGGAGTCTCAGGTGAAAAAATACAAGGAGGAGTACTCTTTGGAGGGGGTGTACTTTACGATATCGTGGATGGGGAGTACATATGGGAATAGTCCGAGCCCTGACTTTGCTGTGGCACATGCCAATTTTTTCACACTCTGCAGCCAAGGTGGAGAGTGATTGATGGTTTTAGATTTCTCTGGCACAGGAGGTTTTTGTTCATCCCCTGACAAGAGTCGGTCTTCTGAGGAAGGAGGCAGGCTTCTCAATACCGATCTTCTGGCCCTCAATGTCGGTTGTGGCAGAATGTCTTCTTGACACCAATGAGTGTCTTGACATCGACGGGCAGCATACCTCCTTCAACTTCATGCCAGCGGTCTCTGGTACCGGCGTTGACGTTGATGCGCTGTCGAATGCCTTGACGTAGCGTCTACCAACTTTAAAGTGTGCTTCAACATCTTCCTTCTTGATGGCAAGGAGCTTGACGGTGTGTGTGCCCTCTTTGATTTAGACAACAATGAATACTGCCTTGACGCCGACTTCCTCTGTGTCGGCGGGGCTTTCTGCAACTGCCTCGACAGTGATCCCTCCGATGTTGGACGCTTCGACGCTGATGCATTGCCGCAAGGCCGCTTCGACGTTGACTGTCATGCCGATGGTGAGCACACAGGTATTTATCCTGCCATTTATCTCCTACCTGCTGACGGTAATAATGAACGGTGTTTCTCAGGTGATCATATTCTGTGAGCAGACTTTTCCTGAGAGACCACTTGAAGGTCCTACCTTTCCTTTCTGTTGAAGAGCATGCAGTCTAATTTTCTCTCAGTCCTTCAATGTCCCCTTGGAATGTTTCTGGCAGTAATAGCATGTCTCTGGATGATGTGAAGAAGGTAAACACACAATACACACAGAGTGTGGATCAGATTTTGCCATCTTCTTACCACACGAATGGCACTTGATGAAAAGAGATGGCATTTTGTGACTGAGAAAATATTATTTTCAGAAAAACAGTTAAAAGCACAAGAGGTACTTACAACTGTCAAATGAAGGCAAAATCTTCTGAATTAGAAGGGAAAATGTTGACAGAAATGTCAAAACTGAAGAACTCAGTGCTCCAGGATCCTTACTGATGGAGTCAGAAAAAAAAACTGACCTAACTGTCACCCGAGGAGCATGATGGGATGCAGAAGGTCCTCTAGGGTCTTAAAGGCATGGTGTCAGTTTTTATCTATTGTGTTTTCAATGCAGGCTATTGGCTAACAATGCTTTGCATTCCATTGCTGGTTCCTTTCAAATATAAAACATGTTTTACACATTAAAGTCTCATTTTCTGTCCTGCAGAAATGTTGTGTGGTAATGGGCTTTTAAATGAACGTTTTTCAATGTAACTTGAGCATTTGTTAGCTGTTAGCTTCCGTGTTCTTTAGGCTGCTTGTATATATATATATATATATATATATATGTGTGTGTGTGAGGGTGTTGTTTTTGGGGTACTACATACTTTGATAAATCTAAACATAAATATAGATATATTATATTTATTATGTGCTCCAGGGTCCCCTGGAAGATAATCATCAGGACTCAATAATAGACACACATAGATATTTGATTAATTTGGTTATTGTATTAGAGATCTAAAATGTATTGCCACAAGTAATTTCTTCAGCAGGTCAGTTAAGAATAGCACAGTTTTTATAATAGTGGCAAGCATTTAAGCAGGCTTTCTTGAATTAGAAACCGCTCTAGAATTACAGAGTCCTAGTACCAAGGCAGAAGGATAGTTAGTTTTCTAACAGCTCAGGTCCTAAGAGGATGGAAAAGGGGCTCAGATTTAAAGTCCATTAAGGGCGAGTACATTAGCATAGATCAAAGGACTATAATGAATGCAATTTAGAAATGGTTTGGCAAGAAAGGTTCAGTCCATCAGCTACCGACTGTAGCATCAACCAGAGAGTCCAAAGTTAGAGAAGAAAACCATCAAAAATGGGTCCACTAAGCATCTTCTCTAATGGAGAAAAAGGAATGTATGATGTCCGCACTGACCTTCCTCTGGGGTTTCTTCTTTTATAAGAGTTTTAAGTTCTTCCCAATGAGGTTGCATCACACCACCATCAAAAGACTATCACTTGTCCGTGTCCTCATAGTGCCACCTAAGTCATTTGAAACATCGAGATAGTTTCCCATGCTAGTCATGAGAAATGAAAGATTAAGGCCTCTATTTATGAAGGGCCTGCTCTTCCGTTGCGTCACTTTTTTGTGATGCTGCGGTGGCATAGCCAATGCGCCACACTGCGCCCTATTTACAAAGTGACACATCTAGGCAGATGCGTCACTTTGTAAAGGTCTGCACTGCATTATACCTGCATCAGGTATAATGTATGCAGGGTGAGCGTTCCCACTTAAAAAAGCCTCGTAGAAGTGGCGCAGTGAAATTCATGAGATTTCACTATGATGCCTCTACGACTTGACTGCGTCAAAATCCTTATGCCTGCTTCATGCAGGCATAAGGATTGATGCAGGTCTTTTCACTTGGGACTCACCCATGGGTTATGACACATTGCTGGAGTTGCGTTAGTTTTCCGACACACTCCGGCAATGCGTAATTTTTGCATCACCATATACGTCAGAATTCCTGACGTATCTTTAAACCCTTGCACCATGTAGTGCCGTATTGTAAATATGGCTCATCCATGGTGTCGTAAGGATGGCGCTATGTAAAGTGACGCATCTCTGTTTTTGCCCAGCAATGTGTCACTTTTCACAAATGAGTCCATGAGAGTCCTCATAGGCCTAGTATCAAGTAAAAAGATACAAAGTAGTCTGTTGATCGCAATAGCTGAAATTCTATTCCCATAGGAACATTTCATGGTGCATGTTGAAAAAACATTCATGAATGTCAGGGTGTAGACATGTACGGGACAAATAAGCAATATTTCACTTAAGATAAATGATCCATTGTATTAAATCAGGGGAAAGGTCAGCTCTAGAGAAAAGCATTTCAAAAGACATTTTGAGTTAGCATCACACATTTAAATGAAAAGAGCTCTGACTTTACGTCAATATAATGAAATTAAATCAATTCAAATGAAGAATATATGGAACTTTCAAAAATTACTATTACATTGAAATGTTTAACATTAGAAATACCCTATTACCACAAAATTTCACAATGTTCATACAAATGCACATTTTTCTAATTTCATACTAGGAAATTTGTTTTTAATATTTCATAAATTGAGGAGACTCTAGTATCATATTGTTAAATATCAAACTAGTACTTCATTGCTACACATTTTTGCACCAACTTTTCTAACTGGTGCAAACTCAACAAAAAGCATAGAAAGCACGTGGCCACTTCACTTTACATCATAATTTCATCAGTACAGGTCAATTAGCAATATTTGCATAGGAAATCCATTAGGGCAACTTCATTGATATGTATTAGTATTTCTCTATTTTTGAATTATCTTATCTTACATTTTAAAGCACGCTTTTAAATTGCTTCTACTACACTTGTCTCAGTTTCATGTATCACTGTGTCTAAAATGTGCAACGTGTACTTTCAACTTTTCGTGTCTGCTGTGTATTAACTTGTCATGTATCATGATTTTTAAAATAGGGCTGCATCACTTCCCTAGTATTTATTTGACATGTCTTCCATTCACAGAGCTAGATCCTTGTTTTCAAATATGTTTATTGAACCATTTCAAGAAAATTGGGCTAGATCTTTTAAAGCAGAACTTGATCAATAAAACCAAAGTTGTCAATTCTGTACAACTCCAGCGACCAGGTGGGGAGATGCAAATGGATCACTGTACAAACTTGTGTAATTTCACTGAATCAGGTTCTGACAAATGTTGTACCCTAATAATTGCTCTGCACATTCTTTGGTGCAGTCTGATAAATGTGTACAAAGAAATTACACAATTCAATGATATAGCGCCACAGTGCGATAACGTTTTTCTCTCTTTTTGTTTCGTAGGAGCTGGAATTTTCCAACCTGTTTGCTGTGCTGCACTGTATTCACTCCTTCTTTGCGGCTAAAGTCGCTTGCTTGGACCCTCTTTATGTTGGCGGTCAAGCGACTCCACCGGTTGCTGTAGCAACTGCGTCCACTACCACTGCTGGGAAAATAAAGTACGCCACCTGACACCTCTCCCAGTGCAGGTGTATTTACAAACTGGACATGAGGCTTGTGTATATGTGTACATACTCATTTGACTAGAACCTTTGGGTATCATCAACATAGAAACCAATGGAAAAGACATGTCCAGCAGGTGTGCTGGCATAAGGACTACTGAAGAAGATCATAAACCCATATTTTTTCCTGAAAGTCTTCAATTAAGTATTCAATTTGAATCTTCAGCGCCGGGTGGGCAAGTTTTAGAAATAACTTTTTGTACTTTTGATTTGCTGCAGCCAACACTGGAGGCAAAGTCATGAGGATACACATTGAACTAAGTGCTTAAGTGCTGAATTCAAGAACATGATCAACAATTTCCCATCTTGTTGCTTTCTGAATTGTTTATGCAACACGGCGGGCTTTGAAATTGTGCCCTCTCAGTGTATCCAGCGCTCTGTAAGAAAGCAGCAAGTGCATCAGATGTAATTTCAGTGGGGAAGATGCAAGCATGGAGACTCATTTGTGTAAGTGTCCCCACAATGAAAGCACTTTAAAACACTGTTCTGAACTATGAGTCTGCGTTCCTGTTCAACTTCTTGTACACCATTATTGCCAATTATTTTTTTCCACCAGAGATGTTCCATTTCAGTTCAATTTTACAAAGAGCGAATTTTGTCCATAGTAGTAATGCACAAGAAAGAATGAGTGTGGATCACCTGGGGAGCAAGATGATACTTCATTTTTAAGGAGACTGAACCATGAAAGGAGTTCTACTTTTCTGATTGCGTGGAAATGGAGAGGTGAATGGGGAAATTCTGTGTTAATTATGCTTTCTGGGTCTGTAATACTGTCCCTCAAGTACCTGTGAGACTTTGCTATCATATAAAAAGTGAATTTTAACTGAATTTTTAAAGCAGCACTGTTAGTCCATTGTATGCAAAAAAATAATCTAGGCTCTCAACCAAAGCATGTATTGTTTTTCTAGAACTCAATTACCTGCTCAGTGTTCCTAAAAGCTGTCATAATTAGGGGCTCTTTGGATAACATGTGCCAATGCTGGTGGAGGACTAATTTCTACAAAAATGCTTGATATTTTCTCTCAGTCGGAATACATTATTGATGCCTAATCTGCAGAAAGATTTTATGTTAAATAATTTTGTTACATATTTTATCTATGTAAACTTGAATCCTTTATAGCTGTCAAAATGCCCATATTTATCAAACACAAATGGGATTAGAAAAACAAATTAAATGAGACCTAGCTCAAAATCAATCCAGTGAGTAAACAAGTGTTTTCGCAAATAAAAACAAAAATGGAAATGCCTTGTAGCATAATGTTTCCGACAGAGATGATAATTAAAAGTGGGCACTTACATAATCCACACATGACATGACATAAGCCAGTGGCCTTCCAATAGAGATGGTGAAATGACGAATGTAGGGCCAGATTAAAGGCACTGCATCAGTGACCAGGCTAAGTGATATTTTCCATGTCTGTTGAGTGCAAGAATGGCACTTGCATAATTAAAATAAAAAATTCACATTTTCACTGGCCGGTCATTGCAAAGTCTAGTGCAAAATTGCTCAGTAATAGGTGTAATACATGACATCTGGCCCGTGGACCCCCCTAGTGTTTGTCCTCTTAGCTTTGGAAAGTGGAGCAATACACTGTAATTCCACTTGATTGACATTATGATGCCAGACAGATCGTTTTCTCCCCCATTTGCCTCATTTGTGCTAAATGTGCATAATGGAGAGTGGAAAGCCTTGAAACTTTGTATAACATGCAATTAATATTTAGGTCTATAACTTGCATCATATGCTATTAATATCTTGGCCCATAACTCACATAGCATGCAAATAAAAACTAAGCACATAACTTGCATAGCATTCAAATTTCACCTACCTGGTTGCTGGCTGCCGCCTCTCCTCCATCCTCTTCTGTTGACGCACGGACGCACACAGGCTCACAGACTCCCCTAAGTTAATCACGATGCTGCTGTCACCAGCATGAGAGCAGCATCGTTATTGGTCTGAGTGGCCTGATTTGGCGATCTGACAGGGAGTGGGAGCCTGTGCATGTTCCCCACCCGGCTGTGTAATACAGCCGGGTAGACAAAGGCTAAGTGCGCATGTCTGTTTGGCTGGCCCAAGATGGCTAGTCAAATTGTCATGCGCACTTAAGTGCACCAACCACTTCTACCCCTGCTAGTTGTGACAACAGCCCAGCCCCGCCGGTAAGGTAACCAAAAGTACCTCAGTATGGAAAAATAAAATGATGATAACATTTTGTTATTATCATTTTATTTTTCCTTTTTGCACTGCTCAAAGAGCAGTGGGCGGCGCTTCTCTGCCTTAGCAGAGGAGCCGCTGCTGTCTATCTGATACATGTCAATGTCCGTATTAAAGTAGCTTACTCCTCGGCCTAGAAACAATTCGCTGTAATTTGTTGCCACGTGATTTGTATTCACTAAACATTGTCGCCATTGCAGCTTTCAGGGCGACAGGGACATTGACCCAGAGCCTGAGGCATTATTGACAGTAGGCAGCCTATTAAAAGAACCCTCAGTGCACAAAAGGTGCCTTCATCTTCAGTTCTTCCTTCCCACGTTTTCCAAAAGGAAACGTAAAGGCATGCATGCCTGAAGATGAAAGAGTGCACATCAAATGAAAGCGCAAAAGCTGGGCCGTTTCGAAGAATCATTTGCACACCATGGCAGTGTGACACCAGAATGTTTTGCTTTAAAAAATATGCACTGGTGAGAGTTAACAATGGATACTGATAGAACTCTTAAACTGAAGGCCTCTTGTTTCCCAAAAATAATTGGAATTTACAGAACTGTTGTATTTTGGCACTGGCTCTATAACATGTTAAAATGACAACAACGACACTATGGGGCATATGTACAAGCCCCTATAGCCACCACAACTTCACTATTACCGACGTTGTGGTGGCGATAGGGGCTGCGCCTTATTTACAAGGCAGCGTTAAGCCACTTAACGTGGCTTAACGCTGCCTATAAATAAGGCCCCCTTTCACGCTATGTTAGTGTGAAAGGGGTGGGCAGTGGGTGTTGCGGTGGGCGTTCCACCACAACACCCATTCATTTTTACACTGCCCCCTATGTACAAGGGTGGTGTACATAGGAGGCAGCGCCAAAATTAAGATCAGGTAAATCCTGGTTTTAAGTTGGCGAAAAGAGGAGAAATGCTTTATTTCTCCTCGTTTTTGCTTTTTCCATGTGTGCTGTCTTGTGCAGCACACATGGAAAAAGCAAATTGCCATGGTTTGTTTATGTACAGGAAGGTGCCCCTTCCTGTACATAAACAATCTTTAAAAAATGTAATTTTGTCACTTTCATGTGTGCTGCATGAAGCAGCACACATGAAAGTGACGGAATGGCATTTTAGGATTGTTTATGTGCAGGAAGGGGCACCTTCCTACACATCAACAATCCTCCCCTGCACACAGACACCCTTGCACTATGGTGCAAGGGTGCCTGCGTTGGCGCTAAATTGCAACTTAGCGCTATCGCAGGGGGAAACGCAAGGCTGCACCACATTCTTGGAAATATGGTGCAGACTTGCATTTCAGAAGTGGCAGAGAGAGGCGTTGAGCCAGGAAAGCTAGCGCCTCTCTCCACCACTTCATTGTACATATGGCCCTATCTATTTGCTTTCTGGGTATGTATTGTATTACATACAAAAAATTGACATTACTTGCAGACAACACGTTAAAATATTAGACGTAGAGTGAAAATTGTATTGTACATCCTACTCGCAATTTGACATTTTACGGTCATATTCATTTACAATTATTACACATAGAAAGGACTCTTTGCGCTATTACTAAAGGGTGCTCCTGCGGTACTATTTCCATAGCCAAACATGTTTTTGTGACTTGGTCCCAGTACGAGGAACACTGCTGTTATTGTTGGCGTTTTCTGTTAGACCTTTATTTCGACTCATGACTGTGTTAATGCTGTGTAGTTTTTTTTTTAAAGATCTCATGCCGCCCAGAGACTAATTTAAGGTGTGTAGAGTGGTTTGGGTAGAAAGGGTGGCCGAGGTTCTTCAGGCCATGGGCACAGAATCCTACCATAGCCCTAGAAATATTGTTTCTGTTTCATGGACCATTCATGTATTATTAATTCCAACTTACAGATGAAGGTGATGGACCTTCGAGGATCTCTGGAATCTCAGCACGTCTTTTTTCACAGTGAAGGCAGAGAGGAAATTAATTTCTGAAGGATGAGTCTTGCACACATAGGGGCTGGCTGTATGCTGGGCAGAGCAGTATCCCTGATTCGGAAACAGCTCAGCTCGATCACAAGAGACCTGGTGTTTCTGCATCTGAATTTTCCATTTGTGAGAACACAAGGCTGATTTTATTAGCCATAAAATTTGGTCTGTAAAATTGTGTGTGGATCTGACTTCAAGAGCAGGCAGTCTTGACCCCTGGTACCTGCCTGAACCCTTTCTACAGTGTAGGCGAGCAGAGAATGCTAACCCATGCCAGCCCATTGCCCTTGTGAGCTCCCAATCATGCCTCCTGCTCCCGACCATGCCAAGGCCCCAGCCTTCCATTTAACACCTGCTAAGAGCATGATAAAAAGGGAGCAGATTTGTCCCATGAATGTAGACTCCACATGTGATTCTCCATTTTTGGGGCTACTACATGAAATAGCTAAATTGAGGTGTGGGGATATTGAATAGAACTGCTGTTTTATGTCACACAATATCCTCAATCCTAATCCCATCCCACTCTACTCCTGGCCATAGTGTTCAACCCCTAATATGTATAGCCCACTGGGTGGGATAATGTTTCTTTTTGGCAGCCAACATTAGGAAAATGTCTTGCAGAAGTGATATAATGAGGTTGTAAGATAGAGTGGAACAACAGAAAGGTACTCAACTTTGGAGGACACTGTAAATGAAGCATAGACTCTTTAACTCAATCCAATGTTTGCTTGGAATCTAGAAGTTGGAAATATTAGCAGAGCACCTCAGATAGTGGTAGTCGTGGTTGCCTAGTTTTGCACTGATTTGAGCTTGAACTTCAGACCTCTATGATTCTATTGCTGAAATAGATTATTTAGCTAGCAACAGTAAGAACAAGGTATTACCTTACAATAGTAAACATCCACCATCATACACAAGGTAGTGCCCATACTGCCATTTGCTACTAACAGCCTGGAAAGTGCAGAAAGCAGAAACAAATCCTCAGTAAATGTGAGCTTCTGAATTTTCTTTTGAGATTAAGACTATGTACCCAATTTATGAATTCAGTTATCAATGTGTTTTGCATACCCTGATCAAAGTTTTATATGTTATGGGTTTCATGCAAATTGGCAAACTATGATGGGCGCTGCATTTCTTTTGCTTCATGATTACCATATGTGATTCTTCTAAAGCACACCACAAATGATTACGAGTGAAGGCATCTGATTTGATTTTTTTTTTCCTTTACTTGTACTTATGTGTGGCTCTTTCCTTAGTGGTTAGCTTTTCTTCTGTAATGCCACTGCTTTTCCAAATATTTCTTTGAGCGCAATATATGTTTTGCACTGACTAAATTGGTTCTTTTAATATAAAATAGGTGTGTTGTGTTATTTCTGAATGAGAATCCTTTGACTCGTTCTATCAGATTTAGAGTAAAAAATACCTTTGCCATTCACTGTTGACAGACATGTTGTCTTTATTAAAGTATCACCATAACATGCTTAAAGAAACAGTAGATTGTAACTTAAATAGTTAAAGTTTGCTATGATAAGACATTAAAGTAAGTGATATTATTTGCCTTTCTTTTGAAACTCCAGGGCCCAGTTTTACTATGAACCTGCATTGCCCTTGCATCATGCAAGTCGAATCAAGGCAACGCAAGTCTCAAATTGATATTTATTAAGACACACAAAGAGCAATTTATGCTGCCTTGCGTGACTTTGTAAGGAAATGTAATGCAATGTTGTGGCTTGTGCTGAGTTGCAATACATTTTATAGTGGTAGGCATTCCATGGTGCTGCATAGGATTTCCCGTGCATCCACCCATGGAACTTGACCCAATCCCAGATTTACTCAAATCTGTAAACCTGGGATTGTGCCAAAATGGTGCACCTCCCAAGCATGGCGTAACTACGAATGATACTTGTATTTCTCCTCGCTACTTCAGTTCCCTATGTGTGATGCATTCCGCATCATAGACATGCATTCCTGCACAACAACAATTCTGCATTCACACAGGCACCCTTGCACAATGGCACAAGGGGGCCTGCATTGATGCTGGACAGCATAAGGTGCACCAACTCAAAGAGGGAGCAAAGGTGCACCATATCTTAGTAGATATGGCAAATTTCTGCTCTTTTGTTTCACACAATGCAGCAAGTTGACTTGCTGTGTTACATTGAGTGAAACATTAGTAAATTAGGAAGGTACACCTTTCTGCAAAAAAAACAACTCTGAGTGGCATTTTCGTCTTTCTTTTTGTGATGCAGTATTTAACACACATGGAAAATTTAACTATTCCACCTTATTACTCCTCACCTGGGAAGGCGTAGAATTTAAATGCATTCCCAGGTCCACCACTAATGGTAAATATTCGAATGCGCCAAAATCCATGGGTGGATAAGTGTGGGAACATCCACACTCCACCCTTGGAATGCCTCTCTGCCGCAGTGTAATGCAGGGCAGCGATTTGTGCTGCCTTGGGTTATTGTAGGTTTATTGAGCCGAGCAGGGGCACGCAAGGTGGCCTTGTGGAGCTTGATAAATGTCCCTTAAGATTTGCGTCGCCCTTGCGCCCCTTGCAAGGGCAATGCAAAATCCTGATAAATATGGGCCTTCAAGTGCTTTCCTCAGGATGTTGCACAGGTGCAGATACATGTGACTCACATGAGCAAACACAAACCAGGGACACCTACAGTCTGCAGGTGTCATTTAACTGCTCTGCACTTTAAAACATTTTGATAGATGTGTATTTCCCTCTAAACATCTAAAAAGATGGTTGGCTGCCTCCGATCCTCTACAACATTATAAATTAGATTTGTTTTATTACTGCCAAAAGACAACAGTAAAAATAGAAATTATATCTTATTGAAAACCTGTTTTGTCTACAGCATTATGAAAAAGACAACTAATGAAAGAAACAATAACGGCGTGAGCATCCAGGGTGTTTGTTCAGGGGTGCATTTGGGCAGAGATGGGTATTGTGTTGCTGTATGTTCCATTAGTCAAGATGAAAATATTTTATCATAAACAAATCTATTCAAGTTATGTGCAATATATGTCAACATATGTAGATGCGCAGAGTGTAAAATGTATTTGATTGTCATCTTTGAGTTGGGTCATGATGCACCTCCTCTTCCTCAACGATGGTAAGAAGTAGCATGTTACTCTCTGTTTTCTATGTTTTTTTCTGGTCTATTATGTGAGTTTTCCATGTCTTTTCATTCTCTCTACCAGTGCCCTGGGGATCACATACTTGTTGTAGTGCCTCCAATTTCCTGCAGAACTGTTTTTCATAGCACATAAGTCACAATTTTAAATCAATCTGCAATTTTCAAGATGGCAAAAAAAATTCCGCAGAGACCTTTACCAGCTAATCACATTTGTCTAAAAATTCTAATGTGATTGATAGGAGTGTCAAATCACTGAATCACAACTTTAAATGGCAGAGATATACAAAAGTGACAACCATTTCAAGCCCACTGCCACTTTTTCAAATGCTTTGTTCTCAAAAACTACTGAACGGGTTTTCCCCAAACAAACAAAAACACGCTTTCTGAGTAAAATTCTGCATTCATATCAAGTCTGGTGTAAATCAGTTCAGCAGTTTTTGCTGTTAGCTGAAGCAAATTTTCCTATTTCAGCAAAATGGAAGAACACATTTTTACCCCTTTCTCTCACCCTTTTTAGCTGTCCCTAAATGTGTTTTTCTAGGATTTAGACGACTATGCTCTTTGCCTGTCGAATTTCATGCAGATCAGGCAACAAATTATGCTAATCAAAAATGCCTTTTCAATAGAGCATTCATGTGACTCATTAAGGCATTCAATGTCCAGTGAAAGCAAATAACATTGTTTGCAACTAGTAAATGTAGTTGCACGCATTGTGGTGCAAACCTCAAATTCCACATTATTACTACTATTCAAAAATCTGTGAAATATTTCTGCTAACACTCACAAGCTTGTAAATTGTGATCTTCTAATGGGGTAGATTTAAATCCTTGTATGCTGATTCTTTTTACATACCTTAGTTTCTAACACGTGGAAAAGCTGCCTTGCTAAGTCTGGTTACCTTAGTTTATAACACATTGAAAAAGCTGCCTGGCACACATAACATATGAAAGACAGAGGGCCTTGTGACCCTCTTGAGGCTTCACTTCTCATGAATTAGTGCTCATCACACTCCATACTAATGGAAGACTGTGCCCCAGATTTGTTTTGATGTATAGGCCGACCATTCTCTGAAAGATAATGTTAATGTTGACACCTGGAAACTGAGACAAAGGAGAACTTTTACTGTCTTGTGAACATTTGAGAGTAAGACGGATTGAGTGTAGTATGCACTAAATTGGCAAAGTTTGAGAAAGATGATGTGTGAAATTACCACTATTGATCTCTGGCCTCCGATTATGATATAGGACGGCAAATATGTCAGCCAGTGTTTAGCTTTTAAAAATATTACTAGCATTGTTCCAGCTGTATTTAGGCTGTGGGTCAGTCACGTATTTAGGCTGTGGGTCAGTAACTCAATGAATAACCAATTCAAGCAATGTTTCCACCAGTAATTCTGCAACCTTCCTCCAGAAGGAAAAAGCTGCTTAAGACATTTTAAGATGTTAACAAGAGATATGCACTGTTACCGACTGAACTCATGGTTTTATCACTTTACCTACCTGTGACACCAGACATGTTTTCATAATGGTGTAGAGTGGAAAAAATATCTTACAACTCGATACCAGGGAATTTGTTTGGCTCAGCACCTTTGCCACCATATTTGTGGGTGCTGGGTTTCCTCTATGATGTTTATAGCCTGAGCCATTAAGTGAGATTCACAAGTAAAAGTTGAGTCGCTTTGTAAACTTAAGTAGTAGTTAATGAGCCACTAACAGGAAACATAACCAAGAGAAACACAGAAACAAGCCTCATCACAATGTCTATTCAGAATTCAGCTGGTGTTGTGCTTGGGGTGGTGGGCTAAACAATGATCATATTCCATTGGTTCCTAATTAAGAGGAGTAATCATCAAAACTCTATAACTGAGGCTGATTCATTCCAGTGGGTGGGGAGGGGAGGCTGAAGACAAAGTTTCATTGCAGTGTAACCCCTAGAGCTGGCACGCACATAAAGCACAAAGATAACTGGTTCGTGTATGTCTTCTGTAATTAGTCGAAATGATAGGTCACAAAAGAAGATGTAAGTGAAAACAAGTCAACCTCAGTGGGCCAATGGACATCTGCATTATTTATTCCATGTGTCATCTGAAAAATATAGCAATATACCTCTCTCAATTAAAAGGCAACACAATTCCCAAATTGTGGCATGAGGGAGTTAGAAACTGTTATGTGACTCAGACCGATGTTTCACGACCTTTGTTGAGGAGATGAACACTGTTCCATCAGTGCTCACAAATCAGAAACTTCAAATGCCAATCACCTGCCCATTAATCAATTGCTTGCTGGTGCTGCCCATTGCCATATTTTCTCATTACATCGTATTCAAACAAATAATTTCCTCTACTTATTGTAACTTGCATATTCAGGCCAGAAAATGAATTTTATATTCGTATTTGCCCTCCATTTACTGCATTTTATACACACCTTATTTACTCTTCCTGATCTGATTATGTGCAGCAGATGAAGTTCATTTTCTCTCCATGAAGAGACCCTTGTGTTCCCTTTGAGCTACTCATTGTATCAAATAGCTACATTTGTCATCATAATGACAGTGGAAATTGTACATTCATTGGGCAAACCCAGGTCATTGGAGGCAGAGTCTGATACGAATCTTCACAATTCTGTGATTTGTAGACTTGCGATAGCTGTGTTTTAATTTCATGATATTCACTTAAGATATGGGAGGAGTTATTGGTTAAACAAATAGTTCTGTTGTAGAGACATTAACCTGGTGTCCTGTTTGAATTGTTAAATAAATCTTTACAATCAGAAAGCCACCACACACGTATCGTTAGGGGTGTGCAAAATTGCAGCATTTTGTTTTGGTGATCGTCCTATACATCTTGTGAATACAATGATTACTACCCATAGTTCCAAAGTTTAGTCATGTGTTTTTTTTCATTAAAACTGAGAGGAAAGGTTGCAAGCATCAAAGTTGTGAGGAGAACACATTTAATGTTTACACAATAACATAGCATGCCTATTTCAGCACCAAGTAGCACTTCCGAGGAAATATTGTCACATTGCGTGGAAAAGATATGCCAGCATATAGACGTAGGAAAAGTTGAAACTCCGAGATTACTGTCCTACCCATAGATTGTAATCAAGGCTAAACATTGTTTGCATATCACACAGGCTTTGCACAGCCCTGGGTATTATTCATTTTAGAATATTTTATGTAGGAGATATTCCCACGATGTGCAATCCATAAAACATCAATAACGAAGGTACAACATTGCTGAGTACAATTTAGATGTAATGTAGTTATTTGGTGGTGCAGTGAAGTTTTTAAACCACTACAATCCTTGGTGTGTGCTTTGGACAAAGGCAACAACAAAAGTAGTCCAACATTGCAGTGCAGTCAAATACAATATGAACTGAACAGTAGCTACATTCCTATGTGACCCTATCCGAAAATGTGTTTCAGCTACTGGGTTCTGGTTTCTTCTTGACCTTCCTCCTGGCAATGAGCAGAGTGATTGAAGTTTGAACAGATAACATAATATGACATATATTGGCATAGTGTGTGGTTCACACCATGTTTGAAGCCAGGGTTTTTTTCAAGGGTTCTGCGCTGGATACAGAGTCACTTTCAATATATTCAATTGTATCATTTTCAACATATCATCTATCAAAAGGAAAATATACATTGTCCGCAGTGTTGTCATGTTTATTTACTCATTGAAACAATTTGTAGTCTGCATTACGGGAATAGTCGCAATTGTTGCGGACCCCGCGTAACTGAGAGAGCCAGCCAAACAATGCGACATGAGTAATACAATATTTTTATAATTGAAGTGGTAAAACTCACATTTTATTTGTGTGATTCTTTGGTGCCAGACTGACTCTAAATCAATGCATAAACAATACCCTTTTTCACAGTGGTGCCAGACTGGCTCTAAATCAATGCATAAACAGTACCCTTTTTCACAGTGGTGCCAGACTGGCTCTAAACAGTACCCTTTTTCACAGTGGTGCCAGACTGGCTCTAAATCAATGCATAAACAGTACCCTTTTTCACAGTGGTGCCAGACTGGCTCTAAATCAATGCATAAACAGTACCCTTTTTCACAGTGGTGCCAGGCTGGCTCTAAATCAATGCATAAACACAGTAGCAGCTCGTGGAGGGAGTGCCACGGGGCGGTGGGGTGGGGCGGGGGCGGAGCAGGGTGGGGGGTAGTAAACTACGGCATACGGCCGAACAGAGGTAAGTAAACAAATAAATAAATAAAACGAATTTTGTTGAGCGTGCTGCATCGCATTTGGCAATGCAGCGCGCGCAAAGAAATTAGTTTTATTTATTTATTTGTTTACTTACTTTGTTCGGCCATATGCCGTAGTTTCTACCCCCACCCTGCTCCTCCCCCGCCCCACCGCCCCGCGGCACTCCCTCCACGAGCCGCTACTGCATAAACAGTACCCTTTTTCACAGTGGTGCCAGACTGGCTCTAAAACAATGCATAAACAGAACCCTTTTTCAAGGTTTTCACTCAGAGGACACAGTATCACCGCAGAGCTTAGAAATGTTGGAGGACTCTGATGAAAGACAATTGCTTTTTCAATAGAGATGAATACAGCCAGCTATTCGCGCTGCAATGCAGCACTAGCTCGACTCTATGCAGAGAGCCAGCACAAGCATTGTTTCTATAATTCCCAGTACAAAAGAAATATGCCTGCAAATTGAGTTCCAATGACCCACATAATAATCTTTTTCTTCCAAACCTCAAAGCTCTTGTCTGGCGTATTCAGATTCCCATTGATTTCAAGTAACAGGACAAATTACCACTTTAAAGCACATTATTTAAAATGTGTGGCAGGCACGAAATAACTGTGTTATTTCAGAACACTGCAACGGAATATTTTATTGAGATACATTCTCATGAATACTCCCGTACTGTTATAGTATCAGACTGATAATATGGTGTTAAATGAGAGAAATTGATTTATACTAAATATAGGTATACATGTATAAGTGCTTAAGACGTTCAATTTGGAACAGGAGAAATTTACTAAATGTGAAACAGTGCTATATCTATTAAGACCTATTAAGCACTTCAGTTTGCCATGTGCCGTTGCCCACACACTTGCACTGTAGTAAAAGGGCATGTGCATTCAGCCGAGCATAGGTTTTGTACTGAAAGGGGAGCCTTCCAGTACAAAAAGACTATGCTTTATTATTTTTACACTTTGTATGTGTGCAGTACAATAAAGAACACATGCAAAATGTGGGAAGTATTGACAAATGAAAACATTCCTTCTTGCTGTGCCTGCCTAAATAAGGCTTGTGGGTTTGGTGCAAATCCCTGTCTGCAATTTTAAGTAGATATGGATTAGCATCAAAAACCCATGGGTGGTTGAATGGGAATGCTCATGCACCACCCATGGAACCCCCTTGATACAAAGTGGCACATAGACCTACTGTGTGTTACTTTGGCCAACTTTATAACACAAATCCTAATTTGTGTTGGAAAGTAAATACCACCACAGTGCTCTGTGTCAGTTTGCATTCATTTTGTAACACAACTCCTGTACAAGGTTTAAGTAAACCTATTTTTCATTATTTTACTTTAATGCAGAGCAATAGGAAAAGAGGCAGAAAAGTGAGAAAGAAGGCGCTAGAGAAACAAAGGAAAACAAACCTAAGGGAAATTTAGGGAAGAAATACAACCTTTAAGAGTAAATTAGGAGACAAGACGAGTAAAGTAGTGGAATAAAGAAGCACGAGGTGCATTGAAGGCTGGCAGCTTTATGTTTTTGGCAGCTTTTACAGTTAGTAGTTTGGTGACGGTCTCCTAAGAAAAACTTTGAACCTGTCCTATTCTTCTATTATTTTTATTTTATTGTTAGTATTTCTTTTAATACAAATTAATCACTGTTACTTTGCACTAGTTTTCACGCAAACCCAAATTTACTGAAGTCAGTAAACCTGGGTTTGCGCCAAAATGGTTCATCTACCCGGCCTTGGCGTAACAAGGAGAAATATCTTTATATCTCCTCGTTGCTTTCTATTTGCACGTGTGCTGCATTCTGCAGCACACATACAAAGAGGAATTAGTCCCTACGTATAGTTTTTGTGCAGGAAGGAATTCCTCCCTGCGCAAAAACTATCCAGACCACAACACAGTCACCCTTGAAGCATGACGTAGGGGTACCTACATTGGTGGTAGGCTTGCAAAAGAGTGCCATATCTTGTTAAATGTGCCCCATTTCTGCTCTCACCCTTTCATGAAATGCAGCTCACCAAGTTCCCTTGTCGCTTTGTATTGCATGAAAGTTTGGTAAATCTGTGCCCCAATGTCTGATCTCCCTGGCCACTCTTACAGAGTACCCATCCCAAAACAGCTCTGGGATGCTGTGCAACTCACTGCAGACGTCTTGGCTATTGTGGCTGATGGTAGAATGAGGGTAGGTGCAGTATATGTCATTCCACATTTACCTGTAAAGCCCAAGCAGCCGTTAATTGAATGACTGCAGGCTTTTCTTGCAGAAAGTAATACAACAGCTGAGAAGCAAGCCAACTTGTCAAAATATCACCCCCAGAGTATCGTCCTGCCTTAATGCCAAGAATAAAATATTAAAGACCAAAATATTGAGACGGTTATAGGTAAGTATACATTTAAACTCTTAACACAACCTTTATGTATCTTGACAAAATGTGTGTGTGTATATATATATATATATATATATATACATATACATATATTTCCTATATAATATTAACTATGGATAACCTATGCCTACTTACACATACTTACCTTGTTGATAATTTGGGCGTCAATATTTTGCAAATAATATGGCAGGATGATATTTTGAAACTTATATTTTGTTGGAGTACCCCTCCGGTCCTTGGAACACAAACCTGACTTTGGCAGTGGAAGAATAGTGTATTCAAGTCCAGCCTCGGCCCACTAAAAACTGTAGCTGTAGGTAGTGTGTATTGTACAACTCCGCATAGTGGTGGTGTGGCATAGTTTTAATGTTGAGAACATAGGGGCAGATCTACAAGAAAGTGCCGCAGCGTGGCGCTGCAAGCCCTTTGGCTGCGCCACGCTGCGGCACTTTCAGAGCACAGGAATGCGACATATTTACAAGAATATGTCGCATTCCTGTGCTCTCCCCTGCGCTGGCGCACAAACAGCTGCCAGCGCCGGCGCAGGCACCCTTGCACCATGGTGCAAGGATGCCTGCGCCATGGGGAGATTGTTTTTGTGCAGGAAGGGGCACCTTTCTGCACAAAAACAATCAGTACAGGCTTTTCCTCTTTCAATGCGTGCTGCAGAATGCAGCACGCATTGAAAGAGAAAACGAGGAGAAATGAAAACATTTCTCCTCGGTGCGCCTCGCTACGCCACCTCTAGGGTGGCGTAGCATTCACACGCATCTCCAGAGTTACGATTTCTCGTAAATCTGGAGATGTGTCTTGTTCCATGGGTGTTGCGTGGGAACACCCACAGCAACACCCATGGAACGCCCCTTCAACGCAAAGTGCTGCGTGTGAAGGGACGGTATTTACAAGGAGAGGAAAAGTCACGCATGGTGGCTTTTCCTCTCCTTGTAAATATCGAGGAGCCCCCTGCGCCACCAGTACGTCACGAAAAGTGACGTACTGGTGGCGCAGGGGGCTTGTAAATCTGCCCCATAGTGTGCAGCCAGGAATTAGTACATTTGTATGTAATGTTTCCCAATGCAAAAGAGTTAACAATTTTTATTTTTAAATTTGCTGGCCTCTTTTGCAATACAAGAGTTGTATCATGAAAAACATGTGCCTCTGCAAAATTAGTGTGCACACCTTCATTTACACTGGTGCTATCACATTTGTCATCAAGATGAGCATACACCCTCATTTGAGATCAGTCCAGGTGCTTGTATTACATATTTCATGAGCTGGTGGACATATTGTGTAGTTGTCCTAAAGTTTGAATGTGTATGTTTTTTATATGTATTCTCAGCTAAACACAACTTCATAAAACGTGCACTGATGACAAATATAATACACGCCTTTGCGCTAATCACAAAAGACATAGCTGCCCAAACTGACGATGAGGCATAAAACATAGAAATGAGGCTGCAGCTGTGTGAAGGGAGATGCACACACCAATGTTTGCACAGGTGCACATTGTTCATGATATGGCCTCAAATGGCCAAGCATAGTGGAGCCTCTACTTTATGCAGCTCATCCCAATGCTTTTTAAAAAAAAAGTTATATTGCACAAGTAATAATTAGCACCATTGCTGGTTGATATGATTGCCATATTCGGGGTACAGTAAATGTTGTTTTTAATCAGTGACCTCTTCGACTGTGAATACCCTAACTATGTAAAATGGTGACAAATCTGATTTCATCATTTCTTAAAACATGTCTAACTGCAATATGTATGCAACCTTTGAGTTTGCCTCATTTAGCCCCAGTGCAATCTTCACATGATATCCTCAAGCATTTTCTCACTTGGTACTTGAGGTACAGCAGGTAGATTGGGAGTCAATATATTGTGACAATCTGACTATGAGAAAGAATGATGTGTTAATCCCTTTAGTAAGCCTAGTACTTAAAGGAAATTAAAACTATTGCATCGACTTGCTTGTAAGCAACTGTAATAACAAAATACATCACTTACAGTATTTTGAAATTGATACACTTGGAGAATTTTAAGCAATCTTGTATGAGTTAAATGTCAATACAGACAGTTGAGAAATTCAGACAATCTAAAAGAAAGGTCTTTAATTTGAGAAGTCTTATGCCATCTATATTACATTTTGTTTCACGTTCGTGTAATCTGAGATATCATTTATTGTCTACTCAGCAAATTTGCTCCATTTTCATGTGACATGCAGTAGCAAATAGATTGTTGTGCAGTTCGCTATAGCATTAAAAAGGCTGTAAACCAACACAATGGCTGTTTCTTTGCTTACCTTGTAATCAGAATAACAAGCATGGGTCCCTGAACAGATAGCAGCTCTTTATTTTTTATTCCTCAAGCGAGCTTCATTTTGTTTTCGGCCAGTTTGCATTTATGTTTCAAGAGTAAGTGGTTTTATTCACTAATGGAAAACAAAACTGTATGGGGGATAGAAAAGAGAAAATTAAAGATATATAAGAGTGGTATATATTTTATACATATTACAGTTGCAGTAAATAAAATAATTTTAAATTATAAAAATATATATTTATTTCTTTCTGCTTTTGTTTTCTTTGTGGATGTTTGTAATATGTACACTAAATAAATATCTGTGACACAGCATACGTCACTTGCTCATCAATGTATCAATAATGAAACAATGTAATATGTTTCTTTTTTTGTAACAACTAATACCATACTAACACAATAGTAAATAATAGTAAATAAAATACTTTTGCAATACTACTTGTGTATTATTTAAATTGTTACCATTAGTTGTTCATGGCGGTGGATCATTGCATTCTGTGGTCAACTTCCTTGAGGGCTTAAGAAGATTGATGCAAGAGGTGTGGATCCGAAAAAATGTACTTCAGAAAAGGTATGTTAGCATGCATTTAAATATGAAAATAAGGATGTTTCTGGGTGTTGAGGACGAACAGTTTTTCAGATATGTTGACCTATTAACTGATCTTGATGTATGGCAGCAGAGAACAAGCATGAATTGCAGCAGTAAAACGCAGAATATGTGATCAGACATGTTTCTATGAGAGGCTGCCACAGATTTTGCGCCACCACATGTAAAGTATTTGACGGGCATTTGAAAAAACTCATATTGCAAAGGAAGTAGAATATCAGTTCACATAGTGATGACAAAAAGGGATCCTATGAAACGAAGTTGACTGTATTCAGCAAACCTTTTTACATTTATTGTTTTGCTTTCAAAAGAGAACAAAAAGCTGAACATTACCTGCGGGACAACCTTAACTGACCTGACAATGCTTCTTTACTTTAGTGTGAATGCACCGAGAAATCACACCTTTCTTTTATTAGGAGAAAAGGTGAAATTTACTTTGGACCCCACTAGAAAATACCCTTAATTCTTGATGAATCGCTGTTTAGGAATTGTAGTTTCACCAATGTCACAGTGACATATCAAAGCATGGTCTGACATTGACATGATGCCCTGCATTGGATGGCAAAATGTATTTGCATATCTATGTTGTCCTGCACATATCTACTTGAAAGGGAGATACAAGTAGGAAATTGTGGGATGAAGGATTGTCTAACTCTTCACTGAAATATGCCGAGGGCCAATGTTCTGATAATCATACAAGAAGTTTAATATAGAATGGCATTTTTTGTCTCTAGAGAAACAATTAAAGAAGAGGTTTGAGGTGTGCTTCATCTTGTCATACTTTACTGGCAGCTCCCCCTCACATGCTTAATTTGAGGTACCCATCATGCAGTATTTTCTCTGACACACTAACCACTAGTCTCCATGATAACTCCACCACTGCTCCATCACAATCTGCATTTAAAAGGCTGTTATCAGGTATCCAAAACCATTTCTTAATGCAAGGGAAGATGTGGCCACAAAAGATTGAGAGGAAGGTATTTTTGTGTGGAGAAAAATGCCTGAGTAGTTCATTGTTCTGTATAATTGTACTTTCCAAGCACAGCGAATTCAAGCATAAATTTGGCGTACTAAGCTTTTATTCTCGGGTGGAAAAGAATGGAAATAAGTAAAGAATTCTATGTATTATTCTCATTCATTTTCAAAATAATTCCACAGTCTGAAAATGTTCCAAGCACACAGAAGCAATTTGTGTAAACTAAACAAGTTGACCAGTTCCCTTAAGAAAGATCTCAGTGGATTGGTATGAAAATAACAGTAGAAATATAAGTGCATGTACAGCAGCACTAAGGGGCATATTTATGTGAGGTTTGCGTCATGCTTATACCACGCAACGCGGCACATATGTGACGCAATCCTTTAAGTCATATTTTTGAAGCCATGCAAAGCCACTTTGCGTGGCTTTGAATGACTTACAAAATCTGGAGTAATGCAATGCAGCACACATATCTGCGTTGCATTACCCTTGCAAGGGAGGCATTCCATTGTCATTGCATTGGTGTTCCCATACAACTCCTATGGTTTTTGACGTATTTCCAGATTTATCAAACCTGGTAAACCTACCAAGGACAGGCAGAAATCAGATTCCCCCCCCCCCTCCCTTTTTGTACAGACCCTTCCTGACCGGCCTTCAAACTAAAGTTCCTATCCTCATTGATGATAATTTTATAATACCCAAACAGAATGTGATTACATCTGGTGTTAAGGCTGCTTCACTCTGTAATATATGTCATTTTGTAATGCTAAGCACTGCTCCTCACAACTCGTGTATCCATGCTGTATGTTGTACTAAAATCAATAAAAACAGTTTAAAAAAAAACAAACTGGTAAACCTTGGAATGTGCCAGAAAAGGTATGCCTCCCCAGGAGAGGCGTAACGAGGAGAAATATAGTTATTTCTCCTCTTTACATACTCTTTCTATGTGTGCTGCATTCTGCAGCACACATAGATAGAGGAATATGCCTCTAAGGATTGTTTTTGTGAAGGAAGGTAGCCTTTCCTGCACAAAAACAATCCTGCATGCAACACAGGGATCCTTGCACCATGGTGCAAGGGTGCATGCGATGGCGCTAGGCAGCCCATTGTGCACCAGCACAGGGGGAAAAGGACAAGAATGTGCCATATACCTTAAATACAGCACATTCCTGCCCTTTCCCAGTGGTGGAGTGCAGTGCAGCGCATCAAGGTGACTTGCTGTGCTGCACTCTACCACTTTGCCATAAATATGGCCCTAAGTTGATTAAAGTAAGAATGACGTCCATTTACCTTAAACATTTATGAACAGCCTCAAAGAGGAACCTGAGAGAAGTAGATGTTGGAAAGTTCTGGGAAGGGGAGAATATGAGAAAAATTAGAGTTCACAGTAGAGAACAGTGAACTGCATGTACAGTATTGAGCACAGTGTTGCACCAAGAAGGCGTCAGCACTCATAAAGAGCTACAAGGTCTACTGATTGTCTCGTAGGATTAGTGATGACCATGTGCCCGAGGTACCACTGGA
The DNA here is from genome assembly GCA_963921515.1 of Calotriton arnoldi. Taxonomy (NCBI): domain Eukaryota; kingdom Metazoa; phylum Chordata; class Amphibia; order Caudata; family Salamandridae; genus Calotriton; species Calotriton arnoldi. Next base: position 550,649 of record CAWUFW010001614.1, on the reverse strand, counting down.
GCTATACATTTAAATGGAGATAGCTCCAGTTCACACACATTTTGATCTGGGCACTGATCGAGTAGAAGCAGGAAAGTGAAGAAAAGAATACCTCTTTACTTCAGACACCAAGACCATGTGATTATGTTCTAACCTGCATAAAAAAATGATCAATGTAAACTTCATGTGGATAGTTGCAAAGTGGTAATAACCTCACCATTACTAAACAAAACTACCAACAATACCCTGATGAATTTTTATTGGTGTTTTAACCAATCAATATGTTCTAAAGAGATTTAGTTGACCTATAAATGTAGGATTGTTTAAGCGTATTGTAATGTTAAGCAGGTAAACCCCGGAATAATGCAGCTAAAGACCATGATCCTGACTTATTAGACCTCACAAATATTATTGCTACATCAAGTTAATCACACTATATTAATCTGTGACATAAATTTGGTACCTTCATTTAAACATATGACGTGTATTCAATACTTTTTCTCAAAGAAAGTCGTGATATATCATGTAGCGATATAATGATGGTCCATCCTCATATCTGTCCTGCCAAAAGGAAACACATCTCCTCCTGCCAACATCGAAGAAAGAATCCACATTAAGCAATTTTTATTTTTCCTTCAAGGAAATGACTTCAAAAGAAGATGACACCACTTTTTAAAGTTGAGTCATTTTTCGAAAATATTAATGTAGTAACCACAGGCACAGTTTTCTTCATTGCATTTGTGAAAGATTTCTGGTTAAACTGTGTTGTATAGATTTCAAAAGGTAGCAAAAGTCAAATTTTGCAGTGGATGTAACTGTAGGGCATTGAATATGAATCGCATTGGAGTGTTTTTCACCTTTTATCAGCAGGGGATTTTTAGGCAAGAAGCCTATTACATGGATAAGACCGACCAGGATTAAATAAGCATTTCCCCTGAATTTATAGTCATGACCAATTTCAAAAACACAGCAACACGATTAAGAGTCTTCAAATGTTTTTTTCAATGAAGGACTGTTGGCAGCCCGAAGAGGGGCTACTGTCTATCAAAATTGCATTTTCTGAGTGGTCACACCAGATTTATCACCTTTTCCTCATCCCCATCTTTGCTGGTATTATGTTATTATGACACTGTGGCTCATGACTGCGATTTAGTGCCACAGTTTGTGGGCTCTGGCCCAAAATTAGTACTGACAAAATTGTTTCTCCCAATTGCTCTCTTTTATCTTTCCATAAAGGTATGGTAGATGGAGCATAAAATGCACCAATGTTAAAAGTGGGCTGTGTTACTTTGTATTCACTAAACCACGCAAAGCCATGCAAATAGACTTTGCATGGCTTAGTAAATGCCAAAATTGATTTTGCATAAGGCTGCAACCCTGATACAAAACCTCATTAAATCTGGGCCTTGGTTAATTCTTGTAAATCCCATTAAGTCAAAAGCGATAGAGCACTGAGGTCCATTGCAGTACAGCATATTGGAAAGGTTTAAACCCAGGACATTATATTTCGGACAATCACCTTCTGCTCCCAAACCAATTTTCAAACAAAACAAAGAATTCAAGCATTTTCGTCTGCTCACATCCAACTTGTATATGAGTTTTCTATCTGCAACTCGTTCAGCACAGGTGAAGTCTGAGTTGAAACCCCTTTCCTACAAAGTTCAAGTCAAAAACATGAGAATCTTTACATCTTGGATACAATACTTTGGTCGCTTTTTCAGGACTTTGAGAGCTTTTTAGGTGTCCAGTAATTCCTGTGGAGAGTGAGGAAATCATTTTTCCTGAGTGTGGCAAACTTGACAGTGGATTTAGCATGTTCTTTACCCCCAAATCACAAAGTTCATTGCACCATCTAACAACCTCTTTCTGTCTCAAAGTCACATCTCCTGGGCAGCAGCATTAGTATTCTGATGTTGCCAAGACACACAATAATTCATATATATATATATATATATATATATATATATATATATATATATATATATATATATATATATATATATATATATTCACTGAAAAAACCATAGGTTTTAGGGACAGTTATAGTTAGTTGGACATTGCACTCGTACAAAACCCGTGAAATTCCCCTGTTATAGTTAGTTCAGCTAACTATAACTCGCGCCCCATAATGCACTGCTGATGACGTCACATATTACATCACTCATGACATGGTCAGTGACATCACTGATGACATCACTGATGACATCTCAAATGACATCACTGATGACATCACTGATGACATCATCCAGTGACTGTGTGTTTCTGTAAAGTTTAAATATGTTTAATATATATAGGGAAAGGCGTATTGAAGAATCAGTGGGTGTATAAGTGTCTGAATGGATGATTTAGTACGTGAGTGACTGACTCTACAAGTGAGTGATTAAACGTATCTTACTGAATGCATGGGTTAGTGACTAAACTGTGTGAATGTCTGTATCCGTCTGTTTGTTGGTGTGTAAGTGGATGCATGGATTTGCGAATAGCTACATGAGTGTCTATATGGGTTATTGATTGGTTCTCTGAGTATCTGTATGGCTGCCTGAGTGTTTGTGTGGGTGGGGTGTGTGTGACTCTATACATAGATGTGTGAGTGGGTGATTCACTGGGTGCATGATTTCAAGAGTGCATCTGTGATGGACTGCTTGGGTGGGTGAGTGTGTGTATGGGTGTGTTAGTGAGTGAATGTATATCTCAGTGGTACATGTGCAAGTAACTACATATGTAAAAGGCAGTATATATGTGTGTTAGAGTATTTAAATGGCTATAAGTGAGAGTGTGTTATTGTGAGAGTGGCTGTATGGATGCGTGTGTGCTTGTATCAGTTATTGTATAAGAGCGTAAGAATGTGCTAGTATTTGTATGAGTAAGTGAGCTGGTGTGTGTATAACTGTATAGGTGAGTAAATGGGTGTGTGATTAATTTTTGCATGACTGACTAGGTGTGTGAGTACCTCTATGGATGAGTGGCGGTGTGTGAGTGTTTATATAGGTGTATGAGTGCATATGATAGTCCTGTACTGAGTGACTGTAAGTATGAGTGACTGTACAGGTGAGTGAGTGGATGTGTGTGTAGACCTAAGAATCAGTGAGTGGGTATGTAGTTTTTGGTGTTGGAGTGTCTATGGTTTTGAGAATGGCAGTCTGTAATTTAGAGTGGGTGTATCAAAAGTTATATTAGGGTGTGAGAAGATGCATGAAATTATCACATGGATGATGTCATCAGTGATGTCATTTGAGATGTCATCAGTGATGTCACTGACCATGTCATGAGTGATGTAATATGTGACGTCATCAGCAGTGCATTGCGGGGCGCGAGTTATAATTAGCTGAACTAACTACTAACAGGGAATTTCACGGGTTTTGTACGAGTGCAATGTCCAACTAACTATAACTGTCCCTAAAACCTATGGTTTTTCAGTGAATTTCAAAGGTTTTTAAATGCTAATTTCTAACTATAACGTGTCTGAAACCTATGGTTTTTTCAGTGAATTTCAAAGGTTTTTAAATGCTAATTTCTAACTATAACGTGCCTGAAACCTATGGTTTTTTCAGTGAATTTCAAAGGTTTTTAAATGCTAATTTCTAACTATAACGTGCCTGAAACCTATGGTTTTTCAGTGAATTTCAAAGGTTTTTTAAATGCTAATTTCTAACTATAACGTGCCTGAAACCTATGATTTTTAAGTGAATTTCAAAGGTTTTTTAAATGCTAGTTTCTAACTATGCCAACAGAGGTAGGACATGTGAAGAAAGAAGAAAAAACGCACAGAAAGAAGCAAAAGATGTGCAGAAAGAACCAACAGAGGAGCAGAAAGAGGCCTTGTTGCAAAATCATCCTGTGCCCACAACTTTTCAGACGGGTACTGGTGGTAACTGACTCTGACTAACCAGAGCCAGTGCGCGTTTGCACAGTGGTGAAGGGAGGGGGCCTGAGGTGACATGTGTGCAAACACGCCCCATGGCGCGTTTTAAGTTGCGGGATTAAGTCCCCTTGAATCCTGAGGGTCCCTGGGGCCCAACTAGCCCCCAGGTACCTACAGTTAGGACCTCAGAGCTGAGTTGCAGAGAGGCGTTCGAGGCCACGCACCTTTTTCACCTCTCTGCAACGCAACTCTGTTGTGCTTACTGAAGGTACCTGGTGGGCTAGTTGGCCCCAGGATTCAAAGGGAATTAACTCCCCAACTTAAAACGCACCACAGGGCGTGTTTGCGCACATGTCACCTGAGGCCCGCCCCTCCCTTCACCACTGTGCAAGCGCGCCCCGTGGCGCGTTTTAAGTTGGGGGATTAGGTCACCTTGAATTCTGAGAGTCCCTGGGGCCCAACCAGCCCACCAGGTACTTCCAGTAAGCACCACAGGCCTGCGTTGCAACGCCTGTAACAAATTGTGCAGTTGTGTTTAGGTAGTGAAGAGGGTCGTGCTGGGGGTAGTGTTTTAGGGTTTAGGGTAGTGCAGTGGTGTTTGTGTAGTGTAGGGGGTCATGCTGGGGTTAGATTTAGGGTTTAGGGTAGTGCAGTGGTGTTTGTGTAGTGTAGGGGGTCATGCTGGGGGTAGATTTAGGGTTTAGGGTAGTGCAGTGGTGTTTGTGTAGTGTAGGGGGTCATGCTGGGGGTAGATTTAGGGTTTAGGGTAGTGCAGTGGTGTTTGGGTAGTGTAGGGAGTCGTCCTGGGGGAGTGTTTTAGGGTTTAGGGTAGTACAGTGGTGTTTGGGTAGTGTAGGGGGTCGTGCTGGGGTTAGTGTTTTAGGGTTTAGGGTAGTGCAGTGGTGTTTGGGTAGTGTAGGGGGTCGTGCTGGGGGAGTGTTTTAGGGTTTAGGGCAGTGCAGTGGTGTTCGGGTAGTGTAGGGGGTCGTGCTGGGGGAGTGTTTTAGGGTTTAGGGCAGTGCAGTCGTGTTCGGGTAGTGTAGGGGGTCGTGCTGCGGGGAGTATTTTAGGGTTTAGGGTAGTGCAGTGGTGTTCGGGTAGTGTAGGGGGTCATGCTGGGGGTAGTGTTCTAGGGTTTAGGGCAGTGCAGTGGTGTTCGGGCAGTGTAGGGGGTCGTGCTGGGGGTGGTGTTTTAGGGTTTAGGGTAGTGCAGTGGTGTTCGGGCAGTGTAGGGGTCGTGCTGGGGGTGGTGTTTCAGGGTTTAGGGCAGTGCAGTGGTGTTCAGGCAGTGTAGGGGTCGTGCAGGGGAGGTGTTTCAGGGTTTAGGGCAGTGCAGTGGTGTTCGGGCAGTGTAGGGGTCATGCAGGGGTGGTGTTTTAGGGTTTAGGGCAGTGGTGTTCGGGCAGTGTAGGGGGTCATGCTGGGGGTGGTGTTTCAGGGTTTGGGGCAGTGCAGTGGTGTTCGAGCAGTAAAGGGGGTCATGCTGGGGGTGGTGTTTCAGGGTTTAGGGCAGTGCAGTGGTGTTCGGGCAGTGTAGGGCATGGTGCAGGGGGTGGTGTTTCAGGGTTTAGGGCAGTGCAGTGGTGTTCGGGCAGTGTAGGGGGTCGTGCAGGGGTGGTGTTTCAGGGTTTAGGGCAGTGCAGTGGTGTTCGGGCAGTGTAGGGGGCGGTGCAGGGGTGGTGTTTCAGGGTTTAGGGCAGTACAGTGGTGTTCGGGCATTGTAGGGGGTGGTGCTGGGGCTGGTGTTTCAGGGTTTAGGGCTGTGCAGTGGTGTTCGGGCAGTGTAGGGGGTGGTGCTGGGGCTGGTGTTTCAGGGTTTAGGGCAGTGCAGTGGTGTTCGGGCAGTGTAGGGGGTCGTGCTGGGGCTGGTGTTTCAGGGTTTAGGGCAGTGCAGTGGTGTTCGGGCAGTGTAGGGGGTCTTGCTGGGGCTGGTGTTTCAGAGTCTAGGGCAATGCAGTGGTGTTCGGGCAGTGTAGGGGGTCGTGCTGGGGCTGGTGTTTCAGGGTTTAGGGCAGAGCAATGGTGCTCAGGCAGTGTAGGGGGTTGTGCTGGGGGTGATGTTTCAGGGTTTAGGGCAGTGCAGTGGTGTTCGGGCAGTGTAGGGGGTCGTGAAGGGGGTGGTGTTTCAGGGTTTAGGGCAGTGCAGTGGTGTTCGGGCAGTGTAGGGGGTCGTGCTGGGGGTAGTGTTTTAGGGTTTAGGGTAGTGCAGTGGTGCTTGTGTAGTGTAGGGGGTCGTGCTGGGGGTAGTGTTTTAGGGTTTAGGGTAGTGCAGTGGTGTTTGTGTAGTGTAGGGGGTCATGTTTTAGGGTAGTGCAGTGGTGTTTGGGTAGTGTAGGGGTCATGCTGGGGGTAGTGTTTTAGGATTTAGGTTAGTGCAGTGGTGTTTGGGTAGTGTAGAGGGTCGTGCTGGGGGTAGTGTTTTAGGGTTTAGGGTAGTGCAGTGGTGTTTGTGTAGTGTAGGGGTCGTGCTGGGGGTAGTGTTTTAGGGTTTAGGGTAGTGCAGTGGTGCTTGTGTAGTGTAGGGGGTCGTGCTGGGGGTAGTGTTTTAGGGTTTAGGGTAGTGCAGTGGTGTTTGTGTAGTGTAGGGGTCATGTTTTAGGGTAGTGCAGTGGTGTTTGGGTAGTGTAGGGGGTCATGCTGGGGGTAGTGTTTTAGGATTTAGGTTAGTGCAGTGGTGTTTGGGTAGTGTAGGGGTCGTGCTGGGGGTAGTGTTTTAGGGTTTAGGGTAGTGCAGTGGTGTTTGTGTAGTGTAGGGGGTCGTGCTGGGGGTAGTGTTTTAGGGTTTAGGGTAGTGCAGTGGTGCTTGTGTAGTGTAGGGGGTCGTGCTGGGGGTAGTGTTTTAGGGTTTAGGGTAGTGCAGTGGTGTTTGTGTAGTGTAGGGGTCATGTTTTAGGGTAGTGCAGTGGTGTTTGGGTAGTGTAGGGGGTCGTGCTGGTGGTAGTGTTTTAGGATTTAGGTTAGTGCAGTGGTGTTTGGGTAGTGTAGGGGGTCGTGCTGGGGGTAGTGTTTTAGGGTTTAGGATAGTGCAGTGGTGCTTGTGTAGTGTAGGGGGTCGTGCTGGGGGTAGTGTTTTAGGGTTTAAGGTAGTGCAGTGGTGTTTTTGTAGTGTAGGGGGGTCATGTTTTAAGATGCAATGCTCCAATACCTGACCAGTCTGCACTACATAAAACTGCAAAAAAACTAAAAATAAAAGTGTTTTGCACACTTTTGTCATTGGGCTATATGTGGGCTACATCTGGGTAATATTTGTGCTACATTTGGGCTCTTTTTCACTGGTGGCCATCTTGGAAGACTTCTTTGTTATGAAGTTTCCTAATTTCTTCATTTACTGCAGTCTCCTCAGTAGGAAATGCTTTCAGTTTTTTACTTTGATTCCATCAAGAAGGCATTCAGATGTGTCTCACATCTGCCATAAATTCAGAATGTTAGCACTCTAGTTGCTCATTAGATCACTGGAGTAAAGCTACTGCTCACCAGGGAGTTAACTGGTAGTCTGCTGCTGGTATTGAAAGTGATTGTTTCAGTCTGCATGTCAGAATTTTCTAATGAAATAGAAGAGGATTTGAGATCTCACTTAAAACATGCCCTAATTTTTCTTTCTGCAGCACTAACCATAATTTCTATTTAAAAAAGAACCCCTCATTTTGTTCCTTTTTAAATTAAATGTTTTAAGTGTTACCGGTTTATTCCAATCAAGATGGCTTCAGGTGTGCCATACTTTTGTCATAAGTAAGGCTGTTAGCGCTCTAGTTGTTCTTTAGAACACTCTGGGAAGCTTCAGTAGAACACAAAGGCATCAACTGGCAGGCTGCTCCTGTTGAAATATAACGGGAAGATATTTGAGATCACACTTGAAATATGTCCTAATTTTTCTTTCTACAGCACTAACCATAATTTCTATGACAAAATGAACCCCATCATTTTGTTCCTTTTTAAATTAAATGTTTTAAGTGTTACCAGTTTATTCCAATCAAGATGGCTTCAGGTGTGCCATACTTTTGTCATAAGTAAGGCTGTTAGCACTCTAGTTGTTCTTTAGAACACTCTGGGAAGCTGCAGTAGAACACAAAGGAATCAACTGACAGTCTCTGCCCTTGTTGGATGTACATGTTTTACTGAGAATGTCAGACTTCATTCTCACATGAGTGAGAAAGATAATGTGAATTTACAGAAAATATGCTCTCATTTTAGCTTCTGGAGCACCTTCCAAACCTCCATGGGACAAGCATGAGAAAATAGTGTTCTCTCAAACATGATTCATGATATCCCAGCAGAAGGTTTTTCACATGGTAAAATCACCTTGGAATACACCACAATTCCTAAAATTAGTATGGTACCGTCAACAAATAAATTCTAATGTAACTAAAGCCTGTTATCACCCTTTATAGTTCTCCTTTTGGTGACCCTCAAAATCTTCTATTCACTACAATGCATTTCAATGAGGTACTATCATTTATATTGGTCCCAAGATGGCTGCCAGAAATTCCAGGATGAAGTGCTGACAGCCAATCAGATCTCACGATGACATGTGTGGTTAGGCTCCGCCCAGATATATATGTGACTTTACTTTTGATTTTCTCAGGAACTACTGAACGGATTTACACCATTTAAGCAAAAGGCACGACACTGAACCAAGGGCTACCTCTTTGCCAAATTTGGTGTAATTCCGTTCAGCAGTTCGGGCTGTAGCTGCGACTAAAGGTTCCTATGGAAAAATGAATGGGGAAAACACATTTTGGGACCCCCTTTTTCTCGGCCCCCGCTTGACGTATCACCCCGAGACTTTCAGGATAGGAGCGGACCGGAGCGCCCCAACAAGTTGGAAACTTTCGCGAAGATTCGTTAACCGGCGCCAACGTTATTTCAAATAGAATGTCGCGGATTTCCTATGGATAATAGGTTTTAACTATAACTATCTACTGGCGACCGCCAGTAGATAATATATATATATATATATATATATAAGAATAACTGTACTGAGATATGGCCAAAATCACACAATGTACATTCTTTCATAGTTTTTCTTTTATTCTTTCTTTATTGGCTCACTTGTTGTGTCTCTCCATACAGCAAATACAGCCTACAGCCAACACATGTTGCGTGCCCTGTGCTTCTTCAGGGCTGTCACAAAATACAGAAATTATACATCAGTATATATACATAAAAATAAAAAAAATGATCATATGTTCTTCATATTTCGAAAAGGAAAGACAGATGTTGTAACACTTGAACATATTTACTGTTATCACCCAAAAACATTATATATCCTTTGGTTTTCATAGAAGCAATCACCATCTTAAACATTTATGTACTAGAAGGGAAAAAGTTATAACATATAAATATATTGTGCAAGTATACGTTGTCCATCATATATATATATAGGTATGAATTATTGTGTGTCTTGGCAACTTTGGAATATACTATTGCTGCTCCCCAGCAGATGTGACTCTGAGACAGAAAGAGGTTGTTAGATGGTGCAATGGACTATATCTATATCCTGATAGATCTTCCTCATTTACTACATGGAAGAAATCCCACAATATAATCCTGTGAATCTTCATGATATCACCCCTAAATTACAACAGCTATTCCCAGAAGGAGACCAAGAACATCTTTCAACCATTTAGGAATCCCTGGACTGGAGAATCTAGGTGAATGTAGTAATAATGCCTTCTCCCTAACCCTCTCTTGTCCTAATACCACATCTTAGTTGCATCCTGCAGAGCCTGACGTTGGACTCTTCAAAAGTACTTGGGAGAGGATAATCTATACAAAATGTTGTCTTTTGAAAAAACAATCCTCATAAATTACCCCTATAGTCTATTATTAATCTAAAATTCTTTAGGATTAAACACTAACACCAGGCTGCCCGCTTTCCTTACAGACTGCCTCAAAGTCTTACAAGATAACTTCATAAACATGGGTGCCTGCACACAACTCCCCATTTTCCCTTGTATGCTAGCTAACCAATTCTTCACTTGACAAATCTGAAAATACACAAATTCCCAACTCCAAACAATATTCACGCCTCCTAAGATAACCTCTAAATAACCGGATAGATAGCTAAATGTTCAAACCAGGTCGTCAACTCAGGGATCATTGTGTGGGCTTTAAGGTGTGGATTATTCAGTTCTCTGCATATAAGGTGACATTGTTGTAATATATTTTACATTGAAAGTGGATTGCTCCTTCATTGAGACTTATGAGCTGCATTGCCAGGAATTCAAGAAACAAATCAACCATGTTAGAGGCAGAGAGCAACCTTACGTAGTTTACATCTGTATATATATTAAAGATTGACTTGAGATTCCCATTTACCAGAACTCTAGCACAAACTGATTTATACAGGGCCTGTTCTGCTGATAAAAAACTCCACCCAAATGATTGTTCTCAAGTGTTTCCCACAGAAATGCACAATTGACCCCATCAAAACCTTTTAGCAGCTTCAGTAATTCAACCACAAAACTGCAAAGGTATAGATAAATTAAAGTTTGTGAAACATTGAATTCAACCCTCTGTGAAAGGGAAGGCGAGGTCAGAATGTTATGTGCGGGGTTTGTGCATACAATTACATGTAAAGTATAAAATAGCTTATTTTCCAGCTAATCACATAACAGTAGATCCCTTTTTTTGTTGTGGTGAAACACTCTGATTCTGACCCATGATTCCTTGAAGCACCCTTTCTCTGTGTAAAATATAATGCAACATATTGGTCACTCGTCCGTGGTGTAAGCAAATGATTTTGAGAGTGTGGCGTGATGTATCACAGGATATAGTGGCAGAGCAGAAATCACAGATAGAGGTAGCCACATACTAGCCAGGTGGCATATTGTATTAAGCACAAGATTCTAGTTTGTGTTTTATTCAATGACTACAATTACATAGTCCCAATTATATTTCTTTGGCCACACACCTTTTAGTGACTCCACACTGTGAGAAGTTGGCCTGGTATATGCTGTCCACTAATTAAAGTGGGCACCTTGCACCAGTCCAAACGACCCTTATTGATGATTAGGTTAAAGACAACCTTTATAGAAAGTTATCCTAGACGTAGCTGTGGAGAGCAGCCTTCAGGCTAAGTCTTGAAGGAATGTAAAGCAGCTTGTTTTACCAGTATATAACCTCTTGAATGACCAAATGAAAGGAGAACAACACCAGGTATATATAAAATATATGTATTTATTATTAAACACTCTCTACTAACCTCTTTATGAGATTAGAGAACAAGGCACACAATATTACAGTACTAGAACGACAGTAAATAGCACAATACACAGTGGGCTGCAGGGGGAGACCAAACCATATATTAAGAAAGTGGTATAACAACCACGACTTGACTAGACAGTGCCTAGAGCACGTAGAATCACTGGGACCCCAAGGAACCACCCAAGGTAGTGACACAGGGGACCCACGGAGGACGGGTGCAGTGTGGGAACACAGACGTGAGCTCCGTACAACTCTATGGGAAAGTCGTGGTTGGAATATTAGAGTTTAAGGACACTTAGAAGAGGACTTTGAGTAAACCCTTTCAGACTTAGAAGGTTCTAAGGTCAGCACCCACGGGTGTACCGGAGTACTCGTGTTACCTCACCCAGGGAAGCCGGGTGCATAGGTGTCAAAGGGTGTTGGGAATCGTCGTTGTTTTCAATGGCGAGACGCTGCAAAGTGCTGCTGCCGTGAAGAAGAAAAGTGTCCGGTGTGATCCAAGCCTGGATCGAAGATGTGAAGAAACTGAAAGCAGAGGGGACAAAGTCTGGGTCACTTCACGTGACCAGGAGCGGAGCAATCGAATGCCCACCGATGTCGGGTGCTTCAGGTGCGAAGAGGTGAAGCTTGACTCTGCAGTCACGGGGACCAGGAGACGTCGACAACAACCAGAATCCGCAGGCGAGCTGTCCCACAAAGGATGTCGAGTGCTGAGGGGTCAGTTTCCGGATTGGAGACCAACAAGCCTTGGCAACTGCAACCCATGCGGTCACAAAAAAGATGCTTCTGTGAGGACCAACAAGGTCCTGGGGACTCCCCAAGCAATGGAGAGTCAGGGCACATCTGGAGAAACCAGGGAAGCCCAATGAAAGTTAAAGTACTCTTCTCAGGGACCCACAGGTCGAAGGACCAGGGATCATGAAGGGACCTCAAGAGGAATCACAAAATGCCGGTCCACGGAACACTCGTGGAGTGTAGGCCCACAATCTTTGGTGGAATTACTGCTCGGGGTCACGGCTACAAGTAACCCAAAGCTCAGCCTCAGGGATTGCCGGAAAGCTGATGCTTCTGCAAATCAACGCGGTGTCCAGGGGTTCGGGTTGCACGGTCACCACGAGGGATACGGGCCTCAGACTTGCTGTGGGCACAGATCAACCTCAGAGACCTCGGGAACCTACCTCCTGTGTTGCAATATTCTTCAGCGTCCTCAGGAGCTTCGGAGATGCAAACTGGTCAGATGCGTTTAAGGTGCCTGCTTTGCAGGGGAGTAACTCCTTTACTCCAAGGGAGATTCTTCAGTCATCCAGCGTAGTGTAGATCGTCAAAGTACTTGGTTTCTGTAGCAGAGTTTAGTCCAGGTGTAATCTAAAGTCCTGTAGTCAGGGATTCCTACTTTATACCCAAGGAAGGGGTGGGACAAACTCTGGTGACCCACCTATGGGAGGGTCAGGACAGAGGGGTGGCTACACCCATGTCCTTTGTCCAGTTTCGCACCAGAGCAGGGGCTGAGTGCCCCTCCAACTGATTTGAGCTGGACTATGCACAGGGACACCAAATGTGCCCCCAGTGCAGACATCAAAGCACTCTTGGAGTGCTCCCACCCAGCCCCAATACACTAAAGCCTGTCTGGGAGGTGGTCACACCTCCCTGTGACAGGAAACCTATTGTCAAGCCTTCCCCTGCCGGAGTTTCATCCAGTAGCAGGAGGGCAGACTCGTGTCTGTGGCTGGCAGCATCCATTTTGTGATGCCAGGGCTCTGTGAAGCTGGTACCGGGTGTACCGGTGCTGTCATATTTCTCCCTCTAGGAGGGAGGAATCATACCTCCCACACCAGTTACTGGTGTGGAGGTATGATTCCAAGGTGTTTGACACCAAATACGACATAATTCCTTGCAGCCATTTTAAAGTTAGCATTTACCGCGAGGTTATAATGCACTTAAGTGTATATGGTTGGCTGCATCACAGACAACCCCGGAATAGTGGTTCCGAAGGCTGCAGAGGGGCTCTGCTCATGCATGGGCACCCTCTCACATAAAACCCAGCACCCTGCCTTCAGGATTGATAAGGCCTGCCATAGTGGTGACTGATAGGCTTATATGTGCAGTGATCAGGATAAATATAGTGAACCTATATCTAAGTAAGGGGTGCATGCACCACCTTACACAGGCTGCAGTAGCAGACCTGTGGTGTCTGTTTGAATGGCCTCTCAGGGGTGGCATAAGACATGCTGCAGCCCCCGGGAGGCCTCTGGGGTACCTATGCCCTGGGTACATAGTATACCATATACTAGGGACTTATAAGGGTACCCCAGAATCCAATCTGGAGTGTACCTAGAGTACATGCAATCAATTTAGGGAGTAAGCAGATAGGCTGGGGTCCTGAATAGTAGGATCCCAGCTAAACTAAGTCGAAAACCAGCAAAACACCATGAAAAAAGTGGGGGCAACCATGCAGTCAGATTCCACCTTCCTACACACACCTTTTTCATCTCGATGTAGCACTTACCTTAGGTGAAGGGGTGCAGGTCTTAAATGCAACCTCAGTACATACTTGCCACCCCTTAGTAGCCTTATATGTCAAAGTACTACCTCATAGTTTACCCTGCATCCACACCCTAATGTTTTCCCTTGCCACTTCACCCCTCTCACCTATTTGTGAGTACGTTAGCACATGCAACATTGGTGTCATCTAACCCACGGCTTTTTAGAGAGCATTTATAGATATTTGATATGACAGAGACTCGGCTTCCAGCAGCAGCACAGTGTTTAAGGCAACTCTGTAGAGGACAATCTAGAACACAGCACACAACACTATAGTCTATAGAACAAGGATAAAACCAAATCAAAGAAGTAGTCACTTCATAGAAAGGTGGGTGAAAGCATATAACAAAGAAAGCACTAGACTGTACTGTAAGGTTGCTTTGTAAAGATATGCAGTATTCGTATTAATTTGAAATGCAGAAACTAAAGTGATTTCCTAGATTCCCAAAATGTGTTGTCTAAAGGCAATAACGGAGAAAATACACATTTTAATGTTCTAAAATCTGCTCGGGAGCTCTACTACACAGCAGTGCAACCTGTGTACTTAGGAGGTGTTGATCTATGGCAAAGAGGAATAGACGCAGCACAGTTCCAGGGACGTGCAGCAAGCAGGATTCAGAGGGTCTCATTTATGAGTTTTTGCCATAAGGCAGAACTGCAGGCCTTCCTGCGGCTCTTCCCTACGACCAAAGGAAATGGCAGTAATGCGCCGTATCTATGTGCTACGGCGCATTCCTGTCCTTTTCCCCATTTTCACAATGGGCTGCTGTGCGCTGACGCATGCACCTTTGCACCATGGTGCAAGGGTGTCTGCGTTGGGGGGAAGCCTTCCTGCACAAAATGCTTTTTTCTCTTTCTATGTGTACTGCACAATGCGGCACACATAGAAAAAGGAAAAAGTATGAGAAATGAAGTCTCTTCATTGTGCCTCCCTTACTCCTCCCCTGGGGGGGGAGGCGTACGTTTTTGTTGCTGCCTCAGATTTATGATTTCTCGTAAATCTGGGGCAATGTCGAAAAGACATGGATGTTGCTGGGAATGCCCCTGCAACACCCATTGCACGCCCCTTTAATGCAGAAAACTGCGTTAGAGGAATAATATTTATGAGGCAGCATTGAGTCGAAAAAAGTGGCTTAGTGCTGCCTCGTAAATATGAAGCAGGCTCCTGTGCCACGAAACATCACAAAAAGTGACGTTCCGGTGGCGAGGGGCCTCATAAATGAGGCCCAGAGTTCTCATCCTTTGTACCTCCTGAAGCACCTCAATCCTTATTGGCAAAGAGAAGGTTCTAGATAAGTGTGGAAATGGGAAGGGGTAGGAACTGCAGAATAAACATGGCTTTTAGCCTGTTATTTTAAGATGACGGCAGTGCACATGTGATCCCAGAACCCTAGTGAGCCCAACGGCAGCGCCAGGGTTAGCAAGAGTCTGGAAAGAAGTTAGAGTTGCTATAAACAATGGGCCTCATTTACGAGGCCCCCAGCGTCACTTTTGCGCTGCCGGAGAGTCACTTTTTTGATGGTCCAGTGTCGCAATGTTCAGCAGCATATTTACAAGGCCACGCAAAGCCACTTTGTGTGGGTTTTCATGGCCTTGTAAATAGGTTCCCCTTTCATGCAGAACACTGCGTGAAAGGGGCATTCTATGGGTGTTGCTGCAAGTGTTCCCATGCAACACCCATGGAATCTGAAGCATTCCATGACTACTGAAATATCCTTTTATTTCTCCTCATTTGTTCCTCTTTCTATGTGTGCTGCAT
The DNA here is from genome assembly GCA_963921515.1 of Calotriton arnoldi. Lineage (NCBI taxonomy): Eukaryota > Metazoa > Chordata > Amphibia > Caudata > Salamandridae > Calotriton > Calotriton arnoldi. Next base: position 535,302 of record CAWUFW010001614.1, on the reverse strand, counting down.
TCTACATAGAAAGAGGAAAACACCTCTTGTGATTGTTTTTGTGCATTAAGGTGTCCCATCCTGCACAAAAACAATCACCCCTACAACAAAGACACCCATGCACCATAGTGCAAGGGTGCCTGCATTGGCGCATGTCAACCTATTGTGCACCAGAGCAGAGGAAAAGGCAGCAATGCACCGTATGTAATAGATAAGGTGCATTCCTGCCCTTTTCTTTTAATGCTGGGCAGCGCAGCAAGATTCCTTACTCCATGGCCTTGCGCCAAAACCTCGCAAATGAGGCCCAATATGTGAAGAATATCGTTCAATGCATAAAAATTGATAATTGTAAAGCATTACGTATTGTAATTCATGGCTTTCCCTTTAAGCAGGAGTCTTTGAAGTCATTTTTTCAGCCTTAACAAGCAAACCATTCTACTGGCTACAGAGGTCTGAAAAGAACACATTTGCCCGTTGGTAGTTTTACCTCGTTAACCTTCATGGTGTAGCTTCAAATTAGGTACACGCCACAGTATTAACTGCACAGCACTTTGATCTTCTTGTCTCCTGCATTTCATCTTTAAGACGGTGTAACCGGTATGTTTCTGTCTTAAAAAAGCCCGTTGGTACAAACATCTAAAATCTACGCCTCATATATTGCATTTCTGAATGCCCTGACAGATAGAAATTCAATCAGTGGCATCCGAAAACATGGTGATTTCTCAGCATCAGTCAACTGAATAGTATTATAATTGTATTTTGCAATGCTATGAGAGTCCATAAGGCAGTATCATATAGGATTATAGTTTCTTCATTGTAATTCACAAATAATATCAAATTCTCAAGTAGAAATCTACATTTAGCATTTGTCATCAAGACTCTGTAAATAGCATTAAGTGAGCGCATATAGGGACTTATTTACAAGCCCCTTGTACCACCGGGACGTCACTTTTTCACCATATTAAAAGTCACGCACTGGCAGTGCAAGGGGCTTGCAAATAAGGGGCCTTATTTACAAGGGCCTTGCGCCACTTTTGCGTCATTTTTAACATGGGAAAAGTGACGCAAAAGTGGCGCAAGGGGCTTGTAAATCTTCCCCAAGGTCTATAGTTTATAATATGTCAAGGTGTTGGTGCATTTAATCAAAACAACTGCTCTCCCTGGAGTGCTACTTCCAACCCTGCCCTAGACATTACTTGAACTAAAAGAGTGCAACAGATGCCAATGCAGCTGTCTCCCAGTCCCTGAATCTGAAAGAGGGCAAGGGCTAAAGGCTGATGGAGGTAGGGAGCACACTGTCTCGCATGAGGCATCGGTGCAAATTGAGTGTTGGGATGTGAGCAGTGTGCTCCCACCCTCCTTCTGTTTAAAAAGGGTTAAAGGCTGTTAATGCATGTAACTATTCCAACTATAACAAATACATGGGTATTATTTCTAGACATATTTTAAATACCTCTTTGCTTTAGTTAAATAATGTGCAATGGAATGTCAAACATTAAACAAAATTATGCTTGCACCGGTTTTTCAGTAGTTTTAAGGGCGATGTTTTGGTGGTCCTTGAAGATGGTTTAATGTACATCTTGGTAAGACCAGCAGCTAATCATGCCTAATTGAGCTATTTTCAAGGTGTCAAAACCAAGTATAGCTAACCCAACATGTACCACATCTCTCTCAATTATGCAGTGTGCATGTTTTACTGATCAGGCGATATAAGGGCTGCAGCTGCACCGTTTGTAAGTTTCATGTAGGGCCCTAAGTGGCATGGGTATGCCCAGACATGGGTCCTGAGCTCACTGTGTCACTGGACCTAAGCTGTACCTGGCTGAATAGCCCACAACTAGGACAAAACCGGTCCTGGGTTACTTGTTTTCCAGTTCAGAGAGTACCTGGCCTTTTTCCATGAGGAGCAGGGTCAAGACTTATTTGCATATGGCTGGGTCCAAACTGAGAAGGCATGCTAAGCAAAAGAATGATGGGTTAGACTGCTAACCCCGAGCGACTGCCAGTGGTTAGACAAAGGGAAACAGCGTTTACAACGCGTTGTTAGTATGTGATGCAATTACATCGCAAGTCATTACAACGACTTGCACTAGGGGGCGCTCAGGTATTGGAAATAAATTCCAACACCTTCCCTACTGTTGCGCAAACTGGAGTAGGAATAGTAATTAATACTATTCCTAAGTCCAGCGCGCCCCCTAGTGCAAGTCGTTGTAATGACTTGCGATGTAAATGCATCGCGTACTAACAACGCGGTCATTGAAACGACTGCGTTGTAATAGTACGCGATGTTATAGCATGCGTTGTAACATGCTATATTCTAGACAAATAGCAAGCATTCCTCCCATCACCTTTTGTGTTTCACAAAGTGTACTCCAAATAGCTTTTGTATTCTGAAAGACTTGTCTTGCTTTGAATTTCCCACAATTTTAAATTTTAACCTGAATTTTTCTGTGATTGTGGGCTAATGCTGTCACTTAATGCTATCTTTTCACGGGAACAGGGAGGATTTTTAAGTCAGAACCCTATAAACACATAATATTTGCAACAATTATGTATAAGGTATTCAGGGTTCAAAAAATGCTCACATAATTTAGCAAGTTAAGCATTACAGGCTATTAATGATTGTGAATTGCCTTACAGTGACACATACGCCACAAAGTCCCTGATTTAGAGTTTGGCAAATGGGTATTTATGATGAAGAAAAATGCTCTGTTACCCAGAGGAATTACTTGTCTGCCAGATTTTTAGATGTCTGCTGGTCAAGTGGACATATCTTGCATTTACAGGAACCACCGCCACAGTGGTACCTGTAAAAGTATTGAACGTTCAAAGGATGGCTCCAGCAACATGAAGAAGCTGTGCTGCAAGCTTTCAATGTTTTTTTAAATTCTGAAAATGAAAAACCCAAAAGCGGGATTTTCTTTTTGAAAATAAAAAAACAATGACCACCCTCACAATGCAATTTTTCTCTCAAGTCATGGGGGCATTTGACAGTTTTTTTCTTGCAGGTGCTGGACAATGAAAAGTTTCCATTTGTCTGCATACTCTAAATAAGCAGAATGAACAAGTGGCCAAACCTCTTACAGCCCTTATGCTGTTGGGCATTTGGAGGTGTATAATGGTTGTGGAGATTATGTATTCTCTGCCAGTGACATGCTGAAGGTCCACCAGACTCTGAGGGGCATATTCTCAAGGACTCATTGCTGAGTTAGCGGCACTTTATCGCAGCCAAAGTGGTGATAAATTCATCGCACCATTCACAAGCTGGTGCTAACAGCCGATATCACCAGTATTCCTGCGATAGCAGCTGCAAAAAACATCGCCACGGATGACACCGGCAACTAACGCTAATGAGATGCAGAGTAGGCGTTCCCGTGCAAAAACCAGCGGAAACACCACTTGGCAACATTCACAACGACCAGCCAGAAGGGCGATAAGAATCAAAAACATGCGATAAGGCACGTTAGCAGCATGGATTTAACAACTGCTCCTACCTGGTGTTAAGTCGGACGACAACCTGCACCATAAAAGGGAGCCCAGCCCACAGCCACACCAGAAGAACAACAGATGCCATGGAGCTACTGTTCATGCAGCTCAGAGCGCCAAGAGGGCCACAATACCCACCGCCACCACACCCAGGACCCCCACCCCCTCCAGGATCCCCCCCAGACTACCACAGAGGCAGCGCAGACAAAGACACCGGAACTTCCGAATTCGCACCAGCCTGGGAGACTTAACGCCAGAGGAAGTCATTGCCCACTACATGCTCAAAAGGACAACCATCCAACGCATCCTGACCATCATTGTCCACAGGCTGACGGTACCAACACAGCGGAGAACCAACATCCCTCCGCAGACAAGGCTGCTGGCCGTGCTGCACCTGTTGGCTTCTGGGACCTTCCAACCAACACTGCCAGAGTCGGAGGCATCTCACAGCCAGCTCTGTCAAAGTTCCTCACACCTGTCCTGGATGCCATCATCAGCTTGGTATCCCAGCAACTTTACTTCCCACATACTGCGCAGGAACAGCTGTAGATCAAGCAAGGCTTCTACGCCATAGCTGGCTTCCTGCACGTCTTGGGGGCAATCGACTGCACACATGTACTCTTCGTGCCCCCTGCCACCACTGCACACAATTACCGCAACAGGAAACACACGCAATCCATCAATGTGCAGGCAATAGTGGTCCACCGGGGACTCTTCACCAATGTCGTCGCCAACTACCCAGGCAGTGTGCATGATTCCTTCATCTTCCGACAGTCCATCATCAACCAGCGCTTCCAGGATGCCACCTATGGGAATGCACTGCTCGCCGGTAAGTACCAACGGAACACTCCACACACCTCAACACCACATTCAGACAACTCACAACTCTGGGAATGCACACGTCACAAAATCACATACAACATGACAACCAACATCCCCACAATCCAAACACGACAACACTACTTACTGTGGCAACCTGGGCTAGCCATCTACACAAGCCAACAACGGCATGGCACCTCAGCCACACAATTGCAGAATGTGGGGAGAGGTGGGATCCCAGCATGTGCGAAGGAGGCAAGTGACCCATGAATAAGAATGCACACAATGCCAAATGTGGAGTGGATGTGCTGGACAGACAGCAGTATGCAGACCACAGACACTTCCATGTCGACATACACTGCTGGTGTCTGGAGTGTACTGGACAGTGGACACAACCATGTAACCGCAGCCAGCGGGGAACAATGTGGAAATATAGCTTGTTACATCCCCCCTGTAAGCGTGCGCGGAGTGGGCTGGTTCGGCGTACGCCAGGCCAGCATAGGGGTGTGAATAAAAAGCCCGTTACTCTGGGCGTGGTTCTCTTCCGAAATGGCCAACGTGTCTGCCAGTGCTGCGCCTCTCACCCGCCATGAGGCCGACGCCGTGAGTGGCGATGCCTGCGATCCTGTGCGTCTGCTGCACCCCAGGCCGCTGGTCCCAAAACGCGTCATGCCCGCCCCAGCGCAGCCAGGCCGCACTGCTCACCTGCCGACACCGGCGTGTGTCAAAGAGGGCCCACCACGTGCCGGTGCAAGCTCCAAGCCCGAGGCCCTTGACCATGGCAGCCTCCTCAGACCATCACGGCCTCCGCGACACAGGCCCCCCATTACTCCTTTCTCATTGACGTACTCCACCGCTGCCTCCGGCCTACACTGCTGTCCAGTAGGTCACACATTTGGAACTGAGTCTTGATTATTCAATGGCAGAGAACATACGTTTATTGCAGGGTTTATATCACCATACTCCCTACGATGTGGTGCCACCGACTGTGCATAGCATTCCAATGACACGTGCCTGTGGGCCCATGCTGACTACTGCCTTCGGCCTACACTGCGGCCCTGCACTGCGGGGTCACCTGTGTACTACCTACACTGCGGTCCAGCAGGCCTCACACAAATCCAATCCAATCCGTACCAGGCAGGACACGGCATCGTCGCAGGCTGCACACACACACAGCTCTGGTGCCACTACCTCCGTCAACCACAAATCATTGCCACATGGCATTCCAACATCGTGTGTGAGAGTACCAGGAGGAGCTGCCTGAACAGCCGTTGCCCCGCGCTGACCGCTGCCTCAGGCCTACACTGCGGTCAAGTAGGTCACACATTTGGAACTGAGTCTTGATTTTACAATGGCAGAGTCCGTATCATTGCACGCTAGGAGAGGAGTAAGAGGAAGACGCGATTCAGTCCGGATGACAAACAGGATCCTCGTTACGGAGGTGACCAAACCCCACCAACAACTGCCCTGGTGCCACTGACTCTGTGCATCGCAAGCCAAGGACACGTGGCTGGGGGCCCCTGCTGACCGCTGCCTCCGGCCCACACTACGGTCAAGTAGGTTACACATTTGGAACTGAGCCTTGATCTATTTATGGCAGTGTTTATACCATTGTACAGGCCTCATCGCAGACTGCATCCCCTTTCAGCTCTGGTGCCACTAACTCTGTGCCCCGAAATTCATGGACACCCTCTGGTTGAACTTTGGTGGCGTCTCAGTCAATGGCCTGGGGGTTGTCTTCATCATCATGTGGCTGGTAATGACTTGGTGTTAAACATGAGTCTGTAGCATTCATCTCCTCCATATTGCATGTGTCTGCTTGGTACTGCCCTCTGTATCATGCCCTGGAAGAACACCTTCCACTGTCCCCCGAAACCCTCTGCGACATTCACCTTGGACATTGACGAGAACCCACTCAGCTCTTGTGGCCCTACCTCAGTGCACTGGTAGTCACCATCCCGTGGCGGTGTGCCTGTGCCGGCCGCAGTGCATCCGTGGCCACTAACTCTGTGCAGCTCAAGTCGTGGACCATTGCTGTTGGAACTGTGAACTTCTGATTGTCTGATCACTGTTGTAGTTGTTGCCAGCGCCAATAACTCCCTGAGGGCTGGCTTACACTCACCCCACACCCATCCAGCACAGGCGTCACTGGACATGTGACCCTGGCAATAAAGGGTCCGGGTGCACGTGCCCGTAGCCAGTTCCACAAACTATCTAAGTGTGTCCGTGTGGTCATTGTGTGTGCATGAGGGCCCCGGGCCCTACCACATTGTATTGTGCTGTGTTCCCCGGACGCAACCATGTCACCTCAGGCAGTGGGGTAGACCTGGGACATGTAGCTATGTCGTACCCCTGTAGGCGTTGCCGGAGTGGGCTGGCGTACGGAGGTCCAGCGTAGGGGTGTGGGTGATCACCCCGGGGCTCTGGGCGTGGTTAAGTGTTGGGCTTGCCAATTTAGTACCTAATGCGTGTGTCTTTGTTGTGGTGTCGGCGCCACCCGTCCCGCAATGGACAAAGTTGCAATGTAACATGTCCCCGAGTGCGGGCTCGGACGAAGGGATTAATGAATGAGCGCAAGCCCGCTGGGGGTCCAGGATCATACATGCCAACTGTTGTGTGTGTATCGCTATTACGGCAGCATGAGCCAAAGGTCTTGCCTCGACCGCATCGCGACTTTGGCCAGCCATGAACTCCACATCTGTGTCCGCCCTATCATTACCATAGGCCCACACACACGTGGCCGCCCACTTCAACGCACAACATCACAGTGTCGTTGTCAGGCTTGTGGACATGCGCAGACAGGCATGACAATGGTGTGCCGTAGGAGTGCAGGTGATGCAAGCGCGCAGCGCACACAAGGAAATAGGCTCGGGGGGAGGGAGGAGCAGCAGTGAGGCTACGTAATACACATCGATGGCGCTCCTTTACTACTAGCAGTACATGTCAAACTGGAATCACTATGACACACATATCACATGCCAATGAACTAGTGAGCCTGCCAACACATCATGCAGAACCAACTATTGACTCATGTCTCTCTGCACTGTCACAGGTGATCAGGGATATGCACTCTGCCCTTGGATGATGACACCCCTCCGAGCCCCGAAGACACAGGCCCAGAGGCAGTACAATGCAGCCCACAAACGCACCAGGGGCATCGTGGAACGCACATTTGGTGTGTTGAAGTCATGTTTCAGGTGCCTGGACATCACAGGTGGGAGGCTCCTGTACAGCCCAGTCATTGTGTGCAAGATGATCGTTCCATGTTGTGTGTTGCACAACATATGTGTACGCACCAATGCCCCATGGTTACGAGTGCCAGATGCACCGGACGATGATGAGGAAGATGAGGCAGGTGGACCACACCCCACTGCAGCTGCAGCAGGAATAGCCCGTAGGAACAACACCATTGACAATTTCTTCACATGAGGACGTCACATTGTGTCAGTGCTTGGCAATCATGAGACAGTGCAAAATGACCACAGGCACAGCATGTGCAAATAAATTCAATGCAACACACATTCCCTGAGTTTCTGTGCTGCTGTGTGGCACGGGGATCAGGGACATGTTCCAGAGTCATTGTTGGTGTGCAGTGTGCTGTACTTAATTGTGCATGTATGCCATTGTGCCCATCTCCCCCCGTCCCCCCAGTCCCTGGTCGGTACTCACCCTGTTGATCTTGCGTCAGGTCATGTTAAGCAGTGTCCCGATCCCCAACTCCTGGCACCGTATCCCGACTGATGACTGTGGCCACCATTTTCTCACTGTCATCCAGCTCCTGGTGTGCCGCTGGTCCCCCACCTCCAATCTGCATTGCTGCTTTCAGGTTGGCATAGTGTTTCTTCTTGGTTTTGCCCTTCACATCATTCCAGCGCCTCTTGACCTCTTCCATTGTCCTCCTCGACACTCCGACTACATTCACGTTGTTCACGATGTACTGCCATGTTTCCGCTTGTGTTGCCGATGACACAGTGGAGGTGACGTACAGTTGTTGGTTGTGTTCTGTCTCCTCCGTGACGATGATCTGGTTTTCCTGCGGACTGAACCCCGTCTCCCTCTTCCTCTTGCCCTTCCCCGGCCCGGGGGTTCCTGGCTGGTCGTCTGTGGGGCTTGTGGGGTTTGCGTTGTCCTGTGCACTCGGTCCGGGTGTGTTCATGGTGGTACGCAGTTACATTTTTTTTCTATGCTTTTATGGTGCATTTTCCCGCATGTCGCGTGGGAATTGCAGGCCTGTCGCTGTTTATCGCTGCTTTTTGATTCGCGATTTGAGACGCCGCAACTTTTTTCGCATTGGGGTTTCGTATTTTTTCGGCGTCGCGTTGATTTTAACGCAGGCATTTGTCGCGTTATCGTGAGGCTATCGCATGGTGCCGCCGGGTTGTGAATGCTGCGTTAACACAGTGTTGTTTTCCCGCGATGGACTGTGATGTGAGAAGTTGCGTTAAGCGATTTTGGCAATAGTTAACACGCGTTCTTGAGAATATCCCCCTAAATGAGGTGAGTGGACCTTTAGTTTGGCGCAGAGGATACTCTGTTACCTTTCCAATAGAGTACACTCTCTGACAAACTATAACTGGACCCACATAAACTATAACTCATCTTCAATGTGAGAGTGTATAGTGACAAAGCTTGAGGTAGTTATCCAATTCTTAGGGAGAGTTTTAGGGAACACATATAGAAGAGACTCCTCTCTTGTATGTTTAGGAATTACAGGTTCCACATTAAAGGGCTGATTAAACAGAGCTATCATGAAAGTATATCCATTCGCTGTTCCAATTTTAGTGCAGGAATTGTGTTGCCAATTACTGCTTTCTCTCTTATCCCATTCTTCTTTTACCATGTTAATTGTACCTCATATTCTTGGGTATGTGGTTTTTGGTGGATACGGTGGGTGACATAGTGCATTGCTCCTGTTGGATCTGGAGTACAAGGTCAGTGCTTCCTGACTACATTTTGATTCCTTTTAAATATTTGGTTTAGCAATTATACATTTTAGGAGTCTAGAGCCATAGTTGCTAGTAGCAAGCCCAGGCCTGCTCACAAAAACCTGCTTTCACTTCGCAGGCACCAGGTTTATTAACTTTTTGGGAGTGCTTTCGATACCATCTAAGTTAACAATCCAGTTTTCTACAACTGCCATTGAGATGGTTCATTTCCTGCCTGATATTCCCTCCAACCAGGCCTCAAATGATGGGAGAGCTACCTGTTAGGATTTTCCTACCACCTCTCTTTACCTGTCCCTCATATTGCAAATGAAAGATACACATTGCCGGATTACAGATCATGCCTGGAGGCTGTGGCCTTTGCTCTGGACTATACTGTATGGAGCATGCAGAGTTGTAAAAATAATACTTTTTTCACCACTGCGGTAGTTAATGTTTCCAATTTTTGAGGTTTCCTCCTCTTTCCACTTCTTTGCAGGTTGTGGACGAATGAAGTGTGACACCAATGGCTGAACCCAGAATGCTGTACATTTAAAATAAGTAAATAACATTCTGAATTCATCATGGGTTCATTGGTGTATATTGCTGACGGTTTTCCCAGAGAAACAACTGGTTGAAATAAAAAGAAATGCTGAAAGTAATAGCAACAAAAAAAACATTGGGACACAAAATGTCACCTATTTCTAATTTATAAAAGCAACATACCATTACATCAATCAGACTTTAGTGTTTATAGGCATCTAAAGCGTTTGTTGATTTTCCAGATACATGTGACACACAGAGCCATTAACAAAGATGGAGCTTATAACAATCTTTCATTGTGTACCAACAATGCATCAACTGGTAAAGGAAAAATGGGTTTGAAAGAAAGTTGTGCATTTTTTAAAATATGCCCAAGAATCCGAGTGACAGGAAAGGCCCCAAAATGTAACATGGAAACATGAAGACTTTTCCATCAAATTTCAATCATTTTGGCAATGTGACTTTCAACTTTGGCCTTGGGTTTGCCAGCACCTATGAAAACCTACCAACCCTAAACATTTCGAGAACTAGACATGCAGGGGAGTTCTGGGAAGTGTGCCTGGCTTGGATCCTGCTACATTTTCTTATGCAGAATGCCCTGCAAATTTAAACTGCGGCTAAAATCACAGATTTTCCTCACATTTCTGTAAAGAAAACATCTGAAAATGGTCTTACCAACCCGCATTCTCACTCTTCTCCTTATACAAATGATAGCTCAGCTGTGTGGGTGGACCTATCTCCTCCAAAACGAAAAACCCCTGTGAGAAATTGGGTTGTTGGTTGAGCAAGATGTTAAACTTGCTCAAGCAACAGCTACAATCCATGTCAGGGTGAACCACTAAAGTCATTAAATTAACCTGTGCTTAGCCCTTTGGTAGCTTGGCACAAAAGCAGTCAGTTGTAACTTCGAGGCAATGTGTAAAGTATTTATACAGCACACAAACTAATAAAGTGATAAAAATCCCACACCAATATAGAAAAATAGAGTACACTTTCATAAATTTTGTGTCACCAAAGCGACAAAAATCCATTCAGTAGATACCAGCGTTATGAATTTTTAAAGCTTAAGGAAAAAACTAGCTCCTAAGACATAAAAAGAGCCAACCACGGACATCTAGTCAAGCAAGACTGGGGCATAGTAACAAAATAGGGACAACCGCAATAGAGCACGAGTCGGAAACAAAAAGTGGATTGGGATTGGTCAGCACTTACCTTCAGACTCAGAAGACATTTCAAGAAAAATGTTCTGAGAAGGTAAAAGTTCAGCAGGGCTTCGTGTGGTGATGGATGAGGAGGCGTCATCGTCAGGTAGCTGCTGGACGAAGTCATGGTGAAGATATCCATGTTCAAACTTAGTCTCTGTCTTTTGGAAGTCGAAAATCTCCAGCGGGATGAGGCTGAAGTTTGTAGCCGACAAGGGCTCCACGAGGCCAGATTCCTCTTCTAGGAAGGACCGCTGAACAGGATTTGCTGCTGCAGATAAGAACTTCGCAGGAGCTGCCCAAAGTCAGGACGACCGATGATGCACTTTGGGCAGATATACCAGCAGGTTGGTCCCGGTCTCCTCTCGCTTCTCAGAGCAGTTTTTAGCCAAAAAGATTGTAAGTCTCAAGTTTTGGATTTTTGTCTATTTGGACACCTTTAGCCCCACTTACAAGGGTTCAGGACTTGGAAGGCATCACTTGGAGGGTTGGGACTCTCTCAGACTGGGTCCAGGTGCAGGTTCAAGATGGTTGGAGCCTTTTCTGTCCCTGAGGCTCTCATCAGGAGGCCAGCCAGCTAGCCCTTGGAGTCACTCTAGGAGTCCTGGGTGCAAGAAGTGGCCCAGAGCTCAAGCAGAGGGGCAGGCCTCTGAGGGTTCAATGCAGGCTTCAGGCAGCAGAGCAGTCCTTCCAGGTGTAGCAACGCAATCCTCTGAAGTATACAACAGGCCACAGCAGCAGGCAGGCCCCTGAGAGTCCTTCTGCATGTCCATAAAGTGAACTGAAGTGTGAGGCTGGGGGTCCTGTTATTATACCTGGTGCCTTCTTTGAAGTAGGGGAAGTTTCTAGATAATTCCCTTTAAAGAGCTGGAAGTTTCCTGCATCGCCTGTGCTGGCTCCAAGCTGGCTCCATGAACAATGCAGAGGTGACAAGTCTTTTGTGTGAAGGCAGAGCACAGTCTATTCAGTTGCAAGTGGGGCAGTGCTCAGCTCCGCCCCCCCCACCCCCAAGGCACCCCTAGTCCCTCTATTGTGTGGCTGTCTGGGAGGAATAAACACAATACAACTACCAACCACGCCCAGTCATATGATCCAAGAACAGACGGCAGGCACCAAATAGTTAGGGCAGGAAAATGGCAACTTTCTAAAAGTGAATTTTCAAAATTGTAACTTCAAATCTGACTTAACCATTAAACAGGGTTTAAAATGTAAATTTCTCAGAAACCAAACATGAAATGTTTCCCTGTTCCCAGTCAAATGTTGGAGGTAGGCCTTACAGTAGTGAAAAACAAATTTAGGAGTTTTTTACTACCAGGACACATTAAACCTCAAAGTACACATCCAACATTTTAATTACAATTCACCCTGCCCTTTGGGCTACCTAGGGCCTGCCTTAGGATTGACATATGTAATTAAAGGGGAGTTTAAATCTTGGCAAGGGGTAAATTTTGCCAAGTCGACTTGGCACTTTAAAACTGCATCCAGACTGCAATGGCAGACCTGGGACATGTTTAAGGGGTTCAGTGAGTTGCACAATAAGTGCTGCAGGCCCACTAGTAGCACTTAATTTACAGGCCTGGTTATATGGTGTACCACTTTACTATGGACTTATAAGTAAATTAAATATGCCAATCAGGTGTAAGCCAATTTTACCATGTTTAAGGTTGTGAGAACAAGCACTTTAGCACTGGTTAGCAGTGGTAAAGTGAACAGAGTCCTAATGCCAGCAAAAATAAATTCAGAAATATAGTAGAATGAAGGCAAAAGTTTTGGGGTAAGATCATGCTAAGACTGGAAGGTCTAACAACCCCAAAATTCAATTTGGACACACCAAGAGTTTCCCATTGGTCTTCAACCTTTCTGGGTATTTTGGTACCTCTGGAATTTGGGCCCAAGCAACATGCCAGGGTCCATGCAAACCACACTATCCTACAATCGCCTGGCTCGCTAGGTTTGAAAAATGCCCATTGTTGGTAGGGTCCTCATATCTTTGATGTTTACAGGACATTGTGAGCAAAAAAGGTTGCTGAGAATCATGCAAACCGCAACACACTGAGGGCCATATTAGCAGAAGCTCGTTAAAGTTATCGCCGTTTAGCGGCAGGAAACTGCCGCTAAAGCGGCGATAAGGGCTTAATAATATGCGCTATAGAATTCCAATAGAAGCCCAGGTTAGATGTGCAGGACATCTAACCTGGGCTTCTATTGGAATTCTATAGCGCATATTATTAAGCCCCTTATCGCCGCTTTAGCAGCAGTTTTCTGACGCTAAAACGGCGATAATTTTAACGAGCTTCTTGCTAATATGGCCCTGAATTTCCCTGGGTGTCTAGGTTTCAAAAATGCCCATGGTTAGTAGGATTCTTTGGGTGCCCGGCTGACACTGAGCCTGGATACTAAAGCCAATACCTATTGTGAGTGAGAAGAAATGAGGATTTCTTTGGGTGAACTTTGGATATATGAGCTGGCAGAGAGGGGGTATATCCCCCATTCTGCTTTTTCCCAGGGGAGATATAATGCCTGGTTCCCATGGGTGGTTCAGAGCTCCACCCTTGAGATACAGTGTGGGCTTTAGAGGTAAGGGTATTGGCCAATGGCTGGATGTATTGGCCCTAACCCATAATTTTATTTAAGAAGGAAAATCTATCCTTGGTGTCTAGTGTGGTTTCTCCCCACCACCTCAGGAAAGGCAGGTTAAGGGTAACTCCCGAAGAATGACCGCCTGACCTTTAGGGATGGGCATGGGGCTGCAGGCGCATGCCAAGATGTGTCACCCACACCTTTCTTTTTGCCGTGTGGGCCTCTCTTCCACTTTCAACTCTCTGGTGTCTAGTGGGTGGATGCCTCATTGGGGATTGCCCTCCTGTAGGATCCTCAAGCAGGGATCCACTAGGAAGCAGTATGGCTGGACAGGGCCACTGGAAAGGGGAGATTCTCCCCTTTCCAATGGTGCCTCTTCCGCCTGTTGTGATCAGTACTCAGGAGGCTGAACAGTGCATCCGGAGCATCACATCAAGTGAAATATAAATGACCCGAACAACTCCTACTTTCACTTTCAATAGTGGGGATGTCATTGAGCTGATCGTCGTTCACAGAAAAAAAACATGCTGCTGGGGAACCTCTTCTTCTGCATCCCGAGGTGGGGATCTAAAAGGAAATCCCTTTGGTGTGAGTATCAGAGAGTTTTTATTTCTATAGTGGAAGGAAGTGATGCTCAGATCCTCCTCACTATCTTCACAGTGCAGAGAAGGTGAACGTCTAGCCCTCCATCCTACATTGGTTAAGCAGTCTACCTTCTAACAGAAATGTTACTGTTCAAAATAGCCTATGAAAGTTATCTAACCGGAAGCCCAGCTTCCTCTCAACTTATAATTAAACAGGCAGGGCAAAGCAAGGAGCCTCCTCGATTTTGATAGAAATATATATCTATGTCCAAACGTCTGTAAGTCCATATCTGTTTGGTATTTAAAACCTCACTGCTCCCATCTGCATGCCTCCTGTCTTGCTTTAATGTTCTTGCTTTTGATTCCCAGCAGAAAGGAGACATCCCTAAGTGAGCTTAATACTTGGGAGGAAGAAGCGGTGACTAAGAGAAAGTAGTGATGTCCTGACTGGTGTCACTATTGTGCTTACTTTTAGCTTCCTGGATTGCCTTATCTACAGACTAATACCATTTCTCCTCCTGCTTTCTTACCACTTCGATTTTTTGCATCTTGATTGTGCTTTCCCTAGACTTATATCTTAAGAACTGTCAAGATTTTCTTGCACCGATTCTACTCTAAGGGGGATATTCACAAGAACGTGTGATAATTATCGCAAAATTAGCCTAACGCAACTTTGCACATCGCAGTCCATCGCGGGAAAATAATACCCTGTTAACGTTGTATTCTCAACCCGGCGGCACCATGCGATAGTCTCACAATAACGCGCCAAATGACCGCGTTAAAATTAACGCGAAGCACGAACGCGAAATAAGTTGCAATGTGGCCACCCGCGATAAAAAATATCTGCGATAACCAGCGACAGGCCTGCAATTCCCACGCGTCATGCGGGAAAATGCACTATAAAAGCACCGAAAAACACAAACAAAATAATTAAAACTGCGTAGCACCATGGAGGAAGCCGGAGCAAGTACAGAGGATGACCAGAGCCCCACAAGCCCCCAGGAGGAACAGCCTGGGACCTTGGGGTCACGGAAGGGCAAGGAGAAGAAGACGAGGAAGACGAGGTTCAGTCCGCAGGAAAACAGGATCATCATCACGGAGGTGATAGAACACCACCAACAACTGTTCGTCACCTCCGTGTCATTGGCAAATAAAAATGCAACATGGCAGTCCATCCTGGACAAGGTGAATGCAGTCGGAGTGAGGAGGAGGACAATTGGAGAGGTCAAGAGGCTCTGGAATGATGCGAAGCGCAAAAACAAGAAGAAACTCGTTGACAACCATCAGGCAGCAATGCACACTGGAGGTGGCAGTCCAGCGGAACACCAGGAGCTGGATGAGATGGAGGAAATGGTGGCCACAGTCATCAGTGGGTAGACGGTGGCAGGAGTTGGGGGTCCGGACACTGCTCGACATGACCAGGGTGAGTACCGAACAGGGACTGGGGGGATGGGGGGAGATGGGCACAATGGCACACATGCACAATTAAGTACAGCACACTGCACACCCACAATGACTCTGGATCATGCCCCTGATCCCCTTGGCACACTGCAGCACACATACAAACAGCAAGTAGGCCCCCGTCCACTATGGGCACTAAGGGGTCCCTCCCCACACAGCACCAATCGCACAACCAATCCATGCACACGTGTTAAAACCAGCAAAGCTGCGTGTCTGTGAGCCACACTGACAATGCAAGTGACACTGCATGATGAACAGCATGGCTGCAGTCCAATCATCATGACATGATGCACGCCACGACACTGAGGTGACTGAGTGTGGAACACATCCGGAAAGGAGCAGGTCACACTGACACATCCACGTGCACAAACAACCCCTGATGTCAACAACACATCTGCGGATAAACCATGCCCAAGAGTCCAAAATCCGAACTAGAGCCAAAATTAGCCAAGTCTGCAACATCTCAGCACCGTAGAAGCACAGAAGTCAAAGGCACACCGCCTCAAAGGGATAAGGGGCAGCAAAATCACAGCTGCAGGGGCGACTCTCCCACAATGCAGCACACACACATAGCAACAACAGCACAACATCATTGACAACAATGTGGTACAAAGTGCAACACTCTCACTACAGAACAGAGGACACAACTGGTTCCGCTTGTGCGTAGAAACTGGCCAATCACATCTGGCATAGCAGGAAACTGTGAGATGATAATGTACGTGTACAACCTCACATCCGTGATGTAGTTCAAATGTCCACTGTCCCACATCAAATAGTCAGCTCCTCCCAAACAGTCACAATGTACATTGTCATGCAGTCTGTATGTAAACTTGAACAATGCGTCAACATACATGTCAACACAATGTTAAAATGCATCTCCCCTTCACATTGTAGAGGGACAATAAACACCTCCTGCAGACCAGACCAGACAACTCATCAGTGATGATGGAGAGGACCTCCACACCTTCGACACTGACGCACTACAACAGCTCATGGACAGCTACGGCAACCCACCTCCAGGAGCAGGGCAGCCCAGCTGCATCGAGGAGACCCCACCCCCTGCACAGACCACACAGCAGGAAGCACCCACCACCACGGCTGGCTCCCAGCACCTCACCGAAGAACACATCGCATTCCAAGGCCAGGTGTTAGACTGCCAGAAGGAGGTGGCTGAACAGGTGCGGGTGGGGTTCGACCTCATGGCAGCCAAACTAGATGCCATACGTGGGTGTCTAAGTCCCATCAGGGACCACTTACACTCCCTAACGGACACCCACAGTTCGCTCCATGATGTCCAACAATCCATGCCCGACATCGCTGGAGTCATGACTCTGAGAGGAGAACAACTGTCTAGTCAGAGTGGCCTCAGCGATGTCAACCGAGAGTTGGCACAGATGCTGAGGATAATGGAGAACATGGAGCGGATGCATGCGGAAAGAATGGCTGCCACCGATGCACACCAGCGAAAAGTTGTTGGGAACTTCCATGCCCTGCAGATCCTCATCATTGCATTGCTGTCACTAAGGCAGTTGCTGATGAATGCTGCTGGTACTTCTACACACACATCTCCGGCCCCTGATGTGTCAGTGGCACACAGTGCTGCAGACCAAACATCAGCACCCACATGTCAGACAGATGACATAGAGGGCGAAGATGCGGGTGATTCCACCTTTGTAGTAAGAAGGAGCCAGTAGCATTCTTCTCCGCCATATGCCCTGTTTCAGCTTGGTTCTGCCCTCTGCATCATGCCCTGTAACAACACCTCCCGCTGTCCCCCAAAACACTCTGCGACACTCACCCTGGACCTCGACATGGACTGCCATATTTTGTTTGTTTACCAATGACACAGCAATCAGACTGCGGACTGTACTCTTCCCCTTCCGATGTACTTGTCAATCCCTAAATGACTCTGGCTGGCACTCCACTGGGCTACAATGTAATGTGGGGTTTGCATGGCCATGTACTGCTTCAGCTCCGACACCCCACCGAATGTGAATAAATCATTCAAATTCACACAGATGTGTCATGTCCATAATCGATCAAGTATGAAAGTGTGGATGAATGTAAGGACATTGATTGCCCAAATAGGTACACCCTGGGAAATGAAAGCAATGTGCATGTTTGACCGTGACAAACATAGGAAGCGAGATGACTGGGAATGTGTGCACTAGCTGTGGCCTCATTGCTCTGAAACAACAATCGTGCAAATCCTCAACTTTGGCCCATGCAATGTTAGTAATAGGGATGGGTATGCAATGTCAAAGTCGTTGGCAGGCCTAAAGTAGTGTCCCCCATCACATTTGACAACAGAACATCTCTTCGCATACCTACTCACACTCAACTGTGTGGACGCAGCCTGTAGTGATGGATCACATTGATCTACATGGCAAGAATGTGGACACCATATTCACATTGCTGAAGACACGTAAGAGCACAGGTCTATCAGCAACTATCCCAACCACTATGTCTGGCTCACAGAGGTGGAGCTGGCAATAGGGACTCACCCCTAAGTGAAATGCGTCAGTCAGTCCCTCCCTGTGTACGGACAATGCTGATTGAGGCACACGATTTGTCATTCTAATCAACACTCATCACAGTTGAACACAAGTGAAGTTGCGTAGACTTTATTGCCATGTGCGTGTCAGTACGGGCAAGACAAGGGCCACAACATGCAGACCAATGCATCAGACACTAACACGCAGCATTCGGTCACGGTACAGTTCCACGTGACAGGCGTTGTGCATGAGCCCGGGATGTTCTGCCATTCCGTTGGTGGCTCTCGTAGAACCGGCACTCTTCTGACCTGCGGCAGTTATGTGGATGATATGCCACAGCTCGGAGCAATGAGTCGTATGTGTGTGCAACGTTTGGACGTATGGGTTGTTGTGTACGTAAGTGTCAAGGGCATTCCATGCAAGAGTACCTCGAGCAAGGACTTCTGTGTGTGGGGTGTGGATACGTTGGTCTATCATTAGCGCTGTGCGTAGTGTGGGAGTCGTCATCATCTGCTATAGTATCTCTCTCAGGGGGTGCCTGCCGCATGCAAGACCAAGGTCAGAGGTGCATATGTCCTTCCGCCTTATGTATTGAGACAAAGGAGCTTTCATCCCTAATGTTTGTCTGACTACTGCTTGCATCCTGGAAATGTGATGTGGCTTTCGCGCTGCAATTGGGGCTAGGCCTTAGGCTTATGGTGCACCAATAGCGATGCACACACAACAGTTGGCGTGCATGAGCCAAGAGCCCGAACGGCCTTGCGCTCCATGTACAATACCGTCGTGTGCGGCCGCCCTCCGGGTGCATGCAACATTGCAACATTGTCGATTGCGGGCCGTGTGGTGCAGACACTGCAACAGAGACACACGCATCAGTTGGTTTCCTGTCCAGCCCAGAAATGAACCACGCCCAGAGCCCAGGGATAATTATTTACACCCCTACGCTGGCCTGGCATACGCCGACCCAGCCCGCTCGGCGTACATATAAAGGGGGGGACGACAACACTACGTGTCCCAGTTCTTCCCCACTGCCGGAGGTGACATGACTGCGTCCGCCTGGCATTTCACAGGACTCAATCAGAAAGGGTCCATGACTTGCATTGCACAGAGTTGGTGGCACCGTAAACACTGCGGCCGGCACGGGCCTAGCGCCACGGGACGGTGACTTTCGGTGCACTGAGGTAGGGGCACCTTAGGTGCTGAGCGGGTGTGCAGCCTGCGATGATGCGCCATCCTGGCGGTCCGGACTGGTAATGGTTTGTGTGAGCCCTGCTGGACCGCAGTGTAGGCCTGAGCCAGCGGGCAGCGCGGGCCTACCGCCACGTGGCATTGCCTCGCGGTTCACAGAGTTAATGGCACCTATAGCGCTCTGAGCAGGTGTGCAGCCTGCGATGATGCCGTGTGCACTGATATGATCTCTGCCATTGCGAAATCAAGACCCAGAATCACGTGTGTGACCTGTTGGCCCGCGGGGTGCGGCTGCATGATGTGGAGGTTTCCAAGGTCACGGGCCCCGGGCTTGGAGCTTGCACGGGCACGTGGTGGGCCCTCTTGGAGACACGCTGGTGGCGGAAGGTGAGCAGTGAGCCCTTGGTGCGCAGGGGCGGGCAAACACCGCTGGGTGGCGGGAGGTGCTGGGGTGCAGCAGCATCTGTGCGCAGGGGCGGGCAAACACCTCTGGTCGGTGGGAGGGGCTGGGGTGCAGCAGCCAATGTGCGCAGGGGCGGCCAAGCGATGATGGCGTGTGCACTGATATGAACTCTGCCATTCATAAATCTGGACTCTGTTTCAGATAGGGGAGCTGGAGGACTGCAGTGTATACCGGCACGTGGTTGGAAACACACCGGTGGCAGCAGGTGAGCAGTGAGGCCTGGGTCCGCAGTGTCGGCACTCTCTCTCCTTCTCCCTCTCTTCCTTTCACTGTCTCTCTCTCTCTTCCTTTGTTTCTCTCTCTCTCCTTCTCCCTCTCTTCCTTGCACTGTCTCTCTCTCTCTCTTCCTCTGTTTCTCTCTCTCTCCTTCTCCCTCTCTTCCTTTCACTGTCTCTCTCTCTCTTCCTCTGTTTCTCTCTCTCGCCTTCTCCCTCTCTTCCTTTCACTGTCTCTCTCTCTTCCTCTGTTTCTCTCTCTCTCTCCTTCTCCCTCTCTCCCCCTTTCTCTCTCTTTCTCTCTCTCCCTCTTTCACTCTCTCTCTCTCTCTTTCTTCCTCTCTCTCTCTGTCCTTTGATGAGCGCATGACACACCTTCTTATCTTGAATTTTGTCTTGCAGGCTGTGTCTTACAGATTGTCCAGAGAAGACCCGCCATGGCTCTTCCGAATAGTTGTTTTGAGTTGAATTTGAATAAAATCATTTGTTTTGAAATTCAAAGAGGAATGGATGATTCTCCTTTTTCTGACCACACATGAATGTTGATTGTTGTACTTGTGCGACATCATGCGAATTGTTTTGTTCATGATTTCGTAGAGTTGATGTTAAATATCTTTGTCCGTGGTAGGGCCCCGGGGGGGAGGGGGCTGGGTGTGGTGGCGGTGGGTGTTGTGGCCCTCTTGGGGCGCCGAGCTGCATGGTCAGTAGCTCCATGGCATCTGTTGTTCTTCAGGTGTGGCTCTGGTCTGGCCTCCCTTTTGTGGTGCAGGTTGTCATCCGACTTAACACCAGGTAGGAGCAGGTGTTAAATCCCTGCTGCTAACGCGCCTTATCGCCTGTTTTGGGATCTTATCGCCGAGCTGGCTGGTCGTAGAGAATATTGCGAAGTGGTGTTTTTGCGGCTTTTTGCACAGGAACGCCTCCTCTGCATCACATTAGCGTTAGTTGCCGGTGTCATCCGTGGCAAAGTTTTTTGCGGCTGCTATCGCAGGAAAACTGGCGATATCGGCTGTTACCACCAGCTTGTGAATGGTGCGATAAATCTATCGCCACTTTGGCTGCGATAAAGTGCTGCTAACTCGGCGATAGGTCCTTGAGAATATGCCCCTAAGAGTATCTTTCTGTCCAAACGCGGACCACAGCCTGACAGTCTCAGTTTAAAGTAAAGTTTGATGTCTAAATGTGTTGCAAGTAATCATTCAGATTGAAGAGAAAGGATTTTTCTAGCATACTTGAGTCTGCTACCATGAAGCAGTCTTTAAAATTCATAGCAGCTCTCGATGCTTGACAGGGACCTGATATGAAGCCTGAATATATTACGACATATATCTGAACCAGAAGACAACAAGGCCTTCAGAAATTAATAGTAGGTGCTGGTTTACTCTGTATCTACATGCTTGCTTTGTTTATTTTTTTTATAAATGTGACAAATTATCACCTGTTAATAGATGCATAGACCCTTGGGAGGAGGATTGAAGGAATTTCCTGCCATGAAACGAAAAGGAAAGCAGCAGTACTGATGAATAATTTACATCCCATGTGCTGAATTTTGGAAGGCAACTACAGGACTAAACTCTGCTCTGTCATCATTGTGATTCGGGCTCCTGGCTGTGTTCAGAGACAGATTTTAGGCCACCCCATTGATGCAGTTTCTAAGTGAATTGTATTATGTCATCACAGATTCAATGTCCTTGTGCTACAGGCAGGAGCGGCTCCTCCATTAGAGCAGAGGAGCGTCGCCCCACTGACTAAAATGCCCCCAGAAATGAAAAATAAAATGGTAATAAATTTAATTTATTACCATTTTATTTTTCACCAACCCGTCCCGAACCGAGTGTCAGGATGGGGCAGAGCCATTGCTACAGCAGGGAGAAGTGGTGGACTGGCTGTGCACTTAGATTTAAAGTGAGCATGTCTCTTTGGCTGACAGTCTTGCGACAGCCAGCCAGATATGCACATTTTAAACCTCTCTAACTCAGCAGTCTTAGACAGCTGGGTTAGAGAAAGCACAGTCCTCCAGTGCTCTTGAAATCAATGAGAGGTCGCTTCCTCCAATCCTGGCGCTTCTCTCATGCTGGTTACCAGCATGAGGGCAGCGTCAGGATTGATTAGGGGAATTTGCTAGAGCCCGCGGAACCTGGAGGAGACATAGCACGGACCAGAGCGAGGACGTCGAGCAGATATCAAGGTATATTGCTGTTCCTTTTTATTTACAGTCACCACTCACTTTGCATGCATGCACCCACCCACCACACATTTGCTGCCCCCCACTCTTCCTAATTGCCAGTCACCGCTGGCTACAGGTAGACTATTTCGGGAAGCTGGGGCTCTGCACATAAATGCTTTCAAGTGTTACAGCAGTACTACTACTGCATCTGCTGTCCCACTTATTTTTCCACACGTTTGTGGAATTCCACACACTTGTAGAATTTGTACTGTATTGGAAATATGCACGTATGAATGAAATCTGTGCCTAGGTTCATATGTAGTTTATAGGATGTGATCTGCCTTTCTCCGATTTCAGCAGCTACAACTGAAGATGAAGAAGACGATGAATACAGTCTACCTGCCCTTTGGGTGGGTAATTAGCATTGTTGTGGCAGTCACCTTTCCCTCTACACAAGGCCAACCTTTTGTGGCATGTTCCATAGTTTAAGTAGGACTATCAGTGGTGTTCACAGTAAAGACCACATCAGGATTAGATGCTGTGCTTACCTTGTGAACTGTGTTTGCCAGTGCTCAGCTTCAGCACAAAGACTTAAATGACAAGCCTGGGATACTTTGGAGTATATTTTCACGAAATGCAATGCAGCAAGGGAAGCTGATGCATCGAGTGAAAGGGAGAGAGCAGAACTGCACCATAACTGCTAAGACATTGTGCACACCTGGCTCTCGCGTAGCACTGGTGCACGATGGTGCAAGACTGCCTGCGTTGCAGGCAGACTTGTTTTTGTGTGGTAAGGGATACCTTCCTGCACAATAACAATTCCCAATTCTTAGAGGCATACTCCTCTTTCTATTCGTGCTGTACAATCCAGCACACATGGAAAGAGGAAATAGCGAGGAGGAATAAATATATTTCTACTTGATATGCCTATATTGGGTAGGGGCACCATTTTGATGCAAACGCATGCTCGCAAGTCTTTGTAAATCTGTCTTTATGTTAAAATACATTGGTGGATGCACAGAAATGCCCATGCCCCACCTATGTAACCCCTACCCAACGCAAAGTAATGCAAGGCAGCACAATGCGCTGTGTTCCGTAACTTTGTATTCACTATACCACCCAAAGCAATGGAAATCGACATTGCATGCCTTAGTAGATGCCAAAAAGGATTTTTCATCAGGGCTGCACCACAAAAGTAATGCAACCCGTATGCAAAATCGTAATCAATCTGGGTTTTGGTCCTCATGGGAGAACTGGGTGGAAGTACAACTATCTGACTACTGTGACTGATGCCTGTCTACGATGCTCCAACATAAATGTTTTCTCATACACTGTGTCAAAGTGTACGTTCTAAACTGGTTATGTACAAGTCAGGTGTACATGAAAACCAGAGGCTAAGATCTGCAATCTGTCAAGTCAGTTTTGTTGTCTACATTCCCCTAGCTTGTTCTGAAGGATTAAAATACCGAACTCCATTGTGCAGTGATGTTGCAACATGGTACACCACTGATGTGATGTAGCCATGGAGTTGACAAGTAGTGGTAGTGCAAGAGGAGAGCACAGTTATATGTATCACAGACAGCTGTAGTGATTCAACACTGTTTATCATGAATATTATGTACCAACTGTGTATGTACTGACTCCCAGCAGAGATATGCATCTTCTTCAAAGGTGTGTGTTTCATGCAGAATTTAAGATCAAAGAACAAGCCCTCTGCTGGAATTTCAGTAGTAAAATATTGAAAATGGTGAGCAAGAACCTTTCAAGTGTAAGGGCCACTACCGTAGAACAGCCTCCCTTTGGACTTGTGCTCTGAATATGGGCTACTCCAGTTTGGAAATCACTGCTACAAACTTGACTAGTCAACAAATTATTATTGGTAACATTATTAGTAGTAATAAGGATTGAAGTGGAAACATCCAAACAGGGTGTCCTGGTGCTAGGGAGGCTGAACAACCAAAACTGGAGGGTAGTGTCAGAGAAAGAGTCAAGTTTTAGGCTGTTTTCTGAACACTGCCAAGTTGAAATATCCTTAAGAGATGGAGGCAGGTGAATCTAGTTTAACAGCAACCACAGAGAAAGTTCTGCCACTGATTCTTGTAATGGGAGACCTCGAGAAAGGATGCAATAGATGATTTCAGGTCACAAGCCAGGGGTAGTCAGAAGATTTGGATTTCAGATAAATAGGGCTGGCCATGTGGATAGCCCAGCGAACAAAGCATAACAATTTGAGCTGGCGCTTTTTTGAGACAGATAACAAATGCAGAACTTTCAGATGAGCACATACAGAGGCACATGAGATGACAGGCGAGAGGTGATGAGGGCATGGACTGTGGTATTTCAAGCATCCCAAGGCAGTAACAGAAAGATCTTTTTCTGCTTGCGAAGCAGGTTAAAACAGGTACCAGCAACCTGAGTAATCTGCCTAGAGAGTTAAAGATTCTGTTAAAAAAATAACTCCCAGATTTCTGGCCTCGGAGGAAGGAGAGCCAACCTTTGGCCACGTGGAGGAAGACCAAATGTTGGCTTGTTTGTCGAAGCTGCGGATCTCTGATTTGTCAGTGTTAAGTCTGAGTCAGCTGCTGTTCAAGTTAATCCAGTGAACAATAGTGCTCATGCAAGAACAGAACTTCAGCCGAGTTGTGACTAGTTTGTAAGAGATGGACACGATGATCTGTGTAAGTTGCAAGATTGAAGCCAAAGGATAGTTTCATGAAAGCAAAAGTGACAAAGTAAATGTAAAACAGAGAACGGCTGAAAGAAGAACCTTGCATGTGCCCACACCAAAGAGGTTTAGAATTACATTTAGAATTACATTTTAAGGCAGAAAGGTGAATTGATTGTAATGTGTTAGTGAAGAAGGTCACAATTCACTGTACTACAAAATTTTGAAGAGTGACCTCTGTCGAGCAGCATTCGCAGAGCATCTGTGATAGTGATAAGGGGCATCTCCATACCTTGGAGATTGAGATCCTTTCAGAAGATTATTGGTCTCTGAAAAAGATCAATATTGGCTGTTGATAAAGTTTTCTAGGATCTTTCCCAGAAAAGGAAGAATTGATATTGGGATGATACTGATGGGTCTGCATTGTTTTTTCATTTAGCAGCGGTACAACATGAGCTGTTTCCACGCATCAGGAGCTGCTGATTTGATAATGGATAGATTACAACGGCTCGTCAAGACAGGACCAATGATCTCTGCTATCAGAGAAGGGAATTGGGGATGATAGGGATCAAAGGGAGAACCAGACTTAGTGGTAGTGCCTACTACTTCCTCCACAGAAAGAGAACAGAACTTGGACAGACAGAACACGAGCTCCTGAAGGTGAAAGATCAGCACAAGAAAATATGGTAGCATCAATATCAGGCTGGGGCTTGGAATTAAGGTGGATGTTAGCAGTGTTCTGAATAAATACATCAGAGAAGTTTGAGCAGAGTTTATTCAAAGGTTTGATGAAACTACTGCAGGAAGGGGTTGGAGCAGTTCTATCACAATGGAGAAAATCTCTCCCCAGGCACTAATGGGCAGCTTGATTTTATTTGAGTAATACTTGGCACCGGACCAGACAGTTATGTTTTTAATTAGCAGTTTTATATCTGATTTTGCCACAGACTCAAATAAGCTATGCCTATGGTATTCCAGTCTTTGGTAGTCTCTTGTAATGATGCAGAGCTACTCCATAGACCAAGGAGCTGCAGAACGGCTTTGTAGTAGGCAAAAGCTTTGACCAAAGCTAATTAGGCTAAACCTTAATCCAACCAGCAGATAACCGAGTCAGCAGCAACACTGTTTTCTGAAGAGAGGAGGAGAGTGTGGGCAGCACATCATTGAGGATACTGTCAGCGACCTTAGACCATGCTGTCGAAAGGATGTGAAGTAGAGAGGTGATCTATCCTTGCATAAAGACTGATTAAGACTCATGAAAGGAACTTCAGAACGATATGACCAAATGTGCTGGAAAGGAGATTCGGGCACTAATTGAGTCAAGATTAGAAAAGATAGAATCAAATAGGTGGCCTCCGGAATGTGTGAGACTGTTAGATGTAGGAGCAAGCCTATTGCTTCTGCCCAGCCACATCAAAATTGAGAGAGAGAAATCAAAGTGTAAATTCAAGGAACTTAATAGGAGATGGGTGGTGGATTTTAGAATAAAAGAGGCAAGGACTTTCATTAGTTCATTAGTGAAATTACCTTTAGGTACAGGGATCTGTAGACCAAATAACCTGATAGGTAGAAGGTAGAGGAGCATTCCATTGCAAATATGAGTACCTCATAGAAGGTAAGAGATGAATTATGATCATTGTAGCAATCTGCGAAATCTTGGATTAAAATTGCTCTTCTGGCCACAGCAACGGTAACTGAATGGGACGGCAGCAGATATATCAGCAGCAGATGACAAGTTTCCATATGGAATAGTGCCACGGTCGTATGAGATAAGATATAATCAAATATGTCCAAGTGATGCTTAGAGAGTGAGTGGCAATTAATTAGTAGCAACTAGAAGGATTCTTCGTGCTCTTCTGGCCACAGCAACGGTAACTGAATGGGACGGCAGCAGACATATCAGCAGCAGATGACTTATGAAGCCAAGTTTCCATATGGAATAGTGCCACAGACTTATGAGATAAGTCTTATAAGATACTAGAAGGATTCTTCGTGCAGTCAGAAACAAGTAATAAACAAGTAAACCATATATATGTTTTCACCTACATTTTTTTCTGTGCCAATCAAGCACCATGAGATTGCCCCTTGCTCCTAAATAAATAAATAAGTGAACAAACAAACTATATTCAGTTGTGATGAAACTTGAAGGAGCTGAGAGGCTGTGTATGCCATAATGTGAGTGCTAGGCAAAGCCTCTGGGCAGTTGAGCCCAAGGCCAGAGTTATCATTCATTGAAACAGCGCAACGCAGCAAGAATGCTTTCTATGCTGTGCTGTGTCAAATGGAGAGGGCAGGAATGCACCATATTTAGCTGGTGCACTATGTGCTGCTGAGCGCCAACGCAGGCAGCCATGCGTCATGGTGCAAGGGGACCTGCCTTTTAGGCAAGGGTGTTTTTGTGCAGGAAGGGAAACTTTACTGCACAAAAACATTCCTGAGAAAGGGAAAACAACAAGGAGAAATACCGATCCTCATTGCGCCTCTATCGGGAAGGCGTACAATTTTGACATATTCTCAGATTTACACGTCTTGGTAAATCTGGGAATGCGCCAAAAAAATCATGGAACCATGGAACTCTTTGCCAGGGCAGAGTAACGCAAGTCAGATACGTTCATAGCCTTGCGTTACTCCACATTTACCAAGCCACGTAGGGCTATGCAAAGGTGCTTGCGTGGCTTGGTAATTCAGACTTAAGGATTGCGTTGCCCTTGCGCCACCTTGCAAAACGCACGGTCAACACAATCCTTTGATCTGGGCCCACGTGCCTACAGTGTGACAGACAATCCATATAAGGTGCTGTAAACCCTATTGCTGAGACGTGTGCAATATGTGGCAGAATTATGCTGACATGTTCGACGACCTATTGAAGGAAATCTTGATTTGCATGCTTGAGTCAAGCACAGATTTTCCCACTGACAGCTAAAGAGTGCAAATTATTATACTAATGTGATTCACGGGATGTATTGTGGTTTTGACAGTTACTGTAGAGTGCACCTGGTAAGCAAATCAGAGTAATGTACATTAGGGGCCTTATTTACAAAGAATTAATGCAGCGCGGTGCCGCAAGCCATTTGACTGTGCCACACTGTGTTAATTCCGAAGCACAGGGATGGGTCATATCTACAACGATATGATGGATCCCTTTGCTCTCCCCTGCACTGGCGCACAATTAGCTACCATGTGCCGATGCAGGCACCCTTGCACCATGGTTCAAGGATGCCTGCGTCATGGGGATAATTGTTTATGTGCAGGAAGGTGTCCCTTCCTGCACATAAACATTCTGAAATTATGTTTTTCAACTTCTATGTTTGCTGCATTAGCACACATAGAAGCTGCAAAACATAATTTTCTAATGATTGTTTATGTGTAGGAAGGGACACCTTCCTGCACATGAACAATCACAAGAGGTGATTTCCTCGTTCTATGTGTGCTGCAGAATGCAGCACGCATAGAAAGAGGAAAAAAACGAGGAAAAATGAATACATTTCTCCTCGTCGCGCCTCCATATGCCTCCTCTAGGGAGGCGTAGCATTCAGACGCATTTCCAGGTTTACGTTGTCTTGTAAATCTGGAAATGTGTCAGGTTCCATGGGTGTTGCGTGGGAACACCCACAGCAACACCCATGGAATGCCCATTTCACGCCAAGTGCTGCGCGCTATGCAGTGCTTTAAATGTGAAAAAATAAGTGCAGGTACTCATTAAAATGAGCTAGAGGTGTAGTGAGGGGGCGGGGCTAGAGGCGGAGCTAAGGGCAAGACATGATGATACTTAACAACTTCTATATTAGTTGCAGCACATACCAAAACACATGAGAAATGTGTTTATATAAACAAAGCAGGTTAACTCATTACACAAAATGAAAGAGAAATGCAATAATATGTTAACATTTCCTTTTTTTGCAATAGTTGCACCTTCTTAATGCCATACTGTTAATTGCTGTTTGGCACAATACTATATATTTTTGAGCACACGAGTAGGAAGAAACTGAAAATACCCCCACATCGCACCAAAGCTCTTATGGCACCAAGCAAATGAAGCAACTCATCATGACCCTCCCCAGAAGATATCTCTTGTCTCTTCCATCAATCTATCCATTCATCCTTTCATCCTACCATTTACCTGCTGATGTCCACCATTTAACCTTTACATTCTATCGTCTATTCAGTCTTTCATCAATCATTCAGTTTTCCACCATTCCGTCTATCCACCCTTCATATCCAAACCTATCCATTCATCCTTTCACTCATCCATCTCTTTATCCACCCTTTCCCTCATCCATCAATCCTTTCGCTCATCCATCCATCAACCCTTTCACTCCTTTATTTCATCCACCCTTTCACTCAATCCCTCCTTTCACTCATCCATCATCCACCCTTTCATCCATCCTCCCTACCTTTCATTCATCCATCCAATCTTTCACTTATCCACCCATCATCTGCCCTTTTATCCAATCATCCACCCTCTTTCACCCATGCATGCTTTCACTCATCATCCATCTATTCATCCATCCTTGCTCACTCATCCATCCACTCACCCACCCACCAACCCTCCCTTTTACGTTATTTATGAATCTTTGTCGCCGAGCAGACATGTCCAAACAAAGTGCCACACATTTTCTTTAAAATACCTCTCTCTTTCACTTTTTTCTTACAAAAACAGGCATACACACAAACATACCAGACACACAAAAGACTCGGGTATGATAAAAGCCATCTTTTCTCTTCACCTACCATGGCTTTTTCAATTGCCACCAGGGCCGGACTGGCCGTAGCTTGATTGCCACTGCCAGGGAACTGACCTGATTCCTGTGCTTGCAGGAGATAGTGTGAATGTGATTGACAGCACAGGGCCTGAATGGACCCTGCTCTGTCAAGCACAGCGTGATGGTGAGCACCCGGACATTATTCAAATGAGCCCTGCTGAATAGCTCAGCTGGGGCTCAGATCGGGGCTACAGAAGCCGCGCCTTAGCTGCCAGAGACACGTTTCACTCCTGCTCACCAGCACAGCCAATGAGCCTACCTTTTCATGAGTACCGGTACTCTCCTCTGAAGTAGAGAAGTGCCGGTACTCAGAGTGATTAATCTAAGAAGTGCCGGTACTCAGTACCGGTGAGTACCGGCCCATTTAAAGCACTGGCGCTATGGGGCCGTATTTACAAGGACCGGAAAAGCCACGCAGGGTGGCTTTTTGTGTCCTTGTAAATATGGGGCAGCAAAATGCACCGCACGTTCGTCACAGAAAGTGATGCACTGGCGGCGCAAGAGGCTTGTAAATAAGCCCCTATATACATAACGTTACTGGGTGGAACCTATACTGGCATTGGGTGAAGCCAGCAGTGAAAGTCAGCTGCCGTGTTAGTGCCAGTGGTTGGTAGTGCATCGTCCTCCTGAGACAAATATTAGACCCTAGTAGAGATCATTTAAAAGATGCTGCATTTCTTTATGTATGTATTTAACTGTCTAGAGAATGGTATGAATTTGTTAATGAAATGGCTTCCAAAGTCGCTATAGTGTCTTATGCATCTCCCCATTAACAACAACAAAACAGCAGTAGACCGTCTGAGCATAGCAGCAACAACTTTACCCCGTGTTTAGTTGAACCAGTGAACAAACAAAGAGTTTGAGCATCTGAAGCAGTTGTGGCAGCCACAGAGAAATTAATTGCGCTTTTAATTTGTCATTAGATGCCAAGAACTCACAATTCCAGCGGAAGGATACTATGGATGACAAAACAATATCTACACTGAAAGATTAATCAGTTTTGTCTGCCACAGTCTTCTATTTGTATTCAAGTGTCGATGACTCTGGCACGGACTGTACTTTCAAGCATATATTTGACCCAGTGAGGAAGAATAAATATGCTTGAAACACCCCCTAGTGCATCAATGACTAAAAGGAGCCTGTAGTGTTGTCAGATTTATCACACCCAGTGGCATAACATGCTTCGTTGGCATGATGGGGCAAGCAGCAGCACACAGTGATCTTGGTCAAAGGCTTCTTTCTGTGGCATTCTCCTAAGGTAGAATGTCCAGCATCATATGTCAACAAGAATGCACTGATGAAGATTTTATTGGGTTAGCAAATAACTAAATCGATTTAAAGTTTATAAAGGGGTTTCATGGACAACCGCAAAGCAGTGAACATTGCCTTCTCTGCTGATTGCAGCAAACATGTAAATATGGGAAATAAAACCCTGTGTAGCAACCATAAAGCCAAATGTTACCCATCAAATCCCATAACAGGAGAGAGGGGGATTCTACAAACCACAGTCCACAAAACCCCGGACAAAAAGCATGGAAACGTATTCATTACAAGACCTCCAAAATATAATTCCCAAATCTCCCACAGCAGCAAAACAAAAGCAAAGGAGTCATCTGCAAAGTGAAGGTATACTGGTAACAGTTAAACTCATGCGCGAAACCTCTCTCTACTGAGAAACGTTTGACTCCTTTGCAGAGAGCCAATCTGTACTAGTCTTTCTAGTCTCTCCCTGTAATTATTTCCATGTTTCTATGATGTCACTGTCATGGTGACGGAATGTGTATCTTTGAATACTGAGGGGCAGTTACTGTTATCCCTGGAAGCTGTGGAGATGAACAGACATTAAACATAGTGGGGCATATTCACAAGGACTTATCGCCGAGTTATCGCCACCTTAACGCATCAAAAGTGGAGATAGATTTAACGCCCCATTCACAAGCGAGTGCAAACTGCAGACATCGCCAGTATTCCCGCCATAACTGCCTCAAAATTTATCTCCACAGGTGACACCACCAACTTAACCCTAATGAGATGCAGAGTAGGCGTTCCCGTGCAAAAACACACGAAAACATCACTACACCACTTTCACAACGAACTGCGAACCAAAAACAGGCGATAAGCCGCGGTTGCAGCAGGGAATTAACACCTGCCTTTAGCTGGTGTTAAGCAGGACGACTACCTGCAGCATGAAAGGGAGCCCAGCCAAGAGCCACATCTGAAGACCCACAGATGCCATGGAGCCAATGATCATGCAGCTCGGAGACCCATGAGGGCCACAACACCCACCGCCACCACCCCCCCCAGGACCCGCCCCGCCCCCCCCCGGACCACCACAGAGGCAGCGTACACAAAGACAGGAGACCCACCGTAAATGCACCAGCCGCACAGACCTAACGCCAGAGGAGGACATTGCCCACTACAGGCCCAAAAGGACAACCATCCCCCGCATCCTGACCCACAGCGCCCACCGGCTGACGGTACCAACACAGCGGACAACCAACATCCCTCCGCAGACAAAGCTGCCGGCTGTGCTGCACATGTTGGCCTCTGGTACCTTCCAACCCACAACTGCCAGAGTCGGAGGAGTCTCACAGCCAGCCCTATCCAAGTTCATCACACCTGTCCTGGATGCCATCATCAGCCTGGTACCCCAGCACCTCCACTCCACCCACACTGCGCAGGAGCAGCTGGAGACCAAGCAAGGCTTCTACGCCATAGCTGGATTCCCTCACGAGTTGGGGGAAATCGACTGCACACATGTACCCCTCGTGCCCCCTGCCGACACTGCACACAACTACCGCAACAGAAAGCACATGCATTCCATCAATGTGCAGGCAATAGTGGACCACCGGGGACCCCTCAACAATGTAGTGGCCAACTCCCCAGGCAGTGTGCATGATTCATACATCTATCGACAGTCCATCATCAACCAGCGCTCCCAGGATGGCACCTATGGACATGCATTGATCGTTGGTAAGTACTAAATGAACACACCACACACCTCCACTCCACAGTCATGCAACTCACGACACTGGCAATGGGCACGCAGCAAAACTACATGGAACATGCCACACAACATGCCAACCGACCAGACACAACAACACGACTCCATTGGGAACCTGGGCTTGCCATGCACACAACCCAGCCACGGCATGGCACCACAGCCACACAATAGCAGAATGTGAGGAGAGGCTTGGAGCAGCCATGTGCGAGAGCGGCTAGTGACTAATGAATGAGAACCTACCCAATGCCAGGTGTGGCGTGGATGTGCCGGACAGACTTCAGTGTGCAAACCACGGAAATGGCCATGTAGACATTAACTGCTGGTGCATGGAGTGTAGTAGCCAGTGGATGCTACCATGTCCCCACAGGCTGTGGGGCAGAACGAGGAAATGTCGCACGTTACGTCCCCCCCTGTATGCGCGGGCGGAGTGGGTTGGCCCTGCGTACGCCAGGCCTGCGTAGGGGTGTGAATGAAAAGCCCGTCGCACTGGGCGTGGTTCTCATTGGGAATGGCCAATGTGTCTGCCAGGGCGGCGCCTCTCAGCCCGCCACAAGGCCGGCGCCATGCGTGGCGGGCCTGCGTCTCTGTGTCCCCAGACCTGTCATGCCTGCCCCAGCGCATCAAGGAGGCTCCGCTCACCTGCCGACACCGGCGTGTGTCAAAGAGGGCCCACCACGTGCTGGTGCAAGCTCCAAGCCCCAGTCCCGTGACCTTTGCAGCCTCCGCAGACCATCGCTGGCCTCCACGACGCTGGCCCACAGTACTCCTTTCTCATTGACATACTCCACTGGCGTACTCTTCGGCCCAGTTGTTGGCACATGCTGTACTGAGTTGTGAGTTTTGAATGGCAGTGACCCCAAGTCTGTGGCAGCGTCCACATCAATATACTCCCTCCGATCAGTGAAGCCAAAGTCTGCATCGCAAGCCGGCGACACGTGGTGCCACTAACCCTGTTCAACGCAAGCCGGCGACACTTGGATGAGGGCTCAGGCCTAGACTGCGGTCCAGTAGGTCCCACATGCTGTACTGAGTTGTGAGTTTTGAATGGCAGTGACCCCAAGTCTGTGGCAGTGTCCACATCACTATACTCCCTCCGATCAGTGAAGCCAAAGTCTGCATCGCAAGCCTGCAACACGTGGTGCCACTAACCCTGTTCAACGCAAGCCGGCGACACATGGATGAGGGCTCAGGCCTACACTGTGGTCCAGTAGGTCCCACATGTGGAACTGTGTCTTGAGTTCAGAATGGCAGTGACCAAATGTTAATTGCCGCGTATATATCACTGAACTCCCTTCGATCAGTGTCACAAACCCTGCATCGCAAGCACACGACACGTGTCTGTGGGCCCGTGCTGACCGCAGCCCCCGGCCTACACTGCGGTCCAGTAGGTCCCACATCCAGCACTTAGTCGTGATTCATGAATGGCAGAGTCCATACCAGTAAACGCATGGAGAGGAGTAAGAGGAAGATGCGGTTCAGTCCGGATGAAAGCCGGATCCTCGTCACGGAGGTGACCGAACACTAGCAACAACTGACCTGGTGCCACTAACCCTGTTCACCGGAAGTCCGCGTCCCGTGGTGCCACTGGGCCTGAACTACGCAGGCCGGTGGGACCATTCAACGTAAGCCGGCGACACTTGGATGAGGGCCCATGCTGACCGCTGCCTCAGGCCTACACTGCGGTCCAGAAGGTCCCACATGTGGAACTGTGTGTTGGGTAATTTATGGAGGAGTTCACACCATTGGACACGCTTCATCACAGGCGGCATCCCCTATCAGCACTGGTGCCACTAACTCTGTGCGCAATGAGTCATGGGCACTGTCTGGTTGAACTTTAGTGGCGTCTGAGTCCATGGCCTGGGGGTTGTCTGCATCATCATCTGGCTGGGACGGACTTGGGGTTCGACATGTGTCTGTTCTATTCATCTCCACCATAGTGACTGTTTCAGCGTGGTTCTGCACTCTGCATCATGCCCTGGGGGTACACCTTCCACTGTCCACCGAGACACTCCACGACACCCCCCTTTGACATCTACGAGAACCTGCTCTGCTCTCGTGACCCTGCCCCAGTGCACCGCAAGTCAGCGTCCCGTGGTGGTAGGCCCGTGCCGGACGCTGTGCATCCGGGGCCACTAACTCTGTGCAGCTCAAGTCATGGGGCATTTATGGTTAAATGGTTGTGTCTTTTACGATGTACACTGTTGTAGTTTTTTGACTGCACCAAGCACTCCATGACGGCTGGTGTACACACACCCCACACACATCCAACACAGGTGTCACTCGACATGTGAGCCTGCTAATAAAAGTGGCCGGGCGCACGTGCCCGTAGCCATTCACACCATCTAAGCAAGTGTGTCCGTGTGGTCATTATGTCAGCATGATGGGCCCGAGCCCTGCAACATCGCAGTGTGCTGTGTTCAGCGGACGATACCATGTCACCTCAGCAGTGGCTAAGACCTTGGACATGTAGCTTCATCCGCCCCCCCCCCCTGCATGCACAGGCGGCGTGTGCTGGGCCGGCGTACGTCAGGTCAGTGCTGGGGTGTGCTGATTTGGCAGGGGGCTCAGGGCGTGGCTCTGGTCTGGCCTTGAGCAGGAAGTGTGGTAAGGGTGTCTCTGTGTTGGGGTGTTGTCACCACCAGGGCCACTGTTGTCGATGTTGCAATGTAGCATGCACCCAGAGGGCGGGCCCGCACGTACGGGGAGATGTAGGTGCGCAAGTCCGCTCGGGGTCTTGGCTCATACATGCCAAGTATTGTGTGTATCAGTCCTGCGGCTGCATGAGTCAGATGCCTAGCCTCAATCGCAGCGCGATCACAGCCAACCATGGACTGTACACCTGTGTCTGCCCTGTCCAGACCATCGGCCTACACTCACATGGCTGCACACCCTCAACGGCCAGCATCACAGTTTTGTTGGCATGCCGCTGGAAATGCGCAGACAGGCATGACAATGGTGTGCCGTAGGAGTGCACGTGATGCAACCGCGCAGCGCACACAAGTGTGGGGGCTCGTGGGAGGGAGGAGCAGCTGTGAGGCAACGTAACACACAGTGAGGCCCCTCATGTGCCACGTGCTCGGCATATCATCCATGATTCCCTGGGTCGCAGACATCCCACCCCACCCACGACAGGCCTCTGCACATCTCCTGTATGCAAGCAGATGGTAAACTGACTGTAGGGATGAAAGGTCCTTTGTCTGGACTATCAGGCGGAAGCACATCTGCAGCTCCGAGCTGGGACTTGCATGTGCCCAGCACCCCTGACAGATACGATAGCATTTGCTGACGACTCCCACAATACGCACTGCCCGACCTGAGACCAACGTGTACACATCCCACACAAAGAAGTCCTTGGTCGTAGTTGGCGTGCGTGAAATGGCCTTCACACGTACTCCCACCCCTTCCCAGGCCGGCACCCGTTGCACACAGACACTGCTCATTGATCCGAGATGTGGCATTTCATCCACAGGACTGGCACGGGTCAGCACAGTGCTGCTTCAAGCAGAGCCACTGATGCAATGGCAGACCATCCCGGACACATGCACAACCCCAGTCACAGAGGACCGGTACCGTGCACGTCTGCTGCATGTACTGGGGGCACTGCCATTGGCAGTGCTGTGGATCAGTTACCGGCTAAGCTTCTGCCTTGCCAACGTCACCTGCGTTCAGCCTGTGTTGCATTGTCGCTCGTGCATATTCGAGTGGACCATGGATGTCTGCCTCTCCAACGTAACGGTAGCTGAACTGGATTTCGATGTGTGTGTGTGCCCCCTGTTGCCCCATGACCAGGAGTGTCACCATGATGCCCGTTTATGGCATGCCTGGATGATTGGCATGCAAGCTGGCAACTGGACCTGGGAGATTGCACGACTCGTCGTGTGCAGTGACCACATTGAGCCGCTCCCCTATTGGGCTTTAGTGCCAATTGGGGCCAGGGGTTGAAGTCAGCACATCTGTCCGGGACAGCTGATGGGTTACGTCGTCGACATGTTAGATCTAGTCGACAACGAGCTCTTATTGGAAGTGTTGGCCTACGCTTCTGCACTCGCGTTCATGGACGAGTGACAATGTACCTGCAACCACAACCGAATGTGACCCATTGCATGTGTCCCGATGCCTGGTTGCATGTTGGGGATCTGGTCACATGTCCCAAGACGACAGTGGACATGGCTGCATTGGCCTGGACTCCGGATGCATGAGCGGACAACCAACGCGCGTTGGCACTGACTTGTGTGGGTGATGGACTCCCCCGGGGTGGACATGGGCGCTTTGCAACGTTCATCATTCAGACATGCTGCTGCATTGGTCTGCATGTTGTGGCAATTCTCTTGGCCGTACTGACACGCAATTGTTGATGGAGTTTCCGCACCTTCACTTGTCTCCAACTGTGATGAGTGTTGATATGTATGCAAATGTGTGTGTCACGGCCTATCTGGGTCCCTGCCATACATGCATTGCTACCCCATCAGGGCTGTGGGTTGGTACTTGTGCATTATCATGTCCCTGTTTCGTGCTTTGCTAGATGCGTATGGCCATTTACCGGCCACAAGCGGGTGCACTTGTGTCCTGTGTTCGGTTGTGCAAATGTTGGTGTTTGTGCCACTTTGTGTTCGATGTTGGGGTGCTCTGCTTCCTATGTGTGTGTGCTGCATTGTGTGTGAGATGGCCCTTCAGCTCTGATTTGGCTCACCCTTCTCCCTTTCAGGCAGTGTGGTTTTCACTTCTGTGCTTGTTCAGTGGTGTGATATTGCCGACTTGTGTGACTTGTGCTCTTGGTTGCTTTTGTTACTCTTGGGGATGGTTTGTCTGCAGTTGTGCTGTGCTTAATTGTGCATGTGTGCCATTGTGCCCATCTCCCCCCGTCCCCCCAGTCCCTGGTCGTTCCTCTCCCTGTTGCCATTGTGTCTGTTGATTTTGAGCAGTATCCGCTCCCCGACTCCTGCCACCATCTCCAGACTGATGTGGTGGACACCATTTCCTCCATGTCATCCAGCTCCTGGTGTGGCGCTGGACTCCCACCTCCGGTGTGCATTGCTGCCTTCTGGTTGTTGGCGTGTTTCTGCTTGTTTTTGCGTTTCGCATCATTCCAGCTGTTCTGGTTTTCTTCCATTGTCCTCCTCCGCTCTCCGGCTGCATTCACCTTGTCCACGATGGACTGCCATGTACAATGTTTTGTTGCCAATGGGGCTTGTGGGGTTGTGTACTTGCTCGGACTGCCTCCATTGTGCTTCGCTGTTGTTTTCTGTTTGGTTTGTCTTCCTTTTTCCTGTTTTTGTTGTGCTTATACCCACCTGCCGTGTGTGTGTCGCCGGCCTGGCGCTGCTTATCGCTGCTTTCCTCATCGCGGATGGGCTCATCGCACTTTTTTTGCGTTGGGGTTTGTGTTTTTATCTCCGTCGCGGTGGTTGTATCGCGGACATTGGCCGCGTTTTTGGCAAACTATCGCATGGTACCGCCGTGTTGTGAATTCCACGTTAACACGGGGTTATTTTCCCACGATAGACTGCGATGTGTAAAGTTGCGTTAACATTTTTCGGAGATGTTTAGCGCACGTTCTTGTGAATAAACCCCAGTGTTTCCACACTTACCTGTCTCAGTGTGGTCACTTCACAATCTCTACTTGAAAAGCCTGCTTCTATTAAAAGATAAATACAGAAAGCAAAAGCCATTCAAAAGCAGTTAAACAATGTATTAACCCTCCACTAAAGCCACCTGTTCCAAAGTCAGTGGAAAGTTCAACTTGAATTGCCTTTATTTTGTCACTATAATCTAGTGTTAAATAAGCCACTTATATTAAGTTAAGGTTTTTTTATGACATAGAGCCACAGCATATTTAAAGGAAGTAGAAAAGATGCTAGAAGAAAGTGAAGTAGCACATGGTATACAACTGTGCTTCCCAAACGTTTTAGAAGCACGACCCAGTTTTTAGGATGACAATCTTTTGCGGACCACCTAGCTTTAAATGACATGAGGCAGGGCAATATTTTAATGTTGTAGTAGACATGATTTCAAAATGCTGTGAATACCAAAAATGGGTTCTGGTTCTAAAAAGATTGGGAGGCACTTGAAGCATCATGTGGGAGTGCACTACCATTTAGAGACAGCACATTTTCCATTGAAACGGCCGCTACGTTTGCACAGACATATATTGTTACTAATAAAACTACATAGGTCACAAATGATAATGTGTAGAAATCGGGATACAGTGAATATGTATTTATCATTTGCACATCACCAAGTAAAGTACCTTGATTTGTTTTAATCCTACTAAAACTTCAGAATCCAATCCAATACAAAGACTTTATTTCGATCACTGTGGATCATAAAAGTATAACATAAAACGATCACTTTCAAACACAGTAAAAACATAAACATATATAGAGCACATACACGTTCCATTTGAATAGCAGCACAAGGGTACAGTAAAAGATAAAATGTTTTTAGAAGACCAAGAAATCATCATAAGAAACATTTTAAAAACAACCCAAAAATCCATGGAAATTTTAAGAAGTGTTAAAAATGTTAAAAATGAGTGGTCCACAGAAAAGAATTCAAGTTACACAATCCAATTTGGTGAAGCCCCACAGTGAGGTAACAGCCTAAGTACTAACAAGAGAGATCTTTGCATGTCTAATCCACATTGCCATTAGAAACTTGGCTATACAGAATACAATAACACGAGATGTATCTGACTGCATTATTCTGTAAGCTTACTTGTACTTCCTTGCTCCCATGTTCCTACAAAGTGGGGCTATCCATTTCTTTCAAGACTGACTGTACAAGGGGCAAAAAAATAAAGCATGCTCGATTGACTCTGGTCGCCCTTGGCACAGGTACAGTTATCAACCACCCTGTCTCCTGTTTTACACTATTTCGCCTTAAAGGATTTTACAGGTAGGCAGCAAATAAAAGCAGCCAGAAGAGATCCTTTACAATTGCTAAAAGTTCAGTCTCAGTAAAACCCCAGTAAACTTCTTTAAGGCTGGCTTTGTCAATCAGACAAAGGGTTTCTGGTTGGTCCCAGTATGCACCTAGACTTAACCTCTGTAACATATTCTTGAGGGTACACAGCCACAGTATCTTGCTCACGCAGGTTGGTGTCATCAATTCATGAAGGCCCACTCTAAACGGCTCGAGTGCTACAGTAGACCATAGCCGGTGCAAGAATATAAGCAACCTAAATTCAATTTTGTGGGTAATTTTCTTCTGGGCCAGGTCTAAGTAGAGAGGGATCAACAGTGTACTTGCCGGGACATTTAAAAGAGATCTAAAAAATGTATGTTCAATTACTAGCTAGCAACTAGAATTAGTGCAGCCCCACAGCTCCGCGCAATACAAGACTGCACCTAAAGCTTTAACATTATATATCTATATCGCAGGTGCCACCCTTCTAGATATAGTTTTCTTGTGGATTTTAGCTGTATTCGCCATAGGATATATCAGGGATAGGTGTGCCCTTTCCATCTGTGGTTC
The DNA here is from genome assembly GCA_963921515.1 of Calotriton arnoldi. Classification (NCBI taxonomy): domain Eukaryota; kingdom Metazoa; phylum Chordata; class Amphibia; order Caudata; family Salamandridae; genus Calotriton; species Calotriton arnoldi. The sequence continues at coordinate 495,293 of CAWUFW010001614.1, read as the reverse complement.
CCAACTTAAATTCTTGGTGAGTTTCAGACCAAAATAATCAAACTCAGACACTAGCTCTAGAATGGCGCCTCCCACTTGCAGCTGCTTATTACACTTAGGGCCCGATTCCGATCGCGCTCGGAAAGCCCTACGGCCGACTCGTGCTCGTAGACCTTTCTGAGCGACTCGTGCTCCTGTGCTCCGAGCGACAGAGTACGATGCGCAGCAGCGCTGGGACTCGGGTCGCTCGGAGCCACATTGAAGTCTATTGGAGCCTGGTGTACATTGCGTACATAGGCTCCCAAAGACAATAAACGCACGTCTCGGACGAGGGCGCCCTGTGTCACGGGGATGCCTCGGTCCCACCCCCACTGTGCATACATGTGTAGGGGGGACCCTTGGGCCCCCCCCAGTGATCGAGTCGTAGGGGCATGGGTTAAGGAGGGCCCGCTACGGACCCCCGAAGTCCGTTTCCTGGAGTTTTTTCAAGGCGGAGGCTTTGACTCGATCCAGCTGCTCGGCGCGCGCATTGTACTTGGTCATCCGGGAATCCGCACCGTTGCGCTGTGCGTGTCGGCCATGGCGGAGTCGTACGGAGGGGATCGCTGAGGCGTACGAGCCGCTCGGAGCGCGAGGCGATTATCGCATCGTACTTGCTCGCTCGTACAGCTGCACGGGTCGCACGGAAATCACGCATACGACTCAGACTCGCTACTGACGGATGCCGTCAGGAGCGCTTCCGAGCGAGATCGGAATCGGGCCCTTAGTTGTTAATCTGCATGAGAGGAGCATGCATTTTGTTTTGGAGCTATTTAGCTTAAGGCCCTTTTCCAGGCAGAATGCCTGGAAGTCATTCAACAACTGTTGGAGCTCCTGAGGTGACTTGGAAATAAGCAGTGTGTCATCTGCAAAAAGGAGAGCGGGGGCCCTCCGCCCTCCTATTTTTGGTACGTCACACCCATCTCTGCTTGATGCCTTTATGACATCATTTGTAAACAAGGTAAACAGTGTCTGCGCTAGAACACACCCCTGTCTTACTCCTTTGTCAATGTGGATAGCCTCCGTTAATGCCCCATTCTCCCCCACCTCACTTGAGCCAACGTTTCCACAAAACTTCAAAATCATAAAAACAAATTCTTCATTTTTATTTGTAACTGCTGATATATTCTGAAATATGCATACAGTTACATTACAGGTATTTAAATGTTGTTGTGTTGCAAAACAAATGACAGCCTTTCCTTTCACACTCCCTGTACTCCAGGAAGATTGTCACATATTTAATTTTACAAACTCATCTTACTTTGCAGTCAGAGAAAGAAAAGTAAGCACCATCCCATGTAAAAAGAACTGGTGGCATTGCTTGACATTTGACCTCTCTCTTTGAGGCACAGCAAATGTGACAAGATAAATACAAAATGTAAAGGCATCTTTATTTATAGCTTCTTCATTTTTTTCGTGGCCCACCAAAAATCTTCTTATGGTCCCCAGTTTGGAAAATGCTGTAGCAGAAAGTCTGGATTCACGGGAATCACAGAATCTCATGTCAATAAAATTTAGTGGCTCGTCCATCAGTTCATATTAACACCAATCCTTATTTTATCAATCCTACTGTTAAAAACTAAGGACCAAATTTACTAGTTACTCAGTGCTATGCTCCATCAAATAAATGCTGTGCTGCGTTGCATAACTTTTTTTCTCATGGGCAGTGCCATATTTACTAGGTGTCGCACAACAGTAAAAAGCTCTGCGTCATAGTACAATGCACTGTAACACAACTGAGAATTGTGCGACGCAAACTGTACTTGTGTGGCGACAAATATTGTTGTGTCACTAAAGGCATCCTTGTCTCATTTCACCTCAAAAACTGATGCACGTATAATGCAACCTTTCTGGAACTATTAAACATAGATGGCCAGCCAGGAAGGTGTTACCAGCTAGGAGGACACACAGCATGAAAAGGGGAGGATAGGATGGTTCCAGGAAAAGAAATGTGAACTTTACTGAGTATAAAATGAAACTTTAATTTCAGAGGTGACCAAGCAAGAGAAGTATCTGTTTGCCACCTTAAACTTACCATTTTCCAAAAAGACAGCTTCACGGAGAGCAATATTTGCTCAAATCAATGCAGTGGCATCTACTACTGAAAATATACGACACATGGAACGTCTCCTTCATGCAAACTAGTGAAAGGTTGGGCATAGTGGAAATTTACATTACTTGATGCAGGTTGTCAACTCAAATCATGATTTGTATTTAAAAGTAAATCTAAATATAATAATGTATAATGGGTTAGTAAGATTTGTTTAACACAAACACTGCACAAATTGTACTGTAAAATACACCCCCAATAACTTGTATTGCAAAGCAGTGCAGCAAACCAAAGCTCATATTAAATAATATATTGTGCCAGATTAGTGTCACAAAAGTGAAGGAGTGCTAAAAGCAATTGTTAAAGAGTTAGAAATAGAAAAATTAACATTGTATATTGTTTCAGACATATTAATTTTTGGGAAAGAACTACTAAGTATAAATGATGATGATGAATGCATATATATATTCATATGTTCAAAAACATTTTATGCACTTTAAATCTAATTTCTAAAACATGTATAAAACCAATGTGTTATAGTAATACGTTTATTTTTAAGTTTCAGCACTAGATTATGTAGTCTGTTTAACAGGATCAGTCTTATTGTGTCTGTTAACATTTAATCATATTGACTTTCATTTTGTCTGCTCCTATCATTTGTTGAGAGCTTGACAATGTTTCCTGAGCCACAATGATATGTTGCGGACATGAGAGACCACTTTGTCCTTCTTGGATGAGGAAACCTTTAATAATCTCATGGATATTTTGGATACGTCTCCAGCAATCTTGGCATAGGGCATCAATCATAGAGTGTCTCCAATATGTCATCAAGTGTTTTCTTCACAACCAATGTGGATGTGGCAGATGAAGAAATAACATTAAAAAAACGTATCCACAGGACACCGTAACCGATTGTTGAGAAAGTAAATAAAGAGACAGAGGCACTCACAGAGGAGTCCAAAGGTGTCTGAGCTCAAAGAAGAACTTGACTCAGAACATTAAAAACATGGGGGCTTATTTACAAGCTCTTTGCGCCGCCGGTGCGTCACTTTTAACCCGTTTACCGCGGCGAACATTCCGCCGCGGTGCGGGCGTTCTAAAGGGTGGGCGGGGCTGCGTCGGCCAACGGTCGTGTGCAGCACCAGGGAGGTGGTGCTCGCGTCGGCCGTTGGTTCCTATCATAATAAATGTTCTTAATCAAAAAATTTTGCCATTTTAACATCACAACAGAACCTTGCTTGGGATTTCAATGCAGCCTTCAATTGACTCATATTGAAACATATTCCTATGGTGTCCCCTCAGTCCACACAACTACACCAGTGTCAGCTCCATCTAAACCAGGCAAAGATCATGAGGAGATATCAGAGGATGAAGATGTTGCAATAGATACTGTGCACCATAACGTCCCTAAATAGGTATCAGTGTATATATCTTGTTTGGCTTCCTCCTTAGTCTCATACTTGTAATCATCTTCATATTTCTATAGCAGCCCTTTCTTTATGTTAGTGAATTGTAAGTTTGTCAATTATTTGCTTACATAAATCCTCATTCTTTTATACTTATTACTATTATTGTGTTCTTTATAAAAAAAAATTGCCAAAGAATGTGTATAGTTTTTTTTTGGGTCCCTAATTTGAGCAAGCACATGTTAAAATACGTACAGGTAAAAATGTAAATTATGTCAAAATCAAAATATATTTAGAAATGAATGTGTCATTTTAGTAGCGTATTTGGTTGAAATTAAGTTTAAACCATGTTTAAAGAAAAAACATTGAAATTGAGACATTAATAGTAAAAATCAATGGAGTAAATTCCAAATATAATTGCACTTTACTTCACATTCATTTAATTCTTCAGTTGGGTTATATGCACAGAGTACACAAATGGAATATTAGCTCAAAAAATTAGAACAAGTAGTAGTATTCTGTCATGTGCCACAATTGTAAGAAAATGTCAAGAATTATGAAATTGGTGCTATCTGGTACAAATGCACCCTACTACCATGGATGCACGACACACATTAGTACAAGTACCTCTGTGCAAACATTAGAACCCTTAGTACCAAAGTACTCCCAAAAACAGTCAAAAAAGAGCTGTTTCAAGTCTTCATATTATTTCATAATTCACAGGATTATTCATTCTACAATTGAAGACAAAAGCCTAATGGTTGTAAAGGGGACTTTATATGTCTCTCTATGCTTAAGCTAGTTGGTGTGATTTACATGACAGACAGCTGATCCTGCATTTCAGGATTAACTTTTGTGGCTAGTACTCGAACTGGGGCCACTGACTAATAAGAAAAGGAAGAACATTTTGGACAACTCGCCATATTTGGAACGCTCAGAACAAGCAATCGACTGTACCTTAACGACTTATTTTTGTAGTTTCAACGATGCGTCTTGACTTACAAATATTACTCCATATCTCATGACCACTCGACCGTTAATCTAGCCTTGAAGAAGTCACTGCGTGACTAAACAAGCGTCTGCTGCACGCTACGCTCTACAACCATCTGGCTTTTGTCTTCAATTGTAGAATGAATAATCATGTGAATATGAAATAATATGAAGACTTGAAACTGTTCTCGTTTGACTGTTGTTGGGAGTGCTTGGGTACTACGGGTTCTCAGAAAATGAACTCAAATTGTTTCTAAGCAGCAGCAGGATATTTTCTTCAGACATAGAGTCGTATCTTTACAAGCTTCTTTCGCCACTACAACATCACTATTTCAGACCATGTTGTAGCGAAAGGGGCTTTGCCTTATTTACCAGGCAGCGTTAAGCCACTTAACGTGGCTTAACGCTGCCTTGTAAATAAGGCACCTTTTCACACTACACTTAGCATAAAAGGGTAGGGCAATGGGTGTTGCGGTGGGTGTTTCACCGCAACCCCTATTGATTTTGGCGCTGTCCCCTATTTACAAGGGTGGTGTAAATGGGAGGCAGCACCAAAATTAACCAGGGAAAACCTGGGGGCATATTACCAAGGATTTGCGATAATTATCGCAAAGCGCGCTTAGCGCTGTTTTTTTATCGACGGCTATCGCTGGATTTCATTGCGGAGATAACGCGTTATTATCAACGCTTATCTCCAAGGCGATAAAAAATCCAGCGATAGCGGCGAAACCCAGCAATAGCGCGAGAAATCTAGCGATAAATTCACTGCGCTAATGAAAAGCTTGCTAATAGGCAGGTGAGGACTTAACCTTACAATCCACCTCCCATTGACAAGATGGTTAAGCCAAGTTTTTATCAGGTGTTAAATTCCAGCGATAATCGCGGTTAGCGCAACTTTTTTCATTGCTTCGCGGGCATTGATAATAGGGGGAAGTTGTGTTTGCGACTGTGTGCAGTTGCTTTTAGTTGGGAACGCCTGCTTTGCATGTCATTAGCGATAATTATCGCTGACATGCAAAGCGGCAACAAAACGGCCGCTATCGCCATTAAGTTGTCGCAGCTTGCTAATAGGGCGATAAAAATATCGCCGCTTTATCGACAAAAAGAGCCGCTAAAGTGGCGATACTGCCCTTGATAATATGCCCCTTGGTCTTAAACAGGCGAAACGAGGAGAAATGCTCTATTTCTCCTCGTTTTTGCTGTTTCAATGTGTGCTGCAGCACACATAGAAACAGTAAAATGCCATTGGTTGTTTATGTGCAGAAAGGTGTCCCTTCCTGTACACGAACAATCATTGAAAAAATGACGTTTTGCAACTTCTTTGTATGCTGCATTCAGCAGCACACATAGAAGTTTCAAATCGCCATTTCAGATTGTTTATGTGCAGGAAGGAACACCTTCCTGCACATAAACAATCACTCCCCTCTACACAGGCACCCTTGCACTATGGTGCAAGGGTGCCTGCATTGGCGCTAGGCAGCTAAATGTAGCACTAGCGCAGGGGGAAACGCAGGGCTGCACCATATTCTTGTAAAAATGGTGCAGCCCTGCTGTTCTAAAGTGAAGTAGCATGACATTAGCCTTCTTGGCTTAACGACACGCTTCGCCACTTTCTTTGTAAATATGCCCCATAATTTCAAACTTCACACACTACCACTGTTTATTCAATATTTTGTATAACAAAATATACACTGAAATATGGTTAAATATCAACAAACTTCATAATTACAGTTACAAACCATGGTCCTGTATATAACATTTAATTAAGCTCACTTACATTTACCTTAGTAGACAACTGCATGCAAAAGCTACACAGACCCTGCTATGACTGGAAGACAATGTGTCCTCTCATGCTGACTTTTACAAAAACATGTGTTTACTTTCTTTGGATGAGTCTAAATATTATCCAAAAAAACCACAGAAAAATATACAGATACTTGTTTTTTAACTGCTGTAATATATAGCTGTATGCCTGCTGGACCATAAGTTTGATTTCTCTGCATAGTTCACAACACAATGGGGCATATTCTCAAGAACATGTGATAACAACCGCAAATTCAGCTTAACGCAACACTTCACATCGCAGTCCATCGCGGGAAAATAACTCTGTGTTAACGTGGTATTCCCAACACGGCGGTACCATGCGATAGTCACACGATAACGCATCAAATGAACGCGTTAAAACCAACGCGACGCCGCAAAAACATGAAACCCCAACGCGAAAATAGTAGCGATGACGCCAATCGCGATACAAAAATCTGAGAACACCAGCCACAGGCCTGCAATTCCCACGCGTCATGCGGGAAAATGCACTATAAAAGTAGAAAAAAAACATACAAACAAAAGCCAAACAACAGCGAAGCACAATGGAGGCATCTGGAGCAAGTACAGAGGAAAACCAGAACCCCACAAGCCCCCCGGAGGACCAGCCTGTGACCTCGGGGTCAGGGAAGGGCAAGGACAAGAAGAGTAGGAAGAAGCGGTTCAGTCCGCAGGAAAACAGGATCCTGATAACGGAGGTGATAGAACACCATCAACCACTGTTCGTCACCTCCACTGTGTCACTGGCAACTAAAAATGGAATATGGCAGACCATCGTGGACAAGGTGAATGCTGTCGGAGTGCTGAGGAGGACAATGGATGAGGTCAAGAGGCGCTGGAATGATGTGAAGCGCAAAACCAAGCTGAAACTCGCAAACAACCGGAAGGCAGCAATGCAGACTGGAGGTGGGAGTCCAGCGCCACAGGAGGAGTTGGACGAGATGGAGGAAATGGTGTCCACAGTTATCAGTGGGGAGACGGTGGCAGGAGTTGGGGGACCGGACACTGCTCAACATGACCGGACACAACAGCAACAGGGTGAGTAGCGACCAGGGACAGTGGGGACGAGGGGAGATGGGCACAATGGCACACATGCACAATTAAGTATAGCACATCTGCGGACAAACCATGCCCCAGACCCCCAACTCCCACCAAGAGACCAATGCACACAGGTATGCAACATCTCAGCACCGCTTAAGCACAGAAGCCCGAGGCACACCGCATGTAAGGGATAAGGGGCAGCTAAATCAGAGCTGCAGGGGCGACTCACCCAAAATGCGGCACACACACATTTCATGCAGAGCACATCAACATTGACAACGATGTGGTACAAACCGCAACATGTCCACAACAGAACAGAGGACACAACTGGTGACGCATGTGCGTAGAAACTGGCCAATCACATTTGGCATTGCAAGGAAATGTTAGTTGACAATGTACAAGTACAAACACACATCCGTGATGAAGTCGGAATGTCCACTGTCCCGCATCAAATAGGCAGCTCCCCCCAAACAGTCACAATGTACATTGTCATGCAGTCTGAATGTAAATATGTACAATCCGTCAACATACATGTGAACACAATGTTAAACTGCATCTCCCCTTCACATTGCAGGCAGAAATCCAACACCTCCTGCGCAGCAGTCCAAACCTCTCTACTCTGATGACGAAGAGGACCACCACACCTTCGACTCCGACGCCCTCCAACAGCTCGTGGACAGCCTCCGCAGCCCACTTCCAGGAGCAGGGCAGCCCAGCTGCCACTAAGAGAACCCACCCCCTGCACAGAACACACAGCAGGCAGCACCCACCACCACAGCTGCCTCCCAGGACCCCCACAACGAACACATGGCCTTCCAACGCCGTGTGTTGGGGTGCCAGGAGAAGCTGGCTGAACAGGTGCAGATGGGGTTCGACCGCATGGCAGCCAAACTAGATGCCATACATGGGTGTCTGAGTCCCATCAGGGACCACTCACAGTCCCTAACGGACACCCACAGTCCGCTCCATGCTCTCCAATGGACCATGGCTGACATCGCTAGAGTCCTGACTCTGCGACAAGAACGACTGTCTAGTCAGAGTGCCTCCAGCGATCTCGCCCGGGAGTTGGGACACATGCGGAGGATCATGGAGAACATGGAGCGGACGCAGGTGGAAAGAGCGGCTGCCACGGCTGCACACCAGCGAGAGGTAGCTGGGTCCCTCAATGCCCTAAAGACCCTCCTCATGGCATTGCTGCCACAAGGCCTGGCGCTGATGCATGCTTCTGCTACCACCCCATCCACATCTCCGGCCCCTGATGTGTCACTGCCACACAGTGCTGGAGACAGAACACCACCACCCACATGTGAGGCACATGCAACAGCAGAGGACGAAGATGCGGATGAATCTGCCTTTGTGGTCAGAAGGACGCAGTAGCATTCATCTCCGCCATGTGGCCTGTTTCTGCTTGGTTCTGCCCTCTGCATCATCACCTTCCACTGTCCCCCGATGCACTCTGCGACACTCACCTTGGACCTCGACGTGGACTGCCATATTCTGTTTGGTCACCAAGGACACAGCTATCAGACTGCAGACTGAACTACTCCTCTCCTGATGTACCTGTCATTCCCTGAAGGACTCTGGCTGGCCTTCCACGGGCCAACAATGTAAAGTAGGGTTGGCATGGCCCTGTACTGCTCCAGCTGCACCACTTCACTGAATGTGCAATAAACATTCATATTCACACAGATGTGTCATGTCTATGATCTTTCAAGTGTGGATGTATGGATGAATGTAGGGTCAGTGATTCCCCCTTACATCCATGTTGCTCATGTTGTGGGACTTTTGTCATAGGGTGACAGATTGCCGATTGCGGTCCGGGTGGCGCCGACACTACAACAGAGACACATCCATTAGTCACTTCCTTGTCCAGCCCAGGACGGAACCACGCCCAGAGCTCCGGGGCCAGGACAGCCCATTCCGCTTACGCACACAGGGGGGGACGACAATGCCACATGTCCCAGGTCTTCACTGTAGGGATCTGCAGCTCACAGGTCTAGTTGTCAGCATGCCACAGCCACTACCTCACGGCTGGTGTACACCCACACCACACCCATACAGCACAGGCATCACAGGACATGTGACCCTGCTAATAAAAAGAGCCTGGCGCACGTGCTGGACGCCATTTCCACTCTCTAGCTGGGTGTCTCCGTGTAGTTCTCATGTATGCATGAGGGCCTAGGGCCCTGCCACCTCACATTGCCCAGTGACATGATGGCATCCGTACCACGGAACTCAATCATTAAGGGTCCATGGCTAGCGGTGCACAGACTTGGTGGCACCGGATTCACTGCGGCAGGCACAGGCACATCGCCATGGGACGGTGTCTTGCGGTGCAGTGAGATATGGGCACCTAAAGTGCTGAGCGGGTGTGCAGCCTGCGATGATGTGCCGTCCTGGCGGTCCGGACTGGCAAGGATCAGTGTGATCCCTGCTGGACCGCAGTGTAGGCCTGAGCCAGCGGGCAGTGCGGGCCTCCCGCCACGTGACGTTGGCTCGCGGTTCACAGAGTTAGTGGCTCCTCAAGCGCTGAGTGGGTGTACAGCCTGCGATGATGCCGTGTGCACTGATGTGGTCTCTGCCATTGCGAAATCAAGACCCAGAGTCAGGTGTGTGACCTGGTGGCCCGCGGTGCGGGCTGCATGATGTGGGGGGTGCCATGGTTGCGGGCCCCGGGCTTGGAGATCCCACCGGAACGTGGTGGGCCCTCTTGGAGACACGCCAGTGGCGGAAGGTGAGCAGTGATGCCTGGTTGCGCAAGGGTGGGCAATCACCGCTGGGCGGCGGGAGGGGCTGGGGTGCAGCAGCCAGTGTGCGCAGGGGCGGGCAAGCGATGATGGCGTGTGCAACTGTATGGACTCTGCCATTCATGTCTCTGGACAGTGTTTCAGATAAGGGACCTGGGGGACTGCAGTGTATACCGGCATGTGGTTGGAGACACACCGGTGGCAGCAGGTGAGCAGTGAGGCCTAGGTCCGCAGTGTCGGCACTCTCTCACCCTCTCTTTCTCTCTCTCTCCCTCTCTCTCTCTCTCTCTCTCTCTCTCTTTCTCTCTCCCTCTCTCCCTCTCTCTCTCTCTCTCTTTCTCTCTCCCTCTCTCCCTCTCTCTCTCTCTCTCTTTCTCTTTCTCTCTCCCTCTCTCCCTCTTTCCCTCTCTCTCTCTCTTTCGCTCTCTCTCTCTCTGTACTTTGATGGGCACATGGCACACCTTCTTATCCAGATTTCTCTTTTGCAGGCTGTGACTTACAGAATGTCCTGAGAAGACCTGCCATGCCTCTTCAGAATTGTTGTTTTTGGTTTATTCTGTAATAAACATATTATTTGGATATTAAGATATGAATGTATGATTTCCCTTTTTCTGACCACACATGTATGTTAGGTGTGGTGATTGTGCGACTTCAGGCGATTTGTTTGGTTCATGATTTCATGGTGTTGATGTCCAATATCTTTGTCCAAAGGGGAGGTGTGGGGGGTGCCCGGGGTGGGGCCCGGGGGGTGGAGGGGTCCTTGGGGTGGTGGCGGTGGGTGTTGTTGTCCTATTGGGGCTCCAGGCTGCATGATCGGTTGCTCCAGGGCATCTGTTGTTCTTCATGTGTGGCTATGGGCTGTGCTCCCTTGTCTGGTGCCGGTTGTCGTCCGACTTTACACCAGGTAAGGGCAGGTGTTAATTTCCTGCTGCTAACGCGCCTTATCGCATGTTTTGTGATCTTATCGCCGATCTGGCTGCTCGTTGAGAATGTTGTGGAGTGGTGTTGTCGCAGATTTTTGCACGGGAACGCCTACTCTGCATATCATTAGCGTTAGTTGCCGGGGTCATCTGTGGCAATGTTTTTTGTGACTGCTTTCGCAGGTAAACTGGTGTTATGGGCTGTTAGTTCCAGCTTGTGAATGGGGCGATGAATTTATTGCAACTTTGGCTGCGATAAAGGGCCGATAACTCGGCGATAGATCCTTGAGAATATGCCCCAATGTTCTTAACCTTGGGGATGTCAGACATTTTACGTTTTATTTGGTCCCTCTTAAAGATATATTTTGTTTAGATATGTTTGTAATTATATATTTTTTAGCCAAGTTTCGGTATTTTAAGTTCTCCTGATAGCAAATATCAATGAGATTTAAGTTAACATTCATTAAAAATGTGCACTGATAAATTACTAATACATCTGATTTTCACATAGACAGGTTTTATACTTCTTTTCAAACTGCAATTCCATCTAAGTCGGGCAGAGCTCATAGTGGCCCACCAGTTTTTCTCTGTGAAGCGACTGATAATAAAGCACAAACATGTTGGTCCTCCCCTTATTTTCTGGTCCCCCTTTTATCACGCCCTGTTGATTTTGACATTTTATTAATACATCTTTAATTATAAAATATTTAATCAACTGAACAATGATCCCATTGACCAAATGGATGACTTCCTCATGGACTTTTACCAAAAATCAAAACGTACTGTACATATTATCTGGGTTGGGGACTTTAACATTAGTATTTGCAAATTGCTGGGCTCATTGGTGTGTGGCTTGTGCCGCAAGCAAAATGTAAATATAACACATTGTTCCCATTTTGTATGTGGGGAAGCGCTCAATAAAGTATTATTGAAGCAAGACTGAGGGCCATATTATCAAGAACGGCGATAACATTATCGCCGCTTTAGCGGCAGGAAACTGCCGCTAAAGCGGCGATAAAGGGCTTGATAATATGCCCTATAGAATTCCAATAGAAGCCCAGGTTTGATGTCCTTCACACCAGAACCTGGACTTCTATTGGAATTCTATAGGGCATATTCTCAAGCCCCTTATCGCCGCTTTAGCGGCAGTTTCCTGCCGCTAAAGCGGCGATAATGTTATCTTGATAATATGGCCCTTAGTCTTCTCAAGTGATGCCCGAAATCCCAGCATTGCGTTAATACCCACTTTTACAGGGAATCACGCGGGTGGCACTATGGACCACATTTTGTTGTCCCCTGAATTATTGCCTTACTTGACCGACTTTGAGGTTCAAGGGTGTTGCATAAGCAATCATAATCCACTATATATTACTCTGGATTCCCTTATTCGAAAACCAAAACCCACAAAATAGATAACTTAGAAATCACAAGGAATAAGGGCTTAAAAATTAAATTGAACAAAGGCGATCCTGTTCTATTTAATCACAGAATAGTTAATTACTCTATAGGGCCCATTATGACTTGTTTAACTGATGGTATGGGGCCTGAGGTGATTCGATGCGCTTTTGAAAATATCTATAGGTGTATCTCAAATGACCTCATGTGCAAAGCTTCCCCTAGAGAACCATTAATATGCCACTAGTTTAATGCAGCATGCTCTGTGGCTCTGAAGCAATTGTTTGCTCTCAAGAATCACCCCTGTGTATCTTGCGATGTTAAACAGGCTAGTGTGGCTTGCAAAAAGGTCCTTGAGCAAAGGGAAATGGGAGATCAGTTCAAAGCTTGGGATGACCTCCAAAATGCTGGGGAAATGGAGGAGAGTTACAAATTTTAGGAAGTGATCAATATGCAGTACTTTAAGGATTCTGATGCCCCAAATATAGATACCGTTATCGAGGTAGACTCCTGGGTGACACATTTTGAGAACATTTTCTCTGTGGTGGAAGGACTGCTTGCACAGGGCCTAATACCCCCTTTTATCTATTTTAACCACTAGTGATTTCCAAAATCCTGTTGATGAAGTCATTAGTGCCATTAGTAAATGTATTCCTGGTAGGGCACCAGGTCCAGACGGTGTACCTGCAGATATCTTCAAGTCTAATATCCCCCTATGGGCCCCTCTACAAACACAGGTTTTTAGGTCAGTAACTCAGGATCCCAATATTTAAAAAAGGGGACAGGTCCTTACAGTCATGCTACCACGCAATCACGCTCATCAATTCTAGTGTACAAATCCTGGGCAGAGTTGTACTGTCCCATCTAAAAGAATTGGCCTCTTCAAACAATGTATTAACTGAAGCTCAATTTGCTTTTAGACCTGTTCTAGGGACAGTTGACCAATGGCTAAACCTCTATTTAATCTTGGGGACATACACAAAGCCAAAAAATGAATCAGTACATATGGCATTCATTGATTTATCGAATGCTTTCGACCTCGTGAATCATGAAAAGCTGTGGGACCTAATGGCCAAGTTTTTCCGACACATCACTTGCAGACCAGAACCATCTTGGATTTTGACGCATCGCTTCCCCCTACAGTCTGTATTCCACATAACACTTCCCCTGCGTGCAGCAGAACTGACGTTTCGCCTACGCGTGGACTCAGGAGCCAACACATCGCTGTGTTTTCTGATGCTTCCCTCCTCTGCGACTGTTTACCTTGTGGATTTTGATGCATCTAAGGTACATTGTCTAAAATTACTGCATCCATCGAGTTCTAGGGACAGAATTGCTTGAAACCTTGAAAAAGTCATATTTTGAGTTCTGTATGTTGGATATTTGTCGTTTTGGTTCTGTTTGGTTTAGATAAAAATACTTTATTTTTCCAAACTGGTGTAGTGTCCATTTGTAGTGTTTTTGCTGTGTTACTGTGTGTGTTATGTACAAATACTTTACACATTGCCTCTGAGATAAGCCTGACTGCCCGTGCCAAGCTACCAAGGGGGTGCGCAGGAGCTATCTGGGTGTGTAAGTCCCTTGACCTGACTAGAAAGAAGGGTTCCTACTTGGACAGGGCACAAGCCACTTCCAACTAGAGACCCCCATTTCTAACATTGGTGCTCAGCGCTGAGGATAGGATTTGTGCTTGTAGTTTTACATACAGTGATTGGTGTACACTACTACTGATTGCAGACCATCACGCAAACACATACTGCCTTTTGAGTTCTCCTGTTTTTGTGATAGCCCTTGAAGTATCCATGTACCATGTCTCTATCTTGTGAACCAGCAAGTGACGTTGCAAATGTTGTGTTTGAGATTGAGAAGTTGCAGTCTTACAAAGTGGATCAGCTCAAACAGTTTTGCAAGGATTTTGGATGTCCCATTAGAAGCTCTGCTAGGAAAAGGGAGCTGTAAAAGATGCTTAGGGCCTTGTGTAGCCAGAGAAGCTGGGGAGGCAGAGAATGAAAATGTTGATCTGGATGCAGAGAGCCAGCAAAAGGGGATTTTAGAGCTCAGGATCTGCCTGTAGGAGCATCTTCCAGGGCTGGCAGCAGTGTGCCATCCAGGAACCTGTCCCCAGAGGAGCTGGAGGACAGACAACAGGTCAGAGAGCATCAGAGAGAGCTTGAGAAGCTCAGAATGGAAAACAAAAAGATGGAGCTGGAGAGCAGAAAGTTTGAAAAGGAGAAATCCCTTGCTCTGGAGGAAAATAAATTGCTCCTAGCTCTAGAATTAAGTTTGAAGGAGCTGGGCCTCAAGGCCAAGCAGGAAAGAGTCCAGTTCAAATAGTGGCAGAGTGCAGCCAGTGCAGTCAGAGTGGAAGGTGCACATTCTAAAGAATCTGATGAAAGATTTCAGGAAGTGGGATGACATACATGCTCAGTTTTTGGCAAAAGAGGCATCACTCCACATGAATGAGGTTCCTAATGCCCATTGGGGGGCAGGTCTGTGGAAGCACTTTGAGACAGAGGGGAGGGACACTTTGACAGCCCTAGGGTCAAACCCAGTTCTCACCTACCCTATCATGAAGGATGCCTTTAAGGAAAGGTTTAGATCTTTTAAGGAAATGTATTCTCATACTTGGATGGAATGCGTTAATCTTTTTTGCTGAGCACTGGATGGTTGGATAAAGGGCAACTAGGTAACTGACTAGGAGGGGTTGTACAATTTGATTGTTTGGGAGCACTTGTATAGTTTGTGTTTGCCAGAGCTGCATTAGCATTTGATTGATAGCAAGCTGACTGACCCCAGGAAGCTTGGTCAGGAGGCGGACCACTGGACGAATACCAGGGTCCACAAGAGGTATGTAGGAGACTCCACCAAGGGTGGGAAGGGTCCCCAGCAGAAGAGTGGGGGGACAAAGGTGAACAGAGGGAGTTCTCTAGAGGGCCACAATCTATTTCCCAGGGTAAAGATTCCCATCCCCCGGTGGGAAAAAGCCATGAATCTCTACAGGGAAGCCTGCAGAGAGGGGTTCCTGCAAATGCTATGCATGGGGTCAGGAGGGTCACATTAGTGGGTATCCCAAGTGCCCCAACTGGACACCGGCACCCATTGGTGCACAGTCATGGGGGTTGGCCAGTGTAGCACTTGGGGAGGAGTTGGTTTCAGGTGAAGGGTGGGAACCAGCTGAGTTTATTCTTGTCTCACTAGGGGACAGTGAGATGGTCCAGAGGACCCTTGTGCCTGAAAACACTAAGAAATTCAGGCAGTGGGTGACCATCAATGGACAGAGAGTGGAGGCTCAGAGAGACACTGGAGCCAGTGTGACTACAGCGAGGTGTCACCTGGTGGCTGTAGTTCCCAATGTTTTTCATCAAGTAGTTAGAGTGGACGACTCTGAGCGCCATCATAAGGTGGTGCAGGTTCCCTTTGAATGGGGGGGGGCTAAGGATCCTTGAGATTAGCTGTGAGCCCAACCATGTCTGTTCATTGTCTTCTGGAAAATTACCTGGAGGATTTCCCTTGGAGTGAGGTGGAACGCCGGTTACACTTGGAGATGTTGGGGCTGCCTGTGTGGGCATGCGTTACCACCCGGTCTATGGCAGCCAGTTCGAATGATCAGAAGGACCTGGACCCTGAAAGAGTGGCCCAGGTCTTTGCCAGAAAGAAGAGGAGCAGGGGGCATGGGAAGCCCGCTCCAGAAGTTCCCACAGTACAGGAGGAAGCTGAACCTGAGAAGGATGGCCCGGAACCTACAGGTAAGCAAGTGGCCGAACTGGGGGACTTGCCTTAGCTGACCCATTGGTAGCAAGAAGGGGGTCCCACCGGGGAGGAATTTTGCAGGGGGCAGAAGGAATGCCCTCCTCTTGTGGGTCTGCGGCAGCAGGCTACAGACCCGGCAGCTGGCAAGGAGTCTGGATCGCACTGGATTTACTGGGAGAATGATCTCCTGTATAGTGAGCCTAAGGTTGCTGAGCTCATGTGCTGGTGGTACCCCAGCTCTTCAGAGCCTTCCTACTGGGTCTGGCTCATGATGTGCGTTGGGTACAACATATGGGGCAGGACAAGACCTTTGAACTGCTTGTGATCCACTTCTGGTGGCCCTATATGTAAAGGCAATCTGGTGCACATTGCAGGTCTTCTCAAACTTGCCAGGCAAGTGGCAAGAGTGGAGGGAGATGCAGGGCTCCACTCCAGATTTTCCCTGTCGTCAACACCCCTTTTGAGCGGGTGGGCATTGACATTGTGGGGCCTCTGGACCCCATGACAGCCATTGGCAACAGGTTTATTCTGGTCTTGGTGGACCATGCCACTAGGTACCCAGGGGCTATACCTCTGAAAACAATGATGGCTTCTGTGGTAAGCTGGGCATTGATGGGATTTTTTCCCGCATGGGTTTCCCCAAAGAGGTGGTATCTGACCGGGGTGCCAACTTCATATCTATCTATATGAAGTCTCTGTGGAAGCTCGCTCAAGTGAACCTAGAAGCCAGCCAGAAAGATATGAAACGCTGGTATGACCAGAATGCCACTCTGGTTGAGTTTCAGACTGGCCAGAAAGTGTGGGTCATGGCACCAGTGGAGCCGCAGGCACTCCGAGACAAGTGGACTGGGCCTTTAGAGGTGGTGGAGTGCAAGAGTGAAGTCACCTATCCGGTGAACTTGCAGACTCCAAGGAACACTTTGAGGGTCCTGCTTGTGAACCGCCTCAAACTTCACTTTGAGAAGTCTGAAGTGACTATGCTCCTGGAGACAGATGATGGAATGGGGGAGGAAAGTGAGCCTCTTCCTGATCTCCTCTCTGCCATGGGTCTGCTGCCCAGTGATAAAGTGCAAGTGCTCCATGTGCAAATTGAAAATCTGATTGGTTCTCCATGATTGGCATATTTGATTTACTGGTAAGTCCCTAGTAAAGTGTATTATGCATGCCTGCATGCCCAGGGCCTGTAAATCAATTGCTACTAGTGAGGTTGTAACACTGGTTGTGCCACTCACATGAGTAGCCTTTTAAATGTGTCCCAAGCCTTTCATTTCAATGTCTGTGAGTGCAGTTTTTAACAGCCATGTCGACCTGGCAAGTGCACCCACATGCCAAGCCCTAACCTTCCCTTTTACTACATGTAAGGCACCCCTAAAGTACCCCCAATGTACCCCCCTGGGTAGGGTAGGGTGTGGTGTATGTGAAAGGTAGGAAGAGTACTGGTGTGCCTGGCATGTCCTCATAGTGAAATACTGCCAATTTCGTTTTTTACTATTGCAAGGACTAGCTCTCCCATAGGCTATCATTGGAGCTGCCTTGTAACATTTTACAAGTGTAACTTTAAATTGGGAACTGCTAGAGATTTGGAGCTTCGGCTCTCTGAGCTCAGAATTTAAAAACAGTTCTTTTAGTAAAGATGGGTTTTAAATTTGTGTTTGAGAAAGCCACTTTTAGAAAGTGCCCATTTTCTTGTTTAACAATCCTGTGCCTCTGCCTGCCTGTGGAATCAACGTCTGGTTTAGACTGACAGGGGCCTGTTTGTGCATTCACTCTAAACAATCATACAAAGGGAGTTGAGGTATGCCCTGCATATCCTGATGGCCCATCACCAGGCTGACTAAATGGCAGTTAGATAAGTATACATTTACTGTTCTTAAATTCACAGCTATGTGTCCTGAACATATAAATTGCCCAAGTACATATATGTTGAGTCATGCATAGCAAGTTTATAAATGACATATATTGTCTGACAATTAAGCATCCTTTAGGTTCAATGTCAATATCTAATCCATATTAACACATAGGGAATTAAAGTTTTTAACAGTGGAGGATGTTAATTGTTTTTTGTCTTCTCTAGGAATATATTGTGTACTAACCAATGAGTCATCTCTGTGACACCACTAATCAGAAGAACATTGGAATGACCTGCATGTCCATGGGAAAATAATTATGTTATACCTCCCTGCTCTAGAAATGCGAGTTTTGTTGCCTCTATAGGCAAAAATAGCCTATCAGTCCACCTCCAATGAAAAATAGGAAATAAAACCAATGGAATGCAGAATAGAGCAGCCAGGGCCAAGTGCAGGACAGATCAACAATCCCCTCAAGCCCCCCAACAGTCAGGATGACCAGTCAGAGTCCCAGGGGAAGAGGAAATTCAGGGCTACATCTATGAAAAGAGGTGCATCGCTTTGCAAAAACCAGTGATGCATTACTTTTCATTGGGCACTCCTTGCAACATCATGGCATCCAAAACCTTGAAAGCACGGACAGTCCCCAGGGCCTCGCTGGGCCTGCATCTTGGACCCGGAGTGGGATGCGGAGGTGCTGTGGAGTCGCTGGGCCGTGGCGGTAGACATTGAGGCGCAGCAATCGCCCTTACCTGGTGGTGAAGTCTGGCAGGTCGCATGGAGACACGCTGCTGACCTGTGTGAGAAGACCGCCTTGAGCCCCTTGGAGATGTGAACAGTAGAGGCGCTCCTGCGCACCAACGTAGGGAGGTCTGCATCGCATACTACGATCTACCACTACACCGGGGTGCACAGAGGAGACTACCAATGGTGGGCAGCGCCTCTCTGCATCACAGTCCAAATGATGTTGCGCTGGCCGGACGGTGTGGAGGGTGACGCCCCTGAGCTGCGCAGAACATGTGTGGCGGGAGCACTGCAACTTCACGCCTAAGGGGGCCCTGTTGCATCACCTTCATCGGGTGGTTCCCCAGTGGACTTGGCGGTGACTGCTGTACCCAGGCTTGTGAAATCCCACCTGGCTGAGGCTCCTGCTGGCTGAGGCACAGATTAGAAGATAGTGCAGTAGATTGCGCCACAGTGTCAATGTCCAGGTAAGGAGAAGGTGGGATGTGTAGCGGTGGAGGCCCGGGGGTTGAGTTGCCCAGGCCTAACTCCTGTGGATGACGCACCCCCAGTGGCGGATCATCCGCTATGGCAGAAGAGCATCGTCCCACTGCTTTCAAGCAGTGCTAGAAGAGGCAAAATAATAACATGATGATAACTTTCTGATGCACCCATGCTATGTTTCTTTTGCGGGCGGGAGGGTGGGTAGGGCTGCTTCACTCATGGAGCAGGGTAGGGGCGGAGTGGTATGCCCACTCAAGTGCGCAATGACTGTTTGGTCAACCCTCTCAGGCTGCCCAAAGCAGTCATGCGCACTTCCCTGTTTGCAATGCAGGCTGCATTACAGCCTGCATGGAGAACATGCCCACCCCTCCAGCCCCTGGCTGAACGCCTTGTCACGGCGCTCAAGAACAATCACAACGCCGCATTGCAGCATTGTGATTGGCTTAGGGGAGAGAGCCTGACTGCCTGCTTCCTGTTCCTGGAAGCAGACCCAGGAGAGCAGGAGCACAGAAGATGCGGGACCTGGCCTCGAGGTAAGAAATCTTTAAAAAAAATATTTACAACCCCCGCTCACACCAACCTCCCGCGTCCCCGCCCCCTCCAGTGTCCTTTCCAGCGTTTCCCGCCTCCCAGCTGTCCAGTCCCCCCGCAGCATTTCTCAATGGCGGCCGCTGGGCTCCCATGCGCATAGGGCGTACCACTGGTGTGCCAAAGGAATTTGTACGTTACAACGCATACCATTACATCGCATTCCATTACAATGCATACTAATACTACGTATATTTCAACAGTGGGGAAAGTGCTGGATAGCGGAGGGGTAAAAATTACTATTCCCACTCCAGTGAGTGCAACCCTAAATCTAACCCTTGCACCCCAAAACCCACCCTGAACTCTCAAATTAACGTTTGCACCCCAAAAGCCACCCAGAACCCTCAAATTGATCTTTTCGCCCCAAAACCCATACCCACCCTAAAATTCAAAATTCTCCATTGCTAACCTTACAATGCGTTGTAATGGCATGCGTTGTGAAGGCACCTTGCGTTGTAAAAGTTGCGTTGTAAAGGCATTACGATGTGATGCCTGCGTTGTAAGCCATAGGCAAGACCGTCTGCGTCCGTCCGCCCCTGGACAACGCCCAGCACTAAGGACCATTCCTCTCGGACACTCCACCGCTACGACGCCAGCACCCTCCTCGCCATCAACCCTGGACGCCACATCGCCTGCCATATAGCAACACTGTGGAATTCTCTTGAAGCCTGCGCCTGTTGAAACTACAAACGCACCTTCTGCCACATCAGCACACCAGTGCCTCGTGCCGCCCAGCCGACCAACAGCGCACCCGACCGGCTCAACTGCATCCTCCTCAACGTGCGGTCCCTCCACAAACACTCAACAGAAATCTGGAACCTCCTCAACGCCACCTCTTCAGACATCGCCTTCTTCACAGGAACCTGTACCAACCTCTGCTCCGGACCGGACATCGGACCGGACATCGCCATCGCCATTCCTGACGGCTACTAAATCACCCGCAAGGACCACCCCGACCGTCCAGGAGGAGGCATTGCCATCTCCTCCATAAGCACACTCTGACTGACCACGCACTCTAATGATCCAACGGTGACCATTGAACACCTCCACTTCCCGATCCGGACCAACCCCAACCCCATCCTCTGCAGGCACCCTCATCTGCAGGCCCCCCGGGCAATGGACCGCCATTCACCGATACCATTGCACCCCAGGCTCTCCCATCCTACTCAGAGACCTCAAGTTCCACCTGGACAACCCCAGTGACCAGAACACCACCCCCTCCTGGGGAAGCTCGCCAACATCAGACTCAAGCAGCTAGTCACTGCACCAACCCACATAGCAGGACACACTCTCAAGCACGTCTCCTCCGCCAGCAGGAACTTCAACTACAGCCACACCACCGAACTCTCCTGGACTGACTATCATTGTATACATCACGTCTTCACCATGCCCAACGTACACCACTGCCGTCATCGCCCCACCTCGCAGCTGGATCAAGGCCACCGAAGAACTTCTCGTCAACTCCCTCAGCACCACCACTCCGCCAACGCTTACAGACGATGACACCGCAGCGCGCAACCTCCACCGATGGATCTCCAACTGCGCCGACACCCTGGCACCCCTCAAGAAAAGACCATGCAAGCAACACTCCAAGAAGGCCAACTGGTTCACTCCCGCCCTCCACTAGTCCAGATGCCCTTCAGACGTCTCAAGAAGTGATGGAGCCACAACATCAATCAACTCTGCAACACAGTCACCCTTGCACCATGGCGCAAGGGTGCCTGCGTTGGCGCCTGGCAGCCATTGTGCGCCAACATAGGTGAAAAAGACAGGGGGGCTTATTCATGAGCCCCTTCTGACAGTTTCACCCCGACAGTGTGTCAGTTTCTTGACGTACTTGCAGCATGATTCTTGTACCACGTTGCACCGTATTTGCAAAGTGACGCATGTAGGCATATGCGTGACCTTGTGAATCCCTGTGCCACATTATACCTGCATCAGGTATGATGTATGCAGGGTGTGCGTCCCACGCAACAAAGCCTCATAGGAGTGGCACAGTGAAATCCATCAGATTTCACTGTGACAATTGTAGGACAGCACAGCATCAGTACCTTACACCTGCCTCATGGCAGGTGTAAGGATGACGCAGTGCCACAGGGATAGGCTGGCCCCATGCATTGCTGGAGTTGCGTCATGCTTGTGACAGAACTGCAGCAATGCTTGACTTTAGCGCTGACAGACACGTCAGGATTCCAGACGTATCTGTTATATGTTATGTTAAAATTTATTATAAAGCGCACGTACACCAGTCGGTTTCTTGGCGCTAAACTTAAGGAATTGTTGGGGCCCCCTGTATTCAATTGTCTGAAGAACTAGTTGTACGCTTGGGTGAATAGCCAAGTCTTAAGAAGCCTACGGAACCTTGTGAATTCAGTACAAGTTCTTATGTCCAAAGGAAGAGTGTTCCAGAAACTGGGTGCCAATACTGCAAACCTGCAGCCTCCCATTCGTTTCCGTCTGTAGGGAGGAATGGCTAAGAGGTTCTTATGGGCAGAGCGTAGACTACGTGCAGGTACGTATTTCTGAACGAGTCTGGATATAAATTTTGGGCTAGCACCATACAGAGTTTTAAAGATAAGGCAACCAACCTTAAATGCACATCTTTGTGGGATGGGAAGCCAGTGTAGTTCTTTCATGGTGGGAGTGATGTGTTCCCATCTAGGTTGTTGGGATATCAGTCTGGCTGCCTGGTTCTGTACCATTTGCAGTCTCTTGGTGAGGTAGAGTGGTATGCCAAAATATAAAGAATTGGCATAATCCAGATGTGATATCACCATAGCTAGGACCACCTGGATTAAGGCTTCCCGTGTGAGCAATCTCCTGATCTTTCTTATTTTCCTCAGTTGAGAAAAAACAAGTGGAAGTTACTGCTCCTATCTGAGCTTTCATGGTGAGATCACTATTGATGATCACTCCCAGACTTTTGGCTGAGGGAGAAGTGTTGGGTGGGGAACCCAGTTCACTGGGCCAAAACTGTGCATTCCATGGGTTCAGGGGACCACCCAACAGAATCACTTCTGTTTTGTCCGGATTTAATTTTAGCTGGTTGTTATTCATCCAGTCGCGAATTAGCAACATTGTTGCCTGGAATTCAGATATCGTATCTGTCATTAATTGCAACATGGAGCGCTGTACAGTGCATACAGCGCATCCATGGTGTCACAAGAAGGGCGTAGTGAAAAGTGTTGCAATGCTGTTTTGTCGCAGCGCTGTAACACTTTTCATGAATGAGGCCCAGGAATGTGCCCTATCTTATTGATGGTGCGCATTCCTGCCCTGTAGTTTTGTCGCAGGGCAGCGCAGCAACATTCCTTGCAGCGCTGTCCAGCACCAAAACCTGCGGAAATGAGGCCCCAAGTCTTTGCACCATTTTTAAGACCAGCTATTTTCTGATCTTAAAAAACTGCCTCTAACTGCAGTTAGAGGCAGTTTTTTTGGTCTTGCTCCATACGAGGAATTCCTTGTAAATATCGCGAAGTGGGGTTTGCTGCCGTTTTTGCACTGGAATGCCTACCTTGCATCTCATTATCGCTAACAGAAGTGGCGGTCTTTAAAATGCACGTTTTTGCCGGAAAACTGCCGCTAGCGACAGCTTGTACATATGGCGATAAAAAAAATCACCGCCGTACTGTAAAAAAAGCGCCGCTAAGGCGGCGTTAACTCCTTGTACATATGCCCCTCAGTGTCAAAAAGAGCAAATGAAATCTAAGCAATAACTAGTCAATTGACATGATTTGCTGGGTCTTAGGCTCCTTTCAATGTCAGCAATTGATGCAGATCGGATTCAGCCAAGCAGTCTACCCTGCCACGAATTTTACTTTCTAACGTGCAAGAATCTGTGGCTGTCCAAATGCTCGAGCAGGAAAAAGTAGTATGTAGTAGCTAACATGCATTTGCAATGCAATAGGTCTCGCATTACTGAAATTTTGAACTTTTGGCGTTGCTAATTTCAGTAATGCGAGAGCTATTACATTGCAAAGCACTTACGGCACTTGCACTTTAGCTTTAAACATCTTAAGCTAAAGAGTGGGTGCCGCGATTGCTTCAAAAGTAAAGAAATAGACAAAACATTGTGGCTATTTCTTTGCTTTGAAATGATCCTAGCGGCTTCACGCTTAAGATGTTTAAAGCTAAAGCACGAGATGCTGCCATTGCAACAAAGGAAACAAATAGAAAATGTTGGCCGCACACAAGACAAGTGTTCAAGTCTTGCAAGACAGCACATCATGGAGTAAGTGTTGGGTTTTGGGCAAGCAGTCGCCGAGTGTGTGCGCTGTATGTGGATGTGCCAACTCTGCAAGAGAAAGCACTTGGTACTTGTTCAAGCTGCGTCGTTCGAAAAAGGGCCAGTTGCAGCTATATGACAGGCAATTAATGCAAATTCTACTAGTTTAAGATTTTTGTTAAGGGCTCATGGCTCGATTGTTTCATCTATACTTAGACTGATTTGCATATGGCTGGGTCCAAACTGAGGTGACGTGTACAAAATAACAATAGCCTAGAATGCGTCCTAAGTAATTACCAGTAGCTGAGACTAATTCAAGCATTACAGCCATTACTTTTTCTATACTTCAGTGCGAAGCCCTAAGTGGGGTATGCTTGGACATGGTTCCCATGAACACTGTGCCACTGGAACCAAGCTAGACCCAACCGAACAGTTCCAACCAGGGTGAAACTCTGCTTGGGTTGCTTGTGTTCCAGTTCATGGAGGACCTTGCCTGGCATTGCGGCCCTGAGTAATTTTCAGTGGCTGAGATTAATACCAGCCTTTCACTATCACAATTTATATGCTTTGGAGTTATTGAACAAGTCAGCTTCCAAATGAATGGCAGGGTTCTCGCTACACCCAAATAGCAGGTCATTCACTTCTGTCGACTGAACTACTCAATAGTAGATGCATATTACTGCCATACCCAGTCCACCATTGTAAGTTGTTTAATGGTACTCATTTTGCCTTATTCCTCCAGTGAAAGCTGCAGCAGGCATCACAAAAGGAGTTAAAGAATTCTTTAGAAATATGATATGGGTAATTCTGTATGGCGAAGAGAAGTGAAGTGAGTGCAACAATTATAAACAGAGCTACTCTGTCCATGACATAAATGGGCAGGTCATTTCACCTCGATAAGTCTCTGCGCAATCCCTCGAACAGGGACACCATATTGAGTCTCCCTCTGCACCTCCAAAGATGTTTAGCATACCAATCTAGGGAAACGCAGTAAGAGCAGCCTATCATCTGCGTAAAGAGATACCCGAAGTTTGATGTCATTGTCCGATTGAAAGGTGTGTACTAATATATCATACGCCTCAATAGCAAGACTGAACATTAGAAAAGAAAATGGACATCCCTGCCATGTGTCCCTTTGTATGAGGAAAGCGTAGAAAACACAGCGCTATCCCTAGCCCATTGGTCTCTACAGGATCTGGATGCAAGCCAAAAAGTGAGGACCAAAGTTTGCTGTATGGAGAACCTCGTAAATGATGCTCCAACTTAGAGTGCTCCGTTCTTGCTCAAAGTCTATTAAAATTGAGGCACTAGTTCATAAGAATTTGTGTTCCTTCACTATGGCCATTTTAACTCAACTAATGCAATGATTCATGCTTCGTTGCATGATGAAGTTATCTAATTCAGGTAAAGTAGTGAGGAGATAACCCTCAATAGTCTATTTGTTAGCACTTTAGCAATGGCTTTTATCTTGATGTCAATGAGAGATGGTAGGACATACACATATCTTGGGTCATCCTGGTTTTAAGAGGAATACGTAAATGCTAAGGTTTGTCCAAGGGCTTCACTCTAGGCACTAAAAGGTATCTTCCTTCAAATATCAGTTTTGGACTTGCTGACCATCAGTGGAATTACTTTTGAGGAAGAATAGCAACGTCCCTAGAGCCTCCGATGAAACCAGAATGATGCCCTAGGAAGCTGCAGTTTGTATCCATAAGGTGGGTCTTCTGTATAAAGACATCTCGTGAGTGCCTCTTAGATGACTGTAAATTGTCCTTATTTTGATCCGGGCATTCAAACCATTTATATTTAAAGCAATAATGCAGTATTTTTCTCCGCACGTGAGAGTGATGTGATGGGCATGGTTTACATTTCCACAGGCGGTGAATCTAATAGCCACAATTCTAAGTGCTATGGACTGATGGTTGCATTGCTGGCCTTAGAACCTCCAAGTCTGGGTTCTAATCCTGTCTCTGCAATTGACTTAAAAATAAAAATTACACTGTGCTGTCTGTGTAAGATGTTCCTCTCCATTATAATGTCAATCCGGCCACATTCAAAATTCTCTTCTACGTACAACACATGTTTGGGATGTTCCTGCTACAATCGAAATGTAAGTAAAAGTTATTGGCAGCTCCTTGATGGGAGGTCATCTGTGGCAAATCGAATTCCTAAAACATAGGGGCATATTAGCAAGACCCACGTTAAAATTATCAGCCGTTTTAGCGGCAGGAAACTGCCGCTAAAGCGGCGATAGTGAACTTGCTAATATGCGTTATGGAATTCAATAGAAGCCCAGGTTAGATGTCCTGCACATCTAACCTGGGCTTCTATTGGAATTCCATAGCGCATATTAGCAAGCCCATTATCGCCGTTTTAGCGGCAGTTTCCTGCCGCTAAAGCGGCGATAATTAGCGTGGGTCTTGCTAATATGCCCCATAGATATTTTTATTTCCATCTTTCAGAATTATTTGAGCTTCCCTCTGAAAGGACCTATGAGAGCTTCAGAGATGTGCACCAAAAACCTGCATTAACTTAATAAAGACCCAATCGAAAGAACGATGTTTTGCTTTAAAAAATAAATTTTTGGCGTGGATAGTATAGTATAGCCTCTGAGTGTACCATCACTAGACCTTTTTTAGCATATGTCCCAGCTGAACCCCTTTACGCAGGGTACGCAGTCTGTTTGCAGTGACAGCCTGTATTTTCTAAATGCTGCTGTCCCTTTTGCAATAATGTACGTTATTTCTCGTAGCTCTAAAATGGAGAAAAGGTGACTTACTTGTTTTATGTAAACAGCCACAAATAAATGAATAACAAAACACACATGTGCATCGATCGAACCCATAACACTGTAGCCTGAGTCGGTCATATTGAACTCACAGCCAGCTTTCCACGGCTTTCGTCTTCCCCTTATTTTAATGGATGACTCCATTCTGGGACAGAAATTGCGCTAATCAAAACTGCGCTAACCCCAGGGAGACATGCACTCAAAAAGCTGTATTTAAGTGGAAACTAAAGAAACTTTGTTTGAGAGTCGCAGGAGTGGGGGCGGAGGAGGCGGCGCCTCCAGAATAAGGGTTTTATCCCAGCGCAGAGCGCGCTTCCATTAGAGGCATGCTTCAATGCAAGGCACACAGAGGAGCTTGTAGCGATGTTTACCCCTCTGGAAACATTCGCCATTGCCGACGAACTGGAGTGCCTGCCTGTCGGATCGGGATTAAAAGGTGATCGCGAGCTGTGTTTATCCTCCACAGCATCCTCCTCTTCTCTGTAGTGGGGCTGCAGGGCGCGCGGCCATCTGTGGGAGGAAGGAGGGAGCAGCGCCCGCGTCTCTGGAGCTGAATGCTTTCTAAAAAATATTTGCAATGCCATAGGTCTTGCATTTAAATGCGAGACCTATGGCATTGCAAACAAGCGGCCGCCATTTTCCCGGCTCAATAAAGAAAAAGTATACATACCGTGTAACAACCAAGTAAAGGGGCCAGTAACCATGGGAGGATACAAATGACGACATGGCCGTACTAAGGAGGGACTAACAAGCCTATTAAGGAATCAAACGCCAGCATTTACGAAGGACAAAGACACAAGCCAATGAAAAATATGGGCGGGGTTTCTCCTCCGTACACTACCTACAACAGATCGCCAGTGCAGCGCTTGCGTGTTGGCTCAGACTCTACCTAAAAAGGGCATGATGAATGGTAAGTTAAACATTTGATTTTGTCATAAATGTTAAAGTTCTTAGATGTGGTTCTCATTGGTTTTGCAATGATCGATTTTTGTGATCTTCAATATGCTAAACAGATAGTTATGTTAATTAGAAAGGGCATTCAGTGAATCTGTCCATGATAATGATGGTACTAATCGGTCTCCAGGTCCTATTGTGAGACATGCTGAAGCAGTCCCTTTAATTGGTGTTGACAGAAATATTGAGCGCATTCTTTTTATTCTACTGCAGTCCCAACTAGTCCTGGGTTACCTTAGTTCAACTGGGAGAAATGGCCTATAGCCATGTCTTTTTCTTGTCAAGATCATTTTTATACTTGTCAATTAAAACAGACAAAAGATCAGTAACACAAACGGTCACCAAAGAGCCACTACTATGTGTACTATTACTAGCACAGCTGTTTTATCTTAGTGCTTTCCAGAGTTTTCTGATGTCTTTCGCATAGGCAATGCGGAAAAATGTCCCACACATGGACAATGTGACAGCTTGTTTAATGTTAAAGGCATATCCTACCTTTTAGTCATATACACCCTTGCAGAGACTGTTCCATGGCTTCTCAACTGGCAGACACGCTGAAGGGTTTAAATCTGCTACAAAAGGTGTGTGCCCCTACCCATATAGCTGGCCATATGTTGGATCTCATCTTTACTAATGACCCCTACCTGAAAGTAGAGGCCCCGATTCCTCTAACCTGGTCTGACCATCTGTTAGTTCCTTTCAGTTTGACTGGCAAATCCTCGGGCAATAGCGCCAGACCAACATACGAGGAAAGGAGAAACTGGAGGAAGGTCTCCCCTGATACTTTGGGACCCGAGTTACAAAATGCTCCACCTCAGCTGACGGGAGACTCGAGCAGTGATGTATCTACTTTCAACTGCTGGGTCATCTCCGCCCTAGATAGAGTGGCCCCTCTTAGAACAGCTAAATCTGCCAGGAAAACACCTTCTGCCCCCTGGTTTACTATGGAACTATGAGTGGAAAAAAGTTTATGCAAGAACCTGGAACGTGCTTGGTGTAAATCTTATAAACCGGCGGCCAAATGCTCCTATAGAGCGGCTCTAAAAAAAAATCACGGGCTGAAACGTAACACCATTAGGGACTACTTTGCTAACCAAATTAATTCTTCTGATAACTCAGCCAAAGAAGTCTTTAAGATCGTTCAAAGTTTTATTAAACCAAAGGCTCTGGACAGTACCATAGCCCCATCGGTCACCCTCTGTGAGGACTTATCAGTCTCCTTCCAGGAGAAAATACAACTTATCTATTCCTGCTTCCCATCGGCTGGGCCATCAGCTATGCTAAATTCCACCTCGGACCATCTTGACATCTGGTCCGAATTTCGCCCGTTTTGCCTGGAGGTATCTCTGATAGATCGTACAATTGTAAATCAGGTTCTCCTGGTGACCCTTGCCCGGCTCAGTTCTTTAAATTGCTTGCCCCATGGCTCAATTCTCAGCTGAACCCAATTTGGAACTCCTCTCTGATAACGGGCATCTATCCCGCCGCCTGGAAATTAGCCTATGTACTCCCTATTCTTAAGAAACCAGACGTGGATCCAGCAGAGTTCAAGAATTTTAGGCCTATCTCCCTTTTGCCAGCACCAGCCAAAATTCTTGAGAAGGAAGTCCAGAAGCAACTATCCAATTTCCTGGAATCTAACAACTGTCTCCATGACTCCCAATCTGGTTTTAGATCGGGTTATAGCACAGAGACAGCTCTTTTGGAATTTGTGGAAACTGTACATGAAGCATTAGACCAGGGCAGCTCTGCAATGCTTGTGCTGTTGGATTTATCTGCAGCGTTTGATACGGTGTCTCATCGGATTGTTTTGGAGAGACTTAAGCACTTGGGAGTGACGGGAACCATGCTGGCCTGGTTCGCTCGTTTTTGGAGGACCGGTCCCAGCGGGTATTTCTCCGTCCCCACGTGTCCTCACAGACTCCCCTTGTGTGTGGGGTTCCCCAGGGCTCGGCTTTGAGCCCTACATTATTTAGTGTCTATCTAACCCCCCTCGCTGCTTTAGTCGAGCAATGGGGAGTGAAAGTTGTATCCTACGCTGACGATACTCAGCTGGTGTTCTCTTTTAGAGAACACTCCGAGGATGCTTTCGCCAACTTTAAGCAATGCCTGAACTGTGGAAAACTAGCGGAAATGGCTGTTAGCATCAGCTGAAGCCATTTTGTTTCTGGCAGCCATTTTAGTTAATAAATGAATAAATGTGTGATGACCTGCACACCTGATTATTTCAAGTACTATTAATCTAATATATTCAAAATTCAACACAAAACTTTAACGTGGTGCGTGCTACTGCGAAGTAAGGGTATGGCCTAAAACCCATGTGTAAGACTGATAATGAAAGGACACGGAAGAATCCGATCCTATGCAGTGCACAGCGAAGTCCCTATGGCTTCAATGAGTTATCCACATTTAAAAACACATAATTACAAGAATAGTCGCAACAATTCGTGTGCTTGACTCAAAAATAGTGTTTTATATTCAAACATTAGTGCTCATGAAGTGTTATGCACAAACAATTATTTATGATAAACAGAAGTCAAAAATTAACTGTTTATAACATTTTTACATCAAACGACCGAGTGGCTTGATACATCTCATAACCAAACGTTCAACAGTGACCCAATGCATTTCGGGTTGAAAACCCTTCTTCAGGGAGTACAAATTGATTTCTAAAAAGTTAAAGCAGTAAACATTCAAATATTACGATTGGCATCCTCCATTAGGAACTACAAAAAAGACAAGAACAACAGTATCAATGCCATATGCTAAAAATTACATCAAATGTACAAACATAGCAGGGTACAGAGAGTTTGTACACGAAAGACCGTTTCCAACGAAAAAGGAAAAAGAGGTGAGTGAAAGAATACGTGATATTGAACGTGCTCTCAAAGACTATTATTCTTAAATCACCTGGGTGTCACCAAAATGCAAGTGCCGAAGCTAATCTAATGCGTGACTATGTAACAGGCCAGGAGTAACATGCACCAATGATGCCGTATATCTTAATAAGCAAAACACAAAAATACCTCAGATACTGAACTAAACCCAGAGTATCTGCAATAAAAGAAATATGTTTCGTGAATCTGCATTCCATGCATAAACCTGAGTGGTGCAACCAAATAGGAATCACTATACAGTTAACGGTCTTACCGCCATCTGAATCGAAATGAATCCAAGGTCTAAAAAAACCGGGAAAGAGACAGTGAAGGTTATCAAACAATATAAGCCCGTGTGTGTATCCACCCCGTGTAAAATGTACAAAAACGTAGCCTTACCAGGAGGCCAAACCGCAAGGACCAAATCTGCCAAAAAACAAACTCTATATAAACTGTCTGTAGGAGCAAAACAATGAAATACTGAAACGGGTTACTCCGCCCGTGATACACTCACCGCTGTAACTCGAGAAACTAATTCCACCGTGCAAACACGTGACCGCTACAAGACGTGCAACACGTCACCACGTTAGAGACTGAGATTTATGTAAAATGGTATCGCGGTAATTCAGAAGTACTGCAACTTTACGCAGCTACATCAAACGAACAAAATCTAGGTGAATGCTTAGATCAATACTCAAACCACACAACCATGTTAACATAAAAGCACTAATGTGCTGCGCGCGACAGATGCGAAAAAAAGGAAAGTAAAAGCAATAGTGAAACAGAATGAAATACTTCCTTAACAAAACCGGAAAATTAGAGGAAAAAAAGAAGGAAAAATAAACAAATACAGAATATGAAAGAATGAAAGTTGGACAACAGATCAATTCGCAAGTACAAAATCTTTACATAAGTGAAACGTATTAAGGATTATAAGAAACACAACAATTCATAATGATCATTGAGACCACCCGGAATAATTGTCCCTAAATTTTTATCCAAAAAGTTTCCCTGCGTGCCAATTGATTATTAAAATCAATCCCAGGAGTTATGTCTATTTTTCCAAAATAGTGAATCTGACCTGAGGAATTGTGTGCGGTGTGTTAACCCAATGTGCAGCCAAACAGGAGTTACAATTACGATTACAAATCATGCTTTTGTGTTCAATGATTCTCGTTTTGATCTTATGTGAGGTCCTCCCTACATAAATCAGTCCACAGGGACATTGAATTGCATAAATCACACCCTCTGTGTTACAGTCCGATGTGTGTTTGAGTGCAATCTTTTTGCCTGTCTTGGGATGTGCAAATGAATTGCCTAACATTACATTGCCACATTGACCACAGTTCCAACATTTTCTCATTCCTTTATATTCAATAGTGGTAGGTGTGTGTGCTGGTTTTAACAATTCTTTAAGATTTTTAGAGCAGTATGGGCGAACATAGGTCTGCCCAATAATACTGGTTTAAGATCCACTTCATTTTCCAAAATTTCCCACCTTTTCAAGACAATCTTTTTGATCTGTTTGGCTTGCTCAGAATGTTTAATCACAAACACCTCTCGGGTATTGCTCTTCTTAACTGTAGGGTTGTAGTAACTCTTCTCTTTTCTTCAGAGCTACCACTTCTTTGGCTGATTGTAGTATTTCGGGAGGATAACCTCTCTTCTTGTATCTGAGTATCTGCTCCTCCATCAATGTCTCTGTGTTTTCATGCAGTGAAGAGATTCTTTTGATTCTGATTAACTGGGAAACCGGCAGATGTTTTTCAAGGAAAAAGGATGCGCACTGGTATAGTGTAGTGCATTGTTCATGTCAGTGGGTTTTCTGTATACCGTAGTTTGTAATCCTATATCAGTTTTCAAGATCTCAATGTCCAGAAAGTTAATTTTGTTAGGATGAATATTAGATGTAAATTGTATCCGTGCATTGCAAGCGTTGAGTTCCTTAATGCTCTCTTCAAGTGTTTGACGATTCCCTTTCCAAATCACTAATATGTCATCAATATAGCGCATGTATGCTACAAGATTAGAGCATCATACTTCTTTGTGTAGTATGTGAGTGTCTTCAAAGTATGCCATGTACGTATTAGCATACGAAGGGGCGCCAGGAAAGCCCATCGAAGTTCCAGTGCATTGTAAAAAAAATGTATCTTGCCAAGAAAAGTAACTGTGGTAGAGCGAAAAATGAAGTAACTGCAGTAAAAATACATCATTGCCATCTTCTGTGGGGTTGTGAAGTAATCTCCACTCAACTGCTTCTAATCCCTCGTCGTGGGGAATAGAGGTGTATAAAGCTATGACATCTATAGTACAGAGTAGAATTTCCTCTTCAAAATGATGACGTATATTTTCTAATTGCCTCAAGCAATGCGTTGAGTCCTTTACATAGGTCCCCCATGATTGTACAAGTGGTTGTAAATAGTAATCCAAATACTGTCCAATCGGTTCATGAATGGATCCACAACCGGCCACTATAGGACGAAACGGTGGCTTTACAGAATTTTTGTGCATTTTTGGCAACATGTATATGTGTGGAATTTTAGGTGTGGATTTTTGTAAAAATCTTCTCGTTGAGTCATTAATCCAACCCATATCTACAGCATTGGATAAAATGGAAGCCAATAACACCATATACTCCTTAGTGGGATCACTATCCAAAAGGATGTAGGTATCAGTATTCAACACATGTGAATTTACACTTTGCTCATAAAACAACGTGTCCATTACTACAAGTGCACCTCCTTTATCAGCTGGTTGAAAAGTTATTTCCTTGTTCTGTTTCAATGAGTTGAGAATACTCTTGTCTTTTGGCGTCAAGTTTGCCTTTTTTGGTGTCCGGTATACAATGGTTGTCAAATCCTTCTTGATTAGTAATTCAAAATTATCAAGACTTTTATGTGAAAATGGAGCCATGAAATTGCTCTTGGGACGAAATATGTTTAACGGTTGTGTTGCGTCTTGCCCATTGCTGGTGGAAAAAAAAGAACCAACGTAATCTCAGTTTTCGCATGAATTTGAATAGGGCTATTTCTGTCTCCAATGCATTTGAAGAGTATGTAGGGACGTATGACATGCCTTTGTTTAAAACAGCTATTTCTCCCATGCTCAATGGTCTTTTAGATATGTTCATAACTAGATTCCTGACTTCTTCAGAACCCGTTGAGGTCTGCCCGATTCTGTGTTTTTTTTTGTTTTTTCCCCTGCGGGTCCGTTGGTTTTGGACAAATCTGTTTTGTCTGGTGGATGGTCGGATGAATGGCCCTGGGCTAAAAAAGACGACTTATCTGTGGATGTAGATGCTTCCAGTTTCTGTAGTTCTCATGCGTGAATCTGTAACGCTTGTTACTGAGGGTCTTTGGAGAGATAATTCTTGATCCGTGACTATGCTTTCTTCAGAAGATGAGTTGCCTGTCTTTTTGGGAAAAATCTCTTTTGAGCGTACGTCTCGGCCCAAGAGTAGACCTCATCCAATTTGTAGTCTATGGTGTCTCTTCTGAATTTGCGGATCTTCCGATCATGTATCTCCTTAGCGTGTGCATCCAGTTTTATATTGATATCATTCAAGGTTTTTGACCATTCATCATTCTCCATCCGTTCTGTAATCTCTTGTTTAAGTTTCGCTATATCAGTGGCTAGTTCATTCAGTATAGAAGACAGTTCCTCTATAATCAATAAAATTAAGTCCAGTGAGCATTTGTTTAGGATGGCATACCAACGAGTCATGAAGGTTTTGTTGAATTTAAACAACATTGGTTTAAGAGCAATTCTTAATCCTCTCGGTATACGTCTGACTTTATGATATTCTATTAAAGTTGTAGCGTGAAGACGTTGGTTAATTTCTTTTCGCATAATGTATTCCAGTTGACGTAATAGTTGGGCTGTAGTTCCAGAAGTAGTGCCAAAGTACGTGTTTCCTGAATAAGAGAATAAATTGATTCCGCCTCCTCCGCTGAGTATACTTTAGTCTCAGCTTGATTTGCAGTTAAATCAGCTATCTCTTTAAAGGACATGTTGACTTTGGGTGCAGGTCAGAGTTAGGCTCAAAGTATGACAATTAATAAATGTGTGATGACCTGCACACCTGATTATTTCAAAGTACTATTAATCTAATATATTCAAAATTCAACACAAAACTTTAATGTGGTGCGTGCTACTGTGAAGTAGGGTATGGCCTAAAACCCATGTGTAAGACTGATAATGAAAGGACACGGAAGAATCCGATCCTATGCAGTGCACAGCGAAGTCCCTATGGCTTCAATGAGTTATCCACATTTAAAAACACATAATTACAAGAATAGTCGCAACAATTCGTGTGCTTGACTCAAAAAATAGTGTTTTATATTCAAACATTAGTGCTCATGAAGTGTTATGCACAAACAATTATTTATGATAAACAGAAGTCAAAAATTAACTGTTTATAATTTTTTACATCAAACGACCGAGTGGCTTGATACATCTCATAACCAAACGTTCAACAGTGACCCAATGCATTTTCGGGTTGAAAACCCTTCTTCAGGGAGTACAAATTGATTTCTAAAAAGTTAAAGCAGTAAACATTCAAATATTACGATTGGCATCCTCCATTAGGAACTACAAAAAGACAAGAACAACAGGTCGTTTGATGTAAAAAATGTTATAAACAGTTAATTTTTGACTTCTGTTTATCATAAATAATTGTTTGTGCATAACACTTCATGAGCACTAATGTTTGAATATAAACACTATTTTTTGAGTCAAGAACACGAATTGTTGCGACTATTCTTGTAATTATGTGTTTTTAAATGTGGATAACTCATTGAAGCCATAGGGACTTCGCTGTGCACTGCATAGGATCGGATTCTTCCGTGTCCTTTCATTATCAGCCATTTTAGTTAGCCATGTGCTCGCCATGTGCTTTCTCCCTCTTCACTATTGCCTGCCCTTGTATTCTGCTTGTGTCATCTGTTACAGTTAACTCCTTCAGTACTGAGCCAGAGCACTGCACATGCTCAGAAAGGTCTAGCTGCTAGAATGCACCTGCTCTTAGAGTAACTGTGAGGCTATTTTAACTAATGTCAGCAATATTATAAGCCCTCCCACTCTGTTGAGTAAGCAATTCTTATGTATCCTTATATGTAACTAGCTATTCATGTGTACACTTGTACCGCCTCTTTTTGAGTCTACATGCTAACTCAGCTATAAACTGGGCATAAAAGACCCAGAGTGTTGTACTCCTTAGACTGTCTCATACAGTGGCCTGCGGGTACTGTATTGACACAGTTTCCCTCATGTGAGGTTAATAAAGTTGTTATTTTGATATTCCAGCTTCCGTGCCAATCTCTTCTTTGTTGGTTTAAGGACCAGGTGCATCAGTGAACCCCTAGAAAGGTTTTTTCTTCTACAGAACAACATCTCGGCTTGGATGATGAATAGCTGCTTGAAATTAAATACCAATAAAACAGAGGTATTGTTTTTCAATCAATCGTCTCCTCTGCTTTCCGAGCTCTGGTGGCCGTCAAAGCTAAACCCCCCGCTGATCCCAGAAGGCTCAGCTTGGAATCTGGGTTCAAATTTGACACAAACCTGTCTTGCAAAGCCCAGATCTGCCAAGTCTCCTCGTTGTGCTTTTGAAAGCTGAGAGCCATGCGGAGATTTCTTCATCTCCTGCCAATGGATTGCTGGAAGACAGTGGTCCATGCATTGATCACGTACCAGCTAGACTACTCCAACAGCCTCTATATTGGACTACCAACTTATCTGATCCAAAGGCTGCAAATCATTCAAAACGCTGCGGCCAGAATTATTAGGAATGTGCCGTTCCGCCACCACATATCCCCCCATCTGCGGAGCCTACACTGGCTACCTGTCAAAAGGAGGATCGAGTTTAAGGTACTTTCTTTCGCCTACAGAACCACCAGAGATCGGGCCCGGGCTACTTGAAACAGAGACTCCAGAACTACCACCATGATAGGGTTCTGAGATCTAATCACCAGAAACTGCTCAGGATTCCTCGTTTCTCTAGGGCCAGGATCGGAGGTAGAGCTTTCTCTGTGAGAACTGCGTCACTTTGGAATTCTATGCCTGTCCATCTTCATAAGTTAGAGTCAGAACTGGCATTTAGGAAAGCGCTGAAAACCTGGCTTTTCAGCCTCCCGTAGTTTTCCCCTTTTTTTCTCACACTGCTGAATCTGCTTTAGCGCCGGTACACCTCCATTGGAGGTAGCCGTGTGCTTTATAAATGTCTTTATTATTATTATTATTAAGGGAACCTGAAATTCTGTTTATTACAACTTTCACAGTCCTTGATATCCTCGCCTGTTTTTTTTGCACCCAAAATAGAGACAAGAGTTGCATTCATGTATTGATAATCATGCTATCAAAAACATCTTTTTTGACCACATTAAAGGGGCTAGTATGCTTGCAAAACTTCAGTTAAGAGGTGCATAGCACCTAGTGCAGATGCATGCAGTGGACGAATGGAAAGCCCCTTTTCAAAGTTAGGGCCTGATTAAGATGCCGGTCGGACAGACCGTACGCCCGCTGCGGCCGCAATCCGATTCCGACCACCGAGGCTGGGAAAGTTCCTCCCGCCATATTACGATGCAACCACTGCTACCACGGCGGTTTTATCTACAGCAGAGGACCTACCCCCGAATATGTCCTGCAAGTATGTGCGAAATCACACAAAACATATGATATGTACACACATGCATGACATGTGGGGATATGCCTTGTGCAAGATTTGAATGAAACCATACAATCAATATTGAATTTATCAAATCAAACATACACAATCTTTGTCAAAATACACAATGTATACAATTTAATTTTGATGAATTCTTTGAACAGTCTTTTTTAACATAATAAAGATTGGCAATGATGCCACTAATTCTCATTTACAAAATCATTTGACCATCCAAAATTATTTGTATACATGGTAAATGCCCAATGCATTTCGGAATTCGATGACTCCTTCATCAGGGGCAATTGAAAACAAAGTAGGAAAACAGGATGAATATATATTCAATGTTTAACATATTCATCTGTGATCAACTGTGCTTTGTTGTGATATAGGCCATTACCCAACCTTCCACCATTCACTGAAAGGCTGTTCAATAAAATAATGAAAGCTCCAAGTCAAAACCTGCTTTCTATAATACTTGAAATAAAATAAGTGAACTTTGTACCCCAGTGAGTACATGCTCTGAGGTGTATAAACACTGTGACTTAACCTGAATTAACCCTGAGTGTACCACCGTCCACACGTTAAATCAAAATGCTAACACTTACCGTACACCAATCTCCGCAAGACCAAACAAAGCAGATACGCGATTAGAAAGCGGGTGCTGCTCTTGTGTTGTTAGTCATCTTATTCCTGGTACATCAGAAAATATAGGGGCATATTAACAACGGCCAGCGATAATTATCGCTGGCCGTGCTTAGCGATAATTATATTATCGCTGGCTATCTCTGGCATTTATCGCCCTGGTAGCGCGTTATTAACAACGCGTTACTCCAAGGCGATAAAAATTCCAGAGATAGCGATGTTATCGCCCTTTTGCAGGGAACATCGCTGGTTTTCCAGCGATGTTCCCTGCAAAAGGGCGACTACCTTGCTGATACGACCCACATGGTCGTATCAGCAGAATCCACCTCCTATGGCTAACATAGGTAAGTCGGGATTATAGCAGACGTTAGATTTTGGCGAAAACGGCCGTTTTCGCCAAAATCTAACGTCTGCTATAATCCTGTGGGCTGCCTTGTAAATATCGCGATGTGCACATCGGCGATATTTACAACGTAGCCCATCTGGGAGTACGCTCAGTAACGCCCACTTTGCATCTCATTAGAGATGCAAGGATGGGCGTTGGGGGAAAGGGCGATAGTGCAGGGATTCACGCGATAGCGTGACCTTGCTGATTAGGCGATAGAATTATCGCCGCTTTCCGTCCGAAAACGGACGCTAAAGCGGCGATAATTGACTATCGCCTCGTTGTTAATATGCCCCATAATTTGTAGCTGATTCTTAAAAACCAACAACTCCATTGATTATCTGTACTACAAATGCGGCGTACCTCCAAGGTGTCATAGAGAGTATGTTCACCAATCACTTACCGCTGTAATATATCTCATCGCTATGATCCTAAGACACAATTGACAGGTATCAAAGCCAATTCTAAAGTCAACACTAGTCCCCCAATGTAGAAAACCATGAAGATTCTTACCCAATGTGTCTTCTAGTTCTGATAGTGCTCACCTCGCTATTTGTACGCCATTGATACTAAGATTGCCAACCCACTTCCTTCTCTTTCTAAAAACGTACGTAATGTCAACACGCAACTACGGTCCGTCGGAATAGTGACATAGAAGTAGGACTCCACAACCAAATGAAACAAGACTTTTCATGGAAGTGATTCCGCCATTTCTAACAATGGAACATAATGCGGAACCCACCTTATAATAACATGAATAAATGGAGGAATTGAAAGAAAAGTTGTGCGCTTGCCCACTTTTTATTATTAGTCTAGTGGAAGCATATTGAGTTACACTAATGTTTTCAAAAAAGACGTGCTGAAGTGAGTTTGTGACGTGGAGCAAAATACATCAAAAGGCAAGTTGATCAGACAAATTATGCCAAAGAAGCGTAAACTGTCACTAAGTTAACAACACTGTAGACAGAACTTTCTACTCAGTTGTACATCATACCAGAACCAACCAAAACACTGCTTTTATCACCATCATATATCAAAACCTGTATGAATGTTTTCACATTCCATAAGTAGTTGTTTGACAGAAATTTTTGTATAAGAAACAACGTACTGTTTGTATAATCCTTAAACTGTACCAACATCTATGTGAACTGCTTGTTTCTCATGCAACCTGCTAGGTGTATGATTGTTATTATGTCATGTGTATGGTGTGCCTCAGATAGTCATAAGAAGCAACTGAATTCTATTTTATCATTTAAACCTCTTGGTGTAAGGGTGTTGAGACTCTTTATCCAGAATGTGTGTTAGACTTGGCATCTTTTGGCGTGTTTCCCTGACTTTTTGCTTTCTGACCTCCCGGTTTTGACTCTGTTTTTGCTGGTGTAATGATTCTGCGCACTTTCCTCACTGCTGTCCAGTGGGAAAGTGCAAGTGCTCCTGTATAAAATGTGTTATGGATTGGTGTTTCCATGATTGGCCTATTTGGTTTATGTGTCAGTCCGTTGTAAAGTGCACTGCGAGTGCCAGGGCCTATAGACCAAATGCTGTTGGTGGGCTGCAGCACTGGATTGTGCCACCCACGCAAACAGCCCGTAAAGTGTAACTCGGGCCTGCCATCGCAGAGCCTGTGCGCAGCCTGGGGCTGCCATGTCGACTTGGCAAGTGCACACACTTGCAAGTCCCTAAACCTTCCCTTTACTACATGTTAGTCACCCCTAAGGTAGGCCCAAGGTACCCCTGTGGGCAGGGTGCGTTGTATGCGAAAGGTAGGACATGCCCGGGTGTGTGTGGCATGTCCTGATAGTGAATTACAGCCTAGTTCGTTTTTCACTATTGCAAGGCTACCTGTTCCCCCTAGGCCAGAACGGGCAGTTTTGATTATTACAGCTTATAATCCTAACTGACTTCGGGAACATGGTAGAAATTCGAGTTTAGTATGCCTGGACTCAGAATGCTAAAATGCATCTTTTAGTGAAGTTGGTTTTAACATTCTGTGTTTGAAAATACCACTTTTAGAAAGTGGGTATTTTCTTGTCTAACCATCCAAGCCTGCCTCTGCGAGGTTGTGTATTCCTTGTCTGGAATGTGAGTGACAGGGGCTGGGGGATGCCAGGAGACAGGGTGAGTCAGCACAGGGCTGAATAGCAAGATCTACATGTAGATGGGTGGGAGGGGTCGCACCTGGGCCCTGAATAGGACAGTGCCTTCCTCCACAATGCTGGCTCCACCTCCTGTGGTGCGTCTGATGTCCCTGGCCTACTCACTGAAAGAAGGGACGGAGACTTGTCAACAAAGTGCTCCAGAACTGGTTTGGACTAGGCAAAGGCCTCTCTGCCTTCAGAGAACAAAGGAATTTGGGATATAAATATTGGGGCCCTGACCCCATGAATTTAGATCTCGCTGGAATCAAGGAACCTGCCAAGACGAAGAGCTGGAAGAGCTACCAGGAGGAGTACTGCCCCTTTGCTGTGTTGTTGCTTTGTTGGGTTGGCCTGCAGCTGCTGCTTCTGCCTTGGGCAGTGAAAGGACTGGACTGAACTTTCTACAAACTTGTGCTGAGTATCTCCAAGGGCCTGGAACCGAGCTGGTCTCCTGTTAAGAAGTCTCAGGGACTGCAAAGACTTCACAAGCCTCTGGGTACCGCTTCTGGAACGCTGTTTCAGTTGCCACAGAGGAAGGGAACTGCAACCGACTCCGTCAACCGAATCCATCCCTGGCCGGTGACCTGTTTGCACCGCAGACCGCATCGCCCCGCTTCGCATCGCAACCCTGGTCTCACCGTGGGCGACGTCCGACGCCGCCAACACCGAGCCGCTGCTTGCACCGTGACCTGTGGGCACCGCAGTTCGCATCGCATCGCTGAACCAGCCGGACCCGACCGACGCGGTCGCTGCAACTGGCTCAAGAGTCGTGACCGCACCGCATTTGGGGCACCGCTCGCACGCCTGCGACGCACCGCTCCGACTCCGCACCGCTGTCCGACGCCAGCTCCCGCACTCCGGCTAGGTTGCCTGCATCGCAACCTGTCAGCACCGCATCGAGCATCGTCTCACCCTGCATCGCACGCCTTGGACTCACCGACTCCATCTGCACGACGCTCATCGAGCCGCTGCCTGCACTGCATCGAGGGACACCGCACCTTGCATCGCTCCGTCTTGCACCGCAACCGCGACGAACGCTGACCGGCTCGTACACTCCGTACCAGCCACAACGAGAAAGGTACTGTAACCGAGTCTGTTCATGACTCTGCTGGCCCGTATCGACGCGGTCGGCTGGAACTGTTAGACTCTGTGGTTTTCAGCATCGCGGTAGGCTCGGACGGAGCTACCGACTCGCACGAACTTTGCTTTTGTGCTATTCCTGCAAAGAAGAAGTTACCGTATCAAGCATTCATTCGTAAAGTATAGTATTGTGGATTTTTGTCGTAATTGGTCTTGTCTTGAGTATATAAAATATTGGTTATTTTTCTAAACTGGTGTGGTGTCCGTTTGTAGTGCTTACACGGTATTACTGTTGGTTATGTGCAAATGCTTTACACACTGCCTCTGAATTAAGCCCGACTGCTCGTGCTAAGCTACCACGAGGGTGAGCAGGGGTTACTTCACGAGTGTAACACCCTTACCCTGACTAGGAAGAAGGGTCCCTACTTGGACAAAGGTGCAAGCCCTTGCCAACTAGAGATCCCATTTCTAACATTGGCTGTCAGCGGTGAGGATAGGACTTGTGTTTGCACTTGACTTACAGTGATTGGTGTGCACTACTACCATATCGCAGACCATTACGTACCACATACTGGTTCTTTTTCTTTTGACCTATTTTTGATCTTGCCAGTTTTCAACTCACTACTTTTGTCATGCCTGAATCAATTGCATCATCCGTTGCATCTCTGGAAGTTATCTTTGAGGAGGATAGGTTGGAATCCTACGCCGTAAAGGAGCTACGAGCGATTTGTAAAAACCTGAAAGTCCAAATTAAAGGCCTCACAAGGAAGGAGGAGCTACAGAAGGCGCTGAGGGCCTGGGTAGCAGCCAGACATGCCAATGGGCAGCCTGGTAATCTCAGTGAGGAGGTGGAGGAGCCTATTTCCAGGGTGGATGTGCTTTTGGGTAGGGGGGAACCCGCCAGGTCAGGCAGCAGCAGTCTGTCCCCAGAGGAGCTGGAGGACAGGCGGGGAGGCAAGGCAGTTTGAGCTGCAGAAGCTCAGGCTGGAGAGTGAGCGGGAGGAGAAGAGATTGGCCATAGAGGAGAGGAAGATGCTCTTAGAACATGAGAGAGAACTGAAGGAGCTAGAACTTAGGAGTAAGTCAGGCTCAGATGGTGGCAGCAATTCGTCCAGAAAAGCAGACAGGATTGTGCACATTCCCAAGAACGTAGGCAAGGAGTTCAAGAAGGGGGATGACATACAAAGGTGGTTTCAGGGTTATGAGGCAGCCATACACATGAATGGGGTCCCTGAGGAGAATTGGGGAGCAGGATTGTGGCCACTTTTCCCTGAAGAAGCAAGGGATGCTCTGATAGCTTTGGGTAAGGGGTATCACCTCACCTATGCTGACATGAAGGATGCCCTTCTCACTAAGTATGGTCTTACTCCTGAAAAGTACAGGGATCAGTTCAGGTCCAGTAAGAAGTCTGATGCCAACACTTGGTTGGAATGTGTGGATGTGTTCTGCAGGTCGCTGGATGGTTGGGTAAAGGGCAGTAGTGTAACAGATTGTCAGGGGCTCTACAACTTGATTGCATGGGAGCACTTGTCTAGTCTATGTTTTGCAGATCTGCGCCAGCACCTAGTGGATAGTAAGCTAACTGACCCCAGGAAGCTTGCTATGGAAGCGGTCCGCTGGGTGAGTACCAGGGTCCACAAGAAAGCGTTTGGGGGAGACTCAGCCAAAGGTGGGCAGGGTCCCCAGCAGAAAGGTGGGGGACAAGGGTAAAGCACAGGAGTTCTCTAAAGGGCCCCAAACTAGTACCCAGGGTAAAGGTTCCCAGCCCCCGGTGATAAGAAGAAAGGGGTCTCCACAGGGAAGCCTGTTGAGACCGGCCCCCGCAAGTGTTATGCATGTGACCAGGTAGGTCACTTTAAGGGGGACCCCAAGTGCCCAAAGGGGACACAGCCACCCACCGGTGGACAGTCCAAAGTGTTGGCTAGTGTAGCGCTTGGGGAGGAGGGGTGCCCACAGGAGGGTGGGGATCCCGCAGAAATGACCCTTGTCTCACTAGGGGACAGTGAGATGGTCCCAGGAAACCAGGTGCCACCTAACACAAAGAAATATAGCACCTGGGTGACCATCAATGGGAACAGGGTAGAGGCTCTCAGAGATACTGGAGCCAGTGTGACCTCAGTCCGGTGTCACCTGGTGTCTGAGAAGCAAGTAGTCCCAGGAGCATTCCACCAAGTAGTTGCTGTCGACAACTCTGAGCGCCAGTGTATGGTGGCACAGGTTCCCTTTGAATGGGGGGTCTCAGGTCCCTTGAGGGTGGTTGTGAGCCCTACCATGCCTGTAGATTGTCTGCTAGGAAACGACCTGGAGCAGTCCTTATGGAAGGAGGTTGAGCTCAGGTCTCACTTGGAGATGCTTGGGTTGCCAGAGTGGGCATGCGTGTCTACTCGGTCAATGGCAGCCAGAAAGGGTGATCAAGAGGACTTGGAGCCTGAAACAGTGGCCCAAGTCCCTGCCAAGAGAAAGGGCAGGGGGCGCGGGAAACCGGCCCCCGAAGTTCCCACGGACCGGGAGGAGGCGGAACTCGAGGGGGACGCCCGGTGCCTACAGGGGAGCAGGTAGCCGAACTGGGAGACATCTCTGAGCTGACCCATTGGCAGCAAGAAGGGGGTCCCACCAGGGAGGAGTTCTGCAGGGAGCAGAACGAGTGCCCTACTCTGGAGGGTCTGCGGCGGCAGGCTGCAGACCAGGCA
This sequence comes from Calotriton arnoldi, assembly GCA_963921515.1. Lineage (NCBI taxonomy): Eukaryota > Metazoa > Chordata > Amphibia > Caudata > Salamandridae > Calotriton > Calotriton arnoldi. Next base: position 451,051 of record CAWUFW010001614.1, on the reverse strand, counting down.
GCTGGTAATCAGTCCGGGTCACATCTGATCTACTGGGAGAGTGGTCTCCTATACAGTGAGCCTAAGGTTGCTGAGCCTGGGTCAGCCCGTGTGCTGGTGGCACCCCAGCGCTTCAGGACCTTCCTACTGGGTCTGGCTCATGACGTGCCTTTGGCAGGACATTTGGGGCAGGACAAGACCTTTGACAGGCTTGTCACCCACTTCTTTTGGCCCCAAATGCGAAGGCAGTCAGATGCACACTGTAGGTCTTGCCAAACTTGCCAGGCAAGTGGTAAGAGTGGGAGGAAGGTCAAAGCTCCTCTCCAACCTTTTCCTGTTGTTGGAACACCCTTTGAAAGGGTAGGGATGGATATTGTGGGGCCACTGGATCCCAAGACAGCCATGGGCAACAGGTACATCCTGGTCTTGGTGGACCATGCCACCCGGTACCCGGAGGCAATCCCTCTCAGGACAACGACGGCGCCAGTGGTGGGCCGGGCGTTAATGGGGATCTTTTCCCGTGTGGGATTCCCCAGAGAGGTGGTTTCTGATAGGGGGACCAATTTCATATCGAAGTATATGACATCCCTGTGGAAGGAGTGTGGTGTAACCTACAAGTTCACCACTCCTTACCACCCACAAGGAAACGGTCTGGTGGAGAGATTCAACCAGACCTTGAAAGGCATGATCAAGGGTCTAACAGAACCCATGAGGCGTAAGTGGGACGTCCTCTTGCCATGCCTACTCTTTGCATACAGGGAGGTGCCTCAGAAGTCTCTTGGGTACAGCCCCTTTGAGCTCCTGTATGGCCACCCTGTCAGAGGACCTCTGAGTTTGGTTAAGGAAGGCTGGGAGGCAGCTCCCAGGAAAACTCCCCAGGATGTATTTAGCTACATGCTGGCCTTTAGAAACCAAACTGCCCGCTTCAGGAAACTCGCTCAGGCGAACCTAGAAGCAAGCCAGGAAGAAATGAAGAGATGGTATGACCAGAATGCCACTCTGGTCGAATTTCAACCTGGGCACAAAGTGTGGGTCATGGCCCCAGTGGCACCTTGTGCCTTGCAGGACAAGTGGACTGGGCCATATGAGATAAAGGAGCGCAAAAGTGATGTCACCTACCTGGTGGATTTGCAGGCTCCCAGGAACCCTTTGAGGGTCCTTCACGTGAACCGCCTCAAGCCCCACTTCGAGAGGTCCGAAGTGAGTATGCTCTTGGCGACAGATGATGGGGTGGAAGAGGAGAGTGAGCCTCTCCCTGACCTCCTGTCTACCAAGGAGCATGATGGGTCAGTAGAGGGTGTGATCCTCTCCCCTACTCTGACTCAGGAGCAGCAGGGGGACTGTCGCCAGTTGTTGGGACAGTTCGCCCCACTGTTCTCTCTGACCCCGGTGTTACTCACTGGTGTACCCATGACGTGGACACTGGTGACAGCCCTCCTGTGAAGCACAAGATTTACAGGTTGACTGACCGGGTCAGAGCCAGCATCAAGGAGGAGGTCTCTAAGATGTTGGCGTTAGGGGTGATTGAGCCCTCGCACGGTCCTTGGGCCAGCCCAGTGGTCTTGGTCCCAAAGGCTGCGGCGCCCGGTGCCACTCCAGAACTCCGGTTTTGTGTGGACTACCGTGGGCTCAATGCCGTCACCAGGACTGACGCGCACCCCATCCCCAGAGCTGATGAGCTCATTGATCGGTTGAGAGCTGCCCGGTTCCTCAGCACGTTTGATTTGACGTCTGGGTACTGGCAGATTGCCTTAACCGATGGGGCCAAGGAGAGATCCGCATTCTCAACCCCAGAAGGTCATTACCAGTTCCGGGTGATGCCCTTTGGGTTGAAGAATGCCCCTGCCACCTTTCAGAGGTTGGTCAATCAGGTGTTGGCTGGGCTGGAGGATTTCAGTGCCGCCTACCTGGATGACATTGCTGTGTTCAGTTCCAGCTGGGAAGAACATTTACAGCACCTTGAGAAAGTGTTGAGGGCTCTGCAAGGTGCAGGCCTCACGATCAAGGCCAGTAAGTGCCAGATCGGGCAGGGTTCTGTGGTGTACTTGGGACACCAGGTAGGAAGTGGCCAGGTGGCGCCCTACAACCCAAGATTGACACCATTCTGGCTTGGGAGCCCCCAAGACCCAGACAGAGGTGAGAGCCTTCTTAGGTCTCACCGGTTACTATAGGAGATTTGTTAAGGGCTATGGCACCATCGTTGCCCCTTAACAGAGCTGACCTCTAAGAGGCAGCCCAGGAAAGTGATCTGGACTGAGTCCTGCCAGAAAGCTTTTGATGCCCTGAAGGCAGCCATGTGCACGGCGCCCGTGCTCAAGGCACCTGACTTCTCCAAGGAATTCGTCGTGCAGACTGACGCTTCAGAGCATGGTGTGGGAGCGGTGCTCTCACAACTGAACGAAGAGGGCCTGGATCAGCCTGTAGTCTTCCTTAGCAGGAGACTACTTCCCAGGGAACAGAGGTGGAGTGCCATAGAAAGGGAAGCTTTTGCTGTGGTCTGGGCGCTGAAGAAGTTGAGACCATACCTGTTTGGGACTCACTTCCGGGTTCAGACAGACCACAGGCCCCTCAGATGGTTGATGCAAATGAGGGGCGAGAATCCAAAACTGCTGAGGTGTTCCATCTCCCTACAGGGAATGGACTTTACGGTGGAACACCGTCCTGGTACAGAACACGCCAACGCAGATGGTCTGTCCAGGTTCTTCCGCCTTAGTGAAGAGAACTCCAATGGGGTTGGGTAGTTCTCCCTACTTTCAGCTGGAGGGGACATGTGTTAGACTTGGCATCTTTTGGCGTGTTTCCCCTGACTTTTTGCTTTCTGACCTCCCGGTTTTGACTCTGTTTTTGCTGGTGTAATGGTAATGACTCTGCGCACTTTCCTCACTGCTGGCCAGTGGGAAAGTGCAAGTGCTCCTGTATAAAATGTGTTATGGATTGGTGTTTCCATGATTGGCCTATTTGGTTTATGTGTCAGTCCGTTGTAAAGTGCACTGCGAGTGCCAGGGCCTATAGACCAAATGCTGTTGGTGGGCTGCAGCACTGGATTGTGCCACCCACGCAAACAGCCCGTAAAGTGTAACTCGGGCCTGCCATCGCAGAGCCTGTGCGCAGCCTGGGGCTGCCATGTCGACTTGGCAAGTGCACACACTTGCAAGTCCCTAAACCTTCCCTTTACTACATGTTAGTCACCCCTAAGGTAGGCCCAAGGTACCCCTGTGGGCAGGGTGCGTTGTATGCGAAAGGTAGGACATGCCCGGGTGTGTGTGGCATGTCCTGATAGTGAATTACAGCCTAGTTCGTTTTTCACTATTGCAAGGCTACCTGTTCCCCTAGGCCAGAACGGGCAGTTTTGATTATTACAGCTTATAATCCTAACTGACCCCGGGAACATGGTAGAAATTCGAGTTTAGTATGCCTGGACTCAGAATGATAAAATGCATCTTTTAGTGAAGTTGGTTTTAACATTCTGTGTTTGAAAATACCACTTTTAGAAAGTGGGTATTTTCTTGTCTAACCATCCAAGCCTGCCTCTGCGAGGTTGTGTATTCCTTGTCTGGAATGTGAGTGACAGGGGCTGGGGGATGCCAGGAGACAGGGTGAGTCAGCACAGGGCTGAATAGCAAGATCTACATGTAGATGGGTGGGAGGGGTCGCACCTGGGCCCTGAATAGGACAGTGCCTTCCCTCCACAATGCTGGCTCCACCTCCTGTGGTGCGTCTGATGTCCCTGGCCTACTCACTGAAAGAAGGGACGGAGACTTGTCAACAAAGTGCTCCAGAACTGGTTTGGACTAGGCAAAGGCCTCTCTGCCTTCAGAGAACAAAGGAATTTGGGATATAAATATTGGGGCCCTGACCCCATGAATTTAGATCTCGCTGGAATCAAGGAACCTGCCAAGACGAAGAGCTGGAAGAGCTGCCAGGAGGAATACTGCCCCTTTGCTGTGTTGTTGCTTTGTTGGGTTGGCCTGCAGCTGCTGCTTCTGCCTTGGGCAGTGAAAGGACTGGACTGAACTTTCTACAAACTTGTGCTGAGTATCTCCAAGGGCCTGGAACCGAGCTGGCCTCCTGTTAAGAAGTCTCAGGGACTGCAAAGAAGTCTCAGGTACCGCTTCTGGAACGCTGTTTCAGTTGCCACAGAGGAAGGGAACTGCAACCGACTCCGTCAACCGAATCCATCCCTGGCCGGTGACCTGTTTGCACCGCAGACCGCATCGCCCGCTCGCATCGCAACCCTGGTCTCACCGTGGGCGACGTCCGACGCCGCCAACACCGAGCCGCTGCTTGCACCGTGACCTGTGGGCACCGCAGTTCGCATCGCATCGCTTCACTGAACCAGCCGGACCCGACCGACGCGGTCGCTGCAACTGGCTCAAGAGTCGTGACCGCACCGCATTTGGGGCACCGCCGCACGCCTGCGACGCACCGCTCCGACTCGCACCGCTGTCCGACGCCAGCTCCCGCATTCCGGCTAGGTCGCCTGCATCGCAACCTGTCAGCACCGCATCGAGCATCGTCTCACCCTGCATCGCACGCCTTGGACTCACCGACTCCGTCTGCACGACGCTCATCGAGCCGCTGCCTGCACAGCATCGAGGGACACCGCACCTTGCATCGCTCTGTCTTGCACCGCAACCGCGACGAACGCCGACCGGCTCGTACACCCGTACCAGCCACAACGAGAAAGGTACTGTAACCGAGTCTGTTCATGACTCTGCTGGCCCGTATCGACGCGGTCGGCTGGAACTGTTAGACTCTGTGGTTTTCAGCATCGCGGTAGGCTCGGACGGAGCTACCGACTGCATTTGAAATTTGCTTTTGTGCTATTCCTGCAAAGAAGAAGTTACCGTATCAAGCATTCATTCGTAAAGTATAGTATTGTGGATTTTTGTCGTAATTGGTCTTGTCTTGAGTATATAAAATATTGGTTATTTTTCTAAACTGGTGTGGTGTCTGTTTGTAGTGCTTACACGGTATTACTGTTGGTTATGTGCAAATGCTTTACACACTGCCTCTGAATTAAGCCCGACTGCTCGTGCCAAGCTACCACGAGGGTGAGCAGGGGTTACTTCACAAGTGTAACACCCTTACCCTGACTAGGAAGAAGGGTCCCTACTTGGACAAAGGTGCAAGCCCTTGCCAACTAGAGATCCCATTTCTAACAATGTCTCTCTTTAGATTAATGTTCTTGAATTATCTTATCCTGGAATTAATTTGACAGCCTCCACAATTAGGAATCTGAGTTTAGCCAAATTATGTTGATGTTCAGTCCAGTGTGATGCTAAGTAGGAATTGTTTTTTTATTCCTTAACAAGCTCTTGTGTTCTGTAATACGAATTTTAACTTTCCTCTCAGTTTTGCCTATATACATAAGTCCACAAGGACATTTGATGGAATTAAGGACATTTGATGGAATAAATTATGTTTCTTGTATCACAATCTGATGAATGCTGAAGTTTAATTGTTGGACCCGTTAGAGGATGTGTTATAGTGTTGCCCGTTATTACATTATTGCAGTGCATGCAATTAAAACATTTTTTCATCCCATTCCATTTCCGTGTGGAGTTCTTATGATGTGCAGATAGTATTTCCTTTAGATTTCTTGTCCTGGTGTATGCGAATATAGGTGGGTTAGAGAAAATTCCATGAAATTCTGGTTCACATTGTAATAAGTCCCATCTGTTTTTAATGATCTTCTTAATGGTAGGTGAGCTAGTTGAAAACCTGGATACAAATAACGGTTTCTTGAATGGTCATCTTTGGGCATAAACTTCAGCCCATGTGTAAACTTCATTGAGTTTATAGTCTATGGTATCCCTTTTGAACTTCCTTAGTTTTCGTTCGTGTAGCTCTTTTCCATAGACCTCCAATTTAACTGTGAGTTTACCCAAGGTGATGCTCCATGTTTCTTGTTCCACCCGTAGAGACAACTCCTGTTTAATAATGTGTATTTCTACCTCAATTTCTTTAATAGTACAAGACAATTCTTCAATCAATAAAAATATTATATCCAAAGAACACTTGTTGAGAATCGCAAACCATTTTTCCACAAAAACCTTGTTGTGCTGAAACATGTAAACCATGGGTTTAATTGCTAGTCTTAAGCCCCGGGGGATCCATCTTAAGAATAAGACTGACACACTCAATCAACAGACAATAGCTAACCTTTTTGGATGTACAAGTTGAGATTGAAGATATGAAGATTCAGACTAGTGTTTTTCATAAAAACACAGACTGAACAACTGTTTTTGTATCAGAGCTTCCATCCGCCATCTCTAATCAGGAACTTACCCAGATCTCAATTCATGTGTATTAGAAAGATAACTTCGAAAGAACACAGAGGCCAATCGACTATTGAAGAACACAAGGAATTTTATGAAGCTAGAGGATATCCTAGAGACCTTTTAGATGATACAGCATCAAAAGTCATGTCCTTGACATGGGCAACACTTTTTTAAAAAAACATTAAGAAGAAATCAGACACACCGGTTTTTGTATCCAGGTTTTCAACTAGCTCACCTACCATTAAGAAGATCATTTAAAACATATTTAAATTATTACAATGTGAACCAGAATTTTGAGGAATTTTCTCTAACCCACCTTTATTCCCATACACCAGTACGAGAAATCTAAAGGAAATATAATCTGCACGTAAGAAGACCTCCACACGAAAATGGAATGGGATGAATTTTTTTTTTTTATTGCACTCCTTGCAATAATGTAATAACAGGAAACACTATAACACATCCCCTAACGGGTCAAACAATCAAAGTTCAGCATTAATCAGATTGTAATACAAGTAACGTGATTTATTCCATCAAATATCCTTGTGGACTTAAGCATATAGGAAAAACTGAGAGGAAAGTGAAAATTCGTATTACAGAACACAAGAGCTTGATAAGGAATAAAACAACAAATTCCAACTTAGCATCACACTGGACTGAACGTCAACATAATTTGGCACAACTCAGATTCCGAATTGTGGAGGCTGTCAAATTGATTCCAGGATTAGATTATCCAAGAACATTAATTAAAAGAGAAACATTCTGGATAAAGCATCTCAACACCCTTACACCAAGAGGTTTAAACGATAAAATAGAATTTGGTTCCTTATTATGACTATCTGAGGCACACCATACACATGACTCAATAACAATTATACACCTAGCAGGTAGCATGAGAAACAGGCAGTTCGCATAGATGTTGGTACAGTTTAAGGATTTTACAAACAGTATGTTGTTTCTTATACAAAAATAGCTTTCAAACAACTACTTATGGACTGTGAACACATTCATACAGGTTTTCAGATATGATGGTAATAAAAGGAGTGTTTTGGTTGGTTCGGGTATGATGTACAACTGAGTAGAAAGTTCTGTCAACAGTGTTGTTAACTTAGTGACAGTTTACGTTTCTTTGACATAATTTGTCTGATCAACTTGTCTTTTGCTTTAATTCGCTCCATGTCACAAACTCACTTCAGCATGTCTTTTTTTAAAACATTAGTGTCACTCAACATACTTCCACTAGACTAACAATAAAAAGTGGGCAAGCGCACAACTTTTCTTTCATTTCCTCCATTTATTTACGGTCTTATAAGGAGGGTCCCGCTTTACGTTCCATTGTTAGAGATGGCGGAATCACTTCCATAAAAAGTCTTGTTTCATTTGTTTGTGGAGTCCTACATCTATGTCACTGTTCCGACGGACCGTAATTGCGAGTTGACGTTACATAAGTTTTTTTTTAATGAGAAGAAAGTGGGTCGGCAATCTTATTAACGATGGCGTATGAATAGAGAGGTGAACACTATCGGAACTAGAAGACGCATTGGGTAAGAATCTTCACGGTTTTCTACATTGGGAGACTAGTGTTGACTTTAGAATTAGCTTTGATTACCTGTCAATTACATTTTATGATCAAGGTGACGAGATATATTACAGCGGTAAGTGATTGGTGAACATACTCTTTATGACATCTTGGAGGTATGCCGCATTTGTAGTACACATAATCAATGGAGTTGTTGGTTTTTAAGAATCAGCTAAAAATTATATTTTCTGATGTAGCAGGAATAAGACGACTAACAACACAAGAGCAGCACCCGCTTTCTACTTGTGTATCTCCTTTTGTTTGGTCTTGCGGAGATTGGTGTAATGTAAGTGTTAGCATTCTGATTTAACGTGTGGTCGGTGGTACACTCACGGTTAATTCAGGTTAAATCACAGTGTTGGACACCTCAGAGCATGTCCTCACTGGGGTACACATTTCACCTATTTTATTTCAAGTATTATATGAAACATGTTTTGACTTGGAGCTTTCATTAGTTTATTGAACACCCTTTCGGTGAATGGTTGAAGGTTGGGTAATGGCCTATATCACAACAAAGCACAGTTGATCACAGACGATTATGCTAAACATTGAATATATTCATCCTGTCTTCCTATTTTTTTTTCAGTTGCCCATGAGGAAGGAATCATCGAATTCCGAAATGCATTTGGCGTTTACAATATATATAGCAAATAATTTTGGATGGTCAAATGTTTTGTAAATGAGAATTAGCGGCATCATTGCCAATCTTTATTATGTTGAAAAAGAATGTTCAAAGAATTTGTTGAAATAGTAAATTAAATTGTATACATTGTGTATTTTGACAAAGATTGTGTATGTTTGATTTGATAAATTCAAAAGTAGTGCATGCTGCTCCACACAATATTGATTGTATGCTTTCATTCAAATCTTATGCAAAAATGTAATAGACAGGACACGTCACGGCATAGCACACGATAGCTCATTGAGTTTTGGAGAAATCGTTAAAAAACTTCACAAACCAGAGTGCACCGTGCACTTCATTTCTAAGATACGCCTTGTGCACCACGTACCCCATCGCTGGAGTGTGGCAATTTGTGCACACACAGGGTCAAAGTCTTAGGGGATCAGCTGCCACAATGTAGGGGGGACCTGGAGAAAGGGATCCATGTCAGAGACTGTCAGGGAGAAGCTGATTTGGGTGAGTATGCCCCCCAAATCCATTGTTTCCGACGACTCGAGGCAGACGGTCGGACTGCCTCGGTTGGGTCATCGGAAACACACATCGTAATCCAGACGACAGCTGGAGATCCGTGTACTGCCCTGTGGATGCTGTTTTTCTCTGACCTCCAGCTCGGTGGATAGAGAAAGGCTGTCAGAGTCAGAGGTCTTTCAGCGGTTGGTCGGAGTATAGGATGTATGCCTCGTAATCCGGCGGTCGGATAGAGCGCCTTCGACAAGACTGCGATGGTCAGGTCACCTTCAACAGGATCACGGAAGCTCTCCTGACTGGCATCATAATCAGGCCCAAAGTTTTGCCTTTTTGAGTATCAGGGTAATTTTGTCCTTTGCAACACACCTGCCACCTTCCAACATTGCATTAACGAAGCCCTGCATGAATAAATACATAATTTTGTCATAGTTTGCTTCAATATCTTGATATATTCTTCTGCCGATGACCAACACTTAACACATCTGAGACTGGTTTTAAGTAAATCATTAAGCCATTGTCTCTTCCCAAAAGTCCAGAAATGCTATTTCTTCATCACCGATGTCAACATCTTTGATTTTATTTTGTCTACTTCAGAATTTATAATTATTCCCTTTATAGTACAGGTGGTAAGTGAATAGTCCACACCATCCTTTGTTAAGGAGGTGCAGAGTTTCCTTGGACATTTACATTTTTGCTCCCGCTTTATCTAGGGTTTCTCAGCACTCATAACCTTAATCATTAGGCTATTGGAAAAGAAGGAAACTCCTATGGTCGAGTGAGGCCCACTATACATTCCAATGTTTAAAGATAGCCTTTACTACTGCTCCAGTGGTTCTACAGCTAGATCTGATGATGCCTTTCCATATAACGGTAGATGCATATAAATCACACCATTGGACAACTATTATTACAAAGTCATAACACCACAGGGACATGCCACATAGTTACCATCCTAGTGATTAAATAGTAAGACAGATTTTCTTTCAACACAAAGTAAAGACACTACACAACTCTGCTGTACCCATTCCAGTGTTCCGAGATACTTGTTTAATAAGGTGATGGATCATGTTACTTTTAACCCTGAAGCCAAAAATACCATATGTCCAATTGAATGAGATACATGGGTACAACAACACAGGGACAGGTCCATGATACATAAATGACTATTTCAGTTGAGTCGATTACCAGTTGAGCTGCAGAGAAAAAGCATTGGAAAGTTGTCATGCAACATTATTTTTGGTGACCCCCATATGATTTAACACATAAGGCAATATGTGCTAATATCCAAAAGCAAAGACAGAAAGATGAGCACCACTTGGCTTTCTGCATCCATTACCCACCCATCCATATTTTTGGAACACAGTCATGCATAATGAACAACCGTGGTTACTGTAATTAAAACATGGAAACTTTCTTTTGGTGCAATTAATGTTTCAAGAAAGCAATGCAATTAAGAACTACAAGAGAAGCAAGCAAACAGGCATACTTTAAGCTGTAAAATGAATATACCAATTAAAGAAGAAAGGACTATGACCAAAATATCTTAAGAAATGATGCAAAGGTTTGATTGAAGTGAAAGATCACATTGTTCATATGTGGTACATACAGTGAATAAAGGGTACAGAGGAAACTTGGGGTATTTGTTGAGGGGGTGGAAGCCCCACCCAGGCAACAAGTACAATCCTATTTAGGGTTAATCACAAAAAGTCTCCTAATTAACCTGTATTTACCCTTCTGTTAGCTTGCCACAAAAGAAGTCAGACTTAACTTAAAAGCAATGTGTATAGTATTTATGCAGCACACAGGGGCACACGCATCAAGCATTTTGGCCTTTGCAAACAGGCTGATTTGCAGCAACCTGTTACCAAATCCCAAAATGGGTTTGCGATTCGCTATTAGGAAGGGGCGTGCTTAGGGCGTCCCTTCCTAATACCGAATCACATTGGTATGTAGGAATGTTTTGTGACCGAAATGCGGTCGCAAAACATTCGCATTTTACAACCTACTTTAAGTAGGTGGTAACTCCATTTGCAATGGGAAGGGTCCCCAAGGACCCCTTCCCTTGTGAATGTTTGTCAGAGCGTTTTAAGAGCAGGCAGTGGTCCGTGGGACCACTGCCTACTCTTAAAAAATGAAAAGAAAACTTTTCATTTTACTTTTTGTAAAGCATCTCCTTTTCCTTTAAGAAAAATGGGCTGCTTTACAAAAAAAAAGATTGCTTTATTTAAAAGCTATCACAGACCTGGTGGTCTGCTGACCTCAGCAGGCCACCATCCCCGTGATTTTTGCGATTCCTTGGGGGTCGTAAATTGCGACCTTCCACATTAATATTAATGAGGTAAAGCAATTTGCGAACCCCTCAGAATCGCTATCTGAAACTCTTTGAGTTTCATGCTTTGCAAATTGTGATTACCTAATTGCAATTCTCAGGAATTCGCAATTAGATATTCGCAATTTACAATTTTGATGCATGTAGCCCACAGTGTACTGCATGAAGAAAAAACCCAATAGAATAAAAATCCCAAATCAGTTTAGAAAAATAGAATACATTTTAATAAATGAAGTAACCCAATCAGTAGAACCAGTGATATTCAGTGAAAATAGCACCTAAAAGCACAAAGCCCCACTCGCATAAACTGGAAAAGTTAGACCTGAGGAAAGTCACAAGTTCAGGCCGATGATGATGGAGCCTGGATTGAAGACAGGGACCCAGTTAGTCTTGCTGAAAAGTTGCCTTCAAAGTCCAGCATGAAGAGTTCTATTCACTTAGGGGAGGCCGTGAGGAGGAGGCTGAGCGTCACGAATGGTTGTCAATGTAGACGTAGAGCCTGTCGGGCATCGCGGAGGGTCGTTGCTGTAGCTTTGCATTGGCGGTCGTCAATGTAGAACGTAGAGCCTGTCTGGCATCGCGGATGGTCGTTGCTGTAGCTTTGCATTGGCGGTCGTCACAGGCTCTCGTTGGTATAGTGCGAAGTACAGGTCTCACGTTGCCAGTTGGTGAGGACTGTGGTTAGCGCAAAGAGCAGGGTTCACTGGAGCTCCGCATTGGTGGTTGTCACGTGCAGCAGATTCTTGGCGTGAACGGGCCCGTTCGCCGTCACAAGGAGCCCAAACTTCAGGATTTTCAGATTTTCTTTAGTAGGAGTACACTCTGATGACGGCCAAGGGTGCAAGACTTTGGGAGTCACCTCTTGGGGATCAAGGACTCACTCCAGCAGAGGCCAGCATGGCCTAGGCAGGTCCAGTTGCTGCAAGTCAGGTGGACAGCTGCAGGGAGGCTTCTGAGCCTTGCTTTGTCCCTGTAGCTCACACGGGCAGGTCCAGTCTTCCTTCCCAGAGAGCAAGGCAGTCCTTCAAGCAGCAGGGCAGTCTTCTAGCATCAGGGCTGTCCTTATTCTGTAACATCTGCAGGTCCATGAATGCTCTGATGAGTGACTGTGGAGGGTCAATATTTATATCTGGTGTCAGCCATTGTGTGGGGGGCCTCCCTGTCCTACCCCCATATCTGGTTCTGGAAAGTTCTTCCTCTTACCCTGTCAAGGATGCAAACTGTCTGGGTGTCACCAAAGGTAAGGCAGGCCTGGAGTCATGTTCCTTTGTGTGTGCAGAAGGCAAAGTCCTTTGAAGTATAAGTGGGGCTAGTACAGCCCTTCACCAGTCATACTTCCAGGATGGCCAACCCTGTCCATACCTGAGCCCCTTTTGTGTTACTGCCTGGAAGCAATACACAAACCCCAATAGAAGAGCCTTTCACAGTCATGGGACCCAGGACACTGACTGAAGGCACAAATGGTTAGGACAATAAAATGCCAGCTTTCTAAAAGTGCAAAAACAACAAGGTAATGCATGGAATGCTTGAACTAAGCTCAGCCACTGGCAATTGCTCGAGTCTCATACCAATCCATTGTTTTTTGCCCACTATACCACCTCAGTTTGGACCATCCATATATAAATCAGTCTTGACCCTGCTTCTCAGTCCAGTGTGAACTGCCAGGACAGATACTCCCTGAACCAGAATACAAGCAACCCAGGACTGGTTTGACCCTTGGTAGGGCTCTGCAGCCAGGTATAGCTTGGTTATGAGTGGCACAGTGAGCCCAGGACCCATGTCTTGGCATAACCCGCACACTTAGGTAATTAAATGTAAAAACAACATGGTGATGGATGGAATGCTTGAATTAATCTCAGCCACTGACAAACGCATAGGCAGCATCCCACTCCATCATTTTTCGTCCACTATGCCACCTCAGTTTGGACCCAACCATGTGTAAATCAGTCTTGACCCTGCTCCTCATTGGACAAAAACCAAGCCGTACTGGGCTGATGAGCCCATAACTAGGGCAAAACCGTTCCTGGGTTGCTTGTGTTCCGGTTGAGGTAGGGCCTGGCTTGGTAGTTTGGACTGGACTGTTCCGATTGGAGCAGAGTCAAGACTGATTTGCATACAGCTGGGTTCAAACTGAGGTGACATGATGTGCAAAATAACGATGGATTGGGATGCGACCCAGAGTAATTACCAGTGGCTGAGATTAATTCAAACATTCCATCCATCACCTTTTGTATACTTTAACTTTCTAAAAGTGGCAGCTTCAGAATTGTAACTTAAAATGCGACTTTGCTGTTAAAGAGGATTCCCAATTACTATGCATTTGAGGGTATACAGTATATTTCTATTTGCTCCTAATCCAAAGTTAGCTAATAAGGTAACTAAGTGTGGGAGAACTTGTGGAGTTTTATTCCGTGGAATTCAGCGGAGTTACCTAAAAACTCAGCGAGATTCCGCTGAGTTCCATGGGTGGCAGAATTCCAGTCGGCGCTGATAGAAAACTTGAGGACTCCTCTTAAGTCCTTAGACAGGACACACAGCCTGCACACCAATCTTTGGCTGGCGATCCCAAGATGGAGGAGATGTCACCATGTGAACTTGTACCAATAAAAGCAGGCACAGGTGGTGACTAAAATGTTGCTGGGCAGAGCATCCACGAGTGGACTATTAGCTTCTCAGAGTTCAGTGAGTGCATTTACGATCTGAACTCCGTCCAAGGGATGGCCCCTTAAACCTGACCATGTCAGAAACTCCCTAAGGTTGTGTAGCCCAAACATTATGTGCTTTTGTCACAGGTGTAGGACTCAGCACTTATAAAAGAACTTGTGGACTCGTGGGGTGTCCCTTCCTGCACATAAACAATCTTTAAATGGCGTTTTGTCACTTCTATGTGTGCTGCTTAATGCAGCACACATAGAAGTTACAAAATGCCATTTTTTTCAAAGATTGTTTATCTGCAGGAAGGGTCAGCTTCCTGCACATAAACAATGAATGGCCTTTTGCTGTTTTTATGTGTGCTGCACAATGCAGCACACATGGAAACAGCAAAAACGAGGAGAAATAAAGCATTTCTCCTCGTTTCACCTGTTTAGGACCAGGTTTTCCCTGGTCTTAATTTTGGCGCTGATTTCTATTTACGCTTCCCTTGTAACTAGGGGGCAGCATCAAAATCAATGGGTGTTGCGGTGGTATGCCCCACTGCAACACCCATTGCCCTCCCCTTTCATGCTAAGTACAGCGTGAAAGGGTGCCTTATTTACAAGGCTGCGTTAAGCCACATTAAGTGGCTTAGCCCTGCCATGTAAATAAGGCGAAGCACATATCGCCACAGGAACGTCACTAAAAGTGACGTTCCTGTGGTGATAGGGGCTTTTAAATATGCCCCTCAGTGTCTGAAAATCAAGTCCTGAGGTGTTATGCTCCTGGCGCGAACTAGACTGTTTGGAGGAGTGGATCCGCCCTTTGGAGTTCTTAGCCAATATTTAGACAGTACCGAAATGCTACCATTCAAGTGCATTTAACCCTTCTACGATCCCAATATCCACTGTATATAGCCTATATCTCAGAGAAATGTAATGTCTCTTGCAAAACGGAAAGTTGCAACCCAATCTCAATATTTCCTCTCACCGCCCTCACTCACGTAGCCTGAGAGCAGTGCAGAGGGTGGGGCTAGATGCCTTGAGCTTGCCGCGGCTGAGGTAAAGCTTGCTCCCATACACCGCCTGCAGCGACTGCTCGTTGAGACTCATCAGCTCCACAAAACTTCTGCTGATCCAATCTGGGTACAAGAGCAGCTCTTCCTCCTAAGTGTAATGGCTGAGTAGCTTGTGCTATGCACCGCTGGGGCTCAAGTACATTTGGCTAGTCATGCCCAGGTCCCCAGCATTGGTTGTTGCCTGCAGCATGCGACTTCGTGTCCTGCCACCTTCTCCCTCGCCTCCGAGATGGCACATTTGCAGAACTGGCCTGTAAGAAATCTTGTAACTGTAAATTTTCACAGGGGAGTGTTTTCTCTTGTAGTGAAAACACAAATAACTTGTTATAAGCATTATAAAGGTGGGCAGTAAACTCTGTCATGCAGCTGTTGGCATAGTTTTTGACGAACATCATGCTCCAAGCTGAGTGTAGAGTGGCAAAATTCGGCAAACTACCCCAGTGGAGCCTTACAACTGGGTCTGGCTTCAAAGGAATGCTGAATGGTAATGTAGAGCATTACAAGTAGATAGCATTGGGAAGGATCCATATTTGTGTGGATGCAAACAACTGTATAATATTATCGGTGTAGGTTAAATGGTCAGGTGACAGTTGCACTGCTAAGCCAAACCTAAAAATCCATGTAGGTTAATGGCTGCCCTCTTTCCATCTGTGCTACGGCCAGAGAAAGCACAATAAATTATCTAGTTAACTAAGAGACTTTAATAGCTTTACAATAGCATATTTGTGCCCAGTGGCAGCTGGTGACATTTGAAAGTGGTAGGGCGTAAAACAACTGTCGTACTGCACTGTGGCGAGCGAGCGTAGCTTGCGAGCCCGAGCCACCTACAGTGGGTTCGGGGGGGTTCTACCACCGGGAATTTTTTTTTAAAAAGAGTGGGCAAATGGTGCATTTTCAAGCAAATAACAGTGTACACATGGCCCTTGTACACATTCAGTATTACTTGCACATATAAAACACAGCTTAAAACCAGATATACAGCTGCAGTGCAAATGTTCCACCTACACAGAGCCAGTGCAGCACACGTGCCACGCAAGATTTAAAGTTTAATCACAAGCACAGCAAGTTTAACCTGTACCCAATTACAGAGCTGGCCCCAGCACTTGCTCAAACTGGAGATGGGTGCCAAGCTAGTGCAGCACACGTGCCACACAAGTTCAAAGTGTAATGACATGCAGAGCTATAGTACAGCACACATCCAACCTGTGGCTACGTGCAGAGAAACAGCACACATACCACACAAGTTCACCGTATAATTGTATGGGGGAAGGGGGTAAATGTCTGGAAAGCTACAGCATAGAGCGCATTATACACAGCACAAGCTAGCACATGCAGCGCTACAATATACAAGTGTAACCACGTAAACATATTCAACCTGTAACTGCTGGCAAACCTAAACTGCATACAACATGTGTTCGACCTGTAACCAAAACTACATACAACAAGTGTTCAAGCCGTAACTACACGCAGAACTTCAGTACATGCTCTACCTATAATTGGACAAAGAGTATAGTACAGCACGTGTTCCACCTGTATCTGCACGCACAGTACCGCACCTGTCTGCATACCTGTCAGTACAGCACGTAGTCTGCCTGCAACTGCATGCACAAGTACTACAGCACACGCTCTACCTATATCTACATACAAGGCTACAGGACATGCTCTACTTGTAAATGCACGCAGGGCTACAATACAGCACACGTTCTGCCTGCAACTGCATGCATAGCTACAGTACAGTACTTGTCTGGCTGTAACTACACGCACTGCTACAGTACAGCACGCATTCCACATGTAACTGCACGCAAAGCTACAGGGCCTGCTCTACCTAGGACTGCACACAGACCTACAGTACAACAGGGCTAGGACTGCAGCGCACACTCTCCTCGGACCAGCTCCCTGCTTGGCACATGCATGCTCTTTTGACCAGCATACACACTACTAAGCATGAAGTACATGGTCCCCTTGGACCAGCACACATTCCTCTAGGCGTTGTGCACATATGCATGTATAGAGCGAGGTAGTGCATGTGGCTACAGCCACAATAGGTGCCATTTTATATCGGGCATTACCTGTATGGTATATTCAACAAGAGTCTAACAGCAGCAGCTCCTAGGCTCGCAGGGTCAAGTATAGATAAGCAGCAAAAGATTAAGGCAAACAGAAAAAATCTAAATCCAACAGAGCAAGCCAGAAGAGCAAAAAGAGTATAATTCAGAGTCCAGGTTGAAAAATAGAGTAAAAACATAGGGGCATATTATCAGGCGGCAGCGATAATTATCGCTGGCCGCTCTTAGCGAGATTTTTTTTATCGCTGGCAATTATCGCCATGCTATCGCTGTATTAATTGATGGCTGAATAGCCAGAAACCGGTCCCAGGATGCTTGTTTCCGGTCCAGGGAAGACATGGCTTGGCAGATCGGGCTGGACTGTTCCCATGAGGCACAGGGTCAGACTGATTTGCATATGGCCATGTCTGAACTGGGGTGGTGGAGTGAGCTAAAGAATGATGATGGATTAAACCCAGATCAGTTGACTGGGGGTGAGTGTTTGATTAGCTCAAACGCTCCGTCCATCATCCCCTTTGGTATCGCTTTGTTCGCCCTAAGTTGGCAGGGTATGCCCAGACGTGGGTCCCTTGCTCACTTTGCCACTGGATTCAAGCTAGCCTGGCTGATGATGGCTGAATAGCCAGAAACCGGTCCCAGGATGCTTGTTTCCGGTCCAGGAAAGACATGGCTTGGCAGATCGGGCTGGACTGTTCCCATGAGGCACAGGGTCAGACTGATTTGCATATGGCCATGTCTGAACTGGGGTGGTGGAGTGAGCTAAAGAATGATGATGGATTAAACCCAGATCAGTTGACTGGGGTGAGTGTTTGATTAGCTCAAACGCTCCGTCCATCATCCCCTTTGGTATCGCTTGTTCGCCTCTAAGTTGGCAGGGTATGCCCAGACGTGGGTCCCTTGCTCACTTTGCCACTGGATTCAAGCTAGCCTGGCTGATGATGGCTGAATAGCCAGAAACCGGTCCCAGGATGCTTGTTTCCGGTCCAGGGAAGACATGGCTTGGCAGATCGGGCTGGACTGTTCCCATGAGGCACAGGGTCAGACTGATTTGCATATGGCCATGTCTGAACTGGGGTGGTGGAGTGAGCTAAAGAATGATGATGGATTAAACCCAGATCAGTTGACTGGGGGTGAGTGTTTGATTAGCTCAAACGCTCCGTCCATCATCCCCTTTGGTATCGCTGTATTAACAACGCATAGCGCAATGGCGATAATTTCCCAGCGATAGCGGTGTTTTCCATGGAACATCGCTGGTTTTCCAGCGATGTTCCATGGAAAACGGCGATAACCTTGCTGATACGACCCTGTGGTCGTGTCAGCATAATCCACCCCCATTGTTAGGTATAGGTAAGTCTGCATTTTTGCAGACGTTAGTTTTTGGCGAAAACCGCGGTTTTTGCCAAAACTAACGTCTGCAAAAATGCGTGGGACTCCTTGTTAATATCGCGATGTACATTTCGCGATATTTAACAAGGTAGTCCGTCAGGGGTACGCCCAGTGACGCCCACTTTGCATCTCATTAGAGATGCGAAGTTAGGCGTGCTGGAAACGGGCGCTAAGTCAAGGAAACACGCGCTAGCGTGCCTTGATGATATTGTGATAAAACTATCGCCGCTTTTCGCCCAAAAACGGATGCTAAAGCGGCGATAATTTTATCGCGGCCCCTTGATAATATGCCCCTTAATTTGTTCTTAATCCATAGCTGTACTTAACGTTTCAACATGCATATGAACTCATTGCAGTCTTTGATCAGGATGCAAGGGTATCAGAGGGCAACATTGGCCGCATTTGCAATAAAATTCTCCTTTTAAAGTTATTCTGAGGAATGAACTCTTCACAAAACGTGCATCCAATCGATCAGGCTCACATTTCACAGCCCCGGGTCGAGGTGTGGACCTTTGAATCAGACCACAGCCAGCGCGCGTTGGACGCTGCGGGAAATAGGACTGTCCAAGAGGTTGGAAGAGACGAGGGAATCTGCACAGAAATGCACCCTACTTCGGGAACAAGAAATACTGTTAAGCGAAATGTGCCTGCTCTCAAACAAGTCGGCACAGTACAGACTCCCACAGTAAGCGCTCTGCGGGACTCGTGCTAAACCAACCAATAGAATTTTTAGCAAGTGAAAACATCAGTCAATAAAGACATATTCATAGAGACAATAAAAGAGCAAAGCACACAGCACTAATCTTGGCTACTGCTGAGCAGCAAAGAAAGAGGTCGTCAAGGTGGTGCTGATCGGGTTTGTATGTGCAGATTGATGGACAGTAGTGTGACATTGCGAATCTTATCTTTTCTGTGCTCTATCACGCTCCCTTTGCTCCTCCAGTTGCTTTGAACATGTTACAACTGCCCTGGGCCTCAAGTCCTAATCCACTCTTCTTGTGGTTCCTTTGCCACCTTCTTCCCACTCTCACAATCACTTCTACGCCCCTAATTCATGCTATTAACAAGCAATCCGATTCCTCCACTGCACTTCCATTAGAAATGGCACAACCCTTTGTTTTACCGGTGTACTCTACATAAGCAGGGCCACTGAAATGATGTGATTCTGTGACTGCTACTGTTTTTTTGCATAATTATAGATTTGGCACATAATACATCATCTGCAGCATAATTTGCAGATTTAGACAAAAAAAAGTGTTTCTAGCTCAAACTGATCAAAAGTTACTAAAAATGCAGCAACGCTGGTTGCTGTGCAGCGGAAGGAACTTCGCAAAGGTTGACTGTTCCTTTTCAGTTGCATATTTAGTGTTAAACTAGTACTAATAATGTGAAACGGTGATAAGGTGTACAAATGACAAAATAATTTATCAATACCATCACAAAATGTGCCACATTATGCTGCATAATTTGCAGTTCCTTGCCGCAACAATGTAGTAAACCCATCCACATAATTTGGTTAATTTGGTCCTCCCTTGCCACATAATTCCAGTGGCCCTGTACATAAGTGAGCTAGCCCCAATTTTAGTCATATTTACTTGTGTACTTGTTAGGCAATGCCTTTCTGTCTGAGTTATATTAACAGTTAGCAATTTGATACCTTCTTTGTAAATAGCTGTACACAGGCATATATTTTATTCTAACTTGCACTGAATGAGTTTATTATTCTATTTGTAACGTCAAAAGTTTACTTTTCTTGCGCTATATTTTTACTGCTATCGAAACCATTATCCCATCTCTGTAGAGCGTTGTGACGCAGACGGGCCATGTTCGCGCTACATAAAACTGCATACATAAATAACTGGACGGGCGGAAGCCACACACATGAGTCCAGTTAGTGAAGCGTCAGGCACTGCCTCCCTGGTCACAGAGGTGGTGATCTAGCGGCAGGCCTGTCTTCCTCGTTTACTGAGCAGTAACTCCGACCATGCAGAGATTCGGCGAAGGCAGCGTTCTTGCTTTCGGTTTTTAATTTCAGAAATGCAGTTGGGTTAATTAAATGAAAATCGGAAAAACAAAAATGGAGGTATGCACGCGATAAAGGAGGCATAAACAAAATTGGTAATTTGTGATTCCAATGCTCGCTGCTAATTCCCTCACAGGCTGGGGGGCGGGGGGCGTTTATGAAGGGGAAAGGGTCCTTACTTGCTGTGCCTCGAATTACCCAGTAAATGCCTCAGATGAGAGCGGCGCCAGCAGAACACATACCGAGTGAATATCCATAAATACAGTAATTCAGAGGCCAAGCTGTCCCCATTCTTATATTGATGTCTACAGTCGCGGCCGGCAACACCGGCGGACGGTACTTAAAATAAAATAAAAATCTTACCTTCCTGAGGATCATGCACCGCTGCCTCAGCTCCTGCTGCTCCTGGCCGCATTTTTTCACTTAGGCAGCCTCCCTCCCCTCCCCTAAGCCAATCACAATGCTGCAATGGCAGCGTTGTGATTGGTGGGGTGCAGCGGACAGCGCCACAGCCGGGCGCCTACGGGGAGGTCATTTTCTCTATGTAGGCTGCTTGCAGCCTACATAGAGAAAATGTAGAGTGCGCATGACTGCTTTGTTCGGCCCTGGGGCCGACCAAACAGTCGGTACCCAAAACAGTGGGCAAGCCACCCCCCCCTGCCCTTGAGCAGGACCCCCCACCCGCCCGCCCCCAACCAGGCACTTCTGCTTTCTCACAGTGCGAGAAGCAGAAACATAAAATGGTAGTTTTACCATTTTATGTTTCTGCTTCTCGCACTGGAGAAAGCAGTGGGGCGACGCCCCCACGCCCCAATGGAGGAGCCGCCACTGTCTGTGCCCCTGAAAGTTCAAAAATCAACATAATGATCACAGCTGTGTGGAGAGCAAGCACTTTTTTGTGAAAGCAGACAAATTCAGCAAAATCAAATCAAGTACTCCTGGCTCCCAATATGTGGGTGGAGACAAAACCCCTCTCTAGTGATGCTCACATAATTGTCTAGCAACAGCTGCGCTTTTTAGCCAGATCATAAAAACGACATAAGGAAAATGGACAGTACATGTTCTACTTTTAAAAGACAATGTACCCTGCCCTGTGAGCCTTAAAGGCCTAACTTAGGCATGACTTGTAAGTCTTTAAAAGAAAGGTTTAGGTCTGGTAAAAGGCTTATTTTCAAACAAGCTGGTGTTCAAATGGTACCCCAGTCCCAGGATGCACAGCCTTGAATGTTGGCCCTTAGGCCATTGTCTTTCCACAACAATCTGGTTGTGCTCGTTTTAGTCCATTTTAATCTCTCATCAACAACTATTTTTATTTGCAACATGATGATAACTGTGCAAAAGTTATTTAAAACATAATTCCTCTGCTTGTAACAATGATGATGTCATCCAAACTCAAGAAAAATCTAAGATATATGCTGCAAACCTCCGCTTGTAAACACCCCCCCAAACAATAAAAGTACATACCGAATTACAGAATATATCTTAAATCTGTAGGGGATACGATGGTTTTGTGGGGGATAGCATGGATGTTATAATATGATTTTGACAACACGATTTACATTGGTATTGTATGAAAAGTTACTGTATCTTTGCACTTATTATGTGTGTTGAAAACATGTTCACTGCTGTTCATGCTGATAGGACATTTATTAATTCTCATATCCAAGTTACTCCTGATGAAGGGACCTCTACTGACATGCATTGGGTTTTCTTGATATGGGACATCATCTTTGTTACAGGCAGAGAAATTACGTTTTAGATACATTTTGCACAGTTATCATGTTGCAAAGAAAAACAAGGAAGACATGTGTGTGCATGTTTAGTTTTGTTTAAGGGATTACAAATGGATTAAAAGGAGTAGGATAAGGTTGTTGCTGTAATACAATGGCCTACGGTCCAACATTTAAGGCTGTGCACCCTGGGATTGGGGTACCATTTGGACACCAGCTTCTGTTGAAGTTATTACATGTGCATGGACAGAGCACAAACCAGGAGCTGCATGCTGAATATTCTGCCTTGAGAACGTTCAAAGAACTTATGCAAACTGTGCAAAAGTAACTGACTAATTAGGGTGTGCATTCCATTATTTATATGTCAAAAGGTTTATTTTGCCAGATCGAAATGGCAATTTTAAACTGCACTACAGGCTGCAGTGGTAGGCCTGAGGCATGTTTAAAAAGGTTATTTTAATGGGTGGCAAAATGAGTGCTGCAGGTCCACTAGTAACATTTAATTTACAGGCCCTGGGTATGAGTAGTAGCATTTAATAGGGGCTTACAAATAAATTAAACGTACCAATAAGGTAGAAACCAATTGTACCATGTTTCAGAAAGAGAGCACAAGCACTTTACTATTGGTTAGCAGGGAAAAAGTGAACGTGGTCCTAATGCCAAACAAACATGTTCAGTAATGGAAGGCAAAAAACTGAGGTGGACCCTGCAAAAAGGGCCAGGTCCAACAGCCACAAAATGCAATATTCATGAAAAATGTAAATTTGTGACTATGCACACGATGAAAGGTTCATAAATACATGGCCCAAGGGGCACAAAGTTGCCAAAGTTTGGACCCTTTTTAGCTGAAGAGGGGTCATCATCAGGACAAAAAAGAATAAAATAATGGTCCGAGAGGCATGTTTATGCTAAGTTAGAATGACAGTGGTAAGCTAAAATAAAAAGTTGGAGATGGGACATAGAGGAATTGGGGAATGGATGTGAAAACGGATTAGCATATCGGGCACTGCTGAGGAGGATAGACAAAACTTTCAGGCACTGTGCGTCCTGATAAAATATGAGGCCTGGGAAAGCACACTGTAGACCCAATTGAGCTGAAAAGAATACAGCAGGGTTATAGTAGCAAGTGCAAACAAAAACTTGAGACCTCCCCAGCCGGGTCAGGCAGGTGAGCAAAGGCCACCTTAGGGTATTACCTGAGTAAAGAGTGCAAAATACAGAAACTAAACATCAGTTGGCTAGAAGAGTAACACCAGACCCATGGTACGGTGTCAATACACAATCCTGTAGTGCCAGCGTTAATCATTCACCTGGCTTGATATTATCAACGACACGATTTATTTTATTTAAGCAATTTGTAGAGCGCACAAATACCCTTGGGTGTCTCGGCGCTGAGGACTGTGTAGAAGATCGAGCCAGAGGTGGGGTGCTTATTGATTAAAAAGCCAGGTTTTTATCAGTTTCCTGAAGGCAAGTAGGTTTGGGCAGGATTTAATATGCCGAGGGAGGGTGTTCCATAATTTAGCAGTCGCGATAGTAAATCTGCTGTCACCTCAGGAAACTTTTTTAGTGCGAGGGGCCATCAAAAGGTTGGCCGTTGAGGAACGCAAGGTTCTGTTGGGAGTGTAAACACAGAAAGCCTTCTTCAAGAAGTCAGGTCCAGTTTTGTGGATGGCTTTGAAGGCAATGCAAAGAGCCTTGAATTTGATGCAGCTAATTATAGGTAGCCAATGAAGTTTTCGAACTACCATTGAGATCGGTTGATACTTGGGGGTACCAGTTATCATTCTGGCAGCCGCGTTCTGCACCATCTGCAGTTTGTTGGTGACCTTTTTCTGAGCGTTAATGAAAAGGCCCTTGCAGTAGTCGATTTTTGACATTACTAGGGTGCTAACGAGGGTTTTTCCGGCACTTGATGGAAGAAAGGGTAGGAGTTTTTTAATCATTTTGAGAGTGTAAAAAGATGACGAGACAATAGTATTGGCATGTGATGTGAAAGCCAGTTTGTCATCGAATATGACCCCTAGATTTCTAACTTTCGATACCGGGGGAGACGGTGGTCCCAGATTGGTGGGCCACCAAGTGGAGGACCAGGCAGGATATAGCTTACCAAAAATCAATACCTCCATTTTGTCGGAATTTAACTTTAGGCAATTGTTGGCCATCCAGGTGCTGATGGCGAGCATTCCATCTTGGAAGCTGGCCGCAATTGCTCCTCCATCATTATGGATTGCAAGCACCAATTGTGTGTCATCGGCGTAGGATGTAAGTCCCATCCCGTGGGCTTTGATGACCTTGGCCAGGTCCGACACATAGATGTTAAACAGTGTGAGACTCAAGGATGAACCTTGTGGCACACCGCACGGGAGGGTAAATGGAGAGGACTTGTAGTCACCGAGACTCACTAATTGTGTGCGGTTGGAAAGAAACGAGGCCAGTAATTCTTTGGCCTTTAGTTTGATGCCTATGTTTGAGACACGATCGATCAGTGTAGCGTGATTGACCGTGTCAAAGGCTGCTGATAAGTCTAGCAGCACTAACACTGCGGCCCCACCTTGGTCTAGGATTGTTCTAATTTCGTCTGCTGCTTTGATGAGGGCGGTTTCTGTGCCATGGCCTTTCCTGAAGCCGAATTGCGTCTCATCCAGGAGGTTATTATCTTCAATGTATTGGGCTAATTGTGAGTTAATTAATTTCTCAAAAATTTTGCTGGGAAAGGAAGGCTTATGATAGGTCTGTAATTTTTTCTATCTAGCGGATCGAGGTGCTGCTTCTTCAGCAGCGGCTTGATTATACCCTTTTTCCATGTGGCAGGGTAGGTGCCAGTGTTGAACATGGCGTTGCAGATGTCTGTTAGGTTTGGGGCTAGTAAGTCAGGAATCAGTTTTGAGACGGTGGCAGGGCAGGGGTCGGTGGGGGAGCCCGACTTGATGGTTAATAAGAGGTCCTTGAACTGTTTTGGTGATACTTGGCTAAAATTAGAGAAAGAAGGGGTGTTTTCGTCGATGTCAGGAGTGGCCATCGAGTAGTCAGTTTTAGGTTGAGCGGCGAACTTGACATATATATTGCTGACTTTGTCTAGGAAGGAGCTGGCCAGGGCATTGCACCGATCTTGGGTGGGGGCTGGTGGGGGGTTTGTCACGGACCCTGATAATTTAGTGACTACCTGAAAAAGCTGTTTAGAATAGTTTTGGGCCGATTCTATCTGACTGAGGTAGTATTTGCTTTTCTCCGAGATAATGAGATGCTTATACTTGGAGATGGCTTCCTTATAACGCGTTTTATCAGTGATATTGTAATCTCTGTGCCAGCGTCTCTCAAGGTTCCTGCAACGTTGTTTTTCAAGTCTGAGGGAATTGGAGAACCAGGGGGCCGATGGAGCGGTTCTATTTTTTGAAAAGTTTTTCAGAGGTACTAAGACGTTGAAGGCATTATTAAGCCATTCGGAGTAGTTGGAAGAGGCAAGTGTAGGGTCTGGTGTGGGGTCGTAATTAGTGGATGACAGATGAGTTTTGAGGAGCTGCTGGTCCAGGCAGCTCCAAGCTTTGAATTGTGTGGGTGGAGTGGGGATAGTATGCGGAGGGGAAGTTTTATTTGCCTGAATGTCGAAGATGACTGCCCAATGGTCAGTCCAGGCCAGGGGTATGGTTTTTATTATTGACAATTGCCTATTGCTGGTGAAGAGCCCGTCGAGAGTATGACCGGCTGTATGAGTGGGGCTGGTCACCAACTGGCGGAGATCTACAGCCTCCAATTCTGCAATGAGGGTGGAGGTGTCATTGTCGTCAAGGGTTTCCAGATGGAAGTTGAAATCACCCAAGATGGTGAAATCTGCTTCTCCTGCTGATGGTTCCAATAAGCTACCCAAGGCAGAGAGGAATTCCGCTCAAGGGCCTGGGGGACGATAAAGGAGGGTTCCTTTAAAGGTTTGTGAATGATTGAGCTTTATGGTAAACGTCACGGCTTCACAAGTCGTGGTGGGGATTGTCTCTGTCCTGACCAAATATTTGTTGCGGTGTATGATTGCTAGTCCACCTCCTTTTTTATGGTTCTGTCAAGTCTAAATACGCAGTATCCTTCCGGGGATGAAAGTCAAATGTTTGGATGCCAAACCAATATAAGGCAGGGGGTTTT
The DNA here is from genome assembly GCA_963921515.1 of Calotriton arnoldi. Lineage (NCBI taxonomy): Eukaryota > Metazoa > Chordata > Amphibia > Caudata > Salamandridae > Calotriton > Calotriton arnoldi. The sequence goes on along the minus strand of CAWUFW010001614.1, from coordinate 424,679 downwards.
ACCTTGTTGACAGGAAGATTTATGGACCTGCTGAGTATTCTTGGAAGCCATGTTCATGCCACAAAGAAAGCTCAGATACAATCCTGGCTCATCATTATATGATAAACAGAGCACAGATGTTTGCCGCTGGTCTCAATGACCACGTACGGCTGAGAACTCATAAACCCCATCCCCATATTGAGAACAGCTATTTGAAAGCAACTCTTGTCAGCGTTTATTGTTCATCATGGGCAGCATTTTCACTAGTCAGTATCTTTGGTTCCCTTTTTCATAGTGGTTGGGTGGTTTTGCCAGCTATTTATACAATTGTACCTATATTCTGTGATATTTCAGAGTGAAAGAGTTTTGGACCAAACTGGGATGATTTCAGTGGGAAGGCTTCTGAAGAAAAGTCAACACTGTGGAAATGAACTCTGAACTGAATATGATATATGTGATAGAAATCCATCTAACTCCATAAGAGAAGGAGTTTCAGATTCAAGAGGTATTGTGCTCATGCCAGAACTCACCGGTAGGTCCAGTCAGACTACATGGAGTTTCTCTTGTAATGCTTAGATGCAATTGACTGCTGCTCAGAAGGTGCAATAATACAATTCACATGTTAAGAACATGAGCTCCAGAAGTTGAGTTTAGAGTACATGCCTGGATAATGTGTGAGGATGTTTACAGTATGATTCCATATAAGATCATTACACTTCTGGATAAATTGGGTGACTGTCTCTGTTTGTTCCACCATGCTGCCATGTGGACACATTTAGGCCCGAGTAGGTACACCACCATTTTACAGGCTAACTTTTTAAAGCTGCCATCTTTTCTTCAACGCTGACATTTGACATTCATTTGCTTGCGTGAGTGTGCCGGGTAATACTTTCTGAATGGCTTAGCTTATATTTACTGTTTTTCGTAGGTATGTTATTGTGTGCCTTGAACATTCTGTATAAGAGCTCAGTACACTACACAAAATGCTGCTGTTTGTTATTGTCCACTCAGCGACAGAGTTATCACAAAAGAATCAACAATAGCAGCCTGACTGGGCCTGCAGCATGATTAAATGAGTGATTTTATATTTATGTAAACAACATCACTCCGTTTTTAAGACAGAGGAGCATTTCGCTGACACTGCTGAGGTCGCCCCATGCCAGAATTCCAGCCCAGCTGAGTCCTGTTTACCTCCTGCAAGAGATGATGCCCAGCTCTCTACCAAGATGGGCTACCTGATGACACTTACCCAAAGGTAACTGTGGAGTTAGATCACTCTACAGGGATTCTGGCAGATTCACCCACAAAAGAGACACTAGCATTGGTAGCGCTAGGTAGGAGCCCAAAATATAACAGTACTCATATATCCTATGCTACAGCACAGTGGTTGAATTGTTTAATTTCTTTACCATTTTCGTAATTATGATTACACTGTTCTGTTTCCTTCTATTACTAACACCATTTTGTGTATTTCTTGTGTATCTCTTTTGGTATGCATGAGTTACCAAACGAAAGGATTCTAGATCTTTCTCCACAATTTCCTTGGGGAGTTAGGGCTTTTATGTTCTGAGGTTGCACATTCCACCTGTTACCTTGCCTGGTTAGGGGGTACAGATGGTGCACAGTGAGCAAGATGGACTAAGTCTTGCACAGTTTTGATGTTTAGGTTGTCCAACAAGCACACAGTTTTACTGAGGAAGTATGAAAAGTACGACAATGTGATCCAGCGGGTTACTAGCAACAAGCATTCATACACAAAATACTCACCTGGGCCCATTCATTCACGCTAACTAATAATCACCGCTGGTGGGAATCAGTTGTACTCTTTATCAAATCCCTGCTACCAATTACCTTTTCTGATTGAAGAGTAATGACTTACCAATGGACCTTTGATAATTGGGGTTGAAATGAGATCATACAATACATAATTTCATTAACCACCTGAAATAACCACTGACTCAGGAAGTTTAAAATGTTTATCTAAATTCTTTAGCAGAGTAAATTACAAACCACATAATACTTAATCGCATATCAAGGAGGAAGAACACTATATAATCACCTATTAATCACAAATGACGGTCCCTCAGAAAGGAGAAGATAGAGACAGCAGTACAACTAAAGATTACGCATTTATAGTTACCTAAAGGTGTGAAAACCAAACCCCTTGGCCAAGGAGTTGGAAAGATGGGTCCCAAGAAAGATGAAGACCAAGACCTCCGGACCAGGTTCAGGACAAATTAGGTGACCTCTCTACCAATGACGCCTGCGTCGTTCCCCTCTCTGACACTTCGTTCCTCCTCGATTCTTCCGTGTCTTCTTCTAATAGAGTCCGCTGCCCCCACCTCAGGACCTCTTCGGACAGCAGTTCAATCTGTAATCGATCAGCTCTCGTCTATGGCAGCATCTGAGCCTAAGTGCCTCCAGCTCTCTCTGCGCTCCTAAGCTGCTCCTCCTAAGCTAACTAATTAGCTAATTCTATATCTAATATACCCTTCTATGCCCATGTACCTCCCATTAATGTTTCAATATTATAGGCCCACTATTTCTGATTGGACAGGGACATGGGGTTGATCCTCACACCATGTCAATTTAGTTCAATTTTCTTAAGCCCATTGTTTTAAAATACCGCCCCTCTCAATTAATACACTTGCTTTATTTCCCACCCGTCTCACGACAATTTTTAATACAAAGTGTATACAAAATGTATCAATTTGTAGGACATCTTCGGATGAACTGTGAAGGTGATCAGCGGGTCATGTCCTTGGACATCTTCCAAGTTGACTTCATCGCTTTCCTTTGTTAGTTTTCAGGGCGCATGCGCAAATCACATGGTTTCTTGAGCTGCCGTTTAGTCAACCCAGGCCCACTTTACAAACTAATAGAAAATCAAAGAAGAAACAAATTAAAATCAAAAATAAATGTTTTCACTGTATACCCCCTACTTCTACTCTACTCCCATTTAATTATAAATGTCTATCCCGCATTAGTAGCGTTAGAATACCACATTATTAATTGCAGCAATGCGAAAGCTTTAGCATGTGAGAACATTAAGCTGCCATTTTAGCATACACTGCGCAGAAGCAAAAGATTCCCTCCAAGCAAAGAAAGACGTCATACCACGTGACATGGTTGACACATGCGCAGTAGAGTTCCCGCGCTTTAGCGGCCATTTTGGATTAGACGAGGATTACTTATTAGTGGAAAACACATAGGCAAGCATCTTCTAGATAAAAATGTTGTGGTTTGCACATTATTAATAAAGACATTACAGGTTTTAGTACAAATTAATTAATACTGTGAGAAGATTGCTTTCGAGCAAGTCTCATTGTGAGTCCTTGCTCCATCAATCCCCTCTCTGATGGCGTTTCTGAGCCATCAAAACTACCTATAACCAGATGCCAACTTAACATATTTCCGTCACATTTTCATTTTTACATTGTCTATTCTTAACCTTTCCTTTCAGTTTCTTGTAAATTTCACTTCTCAGATCTTCTAATTCAATTTAATCAAATTTCCTTTTCTTGCCTCTTCATGTCACCCTATATGTTTCCTTCTTTCTACAACATTTGCACCATATCATTATTGACAGTACTATTATTGCTATCCCTACTAAGGGTACTATTATTTGACCTATAAGTCCTTTCCCTACATTAGTAAACCAGGTACCAATTGACGAAATGCTATTTGTCAATCTTTCCCATACACTATCAACTTCCAGTGGTTTCAGTTCCTTCTCAAGTTTAGTAATATTCTTTATATATGTTCCGATTTCTGCACTTTTGTCCGGAATATATGTGCACCAATGTTTCGTTTTCAACAATTTACAGACTCCGCCCTCTTTTGCTAATATTATATCAAGAGCAAGTCGATTTTGCATAACCATAGATCTAATCGCAACCATCTCCGCATTAATCATTAGAAATCCTCCAGCAGTATCCGTTGATAAACGATCAACCACTGTAGACAATTTACATATTTTCCTTGAGTTCAGAATTATTCCCACTGAAGGTATCAATGCACCAAATATATCACCTACAATTTCTGAAAAACTAGCTCTTTTACTACGTGTTAATTCACTATTATTTTCATTGCTCCCAGTGTTTCTTTTTACGTGGTATACTTTTGGAAAAACTATTCCAAAATAACAACTTCCATACCACCGTGCAGGAAGCCTAAAATAAGCCTCATTCCCACACACATAATAGATTCCAGGAAAAACTGAATCTGTTCCTCCTTTTAGTCCCCAACCTCCAAGGATTAAAAAATTATGTTCACATTCACTGGTACCAATAAAAACATTGTTATATTCAATCTTTAACCTATGAAGACACATTTTCCCTGTCTTTACAAAATCTAGAGCCATAGCAGCTTGAGCCTTGCCAGGTGTATAAATACCCTCTTTCTCAGCCCAAGGTGGAAGATGAGCTTTATGCTCAGACGCTTTCCTTTGGAAATTCTGTCTTCTATCTTCAACTAAGTTTAAAAATATCTTCTCTTCTTCACGTATTGAACATGTTAGATTGCTTCTATGTGCATGTGTTATGTCTATCGACTTCATTGTTAAGAAAAATTCGCCCATAAACTGTGCATCTTGACTACTAAGCACTGGGTTCAGATTCTTCCGAATAGGAACCTCTGAAAATATCACATCTATATTTGAATAATAATACTGAAGTTTCCCTGTTCTATAAAATAAACTAGTTAGTACACTACATGATATGCCATAAGTTAGAGGCAAATGATATGTTAAACCTTCTGCTACTGATTCAGGTAACTTCATACAGACATAACAGTCACTAACTTCCATTGTATCTACGTACTGGAACAATAATTTAGTAAAAACATGTAATCTAGTTTCATTATCTGTTACAAAGTGATGAAAATGTGGTTCATCCTCTGCTTCTATTTCTACTCTATCACTTTTCAAGTTATCTATCCTTCCCTTGGTATTGTTGTTATTCTTTTTATCCATTATCATAAGGTAAGGAATTGCTACAATCACAACTAACCACACTATAAGCACCACTACCAGACTACATATGCATATAGCACAGCATCTTTTACAACATTTCCGTTTCGGTCTCCCAGAAACCCTGTCATCAGCCATTTTTGACAAGGAAGATTTTTTTTTCCTTTTCTTTTTCTTTCAAGACTTTAACGTTTATCAAGGTGGTTTCACTTCTTTTTCATAAGTCAGTTCTGCACTTGTTCCTTCGTCACCACTTTCACTTGTTTCTGAACTTTCGCAGTCTTCGAGGATTATATAAGTCCAATCAGGACCTTTAAACTTATTGTTCACGAGTTTCAATCTTTTGCTTTTTCGTTTTTTCAGTCCCACTTGTTTGTCCAGATAAGCTTGTTACTTCATTTACTTGTTCTGGGTCTTCACTTCGTGTTACTATATGGTATTTCACTCTTTTAATAACACTAGGGCAATGATCACCTTTTCGGACTTTCTTAGTTTGCACTGTACTTTGACCTTCTGAGTCTTTTCCAATTACTCCTTTATTCTCAAGTTGTGGCACAATTTGTTTGTCCTCGATTTCAGTTTCCCACTCTATCTGCTCTTGTTCAGGTCTTATTGATGTTTCTTCAGTTGCCTGAATGTGAGTCTCTGCTAACTGGCCCAGTTCAGGATTGACGTTTATATGCTTGATGCTTTCTTGTTCGATGTTTTCTTTGTTTTCTTCTCCCTGAATGTGTTTTTCTTGTCCTAACTTGTTCTGATCAGGGCTTATTGCACTCTGTACTTCTGCAGCCTGACCGCGTTCTTCTGAACCTGTCTGTCCCTGCTCAAATTTTGTTGTTTCGTTGTCAATTTGAGCCCAATTTCCTTTCCCTATCTGTGCCTGCTCAGGTTCTCTTATTGTTTCAATCTCCCTATCCTGAGCTGGTTCTTCTTCGCCTATCTGGTCCTCACTAATTTCCTCTAATCTAGCTGTACTTCTTGTTTTGATGAAGACTTCAGGTATATCGACCACTGGTATCCAGTCCTGACTTGTGCTCGGTTGTTCTTCTTCAGCTACTCCCGAATCCATCACTTCGGATTCTTCAGCTGTCCAACCTTCAGCTTCCTCAGCTATTGATGCTGACTGAGGATCTCTTCCTTCAGGAGCTGGCACCCTTTTGGTGTGGCTTACATGAATCCAATTAGGCAAGCCTGCACATTTCACTGCTGTGTTTGTAACCAATATAACCTGACAAGGTTCGCCCCACCTGGGTGATAAACACTTTTCTCTGGTGTGATGCTTCACTACCACCCAGTCTCCGGGGTTCAGATCATGCTCTTGTTCAGGCTGCCTGGAAACTGCGTCTTCTCCAACCTGGTGACAGACAGAACGCACGAGGTCAGCCAATGCTTTGCAATAATCTAGAACCATATCATCAGTTATGTTCAGCAGTTTATTTCCAGGTACATGGGCTTGTCTCATCACTCTTCCCATGATGATTTCATGCGGACTCAATCCTGTATTTCTATCAGGAATGCTTCTGAGTCCCATTAAGACAAGAGGCAACGCATCTCGCCAATCTAACGATGTGGATGCACACATCTTTGACAATCTTGATTTTATTGTGCCATTCATTTGTTCAACCACTCCAGAAGCCTCTGGGCAGTACGCACAGTGCAAATTTTGTTCAATTTTAAATGCTTCACAGATTATTCGAATTACATCATTATTGAAGTGACTTCCTCTATCTGATTCCAAAATTACTGGGAAACCGAAACGTGGAATGAGTTCTCGTAACAACAGTTTTGCAACTGTTATGCTGTCATTCCTCCTGGTAGGGTAAGCCTCCACCCACCTTGAAAACAGACACACTATGACAAGTACATATTTCAGTCCTTTACATGGTGGTAACTGAATGAAATCTAACTGCAATCTCACAAATGGACCCTCTGCCTTTCCAATTTTTCCCAAACCAATTACTGTTCTCCTTCCTGGATTATTCATTTGGCAAGTTAAGCACCTCTGGCAAAGACTCTCTGCTGCAGCCCTAAATTTTGGATTGTACCAACTTCATCTGAAAAGTCTAATCATGGCATCTCTCCCTACATGTGTGTCTCCGTGATGCATTCTGGCCATTTGTGAAATCAGGCAATCAGGCATGACTGGTCTGCCATCTGAATAAACGCACACGTCATCATCTGTTCTTTGTCTACACCCTATTTTTATCAAAACATCCCTTTCACTCTCCTCAGCATCATCCTGCAATCGTCTCATATCATTCCATGTTTCAGGTGTTGAACATAGCATAAGTTGGCAGCTGATTCCCATTCTTTTGACTTTTCTGTTTACTGCCAATCTGTTTCTGGCACAGTGTTGAGCAATTAGGTCTGCGTATCTGTTACCGGCTACCACCCAGTCATCTCCTGACTGGTGTGAGGCACATTTCACCACTGCCAATTCTTTTGGTGAGTGTATTGACTCTAATAATTCCTTTACAAACTGCCCATTTTTGATTGGGGATCCTGAAGAAGTCATGAAATTCCTCTGCATCCACAGTTGGCCAAAATCATGCACAACCCCGTACCCATATTGACTGTCCGTAAATATGGTTACTTTTAGATTTTTCCCAATTTTGGAGGCTTTGATCAAAGCAATTAATTCAGCTACTTGTGCAGATTTGACTCCTGGTAAATAGGATGCTTCGACTATTCCAGAAAGTTCACATACAGCATAGGCTGCACTCAATTTGCCATCCTCATGCCTTAGGCATGAGCCGTCCACAAACAGCTCCCTATCTGGGTTCTTTAGGGGCATTTCCTGTATGTCAGGACGCGGTTTGGTACACAACTCTGTGACTTGCAAACAGTCATGTTCTGTGTCATCCTTAACTTCTTCACAATATGGATCTGGCAATAATGTAGCAGGATTTACAACTGTGCACCTAGCTATGGTCACATTTTCAGCTCCTAGAATTATTCGCTCATATCTTGTCATCCGACTAGGTGTGAGATGCTGAGTTCTAGTTCTTGTCAACAGGATCACAACTGCATGTGGGACGAACACTTTAACAGGATGTCCCATTACTATTGACTCACTTTGTTCAATGCACATACAGGTAGCAGCTACTGCTTTTAAGCAGCCTGGCAATGCTGCAGCCACTGGGTCCAATGTAGCAGAAAAATATGCTATAGGACGCCTGTCTAGTCCATGGCTTTGGGTTAGGACTGAAAGTGCACAACTTTCTCTTTCATAGCAAAACAGTGTGAATTCTTTTGTATAGTCAGGCATGCCCAAGGCAGGTGCCTCACACAAAGCATTTCTTAATTTTACAAATGCACTGGCACTTGCATCATCCCATTCAACTGGATCTTTTGCTTTCTTTTTGGTTAACTGAATTAAAGGCTTTGCTAGTAGTGAAAACCCTATAATCCATTGTCGACAGTATCCTACTATTCCAAGAAACATTCTCACCTCTCTTTGTGTTACTGGCATTTTCATTTGCTTAATTATTTTTATTCTCTCAGACGTTATTCTTCTCTTTCCTCTTTCAATTTGGTGCCCCAAATATTTAACTGCTGTTGTACAAAATTGTAACTTCTCAGGTGACACTTTGTGTCCTTCCTCAGCCAAATGATTTAGTAATGCAATTGAATCGGCGACACAATCATCATGAGTTCTTGATGCGACTAACAAGTCGTCTATATATTGCACCAAGACTGAGTTCCTGGGCATTACTAATTTTTCTAAGCACCTTTTCAGTATTTGATTAAAAATGGAGGGACTTTCTGTGTACCACTGAGGAACACGATTCCACACATAAACATGGTTTTTGAATTTAAACGAAAACAGATATTGACTATCTGGATGCAATGGAATTGAAAAAAATGCTTGGCACAGATCAATTACAGTAAACCATTCTGCATTCCATGGTAACTGGTATAGGATCACTGCAGGATTTGGTACTATAGGACAACAAGGTACCACAACTTTATTAATTTTCCGCAAATCCTGAACGATCCTATATTTTCCACTAGGCTTTTTCAAACCCATAATTGGCGAATTACAAGGGCTACTCATAACTTCTTTTAATATGCCTTGTTTTACCATTCTGCCAATTTCCTCAGTAACTCCTGCTTTTACTTCTGCACTCATTTTGTACTGTCTGGTATTTGGGAAAATTGCGCCTTCTTTTACAGTGATCTTCACTGGGTCTATATTTGCCATGAGACCTACTTCTTTCCCAGTAAAATCCCATACCTTCGAGCTCACTGTAGTTCTTAACTCTTCTGGTAATTCATCTTTGGTTATCAAGGAGAACATCTCATCTACTTCCGTACCTTGCTTGGCTATCATGAATTTGTAAACATGATCTTCATCCGGGGTCTGTATTGCAACACCATCCGGTGTGCAAAAAATAGTGCAATTCATTTTGCACAGTAAGTCTCTGCCCAGTAAATTTACTGGACTGGAATCACACACCACAAATTGGTGCATTTCTCAGACGTTTCCTATTCTTACTTCCATGAGCTCAGTAAGGGGTGTTCTAATCTTTTGATTTGCTACTCCTACAACTTGGATAGCTTCTCCAGAGAGAGGGAGGTCTGGGATGTCTGCTGTTCTCACAGTAGAACGGGTAGCACCAGTGTCCAAAAGAAAAGTGATATCATTACCTTTTACTTTCCCTTCAACATATGGACCTGACTGATCTACCGGCAAGGATGCGCCAATTACGCACTCCTTCTCCCCCTCTCTTAGGCACCGTCATTGATAATCATATGGATTAAAATCATCCTGTAAAAGAAACTGTGAAGTTACATATTCATTCTTGCCACTTCCTCCTTGATATCCGACGTCTGTACCATGCTTTGCTCTGCTTACATTACCCTGTATAGGGGCAGGTGGCAACTGACTCTGAGTATTTACACCCTGCTGTGAGTCATTCTGCGTCTGTGGATTTAAATTATGATTTGGGCCTTTATTATTTTGAAGCTTTCTACATTCATTCTTCCAATGTCCCAACTTTCCGCATCCATGACAAGGAAATTTCTTTTTAGCCTCTTCTCTACTCATTCGTCCTCTTACCTTTCCACCATTCCCTGTGTCACCATTCGTTCCAGATTCTTTTCCCTGACTTTCTGTTGGATTATCTAAATTAATTCCCTGCCGCTCAGCCATTTTCACTTGAGCCCACATCACTTTTTCTTGTAGTTTCTTGTGCCTTTCTTCAATGTCATCTCCACAATATTTAGCATATTTCAAAATTTCATCAATAGGCTTTCCCTGCCAGCATAACATGTGTTGCTTAATCATTTGACAAATCTCTGGTTTTAGACCATAAACAAATCGATAGACAAACTGACTCATATTTTTGTCTCCAATATCTTCAAAACCGCTGTACTGTTTGAACACCTGTAATAGACGTTCATAGTAGGCATGTACCGATTCATTTGCTTCTTGGGTAGTTCTGTCTATTTTCCCAATCTGTTTCTTTTGGTGGTATTTTCCTTTCAAATAAGTTATTACCTGGTGATACTTCTTCATCACATCATTTGATGGAGCACCTGTCTTTGGATCCCTAGGATACTCTTCACTAGGCCAGTCGATTGTAATTTTACAGTCTGTCCATAAATCGGCAGGTACCACTATGTCAAATAAACCATCCAGATCCTTCAACAAAACCTTTGAAACTTTCACAAACCTCTCAACCTGCTTGTACCATTCAATTGGTTTTTCTCTCAATTTTGGAAAATCATTTGTAAATGACAAAATGTCTTGCCTGCTCCATGGGACATGAACATAACCTCCTCCTGGAAACTCCCGCATCGGGTACATCTGTTCTACCTTTCCTGTTTCCTTCAATAAATACTCAGATGTCATTCTATTGGAACATGCTTCTTCCTTTTTCTTTGTCCATCTAGTTTTCCAATTATCCAATTCTCCCCATTTCTGTAATACTGACATTAATTCTTTAACTTGTAATTTTCTACCAGATGTATTCATATTTTCTAAGTCTTTTTCAGTAAATTCTGCTCTATATGGTTTCTGTAGTACCTTTGACTTTCTTATTTCAATTCCCATCTCTGAGGCCAAATCCGTTAACTTTTCATGGAATATTTTTACATTTCTGGTTATGCTCCTACATACGAACAATAGTTCTTCTTCACTGTAGGTATTTAAACGATCTACTCCTACATTGCCTGCTATCATTTCTTCTAACTCGACTTTTAATTTATAAATGTCCAAAATCTTTGGGGGTGAACTTTGTCTGTCTATTCCTTGTGCCCATCTTTCTAAGTCTTCTGGAGTTACTACTGTTGCACTTTTAGTTCCTGAAGAAGTTATTATATTTACATCCTTTGAGCAACTAGGTGTGACTCTTCTGGGGGTGCTATTTGCGGATTCTTGGATAGGCAAATCCATTAGTGAAATCATAGATTCACAATCGCTGATATGATCATCAATTATTACAGCTTCATGTTTAGGAATATTCACAGGTGTAGGCATAGCTAAAGGCTTCGGGCAATTTACTTTGTCACCATATAAAGGGACCACGGGGCCAATGGTTACAGGTATGGTCAGGGAATCAGGATGTACATTCAACTGTGTTATTTTCTGTATCAATTCTGCTCTGTTTCTGTCTTAAGCCTCTCTTTCCTTATCCTGAACTACCCTATGAACTGGTGGATTATGCAGTACTAGAGGTACCAATGGTGTTCTCAAAATTGGTGCACTTGGGGAACATCCACCCAGCCCTTCCTGGTATGGTGGAGGGTTCTTTAATATTTCTTCCATAAATTCATCTTCGGATTCTCCAAACCCTGTCATGTGTTTAGTTTTTTCTTTGCATTTGCTCCCTAACGGCTCATCTGCCATGAATACTGGATACAAACCCTCGGTAAGCATCGCTCGTCTCCACTGTTTCATCTGACATTCTCTTGTCTCATTTTGGTGTCTAGGGAAAAATCCCCTATCACCCCTATTGCTCCTGGGTCTTTCACGTTCAAATGCCTCTGTTTCCTATTCTTCTAGGGCTTCGTATTGCGTTAATCTTGGTCTGGGTTCTAATTCATTCATTCTCATTCTTAAATTTTGAAGAATTCTCCCATTGAAAATACCATTCTCTGGGAAAGCTAATACTCCGTCATCTTTTGTATATTCTATCCAATTTTCTAACCATACACAATTATGATAACCCCTCTCCATCATCATGAATGAGGCGGGCGTTTTTGCTGGTGGAATGATAATTCCTTCCCTAGTTTTGATTGGCTTATCCTTCTTAAAATAATTCTTAATCTTTTGTAAAAATGACAATTTTCTCTTTTCTCCGTACATTTTGGGTAAATATCTGTTTATTGAATTATATTCTGCAAAACCTAGGAATCTCCTGACTGGACGTGTTCCTATTAAAGTCGGATAGCGTTTCCACATGTAATCTACACTGTCCACTAAGCTTTCGACTTCTATGCTGACAACCAATTAAAATCCAGCTAACATTTGTCTCATAGCCAATCCTAGCGCGGCTTCTCTGTGACGTCTATTCACTCTCTCTGATGACCCCTCCTTTACAATCTGCGCTTCTCTGTCCCTCGCTGTGTCGACCAATCCCAGCGCGGCGCCTGTAACGTCAGTATTACTCCAGACTACTGACCCCTCCTTTACAAGCTCGCTCCACGCCCGCTGTTTCAACCAATCCCAGCGTGGCGTTTATGACGTCGGCTCTACTCCGACAGCTGACCCTCCCTTTACAAAAATCCTACGCAAATATTGTTCTCAATGCTTCTTATTAAAATTCAGTCACAACATAAAAACATTCGCTATCTTGTCAGTTTCCCTAAATTGAAAAAAGATAGATTTCTCACACGTAGTAAAACCCTTCCGTTTACTAGACATACACTACGAGTAAAACCCTTCCGTTTACTCTTCATGTAAGCTTCAGAAATACCTGCTACTCCTTCAATGTTACCCTTTCCAGGTGATATAACATCAAATTTTCACCAGTGTATTCCTTTGCTGTCACTCACACACACAGAGTCCCTAACAAGTATTGATAGCCCTGCTTAACTTTTCAGTACTATTTCTGCCTGACAGATAACCTCACTGCAGTATGGCTTCCACTTACCATCTGCTATTCAAATTCCCCGGGGATTTCTAGACAACATAAAACAAAACTGTGGTATTTCACTCTCCTCTGTTACTTCAGCATGTTATCTTATGAATGTCTTATGTTATGTCAAATTGGAATCCTAGGCATGTCATGATGTTCTATGCATGAGAAGGTTCTGTATTTTGTCAGTTGTTGCTGATTCCTGCTTGCTGTTGGATGGGATCTTTCTCTTGGAATAAACAACTTGAAAATAGCATTCCTGTGTCCTGCGCTTATTGTCCAGGAATGCTTCACTGGCGTAGTCGGCAGGATAAACACAGAGAAGATCCCAACATGAAGGATTGGTGAGAGTTATCTTTTTCCTTTTGAGTGTTCCTTGGAGTTAGGAACTAATTATATACTGAACCTCACTTAACTGGCAAGCTACACAATATTAAGCCTCGTGGAATCAAGAACTGAATGTGCTTATAGCTAAGCAGCTATCTAGCTATTTCTTAATTTGACTTTGAGAGCACAAACATTTTTGTTCCTTTAAGTGGCTTATTTCTTTGACCCGAACGAGGTGTGCAGTTAACACTTGCTATAGCCTCTGAAATTTACGATTGGGAGACTTCTGAGGCTGGAGATTTATTTACGTTATTAGCTGTGGTGGTAATTTCACCTTTGATGATCCTGGACAAGGATTCATTTTGTGATATTGCTTCAGTCGAACTCTCGGTGTTCTTAGAATGACTGTGTTTTATTTACACACCTGTCACATTGCCTCAGTTCTGGTACAATTGGACAGTTTGAAAAGAAATGATGTAAAATAATCGCAGGGCTGCTCGAGTTGCAACGGGACTTTGATTTAAAGGTAAATCTCGCATCAACGATCGCTTACCTCATCAATCCTCAGAGTTTCCGAGGTTCCGACATTCTTCCGAGATCTCCTGAGTTGTAACCGTGCCCTTCGTCATCACGCAAGCTGCGTGTGCGTGGCGGCCATATTGCTTTGGTTGCCTAGTTACAGTGAATTGTCAACAAACTCCTCACTGTGAATTATCAACAAACTCCTCGTTGGTAACCTGGCGCTGAGGCGGCGCCGAGAATCCGGCGCGCATTGTATACGGAGCATCAGTAACACGCACACTACTGTTACAGTGAATTGGTGAATGGAGCATCAGTGATAGGCACACAGTTATTCACCGATTACTTCTCCACTAAATCCCGGCGGGCCTTGCAAATAAAGGAACAGTGACCCGCACACTATTTTTCTTTGGCATGTTTTGATTTTGCTCAGTGACACGCACACTTGTTTTAAGCCAGCGTGTTCTGTCCATGAAGTACAGTGACGCGCACACTATTTTACTATGGCATGTACCTGATAGCGTATACTACATATGACATCACAGTGATGCGCACACTTGGTTATTAGTGTGTCTGCTAAGGGTGTCTGCAGTGATACGCACACTTGCTTATTTTAGGTCAGCGTGTCATAAGATGCTATTCCAGTGACATGTGCACTTTAAGGTTGTGGATTTCGTAGACTACATATGACATCACAGTGATGCGCACACTTGGTTATTAGTGTGTCTGCTAAGGGTGTCTGCAGTGATACGCACACTTGCTTATTTTAGGTCAGCGTGTCATAAGATGCTATTCCAGTGACACGCACACTTTAGGGTTGTGGATTTCTTCACGACGCAGTTGTTTTGGAGTGTTCTGCTTGCAGCACTTCAGTGGCACGCACACTTTTCCATGCTGTGCTATATATTTCAGTGACATGCACACTTGATGGCTGTGGACCATTTCACATTACTCACTTAAAGCATAATTTTCTAGTATCTGAATAATATTGTTGCATAAGTTTATTTGCACTTGTGTATTACATAATACGTTGCAATATGCAGAATGTTACAGCGGCTCCTTTCTTTTTATCCAGTCCTGGAACGCCACCAATACAATGGAAAAAGTGGAAGGTAGTTTTTCAAAGGTATGCTAGGGTTTGTGGTCCTTCTCTTAGCGCTGAAAGGAAGTCGTCTTTGCTCCTTCATTGTTTAGGGTCTGAAGGACAAGATGTTTTTGACCATTTGCTCGATCTTCCTTCCACAGAAGCCAGAGACTTGAATGACTATGAAATCTGTATAAAAAAACTTGATAAACACTATCTTTCTAAAGTCAGTACGATATTAGAAAGATATCTATTTGCAAAGCGTATGCAGGGAACGGATGAAACAATTGAAGGCTATGTGACTCATTTAAGAAAACTAGCTTCATCATGTAAATTTGAAAATCTCACTGATGAGCGCATCTGAGATCAATTTATGTTCGGGTGCAGTATTGAAAAGGTCAGAGAGGAATTGTGGCTTAGAGACGAGCCCACTCTTGATGAGGTTTTAACAGTTGCTAAGCGAATAGAGCATTCTCTTAAATGTGTGGCTGTTATAAAAAAAGATTCTGAGAAAGATCTTAAGGTTCATGTGGTTAAAAACACAAATGGAAAGAAAATATTAAAGGATAAAAAAGAAGATGTTAAAACATGGACGGAGAGGAAGTGTTACAGGTGTGGCAAAGCTGGGCATCTTGCCAATGATAAAAAGTGCCCAGCATTAAACCAAACCTGTTCTAAATGTAAAATAAAGGGACATTTTACAGCGTTTTGTAAAACTAGACCTAAACCTAAGGTTAAGGAGGTGGAAATTTATGAAGGTGCTATGAGTGGATCTAGCTCAGAAGATTTTGAATGTGGACAGATAGTAATTCAGGTAGAAAACAAAACCGTTAACAAATCTTGTCCTTTTGATGAGATTTTGGTTGAAGGAGAAAAGACTAGAGTTTTATTTGATTCTGGTGCTAAGATCACTATTATCTCTAATGAATTTTATAATAAAATGTTAAAGGGATAAATTACTTTAATGAAACCAGACATTGTCCCCTTAGCTTATGGAGGTGGACCTATTAAACTACAAGGATATTTTGTGGGGCTTATAGAATATAAGGACAGATTGGTCTCTGGAAAAATCTATGTGTCAAAGAAAGGAGACAGTTTAATCAGTTGGATACACCAAGGTGATCTGGGGGTGTTTCTGGATCCTAATGCTGAACCACCTATACAAATTAGGGATAGAGTTTATTCTGTGGGGGAAATTAACGATAATGAATTCGTATGCAATTTGAAAACAGAATTTCCTGAGGTTTTTAAAGAAAATGTAGGATGTTTAAAGGGCTATCGGCATAAAATTCAATTAAAGAGAGATGCCATACCTGTATGTTGTAAAGCTAGGAATGTGCCTCTCTCTGTTAGGGAAGACATGAAAAAAGAGATTTTAAAATTGAAGGATTGGGGAATTATAGAAGAAGTTGAGGGGTCAGAATGGTTGGCTCCGGTTGTCGCTGCACGCAAACCCAACGGGGATTTACGTCTCTGCATTGATTTGAGACAGCTTAACAAATGTGTTGTAGTTGATCGATACCCTTTACCAAATATTACTGAATTGTTGGTATTACTTGATGGGGCAAAGGTTTTCAGCACCATCGATCTTACATCTGCTTACCATCAGATTGAGTTAGAGGAATCGTGCAGAGACTATACATCTTTTATTACACCTTTCGGCACGTTTTGATTTATAAGGATGCCATTTGGGTTGGTGTCTGTTTCATCTGTGTTTCAGCGTGTGATGGAAAGGGTGCTTAAGGGTCTTCCTGGCGTATGTATATATCAAGATGATATTCTGATTTATGCTAAGGATGTGGCTGAGCATGATTTAAGACTTAGGTCTGTATTGAAGAGTCTGTGCAAGCATAATCTCACTGTCAAAGCGGAGAAATGCAAATTTAGGTCTAACTCTATTAATTATTTGGGACATAACATAACTGACGAAGGAGTTAAGCCCAAAGCTGATTTGATCAACACCATCACGAAAATGTGTTCGCCTTCAAATAAGGCTGAATTAATGAACTTTTTAGGCATGATTGAATATTATGCAAAATTTGTGATGGGTTTTGCTGATGCTACTGTCAATATGAGATGTTTGTTACGCAAAGGTGTAGATTTTCTGTGTTCCTATCTTTGTGAGAAAGAATTTGTTGCCATCAAAGAAAAGCTCAATCGGGCTCCCTCTCTTAGAAGCTTTAATTCTGCAATTAAACCCATTTTAGTTACAGATGCCAGCGAGAAGGGGTTAGGAGCAGTGCAGCTACAACGTGGTCCTACTGGTATGCAAACTATTATGTTCTTGTCAAGGAGTTTGAGAGATGCTGAAACTCGTTACTCTGTTGTAGAAAGGGAGTCTCTGGCAGTATTTTGGGCAATAAAAAAATTTAAAAAAATTCTTTGGGGTTTAGATTTTGAAGTACACACGGACCACAAACCTTTGGTGGAAATTATTAGTAAAAAGGGTTTAGATTTAATTTCTAGTAGAATAACTAAATGGATCATTGGTGTACAAGAATATAATTTTATGCTCAAATACATTCCAGGAATTGACAATGAGGTAGCTGATGTGTTGTCACGTTTAGTTACCAATGATTATAAACAAGACGATGGTTCTGATGATGAAGATGAATGGGTGTGCGTTGTGGACCACAATATTATTTCTGAGAAAAAGTGGTGTGATGAATTGGCTCTTGATACAACTCTATGTGAAGTAATGTCTCTAGTAAAAAAAGGATGGAATAGTAATAAGGATGGATCAGAATTTACAAAATCATTTTGGGTCATATGGAATGAGCTATCTGTAGAGAATGGTTTGTTGT
This sequence comes from Calotriton arnoldi, assembly GCA_963921515.1. Lineage (NCBI taxonomy): Eukaryota > Metazoa > Chordata > Amphibia > Caudata > Salamandridae > Calotriton > Calotriton arnoldi. The sequence continues at coordinate 406,913 of CAWUFW010001614.1, read as the reverse complement.
TTCGTGGCACAAAATTAATTCCACCCGAGAGTCTCAGAAAGAAATTGGTTGATTTGGTGCACTCTTCTCATTCTGGGCTATTAAAGAGCAAAGAAAGATTACGGATGTCATATTGGTGGCCCGGAATGGATAAAACGGTGGAACTTGTTATAAGAGATTGCATTCCATGCACTCTGAGCGATAAATCCAAGTATACACATATACAACCTATGGTTTTAAGAAGGCGCCCTAGTGAGCCTTGGCAAGACATTGCTTTAGACATTGTTGGGCCCATACATGGTAAGGGGACACAGATATATTTATTGGTTGTTATTGACATGTATTCAAGATGGCCTGAGGTTTTCTTTTTATCTGTTGTTGATTCTAACAATGTTATTCAATGTTTGAAAAGTCTGTTTGCTAGAGAAGGTTTACCAGTATCCATTTTGACAGACAATGGTGTACAATTGATTTTTAAGGAAATGGAAGAATTTTTATCTTCTAAGGGGATTGTGCATAAAACTTGTTCTCTTTATCGTCCCGAGGCAAATGGGATGGTTGAGAGATTCAACAAAGTTCTTAAAGAAACCATAGTTTTAGCTAAATCTCTGTCTCTAGACTGGAAAAAATAGGTCATGGTGAAGGTAGAGGAGTATAGATTATCTCCACATGCAACGACCGGAAAAACACCTTTCTTATTGTTTCGCGGAAGAGTGCCAAATACATGGGCAGAACCGTATTGGGTTAACAAGTATGAATTGGAGAAGGGGAAAGAGAGTGTGTGTGATAAATCCTTAGTACAAAGAATGGAAGAAGAAAAAGCCAGGCAGAGAAAAAAATTCTTTGATGTCAAGAAAGCTGTAAAGAAAGCTGAAGTAAAAGTAGGTGATTGGGTTATGATTAAGCGCCCTGGTATAGTAGGAAGCTCTTTATCTAAATTTATGAAACCCATCAAAGTTATTAAGATTTTTAACAATGCAATACAAACGCAAGATCATCGCATTTGGAACTTAAGTAGGGTGGTGGTAGTTAAAGGCAAACTTGACGGTGAAAAAAATGTTGATTCAGCGTATGAGGATCATACTTCCATTTGTCCCAAGCTTATCGTGGACAAAGCGTCTAAGAATCTTAGATGTTCATCCAGGGTAATTAAGCGTCCTGGATATCGCTCTGATTTTGTTTAATTATTTATGCTTTGTATACAGATATATTTTTTTAATTAATTTGTAAGGAAGGGAGATGTGTGGTATTTCACTCTCCTCTGTTACTTCAGCATGCTATCTTATGAATGTCTTATGTTATGTCAAATTGGAAACCTAGGCATGTCATGATGTTCTATGCATGAGAAGGTTCTGTATTTTGTCAGTTGTTGCTGATTCCTGCTTGCTGTTGGATGGGATCTTTCTCTTGGAATAAACAACTTGAAAATAGCATTCCTGTGTCCTGTGCTTATTGTCCAGGAATGCTTCAAAAACTTTTTAAAACGGATGTTAGTTCATAAAAATAAAATTCTCATTACCCAAGTAACAAAGTATAACCATCCTCTGATAGCCAGAAAACTGATCCAGCGGGTTACTAGCAACAACCATTCATACACAAAATACTCACCTGGGCCCATTCATTCACGCTAACTAATAATCACCGCTGGTGGGAATCAGTTGTACTCTTTATCAAATCCCTGCTACCAATTACCTTTTCTGATTGAAGAGTAATGACTTACCAATGGACCTTTGATAATTGGGGTTGAAATGAGATCATACAATACATAATTTCATTAACCACCTGAAATAACCACTGACTCAGGAAGTTTAAAATGTTTATCTAAATTCTTTATCAGAGTAAATTACAAACCACATAATACTTAATCGCATATCAAGGAGGAAGCACACTATATAATCACCTATTAATCACAAATGACGGTCCCTCAGAAAGGAGAAGATAGAGACAGCAGTACAACTAAAGATTACGCATTTATAGTTACCTAAAGGTGTGAAAACCAAACCCCTTGGCCAAGGAGTTGGAAAGATGGGTCCCAAGAAAGATGAAGACCAAGACCTCCGGACCAGGTTCAGGACAGGTTAGGTGACCTCTCTACCAACAACGCCTGCGTCGTTCCCCTTTCTGACACTTTGTTCCTCCTCGATTCTTCCGTGTCTTCTTCTAATAGAGTCCGCCCACCCCACCTCAGGACCTCTTCGGACAGCAGTTCAATCTGTAATCGATCAGCTCTCATCTATGGCAGCATCTGAGCCTAAGTGCCTCCAGCTCTCTCTGCGCTCCTAAGCTGCTCCTCCTAAGCTAACTAATTAGCTAATTCTATATCTAATATACCCTTCTATGCCCATGTACCTCCCATTAATGTTTCAATATTATGGGCCCACTATTTCTGATTGGACAGGGACAGGGGTTGATCCTCACACCATGTCAATTTAGTTCAATTTTCTTAAGCCCATTGTTTTAAAATACCGCCCCTCTCAATTAATACATTTGCTTTATTTCCCACCCGTCTCACGACAATTTTTAATACAAAGTGTATACAAAATGTATCAATTTGTAGGACATCTTCGGATGAACTGTGAAGGTGATCAGCGGGTCATGTCCTTGGACATCTTCCAAGTTGACTTCATCGCTTTCCTTTGTTAGTTTTCAGGGCGCATGCGCAAATCACATGGTTTCTTGAGCTGCCGTTTAGTCAACCCAGGCCCACTTTACAAACTAATAGAAAATCAAAGAAGAAACATATTAAAATCAAAAATAAATGTTTTCACTGTATACCCCCTACTTCTACTCTACTCCCATTTGATTATAAATGTCTATCCCGCATTAGTAGCGTTAGAATACCACATTATTAATTGCAGCAATGCGAAAGCTTTAGCATGTGAGAACATTAAGCGGCCATTTTAGCATACACTGCGCAGAAGCAAAAGATTCCCTCCAAGCAAAGAAAGACGTCATACCACGTGACATGGTTGACACATGCGCAGTAGAGTTCCCGCGCTTTAGCGGCCATTTTGGATTAGACGAGGATTACTTATTAGTGGAAAACACATAGGCAAGCATCTTCTAGATAAAAATGTTGTGTTTGCACATTATTAATAAAGACATTACAGGTTTTAGTACAAATTAATTAATACTGTGAGAAGATTGCTTTCGAACAAGTCTCATTGTGAGTCCTTGCTCCATCGGGTGCCCAATGCACACTGGGACAGTGTGTTGATTACAAAAAACGCACTAGTCCTAGGGGCAGGTGCTAACCTGCACCTTCAGTGGGAATAGCGCATTAGAGAAAGATAAATCTGGTTCGGCTTTCATGGTTGGTGATAGACCCTGCTTCCTGGGGTTCCTGGGTAGTGAAAGGGCCATTTCTCATCGGTCTGGTACTTTTCTAGAGACACCCTCCGATGGAGCTTTTAAGCAAATAGAGAACTGTAACTACTCTCAGCTTGTCGTATGCAAAGCTTTCCTCGCTGTTGCCAATCTAGAGCTATCGGACCAGAACTTCCTTTAGCCTTATGAGCTAACTCCTTCTTGGTCCACTCACAATCCTTATCCGTGTTGTCAATGTTGTTAATTAATTCCCTATGTCTATCTTCTACCTGGTCTCTAAATTTCTTTTCTATATCTGTTAGTATGCAAGTTAAATTATGTCTATGCGCGTAAGAAGTATCTAATGTTATAATTGATGCAAAATAGTTTTCCATTTTTTTCTACTCTCCTTTGGGCATTGTAGTTATTCAAATGCTTATAAACAGGTATTTCTGAAAATGCCACATCATAATTGGAGTAGTAGTACTCATAATGACCCTTTCCATAGAACATACTAAGGAGTAAACTACAACTAATGCCATAGGTCAAAGGCAAGTGATGGTAAGTGTTATAATCTGCTTCTTCTTTTGCCTGTTTGGTATGTTCCGTTCCCCCTTCCTTTTCCCCTCTCCTTGGTTTCTTCCACCTGGAGCTCACCTTTGAATGTTGGTACTGTGCTTGAGCTGTGGAGAGTGGATGGCCAATAAAGCAGTACTTAGAACTACTCCGGTTCCTGTCATTATTACTTCCAACACTGGCGACGAGAAACTGCGAAGGGGCAGTTTTGGCCATTTCCCCTCTGTGTACTCTCTCCAGATGCAATCTACTTGAATAGGTGACTACAGGATTTCAAGATTTCAGAATTTACTGGTCTCTATCAAATGCACTACAGATCAAGATACGAAGCTTACACAGAGACGTAGCAATCATCCTGAGGGCATCTGCTGTTCTTACCTACGATCTTTTGTCACATTTAATCTGAAGTGACCCAAGTGAACCCAGTGACCCACATTGCCGTTTACCAGCGGATTGTCGTAAGCCAAGCGACCATTAATAGGAATTGGCAAGGAGTACAACCTCTCAGCAAGAGTACAGGGTTAACTTACCCTTTCTGACCAGACAATCCGTGAGGAAGTAAGGCACATTCTTAAAAGAATATAGACTTTCCTGTGCCGGCTAGTCAGCATGCTGTGAAGTACGGGGTGGTATAACCAAACAACAGGAGGACTGTATGTGCCAAGGAGGTGAGGCAGAACCAGGGCCAGCATTGATGTGGAGGTGTGCCACCATTGTAATTGCGAGTGAATGGTGCTCCTGTCATCAATAAAGACTGAGGAGTTTTGGGTTGCCACCTACCTCATTTTTGGAGTCCAGAGGAGATTCGTGGTGTTCGACCCAGCACGGTGTGCTGGAAAGGCTGCAGCGGGAACCACTGCGCCCGCCGCTGCTGGAGCTGAGGAGGAAGGAGTTCGCGTTCCAGAGGAGCAGGGGCTGAGGAGATTTCGGAGCTTCGGATTCTGCACAGACGGTGCAGGAGAGGCTGCCGAGAACACCGCTGCACCAGCCGAGGCAGGAACGTAAGGGAGTAGCAGTTCCTCGTCACCGAAGAGCAAGGAGGTGGTGCCGACCGCGGAAGCCTCAGAGGGAGCGTTTCCACAGCGGGGAGTAGCGTTCTTCGTTCCGCCCCTTTGTTTCCTGTCAGAATTTCCGAGCAGGCGCCATGTGGAGACACCGCTCCCTGTACGTGCGCACCAGCTTCTGCCACCCAGGAGGTGAAGGATCCCGCTTCACCACTACCACTGGAGGGCATTCACGTGTCCATTCCTACAAAAAAAAAAGAGATAAAGAAAATACAAAGGGAACCATTTTACAAAGAAAACCGTCCTACTGGTTAAACTTGTAAGTACTTCATTCTTGCTCTATACTACGAGACTCTTTCCTGGTGAGACCACGTATCCTTTACCATTCTATGGCATGTAAGCCTACTCTGACTATTAAGTCCTGGATTGCCAGACTAAGGTAGATAATAGTTGTGTAGTAGTAAAACGGAACACCACCGTTTTTGAGCATTTTCCTTCAGACAACAAGGGTACCTCATTATCTAAGTGAGCCTTCTTCCATTAAGTACAGCTTAATAATACCAGTTCCTACTCTTACCCTTTGCTGTACTCTCTGGGTTGACTTTTTTCCTCTCCATCATGGCTGCAGCAAGCATGAGCCAACCTCCTCCTTTTTTAAATGAGATAGGAGAGCCTGAAATAAGCTGGAAGGAGTGGGTTAAATTGTTTGAATCGTATCTCATAGCCATTGGAGGGGAACGTTTTAGTTCAGTGCGCAAGCAGCACATTCTCCTTCACAATTTGGGTGTACATGGGCGAAAGATTTACGAGACATTACCAGAACCAGAAAATGAAAGACAAGAAGCAGATGAGGGAATGGACATATTTGTGAGCACCATGAGCAAGTTGGAGATACACTTTGGTGATAAAATAAACGTAGTTTTAGAGCGCCACAGGTTTTTTAGCAGGACTCAAGGAAAACAAGAGTCAGTGACCAATTACATAGCAGCATTGAGGGGTCTCACTCAATTATGCGAATTTGGCAACCTAACTGATTCTCTGATAAGAGACCAACTTGTGCGGTGTACTAACAATGTACGTATCCAGGAGAAGCTCTTAGCCAAAAACCCTAGTCTAAGAGAGGCAGTAGCTATTGCTAAATCAGAAGAGCATACAGCTAAGTGCATGAGAGAAATGAAGTCCAATACAGAAGTGGTAGCTAGTATACAGGAGGAGGAGGAAAAGAGTGAGGTGTGTAAGCTCAAAAATAGGGAAAGCGTGAACAGCAAGACCACTAGTAATGAAAGAAATCTAAGATGTTACAGGTGTGGCAGCAGTAATCACCTGGCAAACAACTTGCATTGCCCAACTAAAGGCGTAACTTGCAAAAAATGCAATAGAAGGGGTCATTTTGCAAGAGTATGCAGAGAGGGTGACCCCCATATCAAGGAGGGTGGGGGTGTAGAAGGATCTTGGGGTAAAGAAGTAAAATGTGTAATGCCTTTTGAGAAAAAGTATGTATTGCAGCTTAAAGATTGCTCAAACAGTGTCAATGTCATTTATCCCAAATGTGATGTAGTGTTGAATAACAAAATGATCACAATGTTCGCAGATTCATGTTCCCCTTTTACGCTTTTGAACAAAAATGATTATGAGTGTTTCAAGGACCAGGAAGGGAACACATTGCAGGAAGCAGATATCTCACCCACAGGGTACAACAAGGAGCCCATACCCCTTCTAGGGATGAAGGAGATGCATATTGAGTTCAAGGGAAGGGATACCTATGGGAAGGTATACATTGTAGAGTCGGGATCCAACCTGTTAGGATGGCAGCACCAGAAGGAACTAGGAATCATTCTGGATCCTAACAAGAAAGAACAAGTTCTACTGACTGCAGAGAACCCGGATGGTGGCAACATTTGTGATGAATTTCCCAGATTGTTTCGGGAAAAGCTGGGCCTTTTACAGAATTTCCAACACAAAATAAAACTCAAGGCCAACGCCAAACCCGTGGTACACAAATTGCGCCCAGTACCGCAACAAATGAGGGAGCCTTTAGAGTAAGAGCTAAATAAATTGTGCAACATGGGAATCATTCACCCCGTGGAATGTTCAGAATGGTTGGCGCCAGTTGTGATCGCAGCCAAGGCCAGTGGAGAAGGCATCCGTCTATGTGTAGACTTAAGGAGCCTCAACGAAAGCTTCTGGGTAGAAAGACACCCACTGCCTAACATAAATGAGATGCTCAGCACCATGGGCCAGGCGAGGTACTTCAGCGTCATTGATCTGTCAATGGCTTACCGCCAGGTGGATCTGCACCCCGAATTGAGGCCACTCACCACCTTCATAACCCCTCAAGGTGCGTACATGTTCAGAAGGATGCCGTTTGGATTAGCGTCCGCTGCGGCGGTTTTCCACAAGATCATGCAACAAGTTTTGAAGGGTGTAGACTGCTCCATGTGGTTCCAGGATGATATTTTGGTGTATGGACGTACTGTGGAGGACCATGACTACACCCTTAGGATTGTCTTAAAAAAACTCATGGACGCAGGTTTGACAGTACAGAAATCTAAGTGCAAAATAAGGGTGACGTCGGTCGACTACCTGGGGCATTCTATTTCTGAAGAAGGGTTTAAACCTAAAAGCAACCTGCTTAGTGCTGTGAGGGATGCTCCATATCCAAAAAATAAGGATGAACTCAAATCCTTCCTAGGGCTGATGGAATACATGGCCAAGTACATTAAGAACTTTGCATCCAAATGCGAACCAGTGCGAGAATTACAAAAAAAAAACAAGGACTTTGAATGGTGTGAGCGGCATAAGTGTGAGGTGGATACACTCAAAGAACAGATCTTAAGTTCGCCAGATTTAGGGGTTTTTGATCCTAGAAAAAAAACTATTCTTACCACAGATGCATCCAACAAAGGATTGGGGGCCACCCTATCACAAAGAGATGGGAAGCAAGAAAGGATCATCGCCTTTGCATCCCGGTGCCTTACAAATGCAGAGAAGAATTACTCCGTAATTGAAAAGGAGGCCCTGGCGTGTTTCTGGGCTGTGAAGCACTTTAAATTCTTCTTGTGGGGGCTGAACTTCACCATTCATACGGATCACAAGCCCCTCACCTTCATCTTCACTGTGAAAGGAATGGAAAATTGTACTCCACGTATTGGAAAATGGATTCTGGGGCTAGAGAATTTTAATTTCAGAGTGGAGTATGTTTCCGGTGAAGACAACAAAATTGCTGACTTCTTGTCAAGAACACCCTTGGTAATGGAACAATCCGAAGAGATGTTAGACAGTCCCATCATGGTGGTAGATGACCCAGCTATTACGGAAGAAGAATGGAAGAAATGCATGGAAGAAGACAAAGGTTTGGGCAGGCTTAAGATCATATTGAGAGAAGGGTGGCCTAGCAAGTGCAGTGATCTGGAAGATGAACTCAAGGGCTTCTGGGAAGTCAGGAATGAATTAAGTGTCATAGGAGACAGAGTCTACCATCAGAATAGAGCTGTACCATCTGCAGGTCTCAACGAAGAATAATGGAACTGGCACATGAAGGACATTTGGGATGCAGCATTACTAAAAGTAGAGTTCGTGTAAACTTCAGGTTCACTAGGATGGACGCCATGGCAGAACAACTAGTGAAGGACTGTGCCAGAAGTGATAAGTCTAAGTCCTTACGCAAGGCCCCTTTGTCCCCTGTCATGGTGCCCCTTAAACCGTGGAGTAAAGTAGCCATGGACATAATTGGACCCATGGACAACCTGGGTATCCAGAAGAGGTTCATGTTGGTTTTAGTTGACTACACTTCCCATTGGGTCACACAGAAATTTGTACATCGCATAAACACTAGTGCCGTCCTGGAGTTCCTCAAAGACGTGTTCTCCAAGGAGGGAATACCTTCCACCCTAGTCACCGACAATGGTGTACAGTTTACATCTCAACCAATGAAGGATTTCTTAAGCAACATGAACATCAAACACGAATTGACTGCCTTATATTGCTCTAAAGCTAATGGCCTGGTTGAGAGGACAAATAGGCTAATCAAGGAACACATCCAACTGGCCATAACCAACGGTCATGACCTGGAGTCATCTCTACATGACTGTTTGGGGGCATATCACACCACCCCAAATCTGATAACAGGGGTTTCCCCTTTTGTTTCCCTCAGGAGGAGAGAACCCTGCACGAAACTTAACCCTAGTTGGTTGGGAGGAGGTAGAGCAGTAAATCCTAGCCCCGAGGAGGTTGGTGGAAAGATTGATCTGCACCAATCTAAGTATAAGGAATGGTACGACAAAAAGAATGGGGTCAAAGCCCCTAGTTGGAGAGTAGGTGATGTGGTGCAGATCAAGAGAAGCGTGAAGGACCCACACAGTCAAAGTAAATTCTACCCTCCTTGTCACATTGTAAAAGCATTCAACAATGTAGTTCTCCTTGATAATGGGCAATGGTGGAGTTGTGACAATGTTGTAAAGTCCAAAATGTTTCCATGAAATGCAGAATTATCTTTTCTTGCTATTTTTGTCTTCCTCATTTAAGGAGGGAGGTGTGTTATAATCTGCTTCTACTTTTGCCGGTTTGGTATGTTCCATTCCCCCCTCCTTTTCCCCTCTCCTTGGTTTTCCTCCACCTGGAGCTCACCTTAGAATATTGGTACTGTGCTTGAGCTGTGGAGAGGGGATGGCCAATAAAGCAGTACTTAGAACTACTCCGGTTCCTGTCATTATTACTTCCAACAGTAAGGGATTCCCACTTCAACTGATGTGGGTAATTGCATGCACACATAACAAACTTTAACTTCCGTAGTATCTACATACTCATACAGCAACTTAGCGTAAGCATTTAGGGCCAGATGTACGACGGTATTTAGCATGCGCAAACGGGTTTGTGACCCGTTTGCGCATGCTAAAAACCTGTGGCCAATGTACAAACACTATTTTGCGAGTCGCAAATAAATTGCGACTCGCAATACAGGGGCAGATTTACAATTAACTAACGCAGCACAGCGCAGCAAGTCATTTTGCTGCGCCATGCTGCGTTAGTTTGGAAAGCACAGGGATGCGACATATTTACAAGAATATGTCGCATCTCTGTGCTTCCCCCTGCTCTGGCGCACAAACTGCAGCCATGCGCCGGCGCAGGCACCCTTGCACCATGGTGCAAGGATGCCTGCGTCGTGGGGAGATTGTTTTTGTGCAGGAAGGGGAACCTTCCTGCACAAAAACAATCACTACAACCATTTTCCTCTTTCAATGCGTGCTGCAGAATGCAGCACGCATTGAAAGAGGAAAAACGAGGAGAAATGAAAACATTTCTCCTCGGTGCGTCTCGCTACGCCACCTCTAGGGTGGCGTAGCTCAGACGCATCTCCAGAGTTACGATTTCTCGTAATTCTGGAGATGTGTCTTGTTCCATGGGTGCTGCGTGGGAACACCCACAGCAACACCCATGGAACGCCCCTTCACCGCAAAGTGCTGCGTGTGAATGGGCCGTATTTACAAGAAGAGGAAAAGTCACGCAGGGTGGCTTTTCCTCTCCTTGTAAATATGGAGCAGCCCCCTGCGCCACCAGTACGTCACAAAAAGTGACGTACTGGTGGCGCAGGGGGCTTGTAAATCTGCCCCTCAGTGTTTAGCGACTCGCTATTAGGAAGGGGCGTTCCCTTCGTAATAGCGACCGCAAAGTCATGTACCAATGTTTTGCAACCGCAATTGCGGTCGCAAAACACTCGCAAATTACCACCCTCTTCAAGAGGGTGGTATTGCAGTCGCAAATGGGAAGGGGTCCCTAGGGGACCCCTTCCTCTTTGTGACTGGCTCAGAAATATTTTTTAAGGGCAGGCAGTGGTCCCAGGGTCCACTACCTGCCCATAAAAACTGAAACGAAAACGTTTCATTTTTTTTTTTTTTAAATGCATCTCGTTTTCATTTAAGGAAAATGGGCTGCATTTAAAATAAAAAACCTGCTCTATTGAAAAGAAGTCCAAGACATGGAGGTCTGCTGAGCCCAGCAGGCCACCATCCCTGGGAGGGCCAGCCATTCCCAATGGGGTTGCAAATTGAGAGTGGCTCATTAATATTCATGAGCCTCGCATTTTCCGACCCCATTGGGAATCGCTAACAGTGTCTCTGACACTGTTGTACATTTGCTTTTGTGACTCGCAAATTGCGACTCGCAATTTTTCGCAATTTGCAACTCGCAAAAGCAAATGGTCGTACATCTCGTCCTATATGTATGACCTCCCTTAGACAGGTCTACATGAAGATAGCGACTAGTCTGCTCTATTAAGCCTTTTTCAGATCCTAGTATACCCTCCTTTGAGGCACCAGTGGTAGATATGGATACCCCATGTACTCCCAACCCTTGCTCCCTGCTTTCATGTGAACTTGAAACTGACTCAATAATGACTATAGCTATTACTACAATCACCCCAATAATTAGTGCACCTACAATACATTTCCAGATACCATTTTAGAGTAATTCGGATCACTGTTCAGGAGGGGAATAGCACACAAAGTCTCTTTTCTCCTCCAATCTCCACGTATGACAAAGTTTTTGAGCAACTTTTGAATTCTTGGAAAGTTCTTTTCAACAGTCCCTTCTTTACAGTATTTACACAGTTCAGAAGACTGCCCTAGCCCTCTTACTTCTTCTTCTAGTTAAAATCCCTAAATGTATTCTTCTTCCACTCGGGCCTAGGTTATCTTCTACAAACAAATTATTTACAATTCACAGTTCAATCCACATCCCTTATCAAGTCAGAGCCAATCTCCTCAATAACTCATTGTAACAGTTCAACTTTCCTAGCTGCAATCTCTTGAGGAGACTGTCATGCTTCGAAACTTGGGAATTCCACGTCTTCCAAATTCAGAGTCCGTAAGCCACTTAGTGCTGGGTGGAAAAGGAACAGTCAACGACAGAAGTGCATTCACTTCAAGCCCAGTAACTCTAGCAATATCTCGACCACTAGCACCAAGATCTCGGATCTTGCTCTCCCCGGCATTTGCAACCAGCTAAGTCCACTCGAGAGAGGAATACCTTCGACAAGGCACTCAAGCTCTTCTGGACCTCCTCACACCTTCTGTGTCCTGCTCGGTCTCACTCAGATCCATATCTGAAGTTGACGTGAGTCTCAGGCTTTTCCTTCTCTGTCTCACAGGCCAGGTTTCACCCACAGCATCTTTCTTCATGGACTGCATATGACTTCTTGTCACACCAGTCTCTTCCACCGAGTCAGACTCTCTATCACTCGCAACAATATCCTCTCCCTCAGAGTCTATATCAGGGTCTTGTGTAGCTTGACCCCCCTCAGATTGATCTGGTGTGCATCCAGCCTCTTCAGGTACCTCTACAGCTTGGCTTGTCCCATGACCTTTCAATCACAGCCGGAAATTATTCTGGGAGAGGAGCTGTTTCATTAGAGGGACCCAAAACCCGACGTGTGTGAGAGGCATAGACCCAATTTAGTACTTCGCCACACTTCACAGCAGTCGTAGTCACCAGTATCAATTGGTATGGACCACGCCAATGGGGATCAAGACAGTTCTTTCTCACATGTCTTTTGATGAGAACCCAATCCCCTGTGTTCAGGTCATGACAGAGATCCTTTGATGTCTGTTCAGTCGCAGCTTCCACCTGATGAGACACCGAACTAACCACGTCAGCCAACCCTTTACAGTAGTCAAGGACGAAATCATCTGAAATATTCACAAGAGTGTTGGCAGGCAAATACTTTGTTCTCCCCATGAGTATTTCGTGGGACGACAACACAGTTCTGCTGTCAGGGATGCTGCGCAGACTCATTAGCACTAATGGGAGAGCATTGGGTCACTTCAAAGATGTCGAAGCACACACTTTAGCCAACCTCGATTTCAGGGTACCATTGATCTGCTCCACCATTCCAGATGCCTCTGGCCTGTATCTACAATGTAGTCTCTGATCCACATTCAGAGCTGTACACAGCAACTTCATGACTTAGTTATGGAAATGTGTGCCTCTATCCGACTCCAATGTAGCCTTGACCCATCAAGAAAAAATACACATGACAACCAGAATGTACCTCAAACCATTCCACACAGGCATCTCAACAGAGTCCATTTGGACCTGATTGAAGGGACCCCCTGACCTACCAATGTGACTCAAGACAACAACAATCCTATTCCCAGCATTCATTTGTTGGCATATGACACACCGATTACACACAGCTTCCGCAATCACTCAAAACTTTGGATTGTACCAAGTCTGCCTGAACAATCTCACCATCGCATCCTTTCCTATGCGAGCTGCTCCATGACTTTGCCCCGCCATTTTGCGCAACAAACAGTCTGGTAATACTGCCCTGCATTCAGCTGACACCCAAATGTCAAAATTCCCCTTCTCACAGCTACTCTGACTCAACCTGCTTAATCTTCCTCTGTAACTTCCATTTGCAAATGCCTCATTTCATCCCAAGTGTCTGCAGCTGCTAGCATCATATTGAGCTGGGCTTCTTTGTACTCTCGCCAGTGTATTCTCCATTAAAGACACAGGCAGTTAAGGCACAGTAGAGTGCGACTTCATCAGCATATCGATTTCCAGTAGTTACAAAATCATTCCCCTTTCAATGGGTTGCGCACTTGACAACAGCCATTCCCTTGGCAATTGTAACGCTTCCAAAAGTAGTCTCATGTACTCCTTATTTCTTATAGGAGAACCAGATGACATTAAGAACCCTCTCTGCGACCATGGCTATCCAAGATCATGAACCACACCAAACCTATGCTGGCTATTGGTATGGATTGTGACTCGGATCCATTCAGAGACTCAGCATGCTCGTGTCAAGGCAATGATTTCGGCCACTTGTGCGAAATGTACTTCCTGTAACCAAGCGGCTTCCACCACTCCAAAAATGGTACAGATAGCAAATGCTGCTCTCGGATTTCCTTCATTGTCTCTTAAGCATGAGCCATCAACAAAAAGGACTTGATAGGGATCAGACAATGGCTCATCAACAATGTCAGCCTTGGTTTTGTACATAGTTCAGTGACATTCAGACAGTAATGGTCTTCACATTATTCCCCATCAGCACTTGGAATAGGTAACAAGGTAGCAGAACTTAACACAGAACACTGTTTCAGAGTTACATTTTCAGGGGCAAGAAGCACCTGCTTCTACCTTGTCAATCTATTATTTGTCAAATGGTGTGTCTTGGTTCCCATCATCAGAAGCTCAACTGAGTGTGCTGCATATACTGTAAGAGGATGACCCATCACAATGCTCTCACATCGTTCAATACTGACACCTGTTGCAGCAACGGATTTGAGAAATCTGGGCAACGCAGAAGCTACAGGATCTAGAGTAGCTGAGAAATAGGCCACTGGTCTACGGGCACCTCCATGCGTCTGTGTGAGTACAGATAGAGCACAACCTTCCCTCTCATGGCAGAACAGTGAAAACGCTTTGTTGTAATCAGGCATTCCTAAAGCTGGAGCGCGACACAGGCACTCTTTCAACTCCAGGAAGGCAAGTAGGCAATCGTTATCCTAATGCACCGGATCACACACATCTTTGTGAGTCAGCATCTGCAAAGGTTTCGCCATCAGGGAAAAGTTGGGTATCCATTGTCAACAGTAGCCAACCATTTCCAAAAACATTCTGACCTCTTTTTGGGTACTAGGCAGATTAATCTTCATGATCGCCTCCACTTTTTACGGTGACACCTTACTCTTGCCCTTTTCAATCTGATGGCCCTGATACTGTACTTCATTTAGACAGTACTGAAGCTTACTTGGAGACACCTTATGCCCATTCTCAGCCAGATGGTTCAGTAAGGCAATGGTATCATCCCTCCAAGCATCATGTGTCTCGAACGCAATGAGAAAGTAATTGATGTATTGGACCAATACTGAGTTCCGGAGCAACATCAGATTCTCAAGGTTCATTTTCAAGATCTGATTAAAGATGGATGGACTTTCAGTATGCCCTTGAGGGATACGACACTACGTTAAGACATGATTTTCCAGACGGAAAGCAAATAAAAATTGGCTTTCCTCATGCAGTGGAATGGAGACAAAATCCTGACAGAGATCAATCACTAAATCACCGTAAACCATTCAGCTTCACAAGGAATCTGGATTAGGATCACAGATGGATTCGGTACCACAGGACAACATGGGATCACTATGCTGTTAATTTTCCTGAGATCTTGGACAATGCAATATGTTTGACTAGGTTTCTGCAAACCCATAATAAGAGAGTTGCACAGACTTCCCATGATCTCCTTTAGGATGCCCTGCGCAATCATGGACTCAATCACAGGTGAAATCCCTGCCACCGTTTCTGGGGTCAGATTGTACTGGGGAGTTCTTGGAAATTCTACATTCGTCTTGACCTGTATGCGGACTGGCTCGACTCCTCGAATCAGTCAAATCTCTTCTCCTGTAAAGTCCCACACCACTGGTGAGACGGTGTCTCTAAAATACAGTGCCATGTCTTCCACTGCCAGTAAAGGAAAGTAGTGCAAAGGTTCTGGTTTGCCAGTTTGAAAGCAATGTCCTCATCATTGGTCTGCAACTCAATTCCCTTTGGTGTGCAATAGATGGTACAATTCAGTTTGCACAATAGATCACACCGTAACAAACACACTGGACTGGAATCCACACACCACAAACTGATGGTGATCCTGGAAGGTTACAATTTTCACCAGCACCTCTTCCATCAAAGAATTCGTCATCTTTTTATTAGCGACTCCTACAACTTGGATCGATTTTTCCGAGAGGGGATGTTTGGGGCTTCTGAGGATCTCACAGCAGAACGGGTAGCACCAGTATCAATACAGAATGTAATGGGAATACCATCCATGTCTGCGTCTATGTAAGGTCCATTTTGATCTACCTCTAAGACTGCGCCAAGTGTACAGTCTTCCACCCCCCTCAGGCACCATCAGAAGGATGGGTCCAGACCAAATCCAGCCACGGACTCCATCAAAGGCATCTGATGGTATGTCTATATGCCCTGTGAAATTCTCTGAGGCTGAGGCACTTGCACTAATTAGTTTTGATTCCCATCCGCATTAAATGATCTTGGCCTGGTCACTGTCGGTAACTTATTTACCCCTTCTGCCATCTGTATGTGTTCTACTCCTGCTCTTGGTTAACAGGATTGAAGAGACACTCACGTTTCCAATACCCAATCTTGTGACAAAAATGACATGCAGTGGACTTCTTCAGGGCGGCTACATCTTTTCCTGTCTTCGAATCTATGGGATACCTCTCCCTCTTCCCTCTTCCCTAACCCGTGGACCCTCCAACTTGTTGTTCTTGTACACCTCCTGGGGCGTTCCCCTGACCACGAGTTACAGCTCCCATCATCCCCTGCACCTGCTCTCCTTTATGGGCATTACGCATTTGGACTAACATCAATTTCCTGGCATACCATAGGATTTCATACACGGATTTGTTTTGCCAGCAGATCAGATGCTGTTGGATCATGAGGCTGATCTCTGGCCTCAATCCAATCACAGATTTGGGCACAAATTGTCCCATGTCTTTGGGGTCAAGAGTTTCCAACCCACTGTACTGCTAGAAGGCTTGCAACAGCCTTTCATAATATACGTGTACCGGCTCTTTAGGGTCCTGGGTCGTTCGATCTTTCTTGACCCAATCGATGTCCTGTGGGGCTATTTTGGACTGCAACCATGTGATCACCTGATCATACTTTTCCATGACCAACGGAGAAGGACCATGAGTAACTGAGTCCCTTTCCGGCTCAGCACTAGGCCACTCGACTGCTATCTTGCAAGCAGACCATAGATCACTAGGAACCACAATTTCGAACAAGGTGTTTAAATCAATCCACAACACTTTCGAGATATTAACAAAACGATCAACTGCTTATACCACTCTGCAGGTTTCTCTCTTACCCTTGGGAAATCGTTTGTGAATGCAGCAAGATCACCCCGACTCCAAGACACATGCACATACCCTCCGCTAGGCACCTCCCGCAACGGGTATGTCTCTATTCCCTGTGTTCCCCACCTGGAGGAGGTGTCTCTCCTGTCACCTTTCTTGCGCTCTTCTTCCTCAACCACCTCTCTTCCCACTTGTCGAGCATTCTCCAAGCCTTCATTCCGATTGCCAGTTGCCATATGTGCATTCTCAATCATGTCACTCTCTTTTCCTGTAACTCGTGGTCACTATAGGAAAGCTTGTGATTTCCCTGCAATGCCTTCGTTCGAAATGGATCTACCCCATACCTCTTAGCCAAATCTGACAACTTCTCATGTGCTTGTCGTGACCTCCGGGTGGCATCCTTAGCCATAAACAACAATTCATCTGGCTCATAAATCTCTATTCTGTCTAAAAATAGACTCCCACAGATGATTTCTTCTAATTCTGCCTTCATTTTCATCACATCCACTAGCTTCACCTTCATTGCAGCCTTGATGGTATTCTGACTCGGCTTACTATTCTGGCTCTCTTTGCTGTTATTATGGTCCCTCAACCATGACGCTAAGTCTGCGACGTCTAAGACGTGCTGGTTCTCAGATGTTCTCTGACTTGTACTTGCTTCTTGAGACATACCACTAGGTCCTCTCACAGGAGTTCACCACATTTGCAGATCTGAACTAGCGCTTACCATAGGTACAGATCTTATAGTACTAGAACCAATCCGCACTGTGGAAGGATCAGCAGTAACCACTAAAGGGGTACTGGATTCGATAGGCACTAAACGACGGAAGCCCCCATTCACGCTCCCTGTTCGTCCTAAAAGAGTCCCTTCCACATGCATGGATTGTCTCAGGCTGAGGCTTCCTGTTGGGCCTAAATCGTAAACAGGAACGACAAGTCCAATGGTAACCGGTGTTGTGAGAGCTTCCAGCAACCATGAAGTAGTGTTGTCACCATTCTGTTCCACACCTCCCAAGACAGATACACCTGTCACCCTTGTTCCTCCTGATATAATTCCTGCAACCCCTGGATCAGGATGCATTGGGGCTGATACACCTTCCACATTATCAGTGCCAGCCGGACTTAGTCCCACTTCTCCCAATTGTAAAGTGTAATAAGGTGGACGCTCAGCCAACAACCCATACACAAGCTGTGTTCAGTATTAAAAGTGTCAGAAGGTGGACGCTCAGCCAACAACCCATCCACAAGCTATGTTCAGTATCACTACTGTCACTCCCATTTGCCCTTTTTCCCTTGTCCTTGCCCTGTGATTCTTCATCAATCAATACTGAGTTGTATAACCTCTCTCCCTTAATGGTATCCACTCTCCACCTCTTCATTCTCCCTTGATATTTCTCTCTCTGCCTAAAATGAGCTGTGCATCCATGCATCTAGTGCCTCAAACTGTGTGGGTCTAGGCAAAGGTCGCATCACAAACATCGTCCCTCTAACTTGATTCAATACTGCTAGCCTGAATGTACCAATGCATAGAAATGACAATTCCCCTTCCTTTTCAGTGATTTTGTGCCAATTTTAGAGCAAAATTGCAGTGTGGAGCCCACCCTTTGTTGCTATATAGTCAGCGGGAGTATCCTCAGGTGGCGCCTCTTCGCCCACTCAAGTAACAACAGCTTCATCACCACTGAAGCGATCCTGTAACACCCTAAAGCATCGAATAATTTCTGACACTTTTCTGAACTTTCCCCAACAAAAATGCAATAATACGGCAAAATGATCTCTGCCAGCCAGAGTATTCCCAATGACCACCAACCAATCCTACGTGGCGTTACACCAACCGACCTATCACAGCGTGGCACAATCCAACGTCACTCTCCCTCCTCACAGCACTCACCCTTCTTCACAATTTCTCTGTACACATTCCCTCACACAATCATCTTAAGTCTGTAATTGTCTGCCATTGTAAAAGATCGATAGATCGTAGATCACCGAATCAGTATAGTTAACCCCGGCACACACGGTCCACTAGACGATTCCCCTATGTCCCATTCACACAAAGTTCCCTGTCTTAGGTGGAACTGTTGATGACGTCTCACGACAACTCCTCAATTCTCCGGTCAGACAATCACAATCGTGGTGTCTTCTACATCTTTCAATATCCCGGGATCTTAGGCCACTTCGGGCCCACAACTCAAATCTCAATCCTTGGGCCATGTCAGACCTGAAACCACATTCACTCGACTCACACTCTAACTCCGCATCATGTTAATACCCATGCCACTGCTGATCTCGCCGCACCGTCAAACTCCGTCGGTCTCCGCCCGATTCCGTCGCCTTCTGTTCTCGACCCATGGCCTCTGTTTTGGGGCCTTTTGGGGTTCTAGTCTCCACCTATGCTAAACCAATTCTAGATTCTCCCCTTACTTCATGTGTAAACCATCCTACTCTGCTACCAACTGAAAGGTCAGTTTCTAATCGTTCTAAAACATTTCTAGAGACACCGTCCGATGGAGCTTTTAAGCAGCATGAAAGTGTGAAGGGGAGAAAAACCTTAATGCACAGTCAATTGAGAAACACTGCTTCCTGATACATAATAATCAAAGGACAATTGAGGAAAGTTGGTTAAGTTTATTACAAAGCCAAAAATAACTGAGCATAAACACACCTAAACACGAGGGTATAGAAATACAAAGGAAATAGCATAAAGCCAAATCTACACACCCAATTCAGACTGTGCAACATGAACAGAACTATTAGCTGGAGAAGGAGGATACAGACAATTAAGAAGCAAGAGTCCAAGTTTCCCTGCATCTAGGGTTGGTGAGAGAAAAGTATTTAAATCTATCCCTACTTTATCACTAAGATAACATCCATGCAATGAGGAAGCATTTCGAATAAGGAGGAAAGGTGCCAGGCAACTTTGAGTTTGGAAATGGCTGTGCTGGGACTCTATGTGCTCGCGTTATAGTAAGGTCACTGGAAAACTCAGGCAGCACATTCTCCTTGATAAAAGACTCAACCCACTGGAGCATTTGTGATCCCTCACAGCCCTCTGGGACCCCAACTAGCCGCAGGTTTGAGCGTCAAGAATGATTTTCCAGCTCTTCTAACTTTGTTTCCAGCAGATTTTTCTGTTTTCTCTCTAATGAGGTCTGATGCTGCATCGAAGTCATCTGATCTTCAAGGAGAGAAATCCTTGATTCAGCCTCTTGGAGTCTTGCCGGATGAGACCCGACTGCTTCTTCGATTTTTGATAAACGTGAATGTAGAACTGCTACCTCATTTGCTTGCGTTACTTTCATCTCCCTTATCTCATCAAGGATCAAATTTAACATGGCTTTGATATCAAATTGGAAGCTAGTCCCCGCCTCTGATAGCTGGTCTCCAAACGGATCTTCCAACCCTAACTGTGCTTGTTGTCCTATTACTACATTTGTTTCCGCCACAGACGATAACGGAAGACTCCCCAGTGGTCTATGAAGTGGAGGAGGACCCTGGGCGACTAAGGGAGGACATGGTTGGATGCGCTCGCAAAGATCTTGTTCTGAGGTTAGATTTGATGATAGTGATGGAGGCAGTTTGGATTTCATAAATAACGGGTATTCCTTAGCCTTACTTTGAGATGTACTGGCGAGATTTTCCTGAGTGATCTCATGGTTCACCATTGCATTTTGAATCCCAGCTATCGGGCTGGCCACCGACCTCGCCCCTGCCATTACTGAACCAGATGGTGCACTGCCTCGTTCTTCAGACAATGGATTCATAGTTGTTTCTCTCTGGCTGGGATTTACATCCCTCTCCTTATTGGGGTCCTCCTGATTCCCTGCTCCGTGTTCCAGGACCTCATCTTCAGAGCTCATAGGACTAGACATTGGAACTGACCCACGACGAGGCTTCTGCAAGCGCTCAGCCCTAACATTTGCAGAAACAGTCTTCAGCTGGGTTGTTCGAGTTTTGGATTTAGGAGCCACATTTCAATCAACATGAGCCATTACATTGGCAATTTTTAAGTGCTTCCCCATCCTAGCAGTAGATTCTGAAAGCAAATGCTTAAGAAACACGCTTATGTAGCTGAGGGGGTGGTGGTGTGTACCCCTCTGAGCAGTGCCACTTCTGCAGAACAGAGCCCAGTGCAATCTAGCACCTGGTCAATAGTTTTTTCAGCTTACACCGAGGGAGTTCCCTGGGGGCCTTTTATCCAGCAAGATCCAGGACAAGTTCCACTAATACAGCCCACAACATCAGCAAAAAAAAAAGAAAAAAATTCCGTGATTTTTCGGCTTACTTTTTTGATGAAGCTGCAACTTATTTTTCCCCCTTCACTCTGCCTTCACACTGTATTTTGTCCTCCTCCGATGCCTATCTTAGATAACTTTGCGGACTACTAAGTGAAGGAACAGATATTGACCAGGGCTATTCAAAAGAAGCAATTCTCCACTCGGGAAGTTCTGAGTTGCCGCATCTTCTCTGATATGAGTGCAGCAGCGGCTCGGCGACGGAAAGAATTTGTTAAGCTTCTTTATCTGTTCAAGGCACAGGGGGCGCAGGCGGCCATCGCTCAACAATCAAAGCTGCGGGTCCTGGTTCAAGGGAAGTTCCACATGTTTCAAATCTCGATGAAGCCCAGGAACTTTTGCAGAAAATTACTACAGAAAAGCAAAATGTTTGAACTATCTGGAATGATTGGCTGGAATTTTTTGTCTTTTCCTCCTTTTTCTCTTTTTTTTGGGGAGTTATTATCTCACGGAGCAGGGCGGAGCAGTAGGTCACACTAGGGCTTAGGGGAAATTCAGGGAGGGAAGGCAGAGTGTATGGTGGGCTTTTTCCCATCTGCCAGGGGTGGGAAGGGGGGGTGGAGGTGTGGGTTAGGGAAGGGGTAAGCAATGGAAAAAAAGAGCAGGAGAAAAACGAATTATATTGGATACGCGCACACGTTTGTTAAGATACTGCAGAGAGTGGTTAGGACGGGAGGTGTAGGTCAAAGAAGGGTTAAATTTGTTGAGAGAAATTTCAGATTGGGCAAAGCTGAGACAGGCTATTTAGGATGGATCAAATGTCGCAAGATATAAAAGTGATTACATGCAATGTTAATGGATTACTGAACCCGCGTAAAAGTTCTGCTTTTTAAAATTGGTTAGCATCCCTTTCTCCTGAAATCATATTCCTACAAGAAACGCATTTTAGGACGGAAACTCCCAAGATAGCGCTACCTAAAAAATATTCATTGGCGTATTTTTCATCTGCTAACTTAGCGGTGCGAGGGGTGGGGATCCTTCTATCAAACACATTAGATTGGCAGGTTGGGGAGGTCCAGCGAGACGGAAAAGGTAGATGGCTATGGATGAAGGTAAAACTAGATGGGATAGTGTTAAATTTGGTCAATTACTACGGTCCTATAGAAGATGATACTGTAGCACTTGAGCAAATGTATCAACTGATAGCAAATACGGAAGGTATACTGATCCTAATGGGTGATTTTAATTATATACAGAATCTGGCACTAGACACCTCAAATAAAACAAAACGACAGCTAAAGCCTAAAACTGCAAAGCTAATAAAAAGTTTGTTAACAGACTTTGCATTAACGGATCCCTGGAGACAGGGACACCCTGGTTCCTCTCAATTTACATGTTACTCCTCAAGATATAGAACGGCATCTCGTTTGGACTTTTTTCTTGTGGATATGCTGGTGGCCAATGGTAAATCAGAGATATTGGCCAATTCCTTTTCTGATCACTCTGTAGTTTCTTTCGTGTTAAAGTTGAGGATCAAGCCGAAAGAGAGAGCAAGATGGCAGTTTGATAAATCCCTACTGAAAGATAATACTTGGGTGATCGAAACTAAAATTTTTATCAAGGAATTTTTCCAGTTTAATGCACATACTGCCCCAATTTTTGTGGTTTGGGAGGCATTTAAGGCCACCTTTAGAGGACAGACTATAGCCTATAAGCTTAGGTTGAACAAACAATGTAAGCAAAAGATCTCGGAGTTACAGTCCGCAGTAGAGGAAGCTAGACAAAACTTAGACTCTACAGCAATAGCAGAACATACCTTTAAAGCACTACAGCAAGATCTGTCAAAAGCTAAAGATCAACTGAAGGATTTCTTTCTGCTAGAGGAGATCACGGGAAGCAAAGCGTATCAACAAAAGGTTTATGAGGAAAGCCAGCATATTGGCAGATTCCTGGCCTGGACTACGAAAAGTAAAAAAGCAGTGCAAATAATCAATCATGTCAGAAATCCTTCTACTGGCTTGCTGGAAGAAGATAAACAGGCAATATCGGAGGAGTTCCTTTCTCATTTTAAACAAATTGATGCAGATACATTGGCAGTAGAGGAGCCAGAATTGCGGTCCTATCTTGAATTACTGGAGTTACCGCAGATATCTCAGCAGCATACCGAGACGCTCAATAATACAATAGAAATGTCAGAAGTCTGTGCAGTACTAAAAAGTATGTCCAGCGCTAAGGCTAGTGGATCGGATGGGATGCCAGGTGAAGTATATAAGATATTTCAAGAAGAACTACTTCCTTTTTTAACTAAATTGTTTAATCAAATAAAGAATGGGATAGATATCCCTAATAGTTTTAAGGAGTCAGTACTCATAGTCTTCCTTAAAAAGGATAAAGATCCTCGTGATGCAAATTCCTACCGCCCTATCAGTTTGTTAAATACAGACTACAAACTGTTTATGAAGATCTGGGCTAGAAGGGTTGCTCCGTGCGCCCAAAAAGTAGTTCATACTGATCAAAATGGTTTCCTTCCGGGATGGCTAATTGCCACCCATACATACTTTCTCACGCAAGCAGTCGATTATTTTTCGGTTAATAAAATTAAAGCAGCCATTTTGATGATGGACGCTGAAAAGGCTTTTGATTTGGTAGATTGGTGTGCCTTATTTGCAATTTTGTATAAGTTTGGTTTTCCCGTTCAGATGATACGTATGCTAAAAAAATTATATAGTCAGGTGGAAGCAAAAATTGTTATCAATGGTGCAGAAGCCGGGAGGGTGATTATTAAACGAGGCACGCGTCAGGGCTGTCCGTTATCCCCCCTTTTGTTTTCCCTGTTTATTGAACCCCTCGCTGTCAAAATTCGTAATAATTTACTGATCGTGCCCCCCATTGAAAGTATGCCCAAAATCAAGTTGTATGCAGATGATATAATCTTATATCTTAAAGCTGAAGGGTCTAACATACAGAATACGATGGATGAAATTCAGAAATTCACGAAGGTAGGGGGATATAAAGTTAACCAAGCAAAAACAGAAATCCTTACATTTAATTCGGTTCCTTCTGATTTCCCGGCTTCCTTACATCCTCGACTGCCACATCCAATTAGATACCTAGGCATTTATGTTACAAATGAGTATGACCAATTGTTTTCTCTGAATTACACTACTATACTAGGGAAACTGAAAAAATTATTAGAAAGTGGACTTTGCTTAATGTATCATTGATAGGTCGGGTGTCTATGGTTAAAATGTCGGTGCTGCCGATGTTTCAGTTTCTCTTTAGTAATCTTCCCTTGAAAATACCAAATGCCTATTTTAAGGAATTGGACGAAATGATTCGGAAGTTTGTGTGGAATAATAAACACCCCAGGGTTAAGCTAGCCACACTACAATTGGATGTAGCATCGGGGGGTTAGCGCTCCCACATTTTCCAACTTATTATCAGGCCTCTTTGCTCAATTTGCTATCTCAACTAGGAGAGGAAAATTCAGTTTTTGATTAACATTTTTTTAACACAAATGCTGAAGGAAAGCGCCATAAAATTTCCCATCTTTTTACGATCAGCAAAACTCCCCAAAAAGGCAAGGTATAAGGTCATTTTGGCATTGGCAGCTAGGATTCTGCTTTTTTATAAATCACAAGATATTCCAGCATATCATGCTTATACCCCTATCCAAGATTGTGTAGTTGGAGGTTTAATGCTGCCTGCCAAGAGGGCTTTACCAAGTATGGCAAGAATTAGGTTTTGATCAGCTTGGGGATTTTTATAATCATCAAACGTTAATTACTTGGGAAACGATAAGGCTGCAAGTCGGCAATTTAAATACTGCTTTTTCTTTGAGCTATCTTCAGCTCGTGAATTTTCTTAAGAATAACTATCCCATGCTGAGTGAGGCCACGCGTCAAATTACTAAGCAAATGTCGCATAAAATAGTGGGAGTGGGATTTTGGTATCGGCAGTTACATCAGCAGGCTCATAGTGAATAGATTATTGTGAAAGAGCTCAAGAAAATCTACTTAGAGACAGGTTGCAAGTTCAATACGAAAGAATGGCGACAGCTCAGTGAATTCTCGAATAAAGCATTGCGAGGTGCTAATTTTAAAAGAATGAATTTTTTATCCAGATGGCTAGCATATTACACTCCTCTGAGATTGCATAATATGTTTCCAACTAGTCTGAACCAATGTTTTAGATCTAATAAACAGAATGAAGGAGGATGGGTACACACATTTTACGAATGTAGGAAATTGCAGCAATTTTGGAAAGATGTTTTATCATGATTTCTCAATTTCTGTTGTCAACTATTTACCCATCATCTAGGCTGGTATTATTTGGTGCATCGCCGGAGGTACAATGTTTTACGAAATATCAACAGTATTTTGTAATAATTTCTATAGCAGTTGCTAGGTCACTTGTTCTGCAAAATTGGAAAACTATTAAACAACCTAGGATTGACCAATGGGTTAGTAAAATGTGCAGGACTTACAGATTCGAGGAGGCCTATGCAAAACGTGTAGGAGCTACGGCAAGATTCAGAGCTATCTGGCAAAAATGTTGTATATTGGAGTAAGAGTAGGCTCTAAGACCCTTCTGTAGTAGGGAATTAATGTTTGCACTTTATTAAAACAGACGCTGATAGCCGCACTTGCACTTTAAAGAGTTCTTGGATATTTGTATTGATGTTGCTACTGGCATGGTTTTAAGTGACTTTCTGTAATTTAAAAAATATATATATATTTGCTCCTAGTTGCACACGCACTTTAAATTATTGCTGATAGTGTCGTGCTATTTGTTTGTTATTACTGTTTAGATTGGAGTGGGCCAACTTTGCAGTAACAGTTATTAAGGATTATGAGCTACTGTAGAATACATTTTTTATGCACCTTCCCATATTTTTTAAACCCTCAATGCTAATACAGAGTCCTTCTGTTTGTTTCTTATGCATTATTATGTAAAGTATATTGTGTTTTCTCTGCTTTTATTCCTGCTCTAATAAAAAAATGTAAAAAAAAAAAAAGGAGGAGGAAAGGTGCCAGTCGTGGAGTCTTCCTAAGAAGTTTCTCTGCTGTTGACATGGGTCAATCAGCATAAAGCCACCATCACAAGAGGAAGAGCTTGTTCTGAGATGCTCCCTCTCCAAAGGCAAGGAGGATGTGGGCCAATAACTCTAATTCCAACAACCAGTTATCCACAGGTAGAATTCCCATGATGCACTTTTCACACACGTACTCCACAATGGATACATTCATGGACGTACTTTTCCACAGTGTTCTCCATGTACATCCCATTGTAACAATTCGTCCTTGGCTCCCATGACTTCTCTCATGTGAAACCGATGTCCCCTTATTGCCTCCAAACCATGTAATTGTAACTTCTTCTCTCCTTGCTTAGCTGCTAAAACAAAGACATTACTTTGCCTAAAGAATGCTTCTCCACCTGCAATGCAAAAACTGAGAAAGACAGATTCCACAGTGCACATAAAATTCAGAACATTAATCCTAAAGCAAGAGTTGCCAGGGATGCATTTCAGGCCTACAGCTTTGGCTAACATAAGAACATATCACTTAACATTACTCATGGCATAATTAATTTTACATTTTGACTAACACATTTTACCTAATTATGAAAGTATTTTTATTAAATACATCTAATATGTGAGGAAGATCAAAATTCACAACACAGTTTCTTCATGTTAGCGTTTTCTGCCAGTTACATTTATTTCCTACGTTAACCCTTCATACTACTTTGTCTTCATACTACTTCATACTACTTGTCAATAAACTAATATATTAACGTAGATACGTTAACATGGTTCACAATTCTAGCACTCACATTTACACAAGAAACGATAATATGCAGGTGCGCACTACACGTAATTATGATGCACCCCTAAAAATGAGTAAAATGCAAATACGGAATTTCCACTCCATCAGTAGTACCCGGAAATCATGCACCCCATTGCCAATGGTCGTGCTCCAAGGCATATGTAATATGGTGCGGGGGCAGAGGTTAGGTGTTCCCGCATTGACTTGGGGCTATGCCTCCGTGGAAATGAGGGGATACCGCTTTGTTATTTAGCCAGTGTAACATTTGCAATTGTGGCCCCTTCTGCAATACCAAAGTGCCACAGGAGCATTGACAGTGAGCACAAATGCAATTTGGACCCCATGGACGCTTTGTATAATACAACCCAGATAGTTATTGCTAAGCCATTCAGATAGGGGTTTGCTTAGTGGTTTGGACCACACTGCTTCTGGTGGCCAGGGCTGTGGTGTGCGGTGTATGGTGTTGACTTCTGCTTCAGCTGCATAGATAAGCAAAAACTTATAGCCTCATGAGTTAAGACCATTTATGTCACAATTGTTTTTTTGATCTTGCTTTGAAATGACCAAATGTCACAATATGTTGTTTGGGTGAGTAATATCGTCACCTAGGGCCTGATTTATATATTGGCGGAGAGGGTAGTCCATCACGATGGTGATGGAGTTCCCTTCCCGCCAATATAGTGGTCCGCCTGCCACATTTACATGCGGGTGGACCTTAGGGTTAATCACGGTGGAGACTACTCTGTCTCCGCTGTGAATAATTCTCACTGATGGCCCTGGGGAGTCAGGGCCATCGGAGAAATGGCTACCTATCCACCCGCCTAATTTATATGGGTGGAGATGTAGTAATTTTTTACTGATTCTTACCGACGGGTAAGGAACAGTAGGAACATTATAATGCTCCCCCCACCATGGGGAAAGCCTCCCATGGTGAGGGGAGCATTACTTTTCTTCTTTTCAAAAAGAGTATCCCGTTTTGGGAAATAATACTGTTTGCTAGAGGGCTGCATTTTCCCGACGCAGCCCTGTAGCAAACAGTGAACTGCATTGGCAGGAACCGCAGTGACGGCGTTTCCTGCCAATGACTTTATAAATGACCACCAGCTGGGCAGTCATTTATAAGTCTGGCAGGTGGAGTAGTGTTGGCCTGGCGGACGTAAAGTTCTCTGCCAGGCCAAGGGAGAATTCTCTGTCCACCAGGAAATAAATCGAGTCCATAGTCTCCTCTCTGCCTTTGCCTAGAGACTAAAACTACACCTGCCTAAATCCTCCAAGGCAGGAATGATCTGGCTTGCTCATTAGCCTACATGGAGTAGATTGTTAGACCAAAAAGCTTCCTGTAGGTTGAATCTGAATTGCACATGCCATTCTTCTTATTAAAAGGCACAAGTGACACAAAACGTGACAAGCTGCTCCTACAGTATGCAAGAAATAGCCTTTCTGGCTAGTGGCATGTAATCAAACATTTCAGTTGCCTTTTCTTTCACACAAAGTCTTTTAACACTTTAAAATGTTTATGCTGGGAAATGTGATTTTCATTTATAATGGGGACAAACATCATGTTCGCAATTTTGTGTAACGATCCCACAAGGCTGAACCAGAAACTTTAAGCAACCCTGCTGAAAATGAAATGAGCAAATGCTTTCTATCACATCAATAAACTGCAGCCTGCATACTTTATTCATCACCCTGTAAGACAAGAGGCAGTTCGAATTAATTGAAAGAGAAGGGGGTTGAAATAAAGATCATAACACCACTACACTGTAGCTGCCAACGGGGGTAACAAAATGTAATCAAATGTAAAATTCAGTATTGAAATTTCATGGCTTATTACAATTGAACCTGTCATCAAGTTTTCAAGCCCTGTAGTTAATAGAACTTCGGAAGACTTTGGTGCTTTGCATACATAATCGAGAACTCACTTTAATATGTTGCTTTGAAATTCTTGTCAAATTTAGTTAGCCGTCATCTATCGAGCTTCTAGTTTGGACAGTGAATTGCAATCACTAACTGCATTTGCGTAATTCCTTACTTCCAGTGGCACCACCCATTGTTTCCCTGATGACACCACCGTTCCCCTTGTCCATCGCACTATCTAGCCCTTGCAAAACATAATTACAATGACTGGATGCGTACACTTTATATGCATTTTAATAGGAGCAAACTTGAGCGTGTTTTCAGAGAAAAACTGCTTGCAAGGGAATATAAATACTCACAAACTGCTTTTTTAGCTTCATTTTCCGACTGCCCTACCCAGGAACACCAAAATTCCATGCCAATCCTAAAGATATGAAGGCATTATTTCTACTACACTAGTGAAATGTTATTTGTCAGCACAGCTTACAAACATTGAAAATTGCTACATTCAAGCCTGTTGTGCAAGAAGGCCGTTTTTATGTTACACTGACATTGGAAATAGTATAGTGGTCAGCAGCGAACGTGGCACTCTTACACAACCTCGTGACGCATAATCTACTGCTGTGGGGCCAGGCACATGCTATTGTTTTACTGTTCCTATATTCAACATATTCTAGACTACTTATTGCTACTGCCAACAACGAACCCTGATGAAACTGAAGGGGCAGATTTACAAGCCCCTTGCGCCTGCTTGCGCTGCCATTGCATCACTTTTTTTGACACAACGGCCGCAAACAATGCGGCCAATTTACAACTTGACGCATCTAGGGAGATGCGTCACGTTGTAAAGCCCTACGTCACATTATACCTGCACCAGGTATAATGTATGCAGGCTAGGCGTTCCCACGCAAAAAGCCATGTTGAACTGATGCAGCGAAATTTACAACATTTCATTGCATCAGTCTACGCCTTCATTGTGTCAAAATCCCTACGCCTGCTCAGACCAGGCGTAAGGAATGATGCATGGCTTTTTGTATGGGACTCACCTATCTGTTGTGGCACAGTGCTGGAGTCGCGTCACTTTCATGAGCAACTCCAGCAATGCGGCACAAGTGCCAACAGATGCGTCAGTATTTCTGACGCATCTGTTAATCCTTGCGCCATGGAGCACTGTATTGTAAATACAGCGCATCCATGGTGGCGCAAGGACATTTGGCACTGGCGCAACGAAACTGACGCATCTATGCAGATGCGTCAGTTCCTTGTAAATCTGCCCGACGTATTTTCTGGAAGATTGTTCAGCTTGTGGGGTACACTCCTCTATCTATGCGAAGCACCGCTGTACGTGCAATGTATGTGTTAACTCAGCCATGAAGCATTCGTTTATATAATGTTTTTGTTGGAAAAAATCTATAAAGGATACTAAAAGAAGTGCCTGCACGGAAAATGGAAATATGCCCGTTTTTGCATCAGGCCTCACTAAGTCATTTAGAGTTGGGGGGGGAGGAGGCTGTGTAAAGCAGTGGAGCACCCGCTCTTCAAACTCATGGTTCTTACGCCCCACTTAGAGTCAGTAATTGATCACTGGTAGTGTAACCGCCATGGGGCCTCTACCATTTGCACCAGCCACCAATCTTCGGCGGAGGGCCACCTGCCATGGGGCTGCTGCTTTTGATGTATCAGGAGGAGCTTTAGATTTAGGGTGTTAGTCTTAATGGAGGTTTTCCATGCCCAAGTCTCCCATGAGAAAGATAGGGCTTGACAGAGAATATCAACAGTGTCCCCTAACAGCAGGGAGAAAACTCCCTTCATATCTCAGTCACTGGTTTGTTATGTTTTCTAGAAACAAACCCTTATCTCGAAGGCTGTTTCTGAGAAGCCAAAAAAATGCTGAGCCTGCCTGGATTGGCTTTAATTTTTCAAAATGCCTTTTTAAAAAAAAAAATAATCCACCAAAAATTAGATCGGGCAAGCAGTCTTGAGGCTGCCTTGATTCTTTTGGATCTCTCAGCGGCCTTCGACACGGTAAACCATGATACACTCCTGACCCGACTAGCCAAAGCAGGAGTCCACGAGACGGCACTTAAGCTTCTATCCTCATATCTAACTGATAGAACTTTCTCAGTTAAATTAGGAGATGCCACATCCAAACCTTTTAACTCACCTTGTGGCGTACCTCAGGGGTCTTCTTTAAGCCCCACCCTTTTTAATGTATATGTTGCCCCATTAGCGGCTATAATAAGGAACTGTGGTTTCCTACCAGTCTCCTATGAGGACGATACCCAAATTGTGGTAGCAGTCTCAAACAACACAGATGAGACAGCAGGCAGATTTAGTAACTGTATGAGTCAGATCAATCACTGGATGCAACATAACTGCCTAAAATTGAATGGTGACAAAACCGAGGTTATGTTGCTCGGGACAGATATGAATTTCTGGTCCCAAAATGGTGGCCAGACAGCCTAGGCGACTGCCCATCCCCAGTGGACAAAGTTAGAAACCTGGGAGTGCTACTGGACAACAAACTATCTTTGGGCGCCCAGACAAACAAACTATCCTCCAAGGTGTGGTACATTCTCAAAATGATAAAAAAAACTATCACCGTTTATTCCCCAAGATTCCTGTAAAACATTAGTAACCGCACTGGTCTTATCCAGGTTGGACTACGGGAATGCCCTGTATGCAGGGTTACAAATTCAACATTTAACAAAATTACAGCGCCTACAGAACGCTGCAGCAAGGCTGGTGCTGGACATTCCCAGATACGAGCCAGTTGCCCACAGACTAGGAGCCCTCCATTGGCTACCTATTGAAAAGAGGATTAAGTTCAAGTCAGTCTGCCTGGCCTACAAAGCCCTTCACGGAGTAGGATCCCACTTCTTAAAAACTCATTTGAAACCATATGAGCCATCCAGGAGCCTGAGATCAAGCCAGGCAAAACTGATTCAGGTTCCTAAATTCAAGCAAGTTAGGTGGGGGGGGAGAAGCTTCCTGCTACAGGCAGCTAAGACTTGGAACCTTCTCCCTGTTACAATCAAAAACAGCACATCGCTACTCTCATTCAGGAAGGAGGTGAAAACCTGGCTGTTTACTTCCTAGTTAGATACCACTCTCCGGCAGACCTAGGGCCTGATTCACAGAACTAACTTACATCAAAAACGTAAAGTTAGTACTTTTTGGTATTCACAGAATACACTTACTCATTTTGGTATTCACAGAAGGCACTTACTCATTTCGGTATTCACAGAAGTTAGTAGTCCTAACTTTAGGACTCCTAAATGCCTTCTGTGAATACCGAAAGTCTTAAAGTTAGGATTTTTCTCAGTTTAGGAGTAGTAAAGTTAGGACTCCTAACTTTAGGACTCCTAAATGCCTTCTGTGAATACCGAAAGTCTTAAAGTTAGGATTTTTCTCAGTTTAGGAGTAGTAAAGTTAGGACTCCTAACTTTAGGACTCCTAAATGCCTTCTGTGAATACCGAAAGTCTTAAAGTTAGGATTTTTCTCAGTTTAGGAGTAGTAAAGTTAGGAGTCCTAACTTTACTACTCCTAAACTGAGAAAAATCCTAACTTTAAGACTTTCGGTATTCACAGAAGGCATTTAGGAGTCCTAAAGTTAGGACTACTAACTTTACTACTCCTAAACTGAGAAAAATCCTAACTTTAAGACTTTCGGTATTCACAGAAGGCATTTAGGAGTCCTAAAGTTAGGACTACTAACTTCTGTGAATATCGAAATGAGTAAGTGCCTTCTGTGAATACCAAAATGAGTAAGTGTATTCTGTGAATACCAAAAAGTACTAACTTTACGTTTTTGATGTAAGTTAGTTCTGTGAATCAGGCCCCTAGTCTTTCACATTGATTAGCGCCAAGACGCCCTTGGGCATTCGTGCGCTTTACAAATTTGCAAATCAAATCAAATTTGCAAATCAAAATCTTCTGTGGTATGGGTAGAGGTGGAGCCTCTGCAACCCTGGCAGCCAGCCTAAGCAGATCATCTGCTTGGGTTTGAATGACTCTCATCTGAACCAGCTAACCACCCACAGTATGTGCCACGTTGCAATAGATGCCACATTATATCCCATCCAGTCTTCTCCCACAAATGTATCTAGATCTCACCACAATTTATTACTGACAATGATATTTATGACTTTTTCCGTTGTTTGTCAATTGTAAATCACTGTTTGGGTGTTGGAGTCTATGATAATGGATACAACTAATTTGCTTTGATACATAAATGCCAACAGACCCAATTCAGAAGGGAGACTGATTTTTTAAGGCCAAAACATCTTTATTTTGGCTGTCTACGGCCTGAAATTGTCTCTGTTCCATAGTAATTTAATAGGGAAAATAAATTCCCCCGATATGTTTTTCAGAATCTTCCTCTTTACATCTTGAAACTGCTGTCATGCATGTTGATATGACTCCAATGTGCTGTAGTTTTGGACAAACAAGACTGCCCCAGGATAATGCTTAGAATGAAAGTTTCCTGATTAAAGGCAATAGTGTATTTTATGTATTATCAATAGGAACTAGCCTCAGGGGGTTCTTATGAAAGCCCTCACCCACCAACCTAGTTGGTGGCATGCTTCATCTTCGGGCTCCACCCGGTGACACCGAATGTGTCCCGGGTGTGCTTCTACGCCTGTTTACAGGGGAGCTGGTTTCGTGGTAAGTGAGTGTGCAGTGATGGCGTGTGAGTATGGGTTAAAAACTGTCCTTGGGTCCCATGTCCTATTTAATTAACGGGCCCTTGGCAGTGTTAAAAACAAGGCAACGGATGTATTGTGGAGTTATCTATGTTCTCCCACATCCTGTGTGGTCAACATGTTTCAGCCAGGCCTTAGTTATGAACTGGCTTTCTTCAGGACCTAAGGGGTGTATGTGAAGTGATTTAAAAGGGTGGGGGGGTCAACAAGTGTTGCGAGTATGACCCACTATGTGTTGCACTCACTAAGGTGCAGTATGTGTAAGAGGGTGTTTCCCTCTAAGCTTAATACTCTTGTGATTATTAGAGCAAAGCCTCATGAGTATCCGGCATGGGGTCGGCTTACAAACACGTTTTGGGTGAAGCTCGATCCCTGCGTCAGCACCTACTTGGTATGCCTTGGACTATAGTGGAACATATTAAGTGTCACAACACTGACAATAATAAATTTCTGCTCAAAAAAGAACAACGATGGATTTATCGTTTGTCAACTCATCAAAAGGGATTAAATGACAATATCCCCTGGCACAGCTTAAATGTTTGAGATACATATAGCTGATGTAGGACTCAGCCCCTTTTTTCTGTACCATCCTTAGGATACTTGTCACAAAACGTTACTGCCCTCAACCCTATAGTTTCCGATTCCATATATGGAATCTCCACGACAAAAGGAAACTTACATATACTCACATTAAGATACCCACTCTGAATATCCTGCCTTGTTGCACCCCACAGCTACATATGTGGGCTCAATACTTCATAGAACTAGGGCACACCCGATCTTTAACTACTCGGGTATGAGCAGCCCATATCTTTTTGGGACTACCAAAACTATCGAGAATATATCTGCCCCCCATGATTGCAGTTATCATACATATTATGATAATAATTATTTACCCAATCTGGATTGCTCCTCATCTGAACACATAGGGAGGGCACATCCGATTTTTAACTACATGGGTATGCGCAGCCCACACCTTTTTAAGACTGCCGAACATAGTAAAATATCCACACCCACTGGTTGAAATCATTGTATACATCGTGATTATTAACCCAGTCAATATTGTTCCCCATCTGCACTCATAGTGAGGGTACTTGCTACCATTTACACAGTGATAATAATTTTTTCGTCTCAGTCTTTATTGTTCCTCAACTTAACACATAGTGAGGGTACTGGTCTCTCCTCTATGTTCATCCACAGAGCGAGGGCCCCTGTCTTTTCTCTATGTCTACCCTTCTTTTCCCCGCTGCAGACGCTACTCACATAATTGAGGAAGTGGTTCCAGCCGGCACACTGCGGGCGATATTTAAACCCCTACGCACCAGGGTGCACATCTACGGAGATCCGCCGCATACCAAGTAGGTGCTGACGCGGGGATCGAGCTTCACCCAAGTAAGTAGGGAATGCAAGGTTTTACTAAACTCTCGAGGCCAAGGGAGATCCTCCATTTGATCTCATGGCGACCACAATCACTTGTTTGTATGTTTCTGTTTAACTCATCAGAACATGTTTGTAAGCCAACCCCATGCCGGATACTCATGAGGCTTTGCTCTAATAATCACAAGAGTAAGCATTTATATTTTCTCAAACAACTTCACAGCATGGCGTGGTTCCGCTATTGAATTTATGCACACATAGCCATTTTTGCCGTCACGCCACAGTCCGTATCCCGCCACTACCTAGCATTATGGCTAAATACACGGACACGACGGCTCTTGTAGCACATTAGATACATGTGCAAAACGGGGTGCTAATTCTATATATGTGTGTCTGTCTGTACTGTTCTGTGTGTTTAAAAAAAAAAATGATCTACGGAGATCCGCCGCATACCAAGTAGGTGCTGACGCGGGGATCGAGCTTCACCCAAAACGTGTTTGTAAGCCGACCCCATGCCGGATACTCATGAGGCTTTGCTCTAATAATCACAAGTGTATTAAGCTTAGAGGGAAACACCCTCTTACACATATTGCACCTTAGTGAGTGCAACACATAGCGGGTCATACACGCAACACTTGTTGACCCCTTCACCCTTTTAAATCACTTCACATACACCCCTTAGGTCCTGAAGAAAGCCAGTTCATAACCAAGGCCTGGCTGAAACATGTTGACCACACAGGATGTTGGAGAACATAGATAACTCCACAATGCATCCGTTGCCTTGTTTTTAACACTGCCAAGGGCCCGTTAATTAAATAGGACATGGGACCCAAGGACAGTTTATAACCCATACTCACACCCCATGCCTGCACACTCACTTACCACGAAACCAGCTCCGCTGTAAACAGGCGTAGAAGCACACCCGGGACACATTCGGTGTCACCGGGTGGAGCCCGATGATGAAGCATGCCACCAACTAGGTTGGTGGGTGAGGGCTTTCATAAGAAATAATATTTCTTTCCTCTGTGCAAGACACACTATACCTATGCCCCCTGAGGCTAGTTCCTATTGATAATACATATACTTCAGGGGAAGTGAACTAGCCCTGCTGTTCCTCCCTCTCCCCTTGATATCTAATAGTGTATTTTAGACACCTCTCCCCGACTTTGTGTATGAAGAAGTTCTGCAAGCAATCATTTCCCCCAAACCTCCTCCCATCCAAGATTTACCTTCCGTACATCAGCATTTTGATTAACTTTGACATTTAGACTTATAGACGCAGACTCCATTTCTGTACTCCGAATGTATGATAGACATGTTTGACCCTCATGATATTTTCTTTACTTGCTTATAAGAACCTGTCAATTCCAGGAAATCAAGTTCCGTACTTTGAGAAGGAGGTATGCATGTGTATCTGTTAACTGCTTCCTGCTCATTCATATCCAGATACCAAAAATCATTGAAATGACCTTTCTGAAGTGCACTTTGTTGTACTTCAAGTGTTTTTTTGACGGAGTTAGTCTATAGGTTAGTGGCCGAAGTGGGCG
The DNA here is from genome assembly GCA_963921515.1 of Calotriton arnoldi. NCBI lineage: Eukaryota > Metazoa > Chordata > Amphibia > Caudata > Salamandridae > Calotriton > Calotriton arnoldi. The sequence continues at coordinate 370,630 of CAWUFW010001614.1, read as the reverse complement.
GAATCGAAGGGGCACGACTGCCTATACTTTTTTGATTTAAGGAAAACAGCTCCCCTATTTTCAGTGAAAAGATAACCATTACAGGACGGTTAATTTAGAGAGCTAAAATGCTTCAGCTGCAGTGTAAGGCAGTGAGTCTCCTGTGCTGTGAAACCGAGGGAGGGGCAAACAGCTAAACAAGCCCTTGCCTGGGTGCTTGCTTACCTGAAATACTGTAAATGTGCACAACAGGTCAATCTGCAACTGTAAGTGGAGCTCAGAAGTCGGTATTGGCTTTAATTAATGGAATCACTTGACTCCTCCTGATGGCACAGATTTAATATTTTTGAGTGGTATTGGAAAGGAGTTGCTAGGTGAGATGTGAAGTGTGTGCTTTTTGAAAGGGCGTAACACAGACCTCTGCACGTAAGGGGCTGCCCCTTCATTATGCTCTTCACTATTCTCCACTGCTCCAACCAGGATTCAATTCCGTGGCTCTCTGGTTACAGACACAGACCTCTGCAGTGCATTAACTAATAGAGGTTTCATAAAGTACGATTTCACACTGATTAACTTAACTTGCATTTATTTTACATTTAAACTGTGTGCTATTTTATATGTGCATACCTGAATGTGAAAGACCGAAAAAAGTTACTGAAAATTTTGGGGAGTTTTTGCTATGCTTTTGACCCCGCCCCCATTTATGCACAGCATCACTGTTCCCTTACTTTACTTTTTTAATGCAACCTCTGTATACGGTATACCACCACTGCTAGGTCTACAATTGATTCATTGTGGGCATAGAGCAGTGCCCCTTTAACTTTGGAGGGGAGACAGCATTTTGCCAATCACCCCTGTAAATTGAAAAATAGATGTAAGACAAGACACCTCTATCAACATATGACTACAGCAGTTCTACCAATATGAACCACCTAGATCAACTGGCTCAAATGCAGAAGTCCAAATACTAATCAAGCCTGTTTGAGGTTGACAACATAATGTAATGTACCATGACACAACACAACACAACATAACATAACATAACATAGCATAACATAACATAACATAACATAACATAACGTACCATAACATAACATAACATGTGCACTAGTAAAGCGCATGTTCACCCCCTGAATTTCTAGACACTGACTAACAGATTTGTATTGTGTCCCAACTTTATGGCACTCATTTTATTGACATTTGTAGTATGAAAGGCTGAGTGCCCGGAACCCCCAGCTTCCAAGGGACATTCTTGAATGAGTGAATAAATGGCTTTTATATAGCGTACGGCTAATCGGAGAGTGTCCTGACGCTTGGCATCTAGAGATGGTGAAAAGGTGGCAGGCTTCGTCAGGTATCCCCCATCCCCTACAGTTTAAATAGATACATTTCTAGCGCTTATTTGAACTTAGCTTCATCAGTGATTGATCTCAGGTGGTCAGGCGTCTGGTGCCACATGCTTGCTGCCCTGAACGTGAAAGAGGCTCCTCTTTGTTGTTTTTTTAAAACGGGGGACTGTTAGCAAACCAGTGTTCCTGGAATGCAGCGACCTCCCTGGTCTTTATTCCTTGATCCTCTAATTCAAGTAGGTGGGAGCATTGTTGTGGTCCCACATTGTTGGTGGGTCAGTGTTTTGAACATGATTCTCTTGTGGACCGGTAGCCAATGTAGTTTTTCTCGAAACAGAAATACTGAAGAGTGGTTGGGTAACTTATAGAGTAGACAGATCGCCGTGTTCTGGACCACTTGCAGACACTGAAGTGAGTATTCTGGGAGACGTAGGTACAGAACCTTTAACATAGTTCAGCCTAGATAAAATCTGCGCCATGACCACAGTGACCTGTGATTCATGAGGCAGGAAGCTCAGGAATTTCCTGAGCAATGCAAAAAATCCAGAAGCATGATTTAACAACTGCTTATATCTGGGCACTAAAGAGAGTTGAGAGTCAAACATAATGCACATATTTCTGGCCACCGCCATTGGAGGGGGCAAGGGGGGCGCTGTTGGGCCAGGCTCCTGTCCACCCAGGGAGAGGGTTCAACCCAAACATTAGGATCTCAGCTTTGTCTGGGTTGCATTGTAATGTGCTTTCCCTGAGCCAGTCAAGTAGCGCTTTCATGCAAAATGCAAATGTTTCTTTTGCGCTCACTGAGTCCCCGTCGTAAGTAAGCAGGAGCTGTGTATCGTCTGTGCATGATGTGAACTTAAAGCCAAAGGATTCGACCAAATATTCCAGTGGAGTCATGTATTTGTTAAAAAGAGTAGGACGCAGGGAGGAGCCCTGACGGGCCTCCCATTTCAACGATTTGTCTCTGGAGGCACAAGGCCTCATCCAGACTACTTGCTCTAATCTCTCGAGAAAGGAGCCCAGCCAGCCTAAGGCTGATCCGGTCACCCCCAGGTGTTCTAGCCTATGAAGCAAAATGCTGTGGTGCACCGTGTCGAATACTGCTGACAGGTCCAACAGCACCAGAGCAACATTGAGTCCCGAATCAAGACTGGTCTTAATGGATTCAGAGACCTCCAGTAACGCCGTCTCAGTACTGTGACGTGCTCTGAAGCCGGATTGGGACAGGTGTAACAACTTGTTTTCTGCTAGAAAGGTAGTGAGCTGGCAGTTCACCACCCTTTCCAGAATCTTTGTGGCCACTGGGAGAAGAGATACCGGTGTGAAATTCGCAAATATTTCAGGGTCAGCATTTGCCTTTTTGAGCAGGGGGATTATGTTTGCCCTTTTCCAGGCACCTGGTATAATGCCAGACAGGAGGGAGCTAAAGAATAGCTCCTGATATGTGGGGGCAATAATATCAGTAATAGCCTTCAGAAGATGTGGTGGCAAAGGGTCATCAGGGGACCCTGATCTGCGGTTAGTAAACTGCGCCTTCAGTTCCTCTGTTGTGGGTGCATGGAAAAACATCAGCTTACATTCTGCTATAGGTCCTGCTATGTCACCAGGTCCTGGAACATGAACCAAGTTGTTGAGACCCATCAGGCTAGCCTGAATTTTAGAGATCTTATCATCAAAAAAGTAACTGAGTCTTGAGCATAGGACTTGACTGGTATCTGGAGGAGGGGACATAGTTTTTGGGTCATTGAAGCCGGAGACAATTTTGAAGATCTCCTTCCCATTTTTATCTGCCTCTTTGAAGCATTGGGAATAAAAAGAGCAACAAGCTTGGTCAGTATTTATATGATATGCATTGAGGGACAGCTTGTAGCGAGTTTTGTCTGCCTCCCGATAGTGGCAAAGCCAAGCCCTTTCCAGCTTTTTGCATGATGCTCTCTCCAGGACCAGGTCCTGAGAAAACCATTGGGCTGGACAGGCCCTAGCTTCTTTCTGAGCAGCCATCAATGGAGCCACTGAATTGTTCGTCTTCGTGAGCCAGGTCTTAATAGAGCTATCGCGCTCTGCGACCGTGTCTGAGATTGTCGGATTGATACAGATACCTTGTTCCAACATCTTTTACCACATTCCTGTGTGTGTAGTCAACTTTCCTTAGGGCATGCACAAGGCCAGAAAAACTGGAGTAGGAAATGATCCAACAAGGTCATCTGATCAGGGCACTCCCACTGTACCACTATGTTGGACAGGATGCCATCAGAGAGATGCAGAGTACAGGAGTGAACGTACTCTGTATATTTCCAATCTGTTTACCTCTACCTCTGTCAATCTATTTCCCAATTTTATTTTAGGGATTTTTGGAGCCCCTGGCTAGATGTATCTCAACTGTTTATCATTGGCCGCCCATTTCTGAAAGTTTATTTGGCATCATGTGAGCTTGAATTAGCAGATATTGGTAATACATTCAAAGTTCTTCTGAACAGGTGGCCCAAAATATGTCTTGCCCACGTTCCCAAACATCCATAAGACAACAATGGCATTAACAAAGATTTTGCAGGGGTGTCAAGCTATTTGGCACCCATGCATATGAACCTTTGCACTGACTGAAAGAGCTACTGTTTACAATATATTACCTATACTTTGAATGCACTTTGAGTCAGCCCCTGGCTAAATATTGGATGTTTTTTTTCTCTATCTCAGATCTCTGCCCTTGATTAAATGTCTTTCATCCCTATTCTTTTGTTTTCCCTGCACAGAACCATTTTGGTCTAACAGTGTTCTACTTGAATGGGCTGTATCCTTCGACATTAGGGGATTTTTTTTTCCTTCGAGCAATCCAGGGGAGTGTATGGGCTTTCTGGTTCCTCTTGCCCCTGCTCTCTTGTATCTGCTTTTTAGCAGCTCCCATTGCTGCTTCATTCCTATTTATTATTGAGTCGTCCTCATGTGTTCTCTTTTTTCTACCTCCCCCTTTCTCTGATCATCCATTGGTCCTGGTGCTCCCCATGCCAATCCCTGTCTTTCTGTCCATTTTACATTAAAAATGATGTATTTTCTTTTTTACTGAGCCCTTCCGCTGCTGAGCACAGCAAAGTCCCTCGCTACCCTTTTCACACTCATGCTCATTCTATGTTAACTTTTGATATGATAATTTAAAATGCCAGTCACCCATGTTTAAATGGTAAATTAAAAATGACAAAAGGACCATTGATACATCACGATGCTTGTGCACACATGTGTATGCATTAGCAGTCATCTTGGTATGGCTTAACTTTAATACAAAACCCATTCCGAAATGGGTGCCACGTATGAACATGCATGCACATGCATCATAATGCACCAAAGGCCAGTTTGGCATTAGCTAATGCCAAACATAAAATGGCAAAGCCAGTAGCTGGCGAGAACTATTGGCTGTGCCAGTACTTGCTAACAACATCACACTGTCAGCACATGCACTATTACTATCTGTTAGACCTGGCTTTTTCAGAGGGTTTATCCCAAGACTTTTTGCTTCTCGGCCTCCTATGTTTGACCCTGTTTTTGGTGGTTTTAGGACTTCGGGCCCTTTACCACTGCTATTCAGTGCTAAAGTGCATATGCTCTCCATGTAAATTGTGTTTCTGGATTGGTGTTTCCATAATTGGCTTATTTGAATTTCTGCTAAGTCCCTAGTACAGTACACTGTATGTGCCCAGGGCCTGTAAATCAAATGCTGCTAGTGGGCCTGCAGCACTGATTGTGCCACCCACACAAGCAGCCGTTCAAAGGGTTCTCAACTCACCACTGCAGTGTCTGTGTGCAATTTCTACTGGCATGTCAACCTGGCAAGTGTACCCACTTGCCAGACTGTAACCTTCCCTTTTCTTACATGTAAGACACCCCTAAGGTAGGCCCAAGGTACCCCTATGGGCAAGGTGCAGTTTATGTGAAAGGTAGGACATGTACTGGTGCGTGTGACATGTCCTGATATTGAAATACAGTGTATTTCATTTTTCACTATGGAGAGGCTTTCTGTCCCATAGGGTAGAAAGGGAGTTTATTTATAACATCTTAAAAGTATAACTTCCCAGTGAGTCCAGGTAGGAAGATGGAGTTTAGAATGCCTGAACTCAGAATAAAAAAATGCATCTTTTAGTAAAGATGATTTTTATATTTTGTGTTTGAAAATACCACTTTTAGAAAGTGGGTATTTTCTTGCTTAGCCATCCTGTGTGCCTCTGCTGGTTTGTGGATTGACTGTCTGACTTTGGTGTGACAGGGGCTGGGGATGTGCATTCTCTCAGACAGCCACTGGGGGGGTTGAGGTGTGTCCTGCCTTTGCTGAGTGAGTCAGGGCTGGGCTGAATAGACCTGGGCTGCATTTAGAGTAGTGGGAGGAGATTTTCCTGCAACTGAATAGGCCTGGTCTGCCTTGGACAATGCTGTCTCCACCTACTGCCAGGAAGCTGGGCCAGAGAGGACAGAACTGGTTTGGACTGAACACAGACACTCTCTACCACAAGAGAACAAAGGGAAATCTGGTATAAATATTGGGGCCCAGACCCCAGGACTTTAGAACTCATTTGGATCAAGGAACCAGCCAAGAAGAAGAGCTGGGAAAGCTGTGAGGAGAGACTACCATTTTGCTGTGTGCTTTGCTGTGTTGACCTGCAATAGCTACTTCTGTCTTGGGCAAATAAAGAACTAGACTGAACTTTCTGCAACTTCTTTGTTTGAGTTTCTCAAAGGGCTTGAGGTAGAGCTAGCTCCCTGTTCAAGAAGTCTCAGGAACAGCGAAGACTTCACCTTTTTCTGGGTACAGCCTCTGGGACCGCATGTCTCAGTTGCCACAGATGGAAACTGCAATCGGACGCCACCACCAAGACGGCCTGTGGTTCTGTGACCTGAAGGCACCGCAGAAGCACTGCTGCATTTCGCACCGCAACCCTGGTCTCAACAACGACGGCGTTGAACGGTGCCACCGCTGAGCCTCTGCTTGCACAGCATCCTGTGGGCACCGCACTCCGCACCGCCTCGCTTCACCACACTGTCCTGGTCTCACCGACAACGCCGTTGCCAGCTGACTCTGCAGCCGTGGTCTGCACTGTGCTCTGGGGGCACTGCTCGTAAGCTACATGAAGCACCGCCACATCCCACACTGCAGCTGCGACCCACCGACGCCAGCTCCCATCGACCGGAACTGCCGCCTGCACCATGACCTGTCAGCACTGCAATGAGCACCGCCCCACTTCGCGCCGCCGCCCTGGTCTCACCAATGCTGCTGGACGACCGTCACCGAGCCGCTGCCTGCACCGTGACCTGCCTGCACAGACACGGTTGGCCGGAACCCCAGGTACTGTTTACAAGGCTTCTCTGACACTAACGCCGGTCCGCACCGACACGGTCAACCGAAACTGTTGGATTTGGTTGTTTTCAGCACCGCAATAGCACCGGAAGGAGCTGCCGACTTTAAGGAACTGCATTTTTTAAGGTTATTCTTGCAAAGTGCATATTTTGATCATTGTATGTTGGATTTTTGTCATTTTGGTCTTGTTTGGTTTAGATAAAGATTACTTATATTTCTAAACTGGTGTGGTGTCCATTTGTAGTGTTTTCACTGTGTTACGGTATGTGTGCCCAAATGCTTTACACACTGCCTCTGAGATAAGCCTGCCTGCTCGTGCCAAGCTACCAAGGGGGTTAGCAGGGGTTGTCTAAGGGCGTAACTCCCTTACCCTGACTAGAAGCAAGGGTACCTACTGGGACAAAGGTGCAAACCATTGCCAACTAGAGACCCCCATTTCTAACATTTGTGGCCAGCGGTAAGGATTAAGACTTGCATTTGTGCCTAACATACAGTGATTGGTGTACACTACTAGTATAGTGCAGACCATTATGCAACCTCATACTATTTTTCCCTGTTTTCCTTCGGAATTTGGTTGTTGGAACTCTGGTTAATTTTTGCACCTGTGGAGCCTTGTCAAAATGGAAATCAAATTTGGCACCTGCACATCTACGAGATGAGGGAACTAAAAGTCTTTTTCAAGGCAACAAATGGTGCGCGGCTACCTGTGAAGAGGAGAGGCACAAGGCAGGATCTTGAGGCAGTCATGCATAGCTATGAGGTACTATGCTGGGAAGCAACACTATCAGATGACTCTGAGGAGGACCCCCCGCCAGAATACCAAGAGGGAGGGCAGTGGCCCTGAGGAGGAAACATTATGGGAAAGATTGGCTCGTGAGGAGAGGAATCGGATTTGCGCTCGTGACCGGAGGCTGAGGCAGCTAGACCGGGAGTGCGAGGAGATAGAGCAAGCCTTAGCTGAAAAAGAAATTTGTGTAGCTCAGGAAGGGAGCTTTGCTGGGCTGGAGGTGGAATCCAGCTCAGATGGTCACAGCAAAAAGGTGTTATCTAGTGCTGAGGGAGAAGTACACACACCCAGAGAGGTGGCGTCTGATTTGAAGGAGGGAGTTAACATACGCCAGGGGGTTCAGGTTTATAAGGTGGCTCCATTGGTGCACAATGTCCCTGAGGTGGATTGGGGAACTAGCACAGGGGATCATATTCCTAGTGGTGGGATGGACACTCTACAGACTCTAGATGAGAGGTGCAAGGAAAAGGGTTCCCCCATGGTAGAAGTCCTGGTATGGGAGTGTGGAGACCACCCAGAAGAGTGTGGGTTGAATGACAGAGACAGTCAGACACTGTCTTGCCAGTCTCTGGAGAGTGATGGTGCAGCAAAGAGTAGCTTGGTTAACACCTGTGTGGGGTTGTGTGATTCGATTGCTGAAGAGCATATTTTAAGGCCCTGCTTTCCAGAGCTATGCCAACACCTGGTGGAGTGTGAGTTCTCTGACCTTAGGGAGCTAGCACCGGAGACAAAACTTTTGGTGGATTCCATAGGGTCTGAAGGAGAATCTGTGGGTGATCCTGAAGAAGGTGGTTCAGGTTTTCCCCAACCAAGTGAGGGCTGTGGTAGCCCAGATAGGTCCCAGATCAGTGGGAGGGGTGTAGGGTCCCATGTCCTGTCTCAGAAGAGTTGTGGGAGTGGTCTGTGTCCTGAGGTGCCTGGAACCCAGTCTCAAGGCCTGGTTGGTTCCATGAGGGAACACCAGCAGGGGGGTCAGGTCTGTAATGGGAGGCCATCCCCTGAGGAGGATCCCAAGGTGTCAGGTGAGCTGGGGGGCTGCTGTAACAAGAGTCACACCAGCTCTGGTGTCTGGCAGCACCTCTCCAGTTGGGAGAGTGCCTGAGTCCAGAGAGAGGAGTGAGGGGGGATGCAGTCCCCAGTGGAAGGACCAGTGGGTCAGGGGTTGCCAGCTCTGAGGTAAGAGCACCCCAGGACTGACACTGTTGATGCCACTCCTGGCCTGGGGGTCTTCATGCTCTGTCAGTTGGACAGGAGGCTGTAAACCTGCACCAGGCAGACTCTTGCACAACTCCTGTGGAGTGTGTTTCCCTTGGGGGGGGATTGGTGTACTCCCCCGGACGTCCTGGGTTGCCAGGCACAGGTCCAGCCTAAGGGTGCGGACTCTGGGTTGAAGTGCAGGTTCACGGTGTTCCCCCCTGACCTGGAGGAAGGGGCGTCTGCTAACAGTGCCCCTACTAGTTTGTCTTCTGGGGGCACCGCTCCAGATGAGAGGGTGCCGGGCCCCAGTAGGGGGGGGGGGCGGGGAGTGGCTAGCCTCATCCCTGACCGCTGCCCAGCCTAAGTGTACAGACCCCAGGCTGGGATGCCCGTTGCAGGATAGCACACCTGAACTGGTGGGAGAATTGTGCAGAACACCTGCCACATGTGCCCTGACTATTCTAGAGTCTGGTGTTATCGTTCCAGGTGGGAGGGTGCAGAGCCCCAGGGAGGAGGACCGGGTGTGGGAGAGCCCACCCCACTCCCCTGTCCAGTCGCCGTGTACTGACCCTTGGCTGGTGGGCCAATGTCAGGGTACCACACCTGACCTGGCAGGAGGGAGAGTGGACAATGGGTGCCAGGCACCAGGGGCTACCACCCCTCACTCTCTGATGCCACAGAGGTTGGAGAGCCCTGAGAGGCATAGGGCCTGGGTCTCATCACTGACAACTGTTAGTGGCCACTGTGGCTTCCTGTCCTGGTGGACAGAGTTGCCCCGGGGGAGGGCGGCAGTCACACCCTGGCATGGACTGGGCCACACCACTATGTGGGCCATATGGGTACTGTCTGCCTACTGGGACACATTGTGAGCAAAGTGAGTTTAGGTGCTGCACAGATGGTGTCCACAGGTGAGGAGAAGGGTTCCCCATGGGTTAGCTTCGTGGGCCCAGAGAGTTTGGACAGAGGGATCCAACTGGTTTCAGCAAGGCGTAGAACCAGAACGTGCCCCCACTGTTGTGGGCCAGGTCTGTGTTCTATCGCCCCAAGCAGGGACGTTTACCAAGGGATTGATTAGTCTACCCTGGCTTTAGGCTGGGAGGGGGTTGTATTAGACCTGGCTTTTTCAGCAGGTTTATCCCCAGACTTTTTGCTTCTTGGCCTCCTATGTTTGCCCCTGTTTTGTTGGTTTTAGGACTCCGGGCACTTTATCACTGCTATTCAGTGCTAAAGTGCATATCCTCTCCATGTAAGTTGTTTATGGATTGGTGTTTCCATGATTGGCTTATTTGATTTACTGCTAAGTCCCCAGTACAGTGAACTGTGTGTTCCCAGGGCCTGTAAATCAAATGCTGCTAGTGGGCCTGCTGCACGGACTGTGCCACCCACCCAAACAGCTGTTCAAAGGGTTCTCAGACCTGCCACTGCAGTGCCTGCACGCAGCTTCTACTACCATGTCAACCTGGCAAGTGCACCCACTTGCCAGGCCCTAACCTTCCCTTTTCTTACATGTAAGACATCCCTAAGGTAGGCCCAAGGTACCCCTGTGGGCAGGCAACAGTGTATGTGAAAGGTAGGACATGTACTGGTGTGTGTAACATGTCCTGATAGTGAAATACAGTGTATTTTGTTTTTCACTATGAAAAAGGCTATCTGTCCCATAGGATAGAATGGGAGTTTATTTATAACATCTTATAAGTATAACTTCCCATTAGGATCAGGTGGGAAAATGGAGTTTATTATGCCTGATTTTTATATTTTGTGTTTGAAAATACCACTTTTCGAAAGTGGTATGTTCTTGCTTAGCCATCCTGCATGCCTCTGCTCGTTTGTGTATTGACTGTCTGGCTTTGGAGTGACAGGGGCTGGGGATGTGCATTTTTTTCAGACAGCCACTGGGGGGGTTGAGGTGTGTCAGGGCTGGGCCGAATTGACCTGGGCTGCATTTAGAGTAGTGGGAGGAGATTTCCCTGCACCTGAATGGGCCTGGTCTGCCTTGGACAATGCTGTCTCCACCTACTGCCAGGAGGCTTGGCCAGAAAGGACAGAAATGGTTTGGACTGAGCACAGACACTCTCTGCCCCAAGAGAACAAAGGGAAATCTGGTATAAATATTGGGGCCCAGACCCCAGGACTTTAGAACTCGCTTGGATCAAGCTACCAAGGGGGTGAGCAGGGGTTGTCTATGGGCGTAACTCCCTTACCCTGACTAGAAGCAAGGGTCCCTACTTGGACAAAGGGCAACCCATTGCCAACTAGAGACCCCCATTTCTAACACTATCACAGATAGCATACCGTGTAAACACGGAGTGGTCCCCTTTGCTTTACTCAATATGGATCTTTTCAAAAGGATTTACAATACTGAGCTTTTTAATCATTAGCTGAAAATGGACAGTTCAAAGAGGCTGCCACTCGAGTCTTTTATGTCCATTCATGCATTTGCATTCTTGGTCTTGGTTAATCCACAGCCCTCACATCCTTAGTCATCTCATCAATCGATACAACAATCAATGAGAGCTAAGATCAAATTACGGCTTACTCTTGGCTACTCCCAGAATTAAAGGGGAGAGAAGTGGAGGGCGTTCATTTGCATTTTTAGTGTCCAAGATGTGGAACTACTTGCCTATTCACTTAAGAGCCAACTGCAACTTACTCAGTTTCAGAAAGCAATTGAAAACCCACCTCTTTGTGTAATCACCAAATTACCCCTTCTCACGATCTCTGTCAATGCGCTGGAAAGCCCGATCTGAGTAGCCATGCGCTCTGCAAATTACATTAACATAACATAATCAATCAATAATCAGGGAATTGTAAGCGCGCTACTCACCCGTGAGGGTCTCAAGGAGCTGAGGAGGGGGTCCGCAGAACTGTTTAGCCGAAGAGCCAGGTCTTGAGGGTCTTCCTGAAGGTGTTCAGGGAGGGGGCGCGTCTGATGTCTGCTGGTAGCTCGTTCCAGGTCTTGGCTGCAATGTGAGAGAAGGATCTTCCGCCTGCTCTGGCTCTGTGGATGCGCGGGGTTTCGGCCAGTGCGAGGTTGGAAGATCGGAGGTTTCTTTTGTGTACGTGGAAGTTGATTCTGTCGTTGAGGTATTTGGGTCCGTTGTTGTGTAGGCATTTGTAGGCGTGAGTGAGGATTTTGAAAGTGACTCTTTTCTCCACGGGGAGCCAGTGGAGACTTCGTAAGTGTTGGCTGATGTGTTCGTGTCGGGGGATGCAGAGGACGAGTCTGGCGGCGGTGTTTTGTACTGTCTGGAGTTTGCGGAGTAGGGACTTGTTGATGCCGGCGTAGAGTGCGTTTCCATAGTCCAGTCTGCTGGTGATGAGTGCGTGGGTGACTGTCTTCCTTTACTCAGGGGGGATCCACTTGAAGGTCTTGCGGAGGATGCGGAGGGTGTTGAAGCAGCTGGAGGTGACGGCGTTGACCTGTCGGTTCATGGAGAGTGATGAGTCGAGTACGATGCCGAGGTTCTTGGCGTGGTCTGAGGGGGTAGGTGGGCTTCCGAGGGCAGTCGGCCACCAGGTGCTGTCCCATGCAGAAGGGGTGGTACCGAGGACGAGGACTTCTGTCTTCTCGGCGTTGAGCTTCAGGCAGCTGTTGGTCATCCAGACTGCGACGTCTTGTATTCCTTTCTGGAAGTTGAGTTTGGCAGTGGTGGGGTCTTTGGTGAGGGAGAGGATGAGCTGGGTGTCGTCGGCTTAGGATACGATGTTGAGGCCGTGTTGTCGGACGATGGCTGCGAGGGGGGCCATGTAAATGTTGAAGAGGGTGGGGCTCAGTGATGAACCCTGTGGGACTCCGCAGGTGATTTTCATGGGGTCGGAGAGGAAGGGTGGGAGTCTGATCCTTTAGCTTCTTCCGGTGAGGAATGATCGGAACCAGTCCAGGGCTGTTCCTTGTATGCCTGCGTCATGTAGTCTGACGACTAGTGTGCGATGGGAGACGGTGTCGAAGGCCGCTGATAGGTCGAGTAGGATGAGGGCTGCGGAGTGGCCTTGGTCCAGGAGGATGCGGATGTTGTCTGTGGCGGCGAGTAGGGCGGTCTCTGTGCTGTGGTTGCTTCGGAATCCGGATTGGGACGGGTCGAGGACGGCGTTCTCTTCAATGAATCGTGTCAGTTTCCTGTTGACTGTTTTCTCTGCAACTTTGGCTGCGAAGGGGAGGAGCGAGATGGGCCGATAGTTCTTGAGGTCGGTGGGGTCAGCTGTGGGCTTCTTGAGCAGGGGTCTGACTTCTGCGCGCTTCCAGTCGTCTGGGAAGGTGCCTGTTTTGAAGGTGGTGTTGATGGTGCGTTGTAGTTTGGGAGCGATGGCGGCCACGGCTCTGTGGTAGATGTGAGGGGGGCAGGGGTCGGTGGGGGCCCCCGAGTGGATGCTTTTCATGGTCGAGGCGGTGTCTTCAGCCATGATCGGTGTCCAGTTGGAGATGGAGGGCTGGCTGGTGTTTCTGGGGGGTGGGGGGCCATCTGTGGTGCCTGGTGGATGGTCGATGAAGTTGTCGTAGAGGTTTTTGATCTTGAGGTGGAAATAGGTTCCAAGCTTGTCGCAGAGGTCTTGGGATGGGGTGATGTCTGTGGCTTCGCTGCGTGGGTTGGTGAATTCTTGAATGACACTGAAAAGTTCCTTGGAGTTGGTAGAGTTGGCCAGGATTTTGTTGTGGATGAAGTTCCTTTTGGTGGCTCTGATCTTGTTGTGGTAGTCAGTCATGGCGTCCTTGTAGGTGGTGTGGTTTTCGGTTGTCTTGGTGTTTCTCCAGTTCTTCTCCAGGCGTCTGCAGGTGCGTCTGGATTCTTGGAGAGCGGTTGTGAACCAGGTGGCTTTCCTGGGGCGTTGTCTGTCGGGGTTGCGTAGCGGGGCAAGCTCATCTGCGCAGTTGGAGATCCAGGTGTGGAGTTCTCTGGCTGCGTCGTTTGCGCTGTTTGCGTCGGGTGCCCAGGTGTGGTTGTCTCGGGTGAGGGTGGAGTTAAGTTGCTCGTCAGTAACCTTGCTCCAGTTCCTTCGTGGTGGGCGTGGGGCTGATTTGGGTGCCTTGGGTTTGTTGATGGCGAAGTGTACGCAGTGGTGGTCGGTCCATGGCGGCTGCGTTGTGTGGCTGAAATGGACGCTGTTTCCTGCCGCGAAGATGGGGTCGAGGGTGTGTCCTGCTCTGTGGGTCGGTGTGTTGACGAGTTGTTTAAGTCCGATGCTGGCGAGGTTGTCACGAAGGATAGTGGAGTTGGGGTCGCTGGGGTTGTCGAGGTGGAAGTTCAGGTCTCCAATGAGTATGTAGTTTGTTGAGGCGATCGCGTGGGGTGCGATGAAGTCAGTGATGGTGGTGGCAAAGGGTGTTCGGGGGCCGGGGGGTCTGTAGACGAGGGTTCCTCGGAGTGTGGCTTTGGGGGTGGTCTGGATCTTGAAGTGCAGGTGTTCGGCGGAGGGGAAGGTTTCGCTGGAGGTGGTGAGGCGGAGGGTGATCTTGTTGGCGATGGCGAGGCCCCCTCCTGGGTGGTTGGGGCGGTCTTTCCTCTGGATCTTGTATCCATCTGGGATGGCGGTGCTGATGTCGGGGGCAGAGGATGCGTTGGTCCAGGTCTCTGTGAAGAAGGCGATGTCGGGCGAAAGAGAGTCGAGTAGGTTCCAGATTTCCATGGCGTGTTTGTGTACGGAGCGTACGTTGAGGAGGATGCATTTTAGGGTGTCGCCGGTGCTGGCGTCAGCGGTGTTGGAGGCCGGGGTGGCAGTGAGGGTATGGCAGGCAGTGGTGGCAGGAGAACTGGCCATGGGTCGTGTTCGGCGAGGCCTGTTGGCATTCTCTAAGTCTTCCAGGGTTGAGTGCGAGGAGGGTGGTGGTGTCGTAGCGATGGGTAGTGGGAGGTCCAGGGTTCCTGGTGCTGGCCGCGGTCGGGTCACGGACGGGCGCAGACGGGCTTGCCTTTGGCGCGCCTTCAGCACGCCGGCGGCGCGCCTGCTGCGCACGTCCACTGCGCGACCGCGCAGCGTCGCCATTAAGTAGGGGAGGTGGGAGGGAGGAGAGGCTGGGAGGCGGGAGCAGGGGAATTCCAGGGGGAAATTCCGGGGGGAATTCCGGGGGGGGAATTCCGGGGGGGAGGGGCCGCAGGGGCAGCAGCGGCGAAAGGCAAAAGGAACAGGCAGGCACGAGAAAATAAAAACAGTGGTGGAATTAGAGCAAGACACAGATGGGCACAATAACAGTGGCACAACAGGGAAAAAATTAAGAAAAAAGACGGATGAGAAAGGTTACGGTGGTTGGAGGCAGTCTGGTCCCAGTTGGAGCGGGCAGCAGGCGCAGGAGCGGGCAGCAGCCTCGAACCTCCCAAGGAGGAGGTCGGGGTCTGGAGGCAACAGTGGAGCAGTGGGGAGAGAGTGGACCTAGACCGAGGGTCGGAGGTCTTACTCCCAGAATACAAAAACAAGTTTCTGTATTTGACCTCAGGCTCACAGGTTCATATATGTATGAGTGCATTCAACCTTTCATACTCCAAAGGTCAGTACAATGACATGCTAAATTATATGCCATCCACATTATGTGCCACGTTGCATTGCATGCCAAAATATATGCCATCCAGTTTTCATCCACAAATGTATCTAAATCTCACCACAATATACTACAGACAATGATATTTGTGACTTTTTTCCTTGTTTGTCAATAGAAAAACTCTGTTTGGGTGTTGGAATCTATGTTAATGGATAAAAATAATTTGCTGTGATACATACATGCCAACAGACCCGATTCAGGAGGGAGACTGATTTTTAAGCCCAAACCAGCTTTATTTTGGCTGCGTACTGCATAAAATTGTCTCTGTTTCCTAGTAAGTCAAATAAATTCCCTTGATATGTTTTTCAAAATCTCCATCTTTACAGCTTGAAAATGTTGGCATGTATGTTGATATGACTCCAATGTGCTGTAACTTTGGACAACATAGACTGTCAAAGGATAATGCTTAGAATGCAAGTTTGCTGATTACAGGCAATGGTGTATTTTAGACACCTCTCCCCGACTTTATGTGTAAAGAAGTTCTGCATGCCCACTTTGTCCATACCTTAAAGCGTCTCTGGTTAATGCATCTTTCTATATTAGAATTACCCAGCTTAATGTTATACTTGTGGCAGACAAAAAAAACTATGCAGAAAACGGATAAGTTAAGCTGTGAAGCATTTACTGGAATCATAATTCATGTCTGAAGGGAAAATCTATATCTAGGTCACTGTGGCTTCTAGCATTAATGTTGTTTTATACTGATGTGAAGATATATGAGGCTCCAGAGGCACTGCAGGAGTGCACGTTTGATTTATGTCAAACACCTCTTCTTTCACTCGAAGTAGTTTTTTTAACACGTATTTGCAGACCGAGAAAAGCTTTCAAGGAGCGTATGCTGAAGACATGTCCTGAACAGAATGACCATAAACCGAATCAGCTTACCATGTTTTAAATACACCATCATATGTGCATACAAGCAACTTTGTAGTTGTTATTCTCATAAAAAATATTTCTAAAATTATTGATGCGCATAAGGGAGGATGCTCATGATTAACATTAGAAAATACTTAACTCATGAAAAGGCCAGAGAATGATGCAAAATTATTCATAAGAGCCTGGCTATGGTAGAGGAGAGGGAGGCGCAGTTGACTTTGAGATAAGATTGCCATTATGTCTTTGACCTCCTGTCCGTAGGTGTTCATTGTGCACAGACCCTGCTGCCAAGGTATGCAGTGAGGAAGTTGTGGCCACATTTAGTATGGAGGAAGCGATGGTACACCGTGTAATGGCCCTTTCATAATCCAAAGTGTGCCTCATTTGCCACAGAAACATGCAGTATGGCTCTGAATGAGACTCTCTCATGAATGAGTTGTCGGTTAGTGAGTCTGCACCAGTAAAGGAAGTAATAAAGGTGAGTAGAAGTGGCATCCTGCAAATTGAATCCAGGAAAGGCTCTCTTTTTCAGTTGCTACTCCACACAGATGTGAGTCAACGGATCATTGGCAATGTCATCTTTCTAACAAAGTGGTTTCTTTCCCCCTAGGAAAGCCCAGCTACTTCTCTTCCATGCAAGAGGGCAGCTAATTCAGATTTGTCATGTGTTCATGTCACAATGGCTGTGGAGATCATTTGATGTCAAAATGAGTACACGTTACTGACTGCCAAGTGTCAACACCTATGGTAAACTAGAGTCACAGAAGAGAAATCCATGTGATTTACTAACTGAGTTCTCTACAATGGTTGAAGAACCAGTGTTCTTGGCACCCTAGGCAGGGATTTTGAGATTCTTCTACTGACGCCCATCAGCACATTAGTGTTTCACCACCCTGCTTCTTTAAGGGCACTTGGCCTAGCTTTGAAAATGGGCACATCTCTCTTTACTAGTTGCCGGGTGTGAAAGAAAATGGGACTTTCTGATCTTTCTAGTCTCTGTCTGATCACAATACATTATAAAAGTGAATTTGCTGTCGTTTTTATTATAAGTAGTACTTCTGGGTTGAACATGTATGTTGTCTGCAGATGGCAATGCAACTACATTTAGAAACATTATCATTTTAGATCCCATCTTTTTTATCTGGCATTTTTTGCTTTCTTAGGTCTCAAAGAGAAGGAACATTTCTGGATTGGCTGGTCATCTAATTGGGTAGAAAGAGTTTATTTTACTTTCTCGTTTTACAAACTTTATTTGATGGGACAGAATTGTTCATAGGGCTAGACAAATCAGCTGGGACATTCTCAATCTGGACTACTTCAGGACTTAAGGCAGCTGCCTGTAACATAGAACATGGAGATGTAAGGGTGCCTCAACTGTATTTCATTTTTACTAGCTGGGCGTAGTATAATGCAATACCCGTGTTCTCCCTAATTCTCCCAAATTATTGAGTAAAATTTCCTGCACTATGGTCTTTGTTGTTCCATGAGTATTTAATAATGGCTTCAGAACAGAGGTTAAGATGTTCATTGAATATTCCTGTACAGATATATTTTTAGTGAGTATCTTAGCTTGGAGGATAAACTGCAGTGTACATGAAGCATTATTCCAGCAATGGGATTTACAATATCTCAGGCTGAGCAATATTATCTTTAGGGAGCAAGGCAGATTCCAGCTGATCTAACTGCACAACATATTTCATTAACAATAAGTTAGATTCGGAGGCCATTACTGGCGATAGAGTTTCAATATCTTATTTCTCCTGGGTACTTGTATGCAACAATAAGGACTGTTATTGTGAACAACAATAATGAAGAGTGGGGCATGAGGATCAGCTTAAAAACTTTACTTGAGAGAGGCGAAGAAATGATTCTAGAACAATATGGTTCAAAGGCCTGACTTAATGGGAAAAATCACCTCAAGGAAAATGTAATGGGATTTTCCATCGCTCAATTGGGAGTGGAAGCAGTTTGTTCCCTATGACCTTTCTCAATTGCTGCATAATAATCTTACCTGTTACACTTTGTAAGAATTATTCCAGAAGAGCAAAATGGTTCACCTTTGTTCATATTTGAAGCAGTCTTATTTTAAGGCATATTAAAAGTTGTAGTTGGATGTCTTCATGCTCTAGTTTGAAGCAACATAGTGGTGCGAAGTACATATTACATAGAATGCCTCAAAAAAGCTTAATTAAAACAAAATATTTCAACTCATAATCTTAAAATAAACTAAGATGTGATGTGATACAGATACAATAGTAATATAAAAATTCCATTGACAGACCCAACAATCCCCGAGCTGTGATTTAAACTTAATAACTGTCATCTATTAGCTCTGAATAGTTCTCGATTTGCACAATAAGTAGCTTAGTTTATACACAGATTGCTACTACAGAGAACTTGGAAAACAGAACTCAAAATAAAGTGAGCCAAAAGGCAATTCCAGGCTCCTTTTTGTCTTAGAATCAGTTATGTTTAAGATTGTGCCTAATAGTCCATATGTAATAAAATGTGAACTTAATACTTAAGGATAAAAATAATAATTCCCAGAAATGTTTCTAGTGACAATAAGGAAAACTATTTATTTTCAGAGTAAAAGACAAATTAGAAAATGTACCCTCGCTGAGGTAATCCAAAACAAGTGTTAAAAACAGACAAAACAGAAAACATACAGGCAAAGAGCAAAAACATGACCAGCAGTCATATGCAAAATTAGGGTAACTAATTACATGAATAAAACTTCTGCACCCAAAAGAAGTTTATACAAAGTCTAGCAGGCCAGATTGCGGGTCGATGACGTTTCGGTCCCATTTACAATGTGAGATCATCATCAGGACAATTTATAATTTGCCTGAAATCATAAATCAATAGTAATAATTATTAACACCTAGGGCTAGAATAATCAATGGTTAACGATGAGGCAGAGCTGTGTGGATGTCAATGGGTATTTGTAGGGTACCTGATCCAAGGAGCAACAATCCAAAGCTGTATGTAACCAAGAGTACTTGTATTTGTGTCATGCCGGTTGGGAGAGACGACTGCGTCCGTGTGGCGACATGGACCGCATCTGTGTAGTGTCTTTGTGGCAACCGGCATGACACGCATGCTAGTACACTTGGTTACATATGGCTTTGAATTGTGATTTCACATTGGACTATGGCTGAACCCTTAATGGATGTTTCGGAATGCTAATTCCATTTGGATTAGATAGTTGATATGAACACAGGCCCCACTAGGGCTTCCACCATCCGACTTACTGCTTCTTG
The DNA here is from genome assembly GCA_963921515.1 of Calotriton arnoldi. Classification (NCBI taxonomy): domain Eukaryota; kingdom Metazoa; phylum Chordata; class Amphibia; order Caudata; family Salamandridae; genus Calotriton; species Calotriton arnoldi. Next base: position 351,312 of record CAWUFW010001614.1, on the reverse strand, counting down.
GAGCAGGTATGATACAAATACGCATTAACATCCACACGGCTCAGCCTCGTTGTCAACCATTAACTCCATTGATTATTCTAACCCCAGGTGTTAATAATTATTACTATTGATTTATGGTTCCAGTCAAATTATAAGTTGTCCTGATGATGATACCACATTGTAAAGGGATCGAAACGTTGTCGACCCACACTCTGATCTGCTAGACCTTGTATACAATTGTTTTTGGGTGCAGAAGTACTTTGTTCATGTAAATAGTGACCCTAATTTTGCATATAACTGCTGAATATGTTTTTGCTCTTTGCCTGTATGTTTTCTGTTTTGTCTGTTTTAACACTTGTTTTTGATTACCCTGGTGGGGGTACATTTTCTAATTTGTCTTTTACGCTGAAAATAAATACTTTTCCTTATTGTCACTGGAACAATTTCTGGGAATGATTAATTTTTCTCCCAAGGTATTATGTTCACATTTGACTACTTAGGGACTACTGTTTCTTTAACTACATATAGCCCTTGGTCACTAACGACTCTTGGATTTCCTTTGTATTTTTGAAACTATGATTGTACTCAAACATCTTTTTTAGCTTAGGTGATCGAATATCATAGTGAGTTTGGCTTACTTTGGCTTAGTGATTTCTTATGTGAAGCTGCCCTATTCTAAATCAATCGCCCTAAAGGGAATCGTTTTTCTTCTCCATTGAGTGCCTAGGGAGAGTAAATCATCAATTGGCACAGTGACTCAATTTAACAAATTACAGTTTCATAGAGAAGGCAGAACAGGCAATATTGTACATTGATTACTCAATTCCCAAGGTTAATGAGGAAATCAATGAGACCTGCAAGTCACCTTTGTGTGGTGTTCATGAGCACTAGGCTCTGAATAAGCTGTCTCCTAATGCACATCATCCCTTTCAATGATAGTAAGAGCAGTCGTATGCATAGCATATACAGTGCATTCGATCATTAGTGCAAAACCTTTGTTAATGGTGACAATGCACCACTGTAGCTCAAAAAGAACCGACACCTTTGCGTCTTCTCTATCTCAACACCCACTAGGCCCCTCTGGTAGTGTTCAATGACACCTAAGAATATATACACAAGCGGCATCCACAGCTATCACTGTTCCTCCAAAGTAAAGGTAGTCCCAGTGTCAATCAATCAATTAATCAGTAGGCTTGTAGAGGGCATCTTGTCACCCTTGAGGGTATCCAGGCACTAGAAGGGTACAGTTGATTAGCCGAATAGCCAGCTCTTCAGGGACTTTCAGAACTCTGGACACGATAGGAAGGTCCCTAGATAAAAGGATAGCTTGTCCATGTCTTAGGTAGGAGAAGGACCGACCAATGTGGTTTTGCTGAAACAATCAATGCCGGAATAAACAAAAACCTCACCCGCAAGCTACAGAACATCCAGAACGCCGCCGCAAGACTGGTCCTCAACCTGCCAAAACACTGCCACATCTCCCAGCACCTGCGCACACTCCACTGGCTCCCTGTCGAGGCGAGAATCACCTTCAAGATGCTCACCCACACACACAAGGCCCTCCACGGCACCGGACCAGCATACCTGAACAGCCGACTCAAATTCCACGCACCCCAAAGGACCCTACTATCAGCCCAGCTCTCCTACGCCGTGGTCCCCCGCACCAGAAAGACCAGATCGGGAGGCCGCTCCTTCTCCTTCCTCGCGGCCAAAGCATGGAACGCCCTTCCGCTCCACCTCAGACAGACAACATCGCTCCCCATCTTCGCAAGAAACCTCAAAACCTGGCTCTTCGACAGACCCCCTCCTCGATGGATGGAACCTGCACCCCCCCCGCCCCCTAGCGCCTTGAGACCCTTATGGGTGAGTAGTCGCGCTTTAACAAACCCCTGATTGATTGATTGAGGTCTATCCTACGCTCTGCATGTATAGTAATCCTTCGCCATGGCTCTGAACATCTTTCAAAGGTTACTCTTTCTCAAGACACTGCTGGTTGATTACCACATATCATACTAAATCATCTTTCTTCATTATGTACTTGATCAAGATCTAAGTGGCAGTAAGTCACAGATCTGTAACTCCACCCAAGCAAAGACTTATCTAACCACCCCTTGACAGGTTCTCTGATACCACAGGAGCTTTGTGTGCCTCCTCTTACATGCAGAACAAGATACTAATAACAGAGGTAGTTGGAATAAAAGGGGTCATTTTCTCTAACTATTGGTTTTATACTGAACAGTTAAAGCAGCCATTCCATAGCTTTAGAAATGACTGCACTCCGACACTGCATTTCATTTCCACCCAGTTCCTTTCCTTATCATCTCCAATTTCCAGGCATTCTCGCAATGCTCCTCCTAAGTTTCCCTCCCTATATGCAATGCACAGGGGCATAGATGCTACGGACCTGGACTTCGATTCACCAATATACCAGGGTTAGCGGTAGTGACATTACATTCCCTTTGACCTATGGATGGCATCACAGGAAGTGACATCACATGATTTGTGAACCAACACCATCACAGGAAGTGACATCAGGTAACCTTTCACATGTGGGCAATGTGTCCTGGACCAGTGCATTTTAATGTAGTCTCACTGTATAGTACCAGAATATCATATCCTAAATGTAGTCTGGCAAACATATTGTGTTCTACATATATACATTTACAACAATACCACCCTCTTGAAGTTAATTAACTGGAATCTACACCTAATGGAATAATATTTCAGTAAACAATATTCAGGATACAATATTTATATCAGATTATATTTTTGTCAGTTATATTCTTACAAGCAGCCAATACTGCCCAACTGTAAAGGTTGCAGAATGTCCCTTTATCGTGGCATTCTCACTCAGCTTACCCTTAGTGGGAAAGTATGGCCATCATTCTTCCCACATTATTCAGTAGCAGAATGACGCTCGTAACAGAGCCCAGTTCACGCCGCACTCGTCACTTTACCCTCGTCACTTTATCCCCTGGGGTCTGTATCAAACAGCTGCCTGTGCGCCAGGAGGCACATAAAGCCGGTCTCGGGCTCCTGCAGCGCGGGAGCGCGTAACAGCGCCCAGTTCACCCGCACTCATCACTTTACCCCCTGGGGACTGCATCATCCAGCTGCCTGTGCGCCAGAAGGTGCCACACGTCATCTTCGCACCAGGAGGCGCATGAAGCCGGTCTTGGGCTCCCGCAGCGCGGGACGCGTGCGGGCGTGCCCGGGCCACTCCCGGGCAAAGCCCGGGCCAAGGGCAGGCCCGTCTGCGCCCGTCTGAGACAGGAGGAGGCTGGGCTGGGCTGGGCCTACCCTCTTGGCTCCCTCTTATTCAACCTTCAGGACCTTGTCAGGGCAGGCTTGGCCACCCTTCAGCTCCAGTGGCAGAGGAGCAGGTAGGGAGGCAGCACCTTACACTTATTATTATTGGCATCTGTAAAATATCTATCTGAAACCGGTTATAGGGCTGAAGCGCTTAGGTGTTTTACAGACACTGTGTTTTGAGCATCAGGGCTGGTGTGGTTAACCCATTGTGTAAGTGCAAGTAGACTTTGAGTCTGGTTACATTTGTGTTGAACCTTGCTAAAAGCATATTGGTCGGGGTACACCAAGGGAAAGCGCAAGGTGACTACGGATTCTGGGAGGGCCACGTCAGGCCCAGTAGTGACCATGGACTCTTTCCTACAGCGGGCCGCTGGAGTGCTTGACAAGGAGATAGAGATGGTGATCCTGCGTCTCTCCAGGTCCCCTGTAAATGCCCCCCCCCTGATGCCAGCAAGGGCCCTTATGACCATGGACAGTGCTGATGGATTATCAAATATTTCTGGGGTGCAAGAATCAGATGGTCGGGACAGTTTTACGATGGGACAGCATTTACCCCTTACACCTATCATTGTGGTTAATAACTCTAGGGGGGATGATGTTCCTTCAAGCCAGGGGCATGCGGTGGGCACTCCTATAAATGTTCCGGTTAAGCAACCAATGACTGCTGGACTAGACCGGGAGGTAGACCGGGAGGAGTAGAGCTGGTTAGCCAAGGGTCAGGCACAAAGAGAAAGTTCCAAATGCCGGGGGGAAAGGCCAAAAGACCGCGAGCCAAGTTGACAACTCAGAAGTCCCCAACTGTTCAAGCAATCACAAAGGCAGACATGAAGTGTGTACTAGAATCATTCCAGGACTCTTTGAAGGTTATGATGGACTCGAAACTCGGTTCACTCCTCTAACGCCTGTCCTTAATCGAAAAGGATCTTTCTGATCTTAAATGCTGTATGCCCACAAGGGGGGAGGCCGTCAACTTGGAATCAAGGCCCCTTACGGGTCCCTTGGTAATGGGCGGACTCACTTTGGCACGCCCACATTTAAATACCAGGGAGTATCCACCTTCCCCTTTAAAGCAATTAAGGGGCCCTTACAGACTCGACGATCTTCGACCTCCTCTCTGAATCACACAGTTTTAAATCCTGGCTCAAATATGGGCCCTGCGGCAAAGCCATCTATACAGGATCAATCCATCCCTGAGAGTAATAAAGCTAGAGAGCCATCTCAGGGGGAGGGGAGGGCTTTACAAGGAATCTGCCTGTTATACATCTTCCATCGGAATCAACTCCGTATGTTGTGATCCTGGAGAATGTGCCAACTCTCTCACAGGGCGCTAAGGAGGATTACTCTCAACTGAAGAACAAAGTTTTACATTGGTTATCTTGTAATACTGCTCTAGGCACAAGGGTAGAGAAAAACATTAACATGGTGCGAAGGGTTGATTGGGTAGGTAGCTCCCCCAAGTTCTGCAAGGGTGATTGTGTTATTATCAATTTCAATAGACCTCATATTGTGGACAGGATCCTGGCTACAACTTTGAATAACGCACCTCTTGGCCCCCAGTCGTCCATTACGGCTGTACCTCTTGTTTTTTTTTACAAACCTGAGTTACTTGGGCGGAATCAAATGCCTAACACCTTCAGGGCTCTGTTGAACAGGCTGATGCCATCATATCCACCCCCCAGGTACACAAACTTAAACCCTAACTTAAATCATACGCATTGGCCATTACAAGGTGGGCAGCAGTCAGTTTTACTTCTTATGGAGTTATCAAACCGTTTTGCACACTTGGACGCCATGGATACTTGTGACTGACTTAGCGGGCCTGCTCTTATGGACTCAGTGACTCCTATTACACAGCAGGAAATACCACGGCAAAGCAACGGAACCTTGGGCGAATTCGAGCGCAATTTTATATCATGGAATATAGCCGGCTTAGTTAACAAGTTCCTTGACCCCTCGTGGATTTTATTTATAAAGCAGTTCAGTTTGATTTGCCTGCAGGAAACATGGTTGTCCGATAGTAGTTTACCACTGGAGGGCTATAAGTCCTTCTTCGTTCCGGCTATCCCCTCACCTGCAGGAAGATCAAGAGGTGGCCTTGCAATTTATGTTTCCTTGGCAGTAGAATGTAAGATAGTGGCTTTGCCGACAGAGAGTCCGTGTTTATAGTGTTTGGTATTGTGCAAGGGGTCACACAAATTGGGTCTTATTAACTTTTATAACTCACCGTCCTGTGCAAAGGGTGCGTGTAATATTTCCATGTTGGGCTCCTTTTTAAGGAAACATCTGAATGTTGCTTTTAAAAATTTTATGATCGCCGGGGATTTTAACATCCACCCATGTGGCGAGCCCAGGATCTCTAGTCTGGCTGATTTGGGTTGTCCATTTGTGAGGGGACTTCATTTCGAATACACCTCACAAGGTGATACGCTGAATGGATTTCTACATGAATTTGATTTATCGTCCCTCATGTGCTCAATTGACCTCCGCAGTAAGGCCCTCATACTATCCTTTAATCAGCGGGGAGGTGGTTCATTTATTGACTTTATACTGGTATCAACACCTCTACTTGAATTATTCATGGGATTTATCATTCAAGCCAGTGTACATAGTGAACACAACCCTCTGTGTGTTTATCTTAGTGGGCCTTTACTGGCACATAGAGGGGGACCGAGCAGTGTGGGGTGGTGAGACCAACAGATGGTGGAAGGCGGTTAAAATGGGCCCAGATATCCCCAGATGTATTTTACGAGTCAATAACCGTCACGTGTGCCAAGGAGTTAGCCATGTGCACCACCCCGTCAGCAGCCCCGGGAGAGGTCATCAGTGCTTTTAAAACCATTTCTGTTAAAATAAGTGATTTTTTATGTGCCCCGGCTCGGCGATCTGCCACTCAGGTCCCTAGATGGTTTGACTCCCATTGCTCCCGGGCAGCTAGGAAGCTGAGGGAAGCTTTAAATAAGAGCCCAAGAGATTCCACACTAGTTAGAACCTGCCGAAGGGAGTACATGACGGAACTGGCGAGACGCAAGTCTATGTTAAAGGAGGAAGCCTGGAGGGAGTTAAATGAGGCTAGTACGCTGAGGGACTGTTCCAGGTTTTGGAGCATAATTAACAGCCCCTTCTTGAATCACGACGAAGGGAGTTGGGTGGGTGCCCATATTACTGAGGAGGAGTGGGTGCTTAATTTTGAAGGCATGTTTCAGTGTCCCCCTGACTTAAACAGCCCCCCCTGGTCGCGAGGCAGGTATCTCTGAATTGGTTTTTAATATAGAAGAGGTTAAGGATGGCATTGTCAGGTTGTCAAGTAATAAAGCCCCGGGCCCTGATGGCATTCCGTCGGATCTTTATAAATCAGACCCAACTTTTTGGGCACCGGTCCTTACAGCAGTTATGAATGTGGCAGCAAAATCCGGGTGTCCTGACTCATGGGCTACTTCCACCATAGTGCCCTTTTTTAAAAATGGCAACCGAGACAGCACTCACTCCTATAGACCGATTTCACTGCTGGACTCGGTGGTTAAGGTGGTAGGTCGAGTACTCCTAGAAAGGTTGATTAGCTGGGCAGAGGAACACGCTATTCTATCGGACGTCCAGTACAGGTTTCGTCCCGGGCGGTCCACCGTGGCCCAGTGCCTTAACCTGTCTATGATTCTTAATAAATACACAGTTGCCCGCCCCGGCACTATCTACTTGGCCTTCATGGATCTGTCATCCGTGTTTGACCGCGTAAATAGGGCTAAACTGTGGCAGACCATGTTGGCTATCGGGGTAGATGGCAATATTGTTCACTTTTTGGAAGACCTCCACCTAGCAACTAAGGCGCAGGTCAGATTCTCTCAAGACTTAAGGGTTTCCCGTAATTTCAAAATAAAAAGAGGAGTACGCCAAGGGTGTATTTTAGCCCCCTTCCTGTTTAATTTATATATTAATAATTTGGACAAAGTTTTAACGAAGACAAGGGTAGATTATCCGCAGGTAGGTCGACGTGGTCTGCCTGTTTTATTATATGCGGACGACACGGTCCTTATATCCAGGACCGCCAGGGGGTTACAAACATTGCTTAACTCTTTCTCTTCCTTTATGGTGGATCTGGACTTGTCAATAAATGATTCCAAATCCTATGTGATGCAGGTGGGACCTCGTCCAAAAAAGCTCTTTCAATTCATGGTTGGATCCACTCAGGTTCCCCGCACTGTTGTCTTCTCGTACTTGGGGGGCCTAATGGAGAAAGAGGGGAGACCTAGGGGGATATTCACAAGAACGTGCGTTAAACATCTCCAGAAAATGTTAACGCAACTTTACACATCGCAGTCTATCGCGGGAAAATAACCCAGTGTTAACCTGGAATTCACAACATGGCGGTACCATGCGATAGTCCTCTGAAAACGCGGCCAATGTCCGCGATACAACCACCGGGACGGAGTCAAAAACACAAACCCCAACACCAAAAAACGTGCGATGAGCCCATTCGCGATGAGGAAATCAGCGATAAGCAGCGCCAGGCCTGCCATACACACACGGCAGGCGGGAAAATCACTACAAAAGTAGAACAAACACACAAACACAAAATGACCAACACCCAAGCACCATGGAGGCAGCCGGAGCAGGCACAGAGGATGAGCGGAACCCCACAAGCACCCCGGACGACCAGCCTGGGACCTCGGTGACAGGGAAGGGCAAGGACAAGAAGAAGAGGAAGACGAAGTTCAGTCCGCAGGAGAATAGGATCCTGGTCACGGAGGTGATAGAACACCATCAACAACTGTTTGTCGCCTCCAATGTGTCATTGGGCACCAAAAATGGATTATGGCGGTCCATCGTGGACAAGGTGAATGCCGTCGGAGAGCACAAGAGGTCAATGGACGAGGTCAAGAGGCGATGGATTGACATCAAGCGCAAGACCAAGGAGAAACACGCAGGCAACCAGAAGGCAGCAATGCAGACTGGAGGTGGGAGCCCAGTGCCACAGCTGGAGCTGGATGACATGGAGGAGCTGGTGTCGACAGTCATCAGTGTGGAGACCGTGGCAGGAGTCGGGGCACCGGACACTGCTCAACATGACACAACAGCAACAGGGTGAGTAACCACCAGGTACTAGGGGGATGGGGGGAGATGGCCACAATGGCACACATGCACAATCAAGCAGAGCACAGTGCACACCCACAATGACTCTGGATCATGGCCCTGATCTACAGACTGTCACAATGTACATTGCCATGCTGTCTGAATGTCAACATGTACCATGCGGCTACATACATGTGGACACATTGTAACACAGCATCTCCCCTTCACATTTCAGGGGCACCGTCAATGCCACCTGCAGAGCAGTCCCAGCCATTCTTCACTGATGACGAGGAGAACACCACCAGCATCGACACCCAAGCCCTCCAAGACATCATTGAACTCATCTGCCAATCACCTCCAGGAGCAGGGCAGCCCAGCTGCATCGAGGAGACCCCACCCACTCCACAAACCACCCAGCAGGAGGCACCCACAACCCCGGCTGTCTCCCAAGACCCCCCGAACAACACATGGCCTTCCAACGCTGTGTGTTGGAGGTCCAGAGGGAGATGGCTGAGCAGGTGCGGGTGGGGTTCGACCTCGTGGCTACCAAACTTGACGCCATCCATAAGTGTCTGAGTCCCATCAGGGACCACCTCCAGTCCCTAACGGACACCCACATGCCGCTCCATGGTCTCTAACGAGCCCTGGCTGACATCGCTGGAGTCATGACTCGGAGACAAGTACACCTGTCTGCTCAGAGTGGCTCCAGCGATCTCAGCTGTGAGATGGCACACATGCGGAGGCTCATGGAGGACATGGTGCGGATGGAGGCGGAAAGGATGGCAGCCACCGCTGCACATCAGCGAAATGTAGCTGGGATCTACCATGCCCTGCATATCCTCATCATGGCATTTTTGCCACAAGGCGTGGCGCAGATGAATGCTGCTGCCCCTACACCATCCACATCTCTGCCCCCTGGTGTGTCAGTGCCTCACAGTGCGGCAGGCATTTCCACTCTGGCACCTGATGTGTCACTGCCACACAGTGTGGCCGACAATCCACCTCCGGCCCCTGATGTGTCAGTGGCACACAGTGCCGTAGCCGGAACTGCACCACCCACAGGTGGGGCAGAGCACACATCCGAGGACGTGGATGGGCTTGAGTTCAGAAGGAGGCACTAGCATTCATGTCCGCCACCTGGCCTGTTGCTGCTTGGTGCCGCACATCGCCCCATGACCTTCCACTGACCCCCGATACACGCTGCTGCACTCACCTTGGACCGCGACATGGACTGCCATATCCTGTTTGGTGACCAATGACACGGCGACCACACTGCGTACTGTACCCTTCCTCTTCCGCTGTACTTGTCAATCCCCGATGGACTCTGGCTGGCCCTCCACGGGCCCATATTGTGTAGTGGGGTTGGCATGGCCCTGTACTGCTCCAGCTGCAAAACTCCACTGGATGTGCATTAAACATTCAGAAATGCACTGCTGTGTCATGTCTTTCATCATCCATGTATGAATGTGTGGATGAATGTAGGCTCAGTGATTCCCTCCAAAGTCAATGATGCTCATCTAGTGGGAATCCAGTCACAGTGTGCTACAGTGCCGATTGCGTTCTGGGTGCCGCAGACACCACAACAGGGACACACGCATTAGTCACTTCCTTGTGCGTACATGGACTGAACCACGCCCAGAGCCCCCGAGTCATTGTTGCAAGCCCTGCGCTGGTCCGGCGTACGCCATGCCAGACCACTCCGCTTACGCTCCGAGGGGGGGCCACATAGCTATAAGTCGCAGGTTTACACGCTAGTGGTCTGCAGGTCGCTGGTCTAGTTGTCAGCATGTCATGGCCACTCCCTGAGGGCAGGTTTGCACGCAAACCACACCCATCCGGCACAGGCGTCACAGGCCATGTGACCCCGCCAATATAAGGGGCCGACAACGTCACATTCCCCACTGCCGGTGGTGACTGGATGACGGAGGTTCCACGATGCTCAATCATAAAGGGCCCATGACTTGTTGCGCACAGGGTTAGTGGCACCCGGAGCCATGCGGCCGTCACAGGCCTACCACCACGTGGCGCTGACTGGGGTTGCACAGGGTTAGTGGCACCCAAAGCCATGCAGCCGTCACGGGCCTACCGCCACGTTGCGCTGACTGGGGTTGCACAGGGTTAGTGGCATCCGAAGCCATGCGGCCGTCACGGGCCTACCACCACGTGGCGCTGACTGGGGTTGCACAGGGTTGGTGGCACCGAAATTGCTGAGCGGGTGTGCAGCCTGCGATGATGACGTGTGCACTGATGTGGTCTCTGCCATTGATGCCTCAGGACTCAGCGTCATGTGTGGGACCTGCTGGGCCGCGGCGCGGGTCCGCATGATGTGAAGCATGCCATGGTGGCAGGACCTGGGCCTGGAGCTTGCACGGGCACGTGGTGTGCCCACTGGTGGACACACCATTGGTGGCAGGTGAGCAGTGGGGCCTGGGTGCGCAAGTGCGGACAGCCAGCGCTGGCCGGCGGGAGGGGGTAGGGTGCGGCTGCATGTGTGCGCAGGACGGGCAGGCGTTGTTGCCATGTGCAGTGTGATGGACTCTGCCATGATTGACTCTGGCCTCGATTACAGATTGCAGACCTGGTGGTTTGCAGTGTATACCGGCACGTGGTTGGAGACACACCAGTGGCAGCAGGTTAGCAGTGGTGCCTGGGTGCGCGGGGCGGCAGTGTCCCTCCTTCTCCCTCTCTCTCTCTCTCTCTCCCTTCCTTTCCTTCTCCCTCTCACTCTCTCTCCCTTCCTTTCCTTCTCTCTCTTTCTCTCTCTGCCTTTCTTTCCTTCTCTGTTTCTCTGTGTCTCGTTCCTTTGATGTGCACATGACACACGTTCTGATTTTGTGCTTTATTTTCCAGGCTGTGACATCAGGATTGCCCCGGACGGACCCGACAGGAGTCTTCCGCATTGGTGTTTTGTGTTGTATTCAATAAAGTTTTTGGTTGTTACTTCAATGATGAGTGACGGTTTCTCGTTCTTCTGACCACACATGTGTGTTTCTTTTTGTCATTGTGAGACATCATGTGCTTTTTGTGGCTCTTGTGTCGTGCACGGTATGTGTTTGTCCGGGGGGCGGGGCCTGGGTGTGGTGGCGGTGGGTGTTGTTGCCCTCATGGGTCTCCGAGCTGCATGATCATTGTCTCCATGGCATCTGTGGGTCTTCAGATGTGGCTCTTGGCTGGGCTCCCTTTCATGCTGCAAGTAGTCGTCCTGCTTAACACCAGCAAAAGGCAGGTGTTAATTCCCTGCTGCTACCGCGGCTTATCGCCTGTTTTTGGTTCGCATCGCAGATCTGGCAGTTCGTTGTGAAAGTGGTGTAGTGGTGTTTTTGTGTGTTTTTGCATGGGAACGCCTAGTCTGCATCTCATTAGGGTTAGTTGGTGGTGTCACCCGTGGAGGTAAATTTTGAGGCAGTTATCACGGCAATACTTGCGTTGTCTGCAGTTTGCAACCGCTTGTGAATGGGGCGTTAAATCTATCTCCACTTTAGTTGCGTTAAGGTGGCGATAACTCGGAGATACGTCCTTGTGAATATCCCCCCTAGTGTGCGCAAATACAGCCATTTTAAATTTTGCCTCTAAATTAGGTAGGAGACCAATTGCGGCACTTTTAAAGATATATCAGGCTAAGTGTGGCGCTAAAGCCTCTTACTGTAACGAAATATGGGGTCGCGTTACTGTGGACGAGTTACAAGTGGCTAAGAATACATTCTTGAAGCGTTTGTTAGGTGTGCCCCGGGAAACGTCTAATATGGTGGTACACGAAGAACTGGGGGTGCCCTATCTTTGTGACTTACTGGCTCTCCGCCCCATAACATTTTGGCTGAAAATCTGGCTGACTGAAGGATCGACTCTGAGTCGATTGATCCTGAAGGAGTGCATGAGCCTTGACTATGCCCATCACATTCCCTGGCTCAGATATATTAAGAGCAGTTTCGAAAGAATGGGAAGAGTTGAACTATTTACAAACCCAGAATCAGTGACCAATAAGGACCTGGGGTGGGCCAGGGAGTCTTTTTGCAGTTTAAGAAAACTAGAGAGGGAAGAGGTGGAACTGAGGAAACCCAGTGTTCGTACATTTTTAATTTTTAAAACAACACAAAAGACTGAGCCATATCTCCTGGGTCCATTTAGCACCTATGAACGCTTTTTACTGATCAGGTTCCATTTGGATCTGTTTCACCTCCTGTTGGCTTCCCCACGGGTGAGTAGTAGAGGCCAGATTCTAGAATCCTGTTGTTGCGACAGTGAATCTCCACAGGACATGCTTCATTTTTTAATATTTTGTAAGCATTATGCAGCCCCTCGGAAAGCCTTTATTACCCCTATTTTAAGGAGACTGAAATTTAAGCAGGTGCGTCCAGCCCTCATCTATTTACAACTGTTGTATGGAGATTCTATTTTATTTGTTCTTCATTTCCTAAAATCTGCAGTGAAGCTTAGAGTTTGCCTTGATTAAATGACAGTAGCTATAAAGGCATGTTTTTACTCTAGTTACTTGATGACACATATAGTTTAAATGAGGTCCTTGGACTCGTCCTTCTAACTGCTTCTTACTTTTATGATCTAGGGTATATGCACTTTATAACATATTTTATGCTATGTATCGTATGAGATTTTTAGGGTTGTTCTGTCTTACATGTGACGTTTGTATAAATATTTTATCAATTGTTTTAATACCATGTATGGTTTTTTAGAATACTTTTATGGTTTTACACGTGAAAACCGAATAAAGTTTGTTTGATTGATTGATTGACCCTCATTATTGCTGACCGACAGAGCGATGCACACTATTCAGTTATAGAACTACACAATGCAACACACCAAGTACTTGACATTTATGTATTTATGAATGTCCATCATAACCCTTAAACAACACAAGGATTCATCTTAAGGAAAAATGTTTGGGGCCTTATATTGGGCCTAATAAGTAGATACACTGCTTTAATGATCTTTTCACCAGGTAAGAAAGGTACAATAGACCACATTAAACATGTTGTTATGTTACATAACGTAATGCCTGGTTAAAATGGCTTAATGGTGCAATGACTTAAACATGATGGTGATTGGCAAACACTTTTATATAATTATGACATCAATTGTCTTATGTCTTAAAACCCTTTTGAAAGACATATACAGTACAATGGCCCATGCACACAAGTCAATCTGGACATTTAAAATAACAGTACAATTACATTTCCATGTACTTGCAACGTTAGGCCTCAAGTGACTCTCACTTGAAGAGGCTGCTCCTTACTTTAGCCATGTTCAAACATATTTGATAGTCCTCGGTACCCCACCCTTTAAAGCGCAGGATGACATGCTTGGGATACTGCACAATGCATTTTTAGTATTGGACAGCCTGCACAAAAAAAAGCCAAGTTGAGTTCTCCAAACACAATTTATATTGCCAATTGTTTTTAGAAATTTATTTTCTGACAAAGTATTAGGCAGATAAAAAGTGCATCCAAAATAATTGCAAAACTAAACTCTTTTTAATCCCTCTACCTTTCTGATTAATTGAAAAGCATTTGAATGGCAAGCAGGCACGTTTTCTTCAGGCAAGTGCAAGCTTCCATGCCAAGGGGCCCCCTCCCACTCTGAAGGGCCTTTCCCAGTTCTAGAAAGAAAGTAGCTTGTTAACAGAAAGTATCACGTTGTGGACTTTCTCTGCAGGAACTGGGACAGTACCGTGACTGCCTGCACACAGCAGCTGCAAAGTTTGAGTGGATACAAACATCAGAAAGCATCATGGCTCTTAAAGTGCCCTGTTTGTTTTTTGTCCCAGGCAGTGTGATCTCTGTATGTCAGAGGTCACCAGGGAAGTGGCAGGAGGAACACAGGGACAGCCATGGATCACAGTTGCGACCCCTGGTAACCCCTAAATGACGTACATGGCTACCGATGGGGTACAACCAGACATCAAATGAACTTCATTATGCATGAGATCCACACGTCCTTTCTTTTAATTAAACAAAGTATCTTAACCCTAACCGAACTGGCAAAACAGATTAACAGTTAATAATTCATAACAGTAACTGATAACAATAAATCCTGTAGAACAAACTGTAGTATATTTCCAATACATATAACAAAGCAAATACAGACCAGAATTAAACACTATGGGGGCTATTAACGAGATGGTTTGTGTTGCGTTTGCACCATGCAATGTGGTGCACGTGTGACGCAAACTTTAGGTAAGATTTATGAAGGCCACTATGCATGGCCCTGAGTGACTCCAGAATTCTGGAGTAAGTCAACGCAGCACAAATCGCTGTTTTGCCTCACTCTGCCCTGGGAAGGCATTCCATAGGCATTGCATGGGTGTTCCCACGCAACTCCCATGTTTTTTGATGCATTATCAGATTTACCAGAAATGGTAGACCTGGGAATGCGCCAAAAAGATATGGCTTCCCAGAAGAGGCATAACAAGGAGAAATATCTTCATTTCTCCTCGTTACTTCCTCTTTCTATGTGTGCTGCATGCTGCAGTACACATAGAAAGAGGAATATGCCTCTCAGATTGCTTTTGTGCAGGAAAGTGTCCCTTCCTGTACAAAAACAATCCTGCCTTCAACGCAGGCACCCTTGCATCATGGTGCAAGAGGGCCTGCATTGGCGCTAGGCTGCCAAAAGGGCGCCAGCGCAGGGGATTAGGAAGGAATCCGCTGTGTTGCCTTAAATATGATGCATTCCCCCCCTTTCCCTGTCTCGCAGTGCAGCACGGTCACTTGCTGCGCTGCGTGACTTTTCCATAAATAGGCCTTTATCTTTTCTTCATGAAACTGTGGTTCCTGACATGATGAGCTTTCATGTAGCCAACTTTGCTTTTGATTTGGATTTGGTCTCTTATATTTTTGTCCTCACATTCACTTATTTTTCTCTAAGTGGTTCTTTGTTAGATTTTCCATTTTTTATGCACAGCAAGTCACTGTAAAGGATTTCTATTGTTGGTGTTACACAGAGCTATATCATATTTTAGTAGTACCAATCAATCTGTCTTTCTCCAACTAACGGAGCCACCTGGAGCTTTTGTATTTAAAACATAAAACAACCTGTAACCAAAGAAAAAACATAGATCCAAGTCCAACTATACTTCACACTTTCACACATCAGGCATTAATGCATCGACCATAAATTGTCAGTCACATTACAATTACTTCTGTTTGGGCCAGGTTATTTCCCATGCTTTCATCCAGCCCATTCTGTGCTGTTTACTTTGGATGTCTTCTGCTCCACAACTCTTCTGCGATGTCCTATCTTACACTTTAAAATGCAGAGTTGTTTACTCATGTGCCTTCTTGCTGTGCAATTTAGAGTATCCAAAATTTAAGAAATATTCTCATCCGGCCCTCATGGGGGACTCTCATCCAATATGGCTTCTATTTTCTCCAGAAAGGTATCCCACAGAGTGTATCTTGCATCTCCTCTGTTCCATTTTGGAAATCTAGATAATGTGTCAATTTCCGCATATGCCCACCTTTTTAGGTCCTTTAAACATATTGCAATGACGTACTAGAGGGAACTTTCCAGTTCATAGTGATACGTCTCTTTGTTAGTGCCAGAGCCAAGTATATAAATTTACAAACATGCTTCAAACTCTTTGTGCATGCCATCAGACCTAAGAGGTCTGAAAAATGGTTCTTTCTGTATCAGCCTTCCCGACAGATAAGTCACACATTCCAGCATGTTTGCCCAATCAATCAATCAATAAATCAATCAATCAGTAGATTTGTAGAAACTTCTTGTCACCCGTGAGGGTATTCACATGCCAGAACTGAGGGGCATATTAGCAAGGGCCTTATCGCCGCTTTAGCGGCACTTTTTGCCGCTAAAGCGGCGATATTTCTATCGCCCTATTAGCAAGCTGTCGCTAACAGCTGTTAGTAACAGCTTTATGGCGAAAGCGACCGTTTTGGTGCCGCTTTGCATGTCAGCAATATATATCGCTAATGACATGCAAAGTAGGCGTTCCCAACTAAAAGCGACTGAAAACAGTCGCAAACACAACTTCCCCCTATTAGCAATGCCCGCGAAGCGATTAAAAAATTCGCGCTAACCGCGATTATAGCTGGAATCCAACACCTGCTAAAAACCTGACTTAACCATTCTAGTCAAACACCTGCTAAAAACCTGACTTAACCATTCTAGTCAATGAGAGGTGGATTGTAAGGTTAAGTCCTCACCTGCCTATTAGCAAGCTTTTCATTAGCGCGTTGAATTCATCGCTGGATTTCTCGCGCTATTGCTGGGTTTCGCCGCTATCGCTGGATTTTCTATCGCCTTGGAGATAAGCGTTGATAATAACGTGTTATCTCCGCGATAAAATCCAGCGATAGCCGGCGATAAAAAACAGCGCTAAGCACGCTTTGCGATAATTATCGCAATTCCTTGGTAATATCCACCTGAGATATTTAAGGAAATTGCCATAAAATATAGTAGAAATGTGCTTCAGTACCTACACATCTGGGACAAATCGTTGGCACACCTGGATACATATGGCTTATGAGTTTCAAGGTTGAATACTTATGATAAAGGTAAATAAATTGAGTCTATTTTTAACTGGCATTTCTGGAGACCAATTTCTCATAGTTAAGGCATCTTAACTAGTTTTCGCCAAACAGTGACTGACTAGTGCAATTTTTCAAGCATTCTGTAAGTTTTATCCTTTCATTCATGAGCTTCAGACTGCATCTGGACTATCATTCAGGCTCAAACCATCTCACACCTTTGTGGCTATTATGTGTCTCAAAAGGAGAAACCTCCATGTTAGTGTGAGTGTACACCAGTATGCCTACCACAACGATCCACAGCAGAAAAATATTGTCAACTGCAGATGTGACACAATCACCTACCATCCCTTTCACTCTCTCGGCTGACCATTGCCTTGGGAATGATGCAGTCTGCAGGTTCTGTGCTTCATTTCCGTCTTCCTCAAAAACCTCTGCATATAGCTCTCCAAGCAATCCATAATCAGTTACCAAATCTTTTGAGAGCAGTTCTGTAGAAAATGTATCTGTAAAAATATTATAACCATCTACAATGAGGAATTCTGCCAAATTTACCTTCAAATCTATTTCAATTTGTACTCAACCAGCACAATCATCCCATGAGGTAAAACAATAAAAGGGCCAAAAACATCAGTGCCAACCATACTTTTCCCACTCTGTCTCAGGCAAACTCTCTATCAAATCAGCAACTTTCTGGTCCTTAAATTCTAAAATGCTCCACAACTCACTAAACACCAAGGGGCTTATATACAAGCCCCTTGCGCCGCCTGTACGTCACTTTTTCACATGTTAAAAGTGATGCACCAGCAGTGCAAGGGGCTTGTAAATAAGCCCCCTAGTACCATTGAACTCAATATCCTAAAATTTAATTAGCCAGAAATAGATTTCCTTATCATTTTTCTTATTCAAAGTGATCCCACATATCCGTTTTGGACCAAATCTACGACCTCTATCTTAGAAGAAGGCACTAACCTGTTACCACTTTTTATAATACCATTCTCCACGGTAATCCCAGATGAAACATTGGGAAATGACTAAAATTCAGCTTCTACACATCATTCTCTAGGCCAACCCATCAACACATTCTTGACTCAAACACAACAAATTGCAATCCATTCATCCATTCTTCCTCAGACACAAAGGGCCTGATTCACAAAGGTAATATACACTTTTGAGTAATTTACACATTTGAGTCGGTTTACTACTTTTTGCTTATTCACAAAATCTCATTTACGTTACTGCTAAAAAAAAAAAACACTGGCACTGCAACACTGTCCCATAGAAAATCATTGAGGTAAGGAATTAAAATACAACTGCATAAGAAATAATTTTAAATTAAATTAAATAGTTAAACATATAAATAAATATAACTTAATTTAAAAAATAGACAAATATAATTATAAAATATTTTAAAATCCAGTTTTCATTTAAAAAAATGAATGTAGCAATACTTTTTATTGAAATATAACAACTATTTCTAATTAATTCCATACTTCACTTTTACATCACTTTTAATATTACAATTTTAATAAGTCTAATTTTAACATGTGCATAATAATTTTTTCTTTAGGTGAGAATTCCTTTTTAATTTATACTTCAGAAGAATAATTTCAATTTATTATAATATGCTCCTCATAATTACACTTGTAGTTTGTGAATAGCAAAACAGTAGTAAGGTTAGGTAAATGTCCAGGTGTATGTAACATTGTCACTTCTGCTTCTGCTTCAGCCATTGATGCCAACACGCTCCCAGTTTCATCGATGTAGTTAAACAATTAAATGAATTTAGGCATGACTTAGCACTCAAATGTCTTATTAAAGCTCTCTGCAAAAACGTTATGTTATGGAGCTCTGCTAAATTGAGTGATTTTATTGCCCTGGAGGTCTCATCTATTGTTATTGGGGTCTCTAAAGCCTCGAACTCAGAGTCACTAAATATTGGAACCCCCACCAGTCAAATCAATATAAGAAATCCTATCTGCAACTGTGTGGGGCTTTCCAGAGTTGATTCCTGTAGTAGTTCCTTCTTCAGTAAGCACTTGCTTTTTGGTGTCTGTCTAACGTCCACGCACATAGCTCTTCTCAACTTTTCCCTCAGCTGGTGGGCTACATGAGTGCCCACATTGTTCCCTGTGTCATATAACTGCCTCGAAAGATGTGGAAAAAAACAATAAAAATCCACCTAAGCTGACCTGTGATGTCTATTACCTACCCTAAAAGTCTCGTGGAGGGTCAATGTCTATAACCGTCTATATTCTAAGTTATGCCTCAAGTTTCTGTACCTCTAAAGAACATATTCTGCAGAGTCCTAACATAATGGATATAAACTTTCCTTTCATCATTGTTTTGAAAGCATCCCAGATTTTTGATGTAGGTTGACATTTCTTATCTGAGGACTGGATCCTTAAGGTGAGAGAGAGATGAAAACACTATCCTGTCCATCTTCTCAGAGCCCATCCCAAATCCACTATCATCCTTAACATTGCCTGGTCAGACACTGAGATCAACGCAACCCATGTTTGTTGGACTAATGGAACCAAACAATTACTGAAAAGGACATAATCTGTCCTTGGGAATTTCCCAAGTTCATGTGAAAAAAGGAATGAAGTCAGTCCTGATTATGACGCTAAGCCCACCGAAGGGCTTTAAGGTTCTTGAAAATCAATCGATGTGGCCCTTCCCCCACCTGAACATATCTGAAGCCATGTCCCATACTAAATTGGGACACCCAGTCCAACGTCATAAAGAGGACCCAGAATGGATTGCAAAACGGCATGCTGCCATGTATTAGGGAAACATATTTTGAACATGGCTACTATTACACCTTCCATTAACCCTTTTAGCATTAAAAATCTCTCTTTCTTAGATTCTGTCATAGAAAAGTCCAGGCATTTTGCAAATGAATAATGAGAAATATACCCTTGAATATTCTTCATGTTTCATTCTAGATTGATTTCCTCTAGCTAAAAGTGTTTCCTGTAGGCAAATGATATTGGGTTGGACCCCAAGGAGATATTTTTTTCTATGGCAGACCACTTAATTGGAGAGTTGAGTTGCTTAACATTTAAAGTCACACATGTAGCCATGTCTAAAGCTGCCTTGTTTGCCTCTTGTAGAAAGATCCATAACTTTGGGCTTCCCAGATATCTCATTCTGTGCTTTGATTTTCCTGTCCATCATCAGCCAGTGCATATTCTGACATCCTAATTGCCCAGCACTTAAACACTCCCCCAGATCTTATATTTAAACCTTCATAACCCCAATAATACACTTCAAATACAAAGACCAAATCAAACATCAACAGCGCCCAATTGGGTCTACTCAGTGATGAAGAAAATGTAGCTCCTTCAGCAGAAGTGGTAGTTGCAGGGAGGTCATATTATACTGAGGGGCATATGTACAAGCCCCAATCGCAACGGAAACGTCATTTTTTTTCCGACGTTCCGCTGGCGATAGGGGCTTCGCCTTATTTACAAGGCAGCATTAAGCCACTTAATGTGGCTTAACGCTGCCTTGTAAATTAGGCCCCCTTTCACGCTATGCTTAGCGTGAAAGGGGTGGGCAGAGGGTATTGCGGTGGGTGTTCTACCGCAACACCCACTGATTTTAACGTGCCCCCTATTTACCAGGGTAGCATAAATAGGAGGCAGCGCCAAAATTAAGACCGGGGAAAACCTGGTCTTAACTTAGCGAAACGAGGAGAAATGCTTTATTTCTCCTCGTTTTTGCTTTTTCCATGTGTGCTGCCTTGTGCAGCACACATGGAAAAAGCAAAACGCCTTGGATTGTTTATGTGTAGGAAGGTGTCCCTTCCTGCACATAAACAATCTTTTAAAAAAAATTACATTTTGTAACTTCCATGTGTGCTGCATTAAGCAGCACACATAGAAGTGACAAAACGGCATTTAAAGATTGTTTATGTGCAGAAAGGGACACCTTCCTAAGCATATACAATCTTCCCCTGCACACAGACACCCTTGCACTATGGTGCAAGGGTGCCTGCGTTGGCGCTAAACTGCTAAACCTAGCGCCAGAGCAGGGGGAAATGCAAGGCTGCACCATATTCTTGTAAAGATGGTGCGGCCTTGCATTTCTGAAGTGGCGGAGTGAGGTGTTAAGCCATGACGGCTAACGCCTCATGCCGCACTTCTTTGTACATATGGCCCTGAGTGTCTTATCTAGGTGGTTGCTCCCCCTTCTGGCTAGGTCAAGAGCATATCTAGTCTCTTTTACACCCCTTGTTCATTCTTATTTCTCAGTTTGATCCTTTAGCCCCAGCCCCTCAGGTTTCCAGCCTGTGTTGACAAGTTATTGGATGAACTATTATGTGATATATCCTTATCTGACATATTAGTGCTCAGGGCAGCTGCTGTTTCTTGTTTATCCAAGAAGTGTAACATTTTGTTATCCTTTTTTAATTGGATTCTGTTAGAAATTGGGGTCTCTAGTTGGCAGAGGTAGGTACCTTTGTCCAAATAGGGACCCTTGCTTCTAGTCAGGGTAAGGGGGATACACACTCCAGATAACCCCTGCTCACCCCCTTGGTAGCTTGGCACGAGCAGACAGGCTTATCCCAAAGGCAATGTGTAAAGTATTTGTACCAACACTCACAGTAACACAGTGAAAAGACCACAAATGGACACCACACCAGTTTAGAAAAATAAAATATCTTTATCTAAACTACACAAGACCAAAACAACAAAAATCCAACATACAGATACTCAGTAAAGTGTCTTTAAAAAGGTTGTTGCAAAAATAAGTTTGTAGAAATCAAATAGCACCAACTGGGGCTATCACGACGTCAGGACAGTACAAAATCCAAAGTACGGCGCCGCCGGCGAGGATCACGGCATCGGGCACGGAGTCACACAGACCCCCAGACAAACAGTACCTTGATAAATGATGTTGGTGACGATGCACGGCGTCGAAGATGGCCGATGTCGGCTCCGGTGATGATGCGACGTCGGCAAGTTTCTCAAGTCACTCTCGGCGGTTATCGGTGCCGCGATAACAAGATGCAGGTGCTGGCGAAGACGGAGTCAATGCGAATGTTGGTGTCGGGCACGGCCGATCACCGCCGGCATTGGTGGGTGTCGTAGGGTGTCGGAGCTGCGGAGCAGGCCGGGCGCTGCGTCGTTCACTTCACGAGCGGCTCGCCGGGCCTCGATGCAGGTCGTGGCGTCACAGCAGCGGCATCGACGGCGTCGGAAACAGGATTTCTTCCTTCTCTTTAGTTTCTTCCAGCTCCCAACAGCAGTAGCAACCTCCAGGGGCCCACACACAGTTACAGGCACCTCCTGGCAGGTCAGAACTCCCAGCAAGGAAGTTCAGGGGAGCTGGGGGTGAAGTCCTTTTGTCCCTGGGACTTCAAAACAGGAGGCCAGCTCTCCTCAGGCCCTTGGAGATCTTCTTTAAGTAGGGGACACAGAAAAGTCCTTCTCCTTCCCTTGGCAGAATAGCAACTGCAGGTCAACCCCAGAAAACACAGCGAGGGCAGTCCTTCTTCTCAGTTTCTCTCGCTCTTCTCCTTGGCAAAGGTTCCTCTTGATTCCAGGATGATCTAAATTACAGGGGTTTCAGCTCTCATTTTTATACCCCAAAAGTCTTTGTTCTCTATTTGTCAGGGGTCCTGGCCCCAGTCCAAACCAGTTCTGGGTGCACTCTGCCAGTGCACAACTTCTTCCTTTGTGAATGTGGGCCAGGGTCTTCAGACGCACCGCAGCAGGTGGAGCCAGTCTTTTGTGGAAGGCAGGCACAGCCCTAGTCAGGGACAGATACTACTCCTCCCACCACTCCAAATGAAGATTGGCCTATTTAGCTCAGGCTGACTCACCCAGACTCCTAGAGCCACCCCAGCCCCTGTCACTCCAAAGCCAGACAGTCAATCCACAACCAGGCAGAGGCACACAGAAAGGTTGAACAAGAAAATAGCCACTTTCTAAAAGTGCTATTTTTCAAACACAGAATTTAAAAACCATCCTTACTAAAAGATGTGTTATTAAATTCTGAGTTCAGGGATACCAGACTCCAATTTTCTATCTCACTCCTATGGGAAGATATGCAGGTAAAATGTTACACAGCATTCCCCATTCTGTCCTATGGGCAAGATAGCCTTTCAATAGTGAAAAGCAAAATTGGCAGTATTTCACTATCAGGACATGGTTCACACACCAGTACAGGTCCTACCTTTTACATACACTGCACCCTGCCCAGGGGGGTACCTTGGGCCTACATAGGGTTGTGTCCTATGTATAAGAAAAGGGAAGGGTAGGGTAGGGCCTGGCAAGTGGGTACACTGGCCAGGTCAAAATGGCAGTTAGCAAACTGTGCGCAAGGACTGCGGTGGCAGGCCTGAGACATCTCTTTGGGGCTACTCATGTGGGTGGCACAATCAGTGCTGCAGGCCCACTAGTGGCATTTGCTTTACCAGCCCTGGCACATGTAGTGCACTTTACTAGGGACCTACTGGTAACCAAATATGCCAATTAGGGAGAACCAATCACAATATCAATTTATACAGGGAGCACTGGCACTTAGACACTGACCAGCAGTGGCAAAGTGCCCAAAGCATCTAAGCCAGCAAAAAAGAAATCCAGCATAGCATCAAAAATACAGGAGGTAGAGGCAAAAAGTCAGGGAAAACCACGCCAAAGATGCCAGGTCTAACAGATTCCAAAGGGGAAAAGTCGAATTATACTGTACTTTGTCTATTTGTAGCTTTTCTGTATTCGGCTTAAAGTTCATTCTTCACTTGTAGGGAAGATCGCACAATGTCCTGAAGAAGCTGGCTTGAGCGGAGCTGGAAAAAGATTTCTCCAACAAGCTTCGCTGTCCTGACTACCTCCTTTTTTTTAAAAATGTAATGAAAACTGGCTAGAATGTTTTTGGGTCTCTAGTCATTTTTTTCCATCCTCTGACCAATTATGTAGACTATGTTCAACATGACCTCTGTATGGCCTTCAACCAGTTGGTTCGAGAACATGTGTATCATAAATATCTTCAGGCTTGTACCCTCTGCCCATTCACCAGGCCAGGGACCCTTATATTCTCTCCTATTTATGATTCAGCAGTTTCTCACGCTTCAGGAGGGCTGCCTCACTTGTACTCTTAAGTGTCACAGTACTTCTGCCTCCCTGGAAGTGAACTCTCCAGTTCGTAGCTCTTTTTTTTCAGATCCACCCCTAATTCACACACAGGTTCCATGTTGTTTCTCAGGGTTTGCATCTTAGGAGCCAGGTCATCAGACTCTTCCTGAAGGCCCTTAGTCAGACCATCTCTCAGGACATTTCAGCTCTGATTTAAAGCTGGCCAAGTAGCCATTAACTCATTCTTGGTCACCGTCTTTGTCGATCTCTAAGCATCCGCTTCCTTGTGATCTTTGAAGATTACTTTTTACTGATGTGTCACTGTTTCTTGTTGGCCCCAAACAGAAAGCCCAGAGACCCCAACTTCTTCAGTATCATCTGATATCGAGCCAAGCCCTCCAGCGGGCCAGACCCTGAGGAGAAGTAATGGTTGGATTTCAATCTAAATTATTTTCTTAGTTTGAGGAGTTTGCTATTCCCACGATTGACACCTTAACTGAATGGTCAAGATAATGTGGACTAAGTTTCTAAGGCAATGTAATACTGCATTCCACTGATCCCAGGCCAGACTACAACCATCCTGTACTCTGGCAAATGCCCCAGCAATCAAGACATCAGTATAACCTTTGACCCTAGCAATGTGGCAAATCATTTAGGAACCATCCCCCCTCTGAACTAACAGTGAGGAATTGCCCTGTACTTGGCATTCAGACTTGGAATAATAACTCAGCTGATGCTAATCAAGTTACCTAAAGGATAATAACTACCACATAAGCACTCAAAATCACACAGACAGGCATTATCCCCAATCAGCATGGTAAAACAAGGACAGTCTTCTATCCAGAATTCAAGTCCAGGGTCACCAAGACTCCTTTACTTGGGGTGACATCTTAAAGCTTTTTAAGGCTCTACCTTCCTTAGCCCACATTGTCTCCGAGAATATTACGTCAGTTGAATTCTTCCTGGAGGACAGACACTCCTTAAAAGAATCCACGCCGGTTACCAGGCCATTACCAGGCAAATCGACCCTTGTCCTAAAAGAAAAGGAGGCCTTTCAATAACGGGGCATAAAAATCATGCCCTACACACCACCCCGATACCCCGCACTACTGGCGCTACAGTTTCCACCTGAGAAAATTACTGACAGACCTTCAACCTCCTCAGTGCAAAGGGGCACATGCGGCAAACCACCAGCATGCATTAACGCCCCAGCAAACCAACCAGCGTTAAACCAAAAATAAGTCCAATCATGGCTCTAGACTGGAAATGGCTCTCTGGTACCCTAAATGCAGGGAGTAGACAATGAACTTGCAAGCCCAAGAAGGGGACATGCAACATAAGCCTGAAACTCTGCTCTGGGACATTGCTGGCCTGCAAAGCAAAATAGAGAGCAACAAGACTCTACTCTTCTGGAAACAATTTGACATAGGGCCCAATTACAAGTTTGGCGGATGGGATAGTCCACTGCACTATAAGTTCCAAAGGATATAATGGAATTGCAATTTGGCAGACGAGATATTCGTCACGTTTGTGACAGAGTAACCCTATCTGCCAAACTCGCAATCAGGTACATAGTCACCTTCCAGGAGACATGGGCAGTCACACCACCCTTCATCACAGGCTATTCCTACCATCATAAGCCCATGGAAAAAAACAGAAAAATGTGGCTGTTCCACTGGGTGGGTGGCTACTTTCATAGCACTGTCCTTTGCAGAACAGATCGAGATGCTACCAAAACCAGAACCTGACTGTT
Source organism: Calotriton arnoldi (assembly GCA_963921515.1). Taxonomy (NCBI): domain Eukaryota; kingdom Metazoa; phylum Chordata; class Amphibia; order Caudata; family Salamandridae; genus Calotriton; species Calotriton arnoldi. Next base: position 325,618 of record CAWUFW010001614.1, on the reverse strand, counting down.
AGACCTGGCATCTTTGGCGTGGGTTTCCCCTGTATTTTTGCCTTTGCCTACTGTGTTTTTATTTTACTGTGTATTGGACTTTGTTTTTGCTGGCCTAGATGCTTTGGGCACTTTGCCACTGCTGTTCAGTGCCAAAGTGCAAGTGCTCCCTCTGAAAATTGGGTTTATGGATTGGTGATTGCATGATTGGCATATTTGATTTACTGGTACATCCCTAGTACAGTGCACTGTGTGTGCCCAGTGCCTGTAAATCAAATGCTGCTAGTGGGCCTGCAGCACTGATTGTGCCACCCACATGAGCAGCCTGTAAATGTAACTCAGACCTGCCAATGCAGTGTCTAGGCGCAGTTTGGTACTGCCATGTCGATCTGGCAAGTGCACCCACCTGCTAGGTCATAACCTTCCCTTTTCTTACATGTGAGTCACCCCTAAGGTAGGCCCAAGGTACCCCTGTGGGCAGGGTGCAGTGTATGTGAAACGTAAGACATGCCCTGATGTGTGTAGCATGTCCTGATAGTGAAATATTGCCAATTTCGTTTCGTCACTATTGAAAGGCTATCTGTCCCATCCTGTGTGCCTCTGCTAGGTTTGTGTATTGACTGTCTGGCTTTGGAGTGACAGGGGATGGGGATGCACATTCTGTTCAGACAGCCACTTCGGGGGTGAGGTGTGTCCTGCCTTACCAGGACGAGTCAGGGCTGGGCTGAATAGGGCTGAGCTGCATTCTGAGTAGAGGGATGAGATTTCTTTCATAACTGAATGGGCCTGGTCTGCCTACGACAATGCTGTTTCCACCTCCTGCCAGGAAGCTGCACCAGGGAGGACAGAACTGATTTTGGCTGGCCTAAGAGCTTCTCTGCCTCCAATTAACAAAGGATTTTGTGCTATGAAAAGTGGGGCCAGACCCCAGACTTTTAGATCACTTCTGGGATTCAAGAGGAACCTTTGCCAAGGAGAAGAGCTGAAGAAACGGAAGGAGAAGTATTGCCCCTTTGCTGTGTGCTGACTGGGGTTGGCCTTCAGTGGCTGTTTCTGCCGAGGAAAGGACAAAGACTGTGCTGTGTGCTGTGTCCCCTGCTTGAGGAAGATCTCCAAGGGCTTGAAGTAGAGCTTGCCTCCTGTTTTGAAGTCTCAGGGATGCAAAGACTTCACCCCCAGCTCCGCTGAACTTCCTTGCTGGGAGTTCTAGCCTGCCAAGAGGTGCCTGTTGCTGTTCTGGGCCTCTGGAGGTTGTTCTTGCTGTTGGGAGCTGGAAATGTAATGTAACAACGAGAAGCGCGACGCATCTGCATCTGTTTCTGATGCATCAGCGAAGAAACTGACGCACCGCCTGCCCGCGTCTGGAGAAATCGCCGGACGCCACATTGAGTGCACCTATCTGTGAAGTCCGAGATCACCGCACCGATTCCGACGCAGACCCTGCTGTGCGGCTGCAAGAACCGACACATCGTGGGACCACGGTTGGAGAAACCATTGCAGCGCTGTTGCCACTTCCACATCGGGAACTGACGCATCCCCGATCCTCACGCATCATACCTGGGTGCCAAGACTACATCAATGCTGGTGCCGCAGTAAGAAACCAATGCATCACCTCCCCGCACAGTAAGAAACCGGCACATCACCTCCCCGCACAGTAAGGATCCGGAACATTACCTCCCCTTGATGGCAGTAAGGAACCAATGCATCACCTCCCTGGAGTAAGGAACCAACGCATCACCTTACTGGCGCGCAAGGAACCAACACATCACCTTCCCTGTGGCTGTTTTTGTTTATGATTTTGACGCATCCAAGGTACTTTGTGTTGAAAGTGTTGCATCTATAGTTTGCTATGTACAGAACTGTTTCTACCTTTTAAAAGTCATATTTTGATAACTGTATTGTGGATTTTTGTCGTTTTGGTCTTGTTTGGTTTAGATAAAGATCACTTATTTTTCTAAACTGGTGAGGTTCCCATTTGTAGTGTTTTCACTGTATTACTGTATGTGTGCACAAATGCATTACACACTGCCTCTGAGATAAGCCTGTCTGCTCGTGCCAAGCTACCAAGGGGGTGAGCAGGGGTTATTTTAGAACTGTAACCCCCTTACCCTGACTAGGAAAAAGGGTCCCTACTTGGACAAAGGTGCAAACCATTGCCAACTAGAGACCCCCATTTCTAACATTGGTGGGCAGAGGTGAGGATCTGGTCATGCATTTGTGCCTTACATACAGTGATTGGTGTACACTACTAGTATTGTGCAGACCAACATGCGACCACATTCAATTGGTGGATCTTTTTCTTCTTGGAATTTGTTTTTGCAACTTGAGAACTGCCAATTTTCACCATGACAAAACCAGCATCAATTGCTTCTATGGATATTGAATTTGAAGAGGATAGGGTTGAAACCTACACTGTGCCACAACTAAAAACTGGATGCAAGAAATTTTAAATCTCAGTAAGAGGCCTCACCAGAAAGGAGGAATACCAGAAGGCGCTGGCGGCCTTGTTGGAATCAAGGAATGCCAGTGAGCATACCGAGGATCGTATGGTGGAGGCTGAGAATTTAAATGGGCCGCAGGATGGGCTATTGGGTCTGTCTGGTGGGAAGTTACCGTCCAGGGGGGGTGCAGCAGTGTGTCTTCAAAGGGGCTGTCTCCAGAGGAGTTTGAGGACAGAGACAGAAGCAGAGTGCATGAGTTGGAGCTTACAAAGCTCAGTTTGGGGAAGGAGAATGATATGGAAAGTAAGAAATTGGAGTTAGAGAGGCAGAAACTGGCCATCGAGGAAAAGGGGATGCTTTTAGAGCATGAGCGAGGTTTGAAGGAACTGGACATAAAAGCCACAAGTGTGAAGTACAGTTCCAATGGGGCAGCTTGTTGCCAGTGCCTGGAGTAGGGAGGGTATACATCCCCAAGGAAGTGATCAAGGATTTTGTGAAGAGTGAGGACTTTGGTCAATGGTTTAATGCATATGAGGTAGCAATGAGGTCCCACAGAATCCCTGAGAGAGCCTGGTGAGAGGGGTTGTGGAGCCTCTGCATCACAGAAGGGAGGGAAACTTTGCTAGCCTTACCAAGCGAGGATCAGATGTCTTATGCCCCTGTGAAGGAAACCTTGATCAGGAGGTATGGGTTGACCCCAGAACTATATAGGTAGAAGTTGAGGGCCTGTAAGAATCTAGAGTCAAGCACTTGGGTGGAGTATGTTTCCTATTTTGAAAGAGCACTGGATGGTTGGATGAAGGGTAGCCAGTAAATGGTTTTCAGGGGCTCAATGATTTAGTTGCATGAGAGCACTAGTCTGGTAGTTGTTTTCCAGAGCTACGCCAGCCTTTGATTGACAGGAGGCTGACTGACCCCAGGAGGCTTGCTGTGGAGGCGGACCTCTGGGTCAGTACCAGGGTCCACAAAGGTCATGTGGGAGACTCCGCCAAGGGTGGGCAGGGTCCCCAGCAGAAGAGTAGGGGGGACAAGGGTAAACAGAAGGAGTTCCAAAAAGGACCCCAAAGTAATTCCCAAGGGAACCAAGGGAAGGGTTCCCAGCCTCCCAGTGAGAAGAATCAATGGGTCCCTGTAGGTAAGCCTGCCCAGAAGGGCCCCTGCACATGTTATGCTTGTGGTCAGGTGGATCACTTCATAGGGGATCCTAGGTGTACCACGAAGACCACCACTGCACCCACAGGTGCACCGCCCAGTGAGTTGACTAGTGTAGCCTTGGGGGAGGAGTTGGGGTCCCAGGAAGGGTGGGAGCCAGCAGAGTTGACCCTGGTCTCACTAGGAGACAGTGAGATGGTCCCAAGAACCCACCTGCCTGCTAACACTAAGAAATATGGGCAGTGGGTGACCATAAATGGCCATAGGGTGCAGGCTCTGAGAGACACTGGAGTCAGTATGTCAGTTGTCGGCTAGTGTCTGAAGAGCAGGTGGTCCCCAATGTACTCTACCCAGTAGTTGCAGCTGACAACTCAGAGTGCCTCTGCAAAGTGGCACAGATTCCCTTTGAGTGGGGGGTCTCAGGTACCTTGAAAGTAGTTGTGAGACCAGCCATGCCTGTAGACTGTCTGCTAGGGAATGACCTGGAGAGTTCCCCTTGGGAGAAGGTGGAACACAGGTCTCATTTGGAGATGTTGGGTCTGCCTGAGTGGGCGTGTGTGACCACTCGGTCCATGGCAGCCAGAAAAGGCAATCAAGAGGACCTGGAGCCTGGAAGAGTGGCCCAGGTGCCTGCCAGAAAGAGAAGAGGCAGGGGGTGCGTGGAAACCACCCCCCGAAGTTCCCATGACCCAAGTGGAGGCAAACCTTGAGGGGGATGCCCTGGAGCCTACAGGGGAGCAAGTGGCCGAACTGGGGGACCTACCTGAGCTGACCCATTGGCAGCAGGAAGCAGTAGCGGTCCGTGGTAGGAGTGCTGGCCGGGCGGTGATGTGGGGTGGGGGAGGGGCAGCGTGGGGGGTAGTAAACCATGGATTACGGCCGAATACAGGTAAGTAAACATTTAAATAAATAAACGAATTTCGTTGTGAGCGCTGCATCGCCAAATGCGATGCAGTGCGCATAGCTGAAATTCGTTTTATTTATTTAAATGTTTACTTACCTGTATTCGGCCGTAATCCGTGGTTTACTACCCCCCACCCTGCCTGTCGCAGCCTTGAATCCTCAGGGTCGTATGTTGCTCGTTATGGTCAACCTCTCGATACCACCACGGTCTGATTTAATATACAGACTCCATGGAGTGATCAAGCGGGGGAAGGGAAGGATGGGGACAGCGGGGAGGGAGACCTGCAAAACAATCACATTCAGGTAATACCCAGTAATTACACACAACCTGGATTATACTACAAGGCCACGAAATGCTTAGCATCCGGCCTATATACCTGTAAAGAAAATAAAATATCCTTTGTTTTCTAGTCAGCATATATTGTCTATCATGTTGATGCACATATCTAAGGAAATGAAACAACACATTAACAATTCGGTTGCGCTGATTCACCCGTACCTCTCTTCTGGCTCCCTTGGCAATCAATCAATCAATCAATCACAGAATTTGTAGAGCGCACTACTTACCCGCGAGGGTCTCAAGGCGCTGGGGAGAGGGAAGTGGGGGGGTGCTGCTACTGGTCGAACAGCCAGGTCTTGAGTAGCCTCCTGAAGGTCAGCAGGTCTTGGGTCTGTCGTAGGCTTAGTGAAAGGGTGTTCCAGGTCTTGGCGGCGAGGTGTGAGAAGGATCTGCCACCGGTGGTTGTTCTTCGAATGTGAGGGACGGTGGCGAGGAGAGGTCGGCGGAGCGGAGCTGGCGGTTGGGGACGTAGAAGAAGAGTCGTCTGTTGAGGTAGGCTGGGCCAGTTTTGTGGAGTGCCTTGTGTGCGTGGATGAGGAGTTTGAAGGTGATCCTCCTGTCGACGGGGAGCCAGTGCAGGTTCCTCAAGTGGGGGGTGATGTGGCTGTGGCGTGGTACGTCGAGGATCAGGCGTGCGGAGGTGTTTTGTATGCGTTGCAGTCGCTTGATGAGCTTGGCCGGGGCTCCCGTGTAGAGGGCGTTCCCATAGTCAAGTCTGCTACTGACGAGGGCCTGGGTGACTGTTCTTCTTGTGTCTGTCGGGATCCACCTGTAGATCTTGCGAAGCATGCGGAGGGTGTTGAAGCAGGAGGAGGAGACTGCGTTGACTTGCTTGGCCATGGAGAGCGTTGAGTCGAGGATGACTCCCAGGTTGCATGCGTGGTCGGTGGGTGTCGGGGCTGCTCCCAGCGTCGTTGGCCACCAGGAGTCGTCCCAGGCTGAGGGGTTGGAGCCGAGGATGAGGACCTCCGTCTTGTCCGTGTTCAGCTTTAGTCGGCTGATCTTCATCCAATCGGCGACGGCCTTCATTCCTTCATGGAGATTGGCTTTGGCGGCGAGGGGGTCCTTGGTGAGGGAGAGGATCAGTTGAGTGTCGTCGGCGTAGGAGATAATGTTGAGGTCATGCTGTCTGGCGATGCGTGCGAGCGGGGCCATGTAGATGTTGAACAGTGTTGGGTTGAGGGAAGATCCCTGGGGTACGCCGCAGATGATCTCGGAGGCTTCGGATCGGAAAGGTGGGAGGCGGACTCTCTGGGTTCTGCCGTCGAGGAAGGAGGTGGTCCATTCCAGGGCCTTGTCTCGGATCCCTGCGTCGTGGAGGCGTGCGCGTACAGTGCGGTGGCAGACAGTGTCGAAGGCGGCGGAGAGGTCCAGCAGGATGAGGGCTGCGGTCTCACCATTGTCCAGCAGGATCCTGATGTCGTCGGTGGCGGCGATGAGGGCAGTCTCAGTGCTGTGGTTGCTGCGGAACCCTGATTGGGATGGGTCCAGGATGCTGTTTTCTTCGAGGTATCGGGTTAGCTGTTTGTTGACGATCTTCTCGATGACCTTGGCTGGGAACGGAAGCAGGGAGATGGGCCGGAAGTTCTTGAGGTCTCTCGGGTCCGCCTTGGGTTTTTTGAGTAGGGCGTTGATCTCTGCGTGTTTCCAGCTCTCTGGGAAGGTCGCGGTCTCGAAGGAGAGATTGATGACGTTGCACAGGTGGGGTGCGATGGAGCTGCTGGCACCTACCCAAAGATATGCTGTGCGGGGCCTTACAGGGGTGCAGGGCTGACTTGAGTGATTTCAGGTTCCCCTGTAGCAAGAAAATACAAAGAGGGCCCCAGACATAGACATGTACACATACAGTGCATGAAATGCGATGATCCTTAAATTCAGGACAGATTCGATATCCAATTCCAAATGTTAACAATCTTTTTAAGTGAAAATAATGTACTCCAATTTCTGATACTTCTCAGAATATCGATGTTGAACAGATTGTTATGCATCCGCCTCACTAACCACGTGAGTATAGAATAAATGCAAATAAAATTAAGTACCAGCGCTATATCTGCCTTATGTGCCGCAGACTCCCCGTGAAGGCAAGATATAGAGCAATTCACAAGGATACTATAGGAACATATCCATTCTTAATCACAGCTTGGACAAAGTACACCATGCGAACTCCCTTGGATAAATAACCACTCCTCAATGAGAGAACGCCGTCAAAGAATAAGAAAGGCCGCCGCCTCCCTTCTGCTTGACCATGTAACTGTTAGGCAATCAAAACCATCAGCTGGCTCACATGGACAAACGGGCTCTTTCCGCTCTCCCGCACGAACCCGGTATGAGGTTCAGCCAACGGGATAGCGGTAAACCCAAGCAGGAAACCAGAAGTATGCCGCAACCGCTGAGCGGCTAAGAATTTAGAAAATAAGGAAAGCGGTGCAATATTGCACCCTTACCAGACCTCGAGGACTCGGCGTCTCAGCGGGTAGATTAACCGGCACCCGCAGCTCCCTCTGAAGAGTCTAAGTAACGCCCATCCGGAAGCGCGATGACGTCAGCAACATGAACACCGCATGGAATCATGGGATTTGTGGTTCCTGTCACGGGCGTAAGCATTGTCAGTGTCTTCCCTGATGGAACCTGACAGTACATCCCTCTCCTGAAGAACACTGACAGAGGCAAAGCTTACGTGGGAAGCGTTTGTGGAAAAGGCGAACGTAACGAGGTGCATGAACTCCTGTAGCTGGTTCCCATGAGTTCTCGTTACCATAACCTTTCCAAGCAACCAGATACCACAACTTGGTGCGGTGAATCTTTGAGTCCAGGATACCCCTCACTTCATGTTCTACCTCCCCATCCACCAGCACGGGAGTCGGCGTCTTCTTTACCCCGGAATGTGAGGGTTTTAATAGGGAAACATGAAAGGCAGGATGAATGCGCAAGGAGGATGGCAAAGCTAATTTCACCACCACTGGATTAATCAATTTAACTATTCTATAGGGGCCGATGTATCGAGGATTAAAGATACTGTATCTCTTGAATCTTATGTTTTTGGAGGATAACCACACATACTCTCCTTGTTTGTATGTAGGCCCTTCTCGCCTATGTTTATCCGCATATGCTTTATACAGGATCTTTGATTTCTGTAGCTCCTTGCGAGCTTGCTGTAGTGTCTTTTGGATATGTATTATCCGTTCCTATACCTCTGGCACAGATCCCTGGCCCACAGGATGCTGGAAGGGGGTGAAACAAGGGTGATACCCATACGTGCAGTGAAAAGGTGTGTGTTTAGTAGAGCTGTGTAACGCGCTGTTGTACACTACTTCCGCCAACCACAGGCTGTCTACCCACGCCTCTGTAGTGACATCCACAAAACATCTAAGATACTGTTTCAATGTCTGATTGACCCTTTCTGTCTGGCCATCGGTCTGGGGATGGAAGCTGGTAGACAGGTTAGAGGTGATCTGCAGCGCCGAACACCACTTCTTCCAGAAGTTAGCAGTGAATTGGGTCCCCCTGTCTGACACTACCACTTGAGGAAGTCCATGTAATCTCACTATGTTTCTTAACAGGGTTTGCGCCAGCTCGCCCGCCGTAGGTATCTTTTTGCAGGCAATGAAGTGGGCTAGTTTCGTCAGATAATCCACCACTACGAGAATGACTGTATGTCCCTTGTCTGGAGGCATCCCTACCACGAAATCAAGCGAAATCCTTTCCCACGGTTGGGCCGGGGTAGGGAGAGGCTGAAAAAGCCCTACTGGTCTGGTGTGTGTTGTCTTCATCTGGCAACAGACCGTACATTCACCAACCCACGTTCTTATGTCTCTTTTGATGGTGGGCCACCAGAACTGACGGAGTACCTGTTCAGTGGTTTTCTCGACGCCATTGTGTCCCGCACTGGGTAAAGTATGACACCAGTAGAACACTTGTTTCCTTAAGGAAGAGATAGGCAACATCAACTGGTTCCCACGCACCGGAAGACCATCCTTCACTGTCCAGTCTTTGTTCCTCTCCAACCATACCTTCCATTTGTCAAGAGCCATGTTATGTTTGATGCTCCTAAGAAACCTTTCTGTGACTGTGGCACATATCACATTCCGAGGATTCACAATGCCATTCACGGGAAGGGCGTCAGGAGTAATCGGGGTGGTTTGGCGACTCAATGCGTCGGCTTTCTTGTTTTCGCTCCCGGGGCGAAATGTCACCAGAAAGTTGTACTCCGCAAAGAACAGCATCCAGCGTAGCTGTCGAGGTGTCAGATGTCTAGCAGCTGTCATGAACTGGAGGTTGCGGTAGTCGGTGAAAACAGTGACTATGTGTTTGGATCCCATTAAATACTGTCTCCACTCTTGGAATGCGTTCTTTATAGCCAACAGCTCCTTCTCCGCAATGGTATAATTGTGCTCAGCAGAATTGAGTTTCCTGGACATAAAAGCCACTGGGTGAAGCTGGCCTGTATCTAGGTGGCGTTGAGAAAGCACAGCCCCTACCGCATATTCGGATGCATCTGCCTCCACTATGTATGGCTGATCGGGATCAGCATGTCGCAACACCGGGGCGGATACAAACGCCTTCTTCAGTGCCTCGAAGCCTTGTTGAGCCTCCTCCGTCCAACAAAACGCCACTTTCTTCTATAATAGGCGTGTAAGCGGAGCGGCCAGCTTGGAAAAACAATCGATGAATCTGCGGTAAAAATTTGCGAACCCCAGGAAGCATTGGATATTGCGAACCGTCGTGGGAGTAGGCCATTCCTTTACTGCCTGTACTTTGCGTTCGGACATTTCCTGACCCCAAGGTGTCAGCATTACCCCTAGAAATTCCACTGTGGTGACGCTGAATTCACATTTACTGATTTTACAGTATAATTGGTGTCTTCTCAATGTTTGTAGAATGGTGCGTACATGTGTGCCATGAATCTCTGTGTTGGACGAGTAGATCAGAATATCGTCTATGTAGACCACCACAAAATGGTCAAGAAACTCTCTTAGCACGTCATTGAGGAAATACTGGAAGGCGGCTGGCGCATTGCATAAGCCGAAAGGCATTACCGGATATGCATAGAGGCCAAAGCGTGTTTTAAATGCCGTCTTCCGTTCGTCGCCCTGTCTCATCCGTACCAGATGGTAGGCCCCCTTTAAGTCCAGACGGGTGTAGATGACTGCCCTTTTTACCTGTTCCAGTAAAACATTAATGAGAGGCAACGGATACCGGTTTTTTACCGTGATGGCATTGAGTGAATGAAAGTCCACACAAGCGCGCAGCTCTCCGTTGGCTTTAGGTATGAAGAATAATGGAGAGGCAGCCGGCGATTTGGAAACCCTGATGAAGCCCAAAGCCAGGTACTTGTCCAAGTAATCACGGAGATGGATGTTTTCCGGTTCGGTTAACGCATACACTCTCCCCGATGGTATGACAGCCCCGGGTAGTAGATCAATTTGGCAATCGTATTGCCTGTGTGATGGTAATGTTTCTGCCATCGTTTCGTTGAAGACGTCTGTGAATTCTTTGTATTCGTCAGGTAATAATACTGGATGTTCAGCCGCTGAAGCGATATGGTGTCTTCCTGCCAAGGTTGTAGCTGGATTGTTCTTTTCTTGAAGGCAGTGTTGTATGCAATACTCCGATAAGAAGGAAACGGTTCCTTCCACCCAATCCACCTGGGGATTATGTTTCCTCAGCCAGGGTAATCCCAAAATGACACCGTACTGTGGTGCTTGTATGACATTGAATACTAACTTTTCCTGATAGTTAGGGCCGTGTAGTACATCCAGGTCTTCCGTGCAAAACTGAATAGGACCAGCCTCCAAATGTCTTCCGTCCACCGCATATACAGCTTCAGGGAGTTCTTTCTCTCGTAAATTAAGTCCCAGGGTAATGGCTTGTTCCTGATCTATGAAGCAGCCTGTTGCTCCAGAATCCAACATCGCTTGAACCGGACACCATTCGTCATGGATATAGAAACTAATGCCCAAGAATACATGGTCAGTTTTACATAGGGGGTCTTTGTTCAAAGAAGGGATGTAAGAATAGCTTGAAGAAGTCCCTTCGGTGATCCTCAAGCTCTGTCGTTTCCCGCAGAGGACGTGGAGGCTACTGGCAACATTTTTCTATTATCTGCGCGAGGATACTTGGATCTCAGGGTACACTCTCTGATGAAATGTCCTTTCTTGCCACAATAAATACATAACCCCTTCTTCCTTCTGTAATCTCTCTCTTCCAAGGTAAGTGCAGAACGCACAGCACCTATTTCCATGGGCTCGGCTTTGGTGGTTGTTTGACTTTCGGATTGACGGGGGGCCTCGAACCGTGCTGGCATACGCTCTCTTCTTTTGTGTTCTCCTTTGCGTTCATTGAGCCTATGATCCAATCGTAACACCAGGCTTATCAAATATTCACAAGACACTGGTTGAGGATCTATTTGTGCCAGGATGTCTTTCATCTCTTCTCTCAGCCCTTGATGAAAGATAGCAGCCTGTTTAGCCTCGGGCCACTCCGTCTCCGTAATGAGTCTACGAAAGTCGTTAAGATACGCAATAAGTTCCCGGTTTCCTTGTCTTAATTCAACAAATCCCTGTCAGCTGAGAGCGTGGCAGATCTGCGGTTGAAAGTCTTTTCGAATTCCCTAATAAAAGAGTCCCAGTCATATAATAACGGGTCGTCTCTTTTCACTAAAGGCACTGCCCATTGTGCAGCATCCCCTGCCAGGTAAGAGATGAGAAAAGCGACCCTAGCGTGGTTGGTTGTAAATGCCTTGACCTTACAGGAGAAATGCAGCATCACCTGCGTCATAAACACCTGTACCTTACTACTCTCCCCGTGGAATCTCTCTGGGGTGGCCAAGGGAATGGGAGTAGGTACCTCCACTACCAAAGGTGCTGTGTGTGTTGCCTGCACTGCGCCTGCATTAAAAGGGTTCCTTTGCATTCTGTCTACTACGGCATGTAAGGTGGCTGTTTCAGCCATAGAGGCCGTGAGTTCTGTCTGCACCAAGGCCAGCGCAGCCATAACGTCATCCAGTGTGGCCATATTCAACTTGCGACCGGGAGGATTTAAATATATAGGCCGGTTAATCTGTTGCAGCCTTGAATCCTCAGGGTCGTATGTTGCTCGTTATGGTCCACCTCTCGATACCACCACGGTCTGATTTAATATACAGACTCCATGGAGTGATCAAGCGGGGGAAGGGAAGGATGGGGACAGCGGGGAGGGAGCCCTGCAAAACAATCACATTCAGGTAATACCCAGTAATTACACACAACCTGGATTATACTACAAGTCCACGAAATGCTTAGCATCCGGCCTATATACCTGTAAATAAAATAAAATATCCTTCGTTTTCTAGTCAGCATATATTGTCTATCATGTTGCTGCACATATCTAAGGAAATGAAACAACACATTAACAATATGGTTGCGCTGATTCACCCGTACCTCTCTTCTGGCTCCCTTGGCACCTACCCAAAGATATGCTGTGCAGGGCCTTACAGGGGTGCAGGGCAGACTTGAGTGATTTCAGGTTCCCCTGTAGCAAGAAAATACAAAGAGGGCCCCAGACATAGACATGTACACATACAGTGCATGAAATGCGATGATCCTTAAATTCAGGACAGATTCGATATCCAATTCCAAAGGTTAGCAATCTTTTTTAAGTGAAAATAATGTACTCCAATTTCTGATACTTCTCAGAATATCGATGTTGAACAGATTGTTATACATCCGCCTCACTAACCACGTGAGTATAGAATAAATGCAAATAAAATTAAGTACCAGCGCTATATCTGCCTTATGTGCCGCAGACTCCCCGTGAAGGCAAGATATAGAGCAATTCACAAGGATACTATAGGAACGCATCCGTTCTTAATCACAGCTTGGACAAAGTACACCATGCGAACTCCCTTGGATAAATAACCACTCCTCAATGAGAGAACGCCGTCAAAGAATAAGAAAGGCCGCCGCCTCCCTTCTGCTTGACCATGTAACTGTTAGGCAATCAAAACCATCAGCTGGCTCACATGGACAAACGGGCTCTTTCCGCTCTCCCGCACGAACCCGGTATGAGGTTCAGCCAACGGGATAGCGGTAAACCCAAGCATGAAACCAGAAGTATGCCACAACCGCTGAGCGGCTAAGAATTTAGAAAATAAGGAAAGCGGTGCAATATTGCACCCTTACCAGACCTCGAGGACTCGGCGTCTCAGCGGGTAGATTAACCGGCACCCGCAGCTCCCTCTGAAGAGTCTAAGTAACGCCCATCCGGAAGCGCGATGACGTCAGCAACGTGAACACCGCATGGAATCATGGGATTTGTGGTTCCTGTCACGGGCGTAAGCATTGTCAGTGTCTTCCCTGCCACTGCCCCTCCCCCGCCCCACATCACCGCCCAGCCGTCACCGCCCAGCCGGCACTCCTACCACGGACCGCTACTGGCAGGAAGGGGGTCCCTCCAGGGAAGAATTCTGTAAGGTGCAGCAGGAATGCCCTTCTCATGTTGGTTTGCGGCAGCAGGCTGCAAACCAGGCAGCAGGTGATCAGTCTGGATCACATTGGATTTACTGGGAGAATGGTCTCCTGTATATTGAGCCTAAGGTTGCTGAGCCTGGGTCAGCCCGTTCGCTGGTGGTACCCCAGCGCTTCAGAGCCTTTCTACTGGGTCTGGCTCATGATATACCTTTGGCAGGGCATTTGGGGCAAGACAAGACCTTTGAAAGGCTTGTCACCCACCTTTACTGGCCCCAAAAGCACAAAAACCTTGACACACATTTTAGGTCTTGCCAGACTTGCCAGGCAAGTGGTAAGAGTGGGAGAAAGTGCAAGGCTCCTCTCCAACCTTTTCGTGTAGTCAGCACCCCCTATGAGAGGGTGGGTATTGACATTGTGGGGCTCTGGATCCCAAGACAACCATGGGCAACAGGTTCATCCTGGTCTTGGTGGACCATGCCACCCGGTACCCCGAGGCTATCGCTCTCAGGACCACGACAGCCCCCGTGGTGGGCCGGGCGTTGATGGGGATCTTTTCCAGCATGGGGTTCCCAAGAGAGGTGGTATTTGACTGGGTACCAACTTCATATCCAAGTATATAAAGACCTTGTGGCAGGAGTGCAGTGTTACCTATAAGTTCACCACTCCTTACCATCCCCAAGATAATTGGCTGGTTGATAGATTCAACCGGACCCTGAAGGGCATGATTATGGGTCTTGGTGAGCCCATGAGGCGTAAGTGGGACGTCCTCTTACCATGCCTGTTGTTTGCTTACAGTGAGGTACCACAGAAGTCCTTAGGGTTCAGTCTCTTTGAACTCCTTTATGGGCATCCTGTAAGAGGACCTCTGAGTCTGGTCAAAGAAGGCTGGGAGAAAGCTCCCAGTAAACCTCCCCAGGATGTATATAGCTACATGCTGGCCTTCAGGAACCAGACTAAGCTCTTCAGACAACTCGCTCAGGCGAATCTGGAAGCCAACCAGGAAGAGATAAAACAGTGGTATGATCAGAATTCCACTCTGATCAAGTTTCAGCCTGGCCAGAAAGTGTGGGCCATGGCCCCAGTGGAGCCTTGTGCACTCCATGACAAGTGGACTGGGCCATTTGAGGTGGTGGAGTGCAAGAGTAAAGTCACCTATCTGGTAGACTTGCAGTCTCCAGGTTACCCTTTGGGGGTCCTATAGGTGAACCGCCTTAAGCCCCACTTATAGAGGTCCAAATTGGGCATGCTCCTAGCGACAGATGCTGGAATAGAGGAGGAGACTGAGCCTTTTCCTGACCACCTATCTCACAAGGAACATGATGGGTCAGTGAATGTTGTGACGCTCTCCCCCGCCCTGACCCCTGAGCAGCAGAGGGACTGCCGCCAGCTGTTGGGGCAGTTTGCCGCCCTGTTCTCCCTTACCACAGGTGTCACTCAGTGGTGTGTCCATGATGTGGACTTGGTCCCAAAGGCTGCCGCACCTGGTGCCATGCCAGAACTTCGGTTCTGTAGGGACTACCGGGGGCTCAATTTGGTCACCAGGATCGACACACACCCAGAGCTGATGAGCTCATAGATAGGTTGGGAGCTGCCCAGTACCTTAGTATGTTTAAATTAACGTCTGGGTACTGGCAGATTGCCGTAACTGATGGGGTCAAGGAGAGGACTGCATTTTCAACCCCAGAGGGGCACTACCAATTCCGGATGATGCCCTTTGGGTTGAAGAATGCCCCTGCCACCTTACAGAGGTTGGTGAACAAGGTGTTTGCTGGACTGGAGGATTTCAGTGCTGCCTACCTGGATGACATCGCAGTGTTCAGTGCCACTTGGGAGGAACACCTGTACCACCTCTGTGAAGTGTTGAACGCCCTGCAGAGGGCAGGCCTCACAATCAAGGCCAGCAAGTGCCAGATCGAACAGGGCTCAGTGGTGTACTTAGGACACCAGGTAGGAAGCGGCCAGGTGGCGCCCCTGCAGCCTAAGATTGACACCATTTTGGCTTGGGAACCCGTCCAAGACCAAGACAGAGTTGAGAGCCTTTTTAGGCCTCACTGGATATTACAGAAGATTTGTCAAGGGGTATGGCACCATTGTTGCCCCTTTGACAGAGCTGACCTACAGGAAGCAGCCTAGGAAGGTGAATTGAACTGACTGTCAAAAAGCTTTTGATGCCCTGAGATCTGCCATGTGCACCCAACTTCTCACAGGGATTTTTGGTGCAGACAGATGCTTCAGAGCATGTTGTGGGGGCTGTTCTCTCACAACTCAATGAGGAGGGCCTAGACCAACCCATCGCTTTCATTAGTAGGAGGTTACTTCCACGGAAACAGAGGTGGAGTGCGATTGAGCCTGAGGCTTTTGGTGCAGCCTGGGGGCTGAAGAAGCTGAGCCCCTTCTTCTTTGGGACTCACTTCCGGGTTCAGACCGACCACAGGCCCCTCAGATAGTTGATGCAGATGAGGGGTGAGAACCCAAAGTTGTTGAGGTGGTCCATTTCCCTACAGGGGATGGACTTTATGGTGGAACACCGCCCTAGTACAGAACACACCAATGCGGATGGTCTGTTCAGATTTTTCCACCTTAGTGAAGAGAACTCCCAAGAGGGTGGGCAGTTCTCCCCACATTTCAGCTGGAGGGGACACGTGTTAGTCCTGGCATCCTTGGTGTGGGTTGTCCCTGTATTTTTGCCTTTGCCTCCTGTGTTTTTAGTGTGTGTTGGACTTTGTTTTTGCTGGTCTAGATTCTTTGGGCACTTTGCCACTGCTGTTCAGTGCCAAAGTGCAAGTGCTCCCTCTGTAAATTGCGTTTATGGATTGGTGATTCCATGATTTGGCATATTTGATTTACGGATAAGTCCCTAGTACAGTGCTCTGCGTGTGCCCAGGGCCTGTAAATCAAATGCTGCTAGTGTGCCTGCAGCACTGATTGTGCCACCCACATTAGCAGCCTGCAAATGTAACTAAGACCTGCCGCTGCAGTTTGGTACTGCCATGTCGACCTGGCAAGTGCACCCACTTTCTAGGCCCTAACCTTCCCTTTTCTTACATGTGAGTCACCCCTAAGGTAGGCCCAAGGTACCCCTGTGGGCAGGGTGCAGTGTATGTGAAAGATAGGACATGCCTTGATGTGTGTGGCATATCCTGATAGTGAAATACTGCCAATTTCGCGTTTTCACTATTGAAAGGCTATCTGTTCCATAGGATAGAATGGGAGTTTATTTATAACATCTTATAAATATAACTTCCCATTGGGACAAGATAGGAAGGTAAAGTTTAGAATGCCTGAACTCAGAATATAAAGATGCACCTTTTAGTGAGGATGATTTTTACATTCTGTGTTTGAAAATACCACTTTTAGAAAATAGGTATTTTCTGCTTAGCCATCCTGTGTGCCTCTTCTAGGTTTGTGTATTGACTGTCTGGTTTTGGAGTGACAGGGGCTGGAGATGTGCATTCTGTTCAGACAGCCACTTCGGGGTGAGGTGTGTCCTGCCTTTCCAGGGGGAGTCAGGGCTGGGCTGAATAGACCTGGGCTGCATTAAGTGTAGGGGGAGGAGATTTCTTTCACACCTGAATGGGCCTGGTCTGCGTTGGACAATGCTGTCTCCACCTCCTGCCAGGAAGCTGCACCAGAGAACACAGAACTGGTTTTGGCTGGGCAAAGATCTTCTATGCTATCAGAGAACAAAGGATTTTGTGGCATAAAAAGTGGGGCCCAGACCCCAGATTTTTAGATCACCACTGGGATTCAAGAGGAACCTTTGACAAGGAGAAGAGCTGGAGAAACTGAAGGAAAAGTACTGCCCCTTTGCTGTGTGCTGTCTGGGGTAGGTCTGCAGTGGCTGTTTCTGCCAAGGAAAGGACAAGGACTTTGCTGTGTGCTGTGGCCCTTGCTTGAGGAAGGTCTCCAAGGGTTTAAAGCAGAGCTTGCCTCCTGTTTTGAAGTCTCAGGGACATGAAGAATTCAGCCCAGCTCCCCTGAACTTCCTTGCTGGAAGTCCTGACCTGCCAAGAGGTGCCTGTTACTGTTTTGGGCCTCTGGAGGTTGTTCCTGCTGTTGGGAGCTGGAAAAGTAATGCAATAACGCGAAGCACGACACAGCTGCACCTGTTTTCGACGCATCGACGAAGAAACCGACGCAGCGCCTGCCCGGGGCTGTAGAAATCCCTGCACGCCACATCGAGTGCACCGATCTATGAAGTCCGAGATCACTTCACCGATTCCGATGCAGGCCCTGCTGTGCGGCTGCAAGAACTGACGCATCGTGGGACCGCGGTTAGAGAAACCAACACAGTGCCATTGCCGCATCGAGAACCAACGCATCCTGGATCCTCACGCATCGCATCGGGGCGCCAAGTCTACATCAACGCTGGGGCTGCAGTAAGAAACTGACGCATCACCTCCCCGCACAGTAAGAAACCGACGCATCACCTCCCCTTCAGTAAGGAGCCGATGTATCACCTCCCCTGCGTGGCAGTAAGGAACCGTTGCATCACCTCCCCTGGAGTAAGGAACCGACGCATCACCTTCCCTGCATGTAAGGAACTGACACATCACTTCCCTGCAGCTGTTTTTGTTTATGATTTTGACGCATCCAAGGTACTTTGTGTTGAAAGTGTCACATCTATATTTTGCTGTGGACAGAACTGTTTCTACCTTTTAAAAGTCATATTTTGATAACTGTATTGTGGATTTTTGTTGTTTTTGTCTTGTTTGGTTTGGATAAAAATTACTTATTTTTCTAAACTGGTGTGGTGTCCATTTGTAGTATTTTCACTGTATTACTGTATGTGTGCACAAATGCTTTACACACTGCCTCTGAGATAAGCCTGTCTGTTCGTGCCAAGCTACCAAGGGGGTGAGCAGGGGTATTTTAGAAGTGTATCCTCCTTACCCTGACTAGGAAGAAGGGTCCCTTCTTGGTCAAAGGTGCAAACCATTGCCAACTAGAGTCCCCCATTTCTAACACTGACATTCTGATTACCTTCATAACTTCCTCAACATATAAGTGGGCCCTAATCATAATTAACGTGTACATCCAACCAACTCCTCGTTCAAAAAACAAAGTCACCAAGAAAATCTTATCAATTATTCTGAACCTTATGAATCGATCACCAGAACCCAAATTTATCATCATGGGTGACCTCAATATGAACCTTATTGATACGTTACAACATGATGATTTTCTTAATGGACAAAGCATTCACTGGAACATACAGCCTCAAGTTTCTAATTTAGAAAAAACAGAAGGACAAACGTGGTGAAAACTTTGTGTTGGAGGTTGAATACCTCGGGATGGCGCAGGGGTGTTGGATCTTGCAAACTTTACTTCTGAGCAAATGGGAGAGAACTGCTTCTGTGGACAACTACTTTCTGTCCCTCCCTCTACATCCCATTATATCTAACACAAGGAGTTGAGCGTCCTCTATCCAGAAGATCTTGTAAAGCTTAGCCCATTGTTTCTGTGGCTTTCCATCTGCCTAAACCTGCAAATGACTTTAAACCAACAGATCATCAGAAACTGTTTGTCCTGCGACAAAGGGCTAAAAATACACTGACTACCTTACATGAAACTGAGGGCCTCATTTATGAGGTTTTGCCGTCAGGCAGCGCAGCAGGCCTTCCTGCTGCGCTTCCCTACGGCAAAAGAAAAGGGCAGGAATGCGCCGTATCTATACGATACGGCACATTCCTGTCCTTTTCCCCTGCACCGGCGCACAATGGGCTGCCGTGCACCAACGCAGGCACCTTTGCACTATGGTGCAAGGGTGCCTGCGTTGCGGGGATGATTATTTTTGTACAGGAAGGGAAACCTTTCTGTACAAAAATAATCACAAGAGGCTTCTTCCTCTTTCTATGTGTGCTGCAGAATGCAGCACGCATAGAAAAAGGAAAAACGAGGAGAAATAAAGATATTTCTCCTCGTTGTGCCTCTCTTACGCCTCCCCTGGGGAGCCGTAAGCTTTTGGCGCTGCCTCAGATTTACGATTTCTCGTAAATCTGGGGCAGTATCAAAAGGCCATGGATGTTCCTGGGAACACCCCCAGCAACACCCATTGCACGCCCCTTTAACGCAAAGGGACTGAAATTTATCAGGCAGCATTAAGCCAAAAAATAGTGGCTTAGTGCTGCCTGATAAATATCACGCAGGCTTCTGCGCCACGGAACGTCAAAAAAAGTGATGTTCTGGAGGCGCAAGGAGTCTCATAAATGAGGCCCAGAGTTTCTTGCCTCTGGGACGTTCGTCATTTTTAACGAGCAGTCTAGCATACGCCCTATGGACAAACTCCAGAATTTCATGCCAGATGGTTGGACTGCTGCCCGCCCTCATGACTGACCAGCCAATTACCAATTGCCCGCCATTGTGGCAGTCGGAAAAGTGCTCTCTAATGCTGCAGCTTGTGCTGCTGGCCAGGAAAATGGCACAGTGCATGGATGTGCATGGGGGCACTACATGCATTTCCTGGGCCTATTTGCATTGGCCCACGAGGGAGAGGGGCCCTGTTTGGGGCCCCTAAGTCCCTCTCCAACAGCCTTTTCATGGCAGTGGAACCACCATGAAAAGGCTGTGGGAAATGGGCATTGTAATCCCGACAGCGGAGTCTGCCTCGACACTGCTGCCATTTTAGGGATCCGAGTCCGGACCGCCGCCTGGGACGGGATCCTAGATCCTGTCGGAGGAGCGGGTCTTTCCCCCGACATCAAATGGTCCAACCTCCGGTATCATAATCCAGCGGTCAGTCTGAAGGACTGACATGCCCCTTGTTCTAGCTACTCCCCTGGTCCCTCCCACACTTACTACTAAGTAGGAAGCTTAGATGTATTGAGTATCTCTCCATAGAAAGGATAGGAGAGGTGGACATGGAAATTTACACTTGTATGTTTGTGTATGGCATTTTGTAGTACTTTTGTAGTACTACTTTAGTACTACTAAACATATACAAAATTCAGTTTATTAATAGGCCCCTTTGTCCGACCCCTTCAGTGCCTATGGCATTTTTTTCTACCCAGAAAACAGAGGCTTAACCCTAAATTCCATTTCAGTGGCAGAAAAAAATGGGTGAATTTTGCTTGTTTTGCAATTCCCTCTGATTTTCACCTATCCCTAATGGTCAGTACCTGTCTGTGAATCAAGGAATTTTGAAGGTTTCAGCACAGAGGAGCCTTTACCAAGCAGTTGACCCAGCAGATAAAGGTCTACAACCCAGGCTCAGTAAGCTGATTCCCCCAATCTGAAGGACAGTGCTGGCTTACAGATGCAAGAAATGGGGCAAAGAAATCTATATATGTTCTCCAGACAGATTGCAGTGCTTTTTTGAAGCAGCACTCCAGCTGGACAAGCAAGGATTCTTAAGAGGGTATGTAGCATGAAATAGTGTCCTTTAGTGGGTTTGTCTGTGCCTTATAAATATTGGTGAGCGATCTTTACCATTCTGCAGTATGGTCCCTGTTAGAACTGGGGGTCTCTAGTTGGCAGAGGTAGGTACCTTTGTCCAAATAGGGACCCTTGCTTCTAGTCAGGGTAAGGGGGTACACTCCTGAAATAACCCCTGCTCACCCCCTTGGTAGCTTGGCACAAGCAGACAGGCTTAGTTCAGAGGCAGTGTGTAAAGCATTTGTGAACACATACAGTAATCCAGTGACAACACTACAAATGGACAACACACAGGTTGTATTATAAAAATAAGTATCTTTTATAAAGATTTACCACAAGACCATAAACGACAAAAATAATCCACAATACTGTACTTTAAAGATGGTAGAATTAGCTTGAGTCTCTTAAAATGGAAATGCGACACTTTGAGTTCAATGTACCATAAGATGCGTAACGCAGGGCAACGAAAAGTGTTGCAGGGAAGGTGATACGGTAGTCCCTTACACGCAAGGACGGTGATGCGTTGATGATCTGGTGCAAAGAAACAAAGTGGCGTCTTCTTGATGTTGCGACAATGAAGCGGTGATGCGTGCACGCCCGACGGCCGGGCGGCGATTTCGATGAGTCTTTGGAGCCGCGACAGGCCCTGCGACACGCTTCCCTGGCGATGCAACGGCGTCTGATGCGAGGTCGACGATCTTCTCCTGGGATGCAGGGCGCCTCGTGTTGCGATGCGTCGGCGTCTGATGCGAGGTCGATGCTCTGCCCCGGGGATGCGACGGCGTCTGATGCGACGGCGACACTTTTCTCCGGTGCTGCGAGGCGCTTCAAAGGATGCGAGGGTGTCAGCGGCGCGCTTCTTCGGGGATGCGCAGGAGTCTGATGCGACGTCGACACTCTTCTCCGGCGATGCGAGAATCAGCGGCTGCGGCGACATGCTTCTTCGTCTTGAGTCGCGCTTCCAGCTCCCAGGGACACGCAAGTGTGTCAGAAGGTCCAAATTCTCAGCAAGGGAATACAGGGGGAGCTGGAGGGTGAAGTCTGTTGTCCCTGAGACTTCAACAGGAGGCAAGCTCTGAAATCAAGCCCTTGGAGATCCTTCACAAGTTGATGAAAGTACACACAAAGTTCCCTTCTCCTTTCTTTGGCAGTCAGGCAACCACTGCAGGCAGATCCCTCTAGCTTAGGGATAGTCTTCTCCTCAGTTTCTTCTTGGTTCCGCTCCTCAGCAAAGGTTTCTTCTTGTTTCCCAAAAGTGATCTAAATTCCTAGGGGTCTGGGTCCCCTTTTTATACACCTTTTCTCTTTATTCTCTGAAGGCAGAGAGGCCTTTGCCTAGTCCAAAACCAGTTCTGGTCAGTCCTGGAGCACTTTGTTTACAGGACTCCTTCTTTCCTTTCAGAATGTGGGGCAGAGTGCTCAGCCGCCCGGCAGGAGGTGGAGCCAGCATTGTGGAAGGCAGGCACAGCCCTATTCAGACCCAGGTGCAACTCCTCCCTCCACTCTGGATGCAGATCTCTCTATTCAGCCCTGTGCTGACTCACCCTGTCTCCTGGAGTCCCCCAGCCCCTGTCACTCACAAACCCAGTCAAGGAATACACAACCTAGCAGAGGCAGGCTTGGATAGTTAGGCAAGAAAATACCTACTTTCTAAAAGTGGTATTTTCAAACACAGAATGTTAAAACCAACTTCACTAAAAGATGTATTTTATCATCCTGAGTTCAGGCATACTAAATTCGTTTTTCTACCATGTTCCCTGGGTCAGTTAGGATTATAAGGTGTAATAATCAAACTCCCCATTCTGGCCTATGGGGAACAGGTAGCCTTGCAATAGTGAAAAACGAAAATGGCTGTAATTCACTATTAGGACATGCCACACACACCAGGGCATGTCCTACCTTATACTTACAATGCACCCTGCCCTAGGGCCTACTTTAGGGGTGACCAACATGCAGTAAAGGGAAGGTTTAGGGACTGGTAAGTGGGTGCACTCACCAAGTCGACATGGCAGCCCTAGGCTGCACACAGGCTCTGCAATGGCAGGCCTGAGACACATTTTACAAGCTGCTTCTGTGGGTGGCACAACCAGAGCTGCAAGCCCACCAGCAGCATTGGATTTACAAGCCCTGGGCACACTCAGTGCACTGTACTAGGGACTGACAAGTAAACCAATCATCCAATCATGGAGTCACTAATACATACATTAATTTACAATAGGGAGCACTTGCACTGTGGCACTGAATAGCAGTGGCACAGTGCCCAAAGCATCTAAACCAGCAAAAACAGATCAATAACATTGGAGGCATCATCAAAAAATGGAAGGGAGTCCCACACCAAGGATGCCAGGTCTAACACGGGTCCCCTCCAGCTGAAATGTGGGGAGAACTATCCTACCTCTAGGGAGTTCTCTTCACTAAGGCGGAAAAATCTGGACAGACCATCAACATTGGCGTGTTCTGTACCAGGGCGGTGTTCCACTGTGAAGTCCATCCCCTGTAGGGAAATGGACCACCTCAACAGCTTTGGATTCTCACCCCTCATCTGCATCTACCATCTGAGGGGCCTGTGGTCGGTCTGAACCCGGAAGTGAGTCCCAAACAGGTATGGTCTCAGCTTCTTCAGCGCCCAGACCACAGCAAATGCCTCACGCTCAATAGCACTCCACCTCTGTTCCCGTGGAAGTAACCTCCTGCTAATGAAGGCTCCAGGTTGGTCTAAGCCCTCCTCATTCATCTGTGACAAAACAGCCCCCACACCATGCTCTGAAGCGTCTGTCTGAACGATAAACTCTTTGGAGAAGTTGGGGGCCAGGAGCACGGGTGCCGTGCACATGGCTTTCTTCAAGGTGTCAAAAGCTTGTTGACAGGTGTCAGTCCAAATCACTCTCTTGGGCTGCTTCCTGGAAGTCAGCTCTGTCAACGGTGCAACCATGCTGCCATACCCCTTGACACATCTCCTGTAATACCCGGTGAGTCCTAGGAAGGCTCTCACCGCTGTCTGGGTCTTGGGGGGCTCCCAAGCCAGAATGGTATCTATCTTGGGCTGTAGGGGCGCCACCTGGCTGCTCCCAACCTGGTGTCCCAAGTACACCACGGAACCCTGCCCGATCTGGCACTTACTCGCCTTGATCGTGAGGCCTGCCCTCCGCAGCGCCATCAACACTTCCCAGAGGTGGCGCAGATGTTCTTCCCAACTGGCACTGAACACTGCAATGTCATCCAGGTAGGCGGCACTGAACTCTTCCAGTCCAACCAACACCTGGTTGACCAACCTCTGAAAGGTATTGGTAGTTCCCATCTGGTGTGGAGAATGCTGACCTCTCCTTTGCCCCATCAGTCAAGGCGATCTGCCAGTACCCAGACGTTAGGTCAAACGTACTGAGGTACTGGGCAGCCCCTAACCGATCTATGAGCTCATCAGCTCTGGGGATGGGGTGTGCGTCAGTCCTGGTGACAGAATTGAGTCCTCGGTAGTCCACACAGAACCGGAGTTCGGGTGTGGCACCAGGCGCGGCAGCCTTTGGGATCAAGACCACTGGGCTGGCCCAAGGGCTGTGAGAGGACTCAATTACCCCCAATGCAAACATCTTGGAGACCTCCTCCTTGATGCAAGCTCTCACCCTGTCAGTCACCCTGTAAGCCTTGTGCTTGACAGGAAGACTGTCCCCAGTGTCCACATCATGGACGCACCAGTCAGTGACACTAGGAAGCAGGGAGAACAGGTCAGGAAACTGCCCCAACAGTTGGCGACAGTCACCTTGCTGCTCAGGTGTCAGGGAGGTAGAGAGGTTCACACCCTCCACTGATCCATCTTGCTCTTGGGCTGACAGGAGCTCAGGAAGAGGCTCGGTCTCCTCCTCCATCCCAGCATCTGTAGCTAAGAGCATGCCCACTTGGGACCTCTCCAAGTGGGGCTTCAGGCGGTTGACGTGCAGGACCCGCAAGGGGTTCCTGGGAGACCGCATGTCCACCAAGTAGGTAACAGGACTCTTGCGCTCCACCACCTCAAAGGGTCCGGTCCACTTATCCTGGAGTGCACAGGGCTCCACTGGGGCCATGACCCACACTTTCTGACCAGGTTGAAGCTCAACCAGAGTGGCATTCTGGTCGTACCACCGCTTCATTTCCTCCTGGCTGGCTTCCAGATTTGCCTCAGCAAGTTGCCTGAAACGCCAAGTTTGGTTCCTGAAGGCCAGCATGTAGCTATATACATCCTGGGGAGGTTTCCTGGGAGATTTCTCCCAGCCTTCCTTGACCAAACTCAGAGGTCCTCTCACTGGGTGACCATACAGAAGCTCAAAGGGGCTGAACCCTAGAGACTTCTGTGGCACCTCACGGTATGCAAAAAGAAGGCATGGCAAGAGGACGTCCCACTTACGCCTCATGGGTTCTTCCAGACCCATAATCATGCCCTTCAGGGTCCGGTTGAATCTCTCAACCAACCCATTTCCTTGGGGGTGGTAAGGAGTGGTGAACTTGTACGTTACACCGCACTCCTGCCACAGGGACTTCATATACTTGGATATAAAGTTAGTATCTCTGTCAGACACCACCTCTTGAGGAAACCCCACACGGGAGAAAATTCCCATCAGTGCCCATCCCACCACGGGGGCCGTCACTGTCCTCAGAGGGATGGCTTCAGGGTACCGGGTGGCATGGTCCACAAGACCAGGATGAACCTGTTGCCCATGGCTGTCTTGGGGTCCAGTGGCCCCACAATGTCAATACCCACCCGTTCAAAGGGGGTGCTGACTACAGGGAATGGCTGGAGAGGAGCCTTCTGCTTCCTCCCACTCTTTCCACTTGCCTGGCAAGTCTGAAAGGTCCTGCAGTGAGTGGCGGCACTCCTGCGCATCTGGGGCCAAAAGAAATGGGTGATTAGCCTTTCAAAGGTCTTGTCCTGCTCCAGATGTCCTGCTAAAGGCACATCATGAGCCAAGCCCAGTAGGAAGGCTCTGAAGTGCTGGGGTACCACCAGCACACGGGCTGACCCAGGCTCAGCAACCTTAGGCTATACAGGAGACCATTCTCCCAGTAGATCCAATGTGATCCAGACTGATCACCTGCTGCCTGGTCTGTGGCCTGTTGCCTCAGACCCATGAGAGAAGGGCACTTGTTCTGCTCCTCGCAGAACTCCTCCCTGGAGGGTCCTCCATCTTGCTGCCAATGGGTCAGCTCAGGCAGGTCCCCCAGTTCAGCTACCTGTTCCCCTGTAGGTTCCAGGGCATCCCCCTCAGGGTCTGCTTCCTCCTGGAGCGTGGGAACTTTGGGGGCTGGTTTCCCGCGCCCCCTGCCTCTTCTCTCTCCGGCAGGCACCTGGGCCTCCCTCTCAGGCTCCAGGTCCTCTTGAACACCTCTGGCTGCCATGGACCGGGTGGTCACACACGCCCAATCAGGCAAGCCCAACATCTCCAAATGAGCACTCCGCTCCACCTTAGCCCAAGGGGAGCTCTCCAAATCGTTCCCTAACAAACAGTCAACAGGCATGGCTGGCCTCACAGCTACTTGAAGAGTACCAGAGACCCCCCACTCAAAGGGAACCTGAGCCACCTTGCAGTGGCTCTCTGTGTTGTCAGCGGCAACAACTGGGTAGAATGCATCAGGGACCACCTGCTCTTTAGACACCGGGTGACACTTGACAGCTGTCACACTGGCTCCTGTGTCTCTCAGAGCCTCCACCCTATGGCCATTGATGGTCACCCACTGCCTGTACTTCTTAGTGTTCTCAGGCAGTTGGATCCTAGGGACCATCTCAGAGTCTCCCAAAGAGACAAGGGACAATACTATAGGATCCCGCCCACCTTGGGCACCCATCTCCTCCCCCAGGGCTACACTAGCCAACTGCCGGGGGACTGCACCAGGTGGTGCTTGCTTTCCAAACAAAGGGCAACGAGGATCATTGGCCCTGTGGCCTAGGGCGCCACACTTGTAGCACACCAGGGGTCCCCTATGAACAGGTGGACCTGTCGGGGCCCCGTGCTTATTCTCAGGGGAGGCTGGGAACCTTTCCCTTGGTTCCCTTGGGGTTTACTTTGGGGCCCTCTCTGGAACTCCCTCTGTTTACCCTTGTCCCCCCCACTCCTCTGCTGGGGACCCTGCCCACCCTTGGCGGAGTGTCCCACGTGACCCTTGTGGACCCGGGTGCTCACCCAGCGGTCCGCCTCCTCAGCAAGCTGCCTAGGGTTAGTCAGCCTACTGTCAATCAGGTGCTGGCGTAGCTCAGGAAAACAATTACTGGACAAGTGCTCCCATGCAATAAAATCAAAGACCGCCTGAAAATCATTTGCTTTGCTACCCTTTACCCAACCATCCAAGGCTCTGCAAAAAAAGGTCACATACTCACCCCAGGTACTGTCTTCAATCTTCTTACTGTTCCTGAACCTCTGCCTATAGAGTTCAGGAGTCAACCCATACCTGGTCATCAATGCATTCTTCATGTGGCTGTAGGAATTATAGACTTCAGAGGGCAAGTCCAACAAAGTATCCCGCCCCTCACTAAGGAACCGATCCCACAACCCCGCTCCCCAATCCTTCTGAGGGACCCGGTGGGAAGTCATGGCTACCTCATAGGCCTTGAACCATTGCCCAATATCATCATTCTTAAAAAACACCTTAACCACATCCTTAGGAATATACACCCTAGCCTCAACAGGCACTGATGGTGTGCTGCCACCAGAGGGAGTAATCTCTAACTTCTTGGCTCTGAACTCCATCTCCCTCAAACTTTTTTCATGCTCATGATCCATTCTTTTCTCTTCTAAGGCCAACTTTCTAGATTGCAATTCAAATTCCAACTGCCCCTTGAACTTGAGCTTGGTCAGCTCCATCTCATGCATCCTACTCTTTTCTCTGTCCTCCAGCTCTTCTGGGGACAGACCTCGGGCAGATACACTGCTACGTATGGGGGAAGATGCTCTCCTCTCCCCTGGACCCACTGGCCCATCCAGCTGCTCATCTGCATTCTCAGCCCCCTCCTCATTCTCAGGGGTATTCCTTGCTTTAACCCAGGCCCTCAGCGCCTTTTGGAAATCATCCTTCTTGGTGATTCCGGTCATAGAAACTTTGAACTTCCTGCAGAAGTGCTTGAGCTGGTTAACGGTGTAGCATTCTAGTTTCTCCTCCTCCCAATCATTATCAACAGATACTATGGATGCTGCTGTATCCATGGTGATTAAACTTGGCAGTTTTTAGCAAAAATAGAAAGTCCCAAAAAAGAATATCTACCAAAAGTATGTGGTTGCGTTTTGGTCTGCACTCACTAGGTAGAGTTCACCAATCACTGTACATGAGTCACAAATGCAAGTCCAGAATCCCCACCGCTGACCACCAATGTTAGAACTGGGGGTCTCTAGTTGGCAGCGGTAGTTACCTTTGTCCAAATAGGGACCCTTGCTTCTAGTCAGGGTAAGGGGGTACACTCCTGAAATAACCCCTGCTCACTCCATTGGTAGCTTGGCATGAGCAGACAGGCTTAGTTCAGAGGCAGTGTGTAAAGCATTTGTGAACACATACAGTAATCCAGTGACAACACTACAAATGGACACCACACAGGTTGTATTAGAAAAATAAGTATCTTTTATATAGATTTACCACAAGACCATAAACGACAAAAATAATCCACAATACTGTGCTTTAAAGATGGTAGAATTAGCTTGAGTCTCTTAAAATGGAAATGCAACACTTTGAGTTCAATGTACCTTAAGATGCGTAACGCAGGGCAACGAAAAGTGTTGCAGGGAAGGTGATGCGGTAGTCCCTTACATGCAAGGACGGTGATGCGTTGAAGATCTGGTGCAAAGAAACAAAGTGGCGTCTTCTTGATGTTGCGACAACGAAGGGGTGATGTGTGCACGCCCGACGGCCGTGCGGCGATTTCGATGAGTCTTTGGAGCCGCGACAGGCCCTGCGACACGCTTCCCTGGCGATGCGACGGCGTCTGATGCGAGGTCGACGATCTTCTCCTGGGATGCGGGGCGCCTCGTGTTGCGATGCATCGGAGTCTGATGCGAGGTCGATGCTCTGCCCCGAGGATGCGACGGCGTCTGATGCGACGGCGACACTTTTTTTCCGGTGCTGCGAGGCGCTTCGAAGGATGCGAGGGTGTCAGCGGCGCGCTTCTTCGGGGATGCGCCGGCGTCTGATGCGACGTCGACACTCTTCTCCGGCGATGCGAGAATCAGCGGCTGCGGCGACACGCTTCTTCGTCTTGAGTCGCGCTTCCGGCTCCCAGAGACACGCAAGTGTGTCAGAAGGTCCAAATTCCCAGCAAGGGAATACAGGGGGAGCTGGTGGGTGAAGTCTGTTGTCCCTGAGACTTCAACAAGAGGCAAGCTCTGAAATCAAGCCCTTGGAGATCCTTCACAAGTTGATGAAAGTACACACAAAGTTCCCTTCTCCTTTCTTTGGCAGTCAGGCAACCACTGCAGGCAGATCCCTCTAGCTTAGGGATAGTCTTCTCCTCAGTTTCTTCTTGGTTCCGCTCCTCAGCAAAGGTTTCTTCTTGTTTCCCAAAAGTGATCTAATTTCCTAGGGGTCTGGGTCCCCCTTTTTATACACCTTTTCTCTTTGTTCTCTGAAGGCAGAGAGGCCTTTGCCTAGTCCAAAACCAGTTCTGGTCAGTCCTGGAGCACTTTGTTTACAGGACTCCTTCTTTCCTTTCAGAATGTGGGGCAGAGTGCTCAGCCGCCCGGCAGGAGGTGGAGCCAGCATTGTGGAAGGCAGGCACAGCCCTATTCAGACCCAGGTGCAACTCCTCCCTTCACTCTGGATGCAGATCTCTCTATTCAGCCCTGTGCTGACTCACCCTGTCTCCTGGAGTCCCCCAGCCCCTGTCACTCACAAACCCAGACAAGGAATACACAACCTAGCAGAGGCAGGCTTGGATAGTTAGGCAAGAAAATACCTACTTTCTAAAAGTGGTATTTTCAAACACAGAATGTTAAAACCAACTTCACTAAAAGATGTATTTTATCATCCTGAGTTCAGGCATACTAAATTCGTTTTTCTACCATGTTCCCTGGGTCAGTTAGGATTATAAGGTGTAATAATCAAACTGCCCATTCTGGCCTATGGGGAACAGGTAGCCTTGCAATAGTGAAAAACGAAAATGGCTGTAATTCACTATTAGGACATGCCACACACACCAGGGCATGTCCTACCTTATACTTACAATGCACCCTGCCCTAGGGCCTACTTTAGGGGTGACCAACATGCAGTAAAGGGAAGGTTTAGGGACTGGTAAGTGGGTGCACTCACCAAGTCGACATGACAGCCCTAGGCTGCACACAGGCTCTGCAATGGCAGGCCTGAGACACATTTTACAAGCTGCTTCTGTGGGTGGCACAACCAGTGCTGCAAGCCCACCAGCAGCATTGGATTTACAAGCCCTGGGCACACTCAGTGCACTGTACTAGGGACTGACAAGTAAACCAATCATCCAATCATGGAGTCACTAATACATACATCAATTTACAATAGGGAGCACTTGCACTGTGGCACTGAATAGCAGTGGCACAGTGCCCAAAGCATCTAAACCAGCAAAAACAGATCAATAACATTAGAGGCATCATCAAAAAATGGAAGGGAGACCCACGCCAAGGATGCCAGGTCTAACAGTCCCGCAATCCCCAACTTCAAAAATGCTCTAAAATCCATCTGGCATAGGACTGAAATCTAAGAAGATCCAGCTCCTCTGCTCTGTCTTTCCTGTGAATGCATGCTAGCTGTTGAACACACTAGTTCTGCATTGCACTCCTTCTGCTCAACAATTAAGCATTAGCAGTTCTTTTCATTACTAGTTATTCACTGAGGATTTCCGGATCCTATTCCCTCCCCTCTTCCTGGCAGTGTTCCTGTCACAGCAGAACATCAAAGGTCCCTAGAAAGACCATCTAAAGGTGTCAAATGAAATTTGCTCTTTGCCAGAGTTTGAAATTAGGTAATAAAAAGGCTTAAGCTAAAGAATGCTGCTCATCAGACCGCTTTGCTTGAATAAGAAATTCAATTGCTCATATCGAAAGGACACATGATTAAATAGGTATCTCAAATTGGATTACATATTTTAGTTTCTCCTGCGAGATTACTTTCGAGTTATGAGTTTGATGTTGTTTGCATTTTCCAAATCTGAGATTAATAGTACTGTAACATTTCGAATTAAGACCTATGGGTTTTGCAGCAAGCATTTGTCAGATACCAGTGCTATAAGCTAAGGGGCAGATTTACGTTAAACTAACGCAGCGGGGTGCAGCAAGTCATTTTGCTGCGCCGTGCTGCGTTAGCCTGGAAAGCACAGGGATGCGACATATTTACAAGAATATGTCGCATCTCTGTGCTTCCCCCTGCACTGGCGCACAAACTGCTGCCTTGCGCCGGCGCAGGCACCCTTGCACCATGGTGCAAGGGTGCCTGCGTCGTGGGGAGATTGTTTTTGTGCAGGAAGGGGAACCTTCCTGCACAAAAACAATCACTACAGGCATTTTCCTCTTCCAATGCGTGCTGTAGAATGCAGCACGCATTGAAAGAGGCAAAAACGAGGAGAAATGAAAACATTACTCCTCGTTGCGCCTCGCTACGCCACCCCTAGGGTGGCGTAGCATACTGACGCATCTCCAGAGTTACGATTTCACGTAATTCTGGAGTTGAGTCCTGTTCCATGAGTGTTGCGTGGGAACACCCACAGCAACACCCATGGAACGCCCCTTCACCGCAAAGTGCTGCGTCTGAAGGGACCGTATTTACAAGGAGAGGAAAAGTCACGCAGGGTGGCTTTTCCTCTCCTTGTAAATATAGAGGAGCCCCCTGCGCCACCAGTACGTCACGAAAAGTGATGTACTGGTGGCGCAGGGGGCTTGTAAATCTGCCCCTAAGTCATTAGGGGGTATATATCCCCTCCAGATGGTGAAGTACACTGCAGCTTGGCTCTTAATTAAATCTCCGGAAAAGTAATCAGAGCTACACTGGCTGTCAGTCCATAAAAGAGTTCAATTCAAGGGGCTGGTGCTGACCCACAGATCAGTCAGGTCCTCGTTACCTGGCCAATAGATTCACACACTACCTTCCAACAAGAACACTGACTTCTTCAGATGCTTTGTTGGCAGTTGTGCCTAAAACTAAAAGGATGATATGGGACAGCTCCTCCTTTTTGGCTCTCGCCGCCTCTGGCTGAAATGCTCTTCCCTGCTATTTGCGGTTAACGAAGGAGGAATGAGCCTTCAAACGTGGCCTTAAAACTTGGTTGTTCGGGCTGGTTTTCAATAATCCCTCTTGACTAGTGGTCAATGAATCTTTAGCGCTGGGAAACTCATTTGAGTAGCCACGCGCTCTACAAATATCGTGATTGATTGATTATCTGATTGATCTTGCATGCCAGCTTTCCTAACCTTCACAGCAGCAAAAATGCTGCTGCTAAAAAACAATGAGAGGTTAAATATTATTTTAACAGCAAAAAGCCCAGGCCCACAGTAGTGGGTGCAGTACTGTGGGAGCAAAATTATGTCGTTTAACAAAGCACATACACCTGGGGTCAAATTATAGAATACGATGCAATCTCCTTGTTATCACCGAGCACACCTTCAAAAAACATGCACTCTGCGCTATCGAGGAGAGTGCACCGTATTATGTTGAATGCGCTGCCACCAGAGCAGCTGCGAATTCGTGCTCCCCTGGGGGCAGCGCATTCAAGTGAAATATGGAGTAGCTTTGAAGTAGCCGCTCCGTGTTTCACTGTGTAGGCGGCAACCCACTTGCACTTTTAAGGGAGATTAAAGATCCCCTTGCAGGCGTTGTAGTGAGTGCAAGGGGATGATTGGGGGGTCCAGAGGGCCACCTTTCCCCCCCACAGGGCTGTCATCAGGGGGTGCACTGACAGTGCCCCACCTTTGAGGTGGCACACTGTCAGTGTTCCTCCTGACAGCTTCTTTGCCTCTGCGCCTGTGTCTATGATACGGTGCAAGTGCAGAGGCAAAGGGATTCCCTCATTTGCATGGGACCACGCCCCCATGCGAATGAGGTAACACCCTCTAGTGATAACGCCAGGCGCTATATGTGCATCAGCACTATCTGTAGTAAAGAAAGGGCCGCACAAAAATCTGCAGCCCTTTCTGTAATACCAAAGTGCCCCGAGGGTGTGCAAAGCGGTCGCACGTGCACGTTGCGCCCCCAGGGCTCTTTGTATATTATGGCCCAGGAGTCTTTTTTGCAGGTCGCATGCCACACAGTGCCCCTTCAGATCCCCCGGAGATCACTTTCAAACGAGGACAGGGACCCACTGAAAAGTATCCCACTGAGGTGTCAACAGAGGATTCCTGGAATCCTGTGAACCATCTTCAAAAGATTGTATTGGAGAACATACTGAATGGGCACCTCCTCATGGATGGACCACATTCACACCATCCAGCAGGGTCTCTGTGCAAACACAGTTTTATGAAGCACGCACAGGCCGAGAAACCCTCACTTGCAGGGGCCCACACTGCCAAGGAAAATAGGGAACAACTTCTTTAGAATGAACACTGTATTCCAGATTACAGAAGGGACCTTACGTACTCCTTATAATACAGATCAGTTCTCCTGCTCGGCATATGTCCAGAGGGCTTGTCCCTTAACCTGGCCCTTGGTTATCATGGTCCGCATCACTGACTGTGTGTGTCATATGTTGTCAAGGAAACCTATCTGTACAGCATCCGCCATACGATTCACAACTCAAGAAAAATTATTATTAATATCGTTATGAATGGGATAAGGGTGATTATATTTAATTACAATTCCCCCGGAACTGGTATAATTATTATGACTATTTTTAGTGTTATTATTGTTGTTATTATTATTATTGCCATTATTATTATTATTATTATTATTATTATTATTATTATTTTAATAATAATAATAATAATAAGAAGAAGAAGAAGAAGAAGAAGAAGAATTGTGGTATTATTATTATTGTTAGTATTATGATTACTATTATTAACGATAACAACAAAACAATAATATTAATAACAACTATTATTATTATTGTTGCTGTTATTGAAGTTCTGAAACAAATTCAAGAATAAGAACGTCTGGCCTAGGCCTAGTCAGCAAAGCGTTCTGATGCTACTCTGCTTGAGACGCGCTGTGTGACCGCGGTCTATGCAGTATTTCAAAGTAACAGCACTGATCCTCGCGCACGTTCTTGACCGGCACGTCATCTTCCATTCTAAGCACATTCTCCCTTCGTCTATGTCTCGGCGTCACAAAGTCACTCCGCGCGCTGTCTCCCGGCCCGGTGACCGCATCAAGCTGTTTATCATACCCTAATTGAGTTGGGACTAATCGATGCCATCTGATTGGGCGGACGCGCCTGAGACGCGAGGCTGTCTCCCCCGGCCTGGTTTTAATTTCTAGGCGAACGTTCTGAGCAGGTACAGACATCATCTGCACCGTCACGTCCATAATTACAGCAATTGAAGCTCACGGGTTTTGGAACAAATGAGCTTTGAACGTTCCCATCTTGCAGTGCAATAGAGGATCCAATAAGCAGCTGATTTATTTTCTTATTGTAGAGAATACACCTTGCTCAAAAACAGCTGCATTCGTTTTAGGCGAGAGGCTTTAAAAAAAGAACCCGTTTGTAAGCTTTTATAGAAATAAATATTAAAATTGTCGATTTCCATACTAGACTTTAGTGGCAGCAGCCTCTGTGATAATACTGGTTCTATTAATGTGCTTGAAGTGAAGATCCCAGTTATGGAAACGGTTCCTGGTGGGCGTTAACATGCGTAACAACTGTTTACTGCCCGGAGCTACTGCGCGCGCAGGAGAAGAGAAGGAATTATTGACAACAGCCTGCAGGAAGGGAGTTGGATTCCACCCCCCGGGCCTTCCGCTGACCTTATAAGCAATAAGAGTGATTCTCCAGAGCCAGGCTGAGGAACTCGGCCTAGTTATGGTTTGGTTTTTCCTCTGACACGTTTGTGTATTATGTAGCACCGCCAAGAGTCGCCGTCTGTATCCAATTCAAAGGCTTTGAGAGATGCAACAGAGGTGCCACCAGGAGAAGGAGGGCGACAAGAGGGCTGGGAGTGCGATGACACCTCGAGGCCAGGACGTGAAAGTGCTACGCGGGAAGCTTCTGATGTCATCACGGCTCCGTTGCTGCTCTCACAAAAGCTGAGTAACCTGATAGAAATACTCTTCCCTTCCTCGCTGTTGTGCAGCATTGGGCCATCCAATCCGGGACTGTTTATAAGTTTCCTCTTATTCACAACATGCAAGGAGTGGCAAGGGATTGCACAGGGGTCAGTAGCCACACAAGCAAAGGAGGGAAGGGGGGCTTAAGCTGCAAGCAGACAGAGTCGCACAATCTTCTATGATTTGCCCTCAACACAACCATTGAATTTATACTATGTGGGACGCAAGTTTGGAGACCAAAAATGATGCAAGGTGTACATTTATTAAAGGGACAGGAAGTCAACTTGTTGATTAATAGGGAGGTAGATGGAGGAACAAATGACAGGACTGACATGACAGACAGCTGTGCGGGCCAATGGCTTGGTAGATGGACCATCAAATGGATGTAAAGGCCGATAAACATAATTCTAGAATTATATTTTAATGGATAGATGCATGGGGCAAGCTGATGGGAAGCCTGATAGGGGATCAATCATGCATGGACAGACAATAGGAGGGTGGGAGCACACTGCCTCTCATCCCAGCACTCAGTTTGCCTCAGTGCATCATGATAAATGCAATGCATGATGACAAATACTTAAGTAGTAGTCTTTAACTTTTCACCCTTGTTGGTGCAGCCTGTACTGTGTAACTCTATACACATGTTTCTGGATAAATTCCTTCATCAGCAGAGAGCAACAAGTCATTTTGGGGGTGATGGAAAAGCTGCCGAAAGTCTTCCCAGGTCTCTGGACCACTCACTGGGTGCAGGTGCATCAACACAAGCTCATCAGCTCAGTAGCTCAAGGGAGCCTTTTCAAACAGAAGGCGAGTAAGAGCGCACTGACTCACATCCTAGCACTTAATTTGCCCAAATGTATCATGGTAAATGCTGTTCATGATAACACTTCTTCAGTAGTAGTAGTCTTTAATCTTTCACCCCTGTTGGTGCAGCCTATGCTGTGTAACTCTAGACACGTGTTTCTGGATTCATTACTTCATCAGTAGAAAGCAACAAGTCATTTTGGAGCTGACAACAGCAGACAACTACCCTATCAGTGAGTCAATTCCCAATGAATTAGAAACACTGAGCATACTTTCAGTATTTTATTTTCACATCAATAAATACTCCTTAATATTCAAACGAATTTCCACCAAACTGATCCAGACCATGGACGTCTTTGGGTAAATTAGATAATGCAGTTTGGCAGAAGTAGAAACAGGAAAGTTTACAGCAAACAAATGATGGACGGAATGCTGACAATGCAAACATTCTCCCCCAGTCAAAAGATCTGGGTTAAATCCATCGTTCTTTTGCCCACTACGCCACCCCAGTTTGGACCCAGCCATATGCAAATCAGTCTTGACCCTGTGCCCCATGGGAACAGTCCAGACCGAACTGCCAGGCCAGGTCCTCCCTGGACCGGAAACAAGCATCCTGGGACCGGTTTCAGGGTATGTCACCCTTCTTCAGCCAGGCTAGCTTGAATCCAGTGGCACAGTGAGCAAGGGACCCACGTCTGGGCATACCCATCCCACTTAGGGCGAAAAGTGTTACAGCAAACAAATGAAACAGGAAAGTTTAGCCTTGTCTCCCACAGTTGCAGTACTGCCCGCCATTTTAAAATTTGCTAGGTATCATCAGTGAGGCATCGAATAGACATAAAAATACATTTTTAGTTTTATATTTATTATTTAACTTGCCGTAATAGCAAACAACAGGAGCCCCTCAGGCATGAAGCTGAGTAGATCATAGAATTCCGATTTAAACAAAGTCAGATTTGGGTCTATTGTTCAGGCTTGGGTACTCAGCAGGGCTTGGCACGCTATCTTTGTCAAACGTAATTGTGAATCAGCTTCTGAATGCCATGAATGTACCAGCTCAAATCACTGCTTAATGGAGAAGTTTCAAATTGGACATTTAATTTTGAATCACAAATTAAATGTTTCATTTGATTGATTTGCTTTTGGCATTGGAGTGAGTCACGTTTAATTTTTGGTCTTGAGCCCATTCAGCCTATATTCTATGTGTGCCCATGTAGCTATGAAATTGCACCAGGATTATCAGAAGACATTTCTTGATTCTCAACTGATCACAGTTTCTTCAAAATGAGGCTCTATCCGTCCCGTCCCAGACAGTGCACAGCCTGCACAACATCAGAAGTACTGGCGGTTTGTTGAAGCATGAACCTTTGGGCTAAGAGAACAAAGTCCATGGCAAAGAATTGTAAACATGATCCTCATTCCTTCTATCCTTATTTTACTCCCTTTACTGTCAAAACTCCTTCTTCCCTTTCCATTTCTTCCTTTCCCTGTTTTTCCCTTTCACTTTCTTTCCATCCCTCTCCACGTTTCTCTCCCATGGTCCCTCTCTCTATAACCTTCTCTATGTCACTTCGCTGTGCTTCTGTTCCACTCTGTCCCTCTTGCTTTCCATCTACAGGTGCCTCGCCTTCACATTAACACACACTCTACATTTCTATGATTCTTTTACACCCACTTCATCTCTCCCTCACTTTCGTTCACTTTCGTTCACAATCTCCCTATGGTATCTCTCATAACATGTCTCTCACAATCAATCTTAACCAAGCCATCCGCACAAACATTTTTTTATCTCTAGGCTAAAGTCTTATTTAGAAAAGGGTGGCAATTTACCATTTGCCTAATGCCCATCAAGCTTTTTCTGCTAAACGAATTACCAGTAGGGAATGCAGTGCAGAAAATTACCCTTCTGAATTAGAATTTCATTAACATCGTCTCAATACCCTATTTTATCAGCCTTCTAGAAAGAGGCCCTATGGAACTGATTAGGACTAGGAGTTGGGTGCAAAGAAAAAATCCTCCAATTGGAGGTGGATGTAGTAAATTCTTTGTTGATGGATTCTCTGCTGCTGTAGAATACTCTGCAGAATCCCACCACCATACTATCCCTATTTGTAAAGGTAATTCCACCTGAGGATTCTCTACTCCAGTGAATCCCACAATGAGTTTACCACTTCCTCCGCTAATTTAGGAATTTTCCAATACACTCAACACTAGGCTCTGATTACGTGTGGCCCGGTATGCAATACGATAATAATTGCACCTGATAATAATTTGCATCGATGTGTTCTGAATTTATAGGGTGCAACAATACTCCTCTAGTATAAGTTTGTCTACAAAATGGGGCATAACATGCGGAGTTTGGTGCTTATAGCTCTAAGATACACATGCCCTGCTATTTACAGGGCATTCTCCCCTTACAATTTGGCAGGTCAAACTTGCTGGAACGTAAGCAAGGGGTGCAATTGTATTGCATCAGCTACTAACTGGGGTCAGTCTCTGTACAGGTTGCCATGGAGTAGCCAGGGGATACTGGTCCTCAACTGACCCAGGGCCCATCCTACTATGACTCTGCATATTGGGCAAAGTACAACCCTTTCTGCACTTGACTGCCAGGGTAGGAATGGCAAGCAGTGGCAGACTTCGCAGAGAGGTAATGTGGGGGTGCTCTAGCTCTGAGCTGAACAATCAGTTAACAACCCAATAAAGTGAATGCCCAGCCCAATGTTTGTCATTTCAGAAAAGAAAGTACTTTATTAAACAATGGCACTCAGTGGTACAGACTACTAGCAGCTGAAACAAATGACTGACTCTGGTTGCTGTCTTGGCAGGTGCTGTGCCTATCCCACTCTCTCACTGAAGCTATTCTCCTCACGATCTGTCACCAGCCAATCTTTTAAAGTACTGCCATCTATCAACAAATTGAAAACAGGGGTCTTTGGAATATGTGTTAAGGGCAATCTTGAATGATAGCAGTTATATTAATAACCAATGGTTTAATCAGTGCTTAATTTGTAAAGAAATTAAGTGCCAGATCCCTCGTCAGGAGGCCACTGCAGCATGCACCAATCATTGACCCCGCCAGTGCTGCCAGTTCCAGTAACAACACAACTATTAACCAACACACTCTTACAGGTGCGGCTATTCCAGGCCCCCAAAGCTATAAGATCGGCTTGGGCAGCATGCATTAGTCCCCTATCACGTATATTGAATTAAAAACTGTTGTTGTGGTCATCTCCAAATTATACAAACAGTGCCACTATGTGGCAGGCTGTCATAAGTGCCGGTGCTGACAGTTAAGTGCTGGTGCTGAGCACCGTAACCCACCGGCTCAAATTAAGCACTGGTTTAAGTACTTACTAGATGCAATCCAGGAACTTAACGTAGACACCATCTGGAAGACTAATCCTTTAACAATGGCTTTCAGGTTGGTAATACAATCTCAACTGATGCTCCTTAGCCGTACTGTGGAAGTTACAGAACTGATCAATTCTAGACATGCTAACCTCATCATTAATTCATATAATTTTATGTACCCCTGTAGGAAATCCTCATTTTCTGTGTGGTCTGGTCACCCCTGTTTTTTTGCCTTTTGTTGAACTCTATAAATTTGCTGGCTTTAGAACTTTGTGTACTATACCTCTGCTAAACAGCAGTAAAGTGCTTGTTTTTCCCATTTAAATGTGGTTGAATTGGCAAATTACTAATTGGTGTATTTACCTTACCAATAAGTCTCTACAATGTGGTACAAGATGTACTCAGGGCCAGGGAGCTCAATGCCACTGGTGGACTTTAGCTTCTATTGTGCCATCCACTACACTGTTAGTACAAACAAGGCTTCAGGCCTACCAGTATAGCCTGACTATAGCAATTTAAAATCTGAAACACTACCTGTCAAAATAATGCCTTTTAACATGTCAAAACCTCTCTTTTAAACATTAAAAAGACAACCCTATATAAGCCTTGTCATCCACAAGACAAGGTGCTGGTATTTAAAAGGGGGACATGTAACATTGTAATGTTAATGTCCTTACAGTGACTAGAACGCATAAGCTATTTTTCACTGTTGCAGGCCTAGGTGTCCTATGTAGAAAATCAGAGTACAGATTAAAATACTAATATTATATTTTGGGTAATAGGACTAACTAGAAAAATAATTAAACAGCATTTTTTAAAAGTTATTAAACATTCACTTCAATAGTGTAGTTGGGTTTTTGATAAACATTAAGGAAAAGAAACTTTTAGTAAGTTATCTTTCCCTGCCTGAAGTTGATGGAGGCAAAATTTGCCTTTTTTTTTTTCCAACTGCTGCCAGCCAGTAATTCGCATTTGAGTAGGTCTGAAAAATGTGTAAAACGCCTCCTAGGACCAAAGAGTAGGCAGACCTGAATGAACAGAGATTTCTCCTTTGAACCTCACAGATTATGCAGGGTGGGGCTGTGAGTATTCTATTTGACATCACAGTGTTCAATTCTGCTTGACAGGTCTGCTGTGGTGACATATAAAATTTTGGGGTGCACCTGAAAGGCAGAGAATAGGATGTCGAAACAACTTTTCTGAGTTGGACCTAATACTCGTCAGGTACTGTTTCCCTAAACTTTTTGCTTTTTCCGCCTGGGTATTGCTGATTCTCTTGTGTGGCCTATGGGCACTTTCTCACTGTGAATACAGTGTAAAAGAGCGTGCGCCCTTCCTACCCGTGTTGGGAAGTGGCACTGACTTGATGTTCTGAAACACAGGCTGTTAGCCCATCGCAGACCGCTGTGTGCGCATTGGCTGCTATCCTGATTAAACTCATGCACCACATGCCAGGGCAGGCCACCGTATGTGCGCCCCCCACACCTATGGTGTCCGTGATTGCATGTGCTGCCTGCCATCGCTGGCTGGTGCATGAGCACTGACACACGTATTAGTTAAACCTGTGACCAGTCTGCGGTTGCAGACTCAGGCGGGCACACTTGCCCCCCAAGTGCTGGGGACTATGTGTCCAACCTGCCATTGTAGGTCAGTTTGCGCATTAGCACACTTGTGCCCAGATAGTGAGGAATACCTGCGGGTATTTTCACTAACTATGAGGCTTGCTCTAACCCATAGGTTAACATTGGGATGTGGTTGACATTACTTCAGGGTGCAATAGTGGATTGCATTAGAGCAGCCTCATGATGTTCCTATCAATGGATTCACCATGCCAAACACTTTCCAATGGCAAAGGGAGTTTTGGCATAACTCGCTAAGAAATGTCACTAATATAATATGGACATTTCTATGCTCTTAGAGTCTTGTGTGCCATGGTGCCTGACTACGGTGGAAACCAGGGGTCAGATAGCACATCTGTGCATTCCCCATTGACCATCATAAACC
Source organism: Calotriton arnoldi (assembly GCA_963921515.1). Lineage (NCBI taxonomy): Eukaryota > Metazoa > Chordata > Amphibia > Caudata > Salamandridae > Calotriton > Calotriton arnoldi. Next base: position 284,657 of record CAWUFW010001614.1, on the reverse strand, counting down.
ATGGGCACCCCACAAGAACAACAAGACCTCTGCCATTTGAAGCCCGGATGGGATAGATTGGAGAGAGAGGTTCTTAGACTTAGCCTCTCTGGGCCAGATCATGGCTCACTAAAGATTAAGATCTGCATTCCATGGCCCCATGGCAGACAGGCCTACAATTTAGGGGAGATATTTACAGTTCAAAGGAAAACCCCTTGAACCTCCTCTTACTTCAAAGATACACAACAGGTGCCATCCTTCAGCAAGGAGTGATATATGCTTGCAGCGACGCAGGACCAAAGAACCCGGACTGCGTGGTGCTCATTGCCAGAGGATTCTGTTGTGCACATGGAGGATAACTGTCCATGAAGGGGACCGCGTGCCCTTTCTGAATAGTGGCTGGCCTTGGCCGAAGACCTGCTGTCCTGAAGTGTACCCTCCAAGGGTCCAACTGTGGGCCTCCTGTTCTCCCGGAAATCTCAGGGACATCAAAGATCTCCCGCGAGGGACCTACACCATCGACCTGTGAAATCTAGAGAGCAGTGCTCTCGCAAGTGCCTACATGAGCTACTGAATCCCAACTGGTAGTGCAGTGTGAGCTTGGAACTAAGACTTGTATCTGGAGACCGGATTGTCTTGTGTGGAGCCCGAGAAATCTTGCCCGCATCGAAGGCGTTTGGTGCCTGTACTGCAGGAACCCTGACATTCATAAGCGTCTAGTTGGTGGTAAGCAGATTCACCGGTTGCGAGATCCCATGTGGCCCATTTAGTCAGTCGTGCTGCATCTCTCTTGTGCGACACACCGACCACATGCTCATTGCGTGCGGTGTCCGATTTACAGGGTGCAACCCTCAGAGATGGGGGAGTACCCATAGTAGTGCATCATTCTACCTCATGTGGCTCTGCTGAACTTGCACCTGTGTTTGCGACTGGAATGGTCGGGTGCAACCTGTATCCTCGTGCAGCAGACGTTGTGCCTCACTTTTCCAGGGAGGTATAGAATTTGCATTTCTTCATTGTATGTGACCGGAATTGCCTGGTGCAACCCATATCAACGTACACAGGTCATAGTGCCTCATTTCCAGGGAGGTACGGAATTTGCAACTTTTCATGTTGGAGACCTAAAGTGTCTGCAACTCATACCAACGTGCACCAGACACTGTGCCCGGGTTGCCTGGCATGACCCTGATCATCGTGTACCACTCAGGGTGCCTCATCCCATTGAGAGGCTCCCCTATGTTACTCCCCATTCATCGGTTATTCCCTTTCTGATCCTCATCGTGGCGGACCAACTGCCATCTCCACACCTGGCCCCTCCCAAAGACATCTTGGTGGCAGGTAGTAGCAAGAGAGATTGACTGGGTTGAAGGAATGCTTCAGAGACAGTTTGAAACAGGTCATGAGACTGCGTGACTCCATTGTGTTTTGAGACCTGTGGGTGAACTTCCAGAGTGGCTGCTAAACTCCCCTTGTTTACGTCGACCTCCAAATTAAAACTTGCTACATATCCCACCTGCTTCCCGAGGACCCAGACTGAAGGCCTTGTTATGAGTTTGGCGGTCCCATGGACCGATGTATCGGACGTGGCAGTCCGAACACGGTGAGCTCGGTGGTCCGACCGCCATATAATGAGTTGGGCGGAATGGCATTCCGAAGACCACTGCCAAACCGCTGACTCCGCCAGCCAACTCCTAATGCGGTGGTGGCATAGCGGGCCTATGAGGCTGTGGGAGGCTCAGACGGCCAGTGAAACCGCCTGCCCAATTACGAGTTGCTTCAAAGTCTGTGTGACCGTGGCAGTCCAACCATCGCATCTGAGATGGCAGAAAGGGAGGGATATAAAGTCAAAACTCACCTCTACTCACCTCTATTCCTCTTCTAGCATCATAGAGCCCATAGTGCATGTCCTGCCGCTGCTCTACCTCCTCAACCACCTTCAAGAGCCAGTCTGTCGCAGACGAAATAGGCGGTAAGTCATACAACTACCTGTTTTCCATACATTCCTCAGCAAAACGATGCATCTCCATGGACCAGGCAAGACAGGTGGGGTCCCTAAGTAATTTACACATATACAGGGACCCTGTCTGGGATTATTTTTTATCAGTCCTCAAAAATACATCTGTAGGATGGCCTTCTAGGCCAAAACACTGGTACTGCACAGGCACACTGTACACAAATGGACATGTGTTAGCAATTTATATACTGTGAAAGTGATGTGTACTTTGTACTGTGTTCCATAACACCACCTCCTCAATAATATCACACCTATTAATCTCTGTCAAACATGACTTCTGCCCTTTCTCACTTGTCTGCCATGTTTCTACTGATCTTCAATGATAATGCTGGTTACCATTTGTCAAGTGTTGGTAAAGTGACATTGAAGTGACTACAACTACTATTAGGTCTTGTCACTCCAACTCTAACCAAGATGCTACACTCCTTTTGCCCCTTCTCACTTGTCTCCCATGTCGGTACTGATCTTCACTTATAATGCAGGTTACCATTTGTCAAGTGATGGTAAAGTGACACTGAAGCGACTACAACTACCATGAGGCCTTGTCACTCAAACTCTAATCTAGATGCTACACTCTTTTAGCCCCTTCTCACTTGTCTCCCATGTCACTACTGATGCTCACTTTTCATGCAGGTTATCATTTGTCAAGTGTTGCTGAAGTGACATTGAAGAGGCTACAACTACCATGATGCCTTGTCATTGTAACCCTAACCAAGATGCTGTAGTGAATGTGACACACTCACATGATTGCATACATCCCAGGTTCTGTTTTGATGTTAAAGAACCATCTGTATGGATATATCAGTAAAGTCACACACACCTTCTCTGCTACAACTCTGTACTAAACTCTCACACATCACCCACATGAAAAGGCAATGTCAGTCAATGGGAGTACATCAAATCGGTGTGAGAACCATTTTAAGGTCACAATGAAAACACTCTCTGCAGGATAGCTATGCCTCTGTCAGGGGAACACTCAAAGGGTGGGGCCCTGGGGCACAGTACATTTTGCTCATGTCTGACAATCTCCTTGTGCATTGGACCTGGGAACTGAAGTATATCAGGGACAACCAATAGCAGAACCAAGTGCCATGCATGGTTAGGCAATGGGTAAGTGAAACTTAGGAAAGCAAACACAGCACTAACAGCATGTGGCACACATCTAGATGAAGTAGCTATAAGGTACACAGTGCAAAATGGACACATGTCCATGCAGAACTCCACAAAGGTATGACAAGTTGATATCCTCCATGTGTGGAAGCACAAATATCTAACTTCAACACATCACAAATATATCCAAACTACATCACAGGGAGAAGTGCAACCTAAATGATATTGACAGTGGCCAGGCAAAGCTGAAATACTTACCACATAACATGTCACCCAATGCAATGCCATCCATACAACATTTCCCCTGGTCCTGTCTAACTCCAGCAATGGCTCCAAGGGCACATCATACTAACCACAACAACCGGATCAGCAATCAGGGATCAAGCAAACACATCTGTACTCACACATCACTAACTATACAAAAACATCAAATCGAAATGTAATGCAGCACCAATGTCTTCCAAAAGAAGATAGGATTTCGACAAACTCAAATAACCCATCAAAGGAAACTAAGGCCAATGGCCAGTCCAAATTATCAAAATGTGCCACAGCACAAGGCTGTGAGATGTAGCTTGCCCTTACTGACACTGTCAGGGAATCGCTGGGTGTTGTGGAGGTGTCTGTGTGTGTTGTTGTGATATCTGTGGGTATGGATGTGTCTGTTGAGGGGTCTGTGGCTGTTGCTGTGATGTTTATGGGTAGGGTTGTGTCTGTGGAGGGGTCAGTGTGTGTTGGTGTGGTGTCTGCAGGTATGGGTGTGTCAGTGGAGTTGTCAGTGTGTTTTGGTGTGGTGCCTGGGGGAATGCTGGGGGTGGTGAGGGAGGTGAGTGGCTGCTATGTGTGACATGTCTGAGTTTCTTGGATGTATAGGTTTGTGTGTAGTGCTTGGGTCTGTTGAAGTATGTGCATGATTAGGTGTGCGTGTGCTTGGGATGGGATTCGGAATAGGGAATATGAATGGCAAAGAGGTGGGGGATGGAAGATTGGGATGAGTAAAGTGCTGCCATGAGGGAGGAGGCGAAAGCCTGAAAGGATCTCTGTAGGCCAGACATGGCAGTATGAATGCCTTCCAGGAAGGCAACCATCTGGGTCATCTGGGTGCTGAGCCACTGGATGGCAGTCTGACTCACAGAGATGCTCCCCAGGATGTCAATAGCCTCTTCACTCAGGGCTACGGGGCTGACAGGGTTTGGAGCGAAGGAGAGCCCTCCCCTCTTAGTGGAGCGGGAACAGCCAACTTGTCGGGGGACAACAGGGAGGGTGGCGATAGAAATCGGGCTGGTGGACAAGGATAAAGGTGGAACTGATCCTGTTGGGTCCGCAACCACTTTGGAGTGTCCACTGGAGGATGACTCAGATGATGAGAAGATGTGGATGTTGTCCTCCGAGGCACTCCTCACACCCTACTAATCACTGGGTCCCTCTGTGTCTGACGACTCACGCCTGAACAGCCATGACCAGCTGTGTCCTCACTGACGTTGGCTCCTTCTCCTCTGCTTGCCCTGGATAAATCTGAAATGACATGTAGCATGGGTTTATTGCACCTGCATTTACACACCTGACCATCACAAATCCACAGAAAACATTGAAGAAGTCCACATATCACACCACCTTCAGGGTTCACTCCAAAAGGCTTCCAAGTTAGCATGAGCACTTGTGTGCATGCTACATAAACTGCAAACAGTTGGGACCACCCCCGGCAGAACCCCACACTGGGCTAAATGCATGGATGGAATTCTCTACATTCCATCCTTATGCCCATGCTCAGATAGCTGATTAACTTGCATACTTTGGCACTTGTTGTACACCATTGTAAAGAGATGCAACCAAATAGGATGGATACAATTTTGAGATTTATACAATGCTCACACAAGGCCCAGAGTCCAACAGATCTAACTATCCCTCATAACACATCATGATGTCATGAAAGTCAGGTTGAACACAAGTGTACCAACAATTGCATTTGTGATAGACATCATGTCACATGCAAATGCTCATTGCACACTGATGACATTTTGGATTCCAAATTACATCATTTGACCACTACCTGCAAACTCAATTGAAATTTCGACACACGTAGGGGCAGATTTACAAGCCCCTTGTGTCACTTTTAAGCTGCCGTTGCGTCACTTTTGTGACGCAATGGCAGCGTAAAAAATGCAGCAAATTTACAACGTGACACATCTAGGGAGATGCATCACGTTGTAAAGCCCTGCGTGACATTATACCTGCATCAGGTATAATGTATGCAGGGTAGGCATTCCCACGCAGGAAAGCCTCGTAAAAGTGACGCAGTGAAATCTACAAGATTTCACTGCATGACTTTTAGGACGCCACTGCGTCAAAACCTTAAGCCTGCTTGAAGCAGCCGTAAGGAGTGACTCAGTGTATTGGGAATAGGCCGCAACACGCATTGCTGGAGTTGCGTCATGCTTGCGACACAACTCCAACAATGCGTGACTTTTCCGCCAACAGATGCGTCAGTATTTCTGACGCATCTGTCAATCCTTGTGCCATAGTGCGCCGTATTTACAATATGGCGCATCTATAGTGGAGCAAGGGTTTTTCACGCAGGCGCAGGGAAACTGACACGTCTGTACAGATGGGTCAGTTTCTTGTAAATCTGCCCCATAGTTTAGCTATGTAGCACATTAAACAAATAAAGTTTGCAGAAAACAATTAGGGCCTAACATTTGGGAGATAGAGGTTCTGTATTCACACAGTACAACACCCCATACAGCTGTATGAACATCCCCAATCCTGCTTGGTACAGGTGATGACGCCAATCATAGATTGCATATCCACAAGCCTATACTCCTTTGAAGATTTTGGGTGTCCCTGAACATCTATGACATGAAGATGTGGGATCACAAGAGTCACAATGGGCAGGCACATCACACCAATCCTTAGTATAGCATACTCAGATTGCCTTGTGAGGATCAATGTAGACACTCAGGGGCCGATTCACAGAACTAATCTGAGATAAAATCCTAAACTTACTACTTTTGGTATTCACAAAAGGCATTTAGTAGTAGTAAAGTTAGGACTCCTAATTTTACTACTACTAAACTGAGATAAAATCCTAAACTAACTACTTTTGGTGTTCACAGAAGGCATTTAGTAGTAGTAAAGTTAGGACTCCTAACTTTACTATTACTAAAAGCCTTTTGTGAATACCGAAAGTTGTAAAGGGGGGTCAGGGTCCGACGATCACCCCTTCCATTATAGGAGGACTTCCCCAGCTGGACCTCTGTGATCTTACAGGTCCATTGCCGCAGGTCCTCCCACCTCTTCCTGCAGTAGGCAGTACGCTGGTTGTAGACCCCCAGGGTCCGCACCTTCTTGTGATGGCTTTCCAAATGGCCTTCTTCTGATGGGCCTTCGGTTTGTATGGATGCAATAGATGAAGGAACAGATTGTAACTGGAAGTTTGAGAACTGTCAGCTCGATATACATCACGTTGACATGTAGCACAAACCTTTATCAAGAGTCAACATATTACATGTGTCCATGTCACATGCTAAGCACAACTAAAGCATGGATACACACTTTTGTGTTCATCTGATGACTAACCTCAACCCTGGTCATGACCTACACTGACTGAGTCAACTGCGCCACCCCAATAACATCATGTAGGCCAGGCCCATCATACATGGAATGCGATGTGAGTTACCATTACACACAACACACCATTTGGACCTTCTGAAGGGCAAACTACCTGTGCATGACTGTCCAGACACCTTTCCTGCCAGGCCCACTTCATTGATGCATATGGTCCTTAGTCGCAAGAAGCATAGTATACACAACATTGTAAGACTAAGATCACATGGTAAGGGCTGGTATGCGTGACAATGAGAGCTACCTCTCTGGTGGCTGTGTGGACACGTGGGCTACTTATTTGAGTATAATAGTAAGTCAACATAAGTTTGTGTGGTATGCACTGCCATCACAGGACCCTCCCCTTTTGCCACATGAGGCACTGTAACAGTGATGACAATGAACATATCATTGTATGTGTTGTGTGATAGGAAATTGTTGCAAAGTCATCCTGTGCCCTGTGCACCCCCCAACTTTTTGCTGACTGGTACTGGTGGTAACTGACTCTGACTGACCCTGGGCTCTGCCTAACCAGGCCCAGGGCCAGTGCTATGCTGAAAGACACACATTTAGATCACAGTGAAAACACCTACACACACTAGGGTACACTATGGTATGGGATACCCCTGTGATTGGCATGACCTACCCCATAGGGCCCTAGTACATATTAGGGCAGGGGGATTGAAACTACCTATCAGTCCCTAGTATAAATAGGGCATGGCAGTTTAGAGGACAGCAGACCTTTCTGCACTTGTATGTGAACTGCTGAAGCCTGAGGTATTTTTAAAAGTGGCTCTGTGTGGCAGGACTGCTTTTAAAAAGTAAATTGTGCCCAAACTTGACTTTTGTGTTTGGGGCACTTAAAAATGGATAACCTACAATGTTTTGGCATATTAGGAACCCCCAGGGTCTCCACTAGGTGTCCCAGGGGTGGGGGGTCAGGGATTTATAAGGTAGACCCTTATAAAAATGAGTTTTATATGCCCTGGGTTAAGTGAAATTTCACATTTCACTCCCCACATTGTGATAAAGTGCTGCCCAAATTGGACTTTGATGCTAGGAGCACTGTGGAGGGAGGATCTGCAATATTTCAACAGATTCAGAGCCCCTAAAGTCTCCCCTAGTTGTCCCATGGGGTGGGGGTCCTGTAGATACAAGCGAAGTACTTATAAAATATATTTTTATAAGCCCTAGTGCTGGAAAAATGGCCCAAGTCATTTTTCCCATTGCAAATCCCATGCCACATAGGTTAACATGGCAAGAAGATATCAAAGACTTCCCAGAATGGTAGTGATGAATCCAACAATATCATGTTGTTGAATTTCTCCTAAAATGTACAGACAAGAAGTTATAAGACTTTCTTGTTTGTAAGTCCAGATTCAGCCTTCCAGTGGTCTATCCTGATTGGTCAGAGTTAAGTGGATTAGCCAGGCTGCCTTGAAGAGGTGATAAAGAGCCCCTTGGGTTAACCAGCTCTGCTGGGAGGGCAGTGTGCTGCTACACAGGAATGCCAGAGCAGGGGGAGGAGTCGTAAACCATGGTCTTCAAAGAGAAGAGGACGGCCTCATTGTCATTTACAACTTCACTCTTTTGACCCAAAGCGAAAGCTAGGCTTATGGAAGGAATGCACAGATGCAGGGTGGAGAGGCTATGGAAAGTAGCCATCCTAGGGGTGTGTTTAGCCAGCTCTTACCGCCCTGCTGGAAAATCAGCCATTATGAATTTGGAGGATTTGGTGCACTTTGGTACAAAATAATGCCACACTCTACAGGATGTGGTCATAACCTTGGGGAGTTGCCCTGCTACTATTGGTCAGTAGTGACCTCCTGCTTAACCCAGAGAACTTGGAATAAGTATCTGCGAGGGGCAGAGTCTCTCAGATCTGCTGCTTGAAACTTAAGAAAGCAAGACGTTGCCATGCTGAGAAGTTGGGGTGCAAAATTCTAAGGCCTGCCCTCTGAAGACTGCACCAGCTGAAACTACAGCCCTGTGGATCACCTTGCTGTAAAGGAACTAAAGAGTGGACTCCCTGCAAGCTACAGAGCTCACCTGGAACATCACCACCAAGGATCCTCAACCTGGAGAACGACCAGTGGATTTGTAAGGGTTTTGTCCAAGTGGATTGTGGGAACTAAAGTCCTCAACTTTCAAGGACCATCTTGGAGCTTCCAGACCATTGGAGTGAGTTTGAGATACTTTGGGACCCCTTGGGGAACTTCAGGAAGAAGTTCCAGAAGTTTGGAGAACTTTGAAAAAAAGCTCCATAGGGGGACCGACTCAACCTGATCAGCCAAGCCGCCTGCCTTCAACCGCGAGCCGGCCAAGCCATCCAGGTTCGTCCCGATAAAAGCTCCATAGGTCCGACTTCCAGAGTCTGACTGGGAGTAGAAGAAATCCGAGGCCGGCGAACCCTCACTAAATCCGGCCTGGTGAAGAGTATCGAGGGACCCCGCGAGAAAAAGCTCCAGAAAAGTTTCTAAGTCTGAAGGTAAAAACTGTAACCGGGACCTACCGCGAGTGGTAGCCGCTCAGGGCTCCATCGCGGTCAGCCTGAAACTTTGACTTTGAGCCGGTCTATCGCGACCAGATGTCCCAATAGGGTGCTATAAGTTTCTAAGTGCTATAAAGTGATAAATCTTCAAAAATTCATACCTCCAGTTGCCTACATTGGAGTTTTGTCGTTTTGGTGTCATTTTAAAGATAAAAATATTTCCTATTTTTATAAATTGGTGTTGGATTTTTATTATGTGTTGTGTCTTAATTATTTACTGAATTGGTGTTTTTAAATGCTTTACATACCTGTCTTTGAAGTTAAGCCTGTCTGCTCGCAGCCACGTTACCAAGGGTTGAGCATGGGAATAATTTTCTAAGACCTATTCTGAGCCCTATACTGTGTTAGTGGCCTTATTGCCAGTGGCAGACCTAGATTTGCCCCTACCAATAATCCACTTTCCAACATTTGGTGCTCAGCGGTGTGGATGAGGACTTGTGTTTAAAAGTACACCTTTCAGTAAAGTGAATTAAGATTATAAGAATCCTCTAAATTGCCTTAGAACAAAACTTTTGAGTTTGATTTTTGGAATTTGGACTAAACTGTTTTTAATCCATTGTTTTGATTTTTCCAAATTGTTCTAAGTCTGTTGTGCCTAGTTGTTGTGACCCAAAACTAGGGAACCATGGAGCTGGACCTGGCTAAACTGTCCCAGTTCAGGATGGCTGATCTTAGGGTACAGTGTAGGCTTAGGGGGCTGCCTGCTTCCAACAAGATTAGGAAGGCAGGGTTGCTTAAGTCCCTACAGGCCTGGGCTGGGGAAGCTGAGGAGATTCAAGGGGGATGGAGGATGTTCCCCCCAACCTCACCCAAGAGGAGGGTGAGGATGGTGCCTCTTCCATTATCTCTAATGTTAGCCCTATGATTCCAGATGGTGGGAGTGGGGAAGGGTCCCTTACTCAGGAACCACCACTGTCCCTTGCAGAGAGACAGCTTGAGGCTCAATTAGATTTGATTGCCTTGGAGAAGGAAAAATTGGAATTGGCTAAGAAGAGATGGGAGAGGGAGGAGGCGTTCAAAAGAAATGGTGGCAGTGAAAATGATGAAGATTGTGAAATGTCCAGGGGTGGTGCATTTGATCCTAAACTTCCCAAGGATATAGTGCCCAAGTACACAGAGGGGGATGACATTGACAGGTGGTTATCAGCTTTTGAGAGGGCCCTTAGAATGAGTAGGGTCCACTCTAGGTATTGGGGTGCACTCCTGTGGGAGTTGATTCCAGTAGCTGGGAGGGATAGGCTCCTGACCCTGAAGGGAGAGGTTGCAGAATCATACCAGCAGATGAAGGCATGCTTAGTCAAGAGATTTGGTCTAACTCCAGAGCAGTACAGGGTGAAGTTTAGAGGCACCCAGAAATTGAGTTCAAAGTCGTGGGTAGACTTTGTGGACGTTTCAGTGAAGGCACTGGAAGGCTGGATTGTTGGTAACAAAGTTGACCCATATGAGGGATTGTATAATTTATTTTTGAAAGAACATATTTTGACTCATTGTGCAGAAGAGAAGTTACGCCAGTATCTAGTGGACTCTAAGCTGACAGACCCCAGAGAGCTGGGGGAAGCAGCTGATGAGTAGGTAAGAACCCGGGTTTCCATTCAGCACCAGGGGAGTGACCAGAAGAAAGGAGGACAGGTCCCTCCCCAAGGGAAAGCCCAAGGGAAAGAAGGTCAAAACCAGTAGGAGTCCTGCAAAGACCCACAAAAAACCTGCACAAGGAGGGGGGGCCCCGAGGCAACCCAAATTCAAAGGGAGGTGGAATCAGGGAAAGAATGGTAGGTTCTTTGATCCCTCAAAAGTGGGTAAGTGCTTTGACTGTAACCAGCCAGGGCACAAACAGGGAGGTGCTGTCTGCACCAAGAAGCTCCCCCCTAAGGGGCCATCCACAGGGATTGCTAGTGTAAGTGTAGGGGTGGAGAGTGGTGCCCCAGAGAGGGGTAGTCAGATGGTGGAAGCAACCTTAGTGTCCCTGGGTGGGGTGAATATTGCAACCCTTGCTGCCTTACCTCCAAACATGGACAAGTACAGGCAGAGGCCTAAAGTGAATGGGACTGATGTTGAGGCTATCAGAGACATTGGGGCTAGTGTAACTATGGTCCTGGATGAACTGGTGCCTCCAGGGAGGTTGCTACCTTGTGAGTTTCACCAGGTGACTTATGCAGACAGCACTACCAAACTCCATCCTATGGCTGTGGTGGATTTGGAATGGGGAGGTGTGACAGGCCCTATGAAGGTAGCTTTGTCAAAGGTGCTCCCGGTCCAGTGTTTACTGGGCAATGATCTTGAAGCCTCTGCTTGGTCAGAGGTGGAGAGAGGACTCCATTTGAAAATATTGGAGCTCCCTGAGTGGGTATGTGCTGTGACTAGGTCACAGACTAGCCAGAAGGGAGGGGCTGGACACTTGGACCCTGGAACAAAGGGCCAAGCATCCAAGGACAAGGGCACTGGGCCTGGTGAGCCAGCCCAGGGAACTCCAGAGGTGCAGGGAGAATCTAACCCTGATGGGGAGGATCTGGCCTCTGAGGGAGGGACTCCATCCCTGCCAGAGCTGTCAGATTTGGCAGAACTGACAGGAGCAGGTGGACCCTCCAGAGAGGAGTTCAGTAAGGGACAGCGAGACTGTCCCACCCTCGAGAGCTTGAGGTGGATTGCTTCTAAGCAAGAGGAGGGGGCTGACAGTGGGTTTCACAAGCTCTACTGGGAAGATGGACTGCTTTATACTGAGGCCAGCAACCTCAAGGAGGGGGCCACCAGGAGGTTGGTGGTGCCCCAGAAGTACAGAGAGTTCATCCTGACTTTGGGTCATGATATCCCCTTGGCAGGACATTTGGGACAGTCAAAGACATGGAACAGGTTGGTGAACCATTTCTACTGGTGCCATATGTCTGAAAAGATAAAGGAGTTTTGCAGCTCCTGTGTCACCTGTCAGGCCAGTGGCAAGGCAGGGGGCAAGACAAAGGCTCCCCTAATACCACTGCCAGTGCTTGGGGTTCCTTTTGAAAGGGTGGGGATGGACATTGTTGGTCCCCTGGACCCACCTACTGCATCAGGGAATAGGTATATCTTAGTGGTAGTAGACCATGCCACTAGGTACCCTGAAGCAATCCCTCTTAGAACCATTGATGCTCCTGCAGTGGCTAGAGCACTGCTTGGTGTGTTCACCAGAGTGGGTTTTACGAAAGAGGTGGTATCATATAGGGGCTCGAACTTCCTGTCCAGCTATCTGACTGCTATGTGGGATGAGTGTGGTGTCAACTACAAGTTCACCACCCCCTATCACCCACAAGCAAATGGTCTTGTTGAGAGATTCAACAAAACCCTGAAGGGCATGATAAATGGGTTGTCAGAGAAACTCAGGAGGAGATGGGATATTCTCCTCCCATGCTTACTGTTTGCCTACAGGGAGGTGCCACAGAAAGGGGTTGGTTTCAGTCCCTTTGAGTTGTTGTTTGGACACCCTGTGAGGGGGCCATTGAGCCTGCTGAGACAGTCTTTAGAGAAGCCTCTTAAAGAAACAAAGGACAATGTGCTTGACTATGTGCTAGGCCTGAGATCTAGAATGGCAGAGTACATGTACAAGGCCAACAGGAAACTGGAGGCCAGCCAGGAGCTCATGAAGCACTGGTATGATCAAAAGGCTACTATGCCTGAGTATACTCCAGGACAATTGGTGTGGGTGTTGGAGCCTGTGGCTCCCAGGGCCCTCCATGACAAGTGGAGTGGGCCCTATCCAATCTTAGAAAAGAAGGGTGAGGTTACCTATTTGGCTGACCTTGGCACCCCCAGGAACCCTCATAGGGTCCTGCATGTGAATAGATTGAAACCCCACCATGACAGGGCAGACATGACCATGTTACTGGTCACTGATGAGGGTGTGGAGGAGGAAACTGAGCCTGTGCTCGACCTCCTCTCCACTAATGTGCAAGATGGGTCAGTGGAGGGAGTTGTGCTCTCTCCCAAGTTGACAGACCAGCAGCACAGAGACTGTAAGCAAGTGCTGGAGCAGTTTGCTGGCCTGTTCTCTTTGACCCCAGGCATCACTGAGTGCTGTGTGCACCACATTGACACTGGTGAAGCCTACCTGTCAAAAATAAACTGCACAGGTTGTCTGACCATGTCAGAGCAAGCATTAAAGCTGAGGCTGCTAAGATGCTGGAATTGGGGGTAATTGAACCTTCTGAGAGTCCATGGGCCAGTCCAGTGGTGCTGGTACCTAAACCTAATCCTCAGGGGGACCCAAGGAGTTAAGTTTCTGTGTGGACTACAGAGGATTGAATGCAGTCACAAAGACTGACGCTCACCCTATACCTAGAGCTGATGAGCTCATTGATAGGTTAGGGGCTGCTAAGTACCTGAGTACTTTTGATTTGACTTCAGGTTACTGGCAGATTGCCCTCACTGATGGAGCAAAGGAGAGGTCAGCATTCTCCACACCAGAGGGACATTATCAGTTCAAGATAATGCCCTTTGGCTTAAAGAATACACCTGCCACCTTCCAAAGGTTGGTGAACAGGGTCTTGTCTAGGTTGGAACATTTCAGTGCAGCTTACCTGGATGATATAGCTGTATACAGTTCTACCGGGGGGATCACTTAAGCCACCTAAGGGAAGTGCTTCAGGCCATGCAGCAGGCAGGCCTGACTATTAAGGCAAGTAAGTGCCAAATAGAGCAGAGTTCTGTGGTGTACCTGGGCCACCTGGTAGGTGAGGGCCATGTACAGCCTCTCCAAGCGAAAATCCAAACTATTTTGGATTGGACCGCTCCTGTTACCCAGACTCAGGTTAGGGCATTCTTTGGACTGACAGGGTATTATAGAAGGTTTGTTCAAAATTGTGGGACCATTGTGGGGCCCCTAACCGAACTCACTTCTAAGAAGAGGCCCAAAAAGGTGTATTGGACCCCGGAGTGTCAGAAGGCTTTTGACACTCTGAAAGTTGCTATGTGTTCAGCACCAGTGTTGCTGGCCCCTGACTACACAAAATAATTTGTGGTTCAGACAGATGATTCAGAACAAGGGATTGGGGCAGTGTTGTCACAGCTAAATGAAGAGGGCCTTGATCAGCCAGTTGCCTTTATTAGCAGGAGGCTTCTTCCCAGAGAGCAGAGGTGGAGTGCCATTGAGAGAGAGGCTTTTGCTGTGGTTTGGTCCCTGAAAAAGTTGAGACCATATTTGTTTGGGACTCACTTTCGTGTTCAAACTGACCATAGGCCTCTCAGATAGCTCATGCAGTTGAGAGGGGAGAATCCCAAGCTGTTAAGGTGGTCCATTTCCCTAAAGGGAATGGACTTTACAGTGGAACACAGACCTGGGGTTGCCCATGCAAATGCGGATGGGCTTTCCAGGTTTTTCCACTTAGCTGATGAGGACTACCAGGGTGTAGGTTAGTAACCCATCACCTTTCGTGTGGGGGGGGCTATGTTGCAAAGTCATCCTGGCTCCTGTGCACCCCCCAACCTTTTGCTGACTGGAACTGGTGGTATCTGACTCTGACTGACCCTGGGCTCTGCCTAACCAGGCCCAGGGCCAGTGCAATGCTGAAAGACACACATTTAGATTACAGTGAAAACACCTACATACACTAGAGTACACTATGGATGGGGTACCCCTGTGATTGACATGACCTACCCCATAGGGCCCTAGTACATATTAGGGCAGGGGGATTTAAACTACCTATCAGTCCCTAGTATAAATAGGGCATGGTGGTTTAGAGGCCAGCAGACCTTTCTGCACTTGCATGTGTGCACTGCTGAAACCTGAGGTATTTTTAAAAGTGGCTCTGTGTGGCAGGACTGCTTTTAAAAAGTAAATTGTGCCCAAAGTCGACTTTTGTGTTTGGGGCACCTTAAAAATGGATAACCTACAATGTTTTTGCATATTAGGAACCCCCAGGGTCTCCCCTAGGTGTCCCAGGGGTGGGGGGGTCAGGTATATATAAGGTAGACCCTTATAACATGAGTTTTATATGCCCTGGGTTAAGTGAAATTTCATATTTCACTCCCCACATTGTGATAAAGTGCTGCCCAAATTGGACTTTGATGCTAGGAGCACTGTGGAGGGAGGATCTGCAATATTTCAACAGATTCAGAGCCCCTAAAGTCTCCCCTAGTTGTCCCATGGGGTGGGGGTCCTGTAGATATATGCGAAGTACTTATAAAATATGTTTTTATAAGCCCTAGTGCTGGAAAAATGGCCCAAGTCATTTTTCCTATTACAAAATCCCATGCCACATAGGTTAACATGGCAAGAAGATATTAACTAATAACTCCTGACAGGAGAATAATAGAACTTCCATTCAAAGACTTCCCAGAATGGTAGTGATGAATCCAACAATATCATGTTGTTGAATTTCTCCTAACATGTACAGACAAGTAGTTATTAGACTTTCTTGTTTGTAAGTCCAGATTCAGCCTTCCAGTGGTCTGTCCTGATTGGTCAGAGTTAAGTGGATTAGCCAGGCTGCCTTGAAGAGGTGATAAAGAGCCCCTGGGGTTAACCAGCTCTGCTGGTAGGGCAGTGTGCTGCTACACAGGAATGCCAGAGCAGGGGGAGGAGTCGTAAACCATGGTCTTCAAAGAGAAGAGGACAGCCTCAGTGTCATTTACAACTTCACTCTTTTGACCCAAAGCGAGAGCTAGGCTTATGGAAGGAATGCACAGATGCAGGGGGGAGAGGCTATGGAAAGTAGCCATCCTAGGGGTGTGTTTAGCCAGCTCCTACCTCCCTGCTGGAAAATCAGCCATTATGAATTTGGAGGATTTGGTGCACTCTGGGACAAAATAATGCCACACTCTACAGGATGTGGTCATATCCTTGGGGAGTTGCCCTGCTCCCATTGGCCAGGAGTGACCTCCTGCTTGACCCAGAGAACTTGGAATAAGTATCTGAGAGGGGCAGAGTCTCTCAGATCTGCTGCTTGAAACTTAAGAAAGCAAGACGTTGCCATGCTGAGAAGTTGGGGTGCAAAATTCTAAGGCCTGCCCTCTGAAGCCTGCACCATCTGAAACTACAGCCCTGTGGATTACGTTGCTGTAAGGGAACTAAAGAATGGACTCCCTGCAAGCTACAGGTTAACAGAGCTCACCTGGAACATCACCACCAAGGATCCTCAACCTGGAGAACGACCTGTGGATTTGTAAGGGTTTTGTCCAAGTGGATTGTGGGAACTGAAGTCCTCAACTTTCAAGGACCATCTTGGAGCTTCCAGAACCTTGGAGTGAGTTTGAGACACTTTGGGACCCCTTGGGGAACTTCAGGAAGAAGTTCCAGAAGTTTGGAGAACTTTGGAGCAACTTTGAAAAAAAGCTCCATAGGGGGACCGACTCAACCTGGCCAGCCAAGCCACCTGCCTTCAACCGCGAGCCGGCCAAGCCATCCAGGTTCATCCAGCTAAAAGCTTCGTAGGTCCGACTTCCAGAGTTTGACCGGGAGTAGAAGAAATCCGAGGCCGGAGAACCCTCACCAAATCCGGCCTGGTGAAGAGCATCGAGGGACCTCGCGAGAAAAAGCTCTAGAAAAGTTTCTAAGACCAAAGGTAAAAACTGTGACCGGGACCTACCGCGAGTGGTAGCCGCTCAGGGCTCCATCGCGGTCGTCCTGAAACTTTGACTTTGAGCCGGTCTATCGTGACCAGATGTCCCAATAGGGTGCTATAAGTTTCTAAGTGCTATAAAGTGATAAATCTTTAAAAATTCATATCTTTGGTGCCCTACATTGGATTTTTGTCATATTGGTGTCATTTTAAAGATAAAATATTTCCTATTTTTATAAATTGGAGTTGACTTTTTATTATGTGTTGTGTCTTAATTATTTACTGAATTGGTGTTTTAAATGCTTTACATACCTGTCTTTGAAGTTAAGCCTGTCTGCTCGCAGCCACGTTACCAAGGGTTAAGCATGGGAATAATTTTCTAAGACCTATTCTGAGCCTTATACTGTGTCAGTGGCCTTATTGCCAGTGGCAGACCTACATTTTCCCCTACCAATAATCCACTTTCCAACAGAAATATTGTAGCCAAGCAGATGAATCCCATTTTTAAATCTCTACAAAAGTAACCCACTATCTACACTTTTCATGTCTCAGATATGCAATAGGCCTGTACAGTGGAAGCAACACTATTAGAAAAATGTCAACAGACCTGTGTTGGTAAAGTGACAGTCATTGTTGACAGACACTCACTGACACTGTGGGCTCAATTACGATGTTGGTTGGAGTTGCCTCCGACCAACACCGCCGTGGTCTCGGGACCAACCGACCACAACAACGCAAATACAATGCGACCGCACATGGTGTGGTCGCATACTCCTATTTCTCTCGGCCACAGCACAAGCTACCATAGAGAAATGGGAGATTCTGGTGCCTGCCACACAGTGCAGGGATTAACAGAGGAGCACCATAGGTGGGCCCTCGTCCTCCAACCGGAGGCTGCAGGAAGAAGGGGGCCCTGCTAGGGGCCCCCAAACTCACTTTCCAACAGGCTTTCCATGTCAGAAAGTCTGGCATGGAAAGCCTGTCAGAAACCGAGCATCCTAATCCCAACGGCGGAAACACCGTCCATTAGGATTACATGCCAGTCTCTGATTGACCGAGGAATCCAGCCAGAATTACCAGCAGGTTTCAGTTTTGACCACCTGCATTGTAATTAGGGCTGGGCGTAGTGGGCGTAGCGGTGCTACACGGAGTGCCACGGAGACGGAACCAATCTCCTCACACTCCGCGTAGCTCCGCTACACACCACCCGCCTCCCACCCGCGCTATTAAAACGTTAAAAAAAATCTAGTTAAAACTCCTTACCTTATCGGCGGCGTCCCCGGGCTTCCCTCTTCCACCATCGGGCCTTCTTCATGAAAACTGCGCATGCGCGGTGCCCGCACATACGCATTCCTCGCAAGAAATGCGCATGCGCGGACGCCCGCGCATGCGCAGTTTTCATGAAGAAGTCGCGATAGCGGAAGAGGGCAGCCCTGGGACGCCGCCGATAAGGTAAGGAGTTTTAAATAGATTTTTTTAACGTTTTAATAGCGCCGGTGGGAGGCAGGTGGGAGGCCAACTCCGCTCCGCCGCGAGTGTGCGGAGATTTGCCTGCTCCGCCTACTTCACGGAACGCGGAACAGGCAAAATTCCACACATTCCGTGGGCGGAACGGAGTTGTCTGCCCAACCCTAATTGTAATGCGGAGGTCAGAACTGAAACCGCGATGGGGCTTGGAAAGTCTTCCGAGCCTCATAGTAATAAGGCCCTGTGTGTCAATGGAAAGAAGTATCAGGTCAGGGGATCACCTTAGTCACCATGCCTCATATGATCCATATAACAGCTATCATGGCTACTAGAGGTACAAATCAATCTTTCTAGGAACATCCATGGATCAGCAGGTCTACACAGACATTACTCTGTCCATCAGTTCTCCTGCCACAGTAACTCTGGCCCAGGCTGGGCCATGGCTCAGACTGCCTGCATATCAATGTCAGGCCTTGCTCCGTGCAGACTGAGACTACTTATCCCACATGAACCTCACATTTCCATCCAATTCAATACAGAAAAGTAAAACTTCTGGTCCTTCCAGACAACTGTTTTACAAAGTCTGAGTGATAAGTGGGACGATAAACTTGGCTAACATCATCCTCAAATGCTTCTAACAGTATACAGACATGGCTCATGCTGTGAACCCATACATAACAACTCACATATAACATGATGTTACTTCAGAACTCATTGTAGCTACTGTAGTCAGAACCACATTTTATGTAGCCTATGGGAACAGAAAGGAAGAAGTTGGACAGAGTGAATAACTATTTTTGAAATAGTTACCTGTTCCTCTGGTGAGCCACAAAACTGAGAATACAGGATAAGGACCTCATCTACCAGGGTCTCCAGCTCCTCAGGAGTGAAGGGACAGGCCCTATCCCCTGTGGGGCATGCCATGATTCCTCCCAGAGGTGAAAAACAGCAGCGGAAATGGAGGAGGTCTTGATAGCAACAGTGTCAGGAGGCAAGAGAGCTATTTTTCAACTGGTGCGTACATGTAGGCGGTCATCAGCATTGGTGCACACAGCCATTGGCCTGCGACTGTCACTATGCCCAACGCTAGCTTATGGCTGTGACTGCTGTGCATGCGCCCGCCCAACACGCGGTCGACTACCGTCGGCAGCAAACATTCGACATGTCCTATTAGCGAGGTCAGACAGCTGCCATGTTAGTGGTTGGGAAAACTGTACATAGGTCAAATGTGTGCTGCGCACTGTACAATGAGGTTGGCATTATTTTCAAATTACATGTGGTGGAAATTTACAAATTTTCTGATTTGATGATGTGCACAGTACTATTACAGACCTGTGAAGGCCACCTTGGAGATGACAGGTGGATGTTCAAGATCTGACAATGATAATGTAAAATGTGTACTGCTTCATGAAGCATTACTGTTCAGACACATCACTTTTGCCTTACTCTTCACATATGTTACCCTGCACACTGTGATCATAATACATTTTTGTGTTACTCCTTACATTGTGAGAGGAAGGAGACACCAGCGACCTGTACTGCCCATTTCCAGACCTACACGCCATGGAAGAATGACACCTCATCACTAAGTTCCATTTAAATAAGCAAACAATCGTGGATCTATGTCATATGTTGGAGCATGACCTCCTACCTCACCTAAATAATCCTACATCAATACCACCATTAGAGAAACTCATGTTAGTTTTCCATTTTTTGTCCATATTTCAATTCACTGTTGCTATTTCTTGTGGAATGTCACAACTAATGCTCAGTCAGGTCTCCTCACAGAGGTGCTGACAGCAATGTTGAGACATGAGGGCAGCTACATCCAGTTCCTCAGAGGTGAGGATTTAGCCACTGTGAAGGCGGAATTCTATGGATTTGGACACATCTCACATGTGATTGGATCCATGGATGGCATCCCTATTGGCTCAGTACCACCACATGACAGGGAGCAATTCTACTGGAACAGGTAGCACAATCATTCTATCAATGTGCAAGCTGTCTGCTTAGTGGATTTGTACATCTCAAACGTCTGTGCCCAGTTCCCAGGATCTGTCCATGATGCCTACGTACTGCGGAACAGCACCATACTCCAGATGATGTCACAACTACTACCGTAGAGGGCCTGGCTTGTAGGTAAGTGTGACCTGTCCTAACGTTGTGTGGGAAACGTCAGGTAGTATGATCTAAAAGTGTGTAACTGAATGTCACCTTTCTGTCTATCTTCCATCTAGGAGACTAAGCATATCCCAACCAGTCATGGTTGCTGGCACCGCTGAGGAATCATATAAAGCCAGGGGAAGTCCGCTTCGATAAGGTCCATGGAAGAACATGGTGGCCAATGGAGCGGGTTCTTGGACTCCTCAAAGCCAGATTCAGATGTCTAGACCGGACTGGGAGAGCCCTCCTCTACTCACCCGGGAAGGTGTGTAAGATCACTGTGGCCTGCTGCATACTCCACATCATTGCCCTGCGACGGACCATCCCTTACATAGCAGAGGATGCAGGCCAAGACGACCCACCATGTGGGGACCCTGCAATGCCAAATGAAGATGATGATAGTGGTGAAGAGGAAGGAGTTGACTTGCGTCAGGATCTCATCCAGAACTACTTCTCCTGAATGTAAGTATGATGTGAGATGTGATGCCTTTGACTATTCTTGCAAGTCATGTAGTGATGTTGTGAGTAGGATGTTAATGCTACATACTAGGAATATATGGGTCTGGCAATTGCTTGGGAAAGGGGTTTGTTTTGTAGGTGTAGCTTTGTTCAGCTGTAAATGTTGTCTTGGAAGCTGACAATGTGATGTGTGTCATATATATGTTTTCCTGGCTAATCTCTCTGTGTTGGTCAGTCTTAGGTACCTTCACTAAGTCATCTTCATTTGGACATTTCAGAGTTGTGGGATTAGCAGGTATATGATGCTGTTCAGATGTACTAAGCGGATATGGATTGGTCATGGAAATGGTTGTCAAAGAGTATGGGTGTACAAAGCCGGTAGGTACTAAGACAGCTTGCACAGTGATAGAATGGAAGTTACATAGCTTCCATTGACTTGTTCTTTGTGGACTGTTGGTCCTAATGCAATATATGTGCCATCATGTGATCCAACACAATGTTGTGTTGTGCCCAATTCATGCTATCCTGCCTTCACCTTTGGCTAATTCCTCATTGTGTATGAACTGTATGCAGCTGTTGATGTGTCTCCTCATTGTAGGTCAAAGTGCTTGTTGCACATCACTGATATTTGTTTGTGACATTCTACCAGTTGCAAGCAACATTGAATTGAAATGACCCTGTGGTCAGAAACTGTTATATTGACATGCGTCTATTTCTTTATTTGATGTAGGATTCCTTTTTTGACGTATTATGTAGACCCAATTGATTGTTGCCTATTGTGTAGGATATTGTCCAATGTATCCCCTCCTTCCATGTTGTGAAAGTCTGCAAGTGATGATGTGATCACTGATCCAGAATAATATGTTTCTGACATCATGTTAGCCTATGATTAGAACAGTGGAAAAAAGATGTTCTCAGCCTCGACACTTGTACGTGTGTGTTGTTGTGACATAGTAGTGATCATGAGTTGAACATTGTTTAAACACAATATATCCATGCTTCCAGAAGTCCCTAGTTTTGACATCACAAAGTTCACCTGGTAGTACAATCCCATAGTTATATGTGAGAATTACAACAGGAGACAATGCTTAAGTGACGTGTTCTTAATGAAGTGAACAAGGCCAAGGAATCAACATAAAATTAAACAGTGTAAACAATAAGTGAAGTCTTCAGTCATGGTGGATTAAACCATTGTAGTAGAGTCCAAATGATCATGAGTCCAAAGTCCAACATACTTCTCCCATCAGATATGGAAAAGTGGGCAGGAATAGTCCAACAAAGTTAATGTGTAGCACACACAGGAGGACATTAGGGTCGAGGTTTCTTACTGGCTGTGGTGGTTGTCTTGCCATCTTGAGCTCCTTGGTTTTCGAATGGACGTCCCCTCTTCTTTTTCCCAGAGGGAGGATCTGGAGTTGCTGAGACAGGGGCTCTTACATGCTTGTCATCCTCTGGCAGGGCCTCCCTTCCTGTGGCTGTGGCAGATGTTAATTTTAGAGATATACTTGGACCTCAGGAAGGGGTAGATGCAGGTGGAAAAGCCCTGCAGTGGATGGTGTTAATGTCCCGCAGCACCCCAACCTGGGAGGCTACCTTGGGGCAGATGTGGGCCACCTCGGTGTGGAAGCCCGCAACCTCAGTTTGGATACCGGCCACCTCAGAGTAGATGCCGGCCACTTCAGTGTGGATGTCAGCCACCTCAGTGTGGATGTCAGCAACCTCCCGGTATGTGTGCACTACCAGGACTTGGGTGATGGCAGCCTGGTTGACCATGAGCTCAGTGGGCCCACAGTTACCCTCCCACTATGCCTACCCCCACAGTCCTGTGCCCTTTTTGCAGACTGCACCCTCCCACTGAGTAGTGGTTCCTCGGTGATTGGGGTGGTGTTAGCCATCAAAGAATCTAGGAATGGAGGGCACAGGATGGTAATGACTGTTCTAGTTGCACAGGATGGGGGAGCAGTGGTTGGCTGTGATGTTTTAGCGGTGATGGGAGGTGATGGGAAGAAGTGGAATGACCTCAGCCTGAGGTAATTCCACTTCTTCCTAATGCCTCCCTCTGTGCGCTGGATGTTACGAACAGCATTCACTCTGTTGGCTATCCTGTCTCACATTTCTATTTTCCTACTGAGAGGAGTCTGCTGGAGTTTGGACCCAAAAATATGTGGCCCTACTCTAATGATTTCATCCACCATGACTGTCAAGTCTTGCTCAGTGAAGCTAGTTTTTTCTTTTTGCAGGCATGGTTAAAAAAATACAAAAATGTGATAGGGGTTAAAAGGTGCAGAAACTAAAATGTACAGATGGTGGAGAGTGCTAAATGTCAGGATGAAAAAAGGGGTGCCTTATCAAAAAAGTGCAGAAAATGGCTGTCTGTCTTGCTGCAGTTTGGAAGCAAAGGATGCTGGTCAGTGATGGGGTATGTGATTTGATGGCTTGTCCACTTGCCAAAGCACATCAGGGGCCATATCATACATATGGTCATATTTTCCTTGACTGCACCAGGTGCACCTTTTAAAATGGAAGCGCATTCATGTGAAAAATGGAGCGGCTGCTTTGAAGCCACTCTGTTTTTTTACAGCGCAGGCGGCACCCGCCTGCACTTTTCAAGGGGATTATAGATTACCTTGCAGGTGGGTTCAGTGAGTGACTGCACCCGCCTGCAAGAGGATGTCTGGAGGGTCCATGGGACCACCTTTCCAACACCAGAGGGCTGCAATCAGGGGGCGCACTGACAGTGGGCCACCTTTTAGAGGGGCCTGTGGTGGACAGCGTGTCACATCGCATAAGGGTGCTCTCTCTCTCTGTTGGGGGGTTCGATTAGGAATTGTCCCCAGTGTGCATACTATTGATATCATAACAGTTTGAGTGGGCCTAGTACCTCTAGTAGTATTTCCAAATGTGTTTTATGCCTGAAAGTATAAGATGTTCATGTTATAATGATTGAATATATGTTGAATATAAACGTTACTTACATACATCCTGTTTGAAGTCTCTTTTGTGATGCTCAGTGTATCGAGAGTGACTGCTCTGCCTTTGCTTTACACATTGCCTCTGAGTAAAGCCTGACTGATCAGTGCCAAGCTGCCCAAGGATGAGTACTGGTTATACGGTGAGTTGAATCACCCGCCCTTGATGAGAGCGGTAGGATCTGCCTGGCTGGGGGCATCCTTCAGCCAACCAGAAAGTACTTATTCCAACATTCTGTATCCACTGTTAGGTTGCTAAAGGATCCTGCTTTATCCTACCAGATCTCTGTCTCTGGGTTTTACATATAACACTTGTGGTGCACTTGAAATGACAGGAACAGGATGCCAAAATAATTCTTCTGTATCCTCTATCTAGTTGCTACAACACCCTGCTCTTGTACTGCTAGACTTCTGTCTCTGTATTTATTGAGAATACAGTGGCTGTGTCAAACTGGATTCAGTGATAGATGTGGGAGGACACTAGATTTACCATAATATATCCCTGGACTTCACCCCAGCCCTCAGAGCCCAAGTTTAGTGTTGCCAAATACTTTCACCATTTTGAAAATTCCCAAAGTGGTTAATGTTGACCCTGAAAACTTTTACTCCATTGTCTAAGACGGTCCCGGGAGTCATTTCCACCAATTAGGCTGTATCAGGCATAAATGGGGCTTCTCCAGACACCCATCTAGAACACTTCTGGACCTGAGGAAGAAATAAAGAGGACAAGAACTGCTGCCTGTGACCTTGGAGGAGCCCTGAAGGAACCTACTGGCTCCCTCTAGTACCCCGGGCAAAGAAGTGGACTCCAAGGGTTAATTGGCTGACCTGCTGTTCAAGCTACAGGGATGCAACAAGCTAGAAGCGGCCTTTCCTGCACCAGATCAGTTTAAAATAGACATGGACTGGACCCTACTGTTGGCCTCTGCCTGACATCCTGTGAATATTTAAGTGCCTCCCATGAGTTCCTTGGGGGATTTAGAAGTGTGCTTTAAGGACTAAAGTGCGAAGGTCAATCAATCAATCAATCACGGCATTTATAGAGCGCGCTACTCACCCGGGAGGGTCTCAAGGCGCTGGGGGAGGGGGTAAGTTACTGCTCGAACAGCCAGGTCTTGAGCTGCTTCCTGAAGGCGAGATGGTCCTGGGTTCGCCGAAGGTGAGTGGGGAGGGAGTTCCAGGGTCTTGGCCGCCAGGTAGGAGAAGGATCTTCTCCGGCGGTGGTTCTGCGGATGCGTGGTACGGTGGCGAGGGCGTGGCTGGTTGATCGTAGCTGGCGTGTGGGCGTGTAGAAGGACATGCGGTCGTTGAGGTACTTTGGGCCCAGGTCGTGGAGGGCCTTGTGTGCGTGGGTGAGGAGTCTGAACGTGATTCTCTTGCTGACGGGGAGCCAGTGCAGGTCTTTCAGGTGTACGGTGATGTGGCTGTGTCGGGGATGTCCAGGATGAGTCGTGCGGAGGCGTTCTGGATGCGCTGGAGTCTCTTTTGAAGTTTGGCTGTGGTTCCGGCGTAGAGGGTGTTCCCATAGTCCAGTCGGCTGGTGACGAGTGCCTGGGTGACGGTCTTCCTGGTTTCAGTGGGGATCCATCTGAAGATCTTGCGGAGCATGCGCAGGGTGTTGAAGCATGAAGATGAGACGGCGTTGACTTGTTTGGTCATTGATAGGGAGGAGTCCAGGATGAAGCCCAGGTTGCGTGCGTGGTCCGTTGGCTTGGGTGCGGTGCCCAGGGCCGGGGGCCACCAGGAGTCGTCCCCAGGCGGAGGGTGATGAGCCCAGGATGAGGACTTCCGTCTTGTCTGAGTTCAGTTTAAGGCGGCTGTTCCTCATCCAGTCGGCGACGTCTCTCATCCCGTCGTGCAGGTTGGCTCTGGCGGTAGTGGGGTCGCTGATGAGGGAGAGGATCAGCTGGGTGTCGTCGGCGTAGGAGATGATGTTGAGGTTGTGTCGGCGTGCGATGGCTGCGAGGGGGCTCATGTAGACGTTGAAGAGGGTCGGGCTGAGTGAGGATCCTTGTGGAACGCCGCAGATGACTTCGGTGGCTTCGGATCTGAACGGGGAGAGGCGGACTCTCTGGGTTCTTCCGGCGAGGAACGAGATGATCCATTCCAGTGCTTTCTCTCAAAATATTTGACCAGGATGACCCTGGTTGGTGTATCCGACAAGTGCTCCATCCTGGTCAGCCTCAAATTGCGCTTAGGTCCCGCTCTACCACGACCATTGACTATCTTTGTGCTTCTTGGTGCTATTACTACTTAAATGTTTGACAATTCATATCTGTGGGCCCCCTTAAAGAGTTTTGTAACTTTGGTCTCATATTGTTTATTAAATATTATTTATTTTTCTAATTCAGTTTGGGAGTGTTACTGTTTTACATTTTGACTTTATTACTTGACACATTGCCCTAAGTTAAACTTATTTGCTTTGTGCCATAGCTACCAGGAGATTGAGCTCAGCTAATTTACTGACTTCACGGGCTCCACCATGGCCTGAGTTGTGATTTTTCCTTGAGATGGATATTCATCAACCTCAAATAACAATCCAATTGCTTACACTGCTCAAAACTATTTAATGAAGCCAATACACAAATCAAGCAAACAAAAGATATCTGACCTGCATAAGGTTTATGTTATATCCTATAAAATAATTTAGATCATCTTAGCCTAATCAAACCCTTATTAATCGAAGATGCAGACTCTATGATTATGAAAATGAAAATAATTCCTCTCTTATGCTGTTGCTAGGGGTTGAGAGGCAAACTTTTATTGAACACATTTTCTTTGCTAATAGAATTGCACTATGCACAGAAACAATAAAATATTGCCTAAATCTGGGGATCATATCAGAACTATGCCGTGCTGCTAAATTCCTCCAAGTCATTTTTTGGAAAGGTTCTCAACTTTCTTAATCATCGCTGAGTAATTTTAAAACTTTTATTCTTTTATTAAGCATAGATTCTATATATCACAAATGTTACGTTTCTATTTTAAAGTTGTTATGCACCATCAGAATATGTTTTTTAAATACTTTGGGGCCGATTCCGATCTCGGCCGGTAGTGCTCCGAATCGGATTCGGATTTACCGGATCCGATTCGGAGCCCTGTTTCCCGACCGAATCGTACGCGGGTCCGGCCGAGCGAGTACGATGCAGGCACCCGCGAAATCTCCGACCGACTCGAACGCGGCTTCAACACGCTCCGACCGACTCGCATGGACACGACTCGCACCGCGCTATGGAGACGTTTCCCGGCCGGGTAAGTACGATGCGTGCCACGACCACTCCGATCAACTCGCGCCGTCCGGCTCAAAAAAGCTGTCGGAGCCAGACTTTGGGGGTCCGCGTCGGACCCCCCTGTACTAGTAGGCGCGCGAGTCGCACACAGGGGGACCCATGGGTCCCCCTACCTGTGCATGTACGCCGCGATGCGCATGGACGCGTACACGCTGTAGGGGGCGCCTTGACCGCCCGCACCCATTGAGTCAATGGGAGCCCGCGTACGCTGTCGAGAGGACAGGCTCCCATTGACTTCACTGGAGTCCGACCGACCGAGTCCGATTGCATGCGAACGCATCGTACCTGCTCGGTCGGAGTGCTAGGGTCCGATTCGGTCGGAATTCTCTCCGGGTCCGGCTCGGTCGGAGAGAATTCCGGCCCGAATCGGAATCGGCCCCTTTGTATTTAAGAAAGGCATAGGAGATTTTCAAAGTTGCGCAACTCAGCGCAGCCCCCCGCGAGGCTGCGCCGCGCTGCACGACAGGGAGGGACCAGGAGAGCGCCATATCTTCAGAGATATGGCTCTTTCCTCCCCTTTCCCTTGCGCCGGCGCAGATTTCAGCTGCCGTGCGCCATGCACACACCTTAGCGCTGCAGCGCTAGGGTGAGTGCATGAGTGTAGCATAGGTTTTGTTCAGGAAGGGTACCCTTCTTGTACAAAATACTATGCAAAGCACGATGTAAAGCTTTTCCCACTTTGCATATGTGCTGCACAGTGCAGCACGCATGGAAAGTCAGAAAAGCATGGAGAAATAAAAGCATTTCTCCTGTTAGCGCCTCCTTTGAAGGGGCTTTAAATTTTGGCACAAAACCATGTTTACAAATATTTGTAAATATGGTTTTGCGACAAAAAGGCATGGGTGGTTGCATGGGAATGCCCATGTACCACCCAGGTAACGCCCCCTCGGCGCAAAGTAACGCAAAGCAGTGCTTCGCACTGCTTTGCGACACTTAAAGAGTGCTTTCCAGAGCAAAACAAGTTTTGCACTGGAAAGAAAATAGCCCCAAAAAATTTTGCGCTGGTTTGCATCACTTTTGTGACGCTAAACCAGCGCAAACGTTTTGAAAATCTCCCCCATAGTGTTTTAACTGCTGGGAAACTTAAATAATTTTTCTATTTCGGAATTTGTGATGATTTTAATTGGCCTACTACAATAAACATGCTTACTAATACAACCATCCACCCAAAGGCAGTGCTCAGGAAGACTAATCAGCAGCTCCTTGCTAACAAAGGGCCTCATTGAATATCTAAAGGAGCCCTGTTTCCTCTCCCTTTTCTTCGGTGTCTAGATACTCCAGCTACAGGAATTTGAGCAATACACTTCAGCTAACTAGGAACACAGTACTCAGCTCCATCTTGTGCAAGACCATGCCAGGGATACTCAGAATGAATCACACTGGTCTCCGTTATGCTGTCTCACTCATGCACACCATGCATGTACCACACAGGCTACTCTTGGGAGGAGAGATGGCTTGGCAGCTAGAATTGCCACCTTGAAACTGGGGTACCATGTTTGGAACCTGGCCTCATCATAAGATCCTGTGATTCTGGCCAAATCATTTAGTGTCCCTGGGCCTGAATTACAAAGCCCTTGTGTCACACAAGGTGACGCAAGGCAACGCAAGGGTGTCGTGAGATATGCTGAGCCATGCAAAGTCAACTTGCATGGCTCTCCGTTGCTTAGTAAATCCAGAGAAACGCAAGGCAGCACAAATCTCTGCATTGTGTTACTCTGCTTTGGGTAGGCATTCCATTGGCGAAGTGTGGGCTTTCCCACGCATCCAGCCATGGATTTTGGTGCAATCCCAGGGTAGTAAACCTGGGATTGCATCAAAATGCTATGCCATCCCAGCAGAGGCGTAACGAGGAGTCATAGGTTTAATTGTCTTAGTTATTTCCTCTTTCTAGCATGCAAAGAAAGAGGAAATGCCTCTGAGGATTGCTTTTGTGCTGGAAGGTGTCCCTCCCTGCATATTAACAATCCTGCTCGTAACGCAGTAACCCTTGCACCATGGCGCAAGGGTACTTTCATTTGTGCTAGGCAGCATTAGGTGCGCCAGCGCAGTGAGATAGCGGGAATATGCCATATCTTAGTAAATATGGCACATTCCCGGTCTCTGCATTTGCCGTAGCGCAGCACAGAAAGTTATCTCACTGTGTTGCGTCAAATGTTAGTAAATCTGGCCCCCATGCGTCTAAAACATGCGTTAACCAGTCTGATTCTGTAGTTTGGCCTCTGTGCACATAATGCATTAGCATGACACCTGAGGAAAAAATCAAAACGTAAGGATACCAGTAAGTAAGTTAAACGCAGTCGGGCATTCTGGTCAGGGGAACATGCCTGTTTATCATGCAGGGGACATTCTCATCCCATTAGTCTTGCATAATAGATATTTCAACACTTGTAATTACGAGTGCGCATAGATTGCAATTTACAGGAGCATTCGCATTGAGGGCCTAAATCAAGCCTCATGTTTTTATTTCTACCTTGTCCTGCACCACAAATGTCAGGTCACTCGACTAGTGCCACACTGTACATGTATGAGCTGCCCTCGTAGCACATGGATACCCAAGCTTCTGAAATGGGTTAATGCCCTCTACAGTTTGTCTTACATATGCTCCTTAAGAAAACATTCGAACAAAATGGAACTTCTTTATTATGCTGCCTCCAGTAAAACATGCTGTTTATTTTTCTTTACCAGTGAGAATTGCGATATGCCAGCTGGCAAAATACAAGGCTCGTTAGAAACTGCTATTTTGAGACCAGAAGGCAAGAAAGAACATACTGTTTACTTTGTCGTATTTGTGTGTGTTTATACGAAGTTATTTGATTGAATTTGCATGCAAGGCCGCATTCACCAACAGCAGGTTTCAGATGCTGCTTCTTAAGCTGCTCTAGGACTTCGGTAAAAAAAAAAAAGCAATGGAAAGATCTGGACTCTCAGATCAAGAGGATTCTCTTTGGATATGTTCTCTGGAGGGTACCACAGCCTTCCGCTAACAGTTTTTTAATGTTTCCTGAGCTCCAGATACTCTTTTGTTGATACATAAGTAGAAGTAGCTGAACGAGATTTCCAATGCAGCCTTGCAAGCGCTGACATTTTTATTTTAAAGTAATTGATCCTAATGTTCATAATATATGTGTTTTTTATTGTTTTCGTTGCACACTGGAGACTGTACATTATCTTCCAGACTAAAGCAACAGCAAATTAATTTACATAAACACAGTGAAGTAGAAAAAAAGCTTGGAGCTAAATGAAAAGTAGCTAAATAGCATGAGAGAGGAGGTCAGATTCTTAGAGGCAGATTTACAAGGACTGGCGCATCCCTGCATATTAGCAGGGATGCGCCAGTACCGATGCGACACGCAATTCTACCCTTGCGCCACCACGGATGCATCGCATTTACAATGCGGCGCACCGTGGCGCAGGGATAGACAGATGCGTGTTGCATCTGATGGCGTGAGGGCGGCGCATTGCTGGAGTCGTGTCGCAAGCGCGACGCAACTCCAGCAATGTTCAGGGACCGCCAATACCTAACGTGCTGCACCACTCCTTACTAGCTTCAAGCAGGTGTAAGGTTTTGTCGCAGCGGCCTCTGAAAAGTGACTCAGTGAAATCTTGTAGATTTCACTGCGTCACTTTTACGAGGCTTTTTCCGACGGAACGCCCACCCTGCATACATTAAACCTGACCCAGGTTTGATGTGGCGCAGGGCTTTACAACGTGACGCATCTCCCTAGATGCGTCACGTTGTAAATAAGTCGCAACATGGCGCATGGTTTACGCTGCCGCTGCGTCACAGAAATGATGCAACGGCGGCGCAAATGTGTCGTAAGGGGCTTGTAAATCTGCCCCTTAGTATCAAGCTGATGTCTTCAGCCAAAAAACATAGGCGTCTGCACGTGTAGAAACGTAAAAGCACACAAATGTGCACATAGTCGCAAACGTGAACTTTTTATTTCTAATAATGTAAGTGAATAGATGAGCAGCATGTGGAGCAGTGTCATTTTGGCTACACTCCTTCGTGTTTAATTAGGCCACATATATATGTGTGCATATATCCTCATGTCCTTGTGTAATGTAACATTATTAATGCAATGTAGTGCACTTGAACAGGTATAGGAAGTGCACCTACTGTGCAATCTCGACATTTATATGAGTGTGTGTATTAACGTTTCCTTTACAGTAACAACAAGCTGCAGTTTTCACATATATCTACATTTGTGCAGCTTGAATAACATTATATTCCTTAAATGTTTATATATTCCCTTGAATAATACTCTCCATTTATATTTTAACTGAAAATGTATCCATTTGAATAGTGCTCTACATCAGTATTGTAACTGAATATGTATCTCTAATCATGCATTTAAAACGTGTACTGAAATGCTTGCTGTACTAAAGTTGACCAAAGGCCTTCAGCTTTTGAATCTCACCATGTTTTAACTTTTAACGAGAATGCTTGCTTTGGATGCAATGTTGTTCTCTACTCTTCAGGTGAAGTTGCATTAACTCATGGTTAAAGAAAGTCACATTGTTTGAAAGAGATAGTGAGACTTGGGAGGAGCTTCTTTTGGCTAGGATTTGAAGGTCTAACGAAGGAGTGGAGGACTACTGTCTGAGCGGAATGAGGAGACAGCAGGAATTCAAGGACGTCCTAATGTGTAGACCAAAGGAAAGAAATCTTGAGTTTAGTTGCCAAGGTTGATTGTTTGAAGATGGGAAATAATTGGATATTGAAATGAGATTCTCAAAGGTTCTTTTGGTCGGTATAATTAGGCTTTGCACTTCAGCTTTATTCAGATTCCCCTCTAGACTCTAAGAGGTACGGACCTCTTTGCAACATCCCTGTTGCATGGTCTTCATTCTATTCAATATTCTTTACTTTAAGAACTTCTGCAGAAGTTCTGCTATGCTGACACCTTTCTCTGCTTCCCTGACTTAATAGGATTTCCTTGATTCCCAGTTAGAATAGGGTTTAGTATATTAGACAACCTCGTGTATAGGCAAGAGGATCGAAACTTTCAATCTACTCATCAGACTTTGGGCCTGTTAGAGATGGGGTTTCTGGCTGTCTAGGGTATACACCTAAGCCAGGCAGAACCCACCACTCTAGTCAGGGTAAGGAGTTACACACCCAAGATAACCTCTGCTCACCCCCTTAGTAGCTTGGCAGAGCAGTCACGCTTATCCCAGAGGAAACATGTAAAGCGTTTGCTCAACACACTCTCACATTAGTGACACACTAGGCACACCACAAAAAGAGACTCCACACAAGGGTATATAAAAAATATCCTTTGTATTATACATAAACACACCCTGAGCACAATCACATAAATCACTTTGCCACTAGGCAATGGTTATTACATCAGCTAGATCATAAATCAGTTTGCTCATTAGGCTTTTGTCATACCATCACAAGTAGTGCAATAAAGTAAATCATTGTAGAGTGCACACGTCATGAAAACATTATCACTTAAAACACCATTACTGTTCATATCCTACCCTCCAAAGCTACATCATTACATCAGGATATGAAATGTAGCAGTTACGTAGGGAGAGAAACACATGAATCACCAGATATCACTCTTATAACCTTGGGCACCATGAAATTAACAACAACATTGTGCCTGTGTTCCTACCACAGGCTATGCAGTAATTTTGTGGGCTCCGTGCAGCTCCGGAGGTGCTGCACACCTATTCTTGGGACTATGGGAACTTTGAGCCCTGTCAGCAAGTGGGCTCCCCCGCAATGTCCCCAGTACAGATCCAGTGCCCCCAACTAGGGCCAAAACCCAGTGGCGACGACACCCATGCACAATACCTGCCCGGCCCGCGGTTAGCCTTTGAGGCGGCCGCATGGGCAGTCCAGAACAGAGTACTAACAGGGCAGGCAAGTATGTCTTCCCTCCCAGAGCCCCGCGCTGGACTCACATGGAAACCGAACAATGCCACACCCTGCCCCCAGCGGGACGGTAGCGGAGTTCCTCCTCTTTCCTCACTGCATTTCTCCCGGTGAAATCCATAGCTGACTCCTGGGCACCCACCTCTTGCTCTCCGAGGCAGGAAGCAAGGCAACTGGTTGGAGACCACGAGTCTCTGCTCCTTTTGGAATGGGGCTGACATCGGTCTCCTCAGCGGGCCTCTCCCACGAGGCCCAACAGCTTCACCGGCTTCCGGCCAGATTCCGCGTTCTCCCAGAATTGGGTGGGGCTGCACTTCATTGCCAAGGGTTGCCAGGCAACCTTTTAACTGCTGGGGTTACGTCAGGAGACACTGATTCAGCTCCTTCTCCCTGCTGCTTCTCCGCCCCTATTGGGCACACGCACTGGAGACTAGGGAGGGGGGAGAGCACTTCCACTTTCAAGCTCTCCCCTCCTGTGGCAACTTCTAGCACACGCCCTGCATCTCACTGGCAGAAATAAAAGCGCGCTACACATGCTTATTGTTGTGAAGGGCACTGCCCCATAAAGCACTCGCCACACGCTTTTTGACACACCGGGCAGCTTCCTTTTCCCACAGATGAGGAAATACAGCACTCACCATGCTTTTATTCTGGGTGCACACACACCAGCTTCCATGTGAGAGGGGGAGAGCACTTCCTCAATAACAAGCTCTCCCCTCCTGCTTCTCAACACACAAGGGGCCCTCCAACAGCACTCTCCATGCACTGAGCTTGAAAAACCAAGCGCTCCTTAGTACTTTTACATAAAATAAAGGGGTGAAGAACAGTCCAATCCTTCCACTGCAGGTTTCCTTTGAGATCCGGCAAGGATCTTTTCACAAAGTCTTTTATATCCCTGAGACTTCCAACAGGAGGCCAGCACACACAAGCCCTTGGAGACCCTTCACAAGCAGGATACCATAGCAGGGCAAAAAGAGTCAGTCCTTTTCCTCCACCACAGACAAAAGCAGCAACTGTAGGCCAGCCCACTCCTCACTCAGAAAAGGCAGCACTCCTCACACAGTCCTTCCGCTCTTCTTCTTGGCAGGGTTCTTTTCTCCTTGAAGTAATCTAAAGTCCTGGGGTTTTAGGTGTAATACTTATACCCCAAAATGTATTTGTTCTCTTTGTGGCAAGGGTCACTGAACCCAGTCCAAACCATTTCTGTCCTCCCTGGTGCAGCATGACAACAGAGGGTGGAGACAGCATTGTGCAAAAGGAGGCACATCCTATTCAGGTGTAAACAAAACCCTCCCACCACTATAAATGCAGACCAGGTCTATTCAGCCCTGCGATGAGTCACCTAGGCAAGGCAGGGCACACCTCAACTCCCCAGTGACTGTTCAGAGTGAATGCACATCTCAGCTCCTGACACTCACACACCAGACGCTGAATGCACAAACAGCCAGAGGCACACAGAATGGTAAAGTAAGAAAATGCCCACTTTCTAAAAGTGGCATTTTCAAACACAGTATTTAAAACCACCTTTACCAAAAGGTGTGTTAACAAATTCTGAGTTCAGTGAGTCTAAACTTCATTTTCCTATCTTGTCCCTATTGTAAATTACACATGTAAAATGGTACAGTACAACCCCAATGATAAGCCTATGAGACAGATAGCTTTTCAACAGTATTTCACTATCAGGACATGTCACACACACCAGTTCATGTCCTACCTTTCACATACACTGCACCCTGCCCATGGGGGTACCTTGGGCCTACCTTGGTGTGACTTACATGTAAGGAAAGGGAAGGTTTGGGCCTGGCAAGTGGGTGCACCTGTCAGGACAACATGGCAGTTTACAGCTGCGCGCGCAGACACTACAGTGGTAGGTCTAAGATACATTTACAGGGCTACTCATGTGGGTGGCACAACATGTGCTGCAAGCCCACTAGTAGCATTTGATTTACAGGCCCTGGCACACCATGCACTTGACTAGGGGTTTACCAGTAAATCAAATACGCCAATCATGGATAACCAATAATATCACAATTTATACAGAGAGCATATGCACTTTGGCACTGATCAGCAGTGGTAAAGTTCCCAGAATCCTATAGTCAACAAAAACAGGGTCAGAAAAATGGGAGGCAAAAGGCAAAAAGTTTGGGGATAAACCTGTCAAAAGGGCCAGGTCTAACAGGGCCTAATTACGATAGCGGTCAGAGGAGCATCCGACCGCCATAGTTTCAGAGCAGGAACTGTCTGACAAAGAGTTGACAGTTCTGCGCTCCCTATCAGGATTAGATCGCCGTGCAGGCGGTCGTAAAATGCTTTTTACTATTGCAGCTTGTGCTGCGGCCCAGAAAAAGGGCTGTAGCTCAAGCCGCACTGGAAACATGCATTTTGTGCACGTCCATGCACCTTGTGCCAGGCACAATGTGGTGTCTAGCCCACGGTGCATGCATGTGTGGGAGGACCCATAGCACAGGCCCATGGGGGACAGGTGCCCTGCGAGGGGCCCCGAATGTCCCTTTCTGTCTGCCTTTAAATGGCGGTCTGCCCACCATGTAAAGATAGAGGTAAATGGACATCGTAACCCCTATGGCGGTGCCTGCACAGGCACCACCCCCATTGTAGGGATTATGGTCTGACCGCCGCCCGATGAGCACCTTGAGCCTGTCGGAGGTGGTGGTCTTTCCCCTAGCCCAAACCGCTCTGACCGCCGGCATTGTAATCCGGACGTCGGACCGATACTGTGGATGTTGGGTAGACTGCCACCGCCGGCCTGTCATGGTGGTCCGCCTGACATCGTAATGGGGCCCTTTATTTCTCATTCTTTGTATAGCCACTACGAAATTCCCCATTTGTTTTCTGTTATTGAGGATCAATTTTATTCGCCATTTCGGATATCCTCTAGTGATTTTGTATTTTTATACTATGTTTCTGCGATTGATTTATATGAGCTTGAATCCATAATAAATCCATACTTAATCACATCAATTGACTCTGAGCTTTATAGTGTGACCAAATGGGTTACACTGAAATTGGTAAATTGTAGTTGATCCTAACCCCTTTATTCCTCAGGCACCTGGAACCTTCCATTGCAGGGAGCAGGAAGAAGGGGTCCACTTTCTATGAGTTCTCATGTGTATTTGCAAGCATGAGAGAAATTGATGAGAACTTTAATGGACATTAATTAAATGCAAAATATATTGATAGAAGGAATATACAAATAGGACATAAAATTGTGCACATCTTGCACAATGCAACAGGCAAAAAACACACTGGAAAAGTGAAAAATTGCTCCACTGCAAAAATAAACAGGTCACAATACCTGAATGACAAGTCCCACCTGCAAAGATTTACAAAGTTCAAATCAGGTCAAATGATAAAGACACCCCTCCATAAATGATGGCTCAAGGCATATTGGGCCATATCATCAATAAAGGGAGCTTATAGTCGGCGTGGTATATAGGGCAATCTGACAGCCCCGGATGGGCCTGTCTGACAGGTCAGTGTGGGGCTTTTTTGTGGATGAGTGAAGGCTGTTTTTTTGTTGTGGAGCGCATTTCAGTGGCTGTGTGGGCCAGCTGCGTGAACATCTTTATATATTAACTAGGATGAAGTAGCTGGTGGTTTTAAGTCAGAATATCATGCATACACGTATCGTCTGACATAAATATTGTATCCTAAATATAATTTACAAAAATATTTTCTCGTTGGGGTAGAGTTTTTATTATTAACTCTAACTAGGGGGATATTTTTGGCCACTGTGTACAGGACATATTTCTGTTAGATGGTATTCTGGTACAACTTAACAGTAGGCAGGACTGTGCGGGTGACTGTGGGTAACACTGTGTGTGCTCAGCACTGTGGAGTGTGTTTCTCACATGATATTGTATACACTGCAGTAGGCAGTGGAGTTCTACTTTGAAAATAAACCAACTCTAACTCAAGCCACCATGGCTGCTGCCCACACACTGTCCCCAAGATTTTCACTCTCCAACTATATCCTGCATGTAGTTGCATGAACCCAGAGTGCACCAATTAAAGCCCATTGCCAAACACTACCTGCTGCTCCAATAGCTATTTGGCTGGATGTACATGGATAGGGCCAGTGGTTGTTTGCCTGTGCAGCACAAACTCTGCAGTGGTATGACAGGAGGGGTGCTGGCTGCCTGGCAGGCTTTATCATGCAGTGCTGTATGGAGACTTCTGACACAGTGGTGGAGGATTTGAAACATCAGGCATAAACACAAGATATTGTTTGATATCCATTTACTCCCTTTCAGAGTAAAAATATTTACTTAGAAAAAATCCTCTCATGTGTTTAGTGAAAGAGAAACATTCCCCATCTCTTTATTAGGCATTTACTCACTTTCAGTATTGCAGTATTCTCCAAAGAGTTCAGAGCTACCTGCCTCGTCTCCTGTTCAGCATAAAACGGCATGATCACATCACGCCTTCATTAAAGTCCTTCAACTGGATCCCTGTAAGGGACATAGGAAATTTCAAATACATCTGCCACATCCACAAAGTCTTACCTCTCTGAACCCTGAATTGCCTGTCAAAATTGTTTGTCCCCCTTCATCCCACGAGATATCTAATGTCCTCCAATCTTGCCTTCCTATCCATCCAGCTTGTTACAAGAAATTTCTGAAGAATGAGGGTTCACATACAAGGCTCATGCCTGTGGAGCTCTCTGCCTCTGTCTGTACAGAAGGAATCTGACTTTCTCAAATTCAGGAGATTGCTGAAAAGACCATTATGCAAGGAGACCTCTGGTCAGACCTACCTGTGCCTGCCTTTATTATTCTTCTTTCCTAAGGACTGTTGGTCATATGTTTAAAATCAGCGTCTGCACCTTCATCCTGCAGACTATGCGCCTTTATCACCTTTGTATAAGCATACATTGTTATTGGATTTCTTTAGTTGATAACATGACTCCAAGAGATGTTAAGTTATTATCCATATCTCATTCTAGTTTCGATTTTCGGTGTATCCGACTCATAGTATTCAGAGGCTACCCCAAGGTTTTTGCAGTGTTTACCAAAAACAAAATAAGCAGGCAGGAGGTAAACTAAAACATTATAATACCAATGCCAACCAGTTGAGACAGGCAGTTGAGGAACACCTTGCAGTTGTTGGTGTCACAATATGTCAGAGAAATAATAAAGTCACAACACAAAGTATCCCTGATATTTAGCATTGTTGACAATATGCTCCTTGGGGGGTCAAAGCCTGTTTAAAAGTTTCTTAGATGTATTTTGATTCCTGGTAGGATGAAACATCATGGGTGACTAGTTTGAAGTGCCTTTACAACACAGGGTAAGCCGGAAATACGCCAGCAGTTTGAAAGATTAGCTTAGCCTGCCCAAGGATTCTTTACAATAGGGGTGATTAGGTCATGTTTGAGGTCTTGATCTTGTGGAGGGGGTATTAATTTGTCTGATGATGAAAGTAATAGCATAGCAAGAAACAGGCTAACCGCTTTTGCATTACAAAAACCAATGACGGGAAGGAATTTTTGAAGAGCATGAAGATTTTCCTGATGTCATCATGAAGAAAGGTATAGCAGATAGGTATTATTAGGTGAGGGTCATAAGGTAGTATTAGGTGAGGGTCATCAGGTCAGATGTTCTCTCTCCAAGTATGAAAAGTTCATTTGTTAAAACATCTGCGTCACTTGGCAATGCTAGGAAGTATTCTTTTTAGCACTCCTGTAACCTTATTTGTACACGCTAGAGTACAATCCGCAAGTGATGTTATAAAATAGTAGTTTTGAGTTATTCCAATGTCTTTCAAGTCCTATGCTTTGATTTTCAATTGCTGAAGATTATCTCTGAACACTGTTGGAGCTTCATGGAA
The DNA here is from genome assembly GCA_963921515.1 of Calotriton arnoldi. Lineage (NCBI taxonomy): Eukaryota > Metazoa > Chordata > Amphibia > Caudata > Salamandridae > Calotriton > Calotriton arnoldi. The sequence continues at coordinate 245,798 of CAWUFW010001614.1, read as the reverse complement.
TAGACTTAAAGGTGGACAAAAAGGAAACAATATTTAATGCACAAAATGAACTAGCATTTTCTCCAATGCCTTCAAAAAGGGTCTGGGGAGTTCAGAAACGGTTATGTGAAATCAGAAGGATACAGTTTTAAGTTGGTGTGTGGTAGACCTGTCAGCCTTAGGGTGGTCTTTCCCCAAACTTTATGACTTCCTCCTCCATTTTTGCTGATCTCTTTTTGCTGACTTTAGGACTCTGTGCACTTTACAACTGCTAACCAGTGCTAAAGTGCATGTGCTCACTTCTTAAAACGGAGTAACATTGGTTTATTTCCAATTAGCATATAAATTGTACCCATAAGTCCCTAGTAAAGTGGTACTACATGTACCCAGGGCCTGTAAATTAAATGATGGTAGTGGTACTGCAGCAACTATTGTGCCACCCACCTAAGTAGCCCTTTACACATGACTCATGCCTGCCATTGCAGTCTGTGTGTGCAGTTTGAAACTGTCATTTTGAACTGGCAAAATAAACCTTTTCCTAGGCCCAGAACTTCCTTTGCAATACATAGAGCCCAGAGGTTAGGGTGCAGTCTATTTAAAAAGTTGGAAATGCACTTTTAAGTCTTACATGTCCTAGTAGTGAAAAACTAAATTCATTTTTTACTAGTGCAAGGCCTACCTCTCCCATAGGATAATATTGGAGTTGCTTTATTACATGTAATGATCAGTAAATTCCAAATGGGAACGGGTACCCAGTTCATGTTTGGTGTCTCTGGAATTGTAATTAAAAAAAACTGTTCTTATGGTATAGTCGAATCTTATATTAAAATTTTGAAAATGCCACTTTTAGAAAGTTTGAAAGAACTAGGTCAAAGGACTTAGCCTCCAAGTGCACTACTCTAGGCACTCAAAAAAGAGTGTAACACTTTATACCAAAAGTACTCGAGTATATCAAGTGAACACATGAACAATACAACATCAGAAACCAAGTGCATTCAAAACAATCGTTATACAAATACCATATACAATAATCATTGTGCTAAAAAAATTCTTCTTTTATTGAGCAATCTTGTGTGAATCTCCCTTGGAGAACTTCAATCAGTAATGCAGAGATTACAGAAATGAGCTTCTTGTAGAAATGAAAGAATCCCAATGCATTTCGGGCGTGCTACTCTGCCCTTCATCAGGGGAAATCTACAAATTAAATAAACATTACATCTGTATAAATTATACATTGCCTCTTGAATAGTAAAAAATTACAGTACGAACAAATGGAGAGCGCAGGTTTGTTGAAGTCAGAAAGACAGCATAAACAGTCTCTAACAGAATGCAAAGTATCAAGTCTTGCCTCGGAAGAGGACAAAGTGAAAAAACAAGATGAGAATTAGGATCTTAGACAGCCGTCACCAATAGTGTCATCAAAAATTCTAAGAAACTCCAAGAAGTGAACATATATCACGCGGTGACCCCCCTGACAACGGGGAACCCAAAAGTAAGTGCACTAAAAAGAACAAATCACTAAGTGCTACCGTACCTAAGAAACTCAAACTCGATGTGGAAACAGGCGAAATGGGACACCAAATGTCCCATTCAAACTGCAAACAAATAGTAAGCAAAAAACATAACAGGGGAATTTAAGCTCAACCCTGTGGTGAAAAAAGGAATGAGCAACCATAACTCACCACCAAAGGACTTGGACTCCCCAAATTCTTCAGGAAAAGATGAAAACTGGTAGAGGGAGTGTAGAGAAACACATTCACCTAGTGATCAAATGGAAAAAATTAGCGGTTGAGAAATGACTCCTGAGAAAATGCGAACAACGGTAACAAATGCTAAAGTCTGAAAATACACAAAATGCTAAATAAAAAAGATATGTTGATAAGCAGAATGCTGTGAGGCCGATGCCCATGACAACTAACTTGATTGAGTCAAGCTTAACTGCACTCGAATAAAAACCCCACATAACTGCTAGTGCTAACACGGAGTCACAAGCCCACTACCCACAGCATCTTCACATGTTTAGTTAGACTAAACTCGATAATGAACCCTCATGCAAACATAAAGTAACACAAAACCCTTTCCCAGTCAAAAACTACTGCAAAAAAGACATATGGGGATACCTTACCTAAGCTACTGTGTCCACCAGCCAAATGCCGCACGAAACCAATTGCGTGTTGAAAACCCGCGGAAGGGTGTAACTAATTAATGTGAAAATCACGGTCAACCTTAAAGGTGCAGTTCACCAGATCATCATTGCGCTTCTGTGAGGACTCAATAAAGTTGTGGGCTTAAACAGATCACGGTCGACTTAAAAAGTGCAGTGCACACAGCTAACATAGTGCATGTGCGGAACCTTAATGAAAACGTGAAGGCTTGTAAAAATAACAAGGATTAGCGTAATCCTATAGGGAATGTGTTAGTGTGAAAAGCCACAGCCACAAAGAATGAAATCAAGTGACAGACAGAGAATAGGGATATAATCAGAGGCCCACTGGCTCAATACAATCACTTTGAATGTGGATTAGTGGTGAAAAAATGAATGAATCGCTGTATTAATAATAATTCAAACAGAAGTCAACATCCACAGTAGCCTTGATAATGTAAAGTTAGCATGTGCTATGAATAGCATGCTGAATGCATGATAGAAAAAGCACACTGATGTCAAAAGATAGTAATTTAGATATAATACGTGTCACATGTATGTTTGAAAACAACTAGACCAAATATAGCACATTTGTTATGAGATCCACTGTAATCATGTGTCCACTATAAATGAACATTGCTTACAAATCAATTGCTGAAACATATATGGAAAGGACATGAGTGAAATAATATCCTCCCAGATTGCTAGAGCAAACATGAGAAACATTGACATGATACTGGAAAATGTATATACTACATTATTAAGCTAATCCTGTGGAGGTACAAACAATGTCTCTCTGCGTAAATACAGTACTGTAAATGATTGTTTGGTTAAACATTGCAAAAACACGATGATGAACAATAAGTGAACCGCTGGAATGTCTAACATCATTGCCAACCTCATACTAAACAAAGCAAAAAAGTGACAAGACAAGAGGTGAGCTAAACACTGATGTATGAAAAAAGACAAGACATGGAGTTGATTGATTGCATGTAACAAGATCACAAGAAACAAGAAAATTCTATTTTATCGTTAAGTCCTTTGGGAACCAGAGTATCCAAATATCGAATCCAGTAGGATTCGCATTGTGAAAGAAATATGGACATATCTCTATCAGCTTTAATTGCCACTGTTTCGAGAATGGTAAAACGAAGCTGTGCAATTGTATGATGATGTGCATGCCAATGATTAGCTAAGGGAGAGGTACTGGTTTTGGTACGAATGCGACTTTTATGTTCGGTGATACGTGTGCGTAATGGTCTCTCAGTCTTTCCCACGTAATAAAGACCGCAGGGACATTGAATCACGTAAATGACAAATCGACTGTTTCAGTCGGCTGTGTATTTCAATTGGATCTTTTTGCCCGACCAAGGTTGATGAATATATGCTCCGGGGAGTACATTATTGCAATGCGAGCAGTTAAAGCATTTGCGCATGCCTTTATGTGATGTTGTGGTATCTGGCAATTCCTGGTTAAGGAGTTCCTTCAAATTTCGTGAACGCTTGTATGCAAAAATAGGAGGATTATTGAATAAACCTTGAAAATCTGGCTCCGACTGTAAGAGATCCCAACGTCTGAGAACCGACTGTTTGATGGCAAAAGACGACGTTGAAAAGGTTGATACAAAAACTTCTCTGTTGAGGGGTTGTTTGATCTGCTTGATGAGTAAATCCTCCCTTTGTAGATTTTGCACTCGTTGTTCTGGTGCGTCAACAATCTCAACAGGGTAACCTCTAGATAAAAATCTACTCCTGGTGTCTTGCACGGATGTAGCAAACTTAGATGTATCAGAAGTAATACGCTTCACTCAAAGAAATTGAGAATACGGAAGATGGCGCTTAAGTGTTGTGGGATGAAAGCTAGAGAATAGAAGAGAATTATTGCGATACGTGGGTTTCTTGAACACTGATGTGGAAATACTTGTACCGGTCAATTCATTGAGGACGTCCAGGTAAGATATTTGGTGTTGATTTAAAGAATAGGTGAACTTAATCCTGGGATGTCTAGTATTCAGAATCATCAAGTTGTCAATGAGCTTGTTTTTGGTTCCCTTCCATACTATAAGAATGTCGTCAATGTATCTCCTATAAATGATCATATGATCAGACCAATCGGGGTCAGATAAAATGTGGGTCAATTCAAATAGCATCATGTAGATGTTCGCGTAGCTGGGGGCTCCAGAAAAACCCATGGATGTTCCATTGGTCTGTAAAAAGAATCTATCTTTCCATCTGAAATAACTGTGGAACAGTGCAAATTGGAGAAGTTGGAGTAGAAACACCTTGTTAGCTTGAATCTCATCTTGACGTACGAGGGCCCATTCCACAGCTTTAATTCCCTCAGAATGGGGAATGGATGTATATAGGGCTGTCACGTCTATCGTACATAACCAAATCTCGACCGATGGCGGTAGGACAATTTCACAGAGAAGCTTGAGCAAATGAGTTGTGTCCTGTATATAAGTACTTCCAGATTGTACTATGGGCTGTAGGAATGTATCTAAATAGTGCCCCAACGGTTCATGCAAAGAGCCACAGCCTGATACGATGGGTCTTAAAGGAGGATCATTTAATGACTTGTGTACTTTAGGAAGCATGTATATCGAAGGACGTCTGGGATGCCTGGTGAGTAGAAACTCTTGTGTCTTGTCAGAAATCCATGCCATCTCTTTAGCATGCAATACAATTTCAGATAGTGTATTCTGAAACTCCTCTGTGTGATCTTGAACAAGAGGTATATAGGTAGTTTCGTCCTGCAGAATCGTGTCAATTTTAGTCTTGTAGAAACTGCGGTCCATGATGACCCAAGCTCCACCTTTGTCGGCTGGAGTCAGGTACAAGGAGCTATTACTTCTGAGTGATTTCAAGGCAGCCTTGTCAGATTTGGAAAGATTATAATGTTTGGAAGAGGCTGATGGCAGTTTTAAAATGCCTTTTAACAAGGGTTTCAAAAGAATCAATCACCTTATGAGACATCAGAGAGATGAAGGTACTTTTTGGTCTGAACTCACAGTGTTCAGTAGAAGATTGAACGTTGAGATCACTGGTCTGATTAGCGAAAAAATCACTGGTCTGATTAGTGAAAAAATACCGGAGACAAAGTTTTCTGGTAAACTTGTATAAAGCCACTTCCGCATCAAAAGGTTTGGTGTTGAACGTAGGGACAAAAGAGGTGCCTTTGTTCAGTAGAGCTATTTGAGCCTGCGATAAGGAGCTAGAGGAAATGTTGATTATGTTTGTTTCTTCTGTCTCCGATTGTGATTGTATTGAGCCAGTGGGCCTCTGATTATATCCCTATTATCTGTCTGTCACTTGATTTCATTCTTTGTGGCTGTGGCTTTTCACACTAACACATTCCCTATAGCATTTCGCTAATCCTTGTTATTTTTACAAGTCTTCACGTTTTCATTAAGGTTCAGCACATGCGCTATGTTAGCTGCGTGCACTGCACTTTTTAAGTCGACAGTGATCCGTTTAAGCCCACATCTTTATTGAGACCTCACAGAAGCACAATGATGATCTGGTGCACTGCACCTTTAAGGTTGACCGCGATTTTCACGTTCGCGTCACTTTTTTACGTTTGGTTTCTGCATTAATTAGTTACACCCTTCCGCGGGTTTTCAATACGCAATTGGTTTCGTGCGGCATTTGGCTGGTGGACACAGTAGCTTAGGTAAGGTATCCCCATATGTCTTTTTTGCAGTAGTTTTTGACTGGGAAAGGGTTTTGTGTTACTTTATGTTTGCATGAGGGTTCATTATCGAGTTTAGTCTAACTAAACATGTGAAGATGCTGTGGGTAGTGGGCTTGTGACTCCATGTTAGCACTAGCAGTTATGCAGGGTTTTTATTCGAGTGCAGTTAAGCTTGACTCAATCAAGTTAGTTGTTGTGGGCATCGGCCTCACAGCATTCTGCTTAACAACATATCTTTTTTATTTAGCATTTCGTGTATTTTCAGACTTTAGCATTTGTTACCTTTGTTCGCATTTTCTCAGGAGTCATTTCTCAACCGCTAATTTTTTCCACTTGATCACTAGGTGAATGTGTTTCTCTACACTCCCTCTACCAGTTTTCATCTTTTCCTGAAGAACTTGGGGAGTCCAAGTCCTTTGTTGGTGAGTTCTGGTTGCTCATTCATTTTTTTCACCACAGGGTTGTGTTTAAATTCCCCTGTTATGTTTTTTGCTTACTATTTGTTTGCAGTTTGAATGGGACATATGGTGTCCCATTTCGCCTGTTTCCACGTCGAGTTTGAGTTTCTTAGGTACGGTAGCACTTAGTGATTTGTTCTTTTTAGTGCACTTACTTTTGGGTTCACCGTTGTCAGGGGGGTCACCACGTGATATATGTTCACTTCTTGGAGTTTCTTTGAATTTACGATGACACTATTGGTGACGGCTGTCTAAGATCCTAATTCTCATCTTGTTTTTTCACTTTGTCCTCTTCCGAGGCGAGACTTGATACTTTGCATTCTGTTAGAGAGTGTTTATGCTGTCTTTCTGACTTCAACAGACCTGCGCTCTCCATTTGTTTGTACTGTAATTTTTTACTATTCAAGAGGCAATGTATAATTCATACAGATGTAATGTTTATCTAATTTGTAGTTTCCCCTGACGAAGGGCGGAGTAGCACGCCCAAAATGCATTGAGATTCTTTCATTTCTACAAGAAGCTCATTTCTGTAATCTCTGCATTACTGATTGAAGTTCTCCAAGGGAGATTCACACAAGATTGCTCAATAAAAGAAGAATTTTTTTAGCACAATGATTATGTATATGATTTTTGTATAACGATTGTTTTGAATGCACTTGGTTTCTGATGTTGTATTGTTCATGTGTTCACTTGATATACTCGAGTACTTTTGGTATAAAGTGTTACACTCTTTTCTGAGTGCCTAGAGCAGTGCACTTGGAGGCTAAGTCCTTCGACCTAGTTCTTTTATACTTTTTAGTAGGAGGTGGGCTGTACCTCCTCTCCAGTTGCACACCGAATTTTCCTTACACTTGTGTGTTTGCTTAAACACGTATTCATTTTTTGGTTTAGTTGAGTGCATACCTAGCTGTTTCTGCCCACTTTTAGAAAGTTGGCATTTTGTGCCTTACCCATTTAGTGGCTGTAGCCTGTGTCTGGGTCACATTACTGGTTGTAGCTGACACTTGAGCTTTGTGTATTTCTTCTAGACAGACACACGCTATTAAGGGATTAGGTGTGCCTGGATGGGCCATCACTGGCAGGATGGGAGGGCGGAGCTGGGCACAGCCCTAATTACACCTGAATAGGCTTTATCCTGCCTCCACACAAAGGGCTGTATACCCCCATGTAGTTAGACTGGAGTCAGGGCATCGGAGGCAAGAAACATATGCACATCACACTTGCTCTTCGTGCTATATCGATGACCGTCTGTGATGCTTCCCTGCTCCTCGTGGCCTCCTCCACCGCGAACAGGACTTTTTGCACTGGAATGAGAAGGTAATTTTTCAGTGGTACTAATCTTGTCCCTGCATTCATCTTGTACTCCATCACCATTGGCCTGAACTTGAGACTTTATCCTGGTCTTGCATGACCAGACATCTGTAAGTGGTGCTTTGGGCTTTTTGGTGCTATTGTCACTTAAATTGCATATCTCTGGCTTCACTGATTGGATTTTTGTCATTTTGGTGTCAATTTATTTATTAATTTTACTCTATTTTTCTAAATTGGTGTTGGAATTTTCTTGTATTGTGTTTTCACTTTATTACTGCTTGAAGTGCTGCATAAATACTTTATACATTGCCTCTAAATTAAGCCTGACTGCTTAGTGCCAAACTACCAAAGGGTTGAGCACAGGTTAATTGGTGTGTGCTTGAGCCTCACTCTGACAAGGATTGTAGTTGCTGCTTGAATAGGGTTTAACACCCCTTGAATCAGTGACCCAATTTCTTACAGTGTGGAATACAGTGTTCTTGTGCAGAACTCAATTTCATTGGAGACATCCAATAAACTCTGTTCTGATCTCAATAACTGCTAGGAGCCGATAAGGAGGAGTTTAGTAATTGTGAAAATAGGTCAATACAGCACCCTCAGGAGCAAGTGGTAACAATAATGAGTTGTGAAAAGCTAAATGTGTCAATTTCTTCAATTAGGTTTTAGCTGTATGAGTGGAAAGATCATCTACCCATATATTTAGTAGTGGCTACACTATGCCAAACTATGACTCTAATGACACACTTCACTCGAAGTTAAATGCACAAAGGCATAGCAACGGCACCAGGGAGCCTAGTAAAAGTTAGGAATTCATCCTCATAAGGTCATGACTGAACATCACAATAAACCACCAACCTCTGTAATGCTTTGCCTCTGTTTTGTTTGTTGAATCCCTGCATTCTTTTATGTCTACTTTTCCTTTTATCCCATGACCCTATCTTCCTTTTTAGATCGAGCATAGTGGCAGCGCGCATGCGCTGTTCGCTCTGCGAGACTGCTGAAGTAGAGTATGGAAGAGAAGCCGCGCCCACTCTCCTCCCATATTTTTGGCTTGTGTCATTGTCTTTCGTAAATGCTGCCTTCCGATTCGTTAATAGGCTTGCTAGTCCCTCCTTAGTACGGCCTTGTCTTCATTTGTACCCTCCAATGGCGACTGGCCCTTTCACTTCAGTTGTTACACGGGACCTGTTATTTAGTCTGTCAGCACTCTTTACTTTATTGAGTTTCTCTTACTGCAGGCCGGACATGCGCTGCTTCAGCTGAAACTGCTTGTGTTTTTTTAAGCAGCACCACCGCCCCTGTAACTCGGGCGCCTGCTTTCAATCACTTAAACCCAGCATTATCTTGTGTCTGTTTCAACCCCCTAAGTAAAATGGATTTAGAATGATTAGCGAATTAAGTCATGTGAATTCCAGGTAGCACATAATTCTGTGCTAATGCGCTGAAGCTGACAACGACACATCTGTGTTACATGCCATGTGTACTAAAGCCACCTGACAGGTTGTTTTCAAAAGCCTGTTTCATTAACAACAACACCACCACCACCAATACCACCACCACCACTAATACCACCACCTCCACCAATACCACCACCACCAATACCATCAATACCACCACCACCGCCAATACCATCACCAATACCACCACCGCCAATACCACCACCAATACCACCATCATCAATACCACCACCACCAATACCACCACCAATACCATCAACACCACCAATACCATCAACACCACGATTACCACCAGCACCACTACCACCACCACCAATAGCACCACCAATACCACCACCAATACCGCCACCACAAATACCACCACCACCACCACCAATGCCACCACCAATACCACCACTAATACCACCACCACCAATACCACCACTAATACCACCACCACCAATACCACCACCACCAATACCACCACCAATACCACCACCACCAATACCACCACCAATACTACCACCACCATCAACACCACCAATACCATCACCATCAACACCACCATTACCACCACCACCATTACCACCACCACCAATACCACCACCAATAACACCACCAATACCCCCACCACCAATACCACCACCACCAATTCCACCACCACCACCAATACCACCACTAATACCACCACCAATATGACCACAAACACCAATACCACCACCACTACTACCAATATCACCACCGCCAAGACCACCAGCACCAATACGACCACCACCAATACCATCACCAATACCACCACCACCAATACCACTGCCACCAATATCAATACCACCGCCAATACCAAAACCACTGCCAATACCAATACCACCAATACTACCACCACCACCACCAATACCACCACAACCGTCAATACCACCAACACTACCACCAATATCACCACCGCCAATACCACCAGCACCAATACCACCAACACCAATACCATCAGCACAACCAATACCACCACCACCAACACCACTGCCACCAATATCAATACCACCGCCAATACCAAAACCACCGCCAATACCAATACCACCATTAATACCACCATCACCAATACCACCACCGCCAATACTACCACCACCACCAATATCACCACCACCAATACCACCACCACCAATATCACCACAACCAATACCACCAATACCACCACCACCAATACCACCACCAATACCACCACCACCAATACCACCAAATACCAACACCACCAATACCACCACCACCACCACTAATAACACCAATACCACCACCACCAATTCCACCACCACCACTAATACCACCACCACCACCACTAATACCACCACCAACACCACCACCGATACCACCACCGATACCACCACCAATAAAACTACCACCACCACCACCACCAATACCACCACCACCAATACCAACAACACCACCAATACCACCACCACCAATACCACCAATACCAATACCACCGCCAATACCAAAACCACTGCCAATACCAATACCACCACTAATACCACCACCACCAATACCACCACCACCAATACCACTACCAATACCACCACCACCAATACCACCACCAATACCACCACCACCAATACCACCACCAATACCACCACTAATACCACCACCACCAATACCACCACCAATATCACCACCACCAATACCACCACTACCACCAATATCACCACAACCAATATCACCAATACCACCACCACCAATATCGCCACAACCAACAATACCACCACTACCAATACCACCATCACCAATACCACCAAATACCACCACCACCAATACCACCACCAGCACCACTAATAACACCAATTCCACCACCACCAATACCACCACCACCACTAATACCACCACCACCACCAATACCACCACCACCACCACCAAAACCACCACCAATACCACTACCACCAATACCACTACCACCACCACCACCAATACCACCACCACCACCAAACCCACCACTACCAATACCACCACCACCAATACCACTAATACCACCACCACCAATACCACCACCAACACCACCACCACCAACACCACCACCCATACCAACACCACCAATACCACCAATACCACCACTAATACCACCACCACCAATACCACCACCACCACCAATACCACCACCACCAATACTACCACCACCACCAAAACCACCACCACCAATCCAATACCACCACCACCAATACCACTGCCAATACCAATACCAATACCATCACCAATACCACCAATGCCACTACCACCAATACCACCACCACCAATACCACCAATACCAATACCACCACCACTAATACCACCAATACCAATACCACCAGCACCAACATCACCACCAATATCACCACCACCAATACCACCACCAGAACCAATACCACCGCCACCAATACCACTGCCACCAATATCAATACCACAGCTAATACCAAAACCACTGCCAATACCAATACCACCACTAATACCACCATCACCAATACCACAACCACCAATACCACCACCGCCAATACTACCACCACCGCCACCAATATCACCACCACCAATACCACCACCACCAATATCACCACAACCAATACCACCAATACTACCACCACCAATACTACCACCACCAATACCACCAATACCACCACAACCACCAATACCACCACCGCCAATACTACCACCACCACCAATACCACCACCAATATCACCACCACCAATACCACCACCACCAATATCAGCACAACCAATACCACCAATACCACCACCAATACCACCACCACCACCAATACCACCATCACTAATACCACCAAATACCAACACCACCAATACCACCACAACCACCACTAATAACACCAATACCACCACCACCAATTCCATCACCACCACTTATACCACCACCAACACCACCACCAATACCACCACCACCACCACCGCTAATACCACCACCAACACCACCACCGATACCACCACCATGAATACCACTACCACCACCACCACCACCACCAATACCACCACCACCAATTCCACCACCACCAATAATACCAGCACCACCACCACCACCACCAATACCACCACCACTAATACCACCACCAAAACCACCACCAACACCACCACCACCCATACCACTACCACAAATACCACTACCAACACCACCACCAATACCACCACCACCACCAAACCCACCACCACCAATACCACCACCACCAATACCATCACCACTAATACAACTAATACCACCACCACCAATACCACCACCAATACCACCACCACCACTACCACCAACACCACCACCCATATCAACACCACCAATACCACCACCAATACCACCACTAATACCACCAATACCACCACCATCACCAATACCACCACCACCAATACTACCACCACCACCAATACCACCACCAATAACACCACCACCACCAATACCACCAATACCACCACCACCAATTCCACCACCACCACCAATACCACCACTAATACCATCACCAATATGACCACAAACACCAATACCACCACCACTACTACCAATATCACCACTGCCAAGACCACCAGCACCAATACGACCACCACCAATACCACCACCAATACCACCACCACCAATACCACTGCCACCAATATCAATACCACCGCCAATACCAAAACCACTGCCAATACCAATACCACCAATACTACCACCACCACCACCAATACCACCACAACTGCCAGTACCACCAACACTACCACCAATATCACCACCGCCAATACCACCAGCACCAATACCACCACCACCAATACCATCAGCACAACCAATACCACCACCACCACCAATACCACTGCCACCAATATCAATACCACCGCCAATACCAAAACCACCGCCAATACCAATACCACCATTAATACCACCATCACCAATACCACCACCGCCAATACTACCACCACCACCAATATCACCACCACCAATACCACCACCACCAATATCACCACAACCAATACCACCACCACCAATACCACCACCAATACCATCTCCACCAATACCACCAAATACCAACACCACCAATACCAATACCACCACCACCACCACTAATAACACCAATACCACCACCACCAATTCCACCACCACCACTAATACCACCACCACCACCACTAATACCACCACCAACACCACCACCGATACCACCACCAATAAAACTACCACCACCACCACCACCAATACCACCACCACCAATACCAACACCACCACCAATACCACCACCACCAATACCACCAATACCAATACCACCGCCAATACCAAAACCACTGCCAATACCAATACCACCACTAATACCACCACCACCAATACCACCACCACCAATACCACTACCAATACCACCACCACCAATACCACCACCACCACCAATACCACCAATACCACCACCACCAATACCACCACTAATACCACCACCACCAATACCACCACCAATATCACCACCACCAATACCACCACTACCACCAATATCACCACAACCAATACCACCAATACCACCACCACCAATATCGCCACAACCAACAATACCACCACTACCAATACCACCATCACCAATACCACCAAATACCACCACCACCAATACCACCACCAGCACCACTAATAACACCAATTCCACCACCACCAATACCACCACCACCACTAATACCACCACCACCACCAATACCACCACCACCACCAAAACCACCACCAATACCACTACCACCAATACCACTACCACCACCACCACCAATACCACCACCACCACCAAACCCACCACTACCAATACCACCACCACCAATACCAGCACCACCAATACCACTAATACCACCACCACCAATACCACCACCAATACCACCACCACCACCAACACCACCACCCATACCAACACCACCAATACCACCACTAATACCACCACCACCAATACCACCACCACCACCAATACCACCACCACCAATACTACCACCACCACCAATACCACCACCACCAATCCAATACCACCACCACCAATACCACTGCCAATACCAATACCAATACCATCACCAATACCACCAATGCCACCACCACCAATGCCACCACCACCAATACCACCAATACCAATACCACCACCACTAATACCACCAATACCAATACCACCAGCACCAACATCACCACCAATATCACCACCACCAATACCACCACCAGAACCAATACCACCGCCACCAATACCACTGCCACCAATATCAATACCACAGCTAATACCAAAACCACTGCCAATACCAATACCACCACTAATACCACCATCACCAATACCACAACCACCAATACCACCACCGCCAATACTACCACCACCGCCACCAATATCACCACCACCAATACCACCACCACCAATATCACCACAACCAATACCACCAATACTACCACCACCAATACTACCACCACCAATACCACCAATACCACCACAACCACCAATACCACCACCGCCAATACTACCACCATCACCAATACCACCACCAATATCACCACCACCAATACCACCACCACCAATATCAGCACAACCAATACCACCACCAATACCACCACCACCACCAATACCACCACCACTAATACCACCAAATACCAACACCACCAATACCAATACCACCACAACCACCACTAATAACACCAATACCACCACCACCAATTCCATCACCACCACTTATACCACCACCAACACCACCACCAATACCACCACCACCACCACCGCTAATACCACCACCAACACCACCACCGATACCACCACCATGAATACCACTACCAGCACCACCACCACCACCAATACCACAACCACCAATTCCACCACCACCAATAATACCAGCACCACCACCACCAATACCACCACCACTAATACCACCACCAAAACCACCACCAACACCACCACCACCCATACCACTACCACAAATACCACTACCAACACCACCACCAATACCACCACCACCACCAAACCCACCACCACCAATACCACCACCACCAATACCATCACCACTAATACAACTAATACCACCACCACCAATACCACCACCAATACCACCACCACCACTACCACCAACACCACCACCCATATCAACACCACCAATACCACCACCAATACCACCACTAATACCACCACCACCAATACCACCACCACCACCAATACCACCACCACCAATACTACCACCACCACCAATACCACCACCAATAACACCACCACCACCAATACCACCACCACCAATACCACCACCACCAATTCCACCACCAATACCACCACTAATACCATCACCAATATGACCACAAACACCAATACCACCACCACTACTACCAATATCACCAGCGCCAAGACCACCAGCACCAATACGACCACCACCAATACCACCACCAATACCACCACCACCAATACCACTGCCACCAATATCAATACCACCGCCAATACCAAAACCACTGCCAATACCAATACCACCAATACTACCACCACCACCACCAATACCACCACAACCGCCAGTACCACCAACACTACCACCAATATCACCACCGCCAATACCACCAGCACCAATACCACCACCACCAATACCATCAGCACAACCAATACCACCACCACCAATACCACTGCCACCAATATCAATACCACCGCCAATACCAAAACCACCTCCAATACCAATACCACCATTAATACCACCATCACCAATACCACCACCGCCAATACTACCACCACCACCAATATCACCACCACCAATACCACCACCAATATCACCACAACCAATACCACCACCACCAATACCACCACCAATACCACCTCCACCAATACCACCAAATACCAACACCACCAATACCAATACCACCACCACCACCACTAATAACATCAATACCACCACCACCAATTCCACCCCCACCACTAATACCACCACCACCACTAATACCACCACCAACACCACCACCGATACCACCACCAATAAAACTACCACCACCACCACCACCAATACCACCACCACCAATACCAACACCACCACCAATACCACCACCACCAATACCACCAATACCAATACCACCGCCAATACCAAAACCACTGCCAATACCAATACCACCACTAATACCACCACCACCAATACCACCACCACCAATACCACTACCAATACCACCACCACCAATACCACCACCACCACCAATACCACCACCACCAATACCACCACCACCAATACCACCACTAATACCACCACCACCAATACCACCAATACCACCACCAATATCACCACCACCAATACCACCACCACCACCAATATCACCACAACCAATACCACCAATACCACCACCACCAATATCGCCACAACCAACAATACCACCACTACCAATACCACCATCACCAATACCACCAAATACCACCACCACCAATACCAATAGCACCACCAGCACCACTAATAACACCAATTCCACCACCACCAATAGCACCACCACCACTAATACCACCACCACCACCAATACCACCACCACCAAAACCACCACCAATACCACTACCACCAATACCACTACCACCACCCCCACCAATACCACCACCAAACCCACCACTACAAATACCACCACCACCAATACCAGCACCACCAATACCACTAATACCACCACCACCAATACCACCACCAATACCACCACCACCACCAACACCACCACCCATACCAACACCACCAATACCACCAATACCACCACCAATACCACCACTAATACCACCACCACCAATACCACCACTAATACCACCACCACCAATACCACCACCACCAATACCACCACCAATACCACCACCACCAATACCACTACCAATACTACCACCACCATCATCACCACCAATACCATCACCATCAACACCACCATTACCACCACCACCATTACCACCACCACCAATACCACCACCAATAACACCACCAATACCACCACCACCAATACCACCACCACCAATTCCACCACCACCACCAATACCACCACTAATACCACCACCAATATGACCACAAACACCAATACCACCACCACTACTACCAATATCACCACCCCAAGACCACCAGCACCAATACGACCACCACCAATACCACCACCAATACCACCACCACCAATACCACTGCCACCAATATCAATACCACTGCCAATACCAAAACCACTGCCAATACCAATACCACCAATACTACCACCACCACCACCAATACCACCACAACCGCCAATACCACCAACACTACCACCAATATCACCACCGCCAATACCACCAGCACCAATACCACCACCACCAATACCATCAGCACAACCAATACCACCACCACCAATACCACTGCCACCAATATCAATACCACCGCCAATACCAAAACCACCGCCAATACCAATACCACCATTAATACCACCATCACCAATACCACCACCGCCAATACTACCACCACCACCAATATCACCACCACCAATACCACCACCACCAATATCAGCACAACCAATACCACCAATACCACCACCACCAATACCACCACCAATACCACCACCACCAATACCACCAAATACCAACACCACCAATACCAATACCACCACCACCACCACTAATAACACCAATACCACCACCACCAATTCCACCACCACCACTAATACCACCACCACCACCACTAATACCACCACCAACACCACCACCGATACCACCACCGATACCACCACCAATAAAACTACCACCACCACCAATACCACCACCACCAATACCAACACCACCACCAATACCACCACCACCAATACCACCAATACCAATACCACCGCCAATACCAAAACCACTGCCAATACCAATACCACCACTAATACCACCACCACCAATACCACCACCACCAATACCACTACCAATATCACCACCACCAATACCACCACCACCACCAATATTACCACAACCAATACCACCAATACCACCACCACCAATATCGCCACAACCAACAATACCACCACCACCAATACCACCCATCACCAATACCACCAAATACCACCACCACCAATACCAATACCACCACCAGCACCACTAATAACACCAATTCCACCACCACCAATACCACCACCACCACTAATACCACCACCACCACCAATACCACCACCACCACCACCAAAACCACCACCAATACCACTACCACCAATACCACTACCACCACCACCACCAATACCACCACCACCACCAAACCCAACTCTACCAATACCACCACCACCAATACCAGCACCACCAATACCACTAACACCACCACCACCAATACCACCACCAATACCACCACCACCACCACCCATACCAACACCACCAATACCACCAATACCACCACCAATACCACCACTAATACCACCACCACCAATACCACCACCACCACCAATACCACCACCACCAATACTACCACCACCACCAATACCACCACCACCAATCCAATACCACCACCACCAATACCACTGCCAATACCAATACCAATACCATCACCAATACCACCAATGCCACCACCACCAATACCACCACCACCAATACCACCAATGCCAATACCACCACCACTAATACCACCAATACCACCAGCACCAACATCACCACCAATACCACCACCAGAACCAATACCACCACCAGAACCAATACCACCGCCACCAATACCACTGCCACCAATATCAATACCACAGCTAATACCAAAACCACTGCCAATACCAATACCACCACTAATACCACCATCACCAATACCACAACCACCAATACCACCAATCCCACCACAACCACCAATACCACCACCGCCAATACTACCACCACCACCAATACCACCACCAATATCACCACCACCAATACCACCACCACCAATATCAGCACAACCAATACCACCAATACCACCACCAATACCACCACCACCACCAATACCACCACCACTAATACCACCAAATACCAACACCACCAATACCAATACCACCACAACCACCACTAATAACACCAATACCACCACCACCAATTCCATCACCACCACTAATACCACCACCAACACCACCACCAATACCACCACCACCACCACCGCTAATACCACCACCAACACCACCACCGATACCACCACCATGAATACCACTACCACCACCACCACCACCACCAATACCACCACCACCAATTCCACCACCCCAATAATACCAGCACCACCACCACCAATACCACCACCACTAATACCACCACCAAAACCACCACCAACACCACCACCACCCATACCACTACCACAAATACCACTACCAACACCACCACCAATACCACCACCACCACCAAACCCACCACCACCAATACCACCACCAATACCATCACCACTAATACAACTAAAACCACCACCATCAATACCACCACCAATACCACCACCACCACTACCACCAACACCACCACCCATATCAACACCACCAATACCACCACCAATACCACCACCAATACCACCACTAATACCACCACCACCAATACCACCACCACCACCAATACCACCACCACCAATACTACCACCACCACCAATACCACCACCAATAACACCACCACCACCAATACCACCACCACCAATACCACCACCACCAATTCCACCACCACCACCAAGACCACCACTAATACCACCACCAATATGACTACAAACACCAATACCACCACCACTACTACCAATATCACCACCGCCAAGACCACCAGCACCAATACCACCACCACCAATACCACCACCAATACCACCACCACCAATACCACTGCCACCAATATCAATACCACCGCCAATACCAAAACCACTGCCAATACCAATACCACCAATACTACCACCACCACCACCAATACCACCACAACCGCCAATACCACCAACACTACCACCAATATCACCACCGCTAATACCACCAGCACCAATACCACCACCACCAATACCATCAGCACAACCAATACCACCACCACCAATACCACTGCCGCCAATATCAATACCACCGCCAATACCAAAACCACCGCCAATACCAATACCACCATTAATACCACCATCACCAATACCACCACCGCCAATACTACCACCACCACCAATATCACCACCACCAATACCACCACCACCAATATCACCACAACCAATACCACCAATACCACCACCACCAATACCACCACCAATACCACCACCACCAATACCACCAAATAACAACACCACCAATACCAATACCACCACCACCACCACTAATAACACCAATACCACCACCACCAATTCCACCACCACCACTAATACCACCACCACCACCACTAATACCACCACCAACACCACCACCGATACCACCACCAATAAAACTACCACCACCACCAATACCACCACCACCAATACCAACACCACCACCAATACCACCACCACCAATACCACCAATACCAATACCACCGCCAATACCAAAACCACTGCCAATACCAATACCACCACTAATACCACCACCACCAATACCACCACCACCAATACCACTACCAATACCACCACCACCAATACCACCACCACCACCAATACCACCACCACCAATACCACCACCACCAATACCACCACTAATACCACCACCACCAATACCACCAATACCACCACCAAAATCACCACCACCAAAATCACCACCACCAAAATCACCACCACCAATATCACCACAACCAATACCACCAATACCACCACCACCAATATCGCCACAACCAACAATACCACCACTACCAATACCACCATCACCAATACCACCAAATACCACCACCACCAATACCAATACCACCACCAGCACCACTAATAACACCAATTCCACCACCACCAATACCACCACCACCACTAATACCACCACCACCACCAATACCACCACCACTACCACCAAAACCACCACCAATACCACTACCACCAATACCACTACCACCACCACCACCAATACCACCACCACCACCAAACCCACCACTACCAATACCACCACCACCAATACCAGCACCACCAATACCACTAATACCACCACCACCAATACCACCACCAATACCACCACCACCACCAACACCACCACCCATACCAACACCACCAATACCACCAATACCACCACCAATACCACCACTAATACCACCACCACCAATACCACCACCACCAATAATACCACCACCACCAATACCACCACCACCAATCCAATACCACCACCACCAATACCACTGCCAATACCAATACCAATACCATCACCAATACCACCAATGCCACCACCACCAATACCACCACCACCAATACCACCAATACCAATACCACCACCACTAATACCACCAATACCAATACCACCAGCACCAACATCACCATCAATATCACCACCACCAATACCACCACCAGAACCAATACCACCGCCACCAATACCACTGCCATCAATATCAATACCACAGCTAATACCAAAACCACTGCCAATACCAATACCACCACTAATACCACCATCACCAATACCACAACCACCAATACCACCACCGCCAATACTACCACCACCGCCACCAATATCACCACCACCAATACCACCACAACCAATACCACCAATACTACCACCACCAATACTACCACCACCAATACCACCAATACCACCACAACCACCAATACTACCACCACCAATACCACCACAACCACCAATATCACCACCACCAATACCACCACCACCAATATCAGCACAACCAATACCACCACCAATACCACCACCACCACCAATACCACCACCACTAATACCACCAAATACCAACACCACCAATACCACCACAACCACCACTAATAACACCAATACCACCACCACCAATTCCATCACCACCACTAATACCACCACCAACACCACCACCAATACCACCACCACCACCACCACTAATACCACCACCAACACCACCACCGATACCACCACCATGAATACCACTACCACCACCACCACCACCACCAATACCACCACCACCAATTCCACCATCACCAATAATACCAGCACCACCACCAATACCACCACCACTAATACCACCACCAAAACCACCACCAACACCACCACCACCCATACCACTACCACAAATACCACTACCAACACCACCACCAATACCACCACCACCACCAAATCCACCACCACCAATACCACCACCACCAATACCATCACCACTAATACAACTAATACCACCACCACCAATACCACCACCAATACCACCACCACCACTACCACCAACACCACCACCCATATCAACACCACCAATACCACCACCAATACCACCACCAATACCACCACTAATACCACCACCACCAATACCACCACCACCACCAATACCACCACCACCAATACTACCACCACCACCAATACCACCACCACCAATCCAATACCACCACCACCAATACCACCGCCAATACCAATACCATGACCATGACCAATACCACCAATGCCACCACCACCAATACTGCCACCAATACCACCAATAGCAATACCACCAGCTCTAATACCACCAATACCACCAGCACCAACATCACCACCAATACCACTACCACCAATACCACGACCACAACCAATACCACCGCCACCAATACCACTGCCACAAATATCAATACCACCGCTAATACCAAAACCACCGCCAATACCAATACCACCACTAATACCACCATCACCAATACCACAACCACCAATTCCACCACCGCTAATACTACCACCACCACCACCATCAATATCACCACCACCAATACCACCACCACCAATATCACCACAACCAATACCACCAATACTACCACCACCAATACCACCAATACCACTACCACCACCACCACCACCACTACCACCAAATACCAACATCACCAATACCAATACCACCACCACCACCACTAATAACACCAATACCACCACCACCAATTCCACCACCACCACTAATACTACCACCAACACCACCACCAATACCACCACCACTAATACCACCACCAACACCACCACCGATACCACCACCACCAATACCACTACCACCACCACCACCAATACCACCACCACCAATACCACCGCCAGCAATACCACCAATACCACCGCTAATACCAAAACCACTGCCAATACCAATACCACCACTAACACCACCACCACCAATACCAATACCACCGCCAATACCAAAACCACCGCCAATACCAATACCACCACTAATACCACCACCACCAATACCACCACCACCAATACCACCACTAATACCACCACCACCACCAATACCACCACCAATATCACCACCACCAATACCACCACCACCACCAATATCACCACAACCAATACCACCAATACCACCACCACCAATACCACCACCACCAACAATACCACCACTACCAATACCACCATCACCAATACCACCAAATACCACCACCACCACTAATACCACCACCACCACCAATACCACCACCACTAATACCACCACCAAAACCACCACCAAAACCACTACCAACAATACCACTATCACCACCACCACCAATACCACCACCACCACCAAACCCACCACTACCAATACCACCACCACCAATACCAGCACCACCAATACCACTAATACCACCACCACCGATACCACCACCAATACCACCACCACCACCAACACCACCACCCATACCAACACCACCAATACCACCAATACCACCACCATTACCACCACTAATACCACCACCACCAATACCACCACCACCAATACCAATACCACCACCAATACCACCACCACCACCAATACCACCAATCCAATACCACCACCACCAATACCACTGCCAATACCAATACCAATACCATCACCAATACCACCAATGCCACCACCACCAATACCACCACCACCAATACCACCAATACCAATACCACCACCACTAATACCACCAATACCAATACCACCAGCACCAACATCACCACCAATATCACCACCACCAATACCACCACCAGAACCAATACCACCGCCACCAATACCACTGCCACCAATATCAATACCACAGCTAATACCAAAACCACTGCCAATACCAATACCACCACTAATACCAACATCACCAATACCACAACCACCAATACCACCACTGCCAATACTACCACCACCGCCACCAATATCACCACCACCAATACCACCACCACCAATATCACCACAACCAATACCACCAATACTACCACCACCAATACTACCACCACCAATACCACCAATACCACCACAACCACCAATACCACCACCGCCAATACTACCACCACCACCAATACCACCACCAATATCACCACCACCAATACCACCACCACCACCAATATCAGCACAACCAATACCACCAATACCACCACCAATACCACCACCACCACCAATACCACCACCACTAATACCACCAAATACCAACACCACCAATACCAATACCACCACAACCACCACTAATAACACCAATACCACCACCACCAATTCCATCACCACCACTAATACCACCACCAACACCACCACCAATACCACCACCACCACCACCACTAATACCACCACCAACACCACCACAGATACCACCACCATGAATACCACTACCACCACCACCACCACCACCAATACCACCACCACCAATTCCACCACCACCACTAATACCAGCACCACCACCACCACCACCAATACCACCACCACTAATAACACCACCAAAACCACCACCAACACCACCACCACCCATACCACTACCACCAATACCACTACCAACACCACCACCAATACCACCACCACCAATACCATCACCACTAATACAACTAATACCACCACCACCACTACCACCAACACCACCACCCATATCAACACCACCAATACCACCACCAATACCACCACCAATACCACCACTAATACCACCACCACCAATACCACCACCACCACCAATACCACCACCACCAATACTACCACCACCACCAATACCACCACCACCAATCCAATACCACCACCACCAATACCACCGCCAATACCAATACCATGACCATCACCAATACCACCAATGCCACCACCACCAATACCACCACCACCAATACCACCAATAGCAATACCACCACCTCTAATACCACCAATACCACCAGCACCAACATCACCACCAATACCACTACCACCAATACCACGACCACAACCAATACCACCGCCACCAATACCACTGCCACAAATATCTAATATCAAAACCACCGCCAATACCAATACCACCACTAATACCACCATCACCAATACCACAACCACCAATTCCACCACCGCCAATACTACCACCACCACCATCAATATCACCACCACCAATACCACCACCACCAATATCACCACAACCAATACCACCAATACTACCACCACCAATACCACTACCAATACCACCACCACCACCACCACCACCACTACCACCAAATACCAACATCACCAATACCAATACCACCACCACCACTAATAACACCAAAACCACCACCACCAATTCCACCACCACCACTAATACAACCACCAACACCACCACCAATACCACCACCACTAATACCACCACCAACACCACCACCGATACACCCACCACCAATACCACTACCACCACCACCACCAATACCACCACCACCACCAATATCACCGCCAGCAATACCACCAATACCACCGCTAATACCAAAACCACTGCCAATACCAATACCAACACTAATACCACCACCACCAATACCACAACCACCAATACCAATACCACCGCCAATACCAAAACCACCGCCAATACCAATACCACCACTAATACCACCACCACCAATACCACCACCACCAATACCACCACTAATACCACCACCACCACCAATACCACCACCAATATCACCACCACCAATACCACCACCACCACCAATATCCCTACAACCAATACCACCAATACCACCACCACCAATACCACCACCACCAATACCGCCACCACCAACAATACCACCACTACCAATACCACCATCACCAATACCACCAAATACCACCACCACCAATACCAATACCACCACCAGCACCACTAATAACACCAATATCACCACCACCAATACCACCACCATCACTAATACCACCACCACCACCACCAATACCACCACCACCACCACTAATACCACCACCAAAACCACCACCAATACCACCACCACCAATACCCCTACCACCAATACCACTACCAGCACCACCACCAATACCACCACCACCACCAAACTCACCACCACCAATACCACCACCACCAATACCATCACCACCAATACCACTAATACCACCACCACCAATACCACCACCAATACCACCACCACCACCAATACCACCACCAGCAACACCACCACCCATACCAACACCACCAATACCACCACCAATACTACCACTAATACCACCCCCACCAATACCACCACCACCAATACTACCACCACCACCACCAATACCACCACCACCACCAATACCACCGCCACCAATACCACCAATACCAATACCACCGCCAATACCAAAACCACCACCAATACCAATACCACCACTAATACCAAGACCACCAATACCACCACCAATACCACCACCACCAATACCACCACTAATACCACCACCAGCACCAATACCACCACCAATATCACCACCACCAATACCACCACCACCACCAATAGCACCACAACCAATACCACCAATACCACCACCACCAATATCGCCACAACCAACAATACCACCACTACCAATACCACCATCACCAATTCCACCAAATACCACCAACACCAATACCACCACCAGCACCACTAATAACACCAATACCACCACCACCAATACCACCACCACCACTAATACCACCACCACCAATACCACCACCACCACCACTAATACCACCACCAAAACCACCACCAATACCACCACCACCAATACCACTACCACAAATACCACTACTACCACCACCACCACCACCACCACCAAACCCACCACCACCAATACCACCACCACCAATACCATCACGACCAATACCACTAATACCACCACCACCAATACCACCACCACCACCAACACCACCACCCATACCAACACCACCAATACCACCACCAATACCACCACCAATACCACCACTAATACCACCACCACCAATACCACCACCACCACCACCAATACCACCACCACCAATACAATACCACCACCACCAATACCACCGCCAATACCAATATCATCACCAATACCACCAATGCCACCACCACCAATACCACCACCACCAATACCACCAATAGCAATACCACCACCACTAATACCACCAATACCAATACCAACAGCACCAACATCACAACCAATACCACCACCACCAATACCACCACCAGAACCAATACCACCACCACCAATACCACTGCCACCAATATCAATACCACCGCTAATACCAAAACCACCGCCAATACCAATACCACCACTAATACCACCATCACCAATACCACAACCACCAATACCACCACCGCCAATACTACCACCACCACCACCTATATCACCACAACCAATACCACCACCACCAATATCACCACAGCCAATACCACCAATACTACCACCACCAATACCACCACAATCACCAATACCACCACTGCCAATACTACCACCACCAATACCCCCACCAATACCACCACCACCAATACCACCACCAATACCACCACCACCACCAATACCACCAAATACCAACACCACCAATACTAATACCACCACCACCACCACTAATAACACCAATACCACCACCACCAAATCCACCACCACCACTAATACCACCACCAACACCACCACCAATACCACAACCACCACCACTAATACCACCACCAACACCACCACCGATACCACCACCACCAATACCACCACCACCAATACCACCACCAATTCCACCACCACCACTAATACCACCACCAATACCCCACCACTAATACCACCACCAAAACCACCACCAATACCACCACCACCAATACCACTACCACCAATACCAGTACCACCACCACCACCAATACCACCACCACCAAACCCACCACCACCAATACCACCACCACCAATACCATCACCACCAATACCACTAATACCACCAACACCACCACCCATACCAACACCACCAATACCACCACCAATACCACCACCAATACCACCACCACCAATACCACCACCACCACCAATACCACCACCACCAATACTATCACCACCACCAATACCACCACCACCAATCCAATACCACCACCACCAATACCACCGCCAATACCAATACCATCACCAATACCACCAATGCCACCACCACCAATACCACCACCACCAATACCACCAATACCAATACCACCACCACTAATACCACCAATACCACCAGCACCAACATCACCACCAATACCACCACCACCAATACCACGACCACAACCAATACCACCACCACCAATACCACTGCCACCAATATCAATACCACTGCTAATACCAAAACCACCGCCAATACCACCACTAATACCACCATCACCAATACCACAACCACCAATACCACCACCGCCAATACTACCACCACCACCACCAATATCACCACCACCAATACCACCACCACCAATATCACCACAACCAATACCACCAATACTACCACCACCAATACCACTACCAATACCACCACCACCACCAATACCGCCACCACCAATATCACCAAATACCAACACCACCAATACCAATACCAATACCACCACCACCACCACTAATAACAGCAATACCACCACCACCAATTCCACCACCACCACTAATACTACCATCAACACCACCACCAATACCACCACCACCACCACTAATACCACCACCAACATCCCCACCGATACCACCACCACCAATACCACTACCACCACCACCACCACTACCACCACCACCACCAATACCACCACCACCACCAATACCACCGCCAGCAATACCACCAATACCAATACCACCTCTAATACCACCACCACCAATACCACAACCACCAATACCAATACCACCGCCAATACCAAAACCACTGCCAATACCAATACCACCACTAATACCACCACCAATACCACCACAACCAATACCACCACTAATTCCACCACCACCACCACCAATACCACCACCAAAATCACCACCACCAATACCACCACCACCACCAATATCACCACAACCAATACCACCAATACCACCACCACCAATACCGCCACCACCAACAATACCAGCACTACCAATACCACCATCACCAATACCACCAAATACCACCACCACCAATACCAATACCACCACCAGCACCACTAATAACACCAATACCACCACCAAAAATACCACCACCATCACTAATACCACCACCAACACCACCACCAATACCACCAGCACCACCACTAATACCACCACCAAAACCACCACCAATACAACCACCACCAATACCACTACCACCAATACCACTACCAGCACCACCACCAATACCACCACCAAACCCACCACCACCAATACCACCACCACCAATACCATCACAACCAATACCACTAATACCACCACCACCAATACCACCACCACCACCAATACCACCACCAGCAACACCATCACCCATACCAACACCACCAATACCACCACCAATACTACCACTAATACCACCCCCACCAATACCACCACCACCAATACTACCACCACCACCACCAATCCAATACCACCACCAATACCACCGCCAATACCATCACCAATACCACCAATGCCACCACCACCAATACCACCATCACCAATACCACCAATACCAATACCACCACCACTAATACCACCAATACCACCAGCACCAACATCACCACCAATACTACCACCACCAATAACACCACCAATACCACCACCAATAACACCACCACCACCAATACCACCACCAATATCACCATCCCCACCAATACCACCACCAATACCACTACCAACACCACCACCAATACCACCACCACCACCACTAATACCACCACCAACACCACCACCGATACCACCACCACGAATACCACTACCACCACCACCACCACTAATACCAGCACCATCACCACCAATACCACCACCACTAATACCACCACCAAAACCACCACCAACACCACCACCACCAATACCACTACCACCAACACCACTACCAACACCACCACCAATACCACCACCAAACCCACCACCACCAATACCACCACCACCAATACCATCACCACCAATACAACTAATACCACCACCACCAATACCACCACCAATACCACCACCACCACTACCACCAACACCACCACCCATACCAACACCACCAATACCACCACCAATACCACCACCAATACCACCACTAATACCACCACCACCAATACCACCACCACCACCAATACCACCACCACCAATACTACCACCACCACCAATCCAATACCACCACCACCAATACCACCACCAATACCAATACCATGACCATCACCAATACCACCAATGCCACCACCACCAATACCACCACCACCAATACCACCAATAGCAAAACCACCACCTCTAATACCACCAATACCACCAACATCACCACCAATACCACTACCACCAATACCACGACCACAACCAATACCACCGCCACCAATATCACTGCCACAAATATCAATACGACCGCTAATACCAAAACCACCGCCAATACCAATACCACCACTAATACCACCATCACCAATACCACAACCACCAATTCCACCACCGCCAATACTACCACCACCACCATCAATATCACCACCACCAATACCACCACCACCAATATCACCACAACCAATACCACCAATACTACCACCACCAATACCACCAATACCAACTACCAATACCACCACCACCACCAATACCACCACCACCACTACCACCAAATACCAACATCACCAATACCAATACCAATACCAATACCACCACCACCACCACTAATAACACCAATACCACCACCACCAATTCCACCACTAATACTACCACCAACACCACCACCAATACCACCACCAATAATACCACCACCAACACCAACACCGATACCACCACCACCAATAACACTACCACCACCACCACCAATACCACCACCACCAATACCACCACCACCACCAATACCACCATCAGCAATACCACCAATACCAATACCACCGCTAATACCAAAACCACTGCCAATACCAATACCACCACTAATACCACCACCACCAATACCACAACCACCAATACCAATACCACCGCCAATACCAAAACCACTGCCAATACCAATACCACCACTAATACCACCATCACCAATACCACCACCACCAATACCACCACTAATACCACCACCACCACCAATACCACCAATACCACCACCAATATCACCACAACCAATACCACCAATACCACCACCACCAATACCACCACCAACAATACCACCACTACCAATACCACCATCACCAATACCACCAAATACCACCACCACCACCAGCACCACTAATAACAGCAATACCACCACCACCAATACCACCACCATCACTAATACCACCACCACCACCAATACCACCACCACCACCACTAATACTGCCACCAAAACCACCACCACCACCAATACCCCTACCACCAATACCACTACCAGCACCTCCACCAATACCATCACCACCAATACCACTAATACCACCACCACCACCAATACCACCACCAATACCACCACCACCACCAATACCACCACCAGCAACACCACCACCCATACCAACACCACCAATACCACCACCAATACTACCACTAATACCACCCCCACCAATACCACCACCACCAATACTACCACCACCACCAATACCACCACCACCAATACCACCGCCACCAATACCACCAATACCAATACCACCGCCAATACCAAAACCACCGCCAATACCAATACCACCACTAATACCACCACCACCAATACCACCACCACCAATACCACCACCAATACCACCACTAATACCACCACCACCACCAATTCCACCAATACCACCAACAATATCACCACCACCAATACCACCACCACCACCAATAGCACCACAACCAATACCACCAATACCACCACCACCAATATCGCCACAACCAACAATACCACCACTACCAATACCACCAATTCCACCAAATACCACCACCACCAACACCAATACCACCACCAGCACCACTAATAACACCAATACCACCACCACCAATACCACCACCACCACTAATACCACCAATACCACCACCACCACCACTAATACCACCACCAAAACCACCACCAATACCACCACCACCAATACCACTACCACCAATACCACTACTACCACCACCACCACCACCAAACCCACCACCACCAATACCACCAATACCACCACCAATACCACCACCACCACCAACACCACCACCCATACCAACACCACCAATACCACCACCAATACCACCACCAATACCGCCACTAATACCACCACCACCAATACCACCACCACCACCAATACCACCTCCACCAATACTACCATCACCACCAATACCACCACCACCAATCCAATACCACCACCACCAATACCACCGCCAATACCAATACCAATATCATCACCAATACCACCAATGCCACCATCACCAATAACACCAATAGCAATACCACCACCACTAATACCACCAATACCAATACCACCAGCACCAACATCACAACCAATACCACCACCACCACCAATACCACCACCGCCAATACTACCACCACCAATACCACCACCAATATCACCACCACCAATACCACCAATACCAATATCAGCACAACCAATACCACCAATACCACCACCACCAATACCACCATCAATACCACCACCACCACCAATACCACCACCACCAATACCACCAAATACCAACACCACCAATACCAATACCACCACCACCACCACCACTAAGAACACCAATACCACCATCACCAATTCCACCACCACCACTAATACCACCACCACCAACACCACCACCCATACCAACACCACCAATACCACCACCAATACCACCACCAATACCGCCACTAATACCACCACCACCAATACTACCACCACCACCAATACCACCTCCACCAATACTACCATCACCACCAATACCACCACCACCAATCCAATACCACCACCACCAATACCACCGCCAATACCAATACCAATATCATCACCAATACCACCAATGCCACCACCACCAATAACACCAATAGCAATACCACCACCACTAATACCACCAATACCAATACCACCAGCACCAACATCACAACCAATACCACCACCACCACCAATACCACCACCGCCAATACTACCACCACCAATACCACCACCAATATCACCACCACCAATACCACCAATACCAATATCAGCACAACCAATACCACCAATACCACCACCACCAATACCACCATCAATACCACCACCACCACCAATACCACCACCACCAATACCACCAAATACCAACACCACCAATACCAATACCACCACCACCACCACCACTAAGAACACCAATACCACCACCACCAATTCCACCACCAACACTAATACCACCACCAACACCACCACCAATACCACCACCACCACCACTAATACCACCACCAACACCACCACCGATACCACCACCACCAATACCACCACCACCAATACCACCACCACCACTAATACCACCACCAATACCACCACCACTAATACCACACCAAAACCACCATCAATACCACCACCACCAATACCAGTACCACCAATACCAGTACCACCACCACCACCAATACCACCACCACCACCAAACCCACCACCACCAATACCACCACCACCAATACCATCACCACCAATACCACTAATACCACCACCACCAACACCACCACCCATACCAACACCACCAATACCACCACCAATACTACCACCAATACCACCACTAATACCACCACCTCCAATACCACCAATACCACCACCACCAATACTACCACCACCACCAATACCACCACCACCAATCCAATACCACCGCCACCAATACCACTGCCACCAATATCAATACCACTGCTAATACCAAAACCACCGCCAATACCAATACCACCACTAATACCACCATCACCAATATCACAACCACCAATACCACCACCGCCAATACTACCACCACCACCACCAATATCACCACCACCAATACCACCACCACAAATATCACCAACCAATACCACCAATACTACCACCACCAATACCACCAATACCACTACCAATACCACCACCACCACCAATACCACCACCACGAATACCACCAAATACCAACACCACCAATACCAATACCAGTACCAATACCACCACCACCACCACTAATAACACCAATACCACCACCACCAATTCCACCACCACCACTAATACTACCACCAACACCACCACCAATACCACCACCACCACCACTAATACCACCACCATCACCACCACCGATACCACCACCACCAATACCACTATCACCACCACCACCACTACCACCACCACCACCAATACCACCACCAATACCACTGCCAGCAATACCACCAATACCAATACCACCTCTAATACCACCACCATCAATACCACAACCACCAATACCAATACCATCGCCAATACCAAAACCACCGCCAATACCAATACCACCACTAATACCACCACCACCAATACCACCACCACCAATACCACCACTAATTCCACCACCACCACCAATACCACCAATACCACCACCAAAATCACCACCACCAATACCACCACCAATATCACCACAACCAATACCACCAATACCACCACCACCAATACCGCCACCACCAACAATACCAGCACTACCAATACCACCATCACCAATACCCCCAAATACCACCACCACCAATACCAATACCACCACCAGCACCACTAATAACACCAATACCACCACCACCAATACCACCACCATCACTAATACCACCACCACCAATACCACCACCACCACCACTAATACCACCACCAAAACCACCACCAATACCACCACCACCAATACCACTACCACCAAAACCACTACCACCAATACCACTACCAGCACCACCACCAATACCACCACCACCACCACCACCAAACCCACCACCACCAATACCACCACCACCAATACCATCACCACCAATACCACTAATACCACCACCACCAATACCACCACCACTACCAATACCACCACCAGCAACACCACCACCCATACCAACACCACTAATACCACCACCAATACTACCACTAAAACCACCCCCACCAATACTACCACCACCACCAATACCACCGCCAATACCATCACCAATACCACCAATGCACCACCACCAATACCACCACCACCAATACAAATACCACCACCACCACCACTAATACCACCAATACCACCAGCACCAACATCACCACCAATACTACCACCACCAATAACACCACCAATACCACCACCAATAACACCACCACCACCAATACCACCACCAATACCACCAACCCCACCAATACCACCACCAATACCACCACCAATACGACCATCACCACCAATACCACCACTAATACCACCACTACCACCACCAATACAACCACCAATACCACCATCATCACCAATACCACCCCCATTACGACCACCACCAATACCACCACCACCTCCAATACCACCATCACCACCACCAATACCACCACCACCACCACCAATACCACCACCACCAATACCACCACCACTAACACCACCACCAATACCACCACCAATACCACCACACATACACCACCAATACCACCACCACCTCCAATACCACAATCACCACCACCAATACCAATACCACCACCACCAATACCACCACCACCAATACCACCACCACTAACACCACCACCAATACCACCACCAACACTACCACAAATACATCACCAATACCACCACCACCACTAATACCACCATCAACACAACCACCAATACCACCACCAATACCACCAATACCAATATCACTACCACCAATACCACTACCACCATCACCAATACCACCACCTCCACCAATACCACCACCACCAATACCAGCACCACCAATACTACGACCAATACCACCACCAATACCACCACTACCACCACCAATACCACCACCACCAATACCACCACCAATACCACCACCAATACCTCCACCAATACCACCACCACCAATACCACCACCACCACCAATACCACCACCACCAATTCAATACCACCACCACCACCACCACCACCAATACCACCAATACCACCACCACTAATACCACTTCCACAAATACCACCACAACCAATACCTTTACCACCAACGCTAATACCACCACCACCAATACCACCACCACCAATACCACCACCAATACCACTATCAATACCACCAACACCACCAATACCACCACTAACACCACCACCACCAATACCACCACCACCACCACCAATACTCAATACCACCACCACCAATACCACCACCACCACCAATACCACCATGACCACCATTACCACCATTACCACCACCAATACCACCACCACCAATACCACCACCAACACCACCACCAATACCACCACCAATACCACCACCAACACCACAACCAATACCACCACCACCAATACCACCAACAATACCACTACTAATACCACCACCACCACCAATACCACCACCACCACCAATACCACTACCTATACCACAACCAATACCACCACCAATATCACCACCACTACCAATACCACCACCAATACCACCACCACTACCACCACCAATACCACCACCACCAATACCACCACCACCACCAATACCACCACCACCAATACCACCACCAATACCAATACTACCACCACCAGTACCAATACCACCACCAAAAGCAATACCACCACCACCAATACTACCACCTCCAATACCACCACCAATACCACCACCACCACCAATACCACCACCACCACCAACACCACCACCAATACCACCACCAATACCACCACCAACACCACAACCAATACCACCACCACCAATACCACCACCAATACCACCACCAATACCACTACTAATACCACCACCACCACCAATACCACCACCACTACCAATACCACTACCTATACCACAACCAATACCACCACCAATATCACCACCACTACCAATACCACCACCAATAGCACCACCACTACCACCACCAATACCACCACCACCAATACCACCGCCACCACCAATACCACCACCAATACCAATACTACCACCACCAGTACCAATACCACCACCAAAAGCAATACCACCACCACCAATACCACCACCTCCAATACCACCACCAATACCACCACAACCACCACCAATACCACCACCACCACTAATACCACCACCAACACCACCACAAATACACCATCATTACCACCACCACCACTAATACCACCATCAACACCACCACCAATACCACCACCAATACCACCACCACCAATACCACCACCAATACCATTACCACCAATACCAATATCACTACCACCAATACCACTACCACCACCACCAATACCACCACCAATACCACCACCTCCACCAATACCACCACCACCAATACCACCACCACCACCACCAATACCACCACCACCAGCAATACCACCATCAACAACACCACCACCAATACCAACACCATCACCAATACCACCACTACTACCACCAGCAATACCACCATCCCCAACACCACCACCAATACCAACACCACCACCAATACCACTACCACTACGAATACCAATACCACCACCAATACCTCCAATACCACCACCACCAATACCACCACCACCAATTCAATACCACCATGACCAATACCACCGCCAATACCACCACCAATACCACTAATACCACCAGCACCAATACCACTGCCACCAATACCACCACCACCAATACCTTTACCACCAACACTAATACCACCACCACCAATACCACCACCACCAATAACACCACCACCACCAATACCACTATCAATACCACCATCACCACCAATACCACCACTAACACCACCACCACCAATACCACCACCACCACCAATACCACCACCACCAATACTCAATACCACCACCACCAATACCACCACCATCACCACCATTACCACCACCAATACCATCACCACCAATACCACCACCAATACCACCACCAACACCACAACCAATACCACCACCACCAATACCACCACCAAGCCCACTACTAATACCACCACCACCACCACCACCAATACCACCACCACCACCATTACCACTACCAATACCACAACCAATACCACCACCAAAATCACCACCACCACCAATACCACCACCAATACCACCACCACTACCACCACCAATACCACCACCACCACCAATACCACCACCACCACCAATACCACCACCAATACCAATACTATCACCACCAGTACCAATACCAATACCACCACCAAAAGCAATACCACCACCAATACCACCACCATCACCAATACCAATACCACCACCACCGCCAATACCCCACCATCAATACCACCAGCAATACCACACCAATACCACTACCACCAATACCAGTACCACCACCACCAAATACCAATACCACCACCAATACCAATACCACCACCTCCAATACCAATACCTCCACCACCAATACCACCATCACCAATACCAGTACCACCACCATCAATACCAATATCACCACCACCAATACCACCAATACCGCCACCACCAATACCACCACCACCAATACCACCACCACCAATACCACCACCACCAATACCACCAATTCCACCACCACCAATACCACCACCACCAATACCACCACCAATACCACCACCACCAATACCAATACCAATACCACCACCTCAGTGCCTCTCGCTCACTAGTAATAGCAGGGGCACTGTACAAGGCTGGAGCTGCAGCCAAGACCATCCCTCCCTCCCTCCATGGCTGCCATAAAGCACAGCCCGCCCTGCACCAGGAGGTGAAGCAAGGGCCCTACTACAGCTAGACTCTTTTTATTAGACCAAAGATAGCAATGACATTACGCAATGCCACACTGCACACTCAATAGCCCCCCTCCCGCTCTTCCTCCTGAGCCGTGACAGTGTAATCACAGAGTGAAAGGTGTTGGAGTGCTTTGTTAGTGTTTATAGCTCGGATCATATGTAACTCTCACTTCACACTTTGTGTCTTTGTAATTTACTACACTTACACATCTTTTTCACTGCACTATTTATCACTACTTTGAAGACGTCGCAGGCCGGTCTCTTCCTCTGATATTTACAATCTAACAAGCGGTCGAGAAGACCCTTTATTGCAATGCAATAGGTCTCGCATTTGCGAGAGTTTAAGCTTTTAGTATTGTAAATGACAATGCCTTTGATTTATGTTTTAAAACCCAAAACATAAATAAAAGGCATTGTCATTTACAATGCCAATAGCTCAAACTCGCGTGAATGCAAGACCTATTGCATTGCAAATGCTTGTTCTTCCTCTGTCTCACTTTCACCTCATTGCTTTTCTCTCCTTCCCCTTTGCTGTGCTCAGCATTTAGAGTGGTAAATGGTTTTATGTCTACAGACCGGTGAGGGAAGAGGAATAAGAGAACGTGTAAATGCTTTTCTACACACTCCTTCCCGCTGGGTAGGTTTTGTACAGTGTCCATGTCTTTGGTATGGAAGTCCCCACACATTGAAGGCATACTGCAGAAGCCACAGAGAGTGCTCTCCCAAATGTCCCTGATAGCTGGCTACATTTGAGGATGAGAAGACATGACAATTACATGACTGCCTGCAGTGCTTTCTATGAAATGCTGTTGCCCAGTGGAAGGTAGTCAATACTATACTTTCAACCACTGCTGCAACCTACCATTGTCTTAGGGTAAGGGGCGTCCTAATATGCAGCCTTTCCATGGGATGGAAACAGGTATTTAGAGGTGGGCCGGCCCTAGCTCACTCTAGGTGTTCTATCTATTCCATGCAGGTCGCACAAAATTATATGAGGATCAAATCAGCCCAGAACTATTCATTCATTCTCATGACAAGGCTGTTTCATTGGCTCCTCCACACATACTGCATCATTTGCACACCATTTTTCAAGGGTCACCGCGTAGAGACAGCAATTGCTTCCTCCGCTCTGTC
The DNA here is from genome assembly GCA_963921515.1 of Calotriton arnoldi. NCBI lineage: Eukaryota > Metazoa > Chordata > Amphibia > Caudata > Salamandridae > Calotriton > Calotriton arnoldi. Next base: position 205,963 of record CAWUFW010001614.1, on the reverse strand, counting down.
AAATTAACTGCTCCTGATTCATATATAGTCAGGGCAAATAATTATTTCACAAAATGGCACCAGGTATGAATGCTGCAATTCATCTACACAATACGCTGAATTGTAATTCTTTAGAAATTAACTTAGGTGAGAGGGTTGCTAGTCTCATTCTAGAAGGTGTGCAGGGAAGAAGACATACCCAGTTCCATGCACCCAAGAGCTGTGCCTCAGGTTTGTATCTTCTAAAATGACTGCTGCCACCTAGACTAACCATACAACAGATAGAAACAAAGATGTTGTCAGGACTGCAGGTCAGTTTGGTAGATCTCTGAACCGTAAAAATATCTCCAAGGTGCTGTCAGATTTTCTAGGAGTAGGGTTGCTCGTTCTGCTGTAAGTGTCTAGATCTTAAACTCTACCCACCTGAAAAGGACATGTCCCTTTGCAGCACCTGTTTTCTAAAAGTGGGTACGTATGTAAACATGGACATGCCTACCTCTGCTTGAGTTTCTATTACTACTTGTTACCAAAGTCATGTAGTTTAATACCAATGTAAATGGGAGTTTTGAGCACCCAACTCATAGGGTGAATGAAATATGCACCATTAAGAATAAAAAGGCTGAGTTTGCCGCAACGAGATTCAAACGTGCCAGTTCCCATTTACCCTGAGATAAGCACAATAGGAACACTGGCCAACAAAGCATCTCAACAGTTGAACCTGCTGGGCATGTGTACATGCTAGTAAATTAGATTAGGGGTTTAAGGAACCTGATGATCTGTGTGCATTCAGCACCTCTTGGTATAAGCTTTCCAGTATATTGCTCAGGTTGTCAATACACTTGCTAATGAGATCTGTGTGTAATCTATTACTCATAGGTTTAAATAGTCATTAAACATCTTGGATGGTTATTCTACCCCCTGCAAGGCACTGTGCCTAGCCTGTTGATCACATTTTTGAGCTCAAAATATGATTGTGCAGTCACCTATGTCGCTGAGGGGGCACAGCCAAATTAGAAAAGTGGGACCAGAAGAAATTAAAGAAGGGGACTAAGATTAAAAGAATGAGGAACATGCATTGTGGATGTTATTATCTCTTTGAAGGAAGTGTCAATGGACAACTAGCAAATTGTGGATATAAGATCTGGGACGTAAATGTGTCATATGTCATCAAGCATAAATGTTTACGGGTCCTCACCAAGATGACAGGACAGAAAAAGTTCAGAGTTGCTCGTTTTATAAATGTTGCCACTTTATTTTACTACCCAATTCGCTACTGCGGGCCACTTTTATTTTGGGGCCCAGACCTATTTTCAGTCTCAGTCTGACCCACTCTGCCCCAGTGCAAAAAATTGGTTTGTGCTCCTGTTTGCATGTGCAGCTGTTTCTCTGATCTATGTGCATAATTAACAGTTTGTGCACATGCCCTCTACTGAGATCAGCACAACCAGGTTTAAACAAGTTTCTGAACAGGCATGCATTGTTCATGATGAGACCCCAGGCACAGTATCACGATTCCATTCTGCATCCATGAACAGTCACTCAAGGGTCTGTTTTCGGGTAAAGCACACTGTCTACAGTGGACACATTGCCTCTGTGTGGGAAACTGGCTATTTGTATTGTATACCGAAAAGAGGTATACTGTGCAAAGAGTTCAGGTATCCCTTATAAGTGAACAGTGGCTTGCTCTAGCAATCCCATGGTGCTCTTCTAGGGGGTAGTGTGGTTGAGCAGCTTTAGCCTTATCAGAAAGGAGTGTTAGACATCTGCAATACACACACAGTCAATAAATGATGCACATGACTCAATAAGGAGGTCCACTTCAATTTATTAAAATGAAACGTAACTTTATATAATATTAAGCCCCAGAAATAACTTTTCAAGTTATGAATTTTTCACAGTTTTTATAAATGGACAATTTCTCAAGCGGTAATGTTATCCTATGGATGAAAGACATACACTGCATACAGATACTTCACACTGACTTATGGGACCAATCTCATAGACTTAAGGTAAGTATGGGGCAAGGTCCAAAGAAGCACCAACAGGTCACCTCGGGCAGCCCTGGGTCAGCTGGGTGCAGAGGTATTTTTCAGCATGGGGTGCCCAATGTTATCCTATAAGGTAAAAATAAGTAGTTCATTGGGGCACGTCACAGCGACTTACGGGACCAATCTCCTGGACTTAAGGTAAGTATGGGGCAAGGTCCAAGGCAGCACCAACAGGTCACTTAAGGCGGGACCAGGGCGTCCGGGTGGAGAGGTGATTTTCATCATCGGGTGCCCAATGTTATCCTAAGGGGAAAAACATGTACTGCATTCAGGCACTTCACAGCGGCTTAAGGGACCAATCTCCTGGACTTATGGTGAGTATGGGGCAAGGTTCAAGGCCACACTAACAGGTCACCTTGGGAGGCTCTGGGGCATCCAGGTACAGAGGTGTGTTACGGCGTCTGGTGTCCCATTTACTTTAATGGGGAACGGTCCAGTTGCAAAGAGGCTGTCAGCTGGGACTGGGAGACCAGTCAGGCTGAACCAACGAGGGGGCTCAGGTCTCACGATGCTTGGGGATGTGGGCGCACCTTCGGTCCTCTTCTCCTCGGACCAAGGCAGCTGGGTGTAGAGGTGTTCTGAGGTGTCGGGATTTAGTCACTGGAGACACTCGTGGTAGAGAAGTCCTGCACAAAGAGTCTGCAAGTGGTGTCGGTGAGTCCACTGTGGGTAAACCCAAGGGGGACTTTGTCTCTTGAGGGTCAGGGGACCATGCTGGCACCGTTGGCCCACTTCAACTTGGGCTCGGGGGCACAGGTGCAGTGGTGCTTTCTGGTGTTGGGTTTGCAGCGGTCTGGAGTCCTCTTAGTTCTTTTGGAGTGCCTGCAGGATGCAAGGGAGCAGCTCCGCTACTTCACAGGAGTTACTGGGTCTTTGTTGAAGGCAGGTAGTCCTCCCAGGCTTTTGGAGGCACAGCAGCTGCAGGACGAGACAATTTTAGCATAATTTGGTGGGAACAGCAGACAAGCCAGCGAGTTGGTGTGAAGTCAGTTTCTTCTCGACAGTCCTTGCTTTTTGCGGCTCTTCTGTGTCCTTCTTCTTCCTAGGTCACTAAGAATCTGTTTTCCTGTTGTCAGGGGCTCGACTGAATAGTAGTTTTAGGGGCATGAGGGGAAAGTAGGGTAGTAGCCAATGGGCTACTTACCCCTGGGGTCACTATCCCCCTATAAAACCACTTCCTGTGGCTGTAGGAAGTGGGCATAATCCTGTCCCAGAGTTCCTAGTTCTGCTATCACAAAGACTTTTTATTTTCGCATCCAAATCAGGTAGCGCACCTTAGGGGTGGCACTATCCTGAAGGTGGACACGTCTCTGTGACTACTAATTTTCCCACTTGTCCAGGTCCCAAATGGGCCCTGGACAGGAGGGTTAGCATTCCCTCCCCTCCGAGGAGCCAGATTCGCATACCAAAGGCAGTGGGATCTTTGAAGCTCCCTGAGTTGGAATGCTAATTTGCATGTCATCTTGTGGGGGAGGGTGTAAACACTCTCTGCCCGGGCAGGCTTTGTTCTTGACCTCCTGAGAGCATAGGCCCTCACCTCTGGGGTTCAGAAACTCATCTGTGGTGGCAGGCTGGTCAGGACCAATCAGCCAGCACACTAGTAGTTGGTAGGTTTTCAGGGGGCACCTCTAAGTTGTCCTCTGGGTGCATGTATTAATAAATTAATCACTGGAAACAGTGTGTTTATTAATACAAGATGTTTGAAACCAAATATCTTTGGTTTCAGTGAAGCCATCATGTAGCTGGGGAAACCGTTTTCACCAGTGTCCAGCACATGTATTTAAAATGGCTTCCCTGGTCACTTGTACTGGCAGTAATTGAACTGACTAGCACAGGGGCATATCTGCTCATGCAGCTATGCCCACACATGTAGTATAGTGCACTATACCATAGGGCGGTAAGGCCTGCTGTAGGGGCGACTTACCTATACTGCATGGAGTGTCAGCAGGAATGGCACACAGGTTTGCGTGCCATGTTGAATTTTCAACTTTGTCTACACCAAGACATGCAGCCTGCAATGGCAGTCTGCATAAGTTTGTTAAGGAGTCCTTAGCTTGGCACAATGCATGCTACAGCCCTTAGGGACCCTCTTTAGTACACCATGCCCTAGCTACCAGTGGTACCATTTACTAGGGGCTTACAGAGGGTGCTAAAGGTCCGGTCCTTTGGGGATCAAGTGACCAGTTGTCTTGTTTTAGTGAACGAACACTGGCACTGGGATCTGGTTAGCAGGAGCCCAGTGTGCTTCAGTCAAAGTTGCATCAAACAGCAGGCAAGAAATGGGGTGATTACTGCAACAAAAACCCAGGGGCATATTATCAAGAACGGCGTTAAAATTATCGCTGCTTTAGCGGCAGAAAACTGCCGCTAAAGCGGCAATAATGGGCTTGATAATATGCCATTGAGAATTCCAATAGAAGCCCATGTTGACACCAGAACATGGGCTTCTATTGGAATTCTCAAGGGCATATTATCAAGCCCATTATCGTCGCTTTAGCAGCAGTTTTCTGCCGCTAAAGCGGCGATAATTTTAACGCTGTTTCTTGATAATATGCCCCCCAGTTTCCTAAACTCTGTAACTACAAATTAGTAGATAAACTGGAATGAGCATGGCACAAAAACAAAGGGGCCCATTAGAATGTCGGGCGGATCGCCACCGCCCGCATGACGGTGGCGATCCGCCCGACATTCTCTCCTGCCCCCATGCCAATTCCCCCCGCCATATTACTATGGCGGGGGGGCCCCCGGCGGACGGAAAGACCGTCCGCCGGTTTTCAGCCCGGTCGATGAGTCGACCGGGCGGAAAAGCTTTTAATATGGTGGCGGTGTCTGTTAGACACCGCCATCCATATCAGGATGCATGCGGGGATTTGCCTTTCCGTGGCGGCAACGCCGCCACGGAAAGGCATGCGGTATTTTACATTGGGGACCCATAGCGGGCCCCCAGGGATTCTGGGGGGTGGAGGGTGCACATGGGGGGTACCTATGGTACCCCCCTGCATTTGCATGCACAACATGTCAGGCACCGCGCGGTGCCTGCCACGTTGTGCATGCAAATGCACAACATGAATTTTTGGCATTGCGGCGGGCGGTGCTGAATGCACCGCCTGCCGCAATGTTGAAAATGCAGGATGCGCCCGCCAGTGTGGCGGGCGCATCCTAATTACCCCCAAGGGACCGCCGCACTTATGGCGGGCGGTCCCTATGTACGTCGGGATGGCGGGCGGACTTTGCCCATAGAGTGGTGACTTCACTACATGTTTAAAGCTCATGTTTTAAAAAGAGTTACTGAGCACAAGTTCTACTGCATTGCCTCTGTATGAGAGTAGAATTGGACATGAGGCACCTCCTGGTGGTGCTAAACTCACAGATACAATTTCTGAAGTTTTTACTTTACTCCTTTACTCAAATGATAGAATGATAGCCGAAGACAAAATAGTGGGGTTCATCTGAACTTTTAAAGAAATTGTTTGGGTGTATCAAACCATTAAAAGATCTTTGTTTATTTTCTCACTGATGTTTTGTGTTAAAAAAAGTACAAAATAAATTGGGAATTTTAAACAAGTCGACCTCTAGTCTAAAGCTAAAGTGTGACATCTTCAGCTGGAAATCTCTCTGTACCCACCATACTGTGGCCTATCTTTTTATGTGTGGGGTTCTCTGCACTGACTACTGACTCTCTGTAGTCATAAACTTACTGTTAACTAGTAGTTTGTGAGCACCAAAAAACCAGTAAACTTACAGCTTTGTGAAGGACAGGCCCTGAATGATTATTTTTAAATGGGTTCCTATAGAGGAGGCCCATGAGCAGATATGTGCCCCCAACCCTCAAAGTAGGACTCTATATTGATTATCCTAATTCACCAAGAGATGGGATTTGGAAGGTTGATTATGCTTGGCTTTTGTTTCTCTCCTATGTCCTTCTCCTTCTTTTCTGCTTTATAGGTGTCCACCGCCCAGTGTGGTACCTACAAGTGCCCATTATAACCACATCACCAGCATAATCGTGGTCTGTTATGACTGGGGTCTCTATGACTATCCACCAAACAAGGGGATTCACCTTATATGGTGGTAGAACCCTACTGCCACTCTTATTTCTGGAAAGTGTTTAGGGATTTGAAGTTAATTTGTTTAGGGATTATAGTTGGTTGAAGGGTTAAATATATCACCCGTGAAGGTATGGTGTATTCACACCTAAGAAGCTACAAGGGGAGTTCAAGTGGGTGAGGACGTTGACAGAAATCTTGCTTTAGTCTTGGGAGAAGAAATATATTGAATGTAGAGAATGGCTAGAATGCTCCCCTAAAACACAAAAGGCCTTAATTGCACCCATAAGAGAGTGAACAATTGTCATACGGTAGGCAAGAAACAGTTTGATATTGTAGTACTAGTTGAGACACAACGACGGTGCTCACACTAATTTCGCCTTAAACATAACCATCACCCAATAGCCTATTGGTCATCATCCCAAACAAAACATAATGGTGAGGCAATTTTTTCCTAGGTTCTGCTCATACAGGTAAACAGGAAAGATCCAAAAATAGCCATCTCACTATAGGCATGATATGTGGTCTAAATTCTGGGCAACACAGCTTTGTACAGACTTTCCTTGATACTATGACGGGACTCACAGAGGGAGCTATAGTAGTTATAGCGGATTCAATTAGGTTTGGGATTCCTGGAACGATAGATCAGGGAACTCAGCATCAAGCTGAAACACTTTCTCTAAGAACTTTAAAATGTTAAGTTAGGGACCCTTGGTCTACATGACCTCTGGAGAGAACACCACATAGACTAGAGAGACATTACATTGTACTCCCATGTCCATCAGACATATTCTAGAAATTACTATATACTAATAAGCAATACCTTAAAGCCACTTGTCCATGATGCTGTAATCATTAGTAATCTCAGACCACGCACCAGTCAAACTCATCTTAAATCGGTCCCCATTAGTAATCTGATCTGGGCGATGGCTAATGCACCCCTAAACTAAAAGGGTCCTGTGAGGCAAATGCATTGTATCCATGATTAGTTTTAAAAACACTATAGAGTAAGGAGGGAGATCTCCTTGAAAGTTAACTTCTTAAACCTGAATGGTAAGTAAGTAAGTGAAATTTTTTATTGTTTTTGATTAATTAAAACCATTACAAAAATGCACGATAAAAAGACTTTGTACGTAATAAGACAAGAGAAGTATAATTCTAAAAACTTAAAAAGACTCTGGTGCAAAGGTGCCGTTGTTCAACTTCTTATGTAGAGGATCAAAGGTCTGTGCTCTTAGTTTCCGATGATGTAGATTAAAACTTCCTTATGTGGTTCTTGCATTTATGCGTGGCGCTGCTCTCCCTTGCTTTGATTCTACTAGTGACAGGAATTTCACTAGCTTCCAGGTTAGCTGCGGGTCCTTGGAGTCAAAGCATGCAATCACAGCCTGCCTCCGGGTTCGAATCCCTCGTTCATTAAAGTGGGCTTTAAGTAATCCTGTCCTTTCCGCCTTTAGTTCGATACAGGAGCAGATTACGTGTTCCATATCTTCAGTGCCATTCCCACATAATCTGCATTTATTTCCACATTTTTCCCTCTGCCAGGGTGGAAGGTGTGGGATTGCTGGCAGAACTCCAAGCCTGTATTTGAAAAAATGTTCTTTGGTCTTCCTGGAGTACCCCAGGTTGAAGTATGGCTGGTAACTGAATGGGGTCACAAAGCAAATTCCACTTGACAACTCTCTCAGAAGGTTGCACCTCTGAGGGTGCACAACTCAATACTTCAGCTACAAACAAAGCTAAGCTCACTCAAACCAATAAATTAGTACCACACCATCTGAGAGAATTAAGACAAACATTAGAGATTGAGTATGTGGGAGACATACAAACACCTGGAGACCCAGGAATCACTTCGGAAGATGAGACACCTTCTGAAAATGTCACGCTCACTTATTTGCTCCTGCTGTCCCCAGGAAGAAACAGGCTAGCTATATATCATCTCTATCACTCTATTACATAACCTAGACCCAAACTGGAATTTTGGAGGCCCTTTTAACACATTTGGCAGTCTTGGCAACTACTAAATTGCTTAAGCTGCACAAAGCACCTGGCCTGATGATTTCACAGGATGTTTTTATAAAATCTTTTCAACATCCCTATTCCAAAATATTCTTGTGACCATATTGGAATGATTTGTCCCCAATTTAATACACCAAAACCAATGTGTCATCATTAAGGGTCCACAGACTCATCATAACTTCCACTGTACTGTCGTCCGGTGTAGGGAAAAAACATGTAAAAAGCCACAGCAGCAGAGCTGATAACATTAGATACCTGTTCACTCATATTTATTTCATTTACTTTATTTTATTAGGTGACTTTGTATAGAGCAATTACAGACCTTGTCATAAGGACATTGGTGTGCTTCATATGAAAAAGAAAGTATCTAGGGCCAGATGTACAAAGCACTGTTTACAAAATACCGATCGCAATTTGCGACCAGTTCAGTATTTTGTGAACTGACCTATGTCCTAATAGGTCGGTTTGCAAAATACAGATTCCTAGAAGGTCGCAAAGCGACCTACCTTATGACTATTAATGAGGTAGGTTGCAATTTGTGACCCACTAGGAATCGCACCCATCACAGGGATGATGACCTGCTGGGGTCAGCAGATCACAATGTTTGTAATTCTGTTTAAATAAAGTAATCATTTCTTTCCCAAATGCAGCCCGGTTACCGTAAAGGAAAATGGGATGCGTTAAATTTTTTTAGTTACATTTGTATTTCTTTTTTTTAAGAGTAGGTAGTGGTTCATGGGACCTTTTTTCATTTGTGGTTGGCTCATCACTACATGTTTGTAGTTAATAAAGTATTGATGTTTTGCGACTGGATTTCAGTTGCAAAACGTTAATACATACCATTCAGATTCGATATTTAAAAGGAACACCCTAAACATCCTTACAAATATCGAATCGGTGTTGGGTCACAAACCCAAATTGCAAACTGGTAACATTTTACCAAATCGCAGTTTGTGGTTTGTACATACTACATTTTTGTGATTGCAAACAGCCCGATTCCGCAAATCAGGCTGTTTGCGACCATAAAAAGCCTTCCTACACCGGGCCCCTAGTGTGCTAATTAAGTAGCCGAGTAGAAACAGCAACAGCAGCGTTAGAGATACAAAGAAGGTAGGGTAGATACATTTAGGCCTACGTTAATACGATTTCTCACAGCGCAGCATAGTATCAAAGGGGAAACACAAGGCCAGCAGATTAGCTACATTATTTGGCCTGCTGCTGGTGTCATCCATGCTCATGCAAACAAGCAGGCTGCCTGGCAAGTTGCACAGCCTATCACCATGGCACAGAGGAGAGAGCACAATGTCTTGGGTAGGAGTCATACTTCTCCAATACAAATTCCTCTGTGTAGACAACCTCAGAAGAGTCAGATGTATTATGCATAGGATTAATGTCGATGCGTTCCCCTTTTTAGGTCTCGCCTAGCGATGCAGCGCCATGCGGTGCACGCGTAAGCGAGATCTATTGTTGCCGACTTGCCTGCGAAGGGGGACAGGACATGTGCACGTGTATGGCAAGTCCTGGACAAGAGATGTGCACGCGTATGGTGCGAGCAGGAGTTGTAATAACGCCGCAAACCGTACGCGTGCACATCAGCTGTCTGTGCCGAAGCTTAACAGACAGGAGATGTGCACGTGTACGGCTCACGGCGTTATCACAACCCCTGCTCGCACCATACGCGTGCACATCTCCTGTCCAGGCGTGGCGTGCTTGCATGCACCACTTACCGGCTCTTGGATCCTGCTCCGGCGCATCATGCAGCATTCACGAAGGCGGGGTGGGCTCCCGCCGGACTTCCTCTACTGCTTGCCAGGGCGGGGTGGGCTCCCGCCTCGCTTCTCCAGCACGCGTGGGACAGGAGATGTGCACACGTACGTGCATGCATCGGCGTTTCAGCAGTAACGCACGTATGACGCACTTTCACTTTCCCTCCCTCCCCCGTGGGCTCCAGATCACCGACAGCAGATGAGCACGTGCAGGCGTCTCTTAACTTTCGAGCGCTCCCACCGCGCGCTCGGCTGGACAGCCCCATCGGCCTGAGTTGGCGGCGGGTCGGCGCTTTGTGCACGGCTGAGGAGAAGCGCTGTTTCTCACTCAGGAGGGACTCCGCTAGCGCCCTGTCCCTGCCGGCATCCTCCCAATGCGCTCGAGGCTGAAGGCGGGAGGCTTCTGCGGCAGCAGTCCGCATGTACTTACGAGGTGAAGGAACAAGGTGGACAAAAAGAGGTAGGGTTTGTTTCAAATAAAGCATAATTATAACATCACTGTAAAAGATTGGCCCGATGATGACAGCGCAGGAAATCGAATAAGTGCTGTTGCTCATTAGTTGCCTCGATTCCAAACGTGTACGGCGTCTCTTTTACTGAGGAGATGTGCACGCGTACAGACACGCGATGTGCACATCTCCTGTCCCCCTTCCATCGTCGCAAGCCTCACGCAGTTTCACTTTGGTAATGTGCACGCGCGCTCAGTTCGGGATGTCCTCAAGCCCCGTGAGAGACGCGCTTTCGCTTGTGTTTTCTTTGGGGACTCCTGGTTTCAAAAAGGGATTCCATGCGGGGTAGGTGAGCCATGCAGCACCTTTATTATTTCAGAGTGGTGTGCTATAAGAGGCGTGCGCGTTGCTTTGCATGCCAGTCAGTGAATGCCAAGTCCCTGGCATTCCAAGGTCCAGGTGTGCTGTCCCCGCAGTCCAGTATCTGCGGGGTAGGCAAGCCATGCAGCGGCTTTCTTATTTCAGATAAGCTGCAGTCTCCCCTGCCCATCTGCCGCCGGCACAGCGCCCTCCCGCCCGCGGGATCGACTCCTGCAGAAAGTAAACAAGTGTGGCCCGCTCCCTGTGCTCCAGCTGTTTGTAGGATGGTGACATACGGACTGAAATGTGTGCATGGCGCTGCATAAAGCGTCAGGACAGTAATTGTTTCATCTTTTTCGCTATTTATTTAAATCGGGCAGTTCGGTGTTAAATGAAAACCTTCCTCGAACAGTTCAAATACGAGCAACGTCCAGTTTACACAGTCATGCACTGATTCAGTCTCCTGCTGCGCACGTGCCAAACGAGAGTGAGCAGCGTCTTGCCGGAGATCTGTACTGGTTGAATTGCTTCATGCATGTAATGTCATTAACATTTCACATGCAACTCGTTGGATTATTACTTGGTTGTCCGCTTCACGCCAACCCCGGCCATAAAACTTCAGACCTTGTAGTGTAGCGTCACTACTAGCGTGATTTCCTAGTGATGATTGCAGTATTCCAACCTCCATATACCCAGTTTTGCATTGATTTCGAGGGGCGTATCATGATAAGCCAAGGCCCTGTTTTTAGCACGAGTTAGTGCATTGACTTTAAACAGAACAAGTCGGTAACAGCAGAGATTACATCTCTCAGTTTCCAACTTCTATCTAAAGATCATACGTCAATTAAGTTAGAGAAATTTCGAGTTATATTTTTAAACTTGTCCACCGTGCACAAAAAACGCAGGCCATCATCATAAGGCCCTTATATTTGTTAATTAACCATGTCTTCTAAAGCTGGTGTCAACTCTGTAGCTCAGTGCTGAACGGTTAACACTTGTTCTGGCATTGTTTCCTTACTTGTCAGCAAAGAGCTTAAATAGAATGGTAGCCGGTTCAGGCACCCCTCTGTTAAACGAAAGTGGCCAGGATCTATAACAGCAGATTTGTAGATGGAACAGAATGAACTGTTTAATGCCTTTCCTTAATGATGCAATACCTGAAGGTTGAATGTGCGGGTGACGTTGGCTGGTACTCCGTACTATACAGAGAAGTCATGGAGCCCTCTCATCCACTGCTTTACATAAGCACCGGTTTCATTGCACAAGGTAACATTCTTTTTTTTGTCAGCTTGTCCAGAACCCAACTCCCGGATCTCCAGTGCCGTGCCCAACACCATCTCACCCCTCCCCCACCACCCTCTGAGGTCGAGAACTCTTTCCGCTGTATATTGATTTCTCACACCTTTTTTCCTTTCCAGCTTTATAAAAAGCCATCTCCACCGCTTTACAGAAGCACCGGTTTCAATGCACACAGTAACATTCTTTTTTTGTCAGCTTGCCCATTCAAATAGCAATAGTGCTGTGCACGTCATCAATCAGCTGCATAAAAAAACCATTTGCAATGCAATACGTCTCACATTTGCAAGAGTTTGACCTATTGGCATTTTAAATTACAATGCCTTATATTTGTGTTAGTTTTCAAAACAGATGAATAAAAGGCATTGTCATTTTCAATGCCAATAGCATAAACTCTTGCAAATGCGAGACCTATTGCATTGCAAATGCTTGTTTGTACCTGCTTTTGCTAGGCATTACTTTTTGACACAAAAATTCTATTTGACTTGGCTTTAATCTATTTTTAGTATCATTTCTCATGGAAGCCTCTTGGTTTTCAGATTTACCCAATTGTCCCTGCGACAGTGTTTCAGATCAAAGCACAGCTCGTTTTCTACTTTTCTGTCCATTTTAGAGGTGTCTTCAAAAACATTCTTTAGCGCCAAATCTACAGGTTGCCAACATTAGACTGTATAAATTGGCATTAGTGTTTCTGATCAATTAAATTAAGCTCTCCTAGGACACGTTTGGGCTTAGTGAACTTCATTAGAACCTTATCAATGAGGAAGAAACACAGAGTTGTGGTCTGCGTTTAAATTGATCAAATGTTTTTAATCTTGTCTATGTGTATATTAGACAAATCCCTCTTTATATTAATGGGAATTGCAATTTATTGCAAGTGCCCTTTATCAGGAAAAGTTATGGAGTAGAGATCGATATTTAAAGTAACAATATTATTTTTGTGCTCTTTATGTGTATTTTGTTCTATTTTTAAATCATAAGGTAATCATCGTTTATTGCATGTGGAATTTTATATCTGTATTTATGTGCTTTTGTGGTTTGTTTTTAAACCGAAAAAAGCTGACTTCAATGACACAAAGGGGCATATTCACAAGGAAGTGGCGAAGTGAGGCGTTAGCCATCATGGCTTAACGCCTCACTTCGCCACTTCAGAAACGCAAGGCTGCACCATATTCACAAGGATATGGTGTAGCCTTGCGTTTCCCCCTGCGCTGGCGCTAAGTGTAGCAGCTTAGCGCCAAAGCAGGCACCCTTGCACCATGGTGCAAGGGTGTCTGCATGCAAGGGAAGATTGTGTATGTACAGGAAGGTCCCCCTTCCTGTACATAAACAATCTTGAAATGCCGTTTTCTGACTTCTATGGGGCATATTCTCAAGGAGCCATCGCCGATTTATCGGCACTTTAGCGCCGCAAAAGTGGCGATAGACTTATCGCCCTATTCACAAGCTGGTGCAAACAGCCGACACCGCCAGTTTTCCTTCGATAGCTGCCGCAAAACACATCGCCACGGATGAGAGCGACAACTAACGCTAATGATATGCAGAGTAGGCGTTCCTGTGCCAAAACACACGAAAACACCACTTCGCGATATTCTCAACGAGCAGCCAGATCAGCGATGCGATCCGAAAACAGGCAATAAGGCGCGTTAGCAGCAGGGATTTAACACCTGCCTTTTACTGGTGTTAAGCAGGACGACAACCTGCAGTATGAAAGGGAGCCCAGCCTAGAGCCACATCTGAAGACCAGGGCCGGACTGGGGACCGAAACCGGCCCTGGCAAACTGCTCAGCCGGCCCCCCCTGGGGGTAGGGGGGCTGCAGCCGAGCTGTTTTCGAGGGCCGGTTTCGGCCGATTTTGTTACAGGGGGGCCAATATTGCCGACCCCCGGTAACAAAAACGGCCCCCCAGGGGTGTAAAATCGGCCCCCACCCTAGCGGCCCACCGGGGAAACGCCCGGTGCCCGCTACGGCCAGTCCGGCCCTGCTGAAGACCAACAGATGCCATGGAGACAATGATCCTGCAGCCTGGAGACCCAAGAGGGCCACAACACCCACCGCAACCACCCCCCGGACCCTCCCCCCTAGGTCATGAAGTCCAGTAGTCAACGGTAGTGGAAAAACAGAACTTTATTACAAATACATAAACTACAAGACAAAAAGCTCAACCAACGCATTCCATTCCCAACGGGGAACTTCACCAGGGCAACGTGTGGATCCAATAAACTGCAAATGCTGCAGGAACTCCCCAATACCATTCCATATCCCGAAATAAGTAGTCAGAAACCTGTTGGAGAAATGGTGACAATGGTCAAGCGTCCTCATAGTCACAGACGTAATCTGGTACAGTGTATTGCACTTGGACAAACCGGGATGCATACAGGTATGATGAATCCAGTCCAAATATACTGTAACAGAAGTCTGTGTGCTCGTAACCTCCGCAGGAAAGAAAAGGAAGGTTACGACCACACAAACATCTGTTACGGTCTCATTATGCAGGATTCATCATACCTGTAAACGGATTGTATCATCTTGATATCCCTGCACCTTCACTTCCCCCACGCTGTGCATGAACAGCTGGAGACCATGCAATGGAATTACGCCATAGCTGCCTTACCGCACGTGTCGGGGGCAATTGACTGTACACATGTACCACTTGTGCCCCCTCCCGACCCTGCACACAATTACCGCTACAGAAAGCACACGCATTCCATCAATGTGCAGGCAATAGTGGACCACCGGGGACAGTTCACCAATGTCGTCGCCAACTTCACAGGCAGTGTGCATGATACATACATCTTCCGACAGTCCATCATCAACCAGCGCTTCCATGATGGCATCTTTGGCAATGCACTGCTCATTGGTAAGTACTAACTGAACACACCACACACCTCAACTCCACAATCACACAACTCACAACTGTGGGAGAGCACACATAACAAAATCACATACAACATGCCAACCAACATGCCCAACTACCGGACACGACAACACAAGTAACCGTGGTAACAGGGGCCAGACATGTAGACAAACCATCCACAAAGGCAGAGCCCCTCTGCCACACAATTGCAGAATGTGGGGAGAGGTGGGAACCAAGAATGTGCGCAGGAGGCAAGTGACCCAGCAATAAGAAAGGACACAATGCCAAGTGTGGCGGAGATGTGCTGGACAGACTGCAGTATGCAGAGCACAGACATGTCCATGTGGACATCTACTGCTGGTGTTTGCAGTGTAGTGGACAGTGGACGCAAACAGGTTACCCCAGGCAGTGTGGAAGACCTTGGACATGTAGCCATGTGATCCCCCCCTGTAAGCCTGTCGCAAATGAATAGCCCGGGGACCTGGGTATGGTCCAGTTCTGGGATGGCCACCACAGTAACAACTGCATGTGTCTCTGTGTCCACCATATCGTACCCATAGGCCTACACACACGTGCCCGACCACATTCAATGGCCGTATTCACACTGGAGACAAGGTGACTACGTCCCAAGCCAACCCGCGCACACCTCGTCATCGCATGCAGGGTCGTGTCTGCCAGGGTGGTGCCCCCCACCCAGCCACGAGGCCGCAGCCGTGACCGGTGGTGCCTGCGCGATCCTGTGCGCCTGCTGCACCCCAGGTCTGGTCCCCAGACCGGTCTGCCGCCCAGCGATGACTGCCCGCCCCTGCGCACCCAGGCCTCAATGCTCACCTGCCGCATGTCTCCAAGAGGACCCCCCACGTGCTGGTGCAACCTCCTCAGCCGATCACTGGATTCCGCACCACAGGCCCCCAGCGCACCCTGCGGCACTGCACCGCGGAGGCATGTGTGTGCTGACTGCTGCCTGCGCGTACACTGCGGTCCAGCAGGGCTCACAATTCAAATCGAGTCTTGAATTGCTGGACACCGTCTCGAGGCCAACGCATCATCGCAGGCTGCACACCCGCTCAGCTCTTCAGGTGGGCCTAACTCTGTGCAACGCAAGTCATCGCCACGTAGCGGTAGGCCCATGCTGGATGCAGGGCATCGGGTGCCACCAACTCAGTGCAACGCAAGTCATCGCCACGTGGCGGTAGGCCTGTGCCGGACGCAGGCCATCGGGTGCCACTAACTCAGTGCAACGCAAGTCATCGCCACGTGGCCGTAGGTCCGTGCCGGACGGAGGCCATCGGGTGCCACTAACTCAGTGCAACGCAAGTCACGGACCCCATCATGTCACCGCCAGCAGTGGGGGATGTGCTGTGGTGGGCCCCTTTTATTGGCAGGTTCACATGTCCCGTGACGCCTGTGCTGCATGGGTGTGGTGTGGGTGTAAACCAGCCCTCAGGGAGTGGCTGTGGCATGCTGACAACTAGACCAGTGACCAGCAGATCACTACAGGGAAGACCTGGGAGATGTAGCTGTGTCATCACCCCCTGTGAGCGTAAGCGGAGTGGGCTGGGCTGGCGTATGCCAGTCCAGCGTAGGGGTGTGAACAATGAGCCCGGGGCTCTCAGCGTGGTTCAGTTCTGGCCTGGACAAGGAAGTAACCAATGCGTGTGTCTCCGTTGTAGTGTCTGCGCCACCCGGATCGTAATCGGCAATGTTGCACCTTGTGACCCAAGCCCCACAACATGTGTAAAATGGACGTGAGGGGGAATCAGTGACCCTACATTCATCCATACTGTCATACTTGAAGGATCATAGACATGACAAATCTGTGTGAATTTGAATGTTTTATTCACATTCAGTTGAGTGTTGCAGCTGGAGCAGTACAGGGCCATGCACACCCCACTTGACATTATTGCCCCGTGGAGGGCCAGCCAGAGTCCATTAGGGAAGGACAAATTCATCGGAAGAGGAAGAGTTCAGTCCGCAGTCTGATTGCTGTGTCATTGGTAACCAAACAGAATATGGCAGTCCATGTCGAGGTCCAAGGTGAGTGTTGCAGAGTGTATCGGGGGACAGTGGAAGGTGATGATGCAGAGGGCATAACCAAGCAGAAACAGGCCATATGGCAGAGATGAATGCTACCGCTTCCTTCTTACCACTAAGGCAGAATCATCCGCATCTTCGTCCTCTGATGTTTCATGTGCCTCACATGTGGGTGGTGGTGTTTTGTCAGCAGCACTGTGTGGCACTGACACATCAGGGGCTGGAGGTGTTTTGTCAGCAGCACTGTGTGGCACTGACACATCAGGGGCCGAAGGTGGATTGTCTGCCGCACTGTGAGGCACTGACACATCAGGGGTTGGAGATGTGGATGTAGAAGCAACATCAGCATTCACCGGCGCCAGGCCTTGTGGCAGCAATGCCATGATGAGGGTCTGCAGGGCATGGAAGATCCAAGCTACATCTCGCTGGTGTGCAGCCGTGGCTGCCATTCTTTCCGCCTGCATCCGCTCCCTGTTCTCCATGATCCTCCGCATGTGTCCCAACTTCCGGCTGACATCGCTGGAGCCACTCTGACTAGACAGTTGTTCTTGTCTCAGAGTCAGGACTCCGGCGATGTCAGCCATGGATCGTTGGAGAGCATGGAGCGGACTGTGGGTGTCCGTTAGGGACTGTAAGTGGTCCCTGATGGGACTTAGACACCCACGTATGGCATCTAGTTTGGCTGCTATGAGTTCAAACCCCACACACACCTGATCAGCCATCTTCTCCTGGCACCCTAACACACGGCGTTGGAAGGCCATGTGTTGTTCGTGGGGGTCCTGGGAGTCAGCCGTGGTGGTGGGTGCTTCCTGCTGTGTGGTCTGTGCAGGGGGTGGGTCTCCTTGACACAGCTGGGCTGCCCTGCTCCTGGGGGTGGGGTGCCGAGGCTGTCCATGAGCTGTTGGAGGGCGTCAGAGTCGAAGGTGTGGAGGTCCCCATCGTCATCAGTGAAGAGCTGTTGGGTCTGCTCAGCAGGAGGTGTTGATTCTCCCTCTGCAATGTGAAGGGGAGATGCAGTTTAACATTGTGTTCACATGTATGTTGACACATTGTACAAGTTTACATACAGACTGCATGACAATATACATGGTGACTGTTTGGGAGGAGCTGCCTATTTGATGCGGGACAGTGGACATTTCTACAACATCACGGATGTGTGTTTGTACTTGTACATTATCATCTCACATTTCCCTGCTATGCCAAATGTGATTGGCCAGTTTCTACACACATGCGGCACCAGTTGTGTCCTCTGTTCTGTTGTGGACGTGTTGCAGTTTGTACCACATTGTTGTCAATGTTGATGTGCTCTGAATGTTATGTGTGTGTGCTGCATTTTGGGAGAGTCGCCCCTGCAGCTCTGATTTTGCTGCCCCTTGTCCCTTTCAGGCAGTGTGCCTTTGACTTCTGTGCTTATACAGTGCTGAGATGTTGCATACTTGGGTAAATTGGGCTCTTGTTGGGATTTGGGACTCTGGGGCATGGTTTGTCCGCAGATATGTTGTTGATGTCAGGGGTTGTTTGTGCACGTGGATGTGTCAGTGTGACCTGCTCCTTTACGGATGTGGTCCACACTCAGCCACCTCAGTGTTGTGGCGTGCAACATTTCATGGTATATTGACTGCAGCCATGCTATTCGACATGCAATGTCACTTGCATTGTCATTGTGGCTCACAGACACGCCGCTTTGCTGGGTTTGGCACATGTGCATGGGTTGGTTGTGAGATTGGTGATGTGTGGGTAGGGCCCCCTCTGGGCACACATTCAACGGGGCCTACTTGCTGTTTCTATGTGTGTTGCAGTGTGCCAGGGGATCAGGGACATGATCCAGAGTCATTGTGGGTGTGCACTGTGCTACACTTAATTGTGCATGTGTGCCATTGTGCCCATCTCCCCCCGTTCCCCCAGTCCCTGGTCGTTACTCACCCTGTTGCTGTTGTGTCAGGTCATGTTGAGCAGTGTCCGGTCCCCCAACTCCTGCCACCGTCTCCCCACTGATGACTGTAGACACCATTTCCTCCATCTCATCCAGCTCCTCCTGTGGCGCTGGACTCCCACCTCCAGTCTGCATTGCTGCCTTCTGGTTGTTGCCGAGTTTCTGCTTGGTTTTGCACTTCACATCATTCCAGCGCCTCTTGAGCTCTTCCATTGTCCTCCTCAGCACTCCGACTGTATTCACCTTGTCCAGGATGGACTGCCATATTCCATTTTTTGTTGCCAATGACACAGTGGAGGTGACGAACAGTTGTTGATGGTGTTCTACCACCTCCGTTATCAGGATCCTGTTTTCCTGCGGACTGAACCACGTCTTCCTCTTCTTCTTCTCCTTGCCCTTCCCTGACCCTGAGGTCCCAGGCTGGTCCTCCGTGGGGGTTGTGGGGTTCTGGTTGTCTTCTGTACTTGCTCCGGCTGCCTCCATTTTGCTTCGCAGTTGTTTTGGTTTTGTTTGTGGGTTTTTTTCTGCTTTTAGAGTGATTTTTCCCACCTGACGTGTGTGAAGTGCAGGCCTAGCGCAGCTTATCGCTGATTTTTTTATCACGGTTGGGCCCATCGCAACTTTTTTAATGTTAGACTTTAGGGGGCAGATTTACAAGCCCCTTGCGTCATTTTTGTGCTGCAGTTGCGTCACTTCTTGTGACGCAGCGGCGGCGTAAAAATTCGGCCCATTTACAACGTGACGCATCTAGGGAGATGCGTCACGTTGTAAAGCCCTGCGTCACATTATACCTGCGTCAGGTATAATGTATGCAGGGTGGGCGTTCCAACGCAAAAAAACCTCGTAGAAGTGACGCAGTGAAATCTACAAGATTTCACTGCGCCACTTCTAGGACGCCACTGCGTCAAAACCTTGCACCTGCTTGAAGCAGGCGCAAGGAGTGACGCAGTGTAGTCAGAATAGGCCTAAACATGCATTGCTGGAGTTGCGTCGTGCTTGCGACACGACTCCAGCAATGCGTGACTTTTGCACCAACAGATGCGTCAGAATTTCTGATGCACCTGTCAATTCCTTGCGCCATTGTGCGCCGTATTGTAAATACGGCGCATCCATGGTGGGGCAAGGGTGTCTCAGGGTGGCGCAGGGAAAGTGACGCATCTCTACAGATGCGTCACTTTCTTGTAAATCTGCCCCAGGATTGTTATCGCCGTCCCGGTAATTTTATCGCGGACATTTGACGCGTTATCGGGAAACTATCGCATGTTACCGCCGTGTTGAGAATAAGACGTTCACACGGAGTTATTTTCCTGCGATAGACGGCGATGTGGAAAATTGTGTTAGCCTATTTTGACGATGATTATCGCACGTTCTTGAGAATATCTCCCTATGTGTGCTGCTTAATGAGTAAATCTCTCTCAAAATTTGTTGAGGATAATGAGTTGCTGGACGAAGTCCAATTTGGATTTCGCCCCGCACATGGAACCGAGACTGCCTTGGTGGCAGTCTTGGATGACCCTGCGAATGCGGGCCGACAGTGGTCAGACAGCCTTTTAGTGCTGCTCGACATGTCGGCCGCATTCGACTACGGTTAACCATCGAATCCTGATTAAGAGAGTAGTGGAGATGGGTGTTACGGGTAGGGCCCGGGACTGGCTGCATTCTTTTCTCTCTAATAGGCAGCAGGCAGTGACTCTGTCGTCATTTACCTCTCAGAATAGAGAAGTTAAACATGGGGTTCCACAGGGCTCGGCTATTAGCCCGATTTTGTTTAATCTCTATCTTAGACCACTTATTATTCTAATTAAATCATTTGGCATTGATGTTATAAACTATGCGGACGACACTCAGCTTATCTTCTCCATTGAGGGCAACAAAGTAGTGCCTCTAGAAAAATTTCATAAATGTATGCATAGAACAGCAGAATGGCTGAAAGAGAACTCACTGCAATTTAATGGTGAAAAAACTGAAATCATGTGCTGTACTGCAGGTAAAATTCAGCGACCATTCCCAGTAGATTTTTGGCCAGGCCCGGCCAACAACTCCTTATTGCCCGCTAGTACAGTGCGCAATTTAGGAGTGACGCTGGACAGCAATTTACAACTAGATTCTCAGGTGAATAAAACGGTGAACACCTGTTTATCTCTGCTCCGAGCTCTTCGGAAGATTCTCCCGTTTTTACCTATTCTGGCTAAACCTCAAGTGGTGCGGAGTATAGTTCTAAGCAGATTGGATTATTGTAATGCACTCCTTTTAGGTGCTCCAACATCTCTGATGATAAAATTGCAAAGAGTTCAGATCATGGCGGCTAAGTTGGCATTAAATCGACCGCGTAGAGCCTCGGCCTCACTGGCGCTAAAGGACCTACACTGGCTGCCCATTGCGCAGAGAGTCAAATTTAAGGCACTTTGTATTGTTTATAGGGCAATACATAAAACTGGACCTAAATTGTTGCAAAGGAAATTTGCATGGTATTCCCCTGCTAGATACTTACGTTCTTCTTCTGCTAATCTGGTTTGCGTTCCCCATGTTAGTAAAGTGCGAATGGGTGGCAGATCTTTTAGTTTTACAGCATCTAGACTTTGGAAGCGCTTTGCCCCCAGAACTTAGACAACTGAACACCTTGTCACGCTTCAGGAAGGAACTGAAGACCAGACTGTTCCCTAGAAACTGATTCTTGTCTATATCAGCTTAGTTATGTGCAGTGGATGATTTGGTAACTTAAGTGCCAGGATACCTTGGGGTGGCAGCTGCGCTATATAAGTGTACCTTACATTACATTACATTACATTAATGCAGCACACACAGAAGTTGCAAAACGGCATTTTCAAAAAATTATTGTTTATGTGCAGGAAGGTGGACCTTCCTTTACATACACAATCATTGGCCTTTTGCTGTTTTCATGTGTGCTGCACACTGCAGTACACATGAAAACAGCAAAAACGAGGAGAAATTAAACATTTCTCCTCGCTTTGCCAGGTTAAGACCAGGTTTTCCCTGGTCTGAATTCTGGCGCTGCCTCCTATTTACGCTGCTCTTGTGAATAGGAGGCAGCGTCAGAAGCAATGGGTGTTGGGTGGAACGCCCACATTAACACCCATTGCCCTCCGCTTTCACGCTAAGTATAGCGTGAAAGGGTGCCTTATTCACAAGGTAGCGTTAAGCCATGTTAAGTGGCTTAACGCTGCCTTGTGAATAAGGTGAAGCCCCTATCGCCACAGGAACGTCGAAAAAAAGTGACGTTCCTGTGGCGATAGGGGCTTGTGAATATGCCTCAAAGTGCGATCAGGATATTTAATTTGATCGGGCTTGATTTCAAACCTTCTAGTAGTTTTTCCTGGTCTGACCTTCCTTCCTCGTATCTATACAATCACTGATGTAAGAAAGACATCTGCTGTGAAACAATGCACAAGTGTCCAAACTGTGACCAAAAACCATATTTCCTCCTTCCTGAAACATCATACCATTGAAAATGCACATAAGTTAAAGGGTCACTGTGTGAAAGGGATAAGGGTCAGTAAAACAGAAGCAGTACCATACCTGCAGATCAACATGCATCAATGTAAATGTCATTACTCACTGTCCCTGCCCATATCATGTGTCACATCCCATCAACCCAGATCACAACAGTGTGATAGCCCTACTCATGCCACAACAACAATCATGTCGCATCGCCAACAGCCATGTGTGGCAGCATGCAATCCACACCTCTAAAACTGAACAACCTTTAAAAAGACCATAATGCAGTGAGTAGGGGAGACTCTACCACAATGCAGTGCACAGACACATACATTTGAGTTATTTTGAGCTATTCTGCATTGACAACAATGTGGGATAACCTACACCACTGCCACTACTGAACAGAAGACACAACTGGTGCTGCATGTGTGTAGAAATTGGCCACTCACAATTGGCATACTTGTAAACAGGCAAAAAAAAGAATAAAACTATAATGTCACTCAGTGATCTTGTACAGTAATACACTATCCTGCATGTAATAGGTATCTCCTCCCAAACACTCTGAATGGATATTGTCATGCTGTCTGCTTGTAAAATGATTAAAAGCATCATCATACTTGACACACACATACAACAGCATCTCACCTTTACATTGCAGAGGGAGAAACATCACCTCCTGCACAGCAGCCTGTCCCACCCTTCAATGATGAAGATGAAGACATCTCAACCATCGACCAGGACACCCTCCAAGAGCTGCTCAACTCCATTGGCAGCCCATCTCCGGAAGCAGGGACATCCAGCAGCGTCGTGGTAGCTCCACCCCCTGCACAAAAAGCACAGCAGCAAGCACCTACCACCACAGCTGTCTCACAGGACCTTTGAGGACCTACTACTAACATTTCAACGTTGTGTGGTAGAGGCCCAGCAGGAGATGGCTGGTCAGGTGCGGGTGGGGTTTGCCAGCCTGGCGGCCAAAATAGATGGGGTACGTGGGTATCTCAGTCCCATTAGGGACCACCTAGAGTCCATCACAGGCACCCACAGTCCGCTCCATGCTCTCCAGCATTCTATGGCTGACATCGCTGGAGTACTGACGCAGAGACAAGAACAACTGTCCAGCCAAAGTGGCTCCAGCGATGTCACCAAGGAGTTGCGTCACATGCAAATGATCATGGAGAACATGGGGGCCGATTCACAGAACTAATCTGAGACAAAATCCTAAACTTACTACTTTTGGTATTCACAGAAGGCATTTAGTAGTAGTAAAGTTAGGACTCCTAACTTTACTACTACTAAACTGAGATAAAATCCTAAACTTACTACTTCTGGTATTCACAGAAGGCACTTATGATTTTTGGTGTTCACAGAAATCACTTACTACTCCTGGGCCCGATTAACAAAAGTAATCTGAGACAAAATCCTAAACTTACTACTTTTGGTATTCACAGAAGGCATTTAGTAGTAGTAAAGTTAGGACTCCTAACTTTACTACTACTAAACTGAGATAAAATCCTAAACTTACTACTTTTGGTATTCACAGAAGGCATTTAGTAGAAGTAAAGTTAGGACTCCTAACTTTACTACTCCTAAACTGAGAACAATCCTAACTTTACGACTTTCGCTATTCACAGAAGGCATTTAGGAGTACTAAAGTTAGGACTCCTAACTTTACTACTAATAAATGCCTTTTGTGAATACCGAAAGTCGTAAAGTACAAGTACAAGCCCCTATCGCCAACACAAGCTCACTATTTGTGATGTTGTGGTGGCAATAGGGTAATGGCCTTAGCTGCAATGCAGTGTTAAGCCAATTAACATGTCTTTATGGTGCCTTGTTGAGAAGGCAACATTTCACGCCATGGTTAGTGTGAAAGGGATGGTCAGTGTGTGTTGTGGTGGGCGTTCCAGCACAACACCCATTCATTTTGACTCTGCCACCTATGTACAAGGGCAGCTTACATAGGAGGCAGTGCATACATTTTGATCATGGTAAACATGCTCTAAACATGGGGAAAAAAATGAGAAATGCATCTCACCGCCAGTTATCTGCTTCTCACATGTGTGCTGCCTTGTACAGCACACATGGAAAAAGCTATCTGGCAACGATTGTGTATGCATAGGAATGTGTCCCTTCCTTAACATAAATGTCATGTAAAAACAATTCCATTTCGTGACTAACGTGTGCTGCAGGAAGCAGCACACATAAAAGTGAGAAAATAGTATTGTCAATGTGCAGGAAGGGACACCTTTCATCAGGACCTTGTATTACTATACTATCTACACGTGGTGGTGGTGGGCAATGAGGCTCCTACCTACCACACTTCTTGGAAGCGAGCGCGAAGTCCCGCCAATCCTAGTGGTAACCTAGTTATGGGATAAAACTCACTCCGGTATTCTGCGGCTGCACGCGCGGGAGGTGTACCGGCGCACGTCTCAATGAGGACAGGACACCACGAATCTGGTGTCTAAAGCCCAAAAACCGAATGGAGTGAGTTTTATCCCATAACTAGGTTACCACTAGGATTGGCGGGACTTCGCGCTCGCTTCCAAGAAGTGTGGTAGGTAGGAGCAATGGATCAATATTGACCACAATGCATGAAACATGTCGACCACACGATATGAGATGAGCTAGGCTCCACTGGACCATAGAGCCAGAGAGCAGCCACTCTGTTTTTAAGAAGGTGGATTACCAGCCGAATAAAGAGTTTATGTGGACTATCCAACCTTTTTTAACGTCACTCACCTGCACCACATCTACACTGTTTTTTAGGGCCCTCACACCCATGCACCAAATGGCAGGAACTAAAGCTCTCCGTTAAAGTGCCCCTTTAAGGGAGCCCGTCGGGTATTGCAGCGCCGACCCGACGAGGAACAAGTCCATATGATGAAGCATGACACCTAGCTTGCTGGGTGTGTGAGGACTCTAGTTCCGACAAGGAGGACTTCCCTCCTTTTATCCCTTGATCACGTTGTTCGTTTAGGGGAACAGCATATCTTTCTTGTTGAGCATTGTTTGGGCACGTATGCTGGACCCCGTTATCAAGCCCTTGAGTCCCCCTTTTTTGTTGAAGATGGGAAACAAAAAGCCCATATTCCATCAATAAGGGAGCCCCAGGGTCCCCTTAATGTCCATGAGGTGGCCCTTAATGTCGTCCTGGTCCTGTTCTAGTCGGGCAACTCTTGTGTTTAGACTGAAGATTAACCTCCTATCCCTTCTGGTGAGGACAGACATATCACGGTGGGCATGAGCTCTGGAGGATGTCCCTGGTTGTGCAGGGAAGTGTCATGCGTGAGGATGTTGCAGCTGCACGGGAGCAGCCCCATATCCAGCCTGGACAGCAGACCTTCTCCTGTGAGTGGGCTGATGAGTTCCCGATGTTCCAGGGATTGGCTGCGTCTGGCTCTGCTGTGTTGACGATGCAGGCTGTGTAGTGTGTTTCTTCCCAGAAATCATTGCACTGTCCAGTATCGATTTCCATCTGCCTGCAGCCCTTGCATCCCGGTACCTCTTGGCCATTGCCCTGTACCCCTTAGCCACACTCCTGATATGTTCATAACGTTCCTTTCGCAGGAGGAACTGATGCTGCTCCTCCGGGGACATGTTATCCGAAAAAATAAAATGATAATTGTCATATTTCCTGACTCCAATAACATGCTGGCATAAAGCATATTTGACACACCAATCAATAATTAGCCATAGATTACGTGAACATCATCAAAAACAACATGCACATGACCTGATTAATCATGAACACATCATAGCCGTATTCCGAATTGGATGGTCCTGACAGGGAAACATCCTTTACCCCGCATGCGTTACTCCGCAGTGCCATTGCCCTGCAGTTTCTACCCCGCTAAATCTATTACAACGCAGGGCAGTACACCGCAAACTATCACAACGTTTTCCCCATTACAGCACAACGCTGGTGTTTGAATACTAAATTGTGTTGTAATAGTCTGCGGTGTACAGCCCTGATTTGTGATAGATTTAGTGGGGAAAAATCTGCAGGGCAATGGCACTTCTGAGTAACGCATGCGGGGTAAAGTGTCCTATACATCATGACAACATCATTAGTACTGAGCTTGGACAACGCAGGCACAGAGTGCAGTGAGAACAACCTGTAGATATCTGTTTACAATTTGGCCTTGCAAATTAACAGCAATCAAAGACAATAGGAGGAGTACAGGAAGTCTGTAGTATGACAGGCCCATAGCAGACCCTGCCATTCCAATTAACCGAAGACAGTAGGCTGCACAGTCTGTGATCAATTCTGGTGACTATTCATAACAGTGGTAGTCATGTGATACATTAGAGCAAATGTCAAAACAATGTATGAGTGAGCCCTTGGAGGTGTCACCACAGGTACATAAACAGATTAGATCCTGTACACAGGTTATTGTAAATTTGTGGGACAGTGCTTAAAAGTTTGAAAGGCATGCAAGGAGAGAGGGCATATGTTGCATGCAGCTGTGTATACAAGTATTAACCATCTCTGAACATTAATGTGCCACAAACCAATAGGGCAGCAAAGATGCTGCATGTGACCCCCACATGTTTCTGCAGTGTTCACATTACATTGGCAGTGTGAACACAATTATGGTATTGCTAAGTCTAACAACCTCTCCCAAACTTAAGTTAAGTTAAGTTAAACTTAAGTTAGGATTTTGTCTTAAGACCAAAACTTAAGACAAACTTAAGACAAAATCCTAACTTAAGTTTAACTTAGTTTAACTTAAGATAGGATTTTGTCTTAAGACCAAAACTTAAGACGAACTTAAGACAAAATCCTAACTTCACTACTCCTAAATACGTTTTGAGAATACCGAAAGTCGTAAAGTTAGGATTTTGTCTCAGATTACTTTTGTGAACCGGGCCCCATGTTTTCAACATTATTGGCACACAGTATGAGAAACAGTCACTACACGGAATGTAGGTGACCATGTGTGACTGGTACTGTGTCATGATGATTGCTCAAAGAAGTGTAGCAATGTCCAACAGTCATCAAGTCAATGCGGTCTGCAAGGATGCCTGTTTGGAGATTGTCCTACCCTGATTTCACAATGCAGGCTTCCACTCTGACTCTGCATTAGTCTGTCCAAGACTATGTTGTGAGTACAAGCTTTCCTATTGGCTACAGAGGCTTGCTTATATGACTCAGCATTGAATTGATTGGCCTTCTTCATCATGAAATACACAACTATTTGATATGACTCATTCATGTAACGACAATCTATTCCACATTGTGTGACTGTTCCTGCAAAACTTGTTGATGTTCCAACATGTCATTCATCCCTCTATGACATGTACTCATGGGGGGATATGTACAAGGAAGTGGCTGAGAGATGTGTGGTTATTCCTGACTTAATGCCTCTCTCCGCCACATCTTACATGCAAGCCTGCACCACATTGAGAAAAATGTGGGGCAGCCTTGTGTTTAACCCTGCGATGGGGTTAACTTTACAAAGTTAGCGCCAACGCAGGCACCATTGCACCATGTTGCTAGAGGGGCTGCGTACAGTGGAGTACTGTTCATGTGTGGGAAGGTGCACCAAAATGCACATACACAATCCTCATATGCCATGATGTCACTTTCATGTGTGCTGCTTCATGCTGCACACATGAAGGTGACAAAATGGCATTAACATTAAAGTGTGTTTATGTACAGAAATGGACACCTACCTGTACATGAACAAAGAATGGCAATTTTGATTTTCCATGTGTGCTGCAGCACACATGGAAGGAGACTGATACAAGTAGATGCAATGTATTAAGTGGCTTAAAGCTGACTTGTATATAATGCGCACACACCATTGCCACCACTGAGTAAAAGAAAATGACATTTTGGTGGCCATAGGGGATTGTGCATATGTCACACTGTCTTGTGGTGACACAGTTGATGCCATGGTGGAAAATACCATATGGTGACGGCAGTACATTCTCAATAAGTTTGTATGTGGTCATCTGTCAATAGGTCATGTCTGAATGACATATCAATTAGCATTATAATGATCAACAACAGTTGTGACATGTTAGTTGTGACAAATCATCATCATATATGACTCCCTACAATTGAAATTGGCGGATGCAGATCTGGTAACATTGCACATTAATGTCAGGGCACATAGATGTTTGTGATGATGTGTGATAGACTCCATGACATGGCTATGACATCACCCATATCATGCATTCTGTGCTTGGACATAGATACAGGGGCATATGTGCAAGCCCCTATCGCCACCATAATGTCACCTATAGTGATGTTGTGGTGGCGATATGGGCTGCACCTTAGGTACAAGGCAGCATTAAGCCACTTAACGTGGCTTAACGCTGCCTTGTACATAAGGCACCCTTTCACACTATGGTTAGCGTGAAATGGGCGTGCAGTGGGTGTTGTGGTGGGTGTTCCACTGCAACACCTATTGTATTTGACGCTGCCCCCTATATACAAGGGTGGCATACTTAGGAGATAGCGCCAACATTAAGACCAGGAAAACCCTGGTCTTAAGTTGGTGAAATGAGGAGAAATGCATTATTCCTCCTCGTTTTAGCTTTTTCCATGTGTGCTGCCTTGTGCACCACACTTGGAAAAGCAAAATGCCATGGTTTGTTTATGTACAGGAAGGTGTCCTTTCCTGTACATAAACAAACCTTTAAAAAAAATGCAATCTTGTCACTTTCATGTGTGCTGCATAAATCAACAGCACACATGAAAGTGGCAGAATTGCATTTTTATGGTTTATTATGTGCAGGAAGGGACACCTTCCTACACATAAACAATCCTCCCCTGTACGCAGACACGTGTGCCTGCGTTGGCGCTAAGTTGCTAAACTTAGCGCCATCGCAGGGGGAAACGCAAGGCTGCACCATATCCTTGTAACTATGGTGCAGCCTTGCGTTTCTGAAGTGGCGGTGCATGTCGTTAAGCCAAGGAGGCTAGCGACACGCTCCACCACTTCCTTGTACATATCCCCCACAGTGTTGTGACTCATCTGACTCTGTTGCTACACCAATGTAGACATGTCAATTATGTCCTCATGCATCACATGATGCTGATGTGCAATACACCTGACTTGATGCATCATCATCACACAAGAGCTGATTGTTGTGTGATGCACATAGACAATGTGTACTACGACATACATGGCCTGTGGCATTTCTTGCATATGTCGACACAATATCCATGGCTAATGACAACACACTCACCTGTGGCGTGTGGGTCCATAAATGCATTCACGTCTCCTTGTGTGATCAAGGGTCTGCCTGCTGTTGGAAAAATGTTAAAGGTACAATTAATTTCATTGACATCATGTTTTGCAAGATAACTAACATCATTGATATTTACATGGTAAATTACAGTCATTGAAATAGTCAGGTATGTTGCCACGTTACATACATGTTGCAATCTGCTGAGCTGGTCTTACACACAACACATGTCAGGGTCACACTGGTGCTGTAATGGGCATCCCTGCCATGATTTGATTGACATAACAGTCTACAACCTGTCCCAATTCAACATGGATGTTAAATCTACTCTCACACCTCAATATGTGTGACGTTTGAGGGTCAAATCAGTTATTCAGATTCACACAGGTATGTCACGTGCTCAGGACTTGTGGTGAGCCACAATATGTATCATGTGTTAATTTGCAGCCACTTGATCATGTGAAGTGTACAAATTTATCAAGGATCTAGGTGTGGCACAGTATGTCATGACAGGCAAGCTATTTGGCCAAATGGCTATTCAAATGATGTGTGCATCTATCTTATGCACAACATAATTTGTGTCCTAGGCATTCATCCTCTAATGTGATACGATGTTGTTCATGTACTTACCACCTTGCATCCCGACGATCAGTCCAAGATGATCCAATAGGTCACCCTCACGTCCCACAAAGTCCTGCCACCGGTGCTTCCACTGCTGGTTAGTCCTGTCCACACCCAACATGTCCGGCATCTTTTCATGGATGGGCTCCCATCTCATCTTCCGTACTTTCACATCGTAGCCCATGAGGATGCATCTCCCAGCCTCAACCATCTTGGGCAGGTAAAATCTTACCAGCCAGAGGAAGGCCCCCACAGCCCCCTCTGACATCCTGCCCGCTCTACCCTGCCCTAATATACTCCAATACAATAATTCCCACAGGCAATCCAAAAAATCCACAGTCAAAACCTAATAACTACTTAACTATACAAAGGTACCCCAGAGACGTACACCCAACAAAACAATCAGACAAATGAAATTGACACATAGGGACAGTGATACAGGACTTGACTAGGACAGAATGGACAGTACACAACACATAAAACTCTCTCAAACACACCAATTACAGCAGACACCTTCAAAAACCTCCACAACTCTCAACACACAGTAAGTGTGGCTGAAAGAGAAAGTGAAAGTGTTCTGTACACCTCCATGTGCCAGGAAGGTGAATGACATAATTTCCTGTCATTTTGCGACCCGTTTTTTTATTTTGCGACGATTTTTCACACGCCGAGGGCTGAGCGGGAATATTTCATGTCAATATGTGTATTGTGCGAGTATTTTCCGTACCGGAAATAGAAACAATTTCCCCAAAGGGGTAATAGCGTTTATTTTTTGACCGCTAATGTACACATGAACAATATATGGTACATTTCATGCATTTAGTCTGTGATAACAGTACATTATGTATTAGTGATGTGATCTGTGTGTTGTCATTTTGTGTGTTGTATCTGTTCTGTACATATGTTAGTGGTCCATGAGTCATTATGAGGCACTATTTTATCACATTAGTGTCCTTTCGCGACAGGACATGTGTGTACGTAGATCCCTTGCCAGGGTGTCACACATTACGGTTGGCATTGGTGGTATGTGTCACTACATGTGAGCCTCTGACATGTGAAGTTTGTGCTAGTCTGATGGTCTTGCTACACATATGTACTGGATCAACAGGCAGTCACTACTTGTCTATGAAATTAGCAGATCAGCATGCAATGCACAGATATGGCTGAACATTCACATTGGAGTGTATGAATATATGTGGACACAAAGGGGGACATTGATGACAGTCTGTGGTACGGCACTCATGGATTCATTTTTACAAGATATGTGTAGGGTTTTCCTGCATTGCTGGCCATTACATGGTATCTGCTCAGTGTGGACTGGCCAACTCCATTAACAACATTACCTGAACTGCTAGTCTAAACATTACATGTTGTGGGTCTGTTCCTGTGCACACAACGTCACATGATAAGACATGCATGTCAGCAATGAGCTGATGTTATCCTGTATGTTCCAATATGTATTGGGGGCACTGTTGACATTGTAAGTTAGTTTTGGTGTTGTCTCTACACATGTCAATAGTACCCAATGGACTACAAAATCCTACAGACACAGATCAGATTATGCATACTTAGATGTGTGTAACAGATGACATGAGGTAGCTGCATCCTCAGTTTCATGCATAGCTCTACATGACACACAGAGCCATGAGGAAGCATGTTGCAGGCCCAGCTGCCCATGTGTACATGTCATTGTTACTTTGTAATGTCATGGATGCACTTTGCATGTCACAGTCCATGCAAAAGCTAAAGTGACAATGCCTGTTAGCACTTGCTGTCCACATGTCCTGAGGATCATGCTGTGCCTTTGTATTAGACCCTGGTGTATGAACACAGATGCTGTTGACTTACAGCAGAGTGACAGAGATGACATTGCCTGCGTTGTACATGGTCTGGTGGTCACATTTCCTTAGAGTTATTGCATGTACAATGAACATTACCTGATGTCAAGTCTTGTCATGTCCTTGTTTTGACTACACTCACATGTGAAGTATGCATGTTGCAACTTGTTGTGTTCATAATTGAGTGATGGTACTGGTTGTGTACAAAGGTTACTGTACATTGCAGTACACACACCATGAGTACAATGATGTTGCAGGGTAGATCTCTTGGAATGTGCTCTTAACGTATGTAAGCAAGAGTATGTTGCGCAGACCATCACTGTCGAGGAGGAGGGACTTTGGCTCTGCTGGACTTGTGATGCCGGGGACATGTGATGAGGCAAATTGGAGTGTCCCCTCCCATTCCCTGCATCAGTTATTTGAATTGCATGGTTTGCATTCCATGCTGTACCCTGTGTTTGATTGTCTGTGCTCACAAAGGGTTCTGCTTGATTAGTCAGTGAGCCAGATAGAGTGTTGTATATTGACGCCTGCTGTAGTATTGAGTTGCTAGTAATGGTTGTGAGTGAGTGATAGGAGGACCAGAGGTTGTATCAGCAGGTCATCCATGGAAAAGCCTGCTTGTGCCTGACATTTTTGAATGGACAACATTGTCCATGTGATCTGCTTGCAGATGTTGCCATTCAGGGGACAGATATATGTTGCCTCCTATCATCAACACACGTTGGTGATCACTTTGTTATATGTCAAATTCACATGGGTGGTTGATGTTGGATCCACTGCTATACGTGATAGGTGTGTTGCACATATTATGATTTTACTTTCACTTGACAGATATGTGTACTTGTGAAATGATGACACTGGCATACAGGACTTTGGTGTGGTGCTATTTTATTGTGCTGAGTTACAATGTTTAAATATTTTGGATGTATATACATGTAATGGGATATTTTGTCCAGTGATTATGCAAAAAAAATTAAGATTATTTGATCTCTTCTTGCTGTTCCAGCAGCAGAGGCTGGTGTGTGTCTCGCATCTGCCTCTTCATCCTGGCCATCAGATGGGTTGTCCTGATCCTCCTGCTCCTCATCCAATGGCGTGTTTGTGTGTACACATATATTGTGCAGTATGCAACAGGCCATTATGATCTTGCACCCGAGTTCAGGACTGTACAGGAGTCAGCCCCCCCGAAACATCAAGACACCGGAACCTGGATTTGAGGACTACAAATGTCCGCTCAACTATGGCCCTTGTGTGTCCTAGTGCAACGTTGTAATCTCTCTGGGCCTGTGTGTGTGTCACTCCGAGGGGCGTCATCAGCCATGGCGTGAGGGCATATCCTTGATCACCTGAGACAGATTGAAGAGATATGTGGCCATTAGTACATGTGCCTACTGTGTTTATGGAGTGCCTTCTTAGGTGTGTGTGCATTGTGCAAGTTTGTACTTTCTGGTGTGACAGATTGATTTGGTACACTTTACCAGCATAATTGAAGTTGACTTGCCTATACTTGAGAGACTACACATCACCATGTTGTCATTGTCCGTGTCCTGTGTATTGACTCCATGTTGTGACTGTCATGATGTATGGGCCATTGTAAATGAACATGGGTGGTTATTTACAGGCACATTGTACATACCTGAGGTCTAATGTGCATATGTTGTTGAGGGTGCACCATTGGCACATGTGCCACGTTAGGCATCAACCTTGAGTTTTGGATGACTACAATGTTGGGACATCATCAAGATACCTCATTGTTAGTTATTGTGCTGAGGGTGACTGGGAGTCTACATCTTGTCTGCTTAACATTTGAATCATTGAGTTCTCTTTACATCAACCTTGCCAATAATGTGGGACAGAGTGTAGTTGACAGTGGCACTGCTACATGGTGCACTTGACTTACTGGGACAATTATGGACAACATACATTTGCCTTGATGTCCTTGGCCTTAGTTTGACTTGGACTCTGCCTGTATGCATGTTGTGGTACAACATGTCAATGTACACATGTGTGTGTCTATTCACAGACAATACATATTCTGGAATTGGATTTTGGCCATCAGATTGCTACACCTCACCAGGGGAGACATGTGTGTGTACATGTGCTGAGGATGTGATTTGGATAGTTTGTATGCTCTTGCTATGCATGCTCCATTTAGCTACGACACAGACTGATGTACAAAAAACACTTTTGATTATTTTGTGGTCAGTTGGTGCTCCCTTAATTTTGCACTACTTGCAGTGCCATGATACATGTACACACACTACATGGGGCATGGCTGACTGTGTTTTTGCATGTCAGCAAATTGTGCACTTTCACAAGTGAGGGCAGGGTCATCTGTCATCTATTTGTACATCTGGTGCATGTTGTTGTATTCAACATGTATATGGCAGAGCAGTATCATATGTTCTGTATCATGTACTGCATTGGATGATTGGAATTTGTGTCTGATGTGTTCTGCAAAGTCTATGATTCCAGCATGCTATGGTGGTTTGTGTGATATTTTCATGGCTCTTCCCTAGTTGGGCTGTGTTCCACATGTGTTGATTGATTTTCAATGTCTGGTTGTGTGCATTGTTTGGACTTGTTCATATTACATTTGCTACCTGCGCATTGTATCAAATTTGAGCTACGTGCTTGTGTACTTGAGGTGTATGGTGTGTTCAGTTTGTACTTACCAACAAGCAGTCCATTTCCATAAGTGCCTTTCTCAAACCACTGGTTGATGACGGATTGGCAAAATATATATGAGTCATGCACACTCCCAGGAAACTTGGCAACGACATTGATGAACAGGCCCAGGTGGTCCACAATTGCCGGAACGTTGATGGAGTGTGTGTGCTTCCTGTTCCTGAATATGTGTGCAGTGTCCGCAGGAGGCACAATTAGGACATGGGTGCAGTAAATGGCCCCCAAAACATGCGGAAAACCAGCAATGCCATAGAAGCCTTGTTTGTTCTCCAGTTGTTCCTGTGCAGTGTTGGGGAAGTGTAGATGCTGTGGCGTCAGGATGATGATGGCATCCAAAACTTTGGGTAGGAACCTGAAGAAGGATGACTGTGAGACTCCACCCACTCTGGCAGTGGTTGGTTGGAAGGTACCAGAGGCCAACATGTGCAGCACTGCAAGTAGCTTTGTCTGCGGAGGGATGTTTGTGCCACGTTGGTATCTTGCCTCCAGCATTGGTGCAATCTGTGTGAGTATGCGTAAGATGGAGTTACTCTTGAGCCTGTTGTGTGCTATCACATCCTGTGGCCTATCAGGGTGATGCGTTGGCGGTAGACCCGCTCTCTTCTTCGGCACTGCCTCTGTGGTGGTCCTGGTGGCGGTGGCAGTGGTGGTTGTGGTCTTCTTGGGGCTCCAAGCTGCAGGAGTAGTACCTCCATGGCATCATTTGGGGTGCAAATGAGGCTTTGGCTTTGTCTCCCTTTTATTCTATATTTTTTCTCCATTTTTTAGACCATCTTTTTTGTGGTGTTAAAAACCAGCCGCTAACTGGCCTTAGCGGCAGTTTTTTGGGACTATCGCCAGACAGAGGATTTATTGTAAATATCGCAAAGTGGGCTTAGTGGCAATTTTTTTGCGGGTACCTTGCATATCATTTTCGTTAAGTCCCGCTAACAGAATTGACGATCTGGAAATGGCACGTTAAGGAAGGAAAAGTGCCGCTAATTGCGGTTAGCGGCAACTTGTAAATACGGCGATTAAAAAAAAGCCGCCGTAGCATCAGAAAACTGACGCTACGGCAGCGTTAACTCCTTGTACATATGCCCCAAGATGAGATAATATGGTAACCTGAAAGCCAAGGAAATCTATGTTTTGTGTTGGAATCATGACAGATTTCTCTGAGTCTATGATAAAACCCAAATTTTCTAGGAGGTTTATTGCCCAAGTTAGATGTTTCTGTACTTCCGACCTGCTCTGACACATAATGAGTATGTCGTCTTGGTATATAATTAGACGGACTCCTCTTTATCTGAGGTAGCGTACTACAGGTTGCAGAACTTTGGTGAAACACCATGCGGCTGAGAGCAGTCCAAAGGGAAGGCAGAGAAACTGATAAAGTGTCCCTTTCCAAACACAGCAGAGATACTTCTGGCTGTCCCCGTCCATGGGTATAATAAAGTAGGCATCTTTGAGGTCCAACTTTACCATCCAGTCCGTGGGCTGTAAGATGTCTCTCAAGAGATGGATACCTTCCATCTTGAAATGTCTGTAATTTTCAAATTTTGATAGCTTCTTTAAAGCCCCTTTGTCTAGCATTTGTGATACTTCTAAGTCTATCAACGTCATTTGGTCTCCATCCACATTCATTTCTCTGAGACAATTGGTTTGAAAAGGGGAATCCCAGGAATCTACCTTGAAACCCGCTATCGTTTCTAGGACCCAGGGATCTTGTGTTATTTTTTCCCAGTTGTGGATAAAAAGTTTTAGTCTCCCTCCTACCTTTATGGGGAGGATAAATACTCTTGCTCACCTTGGTATCCTTGATTAGAAGATCTTGTTCTTCTGCTGCGGGATCTTGATCCTCGCCCTCTTTGGGTATAAAAGTTGGAGCTCTAGCAATACCCTCTGTTGTAGTTGGAGGGCCCTCTCTGATCTTGTGGGTAGAAGTGGGGCCTATCCGTCCCACGGCTGACAGCCGGTCCCCTCCTGTCAGCCCGTTCAAAAAGGAAGCGTGAGCCGAAGACTCTACGCATGATGGTTTGAGCTTTGCTAAAAGCTGTGAAGGTGAAAACATACTTCCCAAGAGATTTAACAAAGTCGTCTCCAAAAAGGAGTCCTTTGTCGTCACTCATGTCCTCCTTAGAGGATAGATCTGCTAGTTTTGGGTTCATTCTCAATAAGACAGCTTTTCGTATTTCAGTGATCAAATTAGCGTTGGCATTACCCAATAGGCATATAGCGCGTTGGGACCAGCCTCTTAAGAGATCGATACTCATGGGTGTATTATTTCCTCTGGCTACTTCTGCCATATCTAAAATGCGGCTAAGCAGGCCGAGTATATCCGGGAGTTTGTCCTGGCACTGTTTTAGGCATTTTTCAATGCCCTTCCTGGGGTCCTTCCCAAACTTAAATAAGAAGGTAATTTGTGTTCAAGGTTTAGAGTATTGCATGCCTTGTCCCCGGTGGAGGGTCTGGGGCATTCATTTCTCAGTAAATTCCTATTTTCTTTGTTCAGACCTTTTCTTACCCACCGTCTCAAATACTGTGTTACATGATCCATCGGCCACCATTCAGCACTACGTGGGTGCCTAATGGTGGTGGGATTGAACATTTCTCCCCGAGGGGGTCCTTAATTTCAGATGAGGTTGAGGGTCATTCTAGATCGTGGTCTAATATTTCAATTATATGCTCTTCCTTGAGAAAAAAGTTGCTTAATCTACTCACGTTTAGAGTTGGTGTTTATAACTACTTGAATTTAAAAAAGACTTGTTTGAAAAAACAATGAAAAAAGAATTATATGCGATGTAGGCACCAGAGGGGGCTAAAGCCACACTTAAAATGAGCTCCGGTGGAAATCTGCGAGCAGCGCGGCCGTTTCAGCTCGAGCGAGGAGCTCTTGCCAAGGCTACGCGCTCTCAAGTGTAGGAGTGGCATCAACACAAAGGAAGGACGTTCCTTCTCCTTTGTTGACTCTAGAACATAGGATGTTGACGCTTGAACTTGCGGCTTCGTTACCAGGGATATGGGTGAGTTTAACGAAGCCCGTTTGATGTTTATTTTTGGCTTGTTTTGTCTAATTTATATGTCGGAGGACGCGATATCGAAATTCAAAAGGTGATCGCTTCCTCGGCAATTGGGCCTGACGGCGCCTCACCCGCATTGCGTAGCATAATTGAAAAAAAACATTAATGCAGCATTTCTTTTTTACAGTAGGTCGCGTAAATTAATCTTCAGAACTCCTAAATAAAAGGACAAGTAGCACTTACCTGGCCCTACCATACATTGGATGGGCTTACTGTTTCCCTGACAAAAAAATTAAATATGAAGAAAAGGGCAAACTACATTTTAGATAAGACAGTGATAGTAATACTAACAATCTTTAAATAGCATTACACTTATATCAAGAAACATTGACCAAATAGGTGTAATAAAAATAATAGATCCTAGCAATTACAGGCCCATGTCACTCCTATCCTTCCCAGCCAAAGTCCTGGAAAAAGAGATCAAGAAGCAACTCTCCATGCATCTTGAAGAGCAATGCCTCCTGGACTCCACCCAATCAGGATTGTGCAGTAACCACAGCATGGAGACCGCCCTCCTAGCAGCAACAGATGACATCCACCTAATCATGGACAGAGGAGAATTCGCTGCACTCATCCTGCTCGACCTCTCAGCAGCATTTCACATCATCTCCCAAGGCACCCTCATCGCCTGACTTCAGGAATCAGGTGTCTAAGGACTCACAATAAGTTGGATCTCCTCCTTCCTCTCCAGCAGTACACAATAGGCCAGACTCTCCACTTTTACCTCTGAACCCAAGAAGCTCATCTGTGGAGTCCCTAGGGCTCCTCCCTCAGCCCGACACTGTTCAACGCTTACATGGCACCTCTCACCACATCAAAAGAACCCACAAAATCAACAATGTCTTCTATGCCAATGACACTCAACTCATCCTCTCCTTCACCGACACAACACCACCATCAGGAACAATTTCACTGATGTAACAAACTGGGTGTGAGAGAACTGCCTCAAACTCAGAGCGCTTGAAGCAGAGGTCCTGATCTTTGGAAATGAGAACTTCCCTGGGACTCTTCCTGGTGGCCACCCGACTTGGGTCCTACGTCCACACCGAAAGACCATGTCAGAAACCTCTGCATCATTCTTGACAAGAAGTTCTCAATGACCAAACAAGCCAACTCCCTGATATAATCCTGCTACCACATCCTCAGAATGCTTAGCAAAATCTTCAAATGGCTCCCAATGCACACCAGACTCACGGTCACCCAAACCCTCATCAGCAGCAGACTTGACTACAGCAACACACTATATTTCAGGATCTCCAGCCACCTCACTCAAAGACTTCTAACCATCCAGAACACAGCTGCCAGACTCATCCTAGATATCCCAAGAAGGGCACAAATCACTCCCAACATCATGGAACTGCACTCGTTACCCATCCAGAAACACAGAAAATTAATCACATTAAAAGCATGTGTAAGAAAATGGGGTATTAATTGAGGGGGGTTGGTTACCCACCTTAAGTAATAACCACAACTCGTCAGCGGGAGCCCATAAGGTCACTAAATTAACCAGAGCTCAACCCCTGGTAGCTATGGCGCAGAGCACACAGGCTTAACCTAGAGGCAATGTTTTCAGTGTTCATGCAGTACGAAACAGTAAAAAAGTCAAAATACAAAACAATGAAAATTCCAAACTGAATTAGAAAAATAGAGTGCAATTTAATTAACAAAATGACACCAAAATAATTAAGAAGAACCCGGACATATGAGTTTCTTAATTTTTAGGTAGGAATAGTACCAAGAAGCTTAAAGTGCTAATGATAGTCAATGATTGTGGTAGACCGTGACCTAGCCGCAATTTGATGTTGATATCGATGTAGTATGGACCAAGTTGGTCCGGTCAAAGATTTCACCTTCTGACTTCAGTCATTAAAGCCCCAATCCACCACAGAACTGCATTTCTAAAGCCCACCAAGACCTCAGCGGAGGGTGTCAGGCAGAGGTCAAACACAAGGTCCAGTCCAAGTCCAGTATCAACTCATCAGCTGGGCAGGTGCAGGAAAAGGCCTCACGTAGTTTGTTGTGTCCCTGTAGCTTCAAAGGGAGGTCAGCCTTATGACCCATGGAGTACGCTTCTTTGTCCTGCGTAAAAGAGGAAGAGAAGGTCTAGTCTTCTAGGCTCTTCTCAAACAATTGGTTCAATCCTCCATAGGTCCAGGAGTGTTCTGAAGTGGGTGCCCGGAAATGACACATTTATGCATGCCACAACCTAGTGGGTGGGAATAACACCTGGACAGGCCCTAACCAATGGGTTAAAGATTCCTAGGGCTAACCACACCGACATTGGAAATTTTCAAGAATGAATGAAATGAAATGAAAGCAAGATTTATAGAGCGCCTGGTTACCCAAGGGCATCCCCGCGCTATTGCCTGCTAACACACTTACACTGAAAGCCATTCATTTAGGGAAGAGTAAAGTTTTA
Organism: Calotriton arnoldi; assembly: GCA_963921515.1. NCBI lineage: Eukaryota > Metazoa > Chordata > Amphibia > Caudata > Salamandridae > Calotriton > Calotriton arnoldi. Next base: position 165,890 of record CAWUFW010001614.1, on the reverse strand, counting down.
ATCTGCTTCCGGAAGATGAGGTAATTGGGTTGGTCACGGATTTACGGAGGCAGGCCATTCCAGATCTTGGCCACATTATACGAAAAGAGGCGGCCGCCACTTCGTGCTCTCTTTATTCTTGGAATTGACAGTAGAGATTTAGTTTCTGACCTGAGGGCTCTATTGGGACGGTATCGGTGTAGAAGGGACTGGATGACCGGAGATCCCTTACCTGAGAGTGACCTGTGGGCTATACATAGAGCCTTAAACTCTATGCGCTCACGGATAGGAAGCCAATGTAAGGATGCCAAAGCAGGTTTAGCGGAAGACCGCTTTGGGATGTTCATAAGCATGCGCGCAGCGCAGTTTTGAACAATCTGTAGCTTCCGTAATGATGATCCAGGGGCTCCAAGATAAAGAGCATTAGCATAGTCAAGTCGTGACAAAATGAGAGCCTGAACTAGGACTCTTCTTGCAGGGAAAGGAAGTAGTGGAAGCACTTTACGGATCATACGGAGGATCCCGTAGCAGCTTGCAGCTACCTTTTGCCCTTGTTCTTTAAAATCAAGGTTCTGGTCGAGCCAAACACCCAGACTCTTGATTTGAAATTTGGGAGTGGGGGCAGGACCAAAGGAGCTGGGCCAGAGTAGTTCAAAGTTTAGATTTTGTTTGTTCCCTAAGAGCATTAGTTCTGTTTTGGTTCCATTAAGTTTCAAGAATGACTCTTCCATCCACCTTGATACTTTTTCCAGACAGAGGGCAAGACCTGGGCTGGAGGGATCCCGCTGGTTGACAGAAACAACCAGCTGGGTGTCGTCAGCATACGTGATTATCTGAATCCCAAATGGTAACACAATCTCAGCCAAGGGCCTCAGATACACGTTAAAGAGTGTGGGGCTGAGGGAGGAGCCCTGAGGCACCCCACAAACCAGCGGAAAAGGTTTAGAAGAAATATCGTCTTCAAAAACTCTAAAAGATCGGTTTTCTAAAAATGATTGGAACCAATTGAGCATAGTCCCGGCAATTCCTACCTCACCTAATCTTTCTATCAGCAGCTGGTGGTTAACCGTATCGAAGGCTGCGCTTAGGTCTAGAAGAATGATAGCCGCGCAGCCTCCTGCGTCTAAAATTTTTCTCGCCTCTTCTACAACCACCAGAAGAGCCGTCTCGGTACCATGTTGAGGTCTAAAACCCATCTGGGAGGAATGGAGACAATTATTACTCTCCAGGAAGGTAGATAGAACAGAGTTCACATATTTCTCTGTGATCTTGCTGATGGCCGGCAGCAGGGAGATGGGGCGATAGTTACTCCAGACTTCAGAGTCCAGGGTAGGTTTTTTCAATAAGGCTTTAACCATAGCCTGTTTTCACAGTGTAGGGACTATGCCGGAGGAGAGAGAGGCATTTATCAGATTAAGGATTACTGGGGCCAGGATTTCAGAAGCCTGGTTTAAGATATTGGGGGGGGCGGGATCTGTGGGGGAACCGGATTTTAATTTACTCAAAAAATCAAACAGCGTGGACAGGGTAAGTGGGGGGATTTCCTCAATTAGACTACCTCTCCCATTGACCAAATTTTCCTGATCTCCGATAAGTTGTTGAGGTATTTTTTGAGGGAAGGAGGAGTAAATAGCTTGGATTTTGTTCGAGAAGAACTCTGCCATAGCATTACATCGTGCTGAAGTATCTTCAGATACAATGAGGGGGGTAGGGATGGTGATCAAACCCTTAGTGATGCGAAAAATTTCGCGAGGAGAGTTAGCCGCTGCCAAAATTCTCTCTTCGTAATATAGATGGTAAAAGAGTTCGGCCACACTAACACTTTAGTGTTAAAAGTTTTAAAAACTGGGCTTTGAGGGTTGGTAGTGTATGTGGGTAGTGTAGTATGTTCATCCTTCCACCCACATCTAACACTGAAATGCAGCAGGCCCTGTACCCATAACAAATTCAGAGACCGAAGTCTGGTAGAACAAGAGCTACGTTTTCTGGCAACCAGACTATTATCTTATGTTACATTATGTTATTTTACGTTGATTTGTAAAGTGCACTATCATCCAAAAGGGTATCCCGGCATTACGCAAGTGTGTGTCTAGCCGAACTCAGGACAAGAAAGACTATTCAAAAAACCAGGTCTTCACCTTCTTGAGGAATTTAAGAAGTGAGGAGGAGGCTCTAGTGTGTGTTAACAGGTTGTTCCACACTTGAGAAGCGGTGTAGAAGAAGGATCAACCACCGGATCTGGTACTCTGTATGTGTGGGATGTGTGTGAGTAGTAGTCTGGCCAAGCAGAGTTGTCTGGAAGGTTTGTGAAAGCATATGCATTTAATGAGGTATGCTAGGACAGAGTTATCTAGTGCCTTGAAAGGGAAGGTTAGGAGTTTGAATATGGGTAACCAGTTTAGTACCTTGAGATGAGGTAAGATGTGTTTGTGGCATGGGAGATAGTGAGTGACTCTGGCATCTGAGTTCTGAATGGTCTGCAGCCTCCTGCAGAGTTGCTTGTTGATCTTGTCGTACAAAGTGTTTCTATAGCCCAGGCTGCTTGTGACTAGGGTGTGGGTGACTGTTTTCCTGGTATAAATTGGTAGCCATTTGAAGATCTTTCTCAGTATCTTCAGGTAGTGGAAGCATGAAGCAGTGATGGTGTTGACTTCAGCAGTCATCTTGACTTTACAGTTGATCGTGATCCCAAGGTTCTTAGCGTCGGTGGTGTGGGCAGGTGTTGATCCTAGATGGCGTCCCACAGAGATGGCTCTTGCAGAAGATTATGGTTTCAGTCTTATCGGTGTTCAGCTTTTAGCAGTTGGTCTTTATTCAGTCGACTAATTTGGTCATGCATGCAGTGAAATTGTTTCAGGTGCTGATCGTCTTGTTTGTAAGGGAGAGAATAAACTGTCTGTCATTGGCAGAGGAGAGGAAGTTGATATTGTGTGAGCTAAGGATGATTGCCAAGGGTATCATGTAAGTGCTGAAGAGTGTCTGGCTCAGGAAAGATATTTGCAGGACTCTGCAGATGAGTTCTTGAGGGTCCGAGGTTAAGGGTGCCAGGCTGACTGACTGGGTCCTGCCAGTCAGGAAGGAACAGAACCACTGGAGTGTGGCTCCTAGTATACCAATTCCATGCAAACATTGGATGAGAATGGGGTGGCAGAAAGTATAAAATGTTGCATAGAGGTCCAGGAAAATAAGGGCCGCCATGTCTTCTCTGTCTAGGATTATGCAGATATTGTCTGTGGCGGTGATGAGGGCAGTGTCTGTGCTATCGTTGGGTCTGAATCCAGACTCAGTGGTGTCAAGGAGTTAATCCTCATTGATGTAATCAGTGAGGCGCCGGTTAATGATTTCCTCCACTACCGTGACCCGGAATGGATTCAGGGAGACAGGTCTGAAGTCAGTGATCTTTGATTGGTCAGCAGAGGGCTAGCTCAGTAGGGGGAGGACTGTTGTATGCTTCCAAGCATCTGAAAAGGTCACCAACAAGATGGAGGTGTTCAGAATGGGTGTGAGCATGGCACTGATGGGTAGATGTCCTCATGAGTAGGCTTAGTGGGGGCCAGGGTCCAACGGGGCCCCTGAGTGAATGGATTTCACAGCAGAAGCATTTTATTCTGGGGTGATGGCCTGCCATGTAGTTAGCATTGGTTCCTTGAATGAGATCAAGAATCAATTAGCAAGATCTGTTAGATCCGGTTGAGGGTTGAAGTTGCTCTACATGGTGGTGATTTTGTTGCTGAAGAAGAGTGAGAGATCATTACAGAGGTCCTGTGAGGGTGTGGTGGAGCTAGATGTGGATCTGGATGTGGCTGCTGGTGAGGTGAAGTCTTTCATGAAAGTAAAGATTTCCTTGCTTTTGCTGGTGCTGACAACAATGCAGCCTACCAAGGTGGTGTGTTTGGTGGTCGAGATCGGTTGGTGGTAGTGATTCAGGGCTCACATGAGTGTGCTCTTTTCAGCGTCATCCTTGCTCATTCTTCTTCTGTGCTCTGGCTGTTTACAGTGATGCTTCATCAACTTGAGTTCTTCCATGTACCAGCTGCCTTGGGGTCTGGAGCATGTGCTGTTGTGTTTGAGGGGGCAAGGGCATGTGTGCCGGAGGAGATCCAGTTGTTAAAATTTCTGATGTCTTTTTGAAGGCTGTTGCTGAGTTCTGGTTGGAGGATTTTGAGAGCAGTGATTCAGAGCTTGCCTCGAACTTGTTCCAGTTACGGTTGACTGTTATGACAGGGGTTCTTATGCATTGGATAATTATGTGTATGTTGAACTTGATGAGGACGTGGTCTGGCCAGTTGACCAGTGTGGAATCTTTGACTCAGATGTTGTTAAAAGTGGTGAAAATAGGGTTCAGGAGATGTCTGGTGGTGTAGGTAGGTCCTTGAACCCGTCGGGTAAGGCCCAGATTCCCAAGGTTTTCGAGGAGAGCTTTTGAGTAGAAGTCTGTGAATTCTTCCAGTGGAAGTTTAGCTCTCAGAGGAGGATATAGTTGCTTGCTTTGAGGATGAGTGGTGTGAAATCTGTGATGGTGTTAGAGAAGTTAGCTGCAGTCCTGGAGTTCTGAAGTTTGAGTGTCGCTCAGCGTGAAATTTGCAGTGTTGTGAAGCTTGAATGGCAGGTGTTCCATGTTGGTGGATGGTGTGTCCACAGAGATGGTACATCTGATAGCGTTTTTGTGGATGATAGCGATTCCTCCTCTGGGCTTGTGCAGTCAATCTTGCCTCACTTTCTTGTATCTGGGTGGGATGGCTGTGGCCATGTCTGGATACACTATTGGGTTCAGCAAGGTTTCCAAGAGGAATAGTAGCTTTCAGGCATTGTCATGTAGTAAGTCACAGATCTGTGGTGTGTTTGGTGAGTGAGCGAGTGTTGAAGAGCATAAATGAGTGGTAACAGTGCCGTGTGGGTAACTGCTGGTCAGTTTGGGTATGAGAGAGTGGAGTATTGGATGCAGTCAGTGCGGGAGTGCACAGAGGTGCATGAGTGTGAGTGCTTCAGGAGGTGCAGGAGAAGGGTCCCTGAATGGTGTGTGTTCAGAGCAGCAGGGTGAGCTTTGGCCCGTGTGGAGAGCATGGAATAGCATGGCCCAGTATCAGAGAGTGGTGCTGGACCAATGTTCCTGGCACTGGGTGCAGTCCAAGTGCATACTGGCACAAACAGGATTGCCTTTGGTGTTTATTCAGTGCACCAGCAGTGCAACCATGACTAAGTAGGTCCCGGAAGGGGGGAATGTCCAGGGGGCGGTGGGCAGGGCTGTGAGGGACACAGGAGGTGGGAAGCTGGAAAGGGTGGAAAAGGTAAGGAGCACCGGGAGAGAGGAAAAGAGCAGGAAAATGAAGGGCAGTGCAAATGAGAAATGACACAAACAAAGGGCGCAGCGATAAGGCGCAAAGCAAAGAGACGCAAAACAGAGCAAAGAGGCTCAGAATAAAGGGCACAAAACAGAACAGAGCACACAACTATGGACACAAAGCAGAGCAAAGAAGCTCAAAATGGAGCAAAGTGGCACAAAACAAAGGGCACAAAACAGAGATATTCCAAAGCAGAGTAAAATGAGTGAAGAGAGAGAAGAGAAATGGCAAAAATGCACCGCTGGAAGAACCTGAGAAGTAGTGAGCAAGAGAGAGGGAGCGGGAGAAAACAACCAGGAGAGGAGTGAAGCAGGAGCCTCAAGGCTCTGGATCTGGGCCAGAAAGGGCCTTGCCTGGGCAGAGGTCCAGGAACTTGTAAGTCCTAGGGGACTAAAAGTAGTACCTGTTTAATCAACTTAAGACAATGGATACACAAGAATTATTTTGAGATCCTGTTTCCCCCTTTGAAGTGTTACCCATGTGTTTTATGCAAACCCAGCAGATTTGTCAATCATGTTTTGAACCTCCAGTAGGATTTGACACTTAAACATCAAAAAGAGGCCTACTGTGATTGAAACCTGCATGGCAGGGGATGCCAAAAAAAGGGAGCATCCTAGGTGTTATCTACATCTGCTTGTAACAGGTTAATGGAGTTAATCAAGTTCCAGGGCCCAGCTCATAGGCCATCCTGCCAAGGGCACAAAAACACTTCTCCACACCCAAGGTCTTTGTCCCAACTGTGGGAGTGAGTTCACCTCTTCAAAGGGGGTGCTCAAATTCTAATTACTGGCTGGCAGATGTTGGAGACCAAACTGCAGATTAGCCTCCAGCAACTCAGGGAGGGAGACTGTAACTTTCTAACAGTTTTACCCCCTAATATTTTGCAAAGATCCATCCTAACCATTGAATTGGATTTTTAATAACTATTTAAATAGTGGTTTAATAATTTTTTCGAGCTAGTTAAATCCTGAGATACATTATTAGTATTTAACATTGCATCCCAGTGTTTCTCTATGGAACAGCCAAGCTTGCTAGTGTAAAAATAGCAAGTGTTTACCATAAGTGCATGTTTAACATCAGACTTTAACATGTCCTACTTTTAAACACAATGCACCTGCCTTATGGGCAGGAAGGCCTATTTACTGCTGGCTACTTATTAAAATTTAAAAGAAGGGTTAAGGCCTGTCAAAAAGGGTTATTTTGACAGGTTGAATTTGAAGTTTAATCCTGCCCACCCAGGCTATACATGGTAGGCACACAGAGAGTCAGACTACCACCATTCCTCTTGGAACCCACAGAAATTAGCTGCAGAGTGCCTCAGGGCTCCTCCCTGGGCCCCACACTCTTCAACATCTACATGGCCCTGCTTGCAGCCATTGTCAGGAAGCACGGACTCAACATTGTGTCCTATGCAGAGGACATCAAGCTGATCCTCTCCCTCACCAATGAACCCACAGTCACCAAGAGCAACTTCCACGACCGGATGAAGGCTGTCGCCACCTGGATGAAGGACAGCTGCCTTAAGCTGAACTCAGAGAAGACTGAAGTCCTCATCTTGGGCTCCACCCCCTCCACTTGGGACGACTCCTGGTGGCCTGCAGATCTTGGACCTCCACCCACACCCACAGACCACACAAGAAATCTCAGCATTATCTTGGACTCCTCGCTGACTATGAACCTCCAGATCAACGCAGTCTCATCATCTTGCTTCCACATGCTATGCCTGCTCCGAAAGATCTTCAAGTGGATCCCCACTGAGTCCAGAAAAACAGTCACCCACACACTCATCTGCAGGAGACTCGACTACGGCAACATACTCTACGGCAGCATCACCCAGAAACTCCTCAAGAAACTGCAAAGCATCCAGAACACCTCCGCCAGACTCATCCTCAACATCCCCTGCCACATCACCAGCCACCTGAGAGACCTCCACTGGCTCCCAGTCAACAAAAGGATCACCTTCAAGCTCCTCACACACGCCTACAAAGCCCTACTCGACACGGGAACTGCATACCTCAACCACCGCCTCTCATTCCACGCACCCACCAAAGACCTCCGCTCCGTTCAATTGGCTGTAGCTGCCATCCTACGTATCCACAAGACCATGGCTGGGGATGATCCTTCTCCTACCTCGCAGCAAAGATCTGGAACACCCTGCCTCTCCCCCTAAGACAATCACCATCACTTCCCCAATTCAGGAAGGACCTCAAGACCTGGCTCTTCAACTGAACCACAGTGCCTTGAGACAGATCTGCAGCCACCACCCACCCCCAGCGCCTTGAGACCCTTACGGGAGAGTAGTCACACTTTACAAGCCTTTTTATTGATTGATATAGGCTCCCCGTCATGTTTACACTATCACTGTAGTGGATGTCACATTGGGTGCTGCAGTCAACTTTGACATTGAACTTACAAGCCCTGGGTACACTTTTGTACAGTACTAGGGACTTATAGGTAAGTTAAATATGCAAATCAGAGGTATACCAATTTCACCACGATGATAGGGGAAGCACAAGAAATTTACCAGTGGTTATCAGGAGTAAAGTGAAGAGTTTCCTGCAGCAAGGAAGTACAGCTGACCAACAGCTTAGTAACACTGCAGACAAAGATGCTGCAGTAGCATGTTGGAGCAAAACCTGGTCAACATGTTTAAGCTTGACTCAGACATTAGATAAGTTGACAGTAAAGTTCACTATTATGCTTGGAAGAAGCAGTTGTATAATGCTCAGAAGTGTAATATGCTAAATTGCATGGTTCTGCAGTAACGGGGGTTAAATATGGTGTTTACTGAATAGGCTAGGGTACCTTTGTCATTGACAGAACATGCTTTATGTTTAAAAAATATTTTACTAAATAGAGAAAATCAAATGTGTTGCAATTGGGTTATGCCCTTGTAGTATACCCAGATTTTTTGTTCTTTTTTAATCAAATGGTTTCGTACGTTTTACTGTGCGATAGTCTCAAATCTTGTGTCTCACCCACAGATATCAGATGGTAAATGGACTGCACATATTTACCACCAGTGTCTGCCTTTTAAGATAAGGCCAGAGCGATGCAGCTAGGGTAGGGGCCACTTGGCTGGTTACACATAAACACATGTGAACACGCGTGTGAGCGGTGAGACTACCGCTGTGTGCAGCCCGGTAACTACACACAGGTAGCCTGGTGCAGAGGAGACTTTATTTGCAGTGACAATGTATTGAACACATAGAGTTTTAAAGTGCAGTTTCGCTTCCCTCCAGCCTACAAATTCCCGTAAGGTATGAAACATGTGCCCCAGTTTAAATACGCAGATCCAAATAACCAACATGCACACCTTAGGGGCGCCCAGAATGTTTCATATTTTCCTGGCTCAGCTCTCAACTCAGGATCAGAGTCCAGACCTTATGTCACCCTGCTGGGCCAAGTTAATTACTCTAGTCCCCAGCAGAGGGAATAATGGCCTCTCCACAAAAAGGAGTAGTTAACAGTGCTTCACTCAGCTCCTGAGGAGGAACGGTTAGGAAAGAACATCTGCATCTGGTAAATAGCTGCCACACTGTGCCTGGGTTGGGACAGCCCAGACCCACTGAACAAATCCCAGACAACTGGAGCCAACACAGGAGGGGGCTTCCATTAGAAGTTGTGGTGGGGTAGTCCCTGGCAGTGATGTCAGCTAGGGGTGGGACTGAGGTCCTCAGAGAGGTTGTATGATAGAAGCACAAATGCCTCTACCACACAGCCCAACCACGAATGCGTCTTAACCACTCATTCCTTTACCACGCATGCCTTTACCACGAAATTTCATGGTATAGACATGAATGGTAAAGGGGTATGTGTGGCTAAGGTTGGCACTAGGTAAACAAACAATAAGAGGAGTACAACCAGGAGACACAGTAAAGTCTCCAAAGTATTGGGATAAAGGGCACAAGAGAGGAAATATCCTTTCTTAAGAAGACCCCTCACTCACCAACCTAGTTGGTGACATGCTTCATCATCGGGGTCCCACCCGAATGGCCGAATGCCATCCGGGTGTGCTTCAACACCTGATTACAGTGGAGCAGGTTTGTTTTCTGTGTAGGTGAGTGAAAATAGTGATTTAAAAATTGGCCAAATATAACTCAAAATTAGTATTTTAATAATAGAGCACCTGGACAATATTAAAAGAATTATAAGACACCCTTTTTGGTTAAATTGACCAACTGGTATCTTTAGGTAAAAAGTGCAAAAAGTGCGAAGAAAAAGGTCTACATGTTTCAACCTAATGTCGGTATTACTAGGTTTTCGTCAGGACCACTTTTTTGCACTTTTTTACCTAAAGATACCAGTTGGTCAATTTAACCAAAAAGGGTGTCTTATAATTCTTTTTAATATTGTCCAGGTGCTCTATTATTAAAATACTAATTTTGAGTTATATTTGGCCAATTTTAAATCACTATTTTCACTCACCTACACAGAAAACAAACCTGCTCCACTGTAATCAGGTGTTGAAGCACACCCGGATGGCATTCGGCCATTCGAGTGGGACCCCGATGATGAAGCATGTCACCAACTAGGTTGGTGAGTGAGAGGTCTTCTTAAGAAAGGATATTTCCTCTCTTGTGCCCTTTATCCCAATACTTTGGAGACTTTACTGTGTCTCCTGGTTGTACTCCTCTTATTGTTTGTTTACGTAATTTAAAGGGGATCAGGAGTATACCCCTCCACATTTGTGGTTATCCCTTTCTCTCTCTTGTGTTTTTGAAAATAAGGTTGCCACTACCCCACCTCCCCCAACCACCCCCCACCCCTACACTGTCCCTTAAACTACCCCAACTGCTTCCACTGCCCTAAAACCTACCCTGACCCGCCCTAAAAATGAACCCAACTACCCATTTCCCTCCCACTGCCCTAAGGCCTAAAACCCTACCCTACCCTGCTTTCCCCCTACCCCTGCACTGTCCCTTAACCTACCCCAACCCCTTCCACTGCCCTAAAACCTACCCGGATCCGCCATAAAAATGAACCCAACTACCCATTTCCCTCCCACTGCCCTAAGGCCTAAAACTCTGCACCCTAACTTACACTACCCCAACCCCCCACCCCCCTGCACTGTCCCTTAAATACCCAACCCCAACCTCTGCCCTAAAACCTACTCCGACCCCGTCCCAGCACTAAAAAAGAAACAGCCCCACTTACCTCACCACGGCGTCTTCCTCCTTCCATCTTCCAACAGCTAGACCACGCACTACCTTAACCACACATATGCATGGTTACGGCATATGCATGGTTAAGGCAAGCGTGGTGGAGCTTTTGTAGTCTGAACACGCGTGGTTCAGGCCGCGGTGTTCCGACTATTTCCCCCTCAGAGAAGAAGTGAATAGTGACCTCTTGATGGCACCATCTTGAATTGTCTCAGCATGTAGTGGAGGGTTGGGAAAGGGGTCGAAGGGTGACATGGCACCCTAGGTTTGGCCACAGATGCCTGGCTTCTAAAACCTTCCAACCCCGGCAGCCTCTGGAACGGTGCCCACTGCAGTGTAGGAGGTGCGCAGAAGCGGTCCTTCTTCCGGGGAACCGTTGATCAGATAGGCTGGAGGCGCTGCAGTGTCATCAGTGGAGGCGGCACTTCAGCATTGCTTAGCAACGACATGGCGGCTTCCTCTAGGAGGGGCCTCACCAGTGAGGTCCTTAGCGGCTGGCGACAAAGTTGTGTACAGAGGAATGGTGCCTCAGCATGGCATTCCCCTCCAAGACTGTTGAACGTTGCAGCTTTCCTGCCTGGGGGACAGGAAAGAACACTGAAAAACACACAAGCTGCCACTCCATTTATATGGGGGAAAGTGCTCCCGTTGCGCTAGCTTGAAACAAGGTTCTCCTTGCGTTGCTTTAGAGTAACAGTATAGCACTCCACACATGCTGGGAAAACCGCAATGAGGCACTCCATGCGCACTGGGACCAATAGCAGCGCTCACCATACGCTGGGTTATTCACAGAGCCCTGTGCCCTACTCACGAGTCCTACGGCTGAGTTCAAGCTGGTTTGGTGAAATCCTTGTGACTTCCTGGGATTCCCAAGAACAAGGTGGTGGCTGCAAGCAGACAAGCCCCCTGAGAGCACTGGGGCACTAGCAGAGTGGCCGTCCCTCCAGCAGCCCAACAGGCAGCAGGCCAGCTCAACAGAGCAGGTAGTCCTATTGGTGGTTCCACCTGGCAGCACAGCAGCACCTTCTGGCAAAGTGCAGTCTGTAAAGCCAGCAGCCTCTGGTTACAAGTCCACACAGCATCTAAAATCATGGGGTCTGGGCTCCTGAACCTATACTCAAAATTCTATTTGTACTTGGGGGAACTGCAAAGGGCCCTGGCTCCAGAAATCAGTAAGGGGTAAATCAGCCATTTGTGTGAGGGCAGGACACAACCTATATAATTGCAAAGTGTGAACGCCCTCTCCCTCTCCCAGCCCAGGAAGACCATCAGTATGCAGGTTGCAGATGTAACAATGTCACATCCAACTCTTCCTGTATGATGGCTGTCTGGAAAGTATGCAGCAATGTAGCTGTCACCCAGCCCTAGGCGTGGATTGGAGTCAGGCTGCAAAGAACAAAGAATCATAATCACAGAGAAATGCCCACTTTCTAAAAGTAGCATTTCTAAACTAGTAATGTAAAATCCAACTTCACCAGTAAGCAGGATTTATCACCGCTATTCTACACATACCAAACATGGAAATGCTACTCCTTTAAGATCAGGAATTATCACTTAAACACATATATATGGAATTCCCAATGCTAGCCTATGAGAGTAGTAGGCCTCACAGTAGTGAGAAACAAAAAAGTCTATTTGACACTACCTGGACATGCCACACAACAAAGGAACATGGCCTAACTTTTACTTTCACAGCACCCTGCCCATAGGGATACCTATGGTCTACCTTAGGGGTGACCTATATGTAGTAAAAGGGGAGTTTAAGGCTTGGCAAGTAGTTTTATATGCCAACTCAATGTGGCAGTAAAATGCTCACGTAGGCCCTGCAGTGACAGGCCTGAGACAGGTTTAATAGGCTACTTCTGTGGGTGGCACAAGCAGTGCTGTGGGCCCAAAAGTAGCATTTAATTAGCATGCCCTGGGTATATGTGATACCACTGTACAATGAACTTACAAGTAAATTAGATACACCAAAAGGTATAAACCAATCATACCATGTTTTAGGGGAGGGACCACATGCACGTTAGCAATGATTAGCAGTGGTAAAGTGCCCAGAGTCCTAAAGCCAACAATAGAAGGTCAGTAAAATAGGTTGGAGGAAAGCAAAAAGTTCGGGGATAACCAAGTACAACACCTAGGTAGGGAATATTAACTTCAAATAAAGGATAACATAGATTTCAATGTAAAGCCATTGACCAGGATGAACTGTTAGGTTTTACCTGACCATGCTGAATTGATGTCAGCCTGAAACGGTTGCTAGGAGCTGGTAACCCATTCCCCTTACACTAACATTGACTGTTGCTTTCCCCTGATATACTTAACCAATTTGAATTTTTTGGTTCATTTTATTTCTTATATTTCTTATAATTACTTGTAACTGTCTTGTTCCTTAAGTTTAATTTTGTTTTGCTGAATTTAAAATACTTCACAATTATTTTCTCTGAGACATGCGTTTAGTTTTGTACAACAGCCCCTGTGTGAGACCAGGATTTCTGATTGAAACCTGGATTTCCATCTAGATACTAGATCGATTAACTTTGTGGGAGTTTATTCACTGCTCCACCACCTCATTAACACTCCAATTGTTCACACAAAGGCTCCATTAAAAAGGCAGCAGGACTCAAGCATTGGTAGTCCAGCATTCAGAGTTAACAACTCCACATGTATCTGAGAATCAAGTATATTGTATCATCACACATATACCCTGACAAATTGTGAATGGCATCTTGAATCAATCTTTCTGCAACCACTTGTCCATGTTATTCCACATTTTGGTAATTTCTTTCCTTTAGTTCTTGAAGCAGGTGAAATGTTCCTGTGAAAAGCTTGGGACTCCGGTATTTCTAGATTTTGATTGTAACTCGTTTTATCAGCTGAATCTGGAAATACTGCTCACAAGTAACCAGGCCCCGAGTATTAATTGATGTTGTTACCATGGTACGATGAGAATCTCAGGGGTATATTCACAAGAACGTGTGATAACTACCGCAAGAGTAGCATAACGCAACTTTCAATAACGCAGCCTATCACGGGAAAATAACCCAGTGTCAATGTGGAATTCACAACAAGGCGGTACCATGCGATAGTCACCAGATAACACGTCAAATGCCAGCGTGAAAATTAACACCATGCCTAAAAAATGCGAAACGCGAACGCGAGAAATCATGCGATGAGGCCAATCGCAGTACAGAAATCAGCGAACACCAGCCACAGGCCTGTAAATCCCACGCGTCAGGCGGGAAAAAGCACCATCAAAGAACAGGAAAAAATAGCCCAAAAACAATTCAAACTGCGTAGCAACATGGATGCACCCGGAACAAGTGCAGAGGACAAGTCGAACACCACTAGCCCTACGGAGGACCATCCAGGAACCCCGCTGTCGGGGAAGGGCAAGGACAAGAGGAAGAGGAAGACCGGGTACAGTCCGCAGGAAGACCAGATCATCGTCACAGGGGTGGCCGAACACCATCAACAACTGTTCGGCACCTCCACTGCGGCACTGGCAACCCAAACCGAAATATGGCAGGCCATCGTCACCAACGTCAATGCAGTCGGAGTATCCAGGAGGTCACTGGAGGAGGTCAAGAGGCGCTGGCATGATCTGAAAAGGCAGACCAAACATAAGCTCGCTTCCAACAGGGAGGCAGCAACGGCGACTGGAGGTGGGAGTCCTGCAACACAGGAGGAGCTGGATAAGCTGGAGCAAATGGTGGCCACAGTCAGCAGTGAGGAGACGGTGGCAGGATTGGGGGGCCTGGACACAGCGCGATACGACCTGACCCAACAGCAACAGGGTGAGTAACCACTAGGGACGAGGGGGACGGGGGGAGATGGGCACAATGGCACGAATGCACAATTACGCGCAGCACACATCACACCCACAATGACCGTGGAACATGTCCCTGAATGCATTGGCACACTGCAGCACACATAGAAACGCCAAGTAGGCCCCCATCCACAATGTGCACAGAGGGCCCCCCCCCTATCACCAATATCACAACCGACCCGTGCACATGTGCTGAATCCAGCAAAGCAGCGGCTCCGTGATCCACACTGACTATGCAAGTAACACTGCATGTCCGATAGCATGGCAGCTGCCCCAAAAAAATGACATGGCCCACGAAGCGACATGGAGGTAGCCAAGTGTGGATCACATCCGTAAAGGAGCAGGTCACATTCCGACGTGTCCACGTGCACCCACAACCCATGCCTTACAATACACGCAGCAGACGAACAATGCACCAGGCCACAAAAACAGTCCGCAAGCACACATGACCCAAGTCAAAAGCAAATCAGGCCCCGAAAAGCACACAATTCAAAGGCACCCCGCCTCAAAGGGAGAAAGCTACACGAAATCAGAGCTGCAGGGGAAACTCCCCCACAATGCAGCACACACACATAGCAATCACAGGACATCCGCAATGAAGGCAATGTGGTACAAAGTGCAACACCAGCACCACAGGACAGAGCCCACAACATGTTCCTCTCGTGCGTAGTAACTGTCCACCCACATCTGGCATTGCCTGACACTGTGTGATGATAATGTACGGGTACTACCACACATCCGTCATGTAGTCAAAAAACACACTGACTGCCATCAAATAGCCAGCTGCCCCAAAACAGTCACAATGTACATTGGCATGCAGTCTGAATGTGAACATCTGCAAATCATCACCATACATGTGAAACTCTGTTAACCTGCATCTCCCTTTACATTGCAGAGGGACAAACAACACCCCCGCAGAGCACACCACACATCCCACCATTGATGATGAAGAGGACAACCTGCACACATGTCAAGACACCTGTAGGAGAGTAGGATCTGCTTCACATGGGTACCCCCACTTTTGCTGATGCTTCACTGTTTTTCGACTTTAGTCTGGCTGGGGCCCTGCTAATCAGAACCCCAGCCTAGCTGCTTCCTCTCTAAAATGGTTTCCATGTACCTTAGGTACATCTCTGATTGGATTCTGGAGTGCCCTTATAAGTCCCTAGTATATGGTATACTATGTACCCAGGGCATAGGTACCCCAGAGGCCACCAGGGGCTGAAGCATGTATTATGCCACCCCTGGGAGGCCCTCCAAAATGACACCACAAGTCTGCTACTGCAGCCTGGGTAAGGTGGTGCATGCATCCCTTACTGTGGTATAGGCTACCTATATCACTACCATTGCACACACATATAAACCTATAAGTCACTCCTTAACAATCCTGAAGGCAGAGTGCTTGGTTTTTATGCGAGAAGGTGCCCCTGCATGAGCAGAGCCCCTCTGCAGCGTTCGGAGCCACTCCTCTGATGCTGTTTGTGGTGCAGCCTGACCATATACTCTTAAGTGCATTATAACCTCGCGTTAAATGCTAACTTTGGGATGGCTGCACGGAAACATGTCGTGTTTGGGGTCAACCATCTTGGAATACTACCCCCCACCAGTTCTGGCAGCGGGGGTAGCATTCCACCCTTCTAGAGGGAGAGACATGTACACACCGGCATACCCGGTATTAACTTTACAGAGCCCTGGCATCACAAAATGGATGCTGCTGCCACAGACACGGGTCTGGCCTCCTGCTGCTGACCAAAACTCCGGCAGGGGAGGCCTGGACAATAGGTTTCCTGTCGAAGGGAGGTGTAACCACCTCCCCAGACAGGATAGTGTGTATTGGGGCTGGGCGGGAGCACTCTCTGGTGTTTTGAAGTCCTGCACTGGGGGCACATTTGGTGTCCCTGTGCATAGGTGTTGCCGCGACCACTAACCTGGCACAAGGCTCAATCCACAGGAGCGAAGAGAGATTCCCCACACTCCCTATGACAGGTTCAAGATAAAGATGTCACTAATACTCTCGTATCCCGAAACTGACCCAAGGAGATGTGGGGATGAGATGCCAAGACGTAACCAAGTCTCAATCCCCCAGCCGGGTCCCAAAAAGTCGGGGTAGAACAGGAAACAGATGAGCGGTAACCTACAGGAAGATAATTACAAACAGTATGAGAAATCTCCCTCCCCGTGTAATGATACTAAAAAATACAAAAGTCTGCTCAGTGCCTGCTCCACAGAAACAAAGTGATCCCTTACCGGCTGGACATCTCCGGATGCTTTGTAGGGGATCCAAACTGCATACAAGGCGTGCAGGGTCAAGGCTCCTTTACTCGCAGTGACAGCAGGAGTTAAATTCAGGAAGGGACAAATAAAAGAACAGGAGTGGAAGCTCCGAAATCCGTCTCATGAGCGTTTGACAAGATTCCTAGGCCGTTAATGCATCAAGCAGGCTCCAGGCATGCAAGGAAACAAAGTATTCCACTAGGCGCGGCGCGTAAAGAAAGAAGGTGAAGGAAGTGAATCCTACGCGCAGCGCGAGTGTTGTCTGCTACAATGTATCCATCGAAGTCGGAATTTGAAAGTAAACGCGGCCGCGTATAAACAAGAAAATGGGAACGCGGCCTAGAGGCAATTGCTCGAGAAGGAAATGGAACAGGGAGAGATTGTGCGGAGATGATTGGTGAAGGTTAGCGGGGAGTCAGAACGCTGCTGTGAGACTGATCACCAGCGAGCGCGGTCGCGCGTCGGGATATCAGCAGTAACGAAACAGGATAATGCAGAGAGCCAGGGGTCTAGTGAAGTCGGTAAACTTGTCGCCGCTTCTTCTATAGGGAAACACAGGATAGCACCAACGTTGCGAAGAGTCAAAAACGCTAGGTCGGAAGGAGGGGGGCGTGGAATCAGGTCAGGATCCGAAAGCCAAGCAACGGCTTCTTCGATTGACCTGTATTTAAAAGAAGGGAGCGTGTCAAAACTCCACCTCTCTCAACCAGTAAGGGATTCTCTAAAAAGGGCTACTAATTTCTGTAGAACAGGCACTGAGCTTTCCTCAAGGGCTCCAACTAACAGTGCATGACGCTTGGGGTCTAACAATAGGCCAGTTCAAACCGGTTGCAGGGGCTACCTGCCCCTGCTCTGGCACGAAACTGGACAAAGGGAATGGGTGTAACCATCCCTCTTCCCTGACCCTCCCATAGGTGGGTACCCAGAGTATGTCCAACCCCCTAACTTAGTATAAGTATGGGACCCCAGTCCTTAGGACTTTAGATTACCCTGGACGAAACTCTGAAGCCAAATCCTGGACCTTCGACGCTCTACTTCAAGACTAGAGGACTGAAGAATCTCCCTTGGGGTCAAGGAGTGACTCCCCTGCTTGGCAGGCACCTAAGAAGCAATTGTCCAGTCTGCATCGCTGAAGCTACCGCCGGATGCCGAAGTCTTTGCAACACCAGAGGTAGATTTCCAGACTTTTCCGAGGCTTCCCTGAGACCCCAGCAAAACTGAGGCACGTAGCTGTCGTGGGTAACGTGGAACCGTGACCCCTGGACACTGAGAACTTTTGTAAGTGCATCCTCTTCCTGGTCCCCCACAAAG
The DNA here is from genome assembly GCA_963921515.1 of Calotriton arnoldi. NCBI lineage: Eukaryota > Metazoa > Chordata > Amphibia > Caudata > Salamandridae > Calotriton > Calotriton arnoldi. Next base: position 147,996 of record CAWUFW010001614.1, on the reverse strand, counting down.
TTGTGCTTTGGGCTCCGAGTAGCCCTTGCCTCCAGCACCGACTGCACCGAAGATCACTGGCCTCCACTCCACGAGTGTCCTGTGAGCCAGCTCCAAGTGCGTCCAATCGAGGCTCCTTCGCGGTTGCTAGTCCGTTGGCTAGTGGGCCCACCCGAAGGCAACTCTTCTTCTGCTTGGGCTTTCCTGGTTGCTCCAGACATGCCCTGACTTACTTTCGCTGGGTGAGTCCCCCAGACCTTGCTGGTCTGCATCAACGTCCTTTCTTTGTTTCCACGTGACTTGCCGTTGCCAAGGATTGTTGGGTCCAATCCGGTCGCCGATACCGCAGCAATCGACAGACGTTGTGGGACAGCTCGAATCCAACTCCTGGTCATCGTCGACGCCTCCTGGACCTCGTGGCTGAAGAGTCAAGATGACTGTCAATCTACCTGAAGCACCCAACATCGGTGGGCATCCGCTCATCGCCTTCCTGGTCACTGGCTAGTGACCCAGACTCTGTCCCCTCTGCTTTCAGGTCCTTCAGATCTTTGATCCACTCTTGGATCCACCCGGACACTTTCGACTTGGTCGCCAGCAGCCTGCTGCAGCAGATCGCCATTGAAAACGACGACGAAACCCGACACCAAAAGACACCTATGCACCCGGCTTCCCTGGGTGAGGTAACTCGAGTACTCCGGTGCTCCCGTGGGTATTGACTCTAGAACGGCCTAGTTCTAAAGGGGTTTGCTCCAAGTCCTCTTCTAAGTGTCCTTTTCTTTTAAAAACCTAACCGCGACTTTCCCCATAGAAGTTAACGGTGATTTGCGGCTGTGTTCCAACACTGCACGTGTCCCCCGTGGGTCCCCTGTGTCACTACCTTGGGTGGTTCCTTGTGGTCCAAGCACTTCTACAGGCTCTAGGCCTTGTGTCTAGCTCATTCGTGGTTCTTATACCACTTTATTGGTATATGGTTTGGTACGCCCCTAGGGCTCAAATGTGTATTTGTGCTATTACTGTTGATATTTGACTTGTAAACTATGTACTTCGATCTCTAGCCTCATAAAGAGACTAGAGGGGTGTGTTTAAGACTAAATACATATATTTTATATATATACCTGGTGTGGTCCTCTTTCATTTGGTCACTCAAGAGATTATAGACTGGTAAAACAAGCTGCTTTACATTCCTTCAAGACTTAGCCTGAAGGCTGCTCTCCATAGCTACCACTAGGATAGCTTTCAATAAAGGTTGTCTTTAACCTATCTCCAATAAGGGGTTGTTTGGACTGGTGCAAGGTGCCCACTATAATTAGTGGACAGCATATACCAGGCCAACTTCTCACATTGGTGTGCAGCGTGTGGGATTCCAGCTTGCTATTGTTTTACCAGATAATCTCAATTGAATTGATCAACTGAAAACCACTAAGGGTACCTTAGGTACATATAAAAACAAGCTTAGTATACAGTAAGTTCTACTGAACTTAGAGTTGTGTGTTAAGGGCCTAGCACACCCTTTCTACAACTCAAGAGAGTTTAGTAGACCACACTAGAGTAGGTAGTGCATACACCACACCTCACTAGTAATGTATTCACTACCAGGAACCAGTGGGCTCCTGCCATCCAAATATGACAACCTCCCATTCTTGGAATTGAGAGAGTTGTGCAAGATTAGGAAGTTGAAGACAGGCAAAAGTGCCAACACCCAATGTCTCCTGGAGATGCTTCTGCTAGATGATCTTAGAAGACCCATAGTGTCTGCAAGGGTAGGCAGAGACGGTGGGGCAGAAGATGAGGAAGGGACCAGGGATGAAAATCCCCAGTACCTGACCTCTGAAACTGGCCAGGAAGGTGACAATGACCTTGCCCTGGAAAATGCAGCTCCTCCTGCAGATGAGGAGGAGGATCAGGATGACCTCCCCTTTGTCCCCACAGGAAGAGTTGTGAGTGTGCCCAGAAGGTCTAGATCTCCTTCTCAGGAGTCTAACCACTCTGACACCTCAGTAGGGACCTCTGTTTCCTCTCATAGGAGGGAATCCTCCAGTGAAAGGAAAGAGAGACTGCTCAAGTATGGGGAAGCTCAGTTGAGACTCAGAAGAGAGCAGTTGGCTATAGACAGGGAGTCCCTAGAGCTTCAAAGACAAAGAAGAAAGTTGGGACTAGAGTCCCATGGTGGCAGCAACTTCCCTAGTGGTAGGGAAAGGTCTTATGACCATAGAAACCTGAGCAAGATTGTCCCTCCCTACCAGAGTGGGGATGACATCCACAAATGGATTTCTGTACTGGAGAGGGCCTGTAAAGTACAGAGGGTCCCTCGGGAGCAGTGGGCAGCAATCTTGTGGCTCTCCTTTGCAGACAAAGGTAGAGATAAGCTCCTCTCTGTTAGAGAAGAGGATGCTGATAATTATCCAGTCTTAAAAAGTGCATTGATTGATGGGTTTGGCCTAACAACTGAACAATACAGGTTAAAGTTCAGAGATACCCAAAAGGCACAGAATCAAGGCTGGGCGGACTTTGTTGATTGTTCTGCTAAGGCTCTGGAAGGTTGGTTAGTGGGCAGTAAGGTATGTGACTTCAAAGGATTGTACAATCTTATCATGAGGGAGCAGATTCTTAATAACTGTCAAAAACAGCTGTTGCATTAGTACCTGGTGGACTCTGATCTGACCTCTCGCCAGGAATTGGGAAAGAAGGCAGACAAATGGGTCAGAACCAGGGTGAGGCAGAAGGTACAGAACCAAGGTGGTGACCCAAAGAAGCAAGATTCTAAGAACTCTGACAAGGGTGGGGAGAAGGGTAAAGACCAGAAGTTTTCACAAGGCCCCCAAAAATCTTCTTCAGGTGGGGATTCACAGTCTAACAAAGGAAGAGGCCAAAAGAAACCATGGTGCAAAGTCTGTAAGCAAAAGACACACTGGACCAGTGATTGCACCAAGTCCAAAGACTCTATTCCAGCCCCCACCAATCCCCTAAGGCACCTGTTCCCCCTAGTGCAGTTACAATTGGTGGTGGGAGTACACAAGCCAAGGGTTTAGTAGGGTTGACCCTGGGTAATGAGATGAGCTCTGGCCTAGTCAGAGAACTCACTCAGGCTGTCCTAGTCTGTGATGGAGGCATGGATGTGACCTCCTCTGTGAGTCCCAGTAATCTGGGCAAGTACAGGCAACAGCCATTAATAAATGGAAAAGAGGCTTTGGCATTTAGGGACACAGGAGCAAGTGTCACCATGGTGACACAAGATCTTGTAGATCCTGGGCAGATTATACTTGGTGAAATGTACCAAGTGACCAATGCTAGCAATGTCAGAACAGACCATACTCTGGCAGTTGTTAACTTCTCCTGGGGAGGGGTAACTGGCCTTAAGAAGGTTGTGGTGAGTGCAAACCTACCAGTTGAATGCTTGCTTGGCAATGATCTAGAAACTTCAGCTTGGGCAGAAGTGGAGCTCAGGACCCATGCAGAAATGCTGGGCATCCCTGCAGATGTGTTTCCTGTGACCAGGTCACAGAGCAAAATGTCTAACACTGAACAGGCCTTGGATTCTGGAACAATGGACCAAGTGCCATCCAAGAGGAGGAGTAGTAGGGTAAAGGAAGTGCCTTCCCCCTTGGCTCAGAAGGAAGATCAGTCTCTTCAGGGAGATGATCTCAGTCCTGAGGAAGGAACTGTCCCAGAGGAGCTTGAGCCTGATCAGGTTGAGTTCTTAGGGACAGGGGCCCTTGCAGGGCAGATCTGAGCCAGGAGCAGCAGAGCTGCCCCTCTCTTGAACCCCTCAGACAGCAAGCTGCTGCTGAGGCTGCTGGGAATGCTAGTGGTCCCCATAAAGTGTATTGGGATGATGGACTCTTGTACTCAGAGTGTAGAGACCCCAAGCTTGGTGCCACCAGGAGGTTGGTTATACCTCTGAAGTTCAGGGGCTTCCTATTGACCCTAGCCCATGATATTCCTCTAGCAGGTCACCTGGGCCAGAACAAGACTTGGGACAGAATTGTCCCTCACTTTCACTGGCCCCACACATCTGAAGACACCAAGGAGTGTTGTCGCTCCTGTGTAACCTGCCAGGCCAGTGGCAAGGCAGGTGGCACTACAAAGGCCCCCATGATACCACTACCTGTGGTGGGGGTTCCCTTTGAAAGGGTGGGGATTGACATTGTTGGTCCCATGGATCCCCAAACAGCATCTGGGCACAGGTTTATCCTGGTGGTGGTGGACCATACCACCAGGTACCCAGAGGCTATTCCCCTTAGGACCACTACAGCACCTGTGGTGGCAAGAGCCCTCCTGGGAATTTTCTCAAGAGTGGGCTTCCCTAAGGAGGTTGTATCAGACAGGGGTGCAAACTTTATGTCTGGATACTTGAAGGCAATGTGGAAGGAGTGTGGAGTGACTTACAAGTTCACCACACCCTATCACCCACAATGCAATGGTTTAGTTGAGAGATTCAACAAAACCTTGAAGGGCATGATTAAAGGGCTCCCAGAGAAGCTTAGGCGAAGATGGGACATACTCTTGCCCTGCCTTTTATTTCCATACAGGGAGGTGCCTCAAAAGGGGGTTGGCTACAGCCCTTTTGAACTTTTGTTTGGTCACCCTGTCAGGGGTCCATTGTGCCTGGTGAAGGAAGGATGGGAGTTACCTCTCAAGCCCCCAACGCAGGATATAGTGGACTACGTACTTGGTCTCCGCTCCAGGATGGCTGAGTACATGAAAAAGGCAACTAAAAACCTTGAGGCTAGCCAGGAACTCCCAAAAGCCTGGCATGACCAAAAGGCTGTACTGACTGTTTACCAGCCAGGACAGAAGGTGTGGGTGTTGGAGCCAGTGGCCCCAGCAGCTCTCCAAGACAAATGGAGTGGACCCCATACCATTGTTGAGCAGAAGGGTGAGGTTAACTATTTGGTAGACCTAGGAACACCCAGGAGTCCCCACAGGGTTCTCCATGTCAACAGATTGAAACCATATGTGGACAGGGCAGACATGGGCTTGCTCATGGCTACTGATGAGGGACAGGAGAAAGAGAGTGACCCACTCCCTGACCTGCTCTCACAGAACCCTGATGATGGGTCAGTGGATGGTGTAGCCTTGGCAGGCAGCCTCACTGCCCAGCAGCAAACTGATTGCAGACAGGTGCTCAATCAGTTCAGGCATATGTTCTCTCTGATTCCAAGTCAGACCACCTGGTGCACTCATGAAGTGGACACTGGGGACAGTCTGCCTATTAAAAATAAGATTTATAGGCAACCTGACCATGTCAGGGACTGTATCAGGACAGAAGTCCAGAAAATGTTGGATTTGGGAGTTATTGAACCCTCAGATAGCCCTTGGGCTAGTCCAGTGGTCCTTGTGCCAAAACCTCACACCAGTGGTGGGAAAAGAGTGATGAGGTTTTGTGTGGACTACAGGGGTCTCAATGCAGTCACTAGGACTGATGCCCATCCAATACCAAGGGCAGATGAGCTAATAGACACTTTGGCCTCAGCCAAGTATCTAAGCACATTTGACCTAACAGCTGGCTACTGGCAGTTCAGGCTAGCTGATGATGCAAAGCCAAAAACAGCATTCTCAACCCCTAGTGGGCATTATCAATCTGTGGTAATGCCCTTTGGTTTGAAGAATGCACCTGCCACTTTCCAAAGGTTGGTGAATACAGTTCTCACAGGTCTGAAGCCTATAGTGCAGCATATCTAGATGATATTGCTGTCTTCAGCTCCACCTGGGAGGATCACCTGGTCCACCTAAGGAATGTTTTGGAGGCCCTGCAAAAGGCAGGCCTCACTATCAAGGCCACCAAGTGCCAGATAGGGCAGAGTCAGGTTGTGTACCTGGGCCACGTTGTAGGTGGAGGCCAGGTTCAACCACTGCAGAGCAAAATCCAGACCATCATGGACTGGGTTGCTCCAACTACCCAGACTCAGGTGAGAGCCTTCTTAGGCCTGACTGGGTACTATAGGAGATTTGTCAAGGGGTATGGATCAATAGTGACACCCCTGAATGACTTAACTTCCAAGAAAATGCCCAAAAAGGTTCAGTGGACAGCTAGCTGTCAAAAGGCATGTGCACTGCTCCCATTCTACAGAGTCCTGATTACTCCAAGAAGTTCATTGTCCAAACAGATGCATCTGAATTGGGGGTAGGGGCTGTACTGTCACAATTGAATGATGAAGGTCAGGATCAGCCAGTAGCTTTTATTAGCAGAAGGCTGACCCCTAGAGAGAAACGTTGGTCAGCTATTGAGAGGGAGGCCTTTGCTGTGGTCTGGGCTCTGAAGAAGTTGAGGCCATACCTGTTTGGTACTCACTTCCGTGTTCAAACAGACCATAAGCCCCTCTTATGGCTAAAACAAATGAAGGGTGAAAACCCCAAACTGCTTAGGTGGTCCATTTCCCTACAGGGGATGGACTTTACAGTGGAACATAGACCTGGGAGTAACCATGCCAATGCAGATGGACTCTCTAGGTACTTCCACTTAGAACATGAAGACTCAACTGGTCAAGGTTAGTTTAATGTCCCTGTGTTTGGGGGGGTTGTGTAGGAGAGTAGGATCTGCTTCACATGGGTACCCCCACTTTTTGCTGATGCTTCACTGTTTTTCGACTTTAGTCTGGCTGGGGCCCTGCTTATCAGAACCCCAGCCTAGCTGCTTCCTCTCTAAAATGGTTTCTATGTACCTTAGGTACATCTCTGATTGGATTCTGGAGTGCCCTTATAAGTCCCTAGTATATGGTATACTATGTACCCAGGGCATAGGTACACCAGAGGCCTACCAGGGGCTGAAGCATGTATTATGCCACCCCTGGGAGGCCCTCCAAAATGACACCACAAGTCTGCTACTGCAGCCTGGGTAAGGTGGTGCATGCACCCCTTACTGTGGTATAGGCTACCTATATCACTACCATTGCACACACATATAAACCTATAAGTCACTCCTATGGCAGGCCTTAACAATCCTGAAGGCAGAGTGCTTGGTTTTTATGTGAGAGGGTGCCCCTGCATGAGCAGAGCCCCTCTGCAGCGTTCAGAGCCACTCCTCTGATGCTGTTTGTGGTGCAGCCTGACCATATACTCTTAAGTGCATTATAACCTCGCGTTAAATGCTAACTTTGGGATGGCTGCACGGAAACATGTCGTGTTTGGGGTCAAACATCTTGGAATACTACCCCCCCGCCAGTTCTGGCGGTGGGGGTAGCATTCCACCCTTCTAGAGGGAGAGACATGTACACACCGGCATACCCGGTATTAACTTTAAGGAGCCCTGGCATCACAAAATGGATGCCGCTGCCACAGACACGGGTCTGGCCTCCTGCTGCTGACCGAAACTCCGGCAGGGGAGGCCTGGACAATAGGTTTCCTGTCGAAGGGAGGTGTAACCACCTCCCCAGACAGGATAGTGTGTATTGGGGCTGGGCAGGAGCACTCTCTGGTGCTTTGAAGTCCTGCACTGGGGGCACATTTGGTGTCCCTGTGCAAAGGCCAGTTCAAACCGGTTGCAGGGGCTACCTGCCCCTGCTCTGGTGTGAAACTGGACAAAGGGAATGGGTGTAACCACCCCTCTTCCCTGACCCTCCTTTAGGTGGGTCCCCAGAGTATGTCCAACCCCCTAACTTAGTATAAGTATGGGACCCAAGTCCTTAGGACTTTAGATTACCCTGGACGAAACTCTGAAGCCGAATCCTGGACCTTCGATGCTCTACTTCAAGACTGGAGGACTGAAGAATCTCCCTTGGGGTCAAGGAGTGACTCCCCTGCTTGGCAGGCACCTAAGAAGCAATTGTCCGGTCTGCATCGCTGAAGCTCCCGCCGGACGCTGAAGTCTTTGCAACACCAGAGGTGGATTTCCAGACTTCCCCGAGGCTGCCCTGAGACCCCAGCAAAGCTGAGCAACGTAGCTGTCGTGGGTAATGTGGAACCATGACCCCTGGACACTGAGAACTTTTGTAAGTGCATCCTCTTCCTGGTCCCCAACGAAGTTGTGCTTTGGCCTCCAAGAAGCCCTCGCCTCCAGCACCAACTGCACCGAAGATCACTGGCCTCCACTCCACGAGTGTCCTGTGAGCCAGCTCCAAGTGCGTCCACTCGAGGCTCCTTCGTGGTCGCTAGTCCGTTGGCTAGTGGGCCCTCCCGAAGGCAACTCTTCTTCTGCTTGGGCTTTCCTGGTTGCTCCAGATGTGCCCTGACTTACTCTTGCTGGGTGAGTCCCCCAAACCCTGCTGGTCTTCATCAACGTCCTTTCTTTGTTTCCACATGACTTGCCGTTGCCAAGGCTTGTTGGGTCCAATCCGGTCGCCGACACCGCAGCAATCGACAGACGTTGTGTGTCAGCTCGAATCCAGCTCCTGGTTGTCGTCGACACCTCCTGGACCTCATGGCTGAAGAGTCAAGATGACCGTCAACCTACCTGAAGCACCCGACATCGGTGGGCATCCGGTCATCACCTTCCTGGGCACTGGCTAGTGACCCAGACTCTGTCCCCTCTGATTTCAGGTCCTTCAGATCTTCGATCCACTCTTGGATCCACCCGGACACTTTCGACTTGGTCACCAGCAGCCTGCTGCAGCAGATTGCCATTGAAAACGACTACGAAACCCGACACCAAAAGACACCTATGCACCCGGCTTCCCTGGGTGAGGTAACTCGAGTACTCCGGTGCTCCCGTGGGTATTGACTCTAGAACGGCCTAGTTCTAAAGGGGTTTGCTCCAAGTCCTCTTCTAAGTGTCCTTTCCTTTTAAAAACCTAACCGCGACTTTCCCCATAGAAGTTAACGGTGATTCGCGGCTGTGTTCCAACACTGCACGCGTCCCCCGTGGGTCCCCTGTGTCACTACCTTGGGTGGTTCCTTGTGGTCCAAGCACTTCTACAGGCTCTAGGCCTTGTGTCTAGCTCAGTCGTGGTTCTTATACCACTTTATTGGTATATGGTTTGGTACGCCCCTAGGGCTCAAACGTGTATTTGTGCTATTACTGTTGATATTTGACTTGTAAACTATGTACTTCGAACTCTAGCCTCATAAAGAGACTAGAGGGGTGTGTTTAAGACTAAATACATATATTTTATATATATACCTGGTGTGGTCCTCTTTCATTTGGTCACTCAAGAGATTATAGACTGGCAAAACAAGCTGCTTTACATTCCTTCAAGACTTAGCCTGAAGGCTGCTCTCCATAGCTACCACTAGGATAGCTTTCAATAAAGGTTGTCTTTAAGCTATCTCCAATAAGGGGTTGTGTGGACTGGTGCAAGGTGCCCACTATAATTAGTGGACAGCATATACCAGGCCAACTTCTCACAACACCCTCCAACGGATGCTTGACAGCCTCTGCAGCCCACCCCCAGGAGCAGGCCAGGCCAGCTGCCTCGAGGTGACCCCACCACCTGCACAGACCACACCGCAGGAACACACACACCACATCAGCTGCGGGTGGGTTTCCAGCTCGTGGCAGCCAAACTCGATGCCATACGTGGGTGTCTGTGTCCCATTAGGGACCACGTACAGTCCCTATCGGACACCCCCTGTACGCACCATGCTCCGCCACAGACCTTGGCTAACCTTGCTGGTGCCATGAGTCTAATACAAGCACTGTCTGGTCAGACAGGCACCAGCCATGACAGCACAGAGTTGGCACGGATGCGGAGGGCAATGGACACCATGGAGCAGATGCAGGCCGGAAGTATGTCTGCCACTGCTGGACACCAGCGAGTAGTGGCTGGGAACAGCAACGCCCTGCAGTACTCCAACTTGCCATTGCTGCCCCTGAGCCCTTCCCAGATGACTTCAGCGGGAACATCGACACACACAGCTCCGACCCTGATGTGCCCCTGGCACACCGTGATGCTGCCCCATCACCTACGCAGTCTGATGTGTCAGGGGCACACAGCCATGCAGCCATCACCCCGCCACACACACCGGACACACTGGACACAGAACCCGTATCAGGGGAGTGAGAAGGGGATGGGAACTACTGTGTGAGGAAGGAGGCAGTAGCATCCATCACCGCCATATGGCCTGTCCCTGCCTGGTCATGACCTATGCATCATGCCCTGGGAAATACCTCTTACTGACCTCCGGAACACCCTGGGACATTCACCCAGACCCCGTCACGGACTGCCATTGCTTCACCGCTGGACAATCCCGCAGCAATCCTGCTGCAGACAGCACTCTCCCTCTTCCCAATCACTGTGCATTCCCCAAAGGACTCTGGTTGGGCCACCACTGGGCTTCCATGTGTTGTGGGCTTTGATGGGCAGCTCCAGCTCCAGCTCCGTCAATCACCTGAATGTGAATAAAACATTCTGAATCACACAGATGTGTCATCACTATGTTCACTCACATATGGAAGTATGGCTGGATGTGGGGACGATGATTGCACATGAAGGTACACCCTGCTAACTGACATCTATGCGCATGTGTATCCCTGAGACACATGGCCAATTGGATGACTGTGAAGGTGAGTACTAGCTGTGACCCCATTGCACATCAACAGCAATCTCACAACACCCCAACTTAGGCACACGTCCATGTGTTGAATAGGGCCGTGTGTAGGAGTGACCAAAACGGTGGCAGGCCAGGAGTGGTATCCCACGCCACGTGTGACAACAGAACTTCACGTCGCATACCGACTTACACACATCTGTGTGGACACATTCTGTTGTGATGTATGACATTGCTCCACATGGGCAGAGGTTGGACACCATACACACATGGCTGGAGTCATGTAAGTGCACATGTCGTCCAGCACCTATCCCAAAACAATGTCTGGCTCACAGAGGCGGAGCTTGCCAAAGGGACATACCCCCATTGCACATGCAACAGTCAGTTCCTCCCTGTGTTGGGACGAGGCTCATTGTGTCACACGAGTGGACAATCTTAACAACACACCTCACAGTTAGTCACCAGTGGAGTGGCATAGGCTTTATTGGCATGTGCGTGTCAGTACGGACGAGGCAACGGCCACAACAGGCAGGGACATGCTTAAGACACTTACACGCAGCATGGGTACATGTCGAGGGGCAGATAATGTTGGGGCTGAAATGGACAAGATTCAGCACGGATGGCAACACTCACAGCCCACCTTGCCTTGCTGGACGAGTCATGTGTTGTTTGGCGTCTGCACAGTGCCCCGTGTGAGGGGGCACGACTCACTGCATGTGGGGTCTGCATGGTGCTCTGCCTCCGGGGTGTGCCGATTGTCTGCTCTGCCGACAGTGATCAGGTGTGAGGGTCCGACAGGTTCACATGTCGTGCTACATCGCCATGTGTGTGCTCTCACCCAGCAGTGTGTCCGAATTGGTAACGTTGCCAGACGACGCTGTGTTGCTCGGACCATGGACCTGCGTCGCCTTGCACAGGAGTGTGTGCACACGCGTTATTCCACGCACATGCATCCAGAGCCCGACCGAAGGCAGACGTGTCCTCTGTTTTGGTGGGATATGTGAGCAATCCCCACTGTGCAACAAGTTATTGGGCCATGTGCTGTGGGTGGCAATAGGATGTGGCTTCAGGTACGTAGTTACTCGTCCATGAATGCCCGTGCAGCTTCATGTGCAATGTGTTCCAATAGTGCGTCGTTGTCGTGTTCAAGGAACACCAGGGTGAGCCAATTCATTTGGTGGTCCGGGCAGGTGTGCTCAGCCCACGCCGTCTCACCGATCCGCAACACAGCCCAATAGGGGAGCGCCTCGATGTGGTCACTGCACACGAGAAATTGTGCCATCTCCCATGCACAACTACCAATACATACGCAGTATGTCAAGGCATCTCATGCACGGCTGTCTCGGTTACACTCCTGATCGTGATCAACAGGGGGCGCAGACACAAGTCATAGTCCAATTCATCAACAGTTGTGTTGGATAGGCAGACATCCATGGGACACTCGAATGTGCATGTTCGGCAGTGGAACCAGGGCTGGACGCAGGTGACGTGGGCAATGCAGAAGCTGAGCCTGTAACTGATCCGCAGCACTGCCAGTGGCAGTGCACCCAGTAAATGCAGCATACGTGCACGGTACTGTTCCACGTGACGGGGGTTGTGCATGTGCCTGGTATGGCCTGCCATTGCGTTGGTGCGTCTCGTGAACAGGCACTCTTCTGGACTGCGGCTGTTGTGTGGAGGATATGCCACAGCTCTGAGCAATGATTTGAATGTGTGTGCAACGTTGTGGGGCATGGGTTGCTGTTTCTGTGGGTGTCAAGGGCATCCCATGCGGGGGTACCACAAGCAGGGGCTTCTATGTGTGGGCTGTGGATGAGTCGGATGGTTCATTTGCGGTATGCGTGGTGTGGGAGTCGTCCCCATCTGCCATTGCATCTCTATCAGGGTGTTCCAGGAGCGTTCGGGACCAATGTCAGAGGTGCAGGTGTCCTCCCGCCTTCTGCATTGGGACAATGGTGCTTTCATCCCTGATGTTTGTATGACTACTACTTTCGTTTTGGGAATGTGATGTGGCTTTGGCGCTGAGATTGGGACACGGCCTTGGGCTCATGGTGTACGGATGGCGATGCACACACACATGTTGGCATGTGGAGCCAGGTGCCCATGCGGCCTTGCGCTGCTTGTGCTATCTCACTCCGTCTCTCTCCCTCGCTCGCTTTCTCCCTCTCTTTCCTTTGTTGCGTGCATGGCACACCTTCTTCTCTTGGATTTGGTCTACCGGGCTGTGTGCTACGGATTGTCCAGTGGGAGCAGCTAGGACTCATCCTAGGGGTTGTTTCTGCTTTTGTTTGTCTGGTGTTTTGTGTTGGTGGTTGCATTGCTGTATGACTGATTCTCCATTTTCTGGCCACGCATGAATGTTTATTTTCCTGCTTGTGCGACATCAGGCAAGATGTTTGTTTTGGGATTCGTGGTGTTGGTGTGCAATTTCTTAGTCCGGGGTTGGGGGTGGTCCCGGGGGGGGGGTGTTCTGGGTGTGGAATGGGGTCCTGGGGTGGTGGCGGTGGGTGTTGTGGCCCTCTTGGGTGTCCGGGCCGCATGATGAGTTGCTCCATGGCATCTGTTGCCCTTCGGATGTGGCCCTGGGCTGTGCTCCCTTTTGTGGTGCTGGCTGCCATCCGACTTTACACCAGGTCAGAGCAGGTGTAGATTTCCTGGTGCTAACGCGCCTTATCGCCTGTTTTGTGTTTTATCGCGGATGTGGCTGGTCGTTGTGAATGTTGAGGTGTGCTGTTGTCTCGGCTTTTGTCATGGGAACGCCTACTCTAGATCTCATTAGCGATATTTGCGAGGGTCCTCTGTGGCGATGTTTTTTGCGGCTGCTATCGCGGGTAAACTGGTGCTGTGGGCTGTTAACACTGGCTTGTGAATGGGGGGGTAAATTTATCACGACTTTGGCTGCGATAAAGTGCCGTTAATTCGGCGATGGCTCCTTGTGAATATGCCCCTCAGAGTTGCTTTATCTGCTATTTCCGCCATTTCCGAGTCATGTGATATTTGTGCGTTTTAGATTTTAAAAGAATGGTATGAGTAGAAATTTAAAAGGTCATACTCTTCTAACCACCTTACCACCATTTTACAAGATCAAAAGACCTGATCAGCAAGAGGCGGGCCAGGCCACCAATTGTGCTTTTCAAATAGCATAATTTGATGCTAAGAAAAATGACCCATCGAAAAAAATGTCTAAAAACGGGAACATTATTTCTCATAAATTTGGATTCGATTTGAAAAACTCCACGTGCAGTAGCTTAGATTTAGAAGTCTTACCACCTTTCATGCTTTGATTGTAAAGGTTTGAATTATATTTGACTTGGTCAGCCAAGAGATACTAGGGTAGTGCATCTGGAAGGATGAATTGACAAAAGGCAAGATGTACAAAGCCCATTTTGCGGTTGCGAACTCTGTGATCAACAAAATCACAGGGCTTGCAACTGCAAAAAGGCTTATCACAATGTACTAAAGACCTTTAAGTAGCAGGACAAATGTTTCCTACTGAATCAAAAATAAAAAGGATAAGTGAAATGGGCACCACCTCTGTTATACCTGAGTACCAAGAAACGCTTGCTAGTGAAGCTCCAATCCCTTCAAAATGTGACTGCCGGTTTGCTCTTGGGAATTCCAAAATGTGCTTCTGTTTCCCAGGGAATTAGGAATCTTCACTGGTTGCCTGTCAGTGGAAGAATTAAATTCAAGGCTCTGTGTACATGTAGCTCATAAAGTCGTGCATAGCAGTGGTCCTGCATATTTTCAAGAGATTTTCGCATTGCACATACCTACCCGAACTCTTAGATCTGGCTCTGCAAGACTTGTCTCAGTCCAAAAAATAAAGAAGGCAAGATGGGGAGGGAGAAGTTTCTCCTTGCTAGCCTGTAAACTTTGGAACTCTGTTAGAATAGAAATGTTCCTGTTTGCGCATTACCCTAAGTAAAGTTAGCATTCGCTGCGGCATTTTCCTTCAGGCGCCATTTTTGGCTGTTCGAAACTGATCTAGTTTAATCCCGAGAAATGCTCCACTGTAAGTTTCGTTTTTGCCACATTAGACTCGTTCTCGTAATGAGTACATTGTTCCTATTAGCGCATAGCTTTCTCACTAGATTGAGGCCCTCTCCCACTTGTCTAGTGGCGGGGCCGGATAGAACAACCTTGGGTAGTAGATTGTTTGTGCAAAGACACCAGAGTCGAAACCTTTTTGTATTTCAGTGTTTAGCTGCAGCAGCCTGGAAAATTCCATTGTGGGCGTGTTCTTACCCGGCTATGAAACGTACATAATGTATCTTTATGCTTGTTGATTTCAGTTCCCTCTGTATCACTCCCAGTGGCTGGACAGATGGGGCTCCACTCTGAGTGCACATAAATAAATAATTATTGGTTTGTATTCTCTACTGACTGACCGACTCTTCATTTGGTACAGAAGGCTGAGAGGTGGTCATAGGACCCTGGTGACCCTAATTGTGTCACTTCCTTCAGTTGGCGCCCGAACAGGGGCTCCTTCGGGTGATTGACCTATCCCTTTCCGCAGATGGGGTGAGGAGGTCGAGGCCATCGTCGGGTCGGGCTGACGGTTCAGAGATCCCTGCACAAGGAGTATCAATTGCTCGCA
Organism: Calotriton arnoldi; assembly: GCA_963921515.1. Taxonomy (NCBI): domain Eukaryota; kingdom Metazoa; phylum Chordata; class Amphibia; order Caudata; family Salamandridae; genus Calotriton; species Calotriton arnoldi. The sequence continues at coordinate 132,995 of CAWUFW010001614.1, read as the reverse complement.
GCTGCCCCTTCCATCCTACCAGACGGTGCCTCACCCAGTGGTCATCCCGACTGGAGTCCTAAACGGCGAAACCCTTGGATCTGACCGTTTGATGTGAAGAGTCGGCAGTGGTGAACGGGTTGGTTTGTGCTGTACTACTGATATCAGGTGAGTTTGTTTTGGTTCTTTGTGGATATGGTACCATGGTGCTTTGAGTTTGGTACGGCCTGAGGTCTGTTTTGTTAAAAAGTACTTGCAACTACTTTGCCAGGTAAAAATAACAAATTAGATTTTCTTTTCGAAATGCCTGGCTTCAGAAAAATATGGAATTTGTGTTGTCATTGCTGTTCTGCAGATGCTTGACTGGAAGAAGCTCAGCCAGCGCCTCCAGAAGGCAGCCCTAACTTTGATATGTATGTGAAGCATGGTCTTGGCCCTATTATGTTTAGTACATTATGGCACAAATATACGAGGGACATTGCCGAATTACAGTGGCCGTTGACAGGCACTTTTGATGAGCAAAAGATTAGGTTTTTACAGGAACAGTTGTTTAAAAGACAAAGTACGCAGTAGATGTTTGATTGTCTTCGAACTTGGCAGAAGGAGACTAGGCAGAGACGGTTAAAGATGTAAAGGGATGCACGGAAGGGTAAAATGCAAACAGTGATGCAGAAAGCTGAAGCATATGATAGGGAAAAGCAGGAGGCAGGAGTTGAATGTGAGGATAGAAGGTTTTGGTTACACATTGATAAATCTTATTTGGCCAGCGAGGAAAATGATACTTTTGTGGAGGAGCTGTTAGATACCCGACCCCCACCTCCTTATGCCCCACAGAGGATATACCCTACTGTCCCATTACAGACACAGCAGCCTGTTTCGTCTGCTTCGGCTGTTCCCGTATCCACGGCTGTTGTTTCGATGGCTTCAGCTACTTGCCCTCCTGCCCCTTCTTTGCCCTCATCATCTTTGACAACTGTGACTCCTAGTGCCTCTACTGTTCCAACCCCTGTATCTTCTGTTCTTTCTCCTCCAGTGCAAGCGTTAACAATGATTGTACCTGCTACCTCTGTTGTATCTCCTTCTATGGTTTTTCATCCTCCGACACTCTTAACAGCTGGGACGCCAGTACGTGGGTTTGAGGATAGAGATTGGGTGAAATGTAGGGAGCGAATGGGCCAGTTGGTATGTTCTGATGTAGGGGCAGAAGAGAAGGATGTGTTAGAAAAGCAGGCTATGCAGTGGGTTACTAATCAGATTTATAGCGCTGAGGACATTTGGCAAGTTATGCGTGACTTTGAGCCTTTTCCACGACAGTATGTTCTTCAACATATGTCCGCTACGCTGATTGATCTTTGGCGTACCCACATTTGGAATGGAGGCCCCACAAGTGTTGTTTGATATTAAGGATCGTGTTTTTTTAGCTGATTTGGCTCCTGGGCAGGTCTTTGGAAATATTGCTACTTTTGTCGCTTATCGACTTCGATTAGTTGAGAAAAGCCCCACCAAAATTGTTCAGTCTCAGTACCCTATGCGTGAGGTCCATCGGATATATCATCCAGAAATACCTGAGTTGACTGATCAGCACGGTAATGTCACTAGAGCAGCTGTACCTGCCTGTTTCCAGGAGCAATGGGTTTATACTCCGTGGAAAATGAGTGAGGTTTTATCCCTTAAGACTATGTTGCCCGATCCTAGGAAAAACCCCACAGCTTATTATAAGGAACTAACAGAGTCTGTTTCCTCTACTGTAATGACTCTTGTTGACATCGAAATGTTTTTTGGTCTTCTTGTTCCGGTTGATATTTGGCAACAGGTGCATACTCAAGATCATGTTGCAGAACTGGGTGGTACATGGGATGCGATTAAAGGATGGGATCAGGAGAGGAAGCCATGAGATAAGTCCTGTGCCGAGATACTTGCTTTGCCTGGTCGTATTATTACATGCATGCACACTCTTATTCCACCTTAGGAGGTAAGTTGGGATAGGTTGACAGCTTGTAGGCAGAAGAAGGATGAGAGTGTATCAGATTTCTTTACTCGGTTTGAAGACACGTTTTTGGATTATGGTGGGCAGGATATGTCCACTGAGGGAGGAGTCCAGTTGTTTGTTGACAGGTTTGTTACTAATCTTCTTCCTGAAATAATGACTGGTTTGCAGGCGTCTGAGATTACTTGGTGTACATCGTCCCCCTATGTTATTTTGAATATGGCTCAATACTATAAACACTGGGGCATATTAGCAAGACCCACGTTAAAATTATCGCCGTTTTAGCGGCAGGAAACTGCCGCTAAAACGGCGATAATGGGCTTGCTAATATGCGTTATGGAATTCCAATAGAAGCCCAGGTTAGATGTCCTGCACATCTAACCTGGGCTTCTATTGGAATTCTAAAACGCATATTAGCAAGCCCATTATCGCCGTTTTAGCGGCAGTTTCCTGCCGCTAAAACGGCGATAATTTTAACGTGGGTCTTGCTAATATGCCCCACTGTGATCAGGAGGAGAAAGATAAGACAGATAAAAAACATAAAGATTTGAAGACGAAGGAGCTATTGCAGCATTCGTTTAGGGGAAACAATAGGGGACGAGGTGGGCTTTCTAGGCAGCTTCCACGAACTAGTAGGCAGCCGTCAACAACACCTTTAGGGTCCAATCAGTGTGCATACTGTAAGGAGGAAGGTCATTGGTGTAGCGAGTGTCCTGTGCTTTTACAGAAGGTTGCGGCTCCTAGGGGGCGAGGTTCTCGTGGAAGAGGTCATAGGACCGATAGAGTTCAAAACGCTGCGGTCTCACAGGGTCGTTCTGATAACAATTACTTTGATGACCCTCACGATGGACAGTATTATCATGATGATTATGATATGGATGAGGTGACAGGGATGTCTTATAGCTAGGACAGCATGGGACAAGGTGAGGGAACAGTCCAGATACCTGTAGATCAGCGTGGTCCTTATGTCACAGTGGATTTGCAAGGCTCGACTAAGGAATTTTTGGTGGACACAGGTGAGACAAAGAGTTCTGTTTCTCGAAATATGGTCCCTGAGGCGGCTCTGTCTAGCCATAATAATTTTTCGGTAGGTTTTTCAGGTTTACCGGTTGTAAGCCCCATTTCACGTCCCCTTGCATTGACTGTTGGTCCTTATACTGTGGAGTCCCCGTTTTTTGTTGACATCTAATTATGGTGAAAATTTGATGGGTTTGGATTTGTTGAAGAAATTGCACGCTACCATTTATTGCTCTCCGGCGGGTGTTTATCTAACCATGGGCCCAGATGTAGGTACTAAACAGTGTTTGTCTCAGGATGCGCCTCTTCCAACTGAATTTTCCAAAGTGCCGCCCACTCTATGGACGACAGGTGACACAGATGTAGGCCTGTTGCATATACCACCAGTTTTGAAACAGGTTAAAGATCATGCCATTTTGCCTTGCATTCCTCAGTATGAAATACCTCAGGTGGGAGAACGGGCCCTTCTCCAGATTATTCAGGATTTGATACACAAGGGAGTAGTTGAAGAGACATCTGCTAATATTTGTAATAGTTCTATTCTTCTGATTCTTAAAAGGACACCCTCAGGCTCCCTTTAATGATCATGAGGACGTTTATCGTTTTGTGATTGATTTGCGTGAGGAAATAAAATTGTAGTTCCCCTGTTTCCGGTGGTTCCTGATATCACTACGCTTTTGACGATGATTCCTTTTATTGATTTGAAAAATGCATTCTTTAGTATTCCTATTCATCCAGACAGTAGATATTTGTTTGGGTTCACACTAGCTGGCAGAAGTTTTAGATTCTGTTGAGCTCCTCAGGGCTATACAGAGAGTCCGAGTATTTATAGCCAGGCATTAAAAGGGCAGTTGGATTCTCTCTCGCTTCCCCCTGGTAATGTATTAGTGCATGCAGTATGTCGATGACCTACTTATTGCGTCTGGCACAGAAAAAGGTTGCAGAGACAGTACAGTTAAATTGTTGTTGCATCTGGCCCATCATGCACATAAAGTTTCTCTTTCTAAATTTCAGTATTCTAAACAACAAAAGAGTTTGCCTTCTCAAGAGAAGAGCTGGCGTGGAGAATCAAATTTGATTCTTATAAAGCCCTCACTCACCAACCTAGTTGGTGACATGCTTCATCATCGGGCCCCACCAGGAAGGTCGAGTACCTCCCCGGTGTGCTTCAACGCCAGAATTACTGCGGAGCGGGTTGAAGTGACAAGTGCACGTGATTGTGAAGTGATTTAAAAATGACTAGGCTGTATCCGAAAATGATTTTATTCGCCAGTCAGTCAGGCACAAAATAAAAACAATGTGAGTGATGTGATCGCTGAAGAAATTGGTCAGCTAAATCTCACTATGTGTGGTCAACATGTTTCTGCCTCTATGATGCTACTAGCTAGGCATTCGTCAGGACCAAAGTGAAGACCCCGGCGGTATGAGCACGCTAAGGCTCACCCTAACCTGGAGGTCAAATGCGTGAAAAAGTAGGAAAAAGAGTCTTTAAAAACCTACTATCATTGCGGGATCCTTCTTACTTATTGGGACCCTGCAGATCTCTGAAATGAAAGAACAAGAACGAACAAACACACAGACATAAGTATATTCAGTAAGCATGTGGTCATAGGACGTTCATTGTTCCAGTTTCAGCATACAAAAGTGCTCTTCTCGGAGTGCACCGGAAACTATATCTCAAGGAGCTGTCGTGCAGTAGTGAGATATGAATGTGCACATATTTTAGAAAGTTATTGAAAGTGGCAAAAGCTGGAACCACTATAAACATAGGTGGTATCACATTAAGCGCTACAATTTCGAAGACTCTTTTTCCTACTTTTTCACGCATTTGACCTCCAGGTTAGGGTGAGCCTTAGCGTGCTCATACCGCCGGGGTCTTCACTTTGGTCCTGACGAATGCCTAGCTAGTAGCATCATAGAGGCAGAAACATGTTGACCACACATAGTGAGATTTAGCTGACCAATTTCTTCAGCGATCACATCACTCACATTGTTTTTATTTTGTGCCTGACTGACCGGCGAATAAAATCATTTTCGGATACAGCCTAGTCATTTTTAAATCACTTCACAATCACGTGCACTTGTCACTTCAACCCGCTCCGCAGTAATTCTGGCGTTGAAGCACACCGGGGAGGTACTCGACCTTCCTGGTGGGGCCCGATGATGAAGCATGTCACCAACTAGGTTGGTGAGTGAGGGCTTTATAAGAATCAAATTTGATTCTCCACGCCAGCTCTTCTCTTGAGAAGGCAAACTCTTTGTTGTTTAGACTACTATTTGGGGATCAAGAGTGTTCCTTCTAAAAATTCCCTCTCTCTCTTATTGTTTATAGATATTAAGCAGCGTACAGCTGTGAGAGCCTAGGGGAGGTCTGTGATTGCCAGAACCTCCCTTCTTCCGATTTTTCGCATTTTGCGAGTTTCATACATTTAGACACCATGGCAAATATGGGTCTCACCTACTCTATCTCAGAGGTTGATGCTATTCTAGCTGGCCCATCCATGTTTGCTGACCCTACCATCTCACAAGCTATCACTCACACTAGTGAGTGGGAAAAATTGTCAGAACAGAAACGAAATAGAATTAGGACAATCTTACACGGGACCATCCTTACCGAGTATCTCCGTACAAACACAGCACCAAGAGGGCTCCTGGTAACTAATGCACCACAAATCTTCCTAGAGGATGCAGTATTTAGAAAGGAATGGGCAATGATCGCGTGGCATTGTACACGCGACTGGCTTGTCCTAATCATTAAGACAGCTCTGCGACTTTCAGAAGCCTTGATGGTCGAAATCCAACAGACGGAAAACCATTTTAAAACTACCTTAACAGGCTTCAAGAAAAAACTGGACGAAGTTAATAAAGACATCACTGATTATAAGGACGGCTTAACCCAATCGAAAGTGATTAAATTCCAGAAAGACCTAAAACGATTTGCCTTTGATAAAGTCTATCCCTATGCTGACCCTACCTACATACCTCCCACAAAAAATAACTCCAACTCAGACATCTCGGATGATAGCACATCGACCACTAGTGGGTCTAGCAATGGGAGTTTTAGACAAAGACAAAGGGGCGGTAATAGGGGTACACCAAGACAGAACTATGCCCAACCGATGTGGTCACACTTTCCAACACCGGGACCCGGTATGCATCCCATGCACTTCCAACAACCACCTTTCCCCTAATGGGCTGGAATCCGGCCTATATGCCAGCGCAGCCTTTTCGTCAGAACTCTTACCGTCCTTTTTTAGAGAGAGGCCGCAGAGGCAGAGGCAGGAGGAGAGGGCAGAATCAAGTTCATTGGGAACAAGAAGACACAGTGGGCAACCACTCACGCAGCAAATCTCAGGAACCCCAGGCAGGCACCAGTGCCAGGAGAGTCTAATTACTAATCTCTCCGAGGTAACTTTGTCCCCAGTGGAGAAACAGGTTTTAGAAAAGGGTTTAGGGTTTGTTCCCTCAGCCCGCCTAGACAAGTTTAAACTACATTGTGAGCTGGCGGAATTTTTCAGAAAGCTCAAACTGAAAGCCTATTTTGAGGGTAAAGAAGTCAGTGAACCACAGGAGAATCCAGCTAATACAGGATGGAGGTTGAAATCATCTTTCACCCCCCCTCCTTATGGGGTACCAGCTGAAATTACTACTTTCGAACAGGCAGTTTTTCTTGAAATAGAGAACTTTGAAGAGGGCAACATTTTTAAAAATCTTAGTAAAATGGAATATCAAGCGCTTCAAGGTTTGCAATCAAATACTGCAATCACCATAAAACCAGCTGACAAAGGTGGAGGGGTGGTAATTCAGAATAAAGGGGACTACGAGCAAGAATGTCAACGTCTCCTTGACGATAGGAAGAACTATACTCCCCTTACTACTGACCCCTCCCTAGAACTTAAGATCGAAATTAAGCAACTGGTGAAAGAGGCAGAACAGAATGGTTACATTACCAGTAAAGAGTCTGCTTTCCTAACTGAGGGGGAAGGTGTTATACCCTATTTTTACACTTTACCTAAAACGCACAAAAACAGGACACCTCCTCCAGGACGCCCCATTGTTTCAGGTATCGGCTCCTTACTCGAGCCTTTGTCTCGGTTCTGTGACTTCTTTTAAAACCACTTGTACAGCAGTCATCCACGTACCTTAAAGACACTAAGAGTCTTCTATGCCTTCTACAAGAAGTGACCATTGAGGAGGCTTCAACCATACTAGTGACACTTGACATAGAGAGTCTATATACCAGCATTCCCCAGGACGACACCATCAGGGTCCTGGGTGAGGCACTGGACGAAACAGTCTGGGACTATCAGACCCCCAAAGAATTCATTTTGAGGTGTGCCACTCTGGCTCTCAAAAGAAATTTTTTTGAGTATAAGAACCATCTGTTCTTGCAATCAACTGGTACTTCGATGGGCAGTACCTTTGCCCCAAGTGTGGCGGGTCTGTACGTCTACAATTTCGAACGCAGATTCATTCTCTCTGGCGATAATCCTTATGCCTCTTCCATAGTATTTTGGAAGAGGTATATTGATGATATCTTAATGATATGGAAAGGACCAGAGTGCGTTCTTAATGACTTCCTTTCCTGGATTAATACCATTGACCTGAACCTAAAATTTACCCACACCTGTAATCAACATGAGGTGGTATTCTTGGATGTGGTCATCACAAAATCAGAGAGTGGCCTCTCTACTAAGACCCATTACAAACCTACTGCCAAAAATAACCTACTTGAGTTTTCTAGCTTTCACCCTAGGCCCCTACGGGAAAACCTACCGTATGGACAATACCTTCGGTTAAGAAGGAACTGTAGCAAATTGGATGATTTTCGCAACCAATCAGCAAACCTCACCTCTAAACTGAAGAATCGAGGTTACCCAGAAAGAATTCTGAGTAAGAGCTATAAAAGAGCCCGGAACCAACCAAGGGAGGCTCTTCTGGAAGACACCCCCCGAATGAAGAAGGACATTCCCCTTACCTGTGTTACTACATACAGTACTGCTTCTACTACAGTTAAGAAAGCAATTAACAAACATTGGAGAATCATCACTAGTAGTAATCGGTTATGGGAGAAACCTCTTTTTTCCTTTAAAAGGGGCCGCAGTCTCAGGGATTCTTTGGTCCACACACGACCCAAAATTGAGACATTGATTGGCACTCCTTCCATAACTGCGGCTTGGGGTCTACCTAGAATAGTGGGTCATTTTCCCTGCACCAACTGTAATGTTTGTCATCTGACTGCACACACAAAGGTCCTCAATCTTGAACCAGGCAAAACCTGGATACAACGCACTCACACCAACTGTAATTCCACAAATGTGGTATACTTGATCACCTGCCCTTGTGGTCTGCGTTATGTGGGGATGACGACTCGTAAGGTGAAACAACGTATTGGTGAACATAGAAGTAACATCCGATGCAGGAGAATCACAACCAAACTTAGTGAACATTACATACACCACAATCACACCACGAATGACTTACAGTGGACAGTCATTGAACAGGTGACCGCATGTAGAAACATACCGCAGTCTCTGTTTGAGAAAGAACAGAGGTGGGTCTATCGTCTGGGCACAGATAAAGAGGGGCTGAATGATCATATTCCCTGGAGCACTGTACTCAGAAACTAACAGAATTAGTTTCAATTTTTTCTGTTCAGCCGCATGACCCCCACAGAGTGTGAACTGTTTAGACACCTACTGTTTAGACACTCCCTGTTGACAATATCTGGTACACCACCTGGCACATTCAACTATCTATAGAAGTGTTTGACATCTTCATGAACTGGTATAGGCACATGACATGACAAGCAAGCAATGCACATAAGAGGATAGACCTGACCTCTATATACGAGAGAGGACAAATTTCCTTTGTGTGGTTTTGTTGCTAACGAATACCCTTGCTTTAGTCTTCCCTTTGAATGGTAGCACAGTTGGCATTTGACATAACGTGCCTATCGCTTGTGAATAAAGTTTTGTTGCGGTTTTATCGCATCGGTATTACTGAAGTCAGCGTCCTAGTCTTTTCTGGTGACGCTGCGGGCCACATGATTTAACTTTTCTTCATTCTGATTGGCCCCTCTGTTGCCGTATACGTAATGACGTAGCTACTAGGGCTCCCCCGGGACACCGACGCTCAAACCGAGGTTCCTGGTGGCGTTTCCATACCCACCCCCTATATAAACACGTGGAACACCGGCCCTTCTATCGACGGGGTCCGGTTTTCAGAGGGTTCAACCAGGTACCAAGCGGGTGTCTGGCTTTCTCGGCGTGAGTGTGTTTCGAGCAGCCCTACCACACAGATAAGTGACCAGCCTGCTGTTGCGGGACCGAACTTCATATTTATGTATTTGTTTTGTCTCTACCTTTCTATAGGGTGTGCCAATCAGCCACCACCCCCCTCCCGAGACCCAGGGTGTGTTTAGTGATCACCCTATGTGTAAGACATTTCTTTTCTTTTTCTTTTTCCGTTGACAACACCGCTTGGTTGAGCCCGTTGTAGTCACGTTAGCGTTTTCTGATTTGACGCTCTGTGACTCTCCACGTCACAATAGGCGTGTAAGTAAAAATAGCGCTTAATGTGATACCACCTATGTTTATAGTGGTTCCAGCTTTTGCCACTTTCAATAACTTTCTAAAATATGTGCACATTCATATCTCACTACTGCACGACAGCTCCTTGAGATATAGTTTCCGGTGCACTCCGAGAAGAGCACTTTTGTATGCTGAAACTGGAACAATGAACGTCCTATGACCACATGCTTACTGAATATACTTATGTCTGTGTGTTTGTTCGTTCTTGTTCTTTCATTTCAGAGATCTGCAGGGTCCCAATAAGTAAGAAGGATCCCGCAATGATAGTAGGTTTTTAAAGACTCTTTTTCCTACTTTTTCACGCATTTGACCTCCAGGTTAGGGTGAGCCTTAGCGTGCTCATACCGCCGGGGTCTTCACTTTGGTCCTGACGAATGCCTAGCTAGTAGCATCATAGAGGCAGAAACATGTTGACCACACATAGTGAGATTTAGCTGACCAATTTCTTCAGCGATCACATCACTCACATTGTTTTTATTTTGTGCCTGACTGACCGGCGAATAAAATCATTTTCGGATACAGCCTAGTCATTTTTAAATCACTTCACAATTACGTGCACTTGTCACTTCAACCCGCTCCGCAGTAATTCTGGCGTTGAAGCACACCGGGGAGGTACTCGACCTTCCTGGTGGGGCCCGATGATGAAGCATGTCACCAACTAGGTTGGTGAGTGAGGGCTTTATAAGAATCAAATTTGATTCTCCACGCCAGCTCTTCTCTTGAGAAGGCAAACTCTTTTGTTGTTTAGACTACTATTTGGGGGATCAAGAGTGTTCCTTCTAAAAATTCCCTCTCTCTCTTATTGTTTATAGATAAATTTCAGTATTGTCAACAGGGGGTCACCTATTTAGGTCACCTACTGTCGAAGAAGGGTAGGAGGCTGACCCCTGAGCGCATTAGTACCATTGTTAAAATGCCCATTCCGCAAACTCAAAAAGATGTGGTATTACTTCCTACTGTCACCAGTGGATACCTAACTACTCATTACTAATCAAACCTTTGCTTGCATTAACAACGAAAGAAGTGCATGAGCCTTTGCCTTGGACGCCCGAATGTCAGCAGTCTTTTGAGCAACTGAAAACTGCACTTTGTTCGGCTCCAGTACTTGGCACCCCTAATTACACAAGCCGTTTGTGCTCTATGTACATGAGATGGCTAGGTGTGCACTCTCTGTCCTAACACAGCAATTTGGGGATAAACAGAGACCTTGGGCTTATTTTTCTGCTGTGCTTGACCCTGTCGCAAGAGCCCTTCCGAGCTGTTTGAGAGCGGTCGCGGCTGTGGCCACCTCCATCAGACAATCTTCTGGACTTGTACTTGATACTGACCTCACAGTTATGGTACCTCATGCTGTGGATACATTTTTGAATAAGACAAAGACACAGCACCTCACCAGTTTACGTCTTACTGGATATGAATTGACATTGTTTGCTAAACATATTACGATCAAAAGATGTGCCACTCTGAACCCAGCCACGTTAATACCCCTCCCTTCTGAGGATGATGCAGTTGACAAACATGATTGTATCTTCTGGATGGAAGAAGAGACAAAAGGATGGGTAGACCTGACTGATGTTCCCTTATCCGACCCACACGGAGAACTATATGTCGATGGCTCTTGTTTTAAATTACCAGATGGCCCCACCACTGTAGCTTATGCTATCACTATGTTGCGTACAGTGGTAGAGACATCGCGGGTCCCCTATCAGTCGGCTCCAGCTGCTGAGCTTGCTGCCCTTTTTCGAGCTTGCGAATTGAGTGAAGGGTTGGTTGTCAATATTTATACTGACAGCCTTTGGGGTTGTGCATAATTTTGGCCGACTCTGGGCTGAGAGAGGGTTCCGTACTTCTCATGGCACCAAGATTCGGTATGGGCATCTCATATTGAGGCTTTTGTCTGCTTTAACGCTCCCCAAGAAATTGGCTATAGTTAGGTGTAGCACCCACAGGAAGGTCATTGATGATGTGGGTAGGGGAAATGCTTTTGCTGATCAGACAGCTAAGGAAACAGCCAGAACAAAGATGAGAAGAATGTTTGTAGCAGGCCCAGCTAGGTGGGTCCCTGAGGTTGTTATGTTTGAAGATACCCTTGAAATTGTAAAGGAAATACAAAGTGAAGTCACAATAGAGGAGTTAGCAGAGTGGCAGGAAAGTACGGCCCAGTTGAATGAGGAAGGATGTTGGATTGATAAATCAGGGAAACAGAGATGGATGTTGCCAGACACATATGTTCTTCCCGTGGTTACTATGGCGCATGGTCCAGCTCATATTAGTGCAAAGGGCATTTGTAAGTTGTTAGATCCTGTATGGCAGAATGATAATATCTCTAAGACAGCTGCGCACTTGCATGATCTGCATGATGCATAATCCAGGGAAGGGTACACCGACACCACCTGGTAATTATGCACCACCCACTTTTCCTTTTGGAGTTGAGCTGGAGAGATGCAATAATCTTAAGTATGTTTTGGTGGTAGTATGTGCGTTTAGCAAATGGGTGGAGGCTTACCCCACTAAGGATAACACAGCCATTATGACTGCGAAGGTACTCCTAAAGGAGTTCTTTCCGCGTTTCGGCTTGCCCTGATTTATCTGGATTGATAACGGAAGTCATTCTAATGTGAAAGTGATTCAATTAATTTGTGAGGGTCTCCACATAAAGCAAAAATTTCATGCTGCAAACCATCCACAGTCAGAGAGTTTGGTTGAGAAGTACAATGGTACTCTCAAACTGAAACTGGCGAAAATTCAGGAGACAACAGGATTAAAATGGCCAGATGCTTTACCATTAGCTCTTTTGTCAACAAGAACAACAGCACATTCTAGGACACGATTGTCTCCTTATGAGGTCGTGTTTGGGCGCCCGGAAAATGTATGGGGCGTCCCGCATCCTCGTAAGTTTTCTGATATTGTGTACCCTGTGTTGCTTGATTACCTTGGCCAGTTAACAGAAAGTTTGTGTTCTATTCACCAACAGGTGCGGGACTCCCTACCGCCTACACCAGAGGGGCCCGGCCACGACATCCAACCTGGGGACTACATTCTGATAAAGAATGTCCAGAGGAAGAAAAGTTTAGGGCCGCGTTGGAAAGGTCCTGAACAGGTTTTGTTGGTGACACGTACTGCTGTGAAAGTTGCTGGCCATAAGAACTGGGTCCACGCATCACATTGCCGTAGGATTCCTTTGCCACTGCCCTATGACCAGTGGGTTAAGGATGGAGTAGGGTACGTTGAGTGCGAGCAGGTCCCCAGGTTTGTTCCTTTCAGTGATGCCAAGCTAACGTGGACCCAGTCGGACAAAGAGAACAAGGCGGCACTAAATGAGGCTGTTTCCCCGTAAATACAAGCTATTCAAGAGCCTTTGTTCACTGACCATACGGTGCCTGGGGTTGCCAGGTACAATTTGCGCCCTTGGCTGAGGGATACGGATTCCAAGGAGAAAAAAGATTAGGGATGGACTGCATAAGATAGGTTGTACTGAATTGTGGTATCAACGGAATTAGCTGAAACTAGTGTAGACCGTCTTGTTCACTTTATCTTAGTTGTTTGAACATTAGTTAGGGAAGACTGAAGTATACTGTGAGGGCATAGCATCTTGATCAACTCGGGATTCATCCAAAGAGCTTAGGACAGAGCAAGCTCCACCACCGATGCGCAAGAGCACCAACGTATTGATGGACAATAGGAGCCTGTACCAGTGAGGCTCTGATGTACACTGGGAACTTGTGTATCTTTTGCATCTTGGCCCCTTTATCATACGTTATGCATCCCTTTGGTAGAAAGGTTGCCGACGAAGAGCAGCCAATGGTCATTGTTGCCCAGCATGATATGATGTGGTCCTGAAAGAGAAAAATAGCATGTGTTATTTAATTGATTCTGCTGATCATAATATTGTGGAGGGTGATATGGGTTCTGGAAAGTGATCAAAATATGCCTGTACGCAGCACGAGTAAGGTTGTTCCCCTGAAAAGGAACAGAAGAACAGCCCTGAGTAATGTATTTCTAGATACGCTCAAGAGATTATTTGGAGAAGGGACAGCTTGCTACCCCACTGAATCTATCACTAGCTTATGGACTGCTTATTTGTTGTCGCTTGTGAATTATACATATACCCGTCCACCACAATTCACAGAAGTGAAGGGAGTTTTTGGTTTTGGCTATCCAGGTCCTTGTTTATTCTATAGAAAGCCACTGAGAATGGGTTATCTATGTTGTGATAATAATACATATTGCGACAATTTTTATATGGAAGAACAGAATGTTACTTTGGTGGGCTGGCATTACAAGGAATTGATAGTTACCCAAGAGGCTGGTTATTATCCTGCTTGTTGCCCTATTCTAAATATCACAGATACATCATTGTACATTAACTGTTCTGGGATAGTGCTATATAAGAATACGATTGCTTTAGTGAATGACAAAGACCCAAAGTACTTTTGAAATGAATACTAGATACGCTGTAGTAGATTATGAAGGGCCGATGTATGCACACCCAGGGTTTTACTTTTTGTCTAACGGTACGTATTCCAACATCCATAATGGTACAGACGATGTAGCTCTTGGGATGGTGTTGCCCTTAGGTGTGCCTTGTATATATGCTAAGCCTAATGTACGTTGAGTTAAGTTGACTTTGACTAAAGAATTTTGCGAGGGAGTGACAGATATAGAGGTCAATATTTATAATAATGGGATCACTTTTGGATACATCCTTTCTTCTATTTTCACTTTGGGTGGTACATCTATGGCCAGGGGTGAGAAAGCTAGAGAATATTTTGGGTGCAAGTTGCAAATTTTATCCAATACTACCGTGGCAGCTTTACGTGACATCACCACTAGGGGACTCATTAGGATGGCGGGCGGAGGCACAACCGCAGTGCTGGCGGTGGCTGAAAATGACCTTTTCCGCACTCCAGCAGCGGTCTCCGCGCCCGTCATATTACAATGGGCAAACATCGCCCATTTTCCGTCCGCCGCGGAGCAACGTGAACCGCCAGATTTTTGCGCACGCCACCATGGCGGTGGGAGCCAATAGAGACCCACCGCCGTGTGGAATGACATCCCGACCGCCGTACAAATCACGATGCCCCAAACAACCCAGCACACCGCAGCGGAGAAACCACCAACCCAGAGACGGCAGAAGCACTACTGCGGAGCGCGAAACCAGACTCCCGGTCCCCTCCACCCGGTCCGGACCGCAATGAATCCATTCCGGTGCTGTACCTCATCCACTACCAGCAAATAATGGACCATCGCGGACAACGCCGCAGGTATGCAATGACACAACACCACACACAACCACAACACACAACTCCTGTACTGATATACGGGTTCCTGTCCACATCAGGCACTCTGGTGGGGAAAGGAACACCTCCCCAAGTGTACCCACACATGTCCCACCTGTCAGGAAATCACCCCTCCACATCCGGGTCACCCATCAACCGCAAAATCACTGCAATGTCCCGGTCACGTCACCACAGCGTTGAAGACGCAGAAAAACATGTGCAAAATGTAGTCGGCAGGGCCGGCGCCAGGCATGGGCAGTCCACAAAGATTCACAGGGCTCCACCTCCACCCTTCACACACTAAGCTTCCCACACCCATTTGGGGAACATGCTGTGTGCTGCTCCTGTGCCCCCCCTGCACAATTCATCTCCCAGGTGTAGCCAGACCTTGCACCTCACACACCAAAGGACCAGGGCGCCTGTCTTGGAAGGTGGGGGTGAAGAGGAACACCCTGCACAGAAGCTCAGGGGCTGGACAACCCTCCTCCTCACACCTACCTCCCACTCATGTGAAGCAAACTGAGTCTAATTATAAAATGAAGACTCACACTGCATAAGAACATCCACTGAACTGTCCACACTGCTTGTCAAGTCACTCACAAACACCCCACACTGACACACAGCCACATACACACACCATAGTTCAGCAGCCATGGAGGACAATCAATGGGCCAGCCAAAAGTGAAGTAGACAGTGCTGGAAAACCATGGAGCAAGCCACATAGCATCTGTACATCACATGCAAGAGAAGGAACATATCACAACACCCTTAGGCCATCAAATCAGACATGGGTGGCACAGTGAGTGAAATTAAACCAAACTGACCTCTGTGCAACAACTCAGGGACACATCAAGGCAAGCCATGCATAGGCACAGAAATGATAGGAAGTGTCTGAAGTCATACAGTGAGCAGCCACACACCTGTCTCAACTGACTTGACATGTGTATATCATCAGTACAACACACATGGCCCATTGTCACACTCCTTGACTGTCAAACACAACTAGGACCTTCACACATACCCATTCTCTACCCACCTCACACCTGCAGCACTCAACACCTGTGAGAAGCACACATAAAGGCCAAAATGGTGTCCTGTGACTTCAATGACAACCAATCACACTCCCTGTGGTGCACCCACAAACATCACACTAACACACAGGGATGCCTGAACCAATGCAGACACCAAAACAATAGCCAAACACAAAGCTCACAAACAACATACACAGAAGTACAACAAACCCACACATGGGCAGCAAAACAGTGGAAAGGCAATGTGACCCTAGACAGAACAGGAATACACAACATTGTCACTCAGGACCAATGCACAGACACCATACCTCAACACAAACAAGAGGTGCATCATCAAAAATCAACCATGAGCACTAACTAGGATCAATGGGACAATCAGCTAACACAGACACAGACACCTCACCACCCATGAAGTGGACAAGGTGCCATATTGTACCAGAAGCATGCACATGCACAATCCTGAAAAGTGACAGGTCAAAAATAGGAGGACTAACCACCAATGTGCACTGAAAACAAGCCCAGCAACAAGAATCCTCCTTGCTGCATGTGACAGACACACAAGTAATGCACACCATACCTGCAACACACATCTGAATGTATCACACGGCAACAACCCCTCACACACAACGTCATGCAAATAGAACATCACACACACATAGCATCAGTCAGTACAAAGAGCCAACATGGGGCCAAACACTGCATACATCCACAACAAAAACACAACAGATGCACAGACCAATCCATCACAATGCAAACTCAGCTGCACATCAGTGGGATCCACAACAAGCAAGTACAAGGCAACATACACTGACAACACTGCATGCACACCAAGCAGTGTGTGCACACAACCAAATCAGTAGCACACACATCTGAGTGCCACACCATGAACTCCCACAACACAAATCATCACAGCACAAACATAACATCACACTCAGGAAGTGTAGCAGTACCTCACCAAACACACATACAGCTTAGCCATCACCCACAGATGCACAACTCAGGGACATCCAGGTGCAAACAACATGACCAGAGGACTGCGCGCCCAAACATCTGCACTGCACATGAGCAACCATGACAGCAAACAAGTACAAGAAAATAACACATAACTAATTGGCAAACTGTCCTGAGTAGCACATTGGTCCTGGACACAGATCAGCCTCACACAGCATGGTGTCACACTATGAAGTGGTGGGGAGGCTCACACAGTGGCAAGCCATGGGATGGAAGACATGAGATTGAAGTGGTGTGTACTTCAGTAGTGGACAGGTGAGCAGTGTACAGTACACAATCACATAGAGGAGTCACTCACAATGTGTAGGCATCAGAAGCACATATGGGGGATGGCATGACTCCACATACCACATACCATACTGGAGCCAAAAATGGGTCAAGTGACAGCAGTGCATGAGAAAACTCACAAATATTGTCAGTGTGGCTGAGCAGGTCTGTACAGTGTGCACAAACAGTAACAAGACACATGGCTGATCAACAAAACACAACACAGACTTGCCTGTCACACACTCTGCATACTCACAACTGGCAGCAACAACAAGTAGGTATCCCCCAGGAGTGCAAGGACACAACAACACACTGCACACTGCCCAACCTACAACTCCCACATGTGCCCACATTCTGAAGCACATGGCAGACAATTGAAACAAACAGGCACTCAGCTTCTGTGTCATACATGTGTGCAGTTGGCATTGCAGGGGCACACACACATCAACACTAACAACAAAATCACCCCTTCACACTTCATGACCTCACAAGTGCACACATCCAAATGTACCCATGTGACTAGGAAGACAGGCCATCACAAGATGACCATACATCAACACTGCTGTTCACACATCAAGAAAGATCACACAGATATGATGGACCCTGGCCAGCCCGCAAGTAATCCTGTGGATAGAATACACCTCTGTTCTGGTATTGCACCATAACATGACATGTGGACAATTTAGCAAACCTGACCATATGATGAGTATGATAATCGTAGATCATCACAAACACCCATCATTGCACCCTCAAGCCTCAGAAGCAAGAAGAACTAAAGTGCCCCTCACCACTGCCAAACCCTGAAAAAGTAAAAGAAGCAATTGGCAATGTGAAGGTGGCATACAGAACATTTGTCACATGCAACCATACACATACAGAAAACACTTTTATTTAGCAAGGACACTGACAAAGCAGACAGCAGGAGTAACTGTCTTTATTACATATCACCAAGATAGGCATCAAAAGTAGACAACAGCAAGGCCAGTGGCCAGTCCATAGTTCAAAGTAGGCACATGTGTGCATGAGAACCTGCACAGGGAATGGGCATCCAAAGTGACAAACAGCAAGGCCAGTGGCCAGTCCATAGTTCAAAGTAGGTACATGTGTGCATGAGAACCTGCACAGGAAATGGGCATCCAAAGTGACAAACAGCAAGGCGAGTGGCCAGTCCATAGTTCAAAGGAGGGACATGTGTGCATGAGAACCTGCACAGGGAATGGGCATCCAAAGTTACAAACAGCAAGGCCAGTGGCCAGTCCATAGTGCAAAGGAGGGACATGTGAACATGAGAACCTGCACAGGGAATGGTCCCCCAAAGTGACAAACATCAAGGCCAGTGGCCAGTCCATAGTTCAAAGTAGGTACATGTGTGCATGAGAACCTGCACAGGGAATGGTCCCCCAAAGTGACAAACAGCAAGGCCAGTGGCCAGTCCATAGTTCAAAGTAGGTACATGTGTGCATGAGAACCTGCACAGGGAATGGGCCCCCAAAGTGACAAACAGCAAGGCCAGTGGCCAGTCCATAGTTCAAAGTAGGTACATGTGTGCATGAGAACCTGCACAGGGAATGGGCATCCAAAGTGACAAACAGCAAGGCCAGTGGCCAGTCCATAGTTCAAAGGAGGGACATGTGTGCATGAGAACCTGCACAGGGAATGGGCATCCAAAGTTACAAACAGCAAGGCCAGTGGCCAGTCCATAGTGCAAAGGAGGGACATGTGAACATGAGAACCTGCACAGGGAATGGTCCCCCAAAGTGACAAACAGCAAGGCCAGTGGCCAGTCCATAGTTCAAAGTAGGTACATGGGTGCATGAGAACCTGCACAGGGAATGGGCATCCAAAGTTACAAACAGCAAGGCCAGTGGCCAGTCCATAGTTCAAAGTAGGTACATGTGTGCATGAGAACCTGCACAGGGAATGGGCCCCCAAAGTGACAAACAGCAAGGCCAGTAGCCAGTCCATAGTTCAAAGTAGGTACATGTGTGAATGAGAACCTGCACAGGGTATGGGCCCCCAAAGTTAAAAACAGCAAGGCCAGTGGCCAGTCCATAGTTCAAAGGAGGGACATGTGTGCATCTGAACCTGCACAGGGAATGGGTGACACCGTACACTCCCATGGGAATCACCACTGCTCTGAGGATACAGATGGGCAGTCCAGGCACCGCTGTGGGAGAGATGGCTTTGGGAGGGGGACTTTGCCTCAGACTTGGCTGTCAGTTGAACTGGGAGGTGGCTGATTGTCGGGGACCGTTGGCGGACCAGACCTGGGAGAGGGAGGAGCAGCTGAGGTAGAGGTATCAGTGGCTTAGTGAGCCGGAGGGCTGCTTGGACCAGGTGGCATGGTGGCACGGGGAGGCGGAGACATGCTGCTGTGAGACACAGTGTGTGAGGGAGAATGTGGAGGGCTGCCTTTCCACTTCTTGGGGATTCGATACTGAAGAATTGTCTTGGTAGGAGTGTGAAGTGGGGAGGGCACAACAGCCTCACTCCCCACCAAAGGTGCTTCAGGTGCCGGTGGTGGCCCTCCCTCTGGTGATCTGCTGGGTCTGGTGGTACACTTGGCCTGGCCTTGCCTTTTCCCCTCCATCCCCTGTTGACCAGGTGAACCCCCCACAGTGCCCTCCTGTCCCAGCTTCACAGGGGTGTGGGTGGGAGTTGAGGTTGTGGGTAAACCTGCCTTAGAGAGCCGTTTCTGTGGACTCTTTGCAGGCACCAGCTTCACAGCAGGCACGGCAACTTTTTGCCTGTCTTTGGGAGCAGGTTTTGGGATGGAAGTGTCTTTGGATTGGACTGATTTGGATGCATGTGAGCCTGAGGCCTGCTTCTTGGCTTGATGCCCCTGATTGTTGGCTTTGCGTTCCTGTGTGACTTCTTTTGGTTTTGAGGCTGGTGTCTGCGCTCTGGCCCATTTGGAGTGCTGCTGTGTTGTGCTTCGTGTGGAGTACTTGGAGCCTGAGGGCTGTGGTCACTCTCGTCAGATGTGGCCACTGGCAGGGTGGTTGCTGAAGGGACTGGAGCTGGACCCTGAGCCTGTGCTAGCTGAATTGCTGCCGTCACTGTGGAGGACAAAGACTGGACAGTTCTGTGTAGCCCACCCACATCAGAATGAATGCCCTCCATGAAGGCAACTACCTGTGCCAACTTCTTGTCATGATCAAGGAAGGCATTCAGTAGAGTAGTCTGACCCACACACAGCTGGTGCAAAAGCTCCACCGCCTCAACACTGAGGGCACCCGGGGAGACAGGGGCAGGGGCAGCGGTGCCTGGGGGGAAGGACACTCTACCCCTCTTACTGCTGCGGGCACGGGCAGCACTAGTGGAAGTAGCCGGGAGGGTGGGCACTGGACGATGTGTGGTGGAAGAAGAGACAGATTTCCCACTCCCTGTGTCCACCAACATCGAGGAGTCACCGCTGGCGTCAGATGACATTGAGGTTGGTGTTTCCAGGCGTGATTCTTCAAGGGCACTCCGGTCCCCCTCCAAGGCGCTGGTCACATCAGTGTCAGTGAGCTCATGTGTAGCCGTCGAGCAAGATGCCTCATCCCCGGTGTCCGTACCCTGTCCTTCTGTGCCCTCGGTAGATGCTGCAAGAGACAGAGACGTAGGTTCAGTTTAGTGCCATACTAACAAACATCATATGCATCAAAGCACAAAAGAAGAGGATGATACCCCCATTTTGCACCCCCCCTGTGCAGTCTGCATGTGCAGCCACAAAGCAAAAATATAAAGATGCATGGGAGCATGCATACTTGGCATTAATGACCCATGGGATGTTCACACAGCCAACTGGCTTGCCCGTGCCTCCATGTAACCTGACATACAGATCCCTGTAAGCATACCCACATGCCTGTAGGTGAAAAAGATGTACATCTCAACTTGTTGTCATAGTCACATATGGACTCACTTTAAGGGGACAACACAGATACGGACTCCAAAATGTCCACTTGCAATGGCCATGAGCTCCTGCTATCCACCATGTTGTGCTTTGAAGCACAACTACTGTTGCACATTGGTGTCAGATGTGTAGTTCTCACAAGTTCTAGGTCAGGCACTGCACACATCGACGAAAGCACACTAAGATGAGGCACACTGTCGTTCACTGCCCAGTGATGTCCATGACTCCCCTAATGCAGCAGATGCCATAAGGCCACATCTCAGCATGCAATGTCAAGGGCCATTACATGAAACACATGAGAAAGTACATGTACCGCAAATGCATGACAGCTGCACTCAACACAGAGGCCACTTACAAGCCATTGCATCACACTAGAAACATCACAGAGCTCTGCACTGGCTCAGGGTTGGGACACATGCAGTCACACACCCCAAAAGTCACCCTTCACAGAATACTCACCCCCAACTTGCTGCTGATGGGCCCTCAAGCGTCTATCCAGCTCTGGCTGTGTCACTGCCAAGATGCGGGCCATTAGTGGTGTCATGCTCCTGTGCGCCAACCTGCCAGTCCGAGGGAGCAGCCCCAGCGTCATCTCTGCCACGTTCTTGCTCAGCTGGCAGATGTCATCCCACCTCTTGTGACAGTGTGTGTGCCGTCGATTGGAGACACCCAGAGCCCGCACCTTGCATGCAATGGCCCTCCATATGGCCTTACGCTGGTGGACTTTGAGCTGCAGGCATGGGAAACAAGAGGAGGAAATATCAGTAACAATGGGTTATGTACCATTGTGTCTCAGTACAGGAGCATGCACAAACTTAGCACAGCTATTCAGACATGCTTAGCAGGGACCATACAGCATGACACGAAGTACATTAGCATAAGACAATCGGACCCAAATGCATGCAGGTATGAGGATGGGCACAGTACCTGGACATCTCATTCACATGCAGAATGCAGAATGCCAGCACAGAAAGCAATGTGAAGGAGGCCCACATCTGCAATGCAGTTCGTGAGGGAGCAAGACAGGCATCACATTGTAAATGATGTTTCGTGGCAGAATCACTGTGTCCAACAATGCACAACCCTCAATGTCCTTGGGCTGTGAATGGCTCACTGTGTCATGGCAGTCACATTTAGGGACATGATCTGACATTCTCACACCCTTCTCACAAGGCCTGTCTTGTGCAATCCACAGGCCTAAGATAGCTCATTGAGGAATAGGGTGGCAGACGACAGATATGTCTCACTCTGTCCATTCAGTGATGGGTCCCTGTCAATTTGGGCAGTAACTGTGCAGGCCAGAGTGGCTCACACTGAGGTTTAACGTGGGCCATCAGAACAGTCACATGCATGTACAATATGAGAGTGCAAACAGTGCCTACACATGCGAGTCAGTACACATAATGAGAATAAGGGAAGGGGGATGTTTCTGAAGTACAACAATCTGCTGTGTCATATGGGAATTTCCACCAAGATTGTCACCCTCCGGCAGTTCACTCTTGTGCATACTGCTCACAGATCCATGGTGGCAATAGAAATTCAAACACACTTCCATCGGTACCCTCTGGACGGAAAGTCTTTGTAATGTCACAAATGAGCATGTGAAAACCTCCTGGACTCAAACATCCATTCGCACAGGCAATTTCTGTCCTGACTTCCACTTTCCAAAATTGCAGTGTCACTGTATGGCTGCAATAACACTGCATGTGCCTCCCATCCTGAAATGCAGCCCTGGAAATGTGTAAAATAGGCGACAAACCCCATTTTCCTGAAGTCAGCATGCTAGGCAGTGTATCACACAAACCCACACTCTCAGGCACATACTGCAGCAGATCAACTTCATGTGTGCACTCCCTGCACTTTCACTTCCACTCTGAGACACTTACCATGACATCTGGAGCACCATAGAGCCTCCCATACTGTGAGAGCACCTCGTCCACAAAGACCTCCAGCTCCTCTGTGGTGAATGGACGGGACCTGATGTTCTCAGTTCTCGCCATCACTGGGTCCAGGAGACAGGAACAGCAGCAGTTGGTGGTGAAGAGTATCAGGCAGCAGTGTCTGGAAGCAGTGGAAATGTGTGGCTCTCTCCCACACATATGTAGCCCCCTGGGGTTGTTTCAGTGGTACTCAGATGCTGCAATTGGTGTTCCAGGTCAGCTTTTTTCAAATGCATCCAATGAGCGGTCCCGCGGTGGCGGAGCACGCCAACCGCAATTTTAACAAGCATTGTAAATGCAATAGGTCTCGCATTTTTTTAAGTTAGAGCTATTGGCATTGTAAATGGCAATGTCTGTTACCTACTAAGGGAGGATGGAGGGAGCAGTTGGTGTCGGAGTGCCAAAATGCTCTGTTGGAGAGTGACTGGCCAAAAGTAAACCAAACAAGCAGCGACTTTTAAAATAAGTGTTTAGCCAGAGATATTGACTTTACCTATGTCTTTAAGCTGTGCTGCACTGAAGTCTGCAGCATGCTGAAAAGTTATAATAAAGAAGTGTCAGAAGCATTTTTAGATATGACCAAAAAGCATTATGTACAACTGAACGACCATATTAAAAAAGTATTAAAAATAATGTCTTGAGTTTTTTTTGTCCTTTCAATGCTGGCAACTTGTATCTGCCTGTCCCAATGGTTGCTTGTTGTGTTTTTTTTGTTATGGGGGGGCATAAATAACAGGAGGGTGAAGGTCAGTCAGTCAGTCAGTTAGTTAGTGAGAGTGAGTGAGAGAGTCAGTCAGTGAGAGAGTGAGAGAGAGAGTCAGTCAGTCAGTGAGAGTGAGAGAGTCAGTCAGTCAGTGAGAGAGTGAGAGTCAGCCAGTCAGTGAGAGAGTGAGAGTCAGCCAGTCAGTGAGAGATTCAGTCAGTGAGAGTGAGAGAGTCAGTCAGTGAGAGAGTCAGTCAGTGAGAGTGAGAGAGTCAGACAGTGAGAGTGAGAGTCAGTGAGTGACAGTGAATGAGAGTGAGAGTGTCAGTTAGTCAGTGAGTGAGAGAGTGAGTCAGTGAGATAGTCAGTGAGTGAGAGAGTGAGTCAGTGAGATAGTCAGCCAGTGAGAGTGAGTCAGTCTGTGAGAGTCAGTCAGTGTTTTAGCGAGAGAGTCAGTGTTTTAGCGAGAGTCAGTCAGTGAGAGAGAGTCAGTCAGTGAGAGAGGGTCTGTGAGTGTGAGAGAGTCTGTCAGTGATAGTCTGTCAGTGATAGTCTGTCAGTGATAGTCTGTCAGTGAGAGTGAGCCAGTGAGTCTGTCAGTGAGAGTGAGTCAGTGAGTCTGTCAGTGAGAGTGAGTCTGTCAGTGAGAGTGAGTCAGTGAGTCTGTCAGTGAGAGTGAGTCAGTCAGTGAGAGAGAGTGGGAGAGTTAGTCAGTGTGAGTGGGAGAGTTAGTCAGTGAGAGTGAGTGAGTGAGTCAGTGAGAGTGAGTCAGTGAGAGTGAGTCAGTGAGAGTGAGTCAGTGAGAGTGAGTCAGTCAGTCAGTGAGAGTCAGTCAGTCAGTGAGAGTTAGTCAGTGAGAGCGAGAGAGTCAGTGAGAGAGTCAGTGTGAGTGAGAGTCAGTGTGAGTGAGAGTCAGTGTGAGTGAGAGTCAGTGTGTGAGTGAGAGTCAGTGTGAGTGTGAGAGTCAGTGTGAGTGTGAGAGTCAGTGTGAGAGTGAGAGTCAGTGTGAGAGTGAGAGTCAGTGTGAGAGTGAGAGTCAGTGTGAGAGAGTGAAAGTGTGAGAGAGTGAAAGTGTGAGAGAGTCTGTGAGAGAGTCTGTGAGAGTGTCTGTGAGTGTGTCTGTGAGTGTCTGTGTGTGTCTGTGCATGTCTGTGCATGTCTGTGCGTGAGTGCGTGTGTGAGTGCATGTGTGAGTGCATGTGTCTGTGCGTGTCTGTGCGTGAGTGCATGTGTGAGTGCATGTGTCTGTGCGTGTGTCTGCGAGTGTGTCTGTGAGTGTGTCTGTGAGTGTGTCTGTGAGTGTGTCAGTGAGTGTGTCTGCGAGTGTGTCTGCGAGTGTGTCTGCGAGTGTGTCTGCGAGTGTGTCAGTGAGTGTGTCAGTCAGTGTGTCAGTGAGTGTGTCTGCGAGTGTGTCTGTGATTGTGTCTGCGAGTGTCCTCGAGTGTCTAGTGTGTCTGTGAGTGTGAGTGTGTCTGTGAGTGTGTCTGTGAGTGTGTCTGTGAGTGTGTCAGTGAGTGTGTCAGTGAGTGTGTCGGTGAGTGTGCCTGTGAGTGTGCCTGTGAGTGTGCCTGTGAGTGTGCCTGTGAGTGCGTCAGAGTGTGTCAGAGTGTGTCAGAGTGTGTCAGAGGGTGTCTGTGAGAGACAGTGAGAGGGTCAGTGAGAGGGTCAGTGAGAGGGTCAGTGAGTGAGTCAGCCATTAATGCAAGGCATTTGCAGTTAGGGTGAGTACTGTAAAGCTCAACTTTCATTACATGTTTGCAGAGTTTAACGATTTGTGGCTATTCGTAATGATCTGAGGATACTACATTATTAAATGCAAATATGATTTTAGCGCCGAGCGTACCGGCAGACACGGCTTAATTTGAGGCCCCTAAAGGTGATAACATTATGCCACTGGTTTGAGCAAGCGTTTAACAAAGTGTGTGAAGATACGGGCATATTGGAAGGAGTCGCGGGGGAGGAGGCAAAGGAGAAATTATGAGAAGAGAAGTGGAGGGTGGGAGCGAGGAAGACAAAAAGGGAGAGAAATGGAGTGGGTGATGGAAAAGGAAAGACAGGTGCAAGGTACCATGAAAAAAACGAGAGACAGAGAGAGAGAATGGCGAAAAATATGAACAAGCTGTGAAAAAAGGTTTAGGATAAAGACGAGTGACGTAGAGAGAGGATGGACTGACTGTATGTGGGAGTGGGGGGGTGTAAAGAAACTTGTAGAGGCTAGCGGTGAAGAGGGAATCGCACATAGCACGCACACCACATATACCTGCATGCACACACACACACATTACTGCATATAAGGTGTGTTCTGACATATCTAACCATCAGCTTTGTACAAATCGCTGCATACATAGCAAATGCATAGGTACACTGCCCCTTGTATGCGCGCGCTCACACACACGCACGTTCATAGCTGCACGCACACACAGATCTAGAGTGTGCTGCAGACTGAATCTGAGACAGTCAGTGTCTAGGGACAGCGCTTTGTGCCTTTGCTATTCTTAGACACCGCTAGAGACAGTCCCTAGCCCGGTGCTCCGTGCAACAGATCAATCTCGGCTCTCCAGACAGACATATTTTGTCTGCTGTGACCCGGAAGAGGATGGGGGAGGGGCAAGAAAAGGGAAGATGAATGGAAGGAGAAGGGGAGATTGTGAGAAATCAGAGAGGCGGGGGAGGAGGCAAAGGAGAAATCATGAGAAGAGAAGTGGAGGGTTGGAGCGAGGAAGACGAAAAGGTAGAGAAATGCAGTGGGTGATGGAAAAGGAAAGACAGAGGTACAAGGTACCATTTAAAAAAAAGCCGATAAAGACACAAATGACATCAATAAGCAAAAGAGAATTTCTCACGCCACACAGATACCAAGGCCTGAGATCGTTCCTCATACTTTAAAAAAACATTCCAGAAGATGGTGCAGGATGCCAACTACAACATAGTTGTCGTCCACTGCATACGTGTCCTTTACGTCACCCTTGTGGGCATGAGTTTCATATCACACTTCTGTAATGTTACTTCATTCACACAGCATCTAATAACGGGATTAACCTGCTGGCAATTGCCTACAAAGACAACCAGTGGTAAAAGAGTTGAGTGATGTACTCAACAGCTTGGGAGGCAGCTTTGAAGTGAGAACAATGTGCTGAAACATATCACTGCAGCCTTTTATTGACCTTCTCGTTCCGCACAAAGATCCTTCAAATTATATTTCTACAGCACAATAATTGCACAGGATCACGCCGCTGAGTTGCATCTACAGTCTTGTAGTATTTGTTATTAATAAATGCTGATGTTATCTAACAAGGTACATTCTATAAGGGATGCACACCAGTTGTATCACCCTGACTTGCGAATGACAACCAAAACTTTGCGGTGAAAGTGCAACAAAATAAGACGTAGAAGGGACTGCGCAGTTCTTCGGAAATATAGTCATACATACCTATGTAGAGTGCATCTTCATTAAAAAGCTTCTAAGCACAACTATTACTTTGCCTTGTATATGTTTGCTCCACCTGCTAAAAGTGGTATTTCTTAATGTATGGGCCTGAATCATAGATAGCAAGAGCAATTTATGCCAACAAAAAGTTCTTAATTAGACTTTTGGCTACCTGCTAAGTATGTATACTAAAAGGCTTCAAAATAATGAGTTTAGCCACTCATTAGAGCTGGCTTCAGATGAGAGGAGCTCTCCGTGTCACAACCAAGTTCATCGTGAGGCACAAATGAAAGTGATATATCGGTGCGCAAAACAATGAGATCAGAGGATGTAGGTCCTCTAACTGCATCCATCTGTATCTTAAAAGCTACCCCTTGGGAAGTTGCACTTTTCCTGCCTTCTGTATGGATGTCTCCCTCAGCATTCCACTACCATCCGACTCATGTTTTCCCTCAAGGCATACCTCATTCACTTAACCTGCCACTGCTCTGTGCCTGATTCTTCAGATATCTCTCCAGTACAGTTTTACCGCTCCCTTGTCTGCCTGCTAACTCCCGTAAACCAGTGGTGCGCGCGCACCACAGAGGAGCGGGGGGAGGGAGCGTGGCAGCGAGACGAACGCACGCTGCTGCGCGTGCTGGCCACCGACGGGAATGGGCGGAGCAAAGGCGGGACATGCGCCCGCCTTTGCCCAATTGCGTGCTGGATTTTGTACAAAAAAGCACGCGAAAGCCAATGGCAGCCGCGGAAAGCAAAACCACACGCACGAGCGTGTGGTTAGCTTTCTAAAGCCCTTTCTAGAGGTCTCGCGCTGCGCGAGCAGTGCTGCGCACTGCAACGCTAGGCGCGAGACCTAAAAAGCATTGGCATAGCCAATAGGTCTCGCCTTTGGGAACTTATAAGTGTTTAGTTATCCAGCACAATATCCTTCGTGCAACAACATCAACTGTTGCATGGCTAAACACTTATAAGGTCCCAAAGGCGAGACCTATTGGCTATGCCAATGCTTGTTTTTTAAAGTGAATGGTTACACGTGAAGGCAATATGATCCCTCGTAATGGTATGCATCTTTAGCTACAGTGAAATGACCACAGGCCTGTTTTAAGAACAATTAGGGCGTAATACACAGTGTTAGCTGATGCATGCTTCCATTAAGCTGTGGCATCACGATCTTACGAAGGTTTTTAAAAGGCTGAGGTACCATTAAAATACTTAAAACAATAGTTTTCCAGTAATATTACAGGGAACTTCTGTGAATAAACTATATGCTGCCCTTAAGTGCACACAAAGGCTTCATTTTGTGACTGAAAATGTGTTAAATGCAACACCCCACATTCTCTGCATTTTCCCGCTCTCCCCAACCCCAATCAAGTGAAAAAACGGAATGAATCAAATAAACGTGTTCAGTAGTTCAGCTTTTTCTTTGGGCCTGATTGTCTGTGCTTGTTTATGGCTGCCACTAATTTGCTCGTTTGCTTGCTGGAAAATAGCTAATTAAAACCCACTTCAGCTAACAAGCTGTCTGGGACCATACACATGTCACTCTCTGCTGTCTGCTGTTTCTGTTTATGCCCCGCGCTTTGTGGCTGTTGTTTTTCCGACCTCTGAATCGGTGAATGAGGAGACATCTCGTGCCCTCCTCACAGGTGTGTGCCTGTACATCAGCACATCATCAGCGCGAGCGGGCCGCTGTTTTACTGCACTTCAGTACCTTGAGTGTTATTACCCCTGACAGCTAATGGCTGCCGAATACACTGCTTGTTGGCGCGGGCTTCTGAATGGCTTCATCTGTCTTTTTGTGTTTTTTCAGTGACTGGTCACATTAAGAATATGTGTCTGAGCTATCAGCCCCGTCTGTTCTTTGCATGCTCTTCATTTGCCATGGTATTCGCCGAAATTAGCATGTATTGTCATCTACATACTTCCACGCGCATTGGCTTTTGATGTAATTATGCTGTCATCATTGTGCTTCCGCACATTTGCTAATTTATTGTAGCTAAATTAGACCTAATATTAGCAAGTTTCGCAGCTGTTGCTAGAGAAAGTGCAGTTACGTGCTCATGTGGTGTTTGGTAATTGAACTGCAAGGTTGGCTTCTAAATAGGTGAAATGCGCGAGGAAACTACAAATGAAATACATTTCAAACGGATTCAGAAGCCCGCTGCACTCCCCAACTACAGGCGAGATTGTGTGGGAGACAACAGTTTTAAACCCTACAGAAGATGGGAATGGCAGTTCCCTCATGGAGATGGTGCTTTTTGTTATTTCTTCTATCCTCTGTAAAGCAAGACAGAATTTTTTCGGCCCATGGCAGAAGACCGTTTGCCTATTATGGTGTAATCTGTTGTGTTTCTAGTAAAAAAGCCCACGACACAATAGAGTGAAGAAGTTATGGAACGTTGGGGATTACTTATCTATCAAAGGTGTAGATCCAGTGGCGGGTCGTGGATTTTAAAATTGGTAGTGCGGGAACTTTAGAGATAAATGTAACATGCGAGCGAGCGGAGAGACAGACCCTGAAATAAAAAAAAAATGGCGGCCACGCGGTAAAAAATAAATAAACAGTGGTGCGCGCGCACCACAGAGGAGCGGGGGAGGGAGCGCGTCTGCGGCAGCGAGGCGAACGCCCGCTGCTGCGCGTGCTGGCCACTGACGGGAATGGGCAGAACAAAGGCGGGACATGCGACCGCCTTTGCCCAATGGCGTGCCGGATTTTGTAAAAAAAAGCACGCGAAAGCCAATGGCAGCCGCGGAAAGCAAAACCACACGCACGAGTGTGTGGTTAGCTTTCGGAAGCCCTTTCTAGAGGTCTCGTGCTGCGCGAGCAGTGCTTCACACTGCAACGCTAGGCGTGAGACCTAAAAAGTGCATTTGTCTACCGTGATTGCGGTTCCCATTGGCTGTAAGGGCATGGGCATTGGCGGTGACACACTGCGGGGCCCAGGCGGTCGCTACCACAATCGTGCATCTTTCAATTGCATCCAATGACCGGCCCCGCGGTAGCGGAGCATGCCTACCGCGATTTTCAAAAGTGCGTTTGTCTACCGCTATTGCGGCTCCCATTGGCTGTAAGGGCATGGGCATTGGCGGTGACACACCGTGGGGACCAGGCGGTCGCTACCGCAATCGTGCATCTTTCATTTGCATCCAATGACCGGCCCCGCGGTAGCGGAGCACGCCTACCGCGATTTTCAAAAGTGCATTTGTCTACCGCGATTGCGGTTCCCATTGGCTGTAAGGGCATGGGCATTGGCGGTGACACACCGTGGGGCCCAGGCAGTCACTACCGCGATTTGGCCGCTTGGCATTGGTGCCTATGGCCGTGATTGTGGTGGCGGTGCACGCCAACTGCCATTTTCAAATGTGTATATCACTACTGCGATTGCGGTTCCCATTGGCTGTAAGGGCATGGGCATTGGCCCTGTCACACCGCGGGGCCCAGGCGGTCACTACCGCGATTTGGCCGCTTGGCATTGGTGCCTATGGCCGTGATTGTGGTGGCGGTGCACACCAACCGCCATTTTAAAATGTGTATATCACTACCGCGATTGCGGTTCCCATTGGCTGTAAGGGCATGGGCATTGGCGGTGTCACACCGTGGGGCCCAGGCGGTCACTACTGCGATTTGGCCGCTTGGCATTGGTGCCTATGGTGGTGATTGTGGTGGCGGTGCGCGCCAACCGCCATTTTCAAATGAGTATATCACTACACCGATTGCGGTTCCCATTGGCTGTAAGGGCATGGGCATTGGCGGTGTCACACCGCAGGGCCCAGGCGGTCGCTACTGCGATTTGGCCACTTGGCATTGGTGCCCATGGCCGTGATTGTGGTGGCGGTGCACGCTTATGGCACCTATGGACACATCATGCTGTAGCAATGGCAATGGCCAGTTCTCAACATTGAACAGTAGACACTTACTATGAGTCATGCCACCAGTTAGTGCAAACCAATGCTAGTATTACATTTGACTCGCTGATGACTACACATGCCATGGCAGTGAACAGGATTACATGCATTGGCATGTACTCCCTCACATGTCACTTATGATATTGTTGTGCATGTACACAGATCTGTGGTGTGATGGACTCTCAAAGATGTACACATGTCAATGTGTGAGATAGCTAAGCAACACACAGTAATGAAGGTCTGGCTACATGATGTGCCTATTTCACTGTGTACATTGCTGAGCTCCTGTACATACTTGATCATTGGGTGCACACTGTGCTCATTGTGTTGTTAATATGTGCCCTGTCTGACTTACGCAAGAAGGTGTGGCAGGTACAGCAGCTACGTCGAAGCCAGCAGTGTTGCTGTTTCACACATGTGCTATGTCAACTACTCTCAGGGCTGGTGACACAAGATGTTGAAATTTCACTTTTGGCATTCACATAGTCTGAATCTGTTTGGGGGTACTCACTGTGTGAATACTGGATAAGTGTACGACTAGTTTAGATCAAGGTGTCCCTACATGTAACTTGTGCTGTACGCTGTAGTTTCATGCCAGTCATTGTTGGCGCTGTGTCAGTCAAAACCTAAGATGTTGTGCCCATCTCAGAGGG
The DNA here is from genome assembly GCA_963921515.1 of Calotriton arnoldi. Taxonomy (NCBI): domain Eukaryota; kingdom Metazoa; phylum Chordata; class Amphibia; order Caudata; family Salamandridae; genus Calotriton; species Calotriton arnoldi. The sequence continues at coordinate 101,304 of CAWUFW010001614.1, read as the reverse complement.
GAATTGAATTGACATGTGTCCCCGTTCCTCTCACCTAGGAGGCGACCAAATGTTTTTCGTCCATTCACGGTGCTTGCGGACATGGAGGATGAGGGCGTCATACGTAAATTCCATTTGGATCGACCTACCCTTCAAGACATATGTGCTCTGTTGGAGCCCCATCTGATGCCTCGCAGAACCTATCCAACTGCTTTGACACCGACGTGTAAGGTGATGGCAGCCCTGCATTTTTTTGCAACTGGTTCGTTCCAGTGCACGGTGGCCAGCGCAGGTGGGATGTCTCAACCAATGTTCAGCATGGTGCTACGTGATGTCCTGTCCGCTATGATGACCTACAAGGACAGATACATCCATTTCCCCAGGAGGCATGAACTGGCGGCTGTGAAGGGTGATTTTTATGACCTTGGCCACATCCCTGATGTTGTTGGTGCCATTGACTGCACACATGTTGGACTGGTTCCACCACAGGCACATGAGCACATCTACAGGAATAGGAAGCATTTCCATTCCATCAATGTGCAAGTGGTATGCCAGGCGGATAAGATAATCTCACATGTCTCTGCCAAATTTCCAGGATCAGCCCATCACTCCTACATCCTGCATAACAGCATCGTACCACAGCTGATGTCAAATCTGCATCCAGAGCGTGCGTGGATTGTGGGTGAGTACGTAGAGTCAAGTAACGTGCTGTATGTGTGACATGCTGTCCTCTGTCACAGTTATCTTACAAAATTGCTCTGTGTATCTCACACCTAGGTGACTCTGCATATCCCAACCGGCCTTGGTTGCTGAGCCCACTAAGGAATCCCAGGACCCCAAGTGAAGTCTGCTACAATGATGCCCATGGGAGGACATGTCGTGTGGTGGAGCGTACTTTTGGTCTCCTGAAGTCTTGATTCCGGTGCCTGGACAGGACCGGAGGTGCACTGATGTACTCTCCCCAAAAGGTGTGTCAGATCGTAGTTGCAAGCTGCATGCTCCACAACTTGGCCTTGCGCAAAGAGATCCCCCTGCTCCTGGACGATGATGAGCAGCCGAGGCCCCCACCTGCAAACCCACACATGTCCAGTGATGAGGATAGTGGAGAGGAGGAAGGTGTTTACCTGCATCAACAGCTCATCAACCGCTACTTCCATTGAAGGTGAGTGACATTGTACAACAGTGCCATTGTCTGCTGTTTTTGTTGTTGTTGAAAAGGCCTAGGGGAGCTTTGTGACTGCTGCCTGTTGTTGGCTCTGTGCTGAGGTCTACTGTTTCTGGGACAGGGTAGTTATGCACAGCTACATGATGTCTATGTCGATATTGTTGCTCATTGTAATGTGTGCAGGTTTGAGTGCACTGATAACAAGTGTTGTGTAATGGGTGTGATGCCATGACCTGACAATTGAATGTTGTTCTCTTGTGTTTTCCTAGGTCCCTTCAGTCGCTCAATGCCTCAAAACAATCAGTGCTCCTGGTACATTGTAATCAGAGTCAACATTGTACATCCTGTGATAAAAATGGAGCTGACACGAAAACATAGGTGTGTAAAGAGTGTTTATTTGCAATGAGTATATGTGACAGGGAATGATTATTTACAAAAAGCTGCAAAGTGAATCAATGAGTTGTCAGTGATGGTAGACGAGACAATAGAGTAGTCACCACATTGATGTGGTGACACAGTCCAACAGACGCCTGCCATCAACATGGCAGTGTGGGTAAGGATAGTTTCCAAAGTCAATGGCAAGGTGGAGAGAGGTGCCATCAGGGCTGGCTCCTTGACTAGCGTTTGACTGGTGCTTTGCCACGTGATCCCTTGTTTTTCCTCAGACGGCCCCTTGAGCGCTTGGCAGGGGGGCCTCTGCTGCGGGGCCAAAGGTGTCTGAGGACACATCCTGTTCCTGCTCACCCCTCTCTGTGGCCACAGGTGAGGTGGTAGGACTGTCATCCTGTGGGCCACTGGAGGGAGATGGAGCTGGCCTTTGGGCCACAAGCCTGTCCCTCAGAACACCCACGAGCTGCCCCAAGAGGTCCACGATTTGGCCCATATGAGTGTCCATGGACCTCAGCAGCAGGCGGAGCTCACGCACTTCCTCCAGAACCTGGCCCATCTGTCCCTGGTTTTGTTCATAGGCACCAAGGACTCTTGCGATGTTGGCCAGGGCTTCAGGCCCAGTGCCCTGTTGGATTTGTTGCCCACTTGCCCTCCCACCTGCCCTGCTGTCCCGGACCTGTGGCGTCACCACTCAACGTACCCGCTGACTCTCCCTGCCCTCCTCAGATTGTAGGGTGGCCTGTGTATCCTCTGAGGCAGGGACAGGGTTGCAGGCAGCACTGGTGGTGGTGGTGGAAGCTCCACAGGTCGTTACAGCAGGAGTCAGCACAGTTGTTGTTGCTGAGGTGGTAGTGGTGGGGACAGTGGGGGCCTGGGACCTGGTGCGCCCTGGCAGGCCTGATGGGCAAGGTTCTGGGTCTGCATCTGCGGAATTTAGGGAGTCTGCATCCGAGAGTCCTTGTTCCGGGGGGTGGGGGGGTGGGAGACTGGCTCTGCAGGTTGCTGTTGTCATCTGCAGCAGTCAATTCTTGGTCACCTGTTGAACAGAGAAGAAATGGTCAATGAAGTGAACCCCACAGGCTTGGTGTTAGATGTTTGAATGTTACATGTTATACACCACACAGTTCACATTGAAGTCACATTGTATGGCTGCACGGTACTGAGCATCATGACATGATGTGGAGGTCCATACATTTCTTGTCCATGGTGTGACATGTCAATGGATACCATGCTCCACGTGCAGATTGTGTGATTACAAGGACATGTCGTCATCTAACGACTAGCAGCACAACAACTTTATGTGAAGCGTCTTTGTTGTTTACTCTGCATGGAAGACGTTCATTCTGAGCATGTACTAGCCATTGTTATCTCATGCATCCCTCCGTCATATCATGTTCTTTGCTTTATTTTTAAGAATGACCATGCTTGTTTTGTTTTCAAATGGGCCTTGATGCTCTGTCCCCATGGCACTTACATATAGCATTCAGTGCTGTGCATGATTGTGCCCTGAATTTCTACAACATGTGATTTGGTGAGTCAAACTTAAATTTCTGTGCCAGTTACATACGCTTAGCTGTCTGCACACTGGAAGTGCCTATTGGATCTATGCAAAGTTGGGTGGGATGTGAGGGCTGATGTGGTCATATGGCTCCATGCTTTTTGGGAGACATGGTAGGGTGCATGCACTGTCTACCTACCTGTTCAGTGGCACAGTTGGGGGGAATTGCTGCCACATGGTTCTGGGTGTGGGGGGTTTACCATCCTGCTGAGCTGTGGGACAAGGGGTCCTGGTGGGAGTTGTAGTGCCGGCTTCCCACCCACAAACACCCCTCCCTGTTAAGATGGCTATCTACCTGTTAGGTGGAGGTTATCAATGCAATGTCTGCCACATGCTTCTGGGTGTGGGGGAGTGCTCCATCTTGCTCAGCTGTGGAACAAGGGGGCCTGGTGGGAGTTGTAGTGCTGGCTTCCCACCCACAAATACCTCTCCCTGTTAAGATGGCTACCTACCTGTTAGGAGGAGGTGAACAATGCAATGGCTGCCACATGCTTCTGGGTGTGGGGGAATGCTCCATCTTGCCCAGCTGTGGGACAAGGGGCCTGGTGGGAGTTGTAGTGCTAGCTGCCTGTACACATGCAACCCTGGGAATGTTGCTAGCTACCTTTGGGGTGATTCAGAGGGAGTGAATGTTAGATCTGTGAGAAATGTGTGTGGTGCACATGAATGCATTTGGGCCTAGGAGGTATAGCTTTGTAGTTGTGCAAGACAGTACATAGCAGTGTGATGGTAGACATTTGTTGTTACTTACCAGCCCCCACTCCCTATTCCTGTGAGACTCTCTGGATGCAGTATGGCAAGCACCTTCTCCTCCCATGCGGTGAATGTTCTTGGTGTAATGGGAGGGCCACCGCCAGTCCTCTGAGCCAGCTCACGGTTCTTGTTGTTCCTCTCTTTCACCTTTTTCTTGAGGTCATGCCACCGCTTCACGATCTCCCTCTTGGTACGTGGGACAGTCCCTACTGCATTGACCTTGCGGACTATCCTTTCCCACATTAGTGTTTTGGTGGCTAATGGTGTCTGTTGGACCATGCTTCCAAACAATTGTGGTTCTACTCTGATTACCTCATCTACCATGACTGACAACTCATTGTCAGTGAATTTGGGCATTTTCTTCTGTGCCATGGTGTGTGATGTGCAAAGGGGTTGAACGTGCAGGTGTGAGAGTGGTGGTGGTGATGTAAGTGGTGTGTGTGTGTGTGTTGTTGTGCTGGTGAGTTGTGTGGTGGTTTGCCTCTCCTTTGTGCTGTAGGGTTGGGTCCTTCAGTGGTGGAGTATTGCAAAGGATTGTGGTGTGTTGTGTGGGTTGACCTGGGATTTGTAGTTTTTTTACTTGCCATGGGGATGTGTCATTTAGGTGTGTTAGGTGTTTTTTGAGGCTGAGCCAGGTTGCTGGGTACACTTGGTGGGCATGTTGTGTGTTTTTTTGGGTCGGCCGCCATGATTTTACCAGAGCGGCCGCGGTGGTGGGTATATGACCGCCCTTCCACCGGCTCTCCCATTCATCACTTGTTGCGATCGCGGCGCGGAAACAGTGGATCGTTCCGCTGTCACCTCAATGGTATCCTAATTTCACGTGCGGTCAATCCGCTGATCGTGCGGCGGTTTGGGCTTTTTCCGCCGCGAATCTGACCGCCGCGGACGGACTTTCACCTGCTCCGCACGCTACCGGCGGTCTTTCGTGGCATTGTTCCGTCGCGGTCGGATTTTTCTGGCGGTTGATCCTAATCGGACCGCCGGTTTTCCCGGGGTACATGCGGACGGTTGATTCCCGCTACCATGGCAGTCGGGATGCTTTTCCGACCGCCATCATAATCGACCCCTAAGTTAGAGAGTATGCGGATATATTCAGATCAGACTAGATACGCAGTTGATTTTATTTTGGCCAAGAGTGGTGGTGTATGCGTGGTAGTGGGAGACCAGTGTGTAGTCGGGATCAAGAATATGGAAAAGAATATCACCAAACACATCTTAGACATCCTCGAGAATGTCAAGGGAATGGAAAGTGGAAATTGGAGTTGGTCTCTCTTTGGTAGTTGGGGCTGGATTCTTGAAAAGGTGATTTACCTGATTGTAATATTTGTGCTTTGCTGTGCCCTTATTCAGTGCCTTCCCTTCTGTTGTTCTTATTGCACTACTATTCTCACCCCTAAGAGGAAAATCTCAATTCATGATAGCAATGCTGCAATTATGGTACAGAAAGAAATTGAAGATCTCATTAATATCAACGAGGGCATTTTTGAGATTTCTTCCCTCCTCGCAGTTTCCTTCCCTGATGTTGATACTATGGAGTGCTTATAAGAATCTATTATTGTGCATTTGTATTACTGTTTATGATTTCCTGTTACCTTATCTCGGTACGAAAATGTTTTAGCTCATGCTAAAAGGAGGGTCTGTTAGAATAGAAATGTTCCTGTTTGCGCATTACCCTATATAAAGTCAGCATTTGCTGCGCCATTTTCCTTCAGGCGCCATTTTAGGATGTTCGAAACTGATCTAGTTTAACCCCTTAACTGCTGGGCCTTTTCCCCCCCAGTGCTGAGCCCTTTTTTGGCTATTTGTAGTAGTTCGCGATTAGGCCTCTGTAACTTTTGGACCACATAAGGTATCCACGCCAAATTTGCGTCCTTTTCTTCCAACATCATGGGGATTCTAAAGGTACCCAGGGTTTGTGGATTCCCCTGGAGGGGTCCCAGATTTTAGCCAAAATACAGCCATATTTTGTTTTTTGGGGAAAAATGGGAAAAAAGTCCCGCATATAAAAGCGTCTGGGTTTTTCCCTGCAAATGGTATCAAAAAAGGTTTGTGGGGCTGAAATCTCCATTTTCCCAGATTTTAGGGAATGACAGACTTTTGTCAGAAAACCAAAAAATTTTACACAGTTTTGGCATTTTTCTGGGACATAGCCTATTTTTGCTATTTTTTGTGCTTTCAACCTCCTTCCAGTTAATGGTAGAAATGGGTATGAAAGCAATAATGGATCCTGGAAATCTATACATTTTAGAAAAGTAGACAATATGCTGAATTCAGCAAGGGGTCATTTGTGTAAATCCATCAAGGTTTCTTTATAGAAACTAACAGTTAAATATAGGAAAAATGGAAAATTAGTTGAAAAAAACAGCCTTTTGTGTCAACGTTTTTACCTGTAACTTCTTCTAATTATGACTGCTCTTTGAAAGCAATATACCGTTACATCCACTGGACCTTACTGGTTGTGGGGATATATAGGACTTGTAGGTTCACCAAGAACCCGACGAACCCAGAGCCAAAAACTGAGCAGCGTCTTGCAATGGTTTTTTATTATGTACCGGGTATATAGCAATTATTCTGGGAAAATGTATACATGGAATATTCGGTATGAAAGACTCCTATGCATTTCTGAAATGGGAACACAATATAGAGTTTAGAAACAGTAGATATTTGCACATTTCTGAAATTGGTAATACTCATACTAGCATGAGAATTATAGGTCATTTTTCAAAATAACTTCTTTTTACACATTGTCTTTCATTTGGAAGGCAGAAATGCATCAAAAGTCAATAGGTAATAACAGTTGCTTTACAAATCTGAATTACCGTAAGTGTCTCGATAAAAATGGTACCTCACTTGTGTGGGTAGGCATAGTGCCCACGACAGGAAACGGCTCAAAACGCAACGTGAACACACAACATTTTCACAATGAAAAATTACCCTTTTTTTGCAAAGTGTCTAGCTGTAGTTTTTGAACGCTTGCTCTGCCGGCACCCAGGGAAACCTAGCAAACCTATACATTTTTGAAAACTAGACACCCAGGGGAATCCAGGATGGGGTGACTTGACTGGCTTTCACCAGGTTCTGTTACCCAGAATCCCTTGCAAACCTAAAAAATTGTCAAAAAAAACACATTTTCCTCACATTTCTGTGGTGGAAAGGTCTGTAATCTGCGCGGATCCACAAACTTCTACCCACACCGCGTTCCCCAAAGTCTTCCGAGAAAAATGGTACCTCACTTGTGTGGGTAGGCCTAGTGCCCGCGACAGGAAACGGTGCAAAACGCAACGTGGACACACCACAATTTCACAGTGAAAACGACCCTTTTTTGGCAAAGTGCCTAGCTGTAGTTTTTGAATCCTAGCTCTGCCTGCATCTAGGGAAACCTAGCAAACCTATACATTTTTGAAAACTAGACACCCAGGGGAATCTAGGATGGGGTGACTTTACTGCCTCTCACCAGGTTCTGTTACCCAGAATCCCTTGCAAACCTAAAAAATTGTCCAAAAAACACATTTTCCTCACATTTCTGTGGTGGAAAGTCCTGAAATCTGCGTGGATCCACAAATTTCTACCCACCCCGCGTTCCCCAAAGTCTTCCGAGAAAAATGGTACCTCACTTGTGTGGGTAGGCCTAGAGCCCGCGACAGGAAATCACGCAAAACGCAACGTGGACACACCCCAATTTCACAGTGAAAAATGACCCTTTTTGGGCAAAGTGCCTAGCTGTAGTTTATGAATCCTAGCTCTGCCTGCATCTAGGGAAACCTAGCAAACCTATACATTTTTGAAAACTAGACACCCAGGGGAATCTAGGATGGGGTGACTTTACTGCCTCTCACCAGGTTCTGTTACCCAGAATCCCTTGCAAACCTAAACAATTGTCAAAAAAAACACATTTTCCTCACATTTCTGTGGTGGAAAGTCCTGGAATCTGCGTGGATCCACAAATTTCTACCCACCCCGCGTTCCCCAAAGTCTTCCGAGAAAAATGGTACCTCACTTGTGTGGGTAGGCCTAGAGCCCGCGACAGGAAATCACGCAAAATGCAACGTGGACACACCACAATTTCACAGTGAAAAATGACCCTTTTTTGGCAAAGTGCCTAGCTGTAGTTTTTGAATCCTAGCTCTGCCTGCATCTAGGGAAACCTAGCAAACCTATACATTTTTGAAAACTAGACACCGAGGGGAATCTAGGATGGGGTGACTTTACTGCCTCTCACCAGGTTCTGTTACACAGAATCCCTTGCAAACCTAAAAAATTGTCAAAAGAAACACATTTTCCTCACATTTCTGTGGTGGAAAGTCCTGAAATCTGCGTGGATCCACAAATTTCTACCCACCCCGCATTCCCCAAAGTCTTCCGAGAAAAATGGTACCTCACTTGTGTGGGTAGGCCTAGAGCCCGCAACAGGAAATCGCGCAAAACGCAACGTGGACACACCCCAATTTCACAGTGAAAAATGACCCTTTTTTGGCAAAGTGCCTAGCTGTAGTTTTTGAATCCTAGCTCTGCCTGCATCTAGGGAAACCTAGCAAACCTATATATTTTTGAAAACTAGACACCCAGGGGAATCCAGGATGGGGTGACTCTACTGCCTCTCACCAGGTTCTGTTACCCAGAATCCCTTGCAAACCTAAAAAATTATCAAAAAATACACATTTTCCTCACATTTCTGTGGTGGAAAGTCCTGGAATCTGCGTGGATCCACAAATTTCTAGCAACCCCGCGTTCCCCAAAGTCTTCCGAGAAAAATGGTACCTCACTTGTGTGGGTAGGCCTAGAGCCCGCGACAGGAAATCACGCAAAACGCAACGTGGACACACCCCAATTTCACAGTGAAAAATGACCCTTTTTTGGCAAAGTGCCTAGCTGTCGTTTTTGAATCCTAGCTCTGCCTGCATCTAGGGAAACCTAGCAAACCTATATATTTTTGAAAACTAGACACCCAGGGGAATCCAGGATGGGGTGACTCTACTGCCTCTCACCAGGTTCTGTTACCCAGAATCCCTTGCAAACCTAAAGAATTGTCAAAATAAACACATTTTCCTCACATTTCTGTGGTGGAAAGTCCTGGAATCTGCGTGGATCCACAAATTTCTACCCACCCCGCGTTCCCCAAAGTCTTCCGAGAAAAATGGTACCTCACTTGTGTGGGTAGGCCTAGAACCCGCGACAGGAAATCGCGCAAAACGCAATGTGGACACACCCCAATTTCACAGTGAAAAATGACCCTTTTTTGGCAAAGTGCCTAGCTGTAGTTTTTGAATCCTAGCTCTGCCTGCATCTAGAGAAACCTAGCAAACCTATATATTTTTGAAAACTAGACACCCAGGGGAATCCAGGATGGGGTGACTCTACTGCCTCTCACCAGGTTCTGTTACCCAGAATCCCTTGCAAACCTAAAGAATTGTCAAAAAAAACACATTTTCCTCACATTTCTGTGGTGGAAAGTCCTGGAATCTGCGTGGATCCACAAATTTCTACCCACCCTGCGTTCCCCAAAGTCTTCCGAGAAAAATGGTACCTCACTTGTGTGGGTAGGCCTAGAGCCCGCGACAGGAAATCGCGCAAAACGCAATGTGGACACACCCCAATTTCACAGTGAAAAATGACCCTTTTTTGGCAAAGTGCCTAGCTGTAGTTTTTGAATCCTAGCTCTGCCTGCATCTAGGGAAACCTAGCAAACCTATATATTTTTGAAAACTAGACACCCAGGGGAATCCAGGATGGGGTGACTCTACTGCCTCTCACCAGGTTCTGTTACCCAGAATCCCTTGCAAACCTAAAGAATTGTCAAAAAAACAAATTTTCCTCACATTTCTGTGGTGGAAAGTCCTGGAATCTGCGTGGATCCACAAATTTCTACCCACCCCGCGTTCCCCAAAGTCTTCCGCGAAAAATGGTACCTCACTTGTGTGGGTAGGCCTAGAGCCCGCAACAGGAAATCGCGCAAAACGCAATGTGGACACACCCCAATTTCATAGTGAAAAATGACCCTTTTTTGGCAAAGTGCCTAGCTGTAGTTTTTGAATCCTAGCTCTGCCTGCATCTAGGGAAACCTAGCAAACCTATATATTTTTGAAAACTAGACACCTAGGGGAATCCAGGATGGGGTGACTCTACTGCCTCTCACCAGGTTCTGTTACCCAGAATCCCTTGCAAACCTAACAAATTGTCCCAAAAAACACATTTTCCTCACATTTCTGTGGTGGAAAGTTCTGGAATCTGCGTGGATCCACAAATTTCCACCCACCCCGCGTTCCCCAAAGTCTTCCGATAAAAATGGTACCTCACTTGTGTGGGAGGCCCAAGTACCCGCGACAGGAAATGGCCCAAAACGCAACGTGGACACACCACATTTTCACAGTGAAAACGGACCCTTTTTCAACAAAGTGCCTAGCTGTAGATTTTGAACCATAGCTCTGCCGGCACCTAGGGAAACCTAGGAAACCTATACATTTTTGAAAACTAGACACCCAGGGGACTCCAGGATGGGGTGACTTGGCTTGCTCTCACCAGGTTATGCTACCCAGAATCCCTTGCAAACCTAAAATATTGTAAAAAAACCACATTTTCCTCACATTTCTGTGGTGGAAAGTTCTGGAATCTGCGTGGATCCACAAAATTCCACCCACCCCGCGTTCCCCAAAGTCTTCCGATAAAAATGGTACCTCACTGGTGTGGGAGGCCTAAGTACCCGCGACAGGCTAGGGCCCAAAACATATTGAGGTGACATTAAAATTGCCTATCACAAAACAACCTGGTTTTGCAAGGAGGGTCACCTCGGTTTTTGGCCCCGTGCTCGGCGGCCAGCTAGGGAAACCTAGCAAACCCACACATTTCTGAAAACTAGACACCCGGGTGGTTCCAGGGAGGTATGGCTTGCGTGGATCCCCCAACGTTTTCTTACCCAGAATCCCCTGCAAACCTCAAATTTAGCTGAAAAAATCACTTTTTCCACACATTTTTGTGTGGGAAAGTTGTGGCATCGCCGGGCAGACACGCATTTCCTACCACCCAGTGTTCCCCAAGGTCTCCCGATAAAAATGGTGCCTCACTCGTGTGGGAGGCCCAAGTACCCGCGACAGGCTAGGGCCCAAAACGTATTGAGGTGACATTAAAATTGCCTATCACAAAACAACCTGGTTTTGCAAGGGGGTCACCTCGGTTTTGGCCCCGTGCTCGGCGGCCAGCTAGGGAAACCTAGCAAACCCACACATTTCTGAAAACTAGACACCCGGGTGGTTCCAGGGAGGTATGGCTTGCGTGGATCCCCCAACGTTTTCTTACCCAGAATCCCCTGCAAACCTCAAATTTAGCTGAAAAAATCACTTTTTCCACACATTTTTGTGTGGGAAAGTTGTGGCATCGCCGGGCAGACACGCATTTCCTACCACCCAGTGTTCCCCAAGGTCTCCCGATAAAAATGGTGCCTCACTCGTGTGGGAGGCCCAAGTACCCGCGACAGGCTAGGGCCCAAAACGTATTGAGGAGACATTAAAATTGCCTATCACAAAACAACCTGGTTTTGCAAGGGGGTCACCTCGGTTTTGGCCCCGTGCTCGGCGGCCAGCTAGGAAACCTAGCAAACCCACACATTTCTGAAAACTAGACACCCGGGGGTTCCAGGGAGGTATGGCTTGCGTGGATCCCCCAACGTTTTCTTACCCAGAATCCCCTGCAAACCTCAAATTTAGCTGAAAAAATCACTTTTTCCACACATTTTTGTGTGGGAAAGTTGTAGCATCGCCGGGCAGACACGCATTTCCTACCACCCAGTGTTCCCCAAGGTCTCCCGATAAAAATGGTGCCTCACTCGTGTGGGAGGCCCAAGTACCAGCGACAGGCAAGGGCCAAAAACGTATTGAGGCAACATCAAAATTGCCTATCACAAAATGTTTTGGGCCCTAGCCTGTCGCTGGTACTTGGGCCTCCCACACGAGTGAGGTACCATTTTATCGGGAGACCTTGGGGAACGCTGGGTGGTAGGAAATGCATGTCTGTCCGGCGATGCCACAACTTTCCACACAAAATGTGTGGAAAAGTGATTTTCCACCTAAATTCGAGGTTTGCAGGGGATTCTGGTAGAAAACGTTGGGGATCCACGCAAGCCATACCTCCCTAGAACCCAGGTATCTAGTTTTCAGAAATGTGTGGGTTTGATAGGTTTCCTAGCTGGCCACCGAGCACGGGCCAAAGCCGAGGTGACCTTGCAAAACCAGGTTGTTTTGTGATAGGCAATTTTAATGTCGCCTCAATACCTTTTGGGCCCTAGCCTGTCGTGGGTACTTGGGCCTCCCACACGAGTGAGGTACCATTTTTATCGGGAGACCTTGGGGAACACTGGGTGGTAGAAATGCATGTCTGCCCGGCGATGCCACAACTTTCCCACACAAAAATGTGTGGAAAAAGTGATTTTTCCACCTAAATTCGAGGTTTGCAGGGGATTCTGGATGAAAACGTTGGGGGATCCACGCAAGCCATACCTCCCTGGAACCCCAGGTGTCTAGTTTTCAGAAATGTGTGGGTTTGATAGGTTTCCTAGCTGGCCACCGAGCACGGGGCCAAAACCGAGGTGACCCCTTGCAAAACCAGGTTGTTTTGTGATAGGCAATTTTAATGTCGCCTCAATACCTTTTGGGCCCTAGCCTGTCGTGGGTACTTGGGCCTCCCACACGAGTGAGGTACCATTTTTATCGGGAGACCTGGGAACACTGGGTGGTAGGAAATGCATGTCTGCCCGGCGATGCCACAACTTTCCCACCCAAAATGTGTGGAAAAAGTGATTTTTCCACCTAAATTCGAGGTTTGCAGGAGATTCTGGGTAAGAACGTTGGGGGATCCACGCAAGCCATACCTCCCTGGAACCCCCGGTGTCTAGTTTTCAGAAATGTGTGGGTTTGATAGGTTTCCTAGCTGGCCACCGAGCACGGGCCAAAACCGAGGTGACCCCTTGCAAAACCAGGTTGTTTTGTGATAGGCAATTTTAATGTCGCCTCAATACCTTTGGGCCCTAGCCTGTCGTGGGTACTTGGGCCTCCCACACGAGTGAGGTACCATTTTATCGGGAGACCTTGGGGAACACTGGGTGGTAGGAAATGCATGTCTGCCCGGCGATGCCACAACTTTCCCACACAAAATGTGTGGAAAAAGTGATTTTTCCACCTAAATTCGAGGTTTGCAGGGGATTCTGGGTAAGAAAACGTTGGGGGATCCACGCAAGCCATACCTCCCTGGAACCCCCGGGTGTCTAGTTTTCAGAAATGTGTGGGTTTGATAGGTTTCCCTAGCTGGCCACCGAGCACGGGGCCAAAAACCGAGGTGACCCCCTTGCAAAACCAGGTTGTTTTGTGATAGGCAATTTTAATGTCGCCTCAATACCTTTTCGGCCCTAGCCTGTCGTGGGTACTTGGGCCTCCCACACGAGTGAGGTACCATTTTTATCGGGAGACCTTGGGGAACACTGGGTGGTAGGAAATGCATGTCTGCCCGGCGATGCCACAACTTTCCCACACAAAAATGTGTGGAAAAAGTGATTTTTCCACCTAAATTCGAGGTTTGCAGGGGATTCTGGGTAAGAAAACGTTGGGGGATCCATGCAAGCCATACCTCCCTGGAACCCCCGGGTGTCTAGTTTTCAGAAATGTGTGGGTTTGATAGGTTTCCCTAGCTGGCCACCGAGCACGGGCCAAAAACCGAGGTGACCCCCTTGCAAAACCAGGTTGTTTTGTGATAGGCAATTTTAATGTCGCCTCAATACCTTTTGGGCCCTAGCCTGTCGTGGGTACTTGGGCCTCCCACACGAGTGAGGTACCATTTTTATCAGGAGACCTTGGGGAACACTGGGTGGTAGGAAATGCATGTCTGCCCGGCGATGCCACAACTTTCCCACACAAAAATGTGTGGAAAAAGTGATTTTTCCACCTAAATTCGAGGTTTGCAGGGGATTCTGGGTAAGTAAACGTTGGGGGATCCACGCACGCCATACCTCCCTGGAACCCCCCGGGTGTCTAGTTTTCAGAAATGTGTGGGTTTGATAGGTTTCCCTAGCTGGCCACCGAGCACGGGGCCAAACACCGAGGTGACCCCCCTTGCAAAACCAGGTTGTTTTGTGATAGGCAATTTTAATGTCGCCTCAATACCTTTTCGGCCCTAGCCTGTCGTGGGTACTTGGGCCTCCCACACGAGTGAGGTACCATTTTTATCGGGAGACCTTGGGGAACACTGGGTGGTAGGAAATGCATGTCTGCCCGGCGATGCCACAACTTTCCCACACAAAAATGTGTGGAAAAAGTGATTTTTCCACCTAAATTCGAGGTTTGCAGGGGATTCTGGGTAAGAAAACGTTGGGGGATCCACGCAAGCCTTACCTCCCTGGAACCCCCGGGTGTCTAGTTTTCAGAAATGTGTGGGTTTGATAGGTTTCCCTAGCTGGCCACCGAGCACGGGGCCAAAAACCGAGGTGACCCCCCTTGCAAAAACAGGTTGTTTTGTGATAGGCAATTTTAATGTCGCCTCAATACCTTTTGGGCCCTAGCCTGTCGTGGGTACTTGGGCCTCCCACACGAGTGAGGTACCATTTTTATCGGGAGACCTTGGGGAACACTGGGTGGTAGGAAATGCATGTCTGCCCGGCGATGCCACAACTTTCCCACCCAAAAATGTGTGGAAAAAGTGATTTTTCCACCTAAATTCGAGGTTTGCAGGGGATTCTGGGTAAGAAAACGTTGGGGGATCCACGCAAGCCATACCTCCCTGGAACCCCCCGGGTGTCTAGTTTTCAGAAATGTGTGGGTTTGATAGGTTTCCCTAGCTGGCCACCGAGCACGGGCCAAAAACCGAGGTGACCCCCCTTGCAAAACCAGGTTGTTTTGTGATAGGCAATTTTAATGTCGCCTCAATACCTTTTCGGCCCTAGCCTGTCGTGGGTACTTAGGCCTCCCACACGAGTGAGGTACCATTTTTATCGGGAGACCTTGGGGAACACTGGGTGGTAGGAAATGCATGTCTGCCCGGCGATGCCACAACTTTCCCACCCAAAAATGTGTGGAAAAAGTGATTTTTCCACCTAAATTCGAGGTTTGCAGGGGATTCTGGGTAAGAAAACGTTGGGGGATCCACGCAAGCCATACCTCCCTGGAACCCCCCGGGTGTCTAGTTTTCATAAATGTGTGGGTTTGATAGGTTTCCCTAGCTGGCCACCGAGCACGGGGCCAAAAACCGAGGTGACCCCCCTTGCAAAACCAGGTTGTTTTGTGATAGGCAATTTTAATGTCGCCTCAATACCTTTTCGGCCCTAGCCTGTCGTGGGTACTTGGGCCTCCCACACGAGTGAGGTACCATTTTTATCGGGAGACCTTGGGGAACACTGGGTGGTAGGAAATGCATGTCTGCCCGGCGATGCCACAACTTTCCCACACAAAAATGTGTGAAAATAGTGATTTTTTTCAACAAAATATGAGGCTAGCAGGGCATGTTGGGTAAAAAAAACAGTGAGAACCACGCAAGTCATTCACCCTTGTACTTCCCCCTTTGTCTACTACTCAAAAATGTAATGGTTTGCCTAGGTGACGACTGAGCTAGGGCAGAAAGTCCCCTGCTACCCATTGTGGAAAAAGAAAATATCTTACAAAAGGCCATTAAACAGACACAAATATAAATCTAACACTCATTTGATAAAGCTAATCCACCACTTACACAGGTTGGTTTTAGCACCTCCAGAAACGCTGGCTTCAAAGCACAAATACTTATCAAAGTATATAAATATTGAAGCCAAGCCTTCTGAAGGGGAGCCATAAAGCCACATCCCGGCACCAACCACTTTATGGTCCATTCACACGCCATTCACACACCACACACAAGACTTCTGTACCGCCAGCCACGGGCCCAAACAACCATATCACTTGCACTCACACAAACATACTGCCGCCATGCAAGGGCCCATCACATTCATATGCCACAAGACATAATGACTTTGACTATATTCTACCACCTGTCAAGTCTCCACCTCCTTCTTCCAGAACGTTACTGAACTCATGCCCAGTGAACCTATACTAATGACTTCCATGACAGCCACATGAGGCTCAGGAAGACATGTCTTTCATGCACCTTTAGTGCACTCACTATGCTAAATCCAACTCCTTCCAGTTTGTGGATGCAAGTTGGGGGGTGCTCGAGTATGCCGTGAAGCCCATTCCTCGAGCTGAGCAACCATATCTACCTTTGAAACTAAGGCAAAATGCTGGAAATTTTCAAAAGGTAACATCATAAACTATGAACGGATGAATGTGAAACAAGGGTAGTCCGTGACAACGTAGCATATGTCCAATCCACCGTTATGTGCAGTGACTGTAATGCACTTATCATACAGCAAACTGACCATCTACTAAGTTCTAACGGAGGATGAACATGGCAAGCAGCATTGACCCATAAGTATTGAGTGTGAGTGTGGCAGCAATGGATTTGAATCCATGGGTGAAGAAGAAGTCAGGACGTGTATCTATACTACCTTTACTATCTGCCTTCTACCTTTGCAATATTCCTCGGAAAGCGTACCTACCGTAAGCTGTTCTAACCCGTTCGTGTGTCTGTCCTCAGAGTCCTGACTAACCCTGTCCAATTGTTAAGAGACCCTATACTAATGCCTTTCATCTCTAGCTACTTGAAGCTTGAGTGAACATTTCTGTCACGAGCTATCAATGCTCTCACAATGCTCTATCCAACTCCTTCCAGTTTGTGGATGCAAGTTGGGGGGTGCCCGAGTATGCCACTTAAACATTTCTCGAGCTGAGCAAGCATATCTACCTTTGAAACTAAGGCAAACATGCTGGAAATTTTCAAAAACTTCCTAAAGAGAACATCATAAACTACGAAGAACGGTTGAATGTGAAACACGGGTACTCCATGACAACGTGGCATATGTTCTGCCCACCAGTATGTGCAGCGTGGGGACTATAATGCACTTGTCAATTGGCGAACAGAACAACTACCACGTTCTGAAAGCAGATAAAGGTGTTGAGAAGTCCATGATTTCATGAAGTAGAGGAAGAAATATCCTGCAGCTGCTTGCGTAGTGAAGGAGTGGCCCACAGACAGTAGGTATCCATTCACACCAATTGAAAGGTTATCCTATTGGCAGCTCCACCTCAGTCAATTTCCCAGTATTTTGCTTTAGTGTGATACAACATAAAGCAAGTAGGAAAACAGAAGGCAGGCTTACTTGGGCACTGGGGACAGTAAACACGAGTCTCCTGCCTCTTTCCCTGCATCGAGCACACTTTACAACGACGACATGGTCGCTCCTTTTGGGTGTTGCAGGAATTTTATCTGCAAAGTGTCGCTCCTGCAGCCTTGCCACGTCCTCCAGAACACATGAAGTGGAGGCTTCTGCTTCTGTAGCAGTAAGACTTTCAATTACAGACAACTGAAAGTCAAGGAAAGACATGAGTCTTCCTGTGGTGGTCTCACGATAAACAACATACGCATTGTATGTTGCCATCTGGATCAGGTGCGTAAACAGTTTCTTATACCAAGTGCGAGTTTTACGACTCGCATTGTATGGCTGAAGAACCTGGTCGTTCTTGTCCACTCCGCCCATGTACTTGTTGTAATCAAGTATATAGGTGGGCTTGTGGACTTCGGCCATCTGACCCCAAACCGTGACAGGGGAAGTGCTCTCAGCATGAATTGTAGTGAGCATGTACACATCACGCCTATCTGAGAACTTAACTGCGAGCAGCTCGTTGGAACGCAACGCAGTGCTCTGGGATTTCTGGAGCTTCTTGCAAACAAGCTCCTGCGGGAATCCTTTGCGGCGACAACGAATTGTACCACAAGCCACGGTGCCAGCTTTGTAGAGCTCACTGAATAGCTCTACTCCTGTATAGAAATTGTCCACATAAAGGTTATAACCTTTGTGAAGAAGTGGCTGGACAAGCTCCCATACAATCTTTCCTGTGACCCCTAGCATGGGAGGGCAACCTACAGGGTTAAGAGTTGTGTCCTTCCCTGTATACACTCTCAAGCTGTACACATAGCCAGTCGTGCTCTCACACAGCATGTACAGCTTGATGCCAAAGCGAGCGCGTTTGCTCGGAATGTACTGCCTAAACAGCAGCCGCCCTTTATACAAGATCAAGGACTCATCAATGGCTATATTCTTTCCAGGAGTATAAACCTCTGGAAACCTGGCAGACAAATGTTCCACGAAGGCCGAATTTTGAACAACCTGTCATAGTCTGGATGGTCCCGGGGCAATGCAGCAGAATTGTCATTGAAATGCAGCATGCGCTGCAATAGCAAAAAACGATCTCTGCTCATGTATGGTGCAAAGATGGGGGTTAACCAAACCGTGCGAGTAGACCAGTAGGATAGCAAGGTTGGTTTATGCACTACCCCCATTTTAAGTGTGAGGCCCAAAAATATCTTCAACTCCCCTAGTGAAGTGGGAGTCCACTTGCGCGCCCTAAAATGAGGCCCAAGAGTGCCTCCTTGCTCCCTCAGAAATTGTTCGGCACGCAAATTTGTTTGCTGTACAATTTCGTCTAGGAAGTCAACACCAAAAAAGAGATGGAAGTAGTCAATTGGCAAAAAATTTGCCGTATCTACTTTACATCCAGCGTCACCAGTGAAAGGCGGAATTTGGGGCTGAACTAAATTGGGAGGCTGCCAAGACAGCACTCCGTCTGTACTTGCGGCCGCACGTGCCTGCACTCTGGGTTGCTCTAACCTGTTACGGGTGTCCTGCTGCACAGACTGTGCTGGCAAAGGGACAGCACGACTGACATCGTCTCCTTCAGAATCGCTGGACGATGAGTCATCGGATGGAACTGCGCCGACTGAAAAGTCACTCCCAGATTCGGCTCCATTGTCCTCTCCCTCAGATGCTGTCTCAGTATCTGCTGTCTCAGTCTCTGATCCTGCCTCAGAGCTGGACTCCAGAACCAGATTTAGGGCCTGGGCAGCATCCATCCAACGATATGCCATCTCTGCTAGTGCCTAAACTATCCTTTTAAAACACAATCCTACGTAGAAGGCAGATAGGTTGTTGGTTTTAAAGTGTAGGTGGGTGTGTGCGCGTGAGTGAAGTGTTTAAGTCAATAATGACGAAGTCACCTTACCTTTGCGAACTCTGTACGCTCTCCAAAAAGACTAAGAAAGAGAGAAAAAAGACACAGTATTACTTTACCTTGCCACATACCCATCATCGCAGCCTTTTAGCGCTGGTGGGAGCCATTGCAACCATCATTTTGGCGCCAAGATGCCTACGGGTGAACGTGTGCTTTACAATTGCACACTATGACCTCCTTTGATGCGCCCACTACCATCCTTGCAAACGTGCCCCTCATCTCTCCATAGCCCCTCTCTCACATACATTTAGTCTGTTACAAAATGTTTCTACTTTGTGGCTTTACTAATCCACTTAGCTGTCTACATAATACCGATCTGTTCGTTTCAGCATACCCTTTATGGCGTCAAAACTGCCACTACACAAAAGTCAGATATCTCTATCTAGCAGAATTTTTTTTGTACTCTGCAGCAGTACCACACTTTACTGCCTTTCAGGTAACTTCAAAGAGACTCATTATAGTTCTTTCACAGTCTCATAATTTCAGCACTGAGAAATATCTCTGTAAATAAATATTTATAAATATATATATATATATATATATATATATATAACAATTAATTCCCAATGTCAGAGCGCTCAATACCTGGTGCAGGCAGCAACGGGTAGAATCCTTACCCGATATTTAAATTCAGAAACACAAAGGATGCCGCACTCAAAGACCGGTTTCAGAGTTGCTTTATTTTCACCACCACTACCACCAGTCGTGGTGAAAATAAAGCAACTCTGAAACCAATCTCTGGAGTGCGGCATCCTTTGTGTTTCTGAATATATATATATATATATATATATATATATATATAGATATATATATATATCCAAGCTCCGTTTCCTTGTTTCCCAAAACGAAAAACAGCACTCGCGTGGGCCAATAAACTCTAGCAACTGCCCCCGCGAGTGCTGTTTTTCTTTTTGGGAAACAAGGAAACAGAGCCTGGATAAATATCGCGGGCGCACCCCCGCGTTTGTGAAGCACCCGTCCGCAAGTGCGCCGTTCACTGTGCATCAAGGAGCATATATATATATATATATATATATATATATATATAGCAACTGACAGTATCCCCGTGCGAGCGCGCACACATGGACCACGGACTCAAGATTAAGCTGTAGCCAAAATGCGTGCTTACAAAAGAAAGGTGCAGCCTCAGACGCGTTTCGGACACCGACTGTGTCCTTGATCACATATATATATAAACCATTTCCGAAATCTTCATAAGAATCGGTCACCGACACAAGGGTAGCATTGCCATTCAGTCTTGACGTTTATTCCATACCTTTGCTATAATATATATATATATACACACACACACGGACACGGACACATATATATATATATATATATATATACATAGATTTTATCTCTACATATATTTATATACATCTATATACATATATCTATACATATATATGTATATGTATATAGATACATATATATATCATTCACTCTTTAGACTTATGTATATATATGTATCTATATACACATACATATGTATATAGATACATATGTATACATATATCATCTACAGAGAGAAAGAGACTCTCTCTCTCTCTCTCTATATATATATATATATAAAGAAAGATCTCTCTCTTTCTCTAATTTTTTTTATAGCTATGGCTTCCCTGGGGGCCGATTGTGGCCCCCACGGAAAGCACATAGGTATAAAAAAATTGCCCCCACAGGGGGTCGGCCACTGAGCAGGAGGACCGACCCCCTGCCAATATTGCCACCATTGTACTTTTTTAAAATTATTTTTAGCATTTTTGGGGGCGATCATGCCCCCAAGGAAAGCCAACATGTGTAAATAGAAAATATGCCCCCACAGGGGGTCAGCCACTGAGCAGGAGGACCGACCCCCTGCCAATATCGCCGCCATTTTTTTTTTTTTCTTCGTTTTTTTAAATTTTTGGGGTGCGATCGCGCACCCCAAACAAAGCCAACTTTAAAAAAATAAAATAAATATGCCCCCGGGGGGGGGGCCGACCCATTACCATGAGGGCCGACCCCCCCAAAGACATCCCTGGTGTCTAGTGGGGTTTCCTGGCCGTGGATCGCAGCGCTGCCGCGATCCACGGCCAGGAAACCCTTTCAGGAAGGCCTCGTTTGAAAGGGAGACTCTCCCTTTCAAACGAGGCCTCCCTGAAAGCTGGGGAGGCCGTTGCCGGATTTCCCCATCGGAGTCGAGCGCGGCCTTACCTGCTGCTGTCCTCGGCTCCGGTGGGGAAATCAGTGACGCTGCAGGCGCCCGCGGCGCGCTGACGTCACAGATGGGCGGGAGGGGCGGGGGAGACGCGGAAAGCCTTCCACGTCTCCCCCAGGGGGAATAAAAAAAACAATCTCCGGTGCGATGCACCGGAGGTTTAAAGGGGGCCCTCCCTGGTGACGGCCAATGGACGTGCGCCGCACCATGGAGGTAGTGCTTGCGTCGGCCATTGGCCGACGCAAGCACCAAAGGGGTTAATTGCGAGAAATGCTCCACTGTAAGTTTTGTTTTTGCCACATTAGACTTGTTCTCGTAATGAGTACATTGTTCCTATTAGCGCATACCTTTCTCACTAGATAGAGGCCCTCTCCCACTTGTCTAGTGGCGGGGCCGGATAGAACGACCTTGGGTAGTAGATAGTTTGTGCAAAGACACCAGAGTTGAAACCTTTTTTTGTATTTCACTGTTTAGCTGTAGCTGCCTGGAAAATTCCATTGTGGACGTGTTCTTACCTGGCTATGAAACGTATATAATGCATCTTTATGCTTGTTGATTTCAGTTCCCTCTGTATCACTTCTAGTGGCTGGACAGATGGGGCTCCACTCTGAGTGCACATAAATAAACAATTATTGGTTTGTATTCTCTACTGACTGACCGACTCTTCATTTGGTACGGAAGGCCGAGAAGTGGTCATAGGACCCGGGTTGCCCTAGTCGGGTCACTTCCTTCAACTCTATGCCTTTGGCACTGAGATCCCAATCAAATCACGCATCCTTTAGAAAGCTTCTAAAGGCGGCTTTTTACGAACTGCACAGCTTGCCATTAATTCTATAAATGAGAATTATGTCTTGTTTCAGGAACGCTAGTGCCAAGATGCCTCAGAAATCACCCGCTGTATAAAACTTTACTTACTTACTCATTTTTGCAATTTGAAAAGAGATATATCAATAATTTGTGACTGCAACTGCAAACCATTGATTATTTACCAAACCCCGATTTGTAGCTCATTCACAAATCGGAAGCTTTCATGATGGGACAGCTTCCCCTTTGAGAATAATGTCCGTGGCCTTAGCACAAGATGGCTCCCACCATCTTCTCCCTAATGGAAAATATATATTTTTTTTAGAAAGCAGCACTTGTCTCTTTATTGGAGATGACCTGCTTTAAAAAAAAGAAAATTGTTTTTGTTTGGCAGGGCGAATGCAGGGACGTTCCTGGAAGGCCTCCATGCCTGTATTTGCAGCCATTTAGTTGTAATTTTCTGGTGAATTACTGGTGCTTTACACACTACTTTTGAGGCATTTAGCAAAGGTTTTCCCTCTTTTAGGATTTATATATGGTATGGTGCGCATAGGAAGTATTAGGTTAGCAATAGTGGTAGCAGCTTTAACCCGATACCTTCGGGTCAAGTTTGAGCTATATAAAACTCCGTTACATAAAATAATAAAATAAACTACATGTGTGAGAATGTTTTTTCAGATAAGTGATAGTGGACCATCTTTTAGGTTTCAGATTTCCTGAGCAAAGCTGGTACCTTCCTTCAGACAGCAGGGCCGGACTGGGAACCGAAACCGGCCATGGCAAACTACTCGGCTGGCCCCCCTTCAGGGGGGAGGGGGTGTGGCCGAGCTGTTTGCTAGGGCCAGTTTCGGACAATTTTGTTAGAGGGGGCAGATATTGCCGGCTCCCGGTAACAGAAACGGCCCCCCAGGGGCCCAAAACCAGCCCCCCCACCCTGGCAGCCCACCGGGGAAACGCCCAGTGCCCGCTATGGCCAGTCCGGCCCTGTCAGACAGACCAAAGAGTTGGGGTTAGTGGGGGAGGGTAGCTTAATAACGTGCCTCAAGCGCAGCAGGATGGTAGACCTTTGGAGTTTCCAGTTTATTCACCTGGTAACACCAACATTTCTCGTTTAAGACACTGCCTTTTTCCTTTAAGTATAACTTTGGGTGTGAAAATGAGTTTGAGGTGAACCCCTCTGCTCTGCAGTTGCCATTGATGTATAGAAATACTGCTACATACATTAGTGATGCTTGGGTTGAGGGCAATTTTGCATACAGTTTCAGCTCTGTGTCGAGGTGTGGTGCATTGTAAACCTGACTGCCATCGAGGAGAAATTCTCTAATGTAATGACTTAGATCATTACATCTGAGAATTATTCATAATTACTGTGGGTGTTTACCAATGATAATCTAGTGAATGCTTTTCAAACAATGTTTTCATCTTCAATGCCAATGATTTCTCTCCTCCACCAAAGTAAATAATTTAGGGCCTGATTTATATATTGTTGGCGAGCATACTCCGTCACAACGGAGACGGAGTATGCTTACCGCCAATATTTATGCCCGTCAGCCAAATTTATATGCGGCGGACTATAGTTTGGCAACGGCAGAGACAACTCCACTGTGGCCAAACTTCTCAGACAGACCAGGGACCATAGTAGAATTGGCTTTATGTCCGCCCGCCTAATTTAGATGGGTGAACATATAGCCATTTTTTACTGCCTGTCACTGCCAGGCAAACCATGGCGGTAAGGGACAGTAAAAAAACACAAAATGCCCCTTTCGCCATAGGAGATGACTTCTATAGTGAGGGGGGGCTTTTTTTATTTTCAAATAGAAAACTCTGCTTCAAACTTAAAAAGCATTGACAGGAACCACTGTGACCGCAGTCCCTGCCAATGCTTTACAAATGATTGTCAACTTGGTGGTCTTTTCTAAATTTGGCAGACAGTTACTCCATCAGGGCAATGGAGTAATTTACTCCATTACCCTGAGGGAGTATACTCCATCCGCCAAAATGTATATCGGCCCCTTAGTCTGTAGTGGGTATGAAATTAATATCTGGTTCATCCAACCATTATGTCTGTGGTCTTTCAGTTTGTGAATTAAGCTATTTCTTTGATATGGATCTATATGATAAGAATGTGTGCATGACATTGTGGGGCCCAAAATGGAGAGTCAGAGTCACCTGTAGGGAGCGCATACCTGCCCTGTCACAACAATGCCCCCCTGGGATGTATATCTAGCTCAATGGGATGTGTGTGTCATTAGGGGGCTTGCAGACTGGTTGGGCAATGCCATAACATCCATCCTCTTTTAAATTCACATAGCAAGACAGCCTCAGTACCGCATTTACCCCATCTGCAGATTCATTCTTTTGCTTCCTGGTGGCAGGGTCGATGGGAAAACCTTTGCATTATGAGTTGAATTGAATTGAAAGTACATCTGTAGAGCGCAAACTGAGACTGCAGAGGTATCCTGGTACAAACCTTATAGAAAACTATACAAAGAGGAGCAAATTGTGACATGATTTATGCCGGAAGTATCCAAGTCTCAAGTGCTTTCCTGAATGATAGGAACTCCTGGCATGCCCTTAGAGAGGGCAGTAAGCTATTCCAAAGTTGTGCAGCTCTAACTTAAAAACCCTGGCCACCAATCTTAACTTTGTGGAATTTAGGAATAGAAAGAAGGTTGGCCTTAGAAGAATACAGCACTGTGGATGGTGAACACTACTTGAACTTTCTTTGCAAGAAGAGGGGACTCTTCTCATGTACTACCCTAAAAGTGATCCAGAGAGACTTAAACATAATTCTCCCAGTTACAGGGAGCCAATGAAGCTCTGCAAGGGCTCAAGAGAAGGATGAGGGTGCAGAGACAGAATATCGAGTAAAAAATATCGAATTGCACAAATATCGTGTTAAAAATATCGTGGGTCAGGAATATCGACAGACAAATTCTCGTGGTCAAGGATATCAATTTTAGGTAAGTAATATCGATTTAAAAAATATCTAAGTGTTTAATTTCGTTTGCAAAAATATAGCTGTTAAAAATATCTATTTTTTAATAATGTTATGCATTTTAGTATATATTTTATATGTGTGTGATGTATGTTTTTTATAAGAATTGTTTGTATTTTTATTATATGTGTTAAAATTTTAGTAGTTATTAATTTTTTTTAATTTGAATTTTGCATTTTTCGTTCCGTAGCGGGTTGTGGGTTTATAGGGGAATAGGGTGGGAAGTTATTTAATTATATAAAATTTATTTAAATTTTTTATCAGTTATTATTATTTTTTTATTTGAAGTTTGTGTTTTCAGTTCCGTAGCGGGTTGTGGGTTTATAGGGGAAAAGGGTGGGAAGTAATTTAATTATATAAAATGTATTGATTATTTTTAGTAGTTATTATTTTTTTATTTGAAATTTGCGTTTTTAGTTCCGTAGCGGGTTGTGGGTTTATAAGGGAATAGGCTGGGAAGTAATTTAATTATATTACATTTATTGAATAATGTGTTTAATTAATATTTGTTTAATTGAGATGTTCTAGTGTTAAATGTGTAAATAATTAATTATTAATTATTTAATAATTATTTGTTAATTAATTTTAATTATTTAATTAGTAATTAATGATGGTAATTGTGTAATTAATTTTAGGTGTGTGCTGTGGTGTTCATAGGTGTAAATGGTGGGAAGAGTGGAAAGTAATTTATTTTTTATTGATAAATTATTAATTTTTTGTTAATTAACTTAAATTACTTAATTAGTAATTAATTATGGTAATTGTGTAATTATTTTAGGTGTGTGTTGTGGTGTTTATAGGTGTAAATGGTGGGAAGTAATTTATTTTTTATTGATAAATTATTTAATTGTTCATTCATTTAAATTAATTAAGTAGTAATTAATTATGGTAATTGTGGAGGGGGCGTGGCTACGCATCGTAGAGACATGGCCGCTGCATAAAGTCGCTCCGTCTACCCTGTTTCCCCCGCGTCTATCCGGCCCATAAATCCGACACCCAATGAGAGAAAACTTGACCGGAGAGTGTGTAGACCCCCGCCCAGGAACAGTCAGATCCGACGGCTGCCCACAGCCAGAGATACGAGACAAGAAAATCTGAGGCCTGCGTCAGCACCCGAGCCGGGACCTGGCGTGACGGCAGAGGCCGCGAGAGTAGCTGTGTGGAACGACCAGCTTCTACTGCCGACCCGGGGTCCTGGCCTACGAATCCGGAAGTGGCGAAACCGGGACCCGCAACGAGAGGCGGACACACAGCGCAGCGCGGTGGCGGCCAGAGGGACATAGCGGAGCACCAAAGGTGAAGAACTACCGGTAACGGACCGACGATCAGGCAGTGAGGAAGCCTGGGAGGTACCGCAGCGGCGCAGCGTCCTGTATTGTGACCTTGGGGAGGCGGTGAGGAGGAGGCCAAGGGTCCCGGGTGAGGTGGGGGGCCCTCTTTTCTTGTCTCCTCCCGCGTTAATACCACAGCAGCAGTGGTGGCAGACTCCCCCCGGGCGTGACAGTACCCTGCGAAGTGGGGCAGAATTAGCAGCAGTTGCGAACTTCTGGCTCAGGAACAAGGGAGGCCGGAGTCCCGTTAAGTGGCCCAGATTTAGAACTATCGGAAGCGAGAGAATATTATGCCTCATGTGATCAGCAGCAACTAGATACATCAATCCGCAATATAGACTGGAGTGCAGACAGCGGGATTCACTAAACGGGGTGGGGCAGACACAGTCAAATACATTGGGACACTATCGGGGGGACCGCGCACAACCCTTGAGAGCATCAAGCAACCAAGTGGATGCACGAATAAAGGGCTGCGACTTGCGACCTTCCCTCTTTCCCCCCCCTCATTCCACAACCCCGCACTCTCGTGGTATCCGTGAATAGGGACCGGATTTAACACCATATCACACACCAGTGGCGTTGGAGAGGAGGCGAACCTAAGACCGTTGCACTCTTGCCTCCTGAGGAAGCGGATATGGAGAAGACCAAGATGACAGGCATTAAGGGCCCTAAAACTGTTCAAACTAATAAATTAGACCGCTACACTTTCCCTAAAGAAACCCCGCAGGACTTACACTCCAGAGACAAACCTGCCGGGGAACCGGGGGGGAGAGCCAGGAGCTCACTTTGAAAGATGTAATGGAGGCGATAACTGGGGTCAAGTCCTCATTAGAACACAAGATGGACTCAATCCCGATTGAAGTGAACCTCATTAGAGCAGACCTTACTAAAATCAGTGAAAAAGTCAAACAAGTAGAGATCACTACGGCAAGCCGCGCAACTCCAAGGTGACGTCTGTGAATTGCAAGCCTTCCGCAAGTTCGCCGAAAACAAGCTGGACGACTATGAGGGACGCCTCCGAAGGAGCAACGTACGCATACTTGGGGTGCCGGAGAGGGCGGAGGGCCAGTTGCCAGACCTCTTTGTGGAAGATCTAATCCTGAATCATCTGCAGCCTAAAGGCCTGAGCAAATTCTTTGTCATAGAGAGAGCACACAGAGTCCCTGGGGGTCGTCCGAAACCAGGGGCTCCCCCACGCCCAATACTAGCGAGAGTGCTTAATTTCCGAGATAGAGACATAATACTCCAGAACGCCAGAATAGCCCCCCCACTCTGCTACGAAAACGCAGAGATAACCTTTTTTCCGGACTTTACACAAGTGGTACAGAAGCAGAGACGATCCTTTCTGATGGTTAAAAAGAAACTCAGAGAGAGAGGTATCAAATATGCGATGCTGTTCCCAGCACGGCTTCGAGTGGAGGCAGGGGGAAGGGCTTAGTTTTTTGAACAACCCGAAACAGCTTCTGAATGGCTAGAGAATCGGAGGGAACAAGGCTATAACCATCATGGCCGCAGCGACACGGTGGACACCCAGTCAAAGGGATGAGTAGGACCCTGGAAACAGGATGGGTCCTCCTTCCACCAGGCCGGGACTTCAACTGTGAGAGGAGCAGGTATCTGGGACCTACAATAGACTTGAACTGATGGGGGTCGTCTCCAAGTGACAAAAACACATAACTTTGGGACTTGACTCTTCTTGAGGGACTATGTAACAATGGCAGGGGAGGGGGGGACAGGGGGATGGAGTTGTGCGCCCCTTACACTTCTTCTTTTAGTTCACTTGTTGGGCGACAGGCTAGTTTTGAAATGGGCAGTTCAGCGCCCAGAGTGCAGGGGAGCAGGGAGGGGGGTTGTTGGGTTGGGGGTTCACATTTGTTTAATGTTATGGTTGTAATATCGACAAAACGTGCTGACATCTATACAGAGGACAGGAGGATTTACTCTAGGTTCAATGAGTACACAGTGGGACAAAAGTGCTAAAATACTGAGTTGGAATGTCAACGGGCTTAGAGATAAGGTTAAGCGTAGTGTCGTCCTGCAATATATTAAACGGCAAGCCCCTGACATTATCATGCTTCAGGAAACGCACGTGGTGGGACACTCCTGTAAGGCACTAAATAGGTGGGGCTACAAAATGGTGGCACATGCGGGTTTCACGACCAGCTCGCGAGGAGTTGGCATTCTGATGAGAAACTCCTTTCCCCTCGCTGTGAGTTCCACATGGACAGATGACCGGGGCAGGTATATAGGAGTCACGGGGTTATGGGTAGGACACACAATAACACTCATGTCAGTGTATGTACCACCTGGCCTCCAGAGCACTACATTTAAAGACCTGGGCACTATTTTATTATCATTACCTGAAGGTCTCCTAGTGATTGGAGGTGACTTCAATTCAGTGGCCTCGGGCACCCTCGACCGGCATCCTCTGCGTGAGACCGGGTCGGCTAATAGGTGGCTGCCTGACTTCCTTGCGGCACTAGGGCTAGCTGATGGGTGGAGAGCATACAACCCGGACAGAATCCAGCACACTTTTCATTCCGGGGCCCATAATAGCCTTTCCCGCATAGACTATATCCTAGTCCCAGCTGCACAGGTTGCTAACATCCACGAAATCAAACATTTAGCAAGGGGAATCTCCGACCACTCCCCCGTGTGGGTGCAGATAGTCCTTAGCCAGGCAAGGGTGGGGAAAATTGCCCCCATCAACCCATGGTATCTCCGAGACCCTGGAGTCCGTAGAGCCCTACCCAAAGCCATAGACAACTACTTCCAAGAAAACGAGGGGACAGTAGACTCCTCACAGACCCTGTGGGAGGCATTCAAATCAGTAATACGGGGACAGGCACTGTCACTAATTGCTGGGTTGAAGAAAGACAGACAGAAAGAGATTGTGGAAGCCGAGGCAAATGTCTGCCAACTAGAGGGAGAATTAGAAATCGAGGTTACACAAGAGAAACTCCATGCGCTACGCCTCAAGCAAGACGAATACAAAGCTCTAGCAACTGACAGGACCAAAAGTCTCGGGAGGGAAAAATTGGGCAGAATATATGACCTGGGAGACAAAGCGGGGAAGCTAATCGCATGGCTTGACAAAAAGGAATGGGCTAGTAGATTAGTACCGGAACTAACAGGTACGGACAGCGGATCCATAACTGACCCACAAGACATCGCAAATCAGTTTGCCAACCACTTCAGCACTGTATACACGACTGGTGCACCATACACCGAGGATGACTCCCACGAGCTACTACATGATATAGCGCTCCCCACCTTGTCTGAAGACGACCGGCACTTCTTAGAAAGTGACTTGACCCCAGACGAAATAGCACAGGCCATCAGATCACTACATTCAGGGAAGGCCCTCGGCCCCAATGGCATACCCATTGAATTATACAAACTTAGACACGGCAAATTAGCCCCATACCTAAAGGCCATGTTTGAAGAGAGCAGGGAACTGGGGAAACTACCAATGGACCAGAGGGTGGCTACACTGGTCACTATCCATAAGGAGGGTAAACCCAAGACCGACTGTGCCTCGTACAGGCCGATTTCCCTGCTGAATGCGGAGCCCAAAATTTTAGCCAAGATCCTCGCAAACCGCCTAGTCAAGGTAATTGGCGGTCTTGTCCATCCTGATCAATCAGGTTTCATGCCGCACCGCAACACGACGTTGAACTTGCGCAGAGTACATGGGGTGCTGGGGAGAGTAGGTACGATCCAAGAAGGATCTATAATTGTATCATTAGATGCGACCATGGCGTTCGATACCATCGAATGGCCCTACCTCTTGGCAGTGCTTGCGAAAATGGGGTTTGGTCCAGGCTTCACCCAGTGGGTCCGGCTCTTGTACGTAGAACCCCTAGCGCAGGTCGTGGTCAACAACAAGAAGTCAGACAAATTCACGCTGAGTCGGGGGACCCGTCAGGGATGTCCTCTCTCCCCTCTCCTGTTTGCCCTTGCCCTGGAACCACTGGTGGCATGGATTCGTAAGGACCCAGTAATACGAGGTCTGCGTTGGTCCCCCGATTGGGAGGACCATATCTCCTTATACGCAGATGACATTCTGTTATACCTCGCACCCCAAGGAAGTCCCTGGTGAGAGTTCTGGACATCCTGGCAATATTTGGCAGATACTCCGGATTCTCCATCAACTGGAGAAAATCCCTCCTGTACGTCCTCAAAGGGGACCCGCCCACTCTACCGCAGGGCTGCCCAATCCAAGTTAACACAGTGGGCTTCAAGTACCTTGGTATTTTTGTCTCCTTGGATCAAACACTCCGTTTTAATCACAATCTTCTCCCACCGCTGCAGAGGCTTAAACGTGACATAGCAAGTTGGAAAACGCTTCCGATCTCACTACTGGGCAAAGCAGCCCTCTTCAAAATGATGTCGCAGCCCCGTCTTTTGTATCCATTGCAGAACTCATTAGACCCTGTGCCAGCAGCTTACTTTAGAGAAATTGAAGGCCTACAGAGGGACTTGTTATGGGACGGGAAGCCTCGCATAGCTCTGACCAAGCTCACACTGAATTGGTACGATGGGGGGATTAGCCTCCCAGATATCAAAAAATACTAGTGGGCGGCGCATCTCGCGGCTATCAACCATGGCACCTATGGTCGCCCAGACGATCCGGGATATGCCATGGACAGGTGGCTCCTGCCGGGAGGGAACTACAATAGGGCACTGTATTCAAAACCCAAACATTACCCCTTGACCGGACCGACTAAGCATTCGGTCCACATATGGCACACCGCCAATAAAACTTTAGGATGGGAGCAGAAACACACGTTAGCAACCCCCTTATGGGACTCCAAAAAGTTGGGTAATCTATGGAGGTCGAAGGGGTTCGATAGGTGGGAACTCATTCGGATCTCGCAAATCAAAGATATGTGGGAGAAGGGCGAAGTGAAATCATTTGCCTCTTTGCAACAGCAGCATGAGTTAGCTGACTCGGAGCGCTTCCGATATACACAGGTCCACCACGCCTTACAGTCACACCTCCAGAAAGGCTCCTCCCCTCCAGACTCCTCTCCACTGGAGGATAGTCTGCTAGATGGCCATCTGCCCGAGAAAGGTATATCATTAACTTACAAGAAATTGATCAATAATACGGCGGACCCCCTCCGGCCATTACGAGAGAAATGAGTAAGAGATGGCATCGGACTAGATGATGAAGAGTGTCAGGAAGTGGTGTCCTCCCCAAGAGTGGTAGCAATCTCGGCTAGACTCAGGCTAGTTCAACTCAAAATTCTCCACAGAGTGTATGTCACAGGGCCTCGTCTAGTACGTATGGGTAAGGCTGAGAGAGGAGATTGTAGGCGACAATGCGGCCAAGAAGGCACATTCATGCACATAATATGGGAATGTGAATACATACGATCCTATTGGCGCAAAATACACGATATATTAACCCCTTCGATGCTCATGACGGAATGGTTCCGTCATGAGCATCGGTGCCCCTGTGCTCATGACGGAACCATTCTGTCATGAGGCCAGGGGCACGAAATCCCTCTGCTGCAGACAGCAGAGGGATTTCTATTTCACCCCTGTGACCTTGGGAGCTGGGGAAGAGCTTCCCCAGCTCCAGAGGCCCCCTCCCTGGTTTCTGTGCCATGAGGATCAGCGCGCACGTCGCGCTGTCCTCATTGCACAGAAACCGAAACTGAAATGAGCCTTTAGGCTCTTTTCAGTTTCACTTCCTATGTGCTCAGGGGGCTATCTCAGCCCCCTGGGCACGTAGAAAGACGGGAGAGGTATCATTGGAAAGGGGAGAATCTCCCCTTTCCAATGGTACCCTTCCCCAGTGGATCCCTGCTTGGGGATCACCCCAGGAGGGCGAACCCCAAGCAGGGATCCACCCACTAGACACCAGGGAGGGGGGCGCGGCCCCTTGGGCAAGGGCTTTTGCTCCCCCCAATTTTTTTTGATGTGATTTAGTCTTTTTGCCCACCCTGGGGGGCAGAAAGCCCACTAGACCCCAGGGATAATTTTTTTAGCCGCATAATTTAATAGGGTGGGGGCTGCCCATAAAGGGCATGTCCATGTCCCCACCCCGCAAAATGTACAGCCTTTCTGCCCCCCGGGGGGGCAAAAAGCCCACTATATGCTAGGGATCTTTTTTTAAATTATAATTTGTGGTGGGGCTGCCCAATATGGGCATGCCCATGCCCCCACCCACCCCCGCAAAAATGACAGCCTTTCTGCCCCCCCTGGGGGGCAGCTGGGGGCATTAGCCCCAAATCTGCCCCCCCGGGGGGGCAAAAAACCCAGTAGATGCCAGGGATTTTATGGGCAAATATTAATTAGGGTGGGGGCATTGGCATGCCCATTTTGGGCAGCCCCCACCCTAATTAAAATTTGCCCAAAAAACTCCCTGGCGTCTAGTGGACTTTCTGCCTCCCCTGGGGGGCAGATGGGGGCATTAGCCCCCAATCTGCCCCGCCGGGGGGGGGAAAAGCCCGCTAGATGCCAGGGATTTTTGGGGGGCAAAGTTGAATTAGGGTGGGGGCTCCCAAAACGGGCCTGCCCATGCCCCCATCCCCTCCCCCGCAAAAATTACAGCCTTCCTGCCCCCCCTGGGGGGCAGATGGGGCAGTAGCCCCCAATCCGCCCCCCCGGGGGGGCAAAAAGCCCACTAGATGCCAGGGATGCCAGTGGATCCCTGCTTGGGGATCACCCCAGGAGGGCGAACCCCAAGCAGGGATCCACCCACTAGACACCAGGGAGGGGGGAGCAGCCCCTTGGGCAAGGGCTTTTGCTCCCCCCAATTTTTTTTGATGTGATTTAGTCTTTTTGCCCACCCTGGGGGCAGATGGGGGCAGTAGCCCCCAATCTGCCCCCCCCGGGGGGGAAAAAAGCCCACTAGACCCCAGGGATAATTTTTTTTGCCGCATAATTTAATAGGGTGGGGGCTGCCCATAAAGGGCATGTCCATGTCCCCACCCCGCAAAATGTACAGCCTTTCTGCCCCCCGGGGGGGCAAAAAGCCCAATAGACGGCAGGGATTTTTTGGGGGCAAATTTGAATTAGGGTGGGGGCTCCCAAAACGGGCATGCCCATGCCCCCACCACCTCAAAAATAACAGCCTTCCTGCCCCCCCTGGGGGGCAAAAAGCCCACTAGACGCCAGGGATTTTTTGGGGCAAATTTTAATTAGGGTGGGGGCATTGGCATGCCCGTTTTAGGCAGCCCCACCTAATTAAAATTTGCCCTAAAACTCCCTGGCGTCTAGTGGCTTTTGCCCCCTGGGAGGCAGATGAGGGCATTAGCCTCCAATCTTCCCCGCCAGGGGGGCAAAAAGCCCACTAGACGCCAGGGATTTTTTTGGGGCAAATTTGAATTAGGGTGGGGGCTCCCAAAACAGGCATGCCCATGCCCCCACCCCCTGCCCCGCAAAAATAACAGCCTTCCTGCCCCCCCTGGGGGCAGATGGGGAAGTAGACCCCAATCTGCCCCCCCCCCGGGGGGGCAAAAAGCCCACTAGACGCCAGGGATTTTTTGGGCAAATTTTAATTAGGGTGGGGGCATTGGCATGCCCATTTTGGGCAGGTCCCACCTAATTAAAATTTGCCCAAACTCCCTGGCGTCTAGTGGCTTTGCCCCTGGCAGATGGGGGCATTAGCCCCCAATCTGCCCCACCGGGGGGCAAAAGCCCACTAGAAGCCAGGGATTTTTGGGGGCAAATTTGAATTAGGGTGGGGGCTCCCAAAGCGGGCATGCCCATGCCCCCACCCCCTCCCCTGCAAAAATAACAGCCTTCCTGCCCCCCCTGGGGGGCAGATGGGGCAGTAGCCCCCAATCTGCCCCCCCGGGGTGGCAAAAAGCCCACTAGATGCCAGGGATTTTTGGGGCAAATTTTAATTGGGTGGGGGCATTGGCATGCCCGTTTGGGCAGCCCCACCTAATTAAAATTTGCCTAAAGCTCCCTGGCGTCTAGTGGGCTTTTGCCCCCTGGGGGCAGATGGGGGCATTAGCCTCCAATCTGCCCCGCCAAGGGGGCAAAAATCCCACTAGACGCCAGGGATTTTTTTGGGGCAAATTTGAATTAGGGTGGGGGCTCCCAAAACGGGCATGCCCATGCCCCCACCCCCTGCCCCACAAAAATAACAGCCTTCCTGCCCCCCCTGGGGGGCAGATGGGGAAGTAGCTCCCAATCTGCCCCTCCGGGGGGGCAAAAAGCCCACTAGACGCCAGGGATTTTTTTTGGCAAATTTTTATTAGGGTGGGGGCATTGGCATGCCCATTTTGGGCAGCCCCCACCCTAATTAAAATTTGCCCAAAAAACTCCCTGGCGTCTAGTGGGCTTTTTGCCCCCCCCTGGGGGGCAGATGGGGCATTAGCCCCCAATCTGCCCCGCCGGAGGGGGGAAAAAGCCCACTAGACGCCAGGGATTTTTGGGGGGCAAAGTTGAATTAGGGTGGGGGCTCCCAAAACAGGCCTGCCCATGCCCCCACCCCCTCCCCCACAAAAATAACAGCCTTCCTGCCCCCCCTGGGGGGCAGATGGGGCAGTAGCCCCCAATCTGCCCCCCGGGAGGCAAAAGCCCCTAGATGCCAGGGATTTTTTGGGCAAATTTTAATTGGGTGGGGGCATTGGCATGCCCGTTTTGGGCAGCCCCCACCTAATTAAAATTTGCCCAAAACTTCCTGGCGTCTAGTGGGCTTTTGCCCCCTGGGGGGCAGATGGGGGCATTAGCCTCCAATCTGCCCCGCCAGGGGGCAAAAATCCCACTAGACGCCAGGGATTTTTGGGGCAAATTTGAATTAGGGTGGGGGCTCCCAAAGCGGGCATGCCCATGCCCCCACCCCCTGCCCCACAAAAATAACAGCCTTCCTGCCCCCCTGGGGGCAGATGGGGAAGTAGCCCCCAATCTGCCCCCCCGGGGGGGGGCAAAAAGCCCACTAGACGCCAGGGATTTTTTGGGGCAAATTTTAATTAGGGTGGGGGCATTGGCATGCCCATTTTGGGCAGCCCCCACCCTAATTCAAATTTGCCCAAAAAACTCCCTGGCGTCTAGTGGGATTTTTGCCCCCCCCTGGGGGGCAGATGGGGCATTAGCCCCCAATCTGCCCCGCCGGAGGGGGGAAAAAGCCCACTAGACACCAGGGATTTTTGGGGGGCAAAGTTGAATTAGGGTGGGGGCTCCCAAAACAGGCCTGCCCATGCCCCCACCCCCTCCCCCACAAAAATAACAGCCTTCCTGCCCCCCCTGGGGGGCAGATGGGGTAGTAGCCCCCAATCTGCCCCCCCGGGGGGGCAAAAGCCCACTAGATGCCAGGGATTTTTTGGGGCAAATTTTAATTGGGTGGGGGCATTGGCATGCCCGTTTTGGGCAGCCCCACCCTAATTAAAATTTGCCCAAACAACTCCCTGGCATCTAGTGGACTTTCTGCCCCCCCTGGGGGGCAGATGGGGGCATTAGCCCCCAATCTGCCCCGCCGGGTGGGGCAAAAAGCCACAAGACACCAGGGATTTTTTTTGGGCAAATTTGAATTAGGGTGGGGGCTGCCCAAAATGGGCATGCCCATGCCCCCACCCCTCCCCACAAAAATTACAGCCTTCCTGCCCCCCCTGGAGGGCAGATGGGGCAGTAGCCCCAATCTGCCCCCCCTGGGGGGGTAAAAAGCCCACTAGACGCCAGGGATTTTTTTGGGCAAATTTTAATTAGGGTGGGGGCAGCCCAAAACGGGCATGTCAATGCCCCCAACCCCCACCCACAACAATTACAGCCTTTCTGCCCCCCCGGGGGGGCAAAAAGCCCACTAGACGCCAACGATTACGCTGGCTTTTTTATGTGTGGTGTTGGGGGCTGCCCAGAAAGGCATACTAATGCCCCTACCCCCCACAAAAATAGCCACAGTGTTTCTTCCCCCCTTGGGGGCATATCAGGGCAACCCCACCCCCGATATGCCCCCCCAGGGCAGCAGAAAGCCGACTAAGCACGGATTTGTTTTTAGCAATATGCCTACCTGTGGATTTTGGGCCCTAGCGCAGCCAGCACATAGGGAAACCTAGCAAACCTGTACATTTTTGAAAACTAGACACCCTTGGGAATCCAGGATGGGGTGACTTGACTGGCTCTCACCAGGTTCTGTTACCCAGAATCCCTTGCAAACCTCAAAATGTGTATAAAAAAAGACATTTTCCTCACATTTCTGTGGTGGAAAGTTCTGGAATCTGTGTGGATCCACAAAATTCCACTCACCCCGCATTCCCCAAAGTCTTCTGAGAAAAATGGTACCTCACTTGTGTGGGTGGGTCAAGTACCCACGACAGGCAAGGGCCCAAAACCTAGTGAGGCAACATCAAAATGACCTATCACAAACCAACCTGGTTTTGCACGGGGGTTACCTGGGTTTTTGGCCCCGGGGTCGGCGGCCATCTAGGGAAACGTACCAAACCCACACATTTCTGAAAACTAGACACCCGGGGGATTCCAGGGAGGTATGGCTTGCGTGGATCCCCCAACGTTTTCTTACCCAGAATCCCCTGCAAACCTCAAATTTAGCTGAAGAAATTCACTTTTTCCACACATTTTTGTGTGGGAAAGTTGTGGCATCACTGGGCTGACACAAATTTCCTACCAGCCAGCGTTCCCCCAGGTCTCCCGATAAAAATGGTACCTCACTCGTGTGGGAGGCACAAGTACCCGCGACAGGCAAAGGCCAAAAACGTATTGAGGCGACATCAAAATTGCCTATCACAAAACGACCTTGTTTAGCAAGGGGGGTCACCTGGGTTTTTGGCCCGTGCTCTGC
Source organism: Calotriton arnoldi (assembly GCA_963921515.1). Classification (NCBI taxonomy): domain Eukaryota; kingdom Metazoa; phylum Chordata; class Amphibia; order Caudata; family Salamandridae; genus Calotriton; species Calotriton arnoldi. The sequence continues at coordinate 64,236 of CAWUFW010001614.1, read as the reverse complement.
GGCCACCTAGGGGAACCTACCAAATCCACACATTTCTGAAAAGTAGACACCCGGGGTATTCCAGGGTGGTATGGCTTGCATGGATCCCCCAACGTTTTCTTACCCAGAATCCCCCGCAAACCTGAAATTTTGCAGAAAAAATTACTTTTTTCACACATTTGTGTGTGGGAAAGTTGTGGCATCACGGGCTGACACAAATTTCCTACCACCCAGCGTTCGCCCAGGTCTCCCGATAAAAATGGTGCCTCACTCGGGTGGGAGGCCCAAGTACCCGCGACAGGCAAGGGTCCAAAACGTATTGAGGCGACATCAAAATTGCCTATCACAAAATGTTTTCAATGGTACAATTTCGGAAATGTGCAAATATCTACTGTTTCTAAACTCTATATTTTGTTCCCATTTCAGAAATACATAGGTGTCTTTCATACCGATTTTTCCATGTATAAATTTTCCCAGAATAATTGCTATATACCCGGGACATAATAAAAAACCATTGCAAGACGCTGCACAGTTATTGGCTCTGGGTTCGTCGGGTTCTTGGTGAACCTACAAGTCCTATATATCAGACCAGAAAGGTCCAGCGGATGGTATATTGCTTTCAAATAGCTGTCATAATTAGAAGAAGTTACAGGTGAAAATGTTGACACAAAAGGCTGTTTTTTTCAACAAATTTTCAATTTTTCCTATATTTAACTGTTTGTTTCTATAAAGAAAACTTGAAGGATCTACACAAATGACCCCTTGCTGAATTCAGAATTGTGTCTACTTTTCATAAATGTATGGCTTTCCAGGATCCATTATTGCTTTCATACCCATTTCTACCATTAACTGGAAGGAGGTTGAAAGCACAAAAAATAGCAAAAATAGGCTATGTCCCAGATAAATGCCAAAACTGTGTACAAAATGTTGGTTTTCTGACAAAAGTCTGCTTGTCCCTGAAAGCTGGGAAGATGGTGATTTCAGCACCACAACCCCTTTTTGATGCCATTTGCAGGGAAAAAACCAGATGCTTTTATCTGTAGCCCTTTTTTCGCATTTGTCCCAAAAAAACCAAAGTTTAGCTGTATTTTGGCTAATTTCTGGGTCCCCTCCAGGGGAATCCACAAACCCTGGGTACTTTTAGAATCCCCATGATGTTGGAAAAAAAGGACGCAAATTTGGCATGGATACCTTATGTGGTCAAAAAGTTACAGGGCCCTAAGCGCGAACTACCCCAAATAGCCAAAAAAAGGCTTAGCACAGGAGGGGAAAAGGCCTAGCAGCGAAGGGGTTAAGCGAAGTGCTCACGCTTGTCCTCTGCCCAGAAGCACGTAGATGCCTCTTAAATATCTGGGAACCTACAGATCTGAATAGCTACCACACACAGTGGGTCACATTGGGATTAATATTGGCAAAAAGGAATATTGCACAGTTGTGGGGAGCAGTACAACCACCTAAAGTAGAGGCCTGGAAAGAAGACCTAGATTGGTGCATGTATAGAGAAAAGACTGTTTACATAGCCCGGGGCTGCCCCAAAAAATGGTCCCAAATATGGAGCCCTTGGAACGACTACCAAGGGAATTTTTGCAGCCCGCCCCATAGCATTGACTTGGACGATTCCCCTACCCCGTGAAATGTCCTTACAGTGTACTGTTGCAAAATGCTGTTTATTACTGTCTTCGCTAATTAAGAATGTACTGGATTCCTCTGTATTGTATACTTTATGTCGATGCAAGTTCAATAAAAAGAAATATAAAAAAATAAAAAAATATGGTAATTGTGTAATCAATTTTAGGTGTGTGCTGTGGATATTATAGTGTTAAAGAATGTGTACTCAATGAATCCTTATTATTTTTTTATTAATAATATTTTTAAAATTCATTATTAATTATGTTCATTATGGAAATAAATGTAAATAAAAATGTTGAAGTCTTTTTTTATTGGTGTGGTGTTATAGGGTAGGAAATAAAATAAATACATTTATGTTTTAAATAATTTGTTTGTTTGTTAATATTTGCTCCTTTTAAATAAATATTGTTTATAAATGTATTTATTAATTTTTTAATATAATATTTGTACCTTTTTGTTATATGTAATTAATATTATAATATGTGTTCTTTTTATATGTTTAATATATTTAATCGTATATTTTTAAAATATTGTTTATTTATTTTTAAGATTATTTAATTTTTTCCAATTTTTTAAATGTTATTAGTAGTTTTTGTTTCTCTGCTTCCAACACTTTCCCTACTGTTGCACTCACTGGAGTTGGAATAGTAAATGTAATTTCGCAATCCAACATTTACCCTACTTTTGCACTCACTGGAGTGGGAATAGTAAATTTTACCCCTCCGGTATCCCACATTTTTCCTACTGTTGCACTCTTTGGAGTGGGAATAGTAATTTTTACCCTTCCCCTATCCAACACTTTCCCTACTGTTGCACTCACTGAAGTGGGAATAGTAATATTTACCCCTCCACTATCCAGCACTTTCCCTATGGTTGCACTCACTGGAGTGGGAATAGTAATTTTTACCCCTTCGCTATCCAGCACTTTCCCTCCTGTTGCAATCACTGGAGTGGAAATAGTAATTTTTACCCATTTGCTATCTAACACTTGCCCTACTGTTGCACTCACTGGAGTGGAAATAGTCATTTTTACCCCTCCGCTATCCAACATTTTCCCTACTGTTGCACTCACTGGAGTTGGGATAGTAAATGTAATTCTTCTGTTATCCAACATTTACCCTACTTTTGCACTCACTGGAGTGGGAATAGAAACTTTTACCCCTCCGCTATCCAACACTTACCCTACTGTTGCACTCTTTGGAGTGGGAATAGTAATTTTTACCCCTCCGCTATCCAACACTTTCCCTACTGTTGCACTCACTGGAGTTAGAATAGTAATTTTTACCCCTCCGCTATCCAACACTTTCCCTACTGTTGCACTCACTGGAGTTGGAATAGTAACTTTTACCCCTCAGCTATCTAATACTTTCCCTACTGTTGCACTCTTTGGAGTGGGAATAGTAATTTTTACTCTTCCGCTATCCAACATTTTCCCTACTGTTGCACTCACTGGAGTTGGAATAGTAAATGTAATTTCGCAATCCAACATTTACCCTACTTTTGCACTCACTGGAGTGGGAATAGTAAATGTTACCCCTCTGGTATCCAACATTTTTCCTACTGTTGCACTCTTTGGAGTGGGAATAGTAATTTTTACCCTTCCCCTATCCAACACTTTCCCTACTGTTGCACTCACTGGAGTGGGAATAGTAATTTTTACCCCTCCGCTATCCAGCACTTTCCCTACGGTTGCACTCACTGTAGTGGGAATAGTAGTTTTTACCCCTTCGCTATCCAATACTTTCCCTACTGTTGCACTCACTGGAGTGGGAATAGTAATTTTTACCCCTTCGCTATCCAGCACTTTCCCTACTGTTGCAATCACTGGAGTGGAAATAGCAATTTTTGCTCATTCGCTATCTAACACTTTCCCTACTGTTGCACTCACTGGAGTGGGAATAATAATTTTTACCCCTCCGCTATCCAACATTTTCCCTGCTGTTGCACTCACTGGAGTTGGGATAGTAAATGTAATTCTTCTGTTATCCAACATTTACCCTACTTTTGCACTCACTGGAGTGGGAATAGTAAATTTTACCCCTCAGCTATCCAACACTTTCCCTACTGTTGCACTCTTTGGAGTGGGAATAGTAATTTTTACCCCTCCGCTATCCAACACTTTCCCTACTGTTGCACTCACTGGAGTTGGAATAGTAAATTTAATTATTCGGCTATCCAATATTTTCCCTATTGTTGTATTTATTATATTGTGAAATGTATGTTTTAATATTTTTTAATAGTTTAATGTTTTAATTAATTATAGAATGTTTTTTTTATTTTAAATTATTAATATGTGTATATATTTTATTTTTATACAATTTAAAAGTTTATAAATTAAATAAAGATAATAGTTAATAAATTGTTTTAAAGTAAATATATGTATATGTATAAATTATTATGTTTGTGTGTTTATATTTTTTTAAATTAAGTTTATTTTTTATATTTAGTTTAAATATATATTAAATGTAATATATTTTGTTACAGATAATATTAATATTTTATATATTTAATATATATTATTTTATTTCATTTATATTTTTAAATCGATATTTTTTACATCTATATTTTTAACTTAGATATTTTTGATTCAATATTTTTGTACATACCTGTTTAAGTATAAGGAGTCGATATTTTTGCATTCTATATATTTTTTTCGATATTTTTCACATTGATGTTTTTAGCATCGATATTTTATCAGTGAACCGAGGATGAGTGTCTGGGCAAATTCAGCGCCAGTTCAGCAGCTGCCATTTGGATTCGCTACAATCTCTTGAGAAGATGGTGGAGAGAACCCAAGAATAATGCTTTGCAGTAAACAAGACTGCTCGGAATCCTGCTTTGAACCACCAATGCTCTTGCTGGTGGCGGAAGATAAGGCAAGATTTTATGGAACATACGAAGTAAGGCAAAAAATTTAGCAGAGGTCTTATTGACTGAACTTCAAGAGAGAGCTCACTGTCCAGAGGACCACTAGATTAGGCACAGATGACAACACTTTTAGCCTTGCACAATCTGTCCAAGGCTAGAAATTGGGTGGTAACCCAGGCAGTGGCTTCCCAGGCAGTGGCTTGCTGGTAGTACAACAGAGAATTTCAGTTCTATCTCCATTGAACTTTGGGGAGTTGATACTCAACCAGACTGAAACATCTCTCAGACAGAAATGCGTCTCGCATCGCTGGTGGAGAATTATCCAATATTAGAATCAGCTGCGTGTCATCAGCATAATTAACACAATTATCAAAATGAGCAACAGTTGGCACAGGCAGACTTTAACAGGGTTGGACTTAAAGCTGAACCCTGATGCACCGCATGTTCCACTGTTTTGAAGGCAGAGCAAAATGGAAGCATCTGTATGGCTTGTGATCTCTCTTCTAAATAATATTGGATCCAGTCAAGCACTCATCCACTCATCCCGGTCTCCAATAATCTGTAGATCAAGATCTTGTGATTTACAGTGTTAAAGGCAGAAGATAGATTGAGTAGTACTAGGGCTACCGTCTGACCACCGTTCACCGCCATCCTTAGATTGTCCAAAGATGACTCTAGGGCCGACTTGGTGGCATGTAAGGGCCTGAAACCTGCTTGTGTCTCATTCAGAAGAAAATCCTATTTCCAAGTCATCTGTCACCTTCCTATTAATGAACCTTTCTATAATATTAACCGGAAAAGGTGACAATAGTTAGTGAGCATTAATAGATCTGCCAATGCTTTTTTAACAAAGGAAGTACTAAAGCCCTTTTCCATGGAAGTGGAACCTGGCCCTCTCCAACGTCTGACTACAAACAGCTCAGAGCAGAGGGACAAAATATCTGCCAGGGTCTTCCATGCGCTAGGCAGTAACAGATCTAATGGAGAACCCAAGGAGACGGACAGAGCCAATGCTCTAAAACAGTCCTTGGACATCTTCCCAAAAGAATCGAAATTGTTAGGCAGAACAACTGGTGTTTCACACTTCGAGCTGCTGTCATCCGGTGCCAGATTAGTCAAGGATGAAGACGACTTTATGGCGGACATAATGGTATGAACCTTGGAATCAAAGAAATCTGCAGGGTTGTCACATAAAAACTGCTAAGGCATAATTACTTGCTTGGTGTAAACTGGGTCAGATATGGGGGAGGAGACAAGATGGCGGACTGACGCCGTCTCTGAGAGCCAGCAGACACAGAGTTGCTCCCGAGGCTTTTTGGAGTCGGTGGTCGGCTGCTGGTGTGAGTTGAGTGGGAGCAGTGAAATGCGATAGACGCCGAGAATGAGAATGCCGAGAGAGCGGCCGTTCTAGGAGACCCCTGCTAAACTGCTAAATACCGACACTACAAAATTGAGGAACCAGCCTTTCGGAAAAAAAAGAAAAACGAGGGAAAAGTGACCGCACCCGGGGTTCTGGCGGGTGGCGGTCAGCGGCTGGTTTACCCTCGCAGCTTGCTGATAGCCCGCTGATGCCTGACAGCTGATGTTGCAGCTTGGGACTTGCGACCAGTGGCCAGCGGCAGGAATTCAACTTTTTCGCTCGCACAATCGAGGGAGGCTGCTTGCCTCTCATTCTTCCCTGAAGGTTTTTTTCATCAAAATCGGATGCCTCTTCCCAGCGAGTGGGTGTAGATGCGGACGTTTGAGAGACTGCCTGCCTCGCTGCCTCGATGCTTGCTTCTCTCCGAAATCAGCTGATTTCCGCCTGAATCGGATTCTCTTTCCAGTGCATGGTCGCACTGCTGTTTAAAGACGACCTGCTTTCGTTACAGTGAATCTTCTCCTGGGCTCTCAGGTCAGCTGTTTTTTTTACGCTTTTTAGTGGCTTTGTTGGCTTAGGAAAACGCTGAACTTTGTACTGCCTGGGCCCTGGCCCTGTTAACTCACTATAGCACTCCATCGATCACAGAGAGCCTCTGTGGAACTTTTAGTGAGTAGAAACTGCTTTGCTGGATTACCGGATTGCTGGCTGGAAAAGACTTACCACGCTGAAACCACTGTATTGAATGCAGGCGATTGCACGAGTCGGACTTAACCGCTTGCCGTCTACGCGGGTGGCTGTTTGTCTAGCGGCTCGACGGCTTTCATTGAGCCTTCGCTATTGGCTTGCACTCAGCCCGCAATTACATACTGCTTCCGTGGCATCTTGGAATATGGCTCCTTCAAAGAATTTTGCGAGGAGTACCCGCGCAACAAACCGCTTACCGGTAAGTGCCGCTGGGACCATGGTCTGTGATCCGGGAATCGAGACTCTGAAGGCGGATACTGCTGGTCATATTACAGGGGCAGGGAAGCTTGGAAAGCTGATATTGCGTTTCTTGCAGTCAAAGCGGTCAATGGAGCTACTTTCCTCAGAGGGTGTAATTGAAGCGAGTGATAGCAACAGATTAACAGAGATCGTGACTCACGCTATAATCGAGCAACAAAGTAGCATAGTCCCCTTATCCTCTGGTTTCAGTAAAACAAATACTCCAGTGGAGACGTATCAGGACCAACATCAAGCCCGGATTGTAGAAACAAATAGTCAGTATGATAGTGGGAAATCTGATGGGGTATTCGAGGACATTAGGAATCGAGCCCTTAATAGTCCTGAATATGGGGCAACTTCGGACATCTCTCTTGAAGGGGCGGATCTACCCGTAGATAACATAGTCATTCTGGGAACAGAATTAGAACCAGAATTAGAAGAAGAGCTCAAAGATGGTAATGAAGCGAAACAGCAGTTATCGCCTCCAGACGATGTCTCAACGGGACTGGGCCAGATAGTAAAAGACGTCATAATTGAACCGAGGCTAGCTGAGGGTAGTGTCCAAGGCACAGAGGCTGGCACTCTGGTACTGAGTGATGAGCTATATGAAAGCAATCTACATACTTTAGAGGAAAATGGTATTGCCCCTATCACCTACATAAATGATTTTGCTTTGGACAAACAAAATACGCCACACATGCTTGAGAGGTCTGTTATGGATCAAGGACAAAAACTGGGGCAAAGCACTACGACATCAAATAATCTAATTGCTTTAAAGCAAAAGCAAAAGCAAACCCCACGCTCAGGAGCTTGTGGAAAGAAAAACTGTAAGCTTAAAACACCGACGGATATGGGGAAAAAGGTTCTAACTGGCTCTGGCCCATCTGGGGGTCAGAGGTCAACGCAGTTGAAAAATGCAGAGGTGATTAGCCCCATACGACGATGGGCTCAAACAAAAGGGGGCGTGTGAACTTTAATATCTCGACTATCGGGTGCCGGCTTAGTGGATGATGTCTACGGGGAACTAGGCTTGCCAGCGGATGGAGTACTCGAGGGAACATATGGGAAAACGTCTGAGGAAATTAGTTCCCATCAAGTCACTTGCATGCCCTGTGAGGAAGGAGATTCCCAGGGTTCCCAGGGCAAAGAAATCCAAGCTCAAGTTGGCGAAACTTCATTACTCTCACTAATTTTGCAAACCCTTAAAGATCAAAGAGAGGAAACACGGGAGCTTTTTGCCCAAGTCAGGGCAGATAATCATGACATACAGCAATCCTTAAAGGAAGTAACTTTGAAAGTAGGGACTCTCACAAATGACATAACGGATTTACAAGAGAGAGTAGTCAGCACGGAAGAGACAATGTCTAAAATAATCAACACGGTTCAACAGCACGATGACTCGCTTGGGGGACTTCAGCTAAGAATTGAATATTTGGAAAATCGTCAGAGGAGGCAGAATCTGAAACTGTTTGGTATACCGGAAGGACAAGAGGGATCAGATCCTAGGGCTTTTGTGGTACAGATATTGCAGAAGGCCTTTCCGGATCTTGGGGATTGGGACTGGGACTGTCAGATACAAAGAGCCCACAGATTACCATTCGTACAGCGTAGGCAGGATGCTCGCTATCCACGTCCTTTCCTCATCTATTTTGGAAATTTTTTGCTTCGGCAAGCTGTCTCCCTGAAGGCTAGACCTAGATCGCCTGTTTCTGTTGAGTCATTTTCTATTTTTTTTTATCAGATTTTTGTAAAATAACTATGGACAGGCGTTGGCAGCTTAGACAATTAATTGACCCACTAAAATCTACCGGGGCACAAGTTTATTTGCAGGTACCAGCACGCTTGAAGGTAGTACGGGAGGGCCAATCATACTTTTTTGTGTCTGAAATCGAAGCAAAGGAAGCACTTCATAGATGGCAGAAAGGGGGGGTATAAGGACAAGGCTAAGGGGCTGGGCATGACTTAGGTTTATGTGGAGGGATAGCTATGATGAAACTTTTTTACAAAGGGGTCTTTCTCTCTCCTTTTGCATTATGATTTGCATCATGATTTTTTTTTTTCTCTTCTAAACAATGATTAGAAGGTTAGCCTCGGGAGTCGCTGTGGAGTCTGGTTCTCAGTTAGCTGCCAAATCCAACAGCAGCATTGGAAGAGGATGATTCTTCCTTCTAGATGTAGGGGGGTGGGTAGGTGCAGGGGGGGGGGCAGCCTCCTGTGGTGGATGGGGGTGGTTATGGGTGGGGGGAAAAAAGAGAAAATGTCAACACAAGGATACTAAGAATTAAAAGTGTAGATGGAATTGACGAAAGTTTTATTGAGTTAAGTAATTTGGAGAATAAAAAGGCAGGAATAAAGAGTTTTCAAGATGGAGGGGGTTAGATGAAAAAAAAAAGAAAGTAAACTGGGTCAGATAGCTGTTGTACAATTTAAGATATTTTTTTTCTACTATTAAGAGCCTCAAGTATGTCGTTTACATAGTACTCCCCTTTTGCAGTATGGTTGCTCATTTTATAAGCATTCAGTGCTATATTCAGATGTTACTTGTCCTCCAATCCATGCACCACTTTCTTTCTAGTCTTTTACAAACGCATTTGGCTTGTCGCAAAGGCTCAGAATACCAAGGCGTAGAGGGCCTTTTACAGGTACTGAAGTGTTTCAAAGGCAGTGCCTTATTTAAGGCACCAGGAACCCTGAGCTGATATGCTTTGTAGTTATCATCAACTGAGAGATTGGCTTCCAAATATGAGCCAAAAGCATTAGTACAGGTTGGGTTTGTTAACTTGGACCAGGCTCTTCGAGGCACTTGCATAGTCGCCTCAGGTCCCAAAGATATGCTGGGTGTTTGTCGTATACGAAATGACACAAGGCATGGTCTGTCCAACTAAGGGGCTGGATGCCAACTAAAAAGATAAGACCCTCCAGAGCCCAAATAAGATCCAATGTGTGTGTTGACCTGAGACAAGTTGCTGTAAGCCTAGGGCTTGTAGTGAACCCAAAAAGTCTGATGAATGAGTTGCAGGCCCACTCTCTACCCAGATATTAAAGTCACCCAAGTAAAAATACAAATTTGAGTGAGAGGTGAAATACAATCTGTGAATAGTTGCATGAAGTACGCCGAGGGGCCAAGTGAGCAATATTACAAAATCACTGAAAAAGAGTTGTCCGCAGCTCCACTCAATAAGAAACTTAGAATCTCCACCTCCACAAACATGTCTAGTTGCAGATTTTTAAAGCCCGAACAGTCCTTGAAAATTCACCACCTCTACGCTCCTCTTGGGGGCAATGCAGAACTCCGTATCCGTTTGGACAAGTCAAGCCAAAGTCGAATTTCGGCTCCGATCTCACACAGGTTTCTGTGATGAATAAACATATACATTTTCAGTCTGCAGTAAAAGATTAATTTCCGTGTTATGTGCCACTAGGGAGCAAGCATTAATCAGCCCACAATGTAGCCAGTAGTTCGGATTCTGGATCCATCGACAGTGGCTGGTCATCACTGACTTTGCATTGGTCACATTCAATTCAGCAGCCCTGCCAAGTACCATGCATCAGACGTTAGACTAATGCATTTCAGTGTGGTGGTCATCATCACCGCACTGAAATGTATTGTCACACATTTATAGCGCCTTCTCACTGAAGACGTAGCGCTACTTAAAACTGATGAGTGTCTCTGCCTCCACCAGCCCTGCCAAGTACCACACATCAGGCATTAAACTAATGCATTTCAGTGTAGGGGTCCGCATCACCGCCCTGAAATGAATTGTCACACATTTATAGCACCTCCTCAGCAAAGCCAGATCACTACTTAAGCCTTATGATTGTCTCTGCCTTCACTAGTGCCATTTAGCAAGATGCGAAGTGCACACATTTGGCCATTAAGTTTTAATAGGCTACAGCTTAATTTTATTCTATTTTATGTGAATGGCCCTCACCCTTGTGGCCATATATATTAAACAAACGCATATTAAAAACCCTGAACAGCACTTCAATTCTATGTCCATCATTAAGATGCATGCAATCATCCAACTTTTTGGTTCTAAAGGGGGAACATTCAGGCCTTTTTCTAAAGTCAACAAGCTCTATTCAAATACAAATGTGTTTATTTTGCTTGATTAATTAAAATCTTTGCAAATACATAACAAAAAGATTCCCCTTGTACACAAATAAATACGATTAAAGGCAATTAAAAAACTACATAATGTAAAAAAGGTCGTCATTTGCATATTCCTGTTTTGTGGTGTTAACTATTTTAAAAGAGGTTCTCGTAGACTCTTACGTCTCATAAAATACTGGCTAGCAGTGACGACCACAACTTCTCAGATCGGATGCTCAGCTTAACCAGGTCCATTGTCCAAATTAGAGTTTGGGTAAATAAAGTGCACGTAGGACTAAAACAGAGTAGACTCTTAGGAGTTTTTTAGCGTGTTCCTGTTAGCGACAGAGTTTTAAGTTTCTTAGTTACCATCTCAAAAAATGTTGTTAGCCGACAGTTAAGCTGGACGTCAGTGGGATTGAAGCAAAGCTTCACTGCCTGCCTACAGGTCCGGATGGAGTGATGCCTAAAAAAGGGACGTAACAAGATGCATCTTATGTCCTTTAAGTTGGAACAGTTGCAGATAACATGAGTAATATCTTCCTTTCCACTTCCGCATAGACGACAGGTCGGAATACCGCCATCCCTTTAACATGGGGGAAGATGAGGTTTGATCGCAATTACCCCCATGCGCAACCTTAGAAAGTTTTCCTTCCTGCTTATCTTCATTCCAGCACTCAAGTAGGCTTGGGGTTTTGGCCCTACATAGTCACTGAGCACTATCCAGCCGTGTGCCTTTTTGGTGAGAATTGCTTTGTCTTCTAAGACAGATAGCATAGATGTTGTTTTTCTTACTGCTTTTTTGAAGGAAAGATGATCCGTTGGTACGGCCCAGAGATCAGACAGGCCCAGTGTCTCAATTGAATCAAGCAGATAATCCCTGGCTGGGCATGTTTCCTGATTTTGCAAGGCTTTCCAAAGGTGGAAGTTTAGAGACCCTGCCTCAGCACTTCGGATTTTGTGCCAACTTTTAACGTAGGAGCTCCTTCTTTCCACCGTTTGTCTTTGGATCCCAAATTCTAACCGGATTTGAGCCGGAGAGACGTATTTTGGGAGATGGAAAATTGCTCTGTAAGAGTTGGCTATTATAACGTCTAAAACTGCTGCGTCTTTACCTTTTAGAGCCTCACTCCCATATGTCAATGTAGGCAGCAGTTTAGCCCTCAGGACCTGTAAAAAAGGACCAAGCGTAAGGTCGGGAAGGCGTCTCTTCAATGACTTCAGTGATAGGTAAGTCGTAGTCCCCTTTCTTCGCATGGACTCTAGATGACATTTGAATGAGCTTGTATGATCCATTAGTATTCCCAAGTATTTATAGCTTTGTACTTGTTCCAAACGTTGGCCATCAAGGAACCAGCTATTGATCTTCTTTTTGTGGTAATTGACTGCCATCATTTTAGACTTCTTAAAATTTATTTTGAGGGAGTTCCGGTTCGAAAAGCTACATGTTGTATTTAATAGGTGCTGAAGGCCAATTGGTGTCAACAAGCTCTATTGAAAATACTCCAGCGCGCACCGGAAAACAGTTAACCAATAATGAGAATTGACCTGCTGTTTTAAAAAAGCACAGTCCTTCACATTGCGTCCATCGTCCAGGACAGGTGAGGACGATATAGGCAGAGATGCCAGGGACCCGCATTGAAGCAAGTAAGTCCAACAACGTCTGCATTTTACAATGCTATTTCCTTGTGATTTCCAATCAGGAGCATGACATATTTGCCAACCCTTATCAGGCTTAATGCAGTGCCCCCCTAAGGCGCTAGGAGTCACCCCCCACACCCCCATGAGGGAATTCTAAAAAGGCCTCTAACAATATCCCTGAGAGAGAACTGAATTAGTAGGAAAGATACACGGTTTATCATTAGGTGTAATTTGCCTATGAGTACATTTTCATTGTTTAGAGGTCAAGAAACTCTTTGTTCTTCATTAACAAAATCTAACTTAACAAATGTAAATTATACTCACATTTAGTACACAGTCGCACTGTTTTACCTTTCGATTTAGAGGTGGGAAACCGGGGTGTTCTCTTGAGAGGGACAAAATTAACCTACGAAATGTGGTAAACAGCCACAACTTTGTTAAAATTTACAAATATTTCAGTGGGCTTCTCTCTCCAATATAAACACAAAATATCACTCTAAAAATGTTGATATAAGGTTATAAACAATAGGTTAAAAATCTCCAAATACCCACATATTTACAGGGGCTAGTGAAAGATTTCTCCATTACTAAAAAAAAATTACTTTCTCTATTGGTAAAGTAAAGGAAAACCAAAGGGAAAAAAGATTTACTGCATTGGCACCTTAGGAAAAACCATAAACGGGTGCTTTCCACCTGCAGAAAATCTGATATTTTAGGGTTAAGCAAATTCACGTGAGGGAAATTACTTTGAAAATAAAAATTTTACTCAGACCATGCTAGAGTTGTACTTTAGAATGCATTTAAACTGCTGTTGTTTATTTAGCTTCCTCACCCATGTTAAGTCATTTTCCTAACACAAGGAGCTGCTGTGACTACTTGAATAAATAATGAGTTAGATATATGTTATGAATACCTTACAGAATATTATTGCTAGTTTTGCCTCATCATATTCGGCTTGCTTTGTATTTACAATGAATACACAGTGCGTCTTTTAGCACAGTGCGTCTTTTAGTTTAGGTGAGAAGGTTCTCATGAGAACTTTCCTCCATGTAACCAAGTCTTGAAACAATGTTTTGCACTATAACAAGAATGTTTACTGTGGTAATCAAGAGGAGAAGCATCGGATGAGCAGTTTCCTTTGGTAGAGGAAAGTTAATGCCTAACCGCTATTTTGTGGTTTTCTATTAATCATGCCTGGGCATAGTCCGCGGAAGTTCGCTATGAGGAACTCCGTGAAGTGACAAAAATCTGTGTCAGTGGCAGAGTGCAGTGCGAATTGCCGTTTGCATTGATCTTCCTGCCGCTCTGGTAGAAATTCTACCCGAGCGCCCGCTTGCGCTGGCCAACTTACCGTCCGCGAGCGGGGAAAAAACTCTGCTGCACTCCGCGGAGCGGAGTTTTCTGCACTCCGCGAGCTCCGCGAAGCGCGGAGTGCTGAAAACTCCGCAAAGTCCACGAATGGAGCAGAGTTTACCACCCAGGCCTAATATTAATGAGTGTTCCTAGCTAGATAGGGTAGTAGAAGAATCAGAAGAGAAGAAGACTCTGTCCCATATCTTTTTATCGAGCCTGTGCGACTCTTCTATTGAAGAGTGGCCTCTTTACGTTTGTTACCGACAGCTACTGCTAAAGGTGACTTTATCCTTCCTTTATTTAGAGACCCTGTCTTGATCAATGCTACTGCAAGGATTAGTCTTGTAAAATGGTTGCTACTGCAGCTGTAAGGAACTCTGCTGAGTTTCTAGAATGACTCTTTATGGGCTGTTCTGTTCATATTATAAATCTTGCCCTTCTCTGAAAGGAACTCTTCATGTGTTCTAAGAAGACAGATTAGGCTCCTTACCTAGTTTAGTGAACATTTCCTTTAAGGAACACGTATTTATTTATGCTGTCACTAATCAACCTTTTTATTGACATTTCTATAAAATGACAAATCTGAATAAAGACAATGAACACAATACTTATCCTTTAAGATAAATAAAGGTGTTGAAACTTTATCAACCTCTCATCATGGACTGAACATTAATCTGACCATTGATGGTGTATGCAAAGTTTATGCCTTTGTTCTAGCTCCTTTCTATCTCGGTGGCAAAGGTCCATCAACCCTGTCAAGAGCCATCAAGATTTCCAAGGGATGAAATCTGTTTAGACTTAAATACCATTCTTGGCTAATCCTCAGGCTCTCGTACACGTGAATATTTCCAATTTTCGTAGATTTGGATTTAAATACATGGAATGTTCTGAATTAGCAGGACACTCAGCAAGAGAAGGATAGTTACATCTTTTAGACATATGTATGTGAACCCAGATAAACTGGTCCAAAAAACTCCTGGGAAGGCTTCTAAAAACCCACAAAGTAATGACTTCATGCAAGTTGTTTAGATTCCCATTCCCATTAACCACTCAATGTCCCTCCCTTGGGAACTACTGATCACACCCCTGGTAGAGCAGAGATTACATTAACACCTTAACCGCGGCGGCAATTCCGCCGCGGTGCGGCGGTATAGCGCAGTGGGCGGGGCCGCGTCGGCCAACGGACATGCGCAGCACTACGGAGGTAGTGCTCGCGACGGCCGTTGGCCGATGGGCGCAGCGAAGGGGTTAAACAATTTACTGACAAAATAAAATGATTATGACATCATTTACATAAAAGAGGATCAATGTGTGCTGAGTTACACTTTTTTGAGAATGAAATACAAATATAATTCAGGGGATGCTCTTCTGCCTGCTCTGCTGGGGATGCTCTTCTGCCTGCTCTGCTGCCTGCTGCCATACCGGGGTTCTGAACCAGGTCAGGGACTCCGTTTCCAGGGTCCCCCGCACCGCTGACGCCGTTCTTCGCGCCCCGAGGCGCATAAATTATCGGGGGAGCTCCAGCTGCGCGGAACGCTCTTCTGCCTGCTGCCATACTGGGGTTCTGAGCCAGGTCAGGGACTCCGTTTCCCAGGCTCCCCTGCATCGCTGACGCCGTACTTCGCGCCCGGAGGAGCATAAATTATCGGGAGAGCTGCGTGGGACGCACTTCTGCCTGCTCTGCTGCCTGCTGCCATACCGGGGTTCTGAGCCAGGTCAGGGACTCTGTTTCCCAGGCTCCCCTGCACCGCTGACACCGTTCTTTGCACCGGGAGGTGCATACATTATCGGGAGAGCTGCGCGGGATGCTCTTCTGCCTGCTCTGCTGCCTGCTGCCATACCAGCGTTCTGAGCCAGGTCAGGGACTCCGTTTCCCAGGCTCCCCCGCACAGCTGATGCCGTTCTTTGCGCCCGGAGGCGCATAAATTATCGGGAGAGCTCCCGCTGCACGGGACGCGCCCGGGGCGAATCCCAGGCCAAGGGCGGGCCCGTCCTTGCCCGTCATTGCCAGGAAGAGGCAGGGCAGGACCACCTCCCTTACGTCTGGCTGCTGGCAGCTTCACGCAGGACGACCCTTGGTGTATGAGGCACTGTGTCTCTTGAATATTTATTTCCCTGGCCTTGTCCAAGGACAAGGTTTGGGTCACCGTTACAAGAAGCTATCCGGTATTGCCTACTATTTACAGACCTATCGTGAGATAATCTGAAAGGTCTGTGGTTGCTGGCCCAAGACTGGTGTTCCTGGCAAAAAACTCTGGACACTGGTCCTTGACTGTCACAATCAGTTATTTCTTTCTTCTAGTGGCTGCCTTCTTGGGATCTTGTGCAGGTCTCAAAACACTGTTACTGCTGCAGGGAGAGAGTTGGTGGAGAGTTTATGCTGTTTTGATTTAACTACTCGCTTAACCATTTTGCTGGGCTGGGTCACATTTTTTCATTTTTTCATTCTTTCCTTTTCGCTTGTTCTTTACTTGTTCTTTGTTTACTAGGCAAACTGTTGAGCTGGTCGCCATTACCATTATTTCTTTGTTGTGACAGGTAGCCAGACTGTATCGAGCAGGCCCCAGACCATAGTTGTTCCTGCTTACTGTGGGCTGTGTTCTCTGAGGCCTCCGAGGACTGTGGGATGGGGAAGAGAAAATCTATGGAGGGCATGGGTGGTGGTCAATCTGGGAAAGGGAAAAAGGTTAGGAAATCCTTAAAACACCCAGCCAGCAATTGCGTACTAGACCGCATCGACAACCTGATAAGCGAGTGTGAAGATATTCTAGATCCAGAATCTCCTGTTTCTTCACTAACTCTGACTGGCAAACCCTCTCCCACATCTATTAGTACCAGCCCTAGTCGTTCCCCTGCAGTCTCAGCCATGTTTAGAACGTCACTTTCCAGGAGGGCCTGTGTACATAATCAGGAGGACTCAACCCATATAGTGGGGGCCCAATGTCACTCTGCTACTTGTAACTCTAACTTTAATCCCAATTCTCTTAAAATTCCCTGTAGTTAATCACCACAGATAGAATCCATCATTCCCTGTGTTAATAGGTTCACTCCCCTGTTGGCCCTACCTGATGAGCCCAAGGAAGAGAGCTCCCAACATCTGTCTGAGCCCTCGGATGCGAGTACACCCGCTCCAAATTTAGCACTTTTGGACTCAGTTACCCACCAGCTTATTATCGATCTAAGGGCCGAAGAAGGGACCTTGAGAGCAATGATCGATGGCCTTACTATATTATTTAAATCGCTATTACATAACGGTCTACCATCTGTACTTTCGGCCAAACACACATTGGGAGACCTAACACAACCTGCAACATAACAGTAGTCATCCTCAGCCCCATCAGGCATACATTTGCCAAGGGAAAACCCCTACCCATGGGCCTTCGCAGTTACACCCTGCTTCTGCCCCCCACATCCAAACACTTTCTAACCCCACTGTTAACCACGCCACCTACATTCTCAACTCAGCAGGTGCGTATGGCTCCCGTAATCATCCGGGGAATTACAATCCGTCCAAAGGGCAGCTATTATTTCATCATGGTAAGAACCACGCACTACAATCAGCCCCACCTCACCTGCCATCTGTTAACAAAATCTTCATGGTCAATGTCCATAAACTTGGTAAAAGGCAGGGATTTGAAGGGGCAGGCTCCCTGATTAACAAAGCGATCCATTGGATCCGAAATGTTAGGGGCTGTCGCTCGGTAATTCGAGACAATATCATTAGGGCGCATAGATGCACATTACCAGGCCAACCACTAGATTGCGTTGAGCTGATATTAAAAAGGCCAGATTTGGCCGAAAATCTCCTTGCCCTAGAATACCGAACCTGTTCCCCTGCCTCTTCTTCTATCCAGTTTAGACGTTCCATTCCTCTCATGCCAACTCCGCTCCCACCATCGAATGGAAGATTTAGTGGTTCCACCCTAGTACTTAATGACTGACTTGCGAAGGAAGTTCACCAGTCCCCTAGATCATACCCTCTCCCTTCTCGCCTTGCAGACACCAGCCTTATTGACATGTTCCAACAGAAGGCGCCCCACCGAAATGAGGATGGTCCTCTACCAGAAGTAGGCGGAAGTAGCGCTGCTAGCAACCCTGAAGGGTCGGAGGGCGTGCTTTGTCGCACAAACTATAATACTCAAACACACAAAGTTCTTGCAAAAGGACAAACACCCATAGCTATAGTCTCCTGGAATGTTGCAGGCTTAAAACAAAAACTTGGGGACCTGGATTGGCACAGCTACATAGATAATTTTGATATCTGTCTCTTCCAGGAAACATGGCTATTGACCCCCCCATTTAAGCTGGGATACAAAACATACTACAAGAATGCTACTCCATCGCAGAAAGGAAGACCCTCAGGGGGTCTTGTAATTTGGATTAAAATACCCTTGGGAATGCGATCCAATGACCATATTATAGGCTCGCCCGATTTACTGGCAGTATACTTAGACACGAGTACTCAAAACAATGAAAAACTGTACCTATTTAACATTTACAATAGACCAATCAGGCAAAATCTCAACTCTGAGATTATTGACTTATTTGGCAGTTCTCTGGACCACGTAGATCCCGGTGATACCGTGATCGTATGTGGGGATTTCAATTGCACATATGAGCCACTAAACGGCCTAGAAAGTCTAACAGAGGAAAAGGATATGGCCATGGGGCTGCCCCAACTAGAGGCTGGGCCGCCAAAATCATCCACCAACGGCGCATTACAGATAATGCAACTTACCATTGAACACCATTTAAGGGCATGTAATGGAAGGGTGTTTAACAATGGGGACGATAAAGCCTCTCTTAACACATTTAAACGTGGTAGCTCACAGTCAAGAATAGATTACATTATGCATAGTAAGCACAGTTGGGGTAGGATAGCGAGCATCAGAATAGAGGCAAGAGAGGACAGTTACCCCTGGCCACTTTGCTTGGAAGTAACAGGTTACACAGCAAGGGATGATCTATCTGGCATTAGCCTGCAAAACACACAGCCTCTAATAGGGAACAACTGCAGAGCTATTAAATGGCCCAGGATCACAGGTGATATAGAGCTAATGACAAACATCTATAACACATTTTCAGAGGTAGTGGGTGCCCAAGTAGAGATAAGTGGAACGTCAGTAATACCATTGCATACTCTTCTAGTTGCAAGGTTAGAGCACTTCTTACCAAAAACATCAGGAAGAAACTGAAGCCCAACTGTAAGACAGGCATAAAAACAAATCCCTTGTAAACATCGGACTGCAGAAAAACCAAGAAAAGCCTACTCGATAATCTAAAACAGGGAAATGCAGATTCAATAAGGAGGGCTAGGGATATTCATAGGAAAACATTGGCCACTGCCAAGAGGAATTGGGAGGAGAACAGTTGGTTGGATCTCCTCCAAGCAGTAAAAACCAATAATTCAGCAGAGTTCTGGAAAACAATTGCATGTGTGGGCAAGGACCAAGTAGCAAGAACTGAGCATTATGTGGATCTGGCAGCTTGGATCGAGCATTTCACTAATTTGTACTCAAGCTTCCTATCCACTCTTATTGAAGACTGTGAGCCTGCTAATAACGAGTGAGACAGAGAAGTGATCATTTTCTCGCTAAAAGAAACCGAACACGCAATAGACACCGTAAAGCAGGGAAAAGCACCGGGACTAGACAGACTCCCTGGAGATCTGTTTAAGCATGACAAAAAGGTTTGGGTCCCACATGTTAACCTACTTAGTAATAAAATAGCAGCAGGGGCACCAGTACCGGCAACGTGGAAAGGGACTGAAATTGTCCTTATCCACAAAAAAGACAGCAACCAGAAACCAGAAATCTATTGAACAGGCTTGATGAATGGATAGAAACCAACAATATCATGTCCCCGTACCAGGCAGGATTTAGATCACGCACAAGCACAATAGATCAAGTCTTTAGACTCCTATGCATCATCTGGAAATATGTCAAGGTAAAGAGGGGCCATATCTACGTAGCATTTGTAGATCTGAGGGCAGCCTTCGACCTCATACCCAGATGTTTACTGTGGGACTCACTAAAAAAACAGGAAGTTCCTCCAAGCCTGTTAGTACAGATAAAAAGGCTACACAATGATAACTATGCTAGAGTCCGCTGGGGCATGAATGGGGAACTCACGAAAGTAATCTCAATCGATAGAGGAGTGAGACAGGGATGTGTTCTTGCTCCCACCCTGTTCCCGCTCTATATCAATGACGTGCTTGACCACTTACAAAAAAATCAAAAACGACCCCCCGAAGCTGAACGGGAATTTGGTTCCAGCGCTACTGTTCGCAGATGATACCATCTTGATCTTGCAGACACCCAGGGGCTTACAAAACTTGATGAACGATTTTAATAGATACTGCAATGTAAAAGGCCTAGAAATAAACACTAGTAAAACTAAGTACATGGCCATAAATCCAGATAAGAGTTTTAGATATCATTTTAAGCTGAATAACCGAAAAATAGAACAAGCCCCTAATTTTACTTACTTGGGTATACTACTTGATTCTAAATTATCATGGAAACAGCAGGTAAATCACTCAGCATTACGGCTAGCCCAGGGGACAGGGGCTGTCCTCAAAAAGTATAGCTTATCCTCAAGCAAACCCATGACACCAGCCCTTGAGCTATATAAATGCAAGGTCCAGGCAGCAGCATTATATGGATCAGAGCTCTGGGGCATTGTTGACACCAAACAATTAACAAATGGGGAAAACAAGTTTGCGAGGAGAATAACGGGGCTAACCTCATCAAAACTGCTTATCCCAATATTCCATGATCTAAACCTGAAGCGTATTGGGCAAATTGCAATATTGTGACCACTGCTTTATTGGATACGCTTGTGGACAATACCAGAATTAGTGGCATACAGAGAAGGTGTAAGAGAACTCTTAGCCATTGACACATGTTTTACTTTTCCTTGGCTAAGATTCGTAAAGAAATGGCTCATAGAGTTAGGTCTCAGTTTATACTGGACAGAGCCATACAGCTTAACATCCAGCTGCAAAGACGTACTGAAGAGAACTTACTGGCTACATATCTTGAATGCACTCCATTGCGATCCAAGATCGGGAAGGCTAATAACTCAATTCCTTACTATTAAACTGAACCCCGGTTTTGAAGAAGCTCTCGATAATGTACAACCGTACTTAGCAAGAATTCTGTATCTGAAGCTAAGGTACAACACCCTACAGACCAAGAGCTATACAGCAAATTGGGGGGGGAAAGGGGGATCGTTCCTGCACTTTACCGAAAAGGCAGGACATATCCTATTCTTCTGCCTGGCATATGCCCGGGCAAGGAGGAAATTGATTCGACCTTTGTGCAATACACTGGGATTCAAGAAGCACCAAGAGGCACTGAGGGTGCTAATAGCTAGCACTGCTCCACATGTAATATTTGCCTTATCCCGATACTTGTTTGTAGTAGGACTAATAAGAAGTAAATTGGGGCTAAAGCTGTGATGTTATAATGAACAACGCACTCACAATTGGGAAAGTACTTGAATTGTACAAAACAACCAGCAATTTTAATTGTACCATATGAAGTTTTATTTAATTTTAAAAAGTGTACACATCGTGGTGGATGTAATGGATTGCTTAGTGGCCAGTTTACATTGTTTTATCCAAAGATTGACGATTATTTTATTGAGAATATTTTATATATACTGCTTGATGCATGTAGGATCATATCGTGAATGTTTTGTATTGTTATGAAACTTTTATGGCCTTCGGCCGAAATAAAGTATTTCAACTAATTCAGATACTGCATCTTAAAAGCATGTAGATGAAAAGATAGATTTACGACTCTTGATCATGTAATACTAATTTCAATGATTTATGTGTGTTAGATTAATGTAGGAGAAAAATCTCATGCTTTGGATTTTATTGCTAATTGATTTGATTATGTAATGAGTATGAAATTAATAAACTAAAAGAAAATATTATGATTTAGTTTGGTTTTCATGTGAAAGTGTGCACCGAAAATGACAAAAGAAAAGTAGGTGCAGCATGAACATACTTAAATGTGCCTTTGTAAAACTTTATTAGCATGTATCTTATATACATATGAGTTGGATAACATATAAACGACAAAAAATAATATGCATTTTCATATATGAATAATGATGGCACTTACAAAAAATGTATGAACACCTTATACTTACATGTATTAATTATGATCAGATTGAAATGTTTATTAATGTAATCTGAAGTTATAGACTAGCTTTCTTATTAATGTGTGATACACAGTTTTAACATGGTCATTGTCGTATATTAGCTAAATTTCATATAGGTCTCATATTTTACTTCCCCTTCTTCCAGTGAAGTCATGGACTGAATATTTCGAAGTGCATGGGAAAACTCACTAAACTTGCAAATCGTATTTGAAATGATAACTTTTTCCTTTGACATCCTTTGAACTGAATAGTCTGATTATAACAAATATTGCAACATTCTAGAACAGCTGCTTGAAAAGATGCATTGCTGAACTTAAACATATTTTTTTCTAAAATGTCCCATTGTTGGACTTATTCTATGCCCAATTGACTTAAGGAAGCTATGTCATCAATTACTTAATTTTGCGGATTGTATCTTCTTTTCTGCTATATCACCCTCACCTCACCTCACTCTGGACAGACCAATGAAACTGAGTGGTCTGACATTTTTGGTGATGCCAGAGGGTGTGACCCTGTAAACTTATGGAGTATAATTGCTCAAACTTTGGGAGAATGAGGTGACATGGCAGCTGGAGCTTGGACATCTGAGGACAGAAGCAACCTGTGAGGCAACACTATCATTTGCTGCCGACCGGTGTGCTAGCGCATATTGAACCTTTTCGCTGGAGGGTTCATATCATGCTGCTGTGACTTAGCTGTTGCAGCAACAGACTGAGACAGATTGCTGTCTTGACAAACTGGAACTGGTCACTTGGAACTTTGCTGAACTTTCCTGAGGGTCTGTATAAGGCTCACCTGATTTCCTATCTCATATCGACACATACACTGTATGAGTCAAAATCTGCCACGGCTGAGGAAGAATTTTCCATGATCATTCTTTATACTCTCTTTGAATCTCAGAGGCCTGGTATTATTCATTAAATCCGTTACTAATTCGATATTAGTGCTGTATGTTATCTTAGTTAATGCTAATGTTCTTTACTTCTAAATGAATAACTAAACTTTGAAATTTAAACTGAATTCTGCTGATTCTGTCTCATCATTTCTTGTGGGTAAATCATTTAGTTTTGAGTCATTTATGGTTACTATGAAGTATTTCTAAATGTAAGATGTTAGATTTGCAGATATCAATTATCCTATTCCTGTTCCTCATTGGATATTTGCCCATCCTCTGAATATCCAGTCCCTATCAGCACAGAACAAGATATATTGGTGGACCAAGTGAATGTGATAGGTAGCAGGATGTTAAGACAAAAATAGATGAAACATTAGTTTATGATAAGTTGGGCCCAGTTGACGCTACAACACCTCCATCCTTACATTATGACTGTGGAAAATCCACACGACTTGGCAATTTTACGCAGTTATAGGTTCCATGTGCAGGCAGAAATGTCCAGGGATTGCAATTCTAGGAATCTGAATGTGCCATTTGAGTCCAGATTAGACACCTGTGGGGTACCTAAATTAATAATAAAGTCAAATGTGGGTTTTTATCTTGTTGACTTTTGCAAACAGATACATTTATTTTAATTGCTCACATTAAGAGCTCTTTGAAGCAGCCTAAAATGTTGTTCTCATTCTTAGGGGCCGAATCTGATTCGGGCCGGAAAAAATACCGACCGACTCGGTACGGGATCATAGTCCGACCGACACGTACCGGCGTTGCCCGACCTGGGAAGTACGATGAAATGCATGTGAATCACGACCGACTCGTACGGAACTCAAGGCGAACGACCGACCCGGACGGAAACAAGCTATCCGGCCGGGAAATCACGCGAATCGAAGCGACCAACACGCACCAGGAATAAACCCGAACGAAACGTACCCGCGAACTCCGACCCGCGCAGTACGTTGCAATGGGTGCAAAAGCAGACCGATTCGCACGGAGCCCAAGCCGTACGACCGACACGCATACAAAACCCAGCCGAACAAACACAATACACCGCGACCGACGCGTACGCCGCATATGAAACTGAGCTGAAACACAGCGGGAACGACTCGGAGAGGCGCGCACGAGATAACTGCAACGTCCTACTCAACAGAAGAACGACTCCTACATGCACAATAATCACAAATGAAAAAATACAAAAAAAGAGGGCCAAACAAGCAATGACAAAGCCAATAAATACAGGGGGGGGAAAAAATGGAACAAGAACACACCCCCAACTCCACCTACATAAAGCCCACAAATCCCTACCATGATCCTTTGCAAATTCCACTGACCTGCCAGCACAGAACACCAGCAGACACACACACAGCTCATCCAACACAAAAGCCACACACCATTAGCACCTCAACAGATAGCACCCTCACACACACACACACACAGCAAAACCTACACACACACACCCTCACCTGCACACACACACACACATCAATCACCACCACCACCCATCACCATGCCCCTAAAGAAGAATCCAAAGTTCCTAGATAGTGAATTGGAAGTCATGGTAGACGAGATCCTGAGGGTAGAGCTACAGTTGTTTGGCACATTGGTCCAACAGACCCCCATGGCACAGAAAACCAAGATGTGGGCGAGGATCGTCGACAGGGTGAACGCACAATCACCATGTTTGCGCACAAAGGAAGACATCCAGAACAGGTGGTATGATGTGCGCAGGAGGGTCAGGGACCTACTGAAGAAGGATTACCTCCTGAGCCAGCACACCGGCAGTGGCCCTCCTGCCAAACCAGTATACCTCAGGCCCTGGGAGGAGAAGGTGCGGGCCATCCTACCACCAGTGAGCGTATATGGACTAACAAACATCCCAGAGCCTGGTGAGTACACAACTAATATACACAATATTGTGTGCCAATACACACACATCACTGTCAAGGGGACAGTCAAACCATGCACCCCTAGCAAATCAACAGCAACCAAAAGATAATCATCCCAAGAAGTGTATGTCAGTCAGATAAACACAATACATGCCATGTCATAGTGATATGTAACTGCGTCATGACATGTACAAACCCAATACCAAATAGAGCTAGGCAGTGGCACAAATCTAACTAACAAACACTGTCAGATATTTAGCCACCACTAGAACACCACCTCACAGGGAAGCTCACAGAAAGGAAGGAATCCTGTGTATGCTGGTGAAGTCAGTGTAGCCAAGAGCATGATGGGACTCGTAGTAACAGATAATGGGCAGCCTCACATTTGGACTATCAACACCACTCTGAACCATGCTCACAACACAGGAAGTGGAAAAGGACTGACAATATGACTGACACTGGGTACTGCTGTGGGGAGCACAAGGCCCTGCTGGGAACTGGGCACCAACAAACAACAGGACCACACTGTCGGCCATCTTGCCATTGCTGTCACACTCACACACAGTGAAGTCCACTCAAAAGGAAGGAAGTATGGGCATGCTGGGAAGGGGGGTGTAGGCAATAGCATGATGGGAGTTGGAGTCACAGATATTGCTCACCCACACAATTGGCCCATCAACACCACTCTGAACCATGCTCACATCACAGGGAGTGGATAAGGACTGACAAGATGGCTGACACTGGGTACTGCTGTGGGGAGCTCAAGGCCCTGCTGGGAACTGTGCACCAACAAACAGCAGAACACCACTGCCTGACATCCTGAAAGACAACTTGCACTCCCTGCAATGCAAGCACGTTGCATGGTGGGATATCTGGCTGGGTGGGAAGGAGGACTGACAGCACTGACCATAGTTACAAGCAGCTCTCCTCACACACCCCCTCAACACAAACTCCACATAACCCACCTGGGAGAATGCAATGCCTCACACACCAAATGAAGATCCCACAAAGAACCACCACCCTGGGTAATGCTGTGTGAAGCACAGGGACACTCTTGGGACTTGTAGCCAAACAAACGCAAGGACAACACTGTCAGCCTTCCTGTCAGCACAGGCACACTACCCCACAGGGAAGCAGAGTCAAAAGGAAGGAAGTACGGGCATGCTGGGAAGGGGGGTGTAGGCAATAGCATGATGGGAGTTGTAGTCACAGATATTGCTCACCCTCACAATTGGCCCATCAACACCACTCTGAACCATGCTCACATCACAGGGAGTGGATAAGGACTGACAAGATGGCTGACACTGGGTACTGCTGTGGGGAGCACAAGGCCCTGCTGGGAACTGGGCACCAACAAACAACAGGACCACACTGTCAGCCATCTTGCCATTGCTGTCACACCCACACACAGTGAAGTCCACTCAAAAGGAAGGAAGTATGGGCATGCTGGGAAGGGGGGTGTAGGCAATAGCATGATGGGAGTTGGAGTCACAGATATTGCTCACCCTCACAATTGGCCCATCAACACCACTCTGAACCATGCTCACATCACAGGGAGTGGATAAGGACTGACAAGATGGCTGACACTGGGTACTGCTGTGGGGAGCACAAGGCCCTGCTGGGAACTGTGCACCAACAAACAACAGGACCACACTGTCAGCCATCTTGCCATTGCTATCACACTCACACACAGTGAAGTCCACTCAAAAGGAAGGAAGTATGGGCATGCTGGGAAGGGGGGTGTAGGCAATAGCATGATGGGAGTTGGAGTCACAGATATTGCTCACCCTCACAATTGGCCCATCTACACCACTCTGAACCATGCTCACATCACAGGGAGTGGATAAGGACTGACAAGATGGCTGACACTGGGTACTTCCTTGGGGAGCACAAGGCCCTGCTGGGAACTGTGCACCAACATACAGCAGAACACCACTGAATGACATCCTGAGAGTCAACCTGAACCCACTGCAAGGGTGGCATGCTTCATGGTGGGATAACTGGGCTAGGTGGAGAAGGATGGCCGGATGTCCACCAAATACAACCAATGCTGGCCATGCACACACCTCAACATTCACATTGAAATGCCCCAGGTATGCAGGACAATGTGCTACACCAATATCAACCTCTTACTGTGACAACTTAGGACAATGCAATGTACATGCCCGCATCCAGAGGTACAGTCACAACTGTCAGGTGTGTGAACCATTGATGCCTGTAGAAACATAACATACAATGTGTGTCTCATCCAAATACAGGTGATGATGATGGGGACACAGCAGCAGGCGAGGAGGAGTCCCTGTCCCAGGCTTCGGGGGACACTGAGCTCACTGGTGTGGAACAGCCTCTGCCCTCCTCGGATGGCGAAGACCTACCTGGCACCTCCGGTGTGAGTCATCATGCAGCACCAGCAGGACCAACATCTGCACCCCTGCACCCACCCCTCCAACAACTGCCAACACACAGACCACCCCCGCCGACACGGACAGACCAAGGACCACCAATGATAACAGCACAGGGTCCCAGGCCCACCGTGGAGCAACGGAAAAACAACACCACTAACAACCCCCAAGGGGGCCTTGGGTCACCTGTGCGTGCCACCGCAGGTCCTGCACGTGTCGCCAGGGGTGGTGGGAGGGGTGGTAGACATAGGTCGCTGCTTGCAGAGCGGTCTGGACTGCATGATGACCCACAACTGGCACGCATCGCTGATGCGTACCAGGATAGCACCGGAGAGGTCAGACAGGTAGTGGGGATCCTCAAGGACATACAACAGCAGCAGGCTGCCCATCATGCCCGCTTGGACTCCCACATGTCCCGTGTAGAGACGCACATGTCTCGCATGGAGTCCAAGTGGGACACATTGCAAGAACTCACAGTGGTGCATAGGGACATATTGACATGCCTCCGCCAGATTAGCACCAACATGGCCACACCTCCCTGTGTGCCCACAACATCTGGTGCTGCAACAACTGACACCGCCACAGGGAGGGAGGAGGACTCTGGCGGAGACTCCCTGCACCGCCGCAGCCTGCACGTGAGGGTCCCCCCAAAGAAGAGGGGTCGTCCGAGGAAGGAAAACTGAGAGGTTGATGGCCACGTACATCCCCCAGGAAGCCAACACCTGTTCCGGAAAATCTCCTTTGTGTGCAAACTTTTCACCCTGTCGAATGCAACACAACTCTCCCACATGACATGGGGAGTTCAAGTTGGACTAATGTATCATATGACTGTGGACTACACTCAGGACATTTCTGCTACCAAGACTTCCAACTCATCTGGGAACTTTGGATCCCAATCCCAATGTACAGCACCCACCATCCTGTGCACTATACACACACACATTTCTGTAAATAAAATCACTAGTACACCATACTTGCCTCTGTTGTTATTCAAATGTGGATACTGTTATGGTGATGATGATCTGCTAAATTACACTGTGTATGCTAACTGCTACAGCAAGTACAACACCGTCATGTGAGTCATGGTGACGTGACACATATGAGGGAGACACACCACTAGGGCTACACAACACAGAGACACCAGGGCCATCGGACTCATCGCCTACAGTGATGTTGCCAGGAAATACTGTGGAATGCACAGACACCACACCTATTCAGATTCTGTGTCAACTAGCCCACAGGTGCAGTAAGAAAATGTCAGTCAGATGTGTGACCACAGACAACGCACATCCCAAAGTGAAGCACAGGTTTATTACACATTTGCAACATGTTGTTTCCACTACAAATGCAAGGTAATCCCACGTGGCAGTGGCCACACAATACCCACTCGCCGCCTGCTCCACTCGCCGCCTGGAGGACCCTTTCTGCCACGCTATATATCACGAAAACTGATTGAAATGATCTGTATTTGACTAAGTACGGATGAGCCCCTTGGCCCAACGGACCCTGTATTCCTTCATCTGTTTCTTACTACGTTTTGGAAACTGAGGAGCTCGTCTATATTTCTATCCTGCAGCACTCTTGTTAGATATTCGCCTTTGAGCTGGCCTCAATTAATATTTCTGATTGTTCTGTTTATGTCTTTGGATTATTCGTACTAAGGTTTTTTCTCTCTTGTGTCCCACATATACATCTGGTTGCCCTGATGAAGGTGTGACCCATATCGGGTTAGACACCGAAACGCGCGTTGGTGCTGAACAACCTCGTGCTTCCGGACCTAGTTACAATTTCCAAACAAGAGAATGCACGAAAGCCCTTGTCTTTTGTTAATATCTACCCTCTATATAGGACCTTCTACCACCTTGTAAATTATATGGATTTATTTGTTGTTAAAATGTTGATGACTGGCTTGAATGTTTGAGTATGCATGAAATTTTGAATGAATGTTGGTATTGAATGCTCTTATATGGGACCGTATTTATATGTATATCTATATATTGAAATGTGTAATATTATATATATGTCTCTATTTTTGTTTTACTAATTTGGATTAATTATATAAATGTCAACAAAGAAAATAAAAATCTATATATTTTTTGATAGACTTTGTTTGTTAGCCCAGTCTTGTTTGATTGAGTGACCCTTACGGGCACATGTTATATTATTCATAGACAGGTTGATTTCTTTATATTGCAGTGGCCACACAGTCAACAAGTGCAGAAGATATGAAGTCCAGGGGTGTGTGGCACATCACCTGTAGGGAAACTACTGCTGCCACCCTGAAAGCTGAATCATGGTGTCGGGGGATCCAAGTTGACCAAAGTACTCAATAAGCACCCTGTGAAGGACAGACATGACACACAGTTAAAACCACTGAAGAACAGGACAGAACTGCAATACTCATGCCCAATACATGTCACAAGACAAGTACACAAAACCAAGTTAGCATGTCAAAACTGTTGGGGAGTACACACTACCTGTAAGGACACATTGCTGCACGCATCCAGTCAAGTAGCACATGGCCACACTCAAACAGCCAATGAACAATGTGGACGTACCCAGTACCTGAATAAATAACACTGGGGGCTCACAGTGCAGGAGAACCATCAGGTTCTTTTAAAAGACCCCTCACACACCAACCTAGTTGGTGTCATGCTTCATCATCGGGGTCCCAACCAGGCGGCCGAATGCCGCCCGGTTGTGCTACAACGCCTGATTACAGCAGAGCTGGTGTGGTGTGAGAGTGTGATGAAGTGTGGTGCTAATTTAAGAATACCTCCGGGAATCCTTGCCTAGATATTGAAAAAATTGTTTAATTGTGGCGGCCCGGGGTATGAATAAAAACGGGGGGTAGACAACCATAAGAGTGTAATTGTTCTCTGTTGTCAAAAAAGATGGTCTACATGTTTCAGCCCCAGTAATAGATGTAGGGGGGCTTTCTCCAGGACCAGAGGTGAAGGCAGTGAATAAAAAGTGAGTGGCAAAAATCAGGCCACGTGTCAACAAATAATCACAGCCCACGCGCTACGGTGGGGAGGAATGAAACGATGGTCGCAAATTGCGGCTAAAATGTAGAAACACTCGGTTTCACTGGTGGCAGCTGCTCGGGCCCGGGAGGGGCACCGGTATTCCCAACACTAGTGGGAGGCGGTGTGCCCTCGGTACACCTAAGTTAGGCTCTGTGGGTCCCGGCTGCTCCACATTTGCAACATGTTGTTTCCACTACAAATGCAAGGTAATCCCACGTGGCAGTGGCCACCCAGTCAACAAGTGCAGAAGATATGAAGTCCAAGGGTGTGTGGCACATCACCTGTAGGGAAACTACTGCTGCCACCCTGAAAGCTGAATCATGGTGTCGGGGGATCCAAGTTGACCAAAGTACTCAGTAAGCACCCTGTGAAGGACAGACATGACACACAGTTAAAACCACTGAAGAACAGGACAGAACTGCAATACTCATGCCCAATACATGTCACAAGACAAGTACACAAAACCAAGTTAGCATGTCAAAACTGTTGGGGAGTACATACTACCTGTAAGGACACATTGCTGCACGCATCCAGTCAAGTAGCACATGGCCACACTCAAACAGCACCAGAGCACCACCCACACATATCATGCAAACTCACATCATTCACATTACATCTCCCTGGATACTCACATTCAGCTGAAGAAGTTGGTGATGAGCAGTGTGCGGACATCACCATCATCATCATCATCATCATCACTGGCATCGTGGTCCAGGCCAGGATCCTCCACAGGTGGCGGACGTTGGTCATCGTCATCCAGGATGAGAGGCAACTCCTTCCGCACTGCCAGGTTGTGTAGCATGCAGCAGACGATGACAATCTTGCACACCTTTGCTGGGGCATATGGGAGGGCCCCTCCTGTCTTGTCCAGGCAGCGAAAGCGGCTCTTCAGGAGACCAAAGGTCCGCTCAATCACTCTCCTGGTCCGACCATGTGCCTCATTGTAGCGCATCTGGGCTGGTGTCACAGGGTTCCTGAGGGGTGTCAGCAACCACGGCATGTTGGGGTATCCGGAGTCACCTACGGACAGACAAGTGCACATTAGCTGAGTTGGAAAAGTGGGCGGTATACTACAGAGCAGAACACACACAATGGTACAAAGTCAGTACACACCGACAAGCCAGGCACGCTGGTTCTGCATCTGTGCCATCATCCTCGGGATGCGACTACTCCTCATCACGTAGGCATCGTGTGCTGAACCAGGGAAACGGGCACACACATGTGTGATGGTCATATCTGCAAGACATACCAGCAGAGCATTGATCGAATGGTAATGTTTCCGGTTCCGGTATGCCTGCTCATGTGCCTGTGGTGGTTCCAAAGCCACATGTGTCCCATCAATGGAGCCAATGACATGTGGCATCCTCCCCAGGGCATAGAAGTCACTCTTGACGTCAGTGAGTTGTTGACGTGTAGGGAAATAGATGTACTGGTTCAGGCATCTCAACATTGCCTCCAAAACATCGCGTAGCACACGGCTGAACATAGTCTGTGACATCCCACCGGCAGTCGCCACAGTGTTTTGAAAGGTACCGGTGGCAAAGAAGTGTAGGGCTGCCATTACCTTCACCTTGGGGGTCAGCGCCATAGGGTACGGCCGGCCAGGTTGCAAATGTGGTGCCAAGCGCACTGCCAAATCCTCAATCAGCTGCCTGGTGAAGCGGTACCGTCGGATGCTGTCACGTTCCACCATCGTTGCCAGGTCAGGGAATGGTCTATGGACAGCTGGAGCCCTGCAGTGCATAGGTTGAGGAAAGAAAGATTGTCAGTCACCCCACATATGTGCAATTCACCATTTCATACTCAATTTCACATGATACATCATTACGAGACACAAGTACTTGATGTGTGTGCCGTTCTGTTCGCACATAACTCGCACCTACATGGCCATCATCTGACTACTCAGTACAACATGTGTGGACAACAGGTTCCAGGTTGTGCTATGGGAAACCATTAGACTGTGTCACAGTACCCATTTACTGCTGTCACGTTCCACACACACACCACAGTGACATGTCTGGACAGATGCGCCACAGGCATCACAGCTCATTGACAGGTAGATTCCCAGTGACCCTGTCTTGCCACATGGACACTGGCATTACATGGCGTATCATGTACACGTCAGAAAAACAAACATGACTCCCACAGGTAGTGGCCCCTGTTGCCTCGCAGGACAGACATGGACGCCAGTGACGCACAACATCAAAGTCCATGCACAAACAACGTTGATGTGGAGACTGTCTCCCATCGTGCACATGGAATCAGAGACATCGGAAACACAACATGCACACAGACTGTGGAGGGACATCACTATTGTGGCAATGGGTCACCCTGTGACGTACATGCCTTCCCCCATGGGACCCAGGGGGTATGTGACATGTCACACACATACACAACCTGGAAATGTGACCATGTCACATGCTCTGAAATGAACTGTTGCACATCACAGTGGTCATGTTCACAACACACAAAGGACCCTGTCCCCATTAACACATGCACAGCCTGGGTGTGGCTGCCCACAAGTGCCACCACAGAAACCACATGTTAACCCCCATACACAGAAAAGGTAATGCAGCCTTACATGCCTTAGGAAACAGTGTGGACTGGGTGTGGTGTTGTAGGTGTGCCCCTGGGTCTCTGGCAGGTATATGCGGCTGGCATACGTTCACCAGTGACAAGCATGGTGACATATGCAACTGACCTGTACAGGTACGCGTTGTACAGCAATGGACCGATCGGTGTGCACGCACTGGCCATTGCATCTGTTGTGTGCGGGTACGCGTTGTACCCGGTATACGCGTTGTACAGCAATGGACCGATCGGTGTGCATGCACTGGCCATTGAATCTGTTGTGTGCGGGTACGCGTTTTACCCGGAATACGCGTTGTACAGCAATGGACCGATCGGTGTGCACGCACTGGCCATTGAATCTGTTGTGTGCGGGTACGCGTTGTACCCGGAATACGCGTTGTACAGCAATGGACCAATCGGTGTGCACGCACTGGCCATTGAATCTGTTGTGTGCGGGTACACGTTGTACAGCAATGGACCGATCGGTGTGCCCGGCCGGCCCATTGCATCTGTTGTGAGCGGGTACGCGTTGTACAGCAGTGGACCGATCGGTGTGCCCGGCCGGCTCATTGCATCTGTTGTGTTCGGGTACGCGTTGTACCCGGAATACGCATTGTACAGCAATGGACCGATCGGTGTGCACGCACTGGCCATTGAATCTGTTGTGTGCGGGTACGCGTTGTACCCGGAATTCGCGTTGTACAGCAATGGACAGATCGGTGTGCATGCACTGGCCATTGAATCTGTTGTGTGCGGGTACGCGTTGTACCCGGAATACGCGTTGTACAGCAATGGACCGATCGGTGTGCACGCACTGGCCATTGAATCGGTTGTGTGCGGGTACGCGTTGTACAGCAATTGACCGATCGGTGTGCCCGGCTGGCCCATTGCATCTGTTGTGTGCGGGTACGCGTTGTACCCGGAATACGCGTTGTACAGCAATGGACCGATCGGTGTGCATGCACTGGCCATTGAATCTGTTGTGTGCGGGTAAGCGTTGTACCCGGAATACGCGTTGTACAGCAATGGACCGATCGGTGTGCACGCACTGGCCATTGAATCTGTTGTGTGCGGGTACGCGTTGTACAGCAATGGACCGATCGGTGTGCCCGGCCGGCCCATTGCATCTGTTGTGAGCAGGTACGCGTTGTACAGCAATGGACCGATCGGTGTGCCCGGCCGGCCCATTGCATCTGTTGTGAGCGGGTACGCGTTGTATCCCGAAATACGCATTGTACAGCAATGGACCGATCGGTGCGCACGCATTGGCTATGGCCTGGCATGGCAACGGACGCATTTTCGAAAGTTTAACGAGTCTGATGCTGTGAATTCAGTTGGCCACCCACAACAATGTTGCAAATGCGTGGGTGTCATGAAGTTGAACTTTTGAAGGATGCTGTGGGCGTGTGTAAGTGGTGCAATTCCATGGATTGGCCAGATTCAGAAGATGCAAACGACTTGGACCTATCACTTTGGACACATGGGACGGTATCTGCCTCAGCAGCACACATATAATGCTGGCTGTTCCCCTGAGAGCTCACTTGCCTGCACTACATGCTCCAGGATGACATCTGCCACCACCACTGCTGCTGTCTCTGCATCCTCTGGATCCTGCAATGGCACGTACTGTGGAGAGAGCCCCAGCCTTCAGCACTGAGGAGAACCAGGCCCTGCTGGACAGCCTCCTTCCACAGTACAGCAAGCTGTATGGGAAACCAGGGGAGCAGGTGAGTGTGCTGTCCACTGCCTTACAAATGTGCATGTTGTCTGACTAGCCAGACTTACAGTCTGCACGCCACTGGCTAGCAGGCTCACTGAGTAGTTCTCACCCCCCATAGTGTGTAGTTACATGCACTGAACAGGTATAGTGCAGTAACAGTGCATTTAAACAAGGTTTGACTTCCCAGGCAATGATACCATGTAGTAACTGCTGGCAAACTGTTCATAGCCATCCTTGCACTGCCCGTGTACAACATGTGCCCCTGTGATTGAGACATGTATATCCAAATGTGTGATGCACAGATTTGTTGCATGTGTAGTAATGGCCTTTACACTTTGTCATCCTCACAGGTTGATGCCCACCAGAAGCAGGAAATATGGCTGGACATCGCCCGGGCAGTAAGGTCTGTGGGGGTCTACAAGCGCCGGATCCACAACTGCCAGAAGAGGTGGCAGGACCTTCGGGGCTGGACCCGGAGGATCGCAAGGGTCCAGCTGAAGCTGTCGCCTCCTCGCAGGAGGGGCGGACACCGGACCCTGACCCCCCACATGCTCAGGATCCTGGCGGTGGTCTTCCCTAATCTGGATGGGCAGCTGAAGGGCAGACAGCAGCAAGGAGGGGGTGAGTCCATGACTGCACTGTGAGCTTTGTCTGACATGCTATGTGCCCTCCTCTGGCCTGGTTAAACTTCAACAGTACATCAGTTATGTGGTCCAGGACCCATGTCCCTCAATTGTGCACTGCCCACTCCTCATCTGATACCCAGGTGTGGCCCTTACAGTCAGGAAATTGTGTCACTTGGGTACTGTGTCCTTGCATATTGCTTAGCTCAAGGTGTGGGACAGCATTTGTACCCGTAACTCTGTGGTGGGCTTCATGGGTGGGTCCATTGCTTACACAATGCCTGGGTTCTGACATGTAATCTGCGTGTTACTTTGATATGTGGTCCAATTGCTGATCTGATTCACCACATGTGCCTGGGGTATTTGGCACACACCCATG
This sequence comes from Calotriton arnoldi, assembly GCA_963921515.1. Lineage (NCBI taxonomy): Eukaryota > Metazoa > Chordata > Amphibia > Caudata > Salamandridae > Calotriton > Calotriton arnoldi. Next base: position 28,649 of record CAWUFW010001614.1, on the reverse strand, counting down.
CTGCGGTTGTGAACAATGTTTGGGCCTCAGGAGTATGTATATCAAGTGTGTCACACATGCTTAGCCACCTGCCTACTGTCCAGGGCTCATCCCTCTTTCACGTGGAGCAGGACAGTCATGCCTACTCCAGGCCATACAATACACTCTGTACTCCCACTCCCGTATATCAGCTGACACGTTGTGCTCAGTGAAATGTTCCCTCAGGTGTCTGCCTCTTTGTCATTGTGCTGTGGCTTTGTTGTCAGGACTACTGGGGTGTTTATCGGTTAGGGCTCAGCATGCCACCGGAGATGTGACCATAGGAGACGATACTTGTGTGACATATAGGTGTTTGATCACTTGACCGTGCATACTGGGGTATGCGACTGTGAAGTTCAGGCAGCTTTTTCCCATTCACAGCAGATTGTGAGGTGCTCATGTTCCGAGGGTTGTGTTTCATGTCTCCCATATGTCCAATTGGTATGACGTGGACAAATGAGAGTTCAGATGATGTGGTTTGTGGGGGATGGACATGTGCACTTGTCAGCTACTGGACTTGCATTCCCCATGACCTAGGATTGTGACACAGTGCAGACGGTTGTTGTCTGGCTGCCCTGCCCATGTGACTGGAGACATTGATGTATGACTTTGCAGGCATGCCTGTGCCATGGCATTAAACTTCCTAAGAGTGATCCTGCAGGGGAGTGACATGTGCTACATGCACCCCATTGTGGCATTGACTATCAGGACATGGGTGCATCATGGTGTCTGGTGCTGGTATGCATCACATGCATTTCAAAATAGACTCTGGCCATCCCTTTATCCGGACACCTGTACTGACTCAGTGGCAAGAGTTGTGATGTGTGCATGTTCACATACTTCACCGTGTTCTCTGCACTGTCCAACTACTGTGTAGGTGGTGCATGTGTCCACACTGGTGTATTGCCATCCGACAGACACCAGACTGATGGGTGCAAGGCCAGGAGGGATGTGAGTGCCATGGTTGACCATCAGACTGACAATTGGCTTCTCCTACTCTGTTTGGGCACTTTTGGCAATGTTCAACTAAGGATGCCAGGGCTTGCTCTGTAATGTGCTGTACTTACTGTGGTTTTGTGCGGTCAGTGCAGGTGACTGATGTCTGTCTGTTTCCCTAATTGTTTGCAGATACATCCACGGCCACAGGAGGGGACAGGTCCACGGACCAGGAGGAGCCGCTGAGCCAGACTGGGTCAGCAGCCGATGAGTGGTCGAAGGGACCCAGTGGCACGGAGGGCGAGGGGAGCCACACCGAGGAGTCCTCAGCACCATCCACCTCAGCTGAGGACCACAGCAGCTCGGAGGATGACTCTCTTGTGGAGGCGGGTGTCAGCAGCCACCACACTCCAGCTACTATTGCTGTCCCCGCCACCACCACCACCACCGCCCTCCCATCGGCTCCCATTCCAGAGGTCCATGGAGGCTCCCGTGTTCGGGAGCGTGTCTCCTTCGTGCCAGGCACCGCAGCCCCTGCCCCTGTGTCCCCTGCTTCCCTGAGTGAGGAGTCTGTGTACCTACTTCGCCAGCTCCATGTAGGGCAGACAGCAATGCTGAGTGTCCTCCATGCCCACACCACTCTGTTTACTCAGCTGGTGTCGTTTATGGAGGGCATCTCATCGGGCATGCCTGCCCTACAGAGGAGCAATAGGTCCATGGACTCCTCCCTGATGGCAGCAGTGTCCCTCCTCCAACAGTCCCTCACCCCTCCTACCTCTGCCCCATCCACACTTCCTGGCACCCTACCTGTCCCAAGCACATGCACACCTGCACATTCACCCAAACACACAGACACGAGCAGCACAGACACACCCACTACAAAAACAAGACGTGCACGCAGGCATCCTCAGGGGACTGATACCACACCCACAGGGGATGGGGTACATACACACACACACAGGCATCCACAGTCACTCCACAGTCCTCCGATACCTCTCCCTCCAAGGCCCCTTCCCTTGCCTCACCTGCAACCCCACCTACACAGCAGCTCTTCCTCTGTGACCTCGGCCTCTTCCCCTCCAATCCAGCTGATCCAGCATACAGGGGGAAGAGGAAGTCCACCCACACAGAGGGGAGTGTCCCTCACCCCCGGACACCCCCCCCAGGCGCAGACAGACTGAGGCCCCCATCCGCAAGTCCCCCTGGACCCGGAAGAGCAAGACCCCGCTGCCACCCTGCAGCTCAACCACCAAGTCTCCTTCCTCCATCCCTCAGGTCCCCACTCCACAGGTTCCCCCACCACACCCTGCCCCAGGTTCCCCCACCCACAGATACACCATCCCCAAAATGATCCGGCCTTCTCCCCTACCACTTGCTCTTCCAGCACCACACCCCGCTGCGCTTGTTTGTGCCACTGGTGTGGAGAGCGTGTCCTCCCCTCTGTCCTGCCCACCTTACCTGAACCCCATTCTACTCCCCTGGAGATAGGCACTGCAGTGGAGTCCACTACCACCCTGTCTGACTTGGGCACTGCAGTGGGGAACCTGTCCACTCCATCTGCATGGCCCACTGCAGTCGTGCCGGCACCCACACCATCTGACTCAAGCCCCCCAGTTGTGCCGGCACACACCATGTCAGACACCTCCACTGCAGTTGTCAGTGACTCTCCAGCACCCACCACCCCTTCCCTGCCTCCTTCTGGTGAGCCCTGATCCTGTCCCTGCGGTGCCTGGCCTGCCCCCCGTATGCCCCTCCGAGTGGGAATGTCCCTGATGTGTAGCTGTGCAGGCATGCAAAGGGTGACATCTGGCACTGTCACCCTGTTTGGACTCTTGTTATGGACTGGCCATTGGCCTTTGTTATATTTCTGGACTTTCACTTCTTCACACACAAATGCTGAATAAAGCTACTTTCTGTTCTCTAGTGGTTTTGCTTCTGATGTACATGATGTTGATGTTGCTAACCGTGCCCTTGCTGCACTGATGGTGATTTTTGATATCAGGGAAATGAAGTGTTACTGTGCAGGACCCCATGTGGTCCAGGGGGAATGTGTCCTAATCTGGTGTGTATCCATGTCATCCTTTGCAGCAATATGAGGGTGTCATGTTTTCAATATTTGGCAATGGGATTTCCTACTTTTATTTGCAATATCACATCTGTGGCTTACACCCCTGCACATCTGTTGTGCTTACCATTGTTCAATTTGTCTATTTCCCTGACCGTGTGACCGTCTCCACTGGACATGCAAGTTTGGGCATCAATGGGGAAGGACTCATCTGTGTGATCAGTGCAACTTGCTATACATGTGTGTTGGATCTGTGCAGATGGTGTCGGTGACACTCCCATGACCAGGCTGATGTGACGAGAGGCTTCATTTTGTGCTAATTGTTGACTGAGTGACCAAGTGTACTGCTGATATGATAGAGCCCTGCAGAGACAACGTATGGCACAGCTTTCCTTACACAGGAGTGGAGTGCCCTCATGGCAGTGTGTAATTCCGTGACATTGCCTGAGCCCAAGGTGTGTGTTGTGTGAGCATGTCTGTGTGTGTTCACTTCCGTTTTGCAACACAGGCTGGGATCCCTAGTGATGTTCCTGTTTGTGATGCTTGCTGAGTTGACCTATGTACCACCCAAATCTTCGCACTGGGTTCTCTGGGATGTGGGTGCATGGCACATTACTGGTCATCAGGGTGTCATCCATAGGTGTGTTTGCTGTCAGGGCTGAGTTTGTGGGCCAACGCAGATGAGACACAGTCAGGATTCCCTTGGCACTTGTTGGTTACACAAGTCATGTAATTTACAGTTTGTGTTAGCTTTCAGTGATTGTGACACGTTGTGTGTGTGACTGCTGCCACTCCTCTGGGTCAGAGCTGCAATGTTGGAAGTTGTCTATGTGTGTTCTTTGTGGGTGACCTTGTCTTCTTCATTGGTGTGTGACTGTGTCCGGGATCACATTGATTGTGGTGGATTTCACGTCATGCCCATGTACAGCGTACTGTGCAGTGTGTCAGACATTCACGAGTCTTGTTGACTGGCCAGGTGTGATGGGTTTCTGCACCTTAGTTCCCACAACCACCCCTGGGATTGTCATGGGTGCATGTGCAATGTCACCAGTCCATGTGAGCTTCACTGCTGCACATTGGTGGAGATCAAGGTGTATGGTGTTGAGTGTGTGCAAATGAGAGTTGTTGCACGGCTAGACCCCTACCTCCATGTTGGCCTTGGCTGACAGGCCGTGCTGATTGATTTGTGCTTGTGTAGGTGTGATGGTAGTTTGTTGCTCAGGACACATGACTGTGGTTCACAGTGTGAACGACATCTAGCTTTGTCATCACAGTGGGATTATCATGCAGGCCACGGTCAACACGATGTGGGGTCCCTGGGGGTAGTGCTGTGGTGGGTCTGTCTCTTGCTGTGTTATTTGCTGTTCCGACAAGCTTGTGTGACATGTGTAATTTGGGCTCCCTCTCATCTAACAATGCCTGTTTGCCCACATAGGGGAATCCGATCCATGAGTTACTTTTGTGTGGCACTGTATACACATCTGTGTAATTGTGATTCAGGCCTCCTCATGTGTTGTGTGGTTGCCTGGGGACACTGGCACACCCCCCCATCACCTGTTGTGTTTGATCTGCAGTGTGAGGCTGCCTGTTTGTATTTGTGCATCTGCACCACTGCATTGGCATATCTTTAGTGTGCCATTGGCTGTATGTTGTTTGTTGGCTTTCCCCTGCTGTCCCTGGGACTCCTAGGTCATCAGTCAGCACAATGATCATGGTTTGTATGTCCCTTTGCTGCCATGGTATGGTATTTGTTCACCTCACATCTACAGTCTCCAAAGGATATCTACATTTGTGTGTCCATTGGTGCAGATATGTGGGGCTGCATTATGATGGTCACTTCTGTCATTGTGTTATTGAGGAATGTTGCCAATGTCAGCCCCCATGGGTGATGTTTGTCTGCACATGGCCAAAGGTATATCTTATTGGCACTGCACAATTTGCCTCACCCAATGTATGTTGCTATGGGACACAAGCACTACTTTGCCACTGATGTATTTGTTGTTCTGTGACCAGGGATCATCCATGCTGTTTGGCAGTTGCAGCTTTTTCCATGACAACACTTACCTTTTGGTCACTGTGATGATGGGGGTTTAGACCCCATTGCCACAGTGTTCAAAATGTGCTTCAGCTATGGACCCCACACTTACCTTTGGTCACTGTGATGATGGGGGTTTAGACCCCATTGCCACAGTGTTCAAAATGTGCTTCAGCTATGGACCCCACACTTACATTTTGGTCACTGTGATGATGGGGGTTTAGACCCCATTGCCACAATGTTCAAACTGTGCTTCAGGTATGGACCCCACACTTACCTTTTGGTCACTGTGATGATGGGGGTTTAGACCCCATTGCCACAGTGTTCAAAATGTGCTTCAGCTATGGACCCCACACTTACCTTTTGGTCACTGTGGTGATGGGGGTTTAGACCCCATTGCCACAGTGTTCAAAATGTGCTTCAGCTATGGACCCCACACTTACCTTTTGGTCACTGTGGTGATGGGGGTTTAGACCCCATTGCCACAATGTTCAAAATGTGCCTCAGGTATGGACCCCACACTTACATTTTGGTCACTGTGATGATGGGGGTTTAGACCCCATTGCCACAATGTTCAAAATGTGCTTCAGCTATGGACCCCACACTTACCTTTTGGTCACTGTGATGATGGGGTGTTATACCCCATTGCCACAGTGGTCATGGTCTGCTTGCATTGTGGAGCCTACACACATTTATGTGTGACACATGTGATAGGGGGTCACATTGTATGCTCAATGACATGTTCAGTGTTGTGGGCATTTGACACAGACTACACACGCTTGTCATTGTGTTGGTGGGATGTATTTTCAGACATTCCTTATGTTGGAGTATGCTGGTTGTGTCATGCATTTCCCGTCCTATGTTTAGGGGTGGTGTGGGTGGTAGGCATTCATCCCCCTATGAGTGGGTATGGTGGTAGTGGTAGGCATCCAGGCCCCCATGAGTAGGGGTGGTGGTAGTGGTAGGCATCCATCCCCCTATTAGTAGGGTTGGTAGTAGTGACAGGCATCCAGCCCCCCTGAGTAGGGGTGGTGGTGGTGGTAGGTATCCAGGCCCCCCTGAGTAGGGGTGGTGGTAGTGACAGGCATCCAGCCCCCCATGAGTAGGGGTGGTGGTAGTGGCAGGCATCCATCCCCCTAAGGGTGGGGATGGTAGTAGTGACAGGCATCCATGCCCCCCTGGGTAGGGGTGGTGGTAGTGGTAGGCATCCAGGCCCCCCTGAGTAGGGGTGGTGGTAGTGGTAGGCATCCGTCCCCCTAAGGGTGGGGATGGTAGTAGTGACAGGCATCCAGGCCCCCCTGAGTAGGGGTGGTGGTAGTGACAGGCATCCAGCCCCACCGGAGTAGGGGTTGTGGTAGTGGTAGGCATCCATCCCCCTATGAGTGGGGTTGGTAGTAGTGACAGGCATCCAGCCCCCCTTGAGTTGGGGTGGTGGTAGTAGTAGGCATCCAGGCCCCCCTGAGTAGGGGTGGTGGTAGTGGTAGGCATCCAGCCCCCCCTGAGTAGGGGTGGTGGTAGTGGTAGGCATCCATCCCCCTATTAGTGGGGATGGTAGTAGTGACAGGCATCCAGGCCCCCCTGAGTAGGGGTGGTGGTAGTGGTAGGAATCCAGGCCCCCTTGAGTAGGGGTGGTGGTGGTGGTGGTAGGCATCCAGGCCCCCCTGAGTAGGGGTGGTGGTAGTGGTAGGCATCCAGGCCCCCCTGAGTAGGGGTGGTGGTGGTAGGCATCCAGGCCCCCCTGAGTAGGGGTGGTGGTAGTGGTAGGCATCCAGGCCCCCTGAGTAGGGGTGGTGGTAGTGGTAGGCATCCATCCCCTAAGGGTGGGGATGGTAGTAGTGACAGGCATCCAGGCCCCCTGAGTAGGGGTGGTGGTAGTGGTAGGCATCCAGGCCCCCTGAGTAGGGGTGGTGGTGGTGGTGGTAGGCATCCAGGCCCCCTGAGTAGGGGTGGTGGTGGTGGTGGTAGGCATCCAGGCCCCCTGAGTAGGGGTGGTGGTAGTGGTAGGCATCCAGGCCCCCTGAGTAGGGGTGGTGGTAGTGGTAGGCATCCATCCCCTAAGGGTGGGGATGGTAGTAGTGACAGGCATCCAGGCCCCCTGAGTAGGGGTGGTGGTAGTGGTAGGCATCCAGGCCCCCTGAGTAGGGGTGGTGGTAGTGGCAGGCATCCATCCCCCTAAGGGTGGGGATGGTAGTAGTGACAGGCATCCAGGCCCCCTGAGTAGGGGTGGTGGTGGTGGCAGGCATCCAGCCCCCTGAGTAATGGTGGTGGTAGTAGTAGGCAGCCAGGCCCCCCTGAGTAGGGGTGGTGGTAGTGGTAGGCATCCAGCCCCCTGAGGGTGGGGATGGTAGTAGTGACAGGCATACAGGCACCCCTGAGTAGGGGTGGTGGTAGTGGCAGGCATCCAGGCCCCCTGAGTAGGGGTGGTGGTAGTGGGAGGCATCCATCCCCCTAAGGGTGGGGATGGTAGTAGTGACAGGCATCCAGGCCCCCCTGAGTAGGGGTTGTGGTGGTGGCAGGCATCCAGCCCCCCCTGAGTAGGGGTGGCGGTAGTAGTAGGCATCCAGTCCCCTGAGTAGGGGTGGTGGTAGTGGTAGGCATCCATCCCCTAAGGGTGGGGATGGTAGTAGTGACAGGCATCGAGCCCCCTGAGTGGGGTGGTGGTAGTGGCAGGCATCCAGCCCCCTGAGTAGGGGTGGTGGTAGTGGTAGGCATCCAGGCCCCCTGAGTAGGGGTGGTGGTAGTGGTAGGCATCCATCCCCCTAAGGGTGGGGATGGTAGTAGTGACAGGCATCGAGCCCCCCCTGAGTGGGGTGGTGGTAGTGGCAGGCATCCAGCCCCCACTGAGTAGGGGTGTTGGTAGTGGTAGGCATCCAGGCCCCTGAGGGTGGGGATGGTAGTAGTGACAGGCCTCCAGGCCCTCCTGAGTAGGGGTGGTGGTAGTGGTAGGCATCCAGCCCCCTGAGGGTGGGGATGGTAGTATTGACAGGCATCCAGGCACCCCTTAGTAGGGGTGGTGGTAGTGGCAGGCATCCAGCCCCCCCTGAGTAGGGGTGGTGGTAGTGGTAGGCATCCAGCCCCCCCTGAGTAGGGGTGGTGGTAGTGGTAGGCATCCAGCCCCCTGAGGGTGGGGATGGTAGTAGTGACAGGCATCCAGGCCCTCCTGAGTAGGGGTGGTGGTAGTGGTAGGCATCCAGCCCCCTGAGGGTGGGGATGGTAGTAGTGACAGGCATCCAGGCACCCCTGAGTAGGGGTGGTGGTAGTGGCAGGCATCCAGCCCCCCTGAGTAGGGGTGGTGGTAGTGGTAGGCATCCAGGCCCCCTGAGTAGGGGTGGTGGTGGTGGCAGGCATCCAGCCCCCCTGAGTAGGGGTGGTGGTAGTAGTAGGCATCCAGGCCCCCTGAGTAGGGGTGGTGGTAGTGGTAGGCATCCATCCCCCTAAGGGTGGGGATGGTAGTAGTGACAGGCATCCAGCCCCCCCTGAGTGGGGTGGTGGTAGTGGCAGGCATCCAGCCCCCTATGGGTGTGTATGGCATTGGTGATGGCCATCCCACCCCTATGGTTCTGCTGTTGCTAGTGTACGTCATTTGTGCATCCCTATGTGTGTGTGACATATTTTGTGTACGTGTCGTTTGTTTGTATTGTTGGTGTTTGACTTACCGTCTGCGCCGTATGCGTCCGTGCCGGTCCCGGTAATAGATGTAGAGTATAGGTAGGACCTGCGCAATGGGATTCATGCTTGGATTGTCTCGTTCGGATTTCTCGTGTCTTCGACTCGTACTCGTAGCAGGCTTGTTCGTCTCGTAGCCGTGGATCGTCTTGTGGCGCGAAACGGAGCTTATGTACGGCTCGCCCGGATGCTCAAATGTCCCGGACATAGCGACGGGTTCGGCGCGTACGGAGTGCGCATTGTACTCGTCCGGCCGGAAGGTGCTGTGTATTTGCTTCCGTACGACTCGATTCGGCGTTTACGGATCCGGCTCGGGCGGGGAACAGGAGCTGAATTGGGTAAGTACGGCTCGCTCGGAAACTGGGTTGTTATACGCATCGTACTTGTTCGTCCGGACGAATGTTCGAATCGGTCGGGAAACACGCATTCGGCTGGTTTTTTTTCCGGACGAATACTGTTAGGTGCGCTTCCGGCCGGGATTGGAATCGACCCCTTAGTGTCATGTTTTTTCGTATCAGTCAAATTGTCTCAGGAAAAATTTGTTACCACACATATCCTTTCCCATGCAGTGATTTTACCTTCCTGTTCCTAGTTTCACATGTTGAAATAGAGAATGGCATAACCATGTTTTCACCATAATTGACATGTACAGCTCAGAAAAGGTGAGAAGTACTGCTTAGAGCTTTTCAGTTAACCTTAAAGGATTTGTCACAGAGTAATTGTGTGGGTCCAAGCTCAATTTGCCAAAGAATGGGAGTCTGAAAATCAAATTTGTGAAAGTCAGAATGATGCCTAAATATAGCTTTATCCTACAAAGCAGAACCTATATTCAAGTTCACATACATGAACTGATGGGTAGGATTGGCTGGTGGTTGGTTAAAGAGGCTGAGGTGTAATCATTATTATGCGGTCGCAGGACCCGATATACAAACCTTTTGCCCTGGGATGCCAACCAGCACAAAACATTTTTGATTGGATTTACTTTGCAGTGCAAAACTTGTTTTGCACTGGAAAGTTGCCACAAAGCAGTGCAACGCGCTGCTTTGTATTACTCTGCACCAGAGAGACGTTACATGGGTGGTACATGGGCATTTCTGTGCTACCACCCATGCTTTTTGATGCAAAACCCTATCTAATAACAATAGCAGACAGGGCTTTGCACAAAAAAGTAACACAATTCAAAGCAGGCATTAAAAGAGAAATACTTTTATTTCTCCTTTCTTTTCTGACTTTGCATTTGTTGGGCACTGTACAACACACATACAAAATAAGACAAGTTTTAAAGTAAGTCTAAACAAAGGGGCATATTAGCAAGACCCACGTTAAAATTATCGCCGTTTTAGCGGCAGGAAACTGCTGCTAAAACGGCGATAATGGGCTTGCTAATGTGCGTTATGGAATTCAATAGAAGCCCAGGTTAGATGTCCTGCACATCTAACCTGGGCTTCTATTGGAATTCTATAACGCATATTAGCAAGCCCATTATCGCCGTTTTAGCGGCAGTTTCCTGCCGCTAAAACGGCGATAATTTTAACGTGGGTCTTGCTAATATGCCCCATAGTTTTTTGTGCTGGAAGAGTATACTTCCCATACAAAACCTATGCTAGACTCAAGCAGACACCCTTGCACTATGGTGCGAAGGTGTGAGTGTGGCGCACGGGTGCCAAATTGTTCACCAGCACTAGGGAGAAGGTAGGAGATATGGCGCTCTCCTGCTCTCTCCTTGTCACACTGCCTTGCCTGGTATTGTTATAAATCTGGTCCTCAGTATTTGGCACCTTGACTTTCGTTAGCACTGGCAGCGGGCTTCTGAGTAAAACTTTGAGACCCAGCACTTATTCTTTTACAAATTAAGCACTTGTAAGGCTCACTCCTAACTACCCAGGGCAGTTATTTAGGCTTTTATTTGAGTTTAGAACAAATATATAATTTTTGATTATTAAGGACGTTGAGGAGAAGAGTAATAATTAATCAGTTTTATTGTAAATAATTGCATCTTCAGCTATTCTTCTTCAACCTAACAATTGCATTCTTTGGCATAAATCAACCATACCTATCCACCCTAATGTAAATATGCACAACTCTGATGTAATATTGGTTCATTTATGCTTCAGGTTATATGTAACCTCTTTTTCCCTGTCAATCATATCCATCCATGGGCATAATCTATCCATACCCAACTGTTACTCCTCTGTACAATATTACATTTTACACATATATAACTTATGCACCGCCCTTACTGCTATGTATACCATTTTTTATCAAACTATTTACGTGCTTCCAAATATATAAATAAAAATATTGGCTTCTACTTTTCTTCAGATTTGATCTTCCATTCTCAGCATTGCTTGGTTTATTAAGCTTTAAAGAGATCATTTGAGCTGCTCTTTCATTTTAATACCATGGGCATGATTCACAAAGGTAAACTTCCACTTTTGTGTAAGTTTACTATTTTCCGGTATAAACACATTTTGATTTAATAGTAACAATATGTCTATGGAGACTCCGCAGTTGGGGCGAAGAATTCCGCACATAAAAAAGATAGGCCTGTCCTATCTTTTTATGTGTGGAGGTCTCCAAAGTCGTACAGCTACTTCTAAGTTCTAGTTTGTGAATACCAAATTGTGAATCAGGCCCCATGAGTGAAGCTCCTTTTACCCCACAGAGCCATGTTAAAGAATGTATGCCTTAAATCAAACCTGCCTGTTGGTTCAAATTTCCAAATAACTTTATTCGGTTTCATATGATAAAACCATAAAAGCACAATGTGAAATACAGGATAAAATATGTTACATTATGTACAAACTCGACGGGGACATACCCGGTATAAGCATCTCATAAACAATTAATTTTATATGCAAATTAATGTATCTAGTGTCATGGAACCTAGGACAGACTTAACACCTACTAAAAAAGACACTATAAATAGAATAATAAAACCTTTACTCTTCATAAGGCTAAAAAATAAACATGCTATTATAGCAAGTTAAAGTGAATGAAACCGAAAATAGTGACTAAAATCTACGAGTCTAAAACGAGTTAGTCACAACTACCCTAAACCTGATAGCAGATTTTAAAAAATGTAACACATAAAAAATGGTATTACCCGTCAACATCTGAAGAAATATAAAAGTGGGCCGTACTTGTCTAAAATTGGCCTGTTTCAAAATGGGGATTAAGAAGGATTTCCTGGGAGTGTCATAAAATGGGCAAATCATTGGGAAGTGAACCATGTCCTGCGGAGATATACCGTCGCAACCACAGGATGAGAGCGATTGCCCTTTATTCTGCCCCCTGGGATGGGCGAGGAAAAGATAAAAAAGATCAAACCGAAACCTGGTCAAAAGGAAGCGATCACATGAGTTTGTGAACCCCAGCAGGTACGGCTCCGCCATCATAGTTGTCCTCAACATAATGTGGCGCCGTACGCTGGGCTTCACAAGCTCCCTCTCCTCCCTTACCATGGTCTGGCGTGTGATAAACACCGTCTTGATAAGTAGTGCTAAATCTTCCTTGCGCGTTGAACCGGGGTTTGAAAAAAACATCTCTCATTCCTACACAGCTGCATTAGACCTTGGGCTGCAGAACCCTCTCAAGACTCATCACCAGCAGACAATGATGCAAGAGAAACTCCTGGTTACCCTTTGGCCATCACAAGGAAGCCATCTGTCATGTATTTGTAGTCAATTGATTTTCCCCATCTTTTCAAAGGTGAGTGCAAATGGCTGTCATGTCCTTCAGAATTCCCGTTTTAATCAATGGTGTGAAAAGGTACACCCATCGCAAAAAAGCTTTCAGGCCAGTACTGCCATTGTCCAATTTGATCTTAATAAGATGATTATCCCAGGGCACTATAATGCAATTTTGAGTTGTCATGGTCTAGGGCTTATTCACAACCAACCTAAACATGTATTACTCTATGCTCATTTCCTGGAATCAACTTCCTTGAATCTAAATATGATATTCTTCACAGCAATGGATGAGGAATGATCTTCCCTACAAGTTATTTCAGAATTTTGCTAAAATATCAGTTAAAAGCAAAAAGAACAAATGATGGATGGAATGCTAAACAATGCATACATTCACCCCCAATCACAGATCTAGGTTCAATCCATCATTTTTTTGCTCACCATGCCACCCCAGTTTGGACCCAGCCATATGCCAATCAGTCTTGATCCTGCTCCTCATGGGAACAGTCCAGCCCAAACTGCCAAGCCAGGCCTTCCCTGGAACGTAAACAAGCATCCTGGGACAGGTTTCAGGGTTTCACCCCTCATCAGCCAGGCTTGCTTGATTCCAATGGCACAGTGAGCACGGGACCCACATCTGGGTGCTAGCTATGCCACAGGATTCAAAATAGCCTGGCTGATGAAGGGTGATACCCCAAAACCGGTCCCAGGATGCTTGTTTCTGGTCCAGGGAGGACCTGGCCTGGCAGTTCAGGCTGGACTGTTCCCATAAGGAGCAGGGTGAAGACTGATTTGCATATGACTGGGTCCCGACTGGAGTGGCTTGGCGAGCAAAACAAAACAATGGATTTAACCCAGATCTGTGACGGGGGTGGATGTTCGATTTGTTCATCATTCCACCCATCAGCTGTTCTTTTTAAAATATCAGATATTCAACATCTCTCAAGTCTTTAATTATTCCCAGAAAGACTGTTGTAAGTGTTGAAAGTGTAGGAGAGAGACGAGATCTATTCCACAGTATGCCTTCATTAAAAAGACAACCAAGCAAAACTGATGCACGTTTTATGCAGACTCACCAGAACACATGGGTATGCAAAATTTACATCACATACCATTTCACCCCGATGTGATTAAAAAGTTCACATTTTGTCAAATTGCTAGGCCCCTAGTAGCCTCCTTTTTGCTCCTTGGGGCCTAGGGAACAGATAGGAGTGCGAATTACAGAAAATAAAGTGCCTAAATGAGCCCTGTTTACTTCCTGTCTGATGCTACTTTTGGTGACCTCAGAGACCAGCACCAAGCTGTACAAAACCTATGGTGCAGGGGGTGCCAAAGGGGAAGCAGGGAGTAGTAGCAGCCACTGTCTATTGCTACCCCCAATTGATGTCCTTTCGGCATATAAAGCTTTAGAAAGGTGTCTACTCAGTCCACAACCAATAACAGCAATGTGAATTAGGAACTCCCGTCTACAATGAGTAGGCGCCCCCCGCACCTAGGGGAGGGGCGCCCTTAGTTACGCCACGGAGCTGAGCCTCCTCCAGGGGCTAAATGAGGAGGGGAATCACTGGTGGCGGCGATACACGTAAAGGAAACCAAAACTTAGTTAAGCTATTTAAGGCGGCGGCCCTGAGGACTCGTCCTCTTTGTCTTCTTGGACCCCAGGGAAGCAGCAGGAGCATCGTAAATGAGACGGAGTGTGGCACGGTGGGTTCAAGGAGGCCGTGGCGTAGCACTATGTAAACATCACGGTCGTTAGTTCAGTAGAAAAAACCACAGTGCTTGTAACCCAAGTACACGGGTTCCATTCCCCTTATGGGCCAATTTGCAGTTTTATTTTTCTTTCAATTTCATTTGTTTTATCAGTTATGGAAATAAGATATCTGATTATGGTCAGGGCGCGCAACAGCTTTAATTAATTTAATTTGTTGTGCGGGAACGGGGGTCGGGCGAGAAGCTGATCAGAGCATGTGGCTGCCGCATGTTGCAGAGGGCGCGCCCGTATGTGGATGGGGCGTGGCTCCAGTATCGGAGCATCGTCTTTGATCTTCTTTTATGCCTTCAGCGTCTGCGCGTTACAGAAGATGCGCTTTTGTGAGCAAGGGTATGGCAAGACACAATGGTGCGGATTTGTTCCTAATCGCATTATTACCGAGCTGAACAGTCAGAGGTACTGTTTTTCTTTCGCATAAATAGATACAAGTTGAATTGTTCCGATGGCTCCCCGCAGTTACTTTTCGGTGCCGGTCTGCAATATCGAAAGGGGGCGGCGGGCAGTACAGGGGGCGCTTGCTGTCCGTATTACTAACATTCCAATGCTGGGAGCAGGAGTACTGGTCACGAGACGGGGTGCGTGCAAAAATCCCAGGTAGCTTTTCTTCTGACCGCCTCTTGGCCCCCGGGAGTCTCTAGGTAAACAAGTTGAAACATGCATAACGGAAAGCGTGGGGTCATTTTAATCCTAAAATCATGCAACATAAATTGGAAGGCATTTCAGCAATGTGGCGCATTCCGGTCATTTCAACAGCAAGCCCATGCCAACCAGCACTGTTTAACTAATGTTAAACCAGGGAAAACTTGTGTTTTATTACACCCCCTGCGTCGCAAGGCTGGGTTGACAATGCTGAAGTGGTACGGCGCTTCACAGATGGATGACTGTTTATTAGTTTAGTGTTACCTCAAATGGTTATGTCAGGAGTGAGTCGGGGAAATGCGCATAGGTGACTGTCTGTGCTTCTCACTGTGTGCTTACAAACAGAGGGGTAGCGCCATGACGCCATGATCTGCTTCATAGGCCATTCATTAGTCCGCTTGCGTTTTATAGGCGGGGAAGCCCGGTAATGGCGACCCGGGTAATTAAAAGCACGCGGTAAGGTATTAGAAGGCCGCGCAGGAAGGAGGCAGCGCCTGTATGCGGGAGAGAGGCGGCTTGCGGCGCGAGTCTGGTGGAAACTTTATTGATATTGACAATGAGGCCGTGCCGCGGATGTGGTCGGGATCATGTACTGAACATCAATGGCTTAATTTTTCTCTTTTTGTTGCTTTTATGTTGGTGATATCCGGAGGTGCGCTTCGCTGGGAAGGCGGACGCATGGTGTACAGGTGTCATCCGGCGGGTGTAAACGGTCCAAAGACCGTGGTGCAGGTACATCTCGCTAAATGCCGACAACATTTTCCAGCAGCAACGGCCCCAGCGGAAGTGTTTGTGAACGCTATGGAAGGCAGCTCTCCTTAACGGGTGCTGGGACAGGCGCAGATTAGTCCTGAGTGTATTGCCTGAGTGCGTTCATGGGAAAATTTTATATAGCTCTATTAAGAGCATAGCTACCTTCTCACCCTTTCCTAAAAAAGAAATGTAAAAAAAATTATAACTCCTCGGTGTTATTACCGGAGTGTTTGTAGGGGGTGTTCTGGGGTGTTCTGAGAGTGTTGGTTATGGGAGTCACTTGGGTTGAAGGAAGTTATCTTTGTGCTCCTCGGTGTTATTACCGGAGTGTTTGTAGGGGGTGTTCTGAGAGTGTTGGTTATGGGAGTCACTTGGGTTCAAGGAAGTTATCTTTGGGTGCTATTCAACACCAACAATAGGCGCTAATTTGATCTAGGTTCTCATATAGCTAGTAAATGAGACAACATATGGTTTTATGGGTGGCTGTTTTTTTACATAATAAGGGCTAAATTAATACTATTTTGTATTTGCATGAGGGAGAGGTTTAATTAAGCGCAGGAGTCTGCCCAGAATACCACTCAATTCTCTATTGAAAGGTATTAATAAGTACCCCTTCCTATTCATGCAACCAGGTAAAGCATTATTCCTTTTAACCCTAATATGTCTGCTGTGTGTAGAACTCGATGGATAGTTGATAGTGCTTTAGGTTCATTCGTTGCAGTGAATCTGGGCTTCATGGGCACATATTTGCGGGCATCTTTTGTGCCCTGCCAATCAGGAGCTTAAACCTTTATCAGCTAGAATCATTCAGTACAGGGCCTGCATGTATACCGGCCTCACCCTTGGTGAAACAAAAATTGGTACAGCTACGAACTAAAGCCCTACTTAATAACTTCACGTTTTGGTGTCCAGGAGGCCGCATCAGCGCATTCGTATGCTCCCAGGACAATTTACCAGCAACAGTTCAAGCACCGCTTCTAGCAAGGGTGGTACAGCCCACACTAGGGCAAGCTTTTCGTGCGCATCTGCGTGCATCCACACGCGCGCTCTCTCTCTCTCAGGCAGCAGCGCTACATGGTGGGAGGGGCCGATGCAGTTCAGACAATATCCGATAATTTCTTTTGAACCTTTCTAACACACTCCTACTTTATCACTTGATTGCAATATTTCTTAGGATGCTTTTCATGCCAATGGTTGCGCTACTTATTGTCAAAGGGAGAAGGTGGCACCTATTGGCAAAACCTACCAGCTTTGGAGCCGGTGACTCACCGAATGCATATATCTTGGGTGATGTAACTAGTGCTCATGTAAAGCGCTCCAAGTTTGCATTATATATAAACATACACATCTCTGCAAAGCTACATCAAAAGCAGGTGCGCTTGCTCTCCCCTTCTTGTTAAGGAGAGAAAGAGACAGTAGTGGTGTATGAAGGAGTCTCACTAACTTATCTCCGGGGGGCGTAACGGATAGTTAAACCTGGGCCGCACCATATCACCTGCGCACAAGGGTATGGTATATCCTACCTTTGGCGCTTTATAAGCATGATGGACACACAGGTTGCAATAATGGTAAGTCGTATGATTTGGTTCATTCACGTTAATAGCATAAGGATGGCAGCAATTTTGTCCAGGTCCAGTAGTGCACTCTATCTTGTTTAAGCTGCTCGTGGCCATTTAGGCTCAGTTGGCTCTTATCTAGGGATTGCTATCCTTGCAACCCTAAAGAGGCGTCTTATTAAATTTTAACGTTTCCCCTCAATTTTCTTACTTTTCTGGATTAACTTTTGTCATGATTTCCTCCGTAAAAAAAATAGAAGAAAATTAGCAAAGGAAAGTATCCGGCGTCACAAAGCCACACTCACAGAGCTGTGCTGGTGGGGTTATTAACACATCTCTTAATACCGGATGCGTTATTGAAGCTGTCATGTGCTTGTGGCGCTCTGTCACTCTGCAGCACTCAGCGCTGGGGAAGTTATCAAGGTTTATCTTACAGCTAAGAGTCAAAACTAAGTACACCCACAGGGCGCAGTGTAATGCCTGTATAATGTGTAAGAGTACCTTGATATATTCCATGTGCTTGCC
Organism: Calotriton arnoldi; assembly: GCA_963921515.1. NCBI lineage: Eukaryota > Metazoa > Chordata > Amphibia > Caudata > Salamandridae > Calotriton > Calotriton arnoldi. Next base: position 10,996 of record CAWUFW010001614.1, on the reverse strand, counting down.
TACAGGAATCTGTCTTAGAGTGTGTGAGGGGTTACAAAGTGTCTTGGGCTCTAATGTAGCCGCATCCACACATTGTGGCATTATCGTTGTATGGTATGGCTCTTCAACACCTACAGAAAACCTAGTAGCCCTCACCAGTGGGAAGATTGTGCTGCTTGCTGCCAATATAATATTTAGTTTTCTCTATATGGTTCATCGTCAAGACGTTACTTGCATATGCAAGCGGACACAAATATAGTTTGTCTGTACATACCTCGCTTCAGCTTCTCTGCAACTGTGTAGCTTTTCCGGTGTTGCTGACATGCCTCCCTCAGTACAATAAATCGGTACAGGCCTATAAAGATTGTCGGGCCTGTAAAGTACAAGCCAACAGACCCACAAGACTGGGGTAAGTGAGCAGCTACATTAGTTATTTTTATTGTCAGGGGCGGATTGGTCATTTAACGTTTGTAACAAGAGCCTTGAGTCCAGTGTATCAGCCATTGGACATTAAGCCATGTTAAAGTGCAGTGCTCAGAGTGTTTGCGGCCGCACAACGGCCAGCCCCTATTTTACAGGGTGCTGTGAGCGGAGCACGGCCGCTGCAGGGCAGTGGCCGTAGCAATCGTCCTTATAAATTCGGCCCGTGTAGGACAAGACTGGAAGCTAGTTTTTACCATGGCAGTAAAAAAGCTGGGACGTGTCAGTTATTTAGCATGCATAGTTATTAAACATACATTGCTTAAAAGCGAGACATCATTCTCCAGGGAGTGGCCTTCAATGATGAAGTAGGGAGTGGTGCCCCCATAGTTATCACCAGGGCTCCCAGCAAAACACAGGAGTCAGTGCCTCACGCTCTCACATAGAGGGTAAGCCGGCCTGGCGTAAGCAAGGCCCGGTTTATAAGCATTAGGCATAACTACAACTAACAGTACCCCGCGATGCCGGGTTTTTTGGATTTTGGGGATTACACCTGTGTGCAGGTATCCCAGTGGCAGTGTTTAATAAAGAAAAAAAAAAAAGTGAAGGCAGATGCCCAAATTATCGGTCACGAATCACTGACAAAATATCGAAAGACATATTATCGAGCTACAATTATATCGATACAAAATTATCGATAACATTAATATCGACATCAAATACCTATTTAAATAATTACAAAAATATCGAGGATACAATATCGAAGTACATAAATATCTATTTCACAAATATCGCTAACATACTTATCGAAATGCTAAAATATCGAACTTCATTAAAATACATTAACTAGGTAAAAAATATTGTACACAAAAATATCGACAACACTAATATCGTAAAATTAAATATATCGACTATATAAAACTATAATAAATATAAAAATAAAACTACATAAAATTAATTAAATTACTACAAACACAATACTAAGGGGCCCATTACGATGGCGGGCGGAAGCACAACCGCCGTGCTGGCGGATGCAGAAACCACCAGTTACCGCCGGCACGCAGCAGTCCACACGCCCGCCCAATTACGATGCGAAAAGCAGGCTAAACACCGCCGGCAAGCCAGCAACACCGTCCGCCATCAAAGTGCGCCCGCACACGTAGCGGCGCAGCACAACTGACACACACCGTCCGACGAAACACGTCCCGCCCGGCGCATAAATTACGATGCCGCAAACAAACGGCTCCCACGGCAAAGAGACACCGCACGCGAAAGAGAGGCGGAAACACGGACGCAGAGCACGGACAACGAAGAAGCGGCACCCCGGGCATGAATCCAGCACTGCAGGCCCTTCCCATGCTTCTGCACCACCAAGGACGCAACGTACCGCGGAGACGCAGGTAGGCACACACACAACAAGTGCACGCAAACAGCGCACACAGTGCAAGGGCGGAAAAGCGGACAACCCCTCACCAGCGCGTGTACACTACACATCCACCATCGCATCCACATATGACACACAGGCCAAATCGTAACATCGCAGAACACATGTGTACACACCACCTGGGACTAGGAACCAACCACCCCGTCACGGCCCCAAAGCGCCGATGACGCCGCCACACATGCGCACAACGCAGAGGCCAACCGCAGCGCCATGCATGCGTCGCACACAGACACAGGGACACAACCAAGCAGCACACACATCAGCCCCACCCCGAACGCACATGACACGTGACAGGCCGGCCACAGACATGTCCCCAACGCCCAATTCACGGACAACACCCAACGCCACACAAACGACGCACACATGTCAGTGAAGACACGCAACTGCAGGACACACCCCAGTGTAACAAACATGGCGTAGCACACAGCGGCGGCAACACCAACTAGGAGAAGCAGGGCTCCTTCGGGAAGAGGAACGCCAGTACCACACTGAAAAACCCATACCACCCTGCACATATGAACAAGACACATGAAACGGAACACCAAAGAGCCCGGGACCGACAACAGGTGGCCCAAGAATTACATCCACACACAAGGCCCAACGCAGAGCGGAAAGGCAGCCTGCCGCCCACACAAGGGAGAGCAGACAGCACTGAATGACCTTCCATTCCAACACCGAAACCACAGCCCTACGACAGAAGCCGGTGAATACAGCCATTGTCCAAGAATAGACCAACACAGGCATGCCGAGGAGACCGACCACAGGGCAGATAGCGCATATCACAGAAGCACACAACGGACGGGGAATAAAGAAGAAAACACTCCCCCATGTCGGCCACATGCAAGTTAATTGGAAGGAGTCACACAGCACTGACCTTGAACTGTCTGAGAAGCATGTGGGAAGAGGGCCCGTGTCCTCCAAACAAGCCAACAGAACACAAGTCCGGTCTCCCCACGACTACACAGAGCTCACAGCAACCCCGGAGCGTGCACATTGCAGACTGCACACACAGCCGGAGCACGCCACCTCTACGAACCGCTGCGAAATGGCAACCGCAACACACCTACCCAACTACGCCGAACAGCTCAAGCTGTACCAAACCAACACGATACATACATTGGGATGCGATCTCCTGTCCCTGCTGAACGTAAGTTACCGACTGACTTACCGCATCACATTGTTCAGCTGCGTCATGCCCGTCTTCTACTGTCGGAGGTGTCCCTACCAGCATCCCGTCGAGATATGCCTCTCCAACCCGGCATGTCTGAAGGCGGACCTGCTACCACTACTCCTCCTCTGGACGCACACGACAGGGCCTGCTCTGCCTATGGGGGCATGGCGTATGTGGCCAACATCGCACGCGCACTGAAATGGAACCACTGTGCCTCCACACGACGGATCATCGAGAACAGCTACATCGAATGTCACCCAGCATGCCCCATCATGGTCCTCCAAGGGACAACGTACGAACAACACCTTGACAGCCACCATCCGCTTCATTGGCTGGCAAACATGTACACCACCAATGACATGGAAGCCCTGCTGGACGGCATCGCATACCTGACAACCTGTAAATACGTCGGACCACAACGCAGGTTCCCCGAGTGACCTATGAAGTCCAACCCCGCACCCATGCTCAGCTTCCGCACGGACTGGCCAGTCACCACCACAACAGCCATACCAAACGACCGGCAACTGTAACCACACCATCAACGACATCGCCATGACATCGGATATGACCGGGACATGCACACTGTTCCCCATCACATCCAGGAACACCGCATGCATTGTGGGAGGCAGTGGCATGGGCTCTGTGCATCGCACCCACATGGACGGAACTGCACGAACAACCAGGACACTACATGGATCCAGCGCACATGGACACACACACCGCTCAGTGGACATGAATAGGTCGCCTGGAGTCTGTGGGTGCTGCACCCTCCCACCCCCGCCCCGGGAATCCCATACCAGGACCTTTGCATGGACGACAAGTGCATACAACAACAACACGACCCCAGTGACTGTGACATGTCCAGTAACCACCACAGTGCAACAACAAGTGGCACGCCGCTGCATGCACGCAAGCACATGCCCTGATGTCATCTCACATGCACGCGTGCATGAGGAACAACCGCAGCAAACCTGTCACATGGAACTGAGATGGACTGTGCCCATGATGCCGAGCGGTCTGGTAGGCTACATGTATACCGTCTGTGTCAAAGTCTGCAGCTCCGCAGCTATACGTAAATGTACATTAGCACAGCCTTGGCCAAGCAGATGTAACCCCACACCCTATCCCATTTGTTATCATGCTCAGTATATCCTCAACATGTATTCCGCTGCCAGTAGTGTCCACTATACTGCATCACAGAGGACAGAAGACTCAATATAATGTTTGAAACCAGAACTGTCTCCGCTGACTCATTTCACAAGTACGAATGAGAGAGGATGAGAGTATGTGAAGTACCCGGCAGTCGTGACATGACCATGTAGTCCACTGGTATTGGATGTCAACGCAAATGAGTAGCACTACTGTGGAAGACACACATGTGTCGTGTGAAGTCGTATGGACGCAGTGCTCAGGTGGGTGGGTGCAACGGGTAGATGCGCACATGCCAAGTTGGAGCACGCCGTGTTGGGAGGGGTCATGAACAGTACACCACCGCTTCCCTGGGCATTGTGAGAGGACACCTGTCGGGGGAGTGAACACGTGTGTGCACAGCAGCCGGGCACACGTACAAAGCGGTACCAGGCGCACCTCAGCCCACCCTCTGTGGACAAGCTGGATCCTGTTGTGCGCCCGCCATGCCCCTTGGACAAGGCACACACAGCCCCAGTCGACCAGGTGTAACCCCAACATAGTCAATCCGCACAGGCGATACAGGGCACGGGATGGCAGTGGAGCATGGTGTGTGAGAGGTCTCTCGCGCTCCTCCTGGTCATATCACGCAGGCAATAGAACCTCAACGTCCAGCATGGCAAAAAGTCAAATGGAAGTGTAGGGGGACGCACCACAGCACGAGCAGCACTGACGTCACGGGAGGTGGCTCGCACCATCCCATCCATTGCCCATCATACCAACCACGCCACATGCCATTGCGACTAAGTGCAAGCGCGTGCGCCACCACCCCGAGCCCTCCCCAGAGAGGCCAAAGAGTGAATGTGTGGGCCATCAGCCACAGACGGACGCGGCCTGGCCGCAAGGGCAGCCACAGCCACTGGGTGTCGCAGGTGGCGGATCCGGAAGGCGAAGACTGTGATGCATAGTCCATGCAGGCCGGGTCTCCATTTGGGGCACCACGCAGGTGGACGGTGTCCCGCCACACATCATACCCTGAAACAGCCCACTCGTGCAACTGGACCCACACATACACTCCTTGCCCTCTCTGGTGCGAGCTTGGGGCTGCCTGTGCAAGCGCTAGCCTCGCAGGTGAGCATGCATATTGGGGGGCGAGGGGAGGACATGAGGGCTGGGGCGAAGATGACTGTATCACTGTCAGTTAGTACAAGGGATGACCCAGATGTGGAAAGGAAGAGACGTGTCCCGTGTGTACTGCAACTAGTCGCCAATCCAACTACCCCCCATGTCCGGAATGTAAGCCCGCACCTAGGCCCGCCCATCCGCCACATCGAACATACCACCAGCACGACAACCTTCCCATTCGAAACACTGACTGGGGGTGGCGACCAGTGAACAATCATGTGTAGCCTACCCACGCGTACATGTGGGCCCTCCATGATCCATGTCACCTGCGGCAAAGACATGACATGCGCAATGAGGGAAGTGAGGAGAGCTGTCCGCCCCACGCGCAGAAGGTGCAGCAGCTCCACAGACCCAGCAGCGAGTCCAGCAGGGGTCACATGTGCAGGGGCAGCTGTGCCTGGTGTGAAGGCACATGCATATAGACAGCACATCGACCAATGTGTAGTCTGCCCACATCCACAGTCCATCATCATGCGGACATAGGAATTGAACACAGGGCAACACATCTTAGTTGGTGCACCCACCGTGACCAACAATGTGCAATCATCGACGTACCCGCCCTGTGCATGGCCCCCCACCCAACGGAGGCACATCCAGTGCCACCATCCCACACACACAAGCCTTCCACGGAACATGCTGTGTCCAATGGTCAGTCCAGAGTCAGCGCCCATCTGGTGGATCCTGAACAGGAGACACATGCACACACATGCCAGCTCCCACTATGTACGTCTGCCACCTGGCACGTGCAATGTAACCTCTCACCTGTGACGTGTGACTGCAAGCACACAGCCGTCTTGGCATGGGGCTGTCAATGTGGACACCAGTCAATGTTTCGGGAGCTGTGATCCGTACAGTGCTGTACATAGGGTGCAGTGCTGACACCTACTACTGTCTCATATCCCCTCGTGCCACAGGTCCCACTTGTATTGGCCGCTCAGCCCGTGCCCACATCGTCGTCGTCGTGTGCCATACTCATCCAGCCTCGGAAGCAGTTCCATGCTCAGCAGACACTCATGTTGCCGTGGCGTTGCCGCTTGACGAATATGCAGTCAGTCCCCATCAGCACGCCCCGCAAGTCATTGGGGCCTAGATCCCCATGTGCATGCACATGGCAGTGGTATGTCTCACTTGCCATTGCCATTGTTGGGAGACCTGTGTAAGTGTATTGTGGCCGTGCCGTCCCAGCTTGACAGCTGGGCTGTGGCTCATGTGCTTGCTCAGTCATGTCAGTGATGTGTATGCAAAATTGCTATGTGCCGTGTTGCTTTGACATGTGTCCTCTGCCATTTGACCCAGGTGGAGACCGAACATTGACCGCCCATACCAATTGCTGGCGGACATGGACGATACAGAGGTAATCAGGAAGTTTCGGCTGGACAGGCCAACTCTGCATCGACTGTGTGCCATGTTAGAGCCCCATCTCCGTCCCCGCAGGGTGTATCCGACTGCTGTCACCCCCACGGCTAAGGTGATGGCCGCCATGCATTTCTTCGCCACTGGGTCATTCCAGCACACAGTGGGCAGTGGAGGAGGGATGTCCCAGCCCATGTTCAGCAAGGTGCTGAGGGATGTACTGGCAGCCATGATGCTGTACCGGAACAGGTACATCAGATTCCCCAGGGCTCGTGAATTGGCGGCAGTGAAGGGTGCATTCTATGCCCTTGGCAGAATCCCACACGTCGTGGGAGCCATTGACTGCACTCATGTTGGCCTTGTTCCACCACAGGCCACTGAGCGCCTGTACCGCAACAGGAAGCACACGCACTCCCTGAATGTGCAAGTGGTGTGCCTTGCGGACATGGTGATCACCCACGTGTGTGCCAAGTTTCCAGGCTCGGCACATGACGCACACATAATGCGCAACAGCATCTTGCCACGACTGATGGCCAATCTGCAACAGGATCGTGGCTGTATTGTCGGTGAGTATGTGGAGTGGTGTAGCGTGCTGGTTGTGCGATGCTGTCCCCTGTCCAGTTGGAATAGCAACGGTTCTCTGTGTCCCTCACACCCAGGTGACTCTGCGTATCCGAATGGGGCATGGCTGCTCAGTCCATTGAGGAATCCTCGCACCCCAGCAGACGATCGATACAATGAGGCACATGGGAGGACCAGACGTGTGGTCGAGCGTACCTTGGCCTCCTCAAGTCCAGGTTCAGGTGCCTGGACCACACCGGGGTGCACTGGCGTACTCCCCACAGAAGGTGTGCCAGATAGTGGTGGCGTGCTGCATGCTGCACAATCTGGCCATTCGGAAGCAGATCCCCCTCATTGTGGATGACGGAGATCAACCAGGGCCCCAGCCCGCAGACCAGGACAGCTCGAGTGAGGTGGACAGCGGAGAGGAGGAAGCTGGGAATGTGCGCCAGCAGCTCATCGCCCGCTACTTCACTTGACGGTGAGTGTCCATGTACGACGGATGATGTGTCTGTATCTGTGCAGGTGTGTGTGTGCTGTGTCAGGGTGGCCGTATGTTCACTGCGTGCAGTGTGTCAACGCTCCATGGCCAGGGTAGTATGCCACTGTTGGTGACTGTGGCATTGTGCCCTATTGCTCTGTGCGATGTGTGTACATTGCTTGTAGTTGTTGACATGTACTGTGTGATGGGTGTGTGACACACTCATTGAATGTGCTCCTGTTCTGTCTCCCACCCCTAGGTCCCTACAGGCCCTCCGGATTCCATTGCCATGCCACGCATCAGGTGCCTTTCCACCCAAGGTGGCCGTTGTATTCCGTACAAATAAAACACAGGGCACAAACAGCAGTTAGTGAATAAGGTGCATTTATTACAAACTGTGACATGTGATTGTGTGTAAGGTGATAACAAAAGTGGTGCGTGCAGTGACAATGAGCTGTCGGTCATGGCTGCGTGATGATCAGGGTGTACCCACTGGTTCTCTGTCCATAGTCCAACACACACATGCCATCCAGATGGCTGTGTGGAGTGGGATCGTAGAGCAAGTCAATGCAGTGGCTGGTCAAGGAAGGCTGGCGGAAGGCTGGCTGGCTGCCTCACTTGCGACTGGAGCGTGCGAAGTCCTCCCGGGAGATCTGTTTCCTCTTCGGACGGCCCCTTCCACGTTTGGGAGGGGGTGTGTGGTGGCGACCTGCTGGTGGTGGGTGAGGTGTGCTCACTGGCTGTGGACGCAGGGGAAGTGGACACTGCTGCCCGAGCCTGCGCCCTAGCAGGTGGTGGCGGAGGTGGTGTTGCTGGCCTTGCCTGTGACCCCACCGCCACCACCAGCTGGCCCATGAGGTCCACGAGTTGGTCCATACGGGACACGAATTGGCCCATATGGGCGTCCATGGACCTCAGCACCCCCAGCACCTCCCGCGTGTCAGTAGCAGACCTGGCCCATTGTCCTTGGGCCTCTTCATAGGCCCCAAGGACTCTGGCCATTTGAGGCAGGGCATGGCTCCCAGGGGAGGCTGGCGTTTCCCTGACCCTGCTCCTCCTACCAGTCCTGCTGCCACCGGCCTGCCCACTAGCGACATTGCACACCACGGTCCTCGCTGTGGCTCCCAGGGTGGATCCAGTCGGCCGGGCCACCACCTGCGCTGGGGCTGGTGCCAGCGAAGACGTGGTGGTGGTGGAGGCGGTGGTGGTCGGTGCGGCGATGGTGGCGGTTGCGGCAGTGGTAGTGGCCGCAATGACCGTGGGTGTGGCCGCAACGACAGTGGCAGCAGGGGACTGGGACTGTTCAGCATCCCTGGATGATGGGTTGGTGGGTAGGAGGGGTCCTGGGGAGCGGCTGGGCCCTGCCACGCCAGATGGGCCAGCTTGGTGGTCCGTGTCCGAAGAGGAGGACAGATCCTCCAGATCCGTGTGTCCTTGTTGGGGGCTTGTAGGCTGGCTGTGCTGGCTGCTGTCTCCATCCCCAGCATCCAGCAGTTCGTCACCTGTGGAGAGAATGAGATTTGTTATTGTGTTGCACCTGGCGAAGTATGTATTAGTCGTCTGACATTGGCAGTTCGTGCAATCTCGTACATGGGTTTCCCGGAGGCGAGTGTGTGGCTGTGGCATCTGTAGTTGTGTGTGCTAGGCAATGGGACTGTGTGCTGTGCACATGTGGCATGGGACGGATTGGCCATGCCGATGGGTGTGTTGCTGTGCCCCTACTCATTGTGACTCTGGTGTATGCGGGCTCCTGGCCCATCCTGGGTCTGGTTTGTACTTTGCTTTTGGAGTTCATATGGAACGCTTAGGAACGCATATGGCAACATGGGGGCCATGCCCCAGATTCGCATTTGGGAGGGGATATGCTTTTGGGGTTCAAATGGAACGCTTAGGAACGCATATGGCAACATGGGGGCCATGCCCCAGATTCGCATTTGGGAGGGGATATGCTTTTGGGGTACATGCTGTGAGCCATGGGTGCCGAACGTGACATGTGTTGTGGCAGCATGACAGTGCATGGTCTGAGGTGTGTGCATGCCTGACATGCCCTGCATATTTGCTGTCTGTTGTGGTTACTGGACATGGCATTGGACGCATCGTTATGAGTGAGTGATAGTTGTGTGCCAGCCAACGTATTGCAGTTGTCCCATCTCCTTGGTGTGCGTGCTGCCCTGTGCCATGTGCATCACTGCAGTGCTCGGGGAGTGTGGCCCATGTTGTGTGTTGTTGCTCACAGTGTGTCGTGCGCTTAATTGACTTCTGGCACATGGTTGGTCATGGGCATGTATCTTAGCGTGACTGCTGTATGTGTGGCAGCTGTGCGGATGACATGCCTTTCATGAGACTGGGGCTGACGGATGGGATGGATGGTATGTTGTATGTGCATGGTGTGTCTGTGTGTTTGATGGGTTCAGTGGTGTTCGTGTGCATTTATGTTGTTCCGCTCTGTTGCGTCTAGTGTTGTTTGTCTTACATAGGCGTAGTTGTGGGGTGTGGGGTTGACAGGCAGTGGGGGCTACATGGACAGGACTTCAATGGTGTTTCGGTTGTGTGTGATGAGTTGCACAGTGGCTGCCGTGTGGGACTATATTCAGTGTGGCTTGTGCATGCAGACGTGGCTCGTTGGGTGTTGCTATGTCTGTGATGGGTCATGTGGGGTGTGAGTCTGTTGTTCATGTCCGTGTGCACATTGTTCACTTGTTCGTGACGGTGGGTGGTGCTGCGTGTTCGTCTGCTACGTGACATGTCCCATGTGTTGGTGGTGTTATGGTCCTCATGCCTCCAGTAATCCAGCCCTGTCCAGTTTCCCACCTGCAAGTTGTTCGTGCGTGCACTGTACTGGATGCCACATGGCTCTAAGCGGGGGTGCTCCATGTTGCAGGTCTGTGGGGGTGGGGGGGTGTAGTGGGTCGTGGGGGTGGCTGTACACCCACTGACACCGATTGCTGTGGACCGTGATGTCTGCCTTTCGGCTGTCGTTGTGCACTGCGGTGGCTGACACGTGGCTGTGGGGTGTGGGGGATGCTCCTCCTTGCTGTGCTGTGGGACTGGGGCCTGGTGTGTGTTGTACTTGGGCTGTCCACCGTCCCACCCACTGCACTTTGTGTTCCTGCCACTTACCTGTTTCTTGTCGGTTAGTGCAGCTGTGGCGGACACATGGGTGTGGTGGGTGCTCGTTGTGGCGCTTCTGGCATATTTGGGGACCTGTTGGTGGTTACGTGGCTGGCTTAGTGTACACATGTCCCCACGCATCTTACAGTTGTTCGGTTTGGGC